>OX336388.2:155528943-156957385 GCA_946902985.2 Meconema thalassinum | reverse complement strand
TAACTGTCTCAGAGTGGTCAACTTAGGCGATGGGGCTTCGCTATGTATTGTTCTCAAAATTTACCTGAACACAGAGCAATCCACTATTCTAAATTTAACTCGGGTGAGTTTACAGTTTATGCACCAACCCTTCAAATAACTTCATTTCAATTTTGCCAAGGCCACGAGAGCCTGGTCTATCTTGGCGCGGTTGGTCAGATACGGTAGCTCAAGGGTTTTGAGTTTGGTGCGACACGTAAATCATAGATATTTAGGGTAAAATGAATATAACGAGTGCATTGTCTTGCTAGACGTGATGTATGTCGTGCTGGCAGGTAGGTAAAATAGTTTAAGTAGCGTCCACACAATAATTCACTTTCGCACTATGTGAAAACTATTGCTGCCGGCAAAAATATGTAGTGAAAGGCTGGGGTTTCTGTAGTAGGAAAAATGGATGCGAAATTGTTCATCTTCTCGTATAGTCGAGTAATATGTAAGTACTGTATATCGAAAGATAACGGGATCATCATTATTATTATTACTGGTTCATTAAATACTATCAACAGTCCTGTACTTGGGTTCGTGCGCAAATCATTTCTGATTAAATCATTGATTGATATTAGAGTTGGTAAATGTATCCAAAAACCCAGTCCCAGGGGGAGCAATCCAGCTCAACTCTGTGCCGGTCCCAAGTCCGAAGAAATGGGGAGAGTGAATGGCTGGTTGAGAAGTCCCAAACGGAGATACTGATGCCGAATAAGTATCTATGGCAAATTTTGGGAAATACTCAAGTTGGTAGACTTGCTTACCTACCCCTCACGAGGATGGGTGAGGGCGAAGATCCGGGATCATTTCGGCTAAGGTATGGTAACCCTATAAGAAGGTTCTCTGGTCCTCCAGGTTGGGGGTTGTGCGCAGGGCTAACAACCCGGCCACGGAAAAAAACAACAAAAGTTACGAGACAACAATACAAAGATAGCCGGACAGATAACCTGATGACAAAGAAAGAATGGACGACTGCTGTAGGAGAGGCCAGGGTCCTTCATGGACTGTAGTAGTCCAGTCGACAGGTTGGAAAAAGTAGGGTTAGGTGGAAAATGGTCGGATTTTAATGAAACATTGGGATGTTGTTGAGGGATGGCTAAATAACATTTACTCAAGTTTTGGACCTCGAGAACCCTGTGCTAAAAGAGCAGGGGGGTAAAAACTGCAAAATTTTCGACCTTCCTCCGGTTTTTCCTCAATAACTGCTTTCCATTACGTCCTACCGCAAAAGCATTCGTATGGGGTTTTGTAGAAGTTAAATTTCCTACAATTTTGACTATTCAAACATCTTTGTATTTCAATTCGTTTTCGAGATATGTCGCTTCGTACAAAATGTCATTTTTCAAAATTCGAAAAAAAAAATGCTAAAAAATGCAGAATTCCACCGTATGTCTTCTGTTATACCCAAATTATGATGAAATGTTGGTATAATTGTGGTTCCTGGTTACAATCACCAACTTTTGAAACCCCCAACCCCAGGCCCCCACCATCCCACCCCCACCCACCCACCCGCAGTCCCCATCCCCCCACACAACCCCAATTCACAAAAGCTAATTTTCTTCTCTGATGAAAGCCAACCATATTCACATCATGTTGTTATTGATATTAGTTAATTTTCGGATCGACCTACCACCCATCCCCCCCCCCCTCCGTCCCACTACATGATTATCCCAGGGCAGGTAAAAAAATACATAGTCTAGTCCTTTCGTGGAAAGAATTAATGTAATTAAGGTATTATTATTGAAAGGTACTCATATATACATGTACATATCATAGTAGGTACTCATTTGTACTCATTACAGTTTCTGTTGGGATTTCTGAGACATTGGTTCTGCTTCTAAGTGCTCGTCGACCTCCTGAGTGATCAGGCTATTAATGACGTCCTCGCTATCGTCGTATTCGTCGACTATGTTTGGTGAGTCCTCCTCGTTCAAATCAGTTGCGGGGGCTTTTTCGCAGGAGTGGCCTGTGCAGTGCTTGTACATTGCTGAGCACCTAGGGCCTGCTTTCTTGCAGCTGCAAGCTCCGGTGCTACAGTCTTTGCTGCACTTGCAGGAAACAATCTGGAGGATGTTACCCGGTGCAGCATTTCTGGTTGTGGGGATTGGTATTACCCTTCGCGGAGTTAGGCTCCAGCCTCAAACTGATGGGAGAAGTTCATTACCTAACCACGCCTGTACTTGCTGGTAAGTGCGTAGGGAGTGGTACTTGGCAGCGTCCCTTGTTGGTGGTAGGCGGGCTAATTGCAATTTAGCCTTCGTCACTGATCGTGTGAATAATCAGTGGCGCATTATTTTCGATGTTGATGATACGAAAGGCGGATGCAAGCATCGAAGTGAAGCAGGCGTATGAGGACGCCGACGTGATGATCATCAACACCGCCTTATCCAAGGCCAGCGAATTCGACAGCGTCATCATTACTGCTGAAGATGTGGACATACTTATTCTGTTGACAGCATTAGGTATGTTCACAAAGAACATCTATCTTCAGAAAAGTGGAAGAGGCAGTGGTCCCAGTGTCCTCTACTCGCCAAGTTCCTGCTCCATTCCCCCCAAGGACATACTTTTCCTCCACGCAGTGAGTGGTTGTGATACCACGTCAGCACCGCATGGATTGGGGAAGAACAAAATTTGCAGCACCTACAGTACATGAAGAATACCTCCCTCTCTGCAGCAGTGGCTCCGTTTCTCACACCAAACGCTAGTCCTCAGCAGTTCAGCGACGCTGGAGAAAAGTTCCTGGTAGCAGTTTATGGAGGTGACATTGACAATGACAACCTCGACGACCTGCGGTACAGATTATTTACACAATCAGTGACGAAGGCTGAATTGCAATTAGCCCGCCTACCACCAACAAGGGACGCTGCCAAGTACCACTCCCTACGCACTTACCAGCAAGTACAGGCGTGGTTAGGTAATGAGCTTCTCCCAATAGTTTGAGGCTGGAGCCTAACCCCGCGAAGGGTACTACCAATCCCCACAACCAGAAATGATGCGCCGGATAACATCCTCCAGATTGTTTCCTGCAAGTGCAGCAAAGGCTGTAGCACCGGAGCTTGCAGTTGCAAGAAAGCAGGTCTTAGGTGCTCGGCAATGTGCAAGCACTGCACAGGCCATTCCTGCGAAAATGCCCCCGCAACTGATTTGAACGAGGAGGACTCACCAGACATAGTCGATGAATACGACGACGGAGAGGACGTCATTAATAGCCTGATCACTCAGGAGGTCGACGAGCAATTAGAAGCAGAACCAATGGCTAAGAAATCCCGGCAGGAACTGTGATGAGTACAAATGAGTACCCACTATGATATGCACTTCTCTATATCAGTACCTTTCAATAATAATATTTCTATTCCATATAATCTATGCCTTGTGAATACCTTAATATTATTAATTACATTAATTCTTTCCACAAAATGACTATGTCTTTCTTTAACCAGCCCTGGGATAATTATGTAGTGGGAGGGGAGGGGGCGGGGAGGGAGGAGGTCGATCCGAAAAGTAACTAATATCAATAACAACATGATGTGAATATGGTTGGCTTTCATCAGAGAAGAAAATTAGCTTTTGTGAATTGGGGTTGAGTGGGGGAAGGGGGCAGCGGGTGGGTGGGTGGGGGTGGGGAGGGGGGGGGGAGGGGTTGGGGGTTTCCAAAGTTGGTGATTGTAACCAGGAATGATAATTACAACAACATTTCATCATAATTTTGGGTATAACAGAAGACATAAGGTGGAATTCTGACTGCATTTTTTTAGCATTTTTTTGTAAATTTTGAAAAATGACATTTTGTACGAAGCGACATATCTCGAAAACGAATTAACATACCGACATGTTTGAATAGTCAAAATTGTAGGAAATTTAACGTTCTACAAAACCGCATACGGATGCTTTTGCGGTAGGACGTACGGGAAAACAGTTATTGAGGAAGAACCGGAGGAAGGTCGACAATTTTGCCGTTTTTACCCCCTTGCTCTTTTAGCACAGGGTCCTCGAGGTCCAAAACTTGAGAAAATGTTATTTAGCCATCCCTCAACAACATCCCAAAGTTTCATTAATATCCGACCTTTTTCTATCTGAAACTACCTGTCGACTGGGCTATAGTGCCAGGAGATTGAGTGAGTAAATGTATCCAAAGACATTCCAGTATTTTTATGGACTCAGTGTGTAATTAATAGTTAGTTATTGTTGTTTTAAGGGGCGGAACTACGAGTCATCTGGCCCTCTTAACACAGATTTAAGTATACAAATTTGGAACGGAATTTTAAATATAGAAGTGGACACCTAAATTTGAAAGGACCGAAAATTAATAAAACAAAAAATTAAATAAAAACTAATAATTATATAAATTTAAAAAATTTACTGAAAATCAAAAATTCATCATTCAAAAACGAACAAGTCGTTGAGTCAATGTACTCTGGAAAATTTAGTTTGCTGGCCCTAACCCACTCTCACTTATAAAGAGGATGACGAGATCAGCAGCCACCGCGTCATCGGCTAATATAAGTTTGAGTGTCATCTGCAAACCAAGGTTTCTTCGTGCCAGCAAAATCCACTCACTCGGTTAAAATGTGGGCCACGGTGAAAACGGCTCCACAGGTACAAAGTGTGTAATTAACCAGGAGTAAATGACAATTAAGGTAGGGCACTGAACCACTCAACTTTGTTTTCCGATTCCTCTCATGGAACGTCAGTAGTAAGGGCAGATGACCTAGCTGTTCCGCCCCTTAAATCAACATTAACTTACGTCAGTGGTGTGCATGACAATGGAGGAATTACTATTATGTAAGGCAACCGCGTGGATTTTCCCAAGACCAAATATTTGAACTGGGCTTAATTTAGAAGAAAATTGATATTAAGTAGGCCAATTGTTGCTGGCTAAATATCTTGCGAAAGGTTGTCGAATATTAATATAGCCTACAGTAAATAGAAGTTTGCTGTGAGCTGCAGCAGTGGCTGCTACTATTGACATTTCTATTCCAAAGAGCAACATAGATCTGCAAAGCAATGTTCCATCAGGACGAGAAGAGATATTTTCTCTTGAGCTTTAACGTCCCAGTAGTCTACTGTTAAACATAAAGTGGGTTGCTCTCTTGGACATGACTCCGGGTCGTGACGAAGCCACGGTGGAGTAAAGCTGCCCGAAAGAAAGGATTCGGCTTCCTGACTGCGGTCTATTACTCAACAGTTAATAATAGGCCTACTTGTTGTTACAGTTGTTAATTCATTGATACATCTAACCCCGTGTACTTGGGTAGCCAGTAGAACTGGCGGGCAATGAACCTTTGGCGCTCGGTTGGGGATCGTTTGCATCAACTGGTAGATATAATTCAGTATTTGCTGACACGTTAATTTTTCGGTTTATTTCTGAAGGCTTCCACGTGACTCAATGAAGTCGACAGTAAAGCAATACTAATAATATTAATGAAGTCAATTACAAGATTCTCAAACAGTGAACAAGAGAAAGTATCGTATGAATTGTCTGGACTGAAGGTGAGGCTAGTGTTTGTTGCCAACATTGCTGTAACTATTTGTTTTGGAGAGTAGAAACTTAGAACCCATTTCCCTCTTGAAACCACCCACTGCTGGACGAAAAACAGGGTACACGCTGTGGAGTGCTACAGCCTCTGTGACATTATGATCAATCGCAAGTCGCATTATTTGTTGCCGACTGGGGATGCGTTGCCCGTCGCGACTAATACTGTAATTAATTATTAGAGTCGAGAATGGGGTAAGTATATCAGGACTTAAAAACAGACCGTAGTGGCTACGCTGGCTAAAGCGCAGCATTAGGTCATGGGGCCGAGCTCTCTGCTGACTCGGTAGACGCGTGGGTTAGAACCCCACCGTCAGCCGTCCTTGAAATGGTTTTCCGTGGTTTCCCATTTTCAACACCAGGAAAATGCTGGGACGGTACCTTCTGACAGGCCACGGCCGCTTCCTTCCACATCCTTGCCCAGTTTCATTCACCATCATTCATTTCATCTCTCATTAACTCCTCTCATGAGGTTGGTGACAGGAAGGGCATCCGGCCGTAAATACCATCGCCACTAAGACTTCCATCGCATCTCATCCCTGACCCCGTAGGAAAACGGGAATAATAAGGGGTAGATATACATATCAGGACTTAAATAAGGTACTAACCTGGCATTGTCTAGTGGGAATGTGAAAAACCACACTCAGGATAGACGCTGTTACGATCCTCTAATCTCAGACGTGCTGTAGCTCCCCATCACGGCTATATAACGCGCATCACCACACCGTGGGTCATAAACTGACCAGTTTTGCTGCATTTTGGTAACATCCGAACCCCCCTTAATTCCTTACACTCCCATTCTGTATTCCACTAACCTCTGGTCACATTCAGACCGTCTGGCTGCGTGGCTCAGGGGTAACGTTCTCGCTTGCTGAGCCCAAGGTTGCAGGTTCGAAACCTGGCGCAGTCACTGGCATTTGAGGGTGCGCAAATGCGAGGGAGCCGTGTCAGTAGATTTACTGGCACGTTAAAGATCCCCTTCGGGGCAAAATTCCGGCACCCCGGCGTCTCTAAAATGCCAGTGTAGTTATAAGGGACGTAAAACCAATAACATTACATTCTGACCAACTAGATTCCCATGCAAATTACCCAAACATCCAAACCCATTCTGTTGAAAGAAAAACAAAATCCCTTGATATAGCTGACAGGGCGGACAGGCTACAATTGTATGCATCGAAGCCGGCGGCGCATGCATAGGTCAGGTCAAGTCAGGACACCGAAGGATCTTACTTGAGGCTACGAAACCTTCTGCGACAGTTCCATAGCCCCTGGGACAAGTATCACAAACAATCACCAAATGGTTTATAACTCAATAATTTCGTCCTAATATTTGCAATTATTTCCGGAGGAGGACCCTCAGATCCCTCTCTGACCTTGGGGATATTACATTCCCCCAGACCCCCGGTGAGTTCGTTCCACCCATAATTTTGGCTTAAATTCGCCCCTGAATGTCACCAATCATAGGATCAAGAGAATTTTTAGGATAACTCTGACTCTAGTTTTCCTTACTGCCAAAGAATATTAAATTACAAGAAATCCACTGGCTCAAATTACAAAATAAAGTTCAAATTCACATTTTCTTCCCTTGTGAAAACACTTACTGAACCGCTGCTAGCACGTTGGCTTGACTTACCTGTGGTTAGTTACGAATACAGTATATATATATATATATATATACCTACTAGCAGAAAATAAGAGAATTGAAGCGTTTGAAATGCGGTGTTACAGGAGAATGGTGAAGATCAGATGGGTAGATAGGATTACGAATGAAGAGGTATTAAGATGAGGAGTGGGAGAGGAGAGTTGTTTCTGGCAACTGCTAATGAAGAGAAGAGATAGGTTGGTAGGACACATACTAAGACACCCAGGAATAGCAAGATTAGTGATGGAAGGAAGGGTCGAGGATGAGAACAGTAGGGGTAGACCAAGATTAGAATATATTAAACAGACTGCCTCGGACGTAGGGTGTGGTAGCTATGGAGAGAAGAAATGATTAGCTCAGGACAGGAAGCGTGGTGAGCTGCATCAATGACTGATAACTCAAACAACAACAGCAGAAGTACACGTTCTTCGAACGGTATTCAGTATTAATAACCAGACGTTATCAATTGATCTACTGTTGCAATGGTTAGGGTCTTGTCATTCCTTCATTAGTTCATCAGAGCGAAGTTAGTTTTCTGGGAATATCACAGACATTCTTAATTTAAGGGCCTTAAATGTGGATTTCGGAGGCTCTTTATAGACTCCCGAATTTTGTGTCTCACATTGAGAAGCGAAACATATGCTTTGGTCGTCCTTCTGGGATAACTTTTATATTTCGCCTATTTTAGCATGTATTTTGAAAACTTTTTCCCTATACCCACCCTTCTATGAGAAGCGCGGTGAAGAAATTTTAAAATGATTGGTGTATTAACTTTAGTTAGTTATTGTTGTTTTAAGGGGCGGAACTACGAGGTCATCTGCCCATTGTCATCTGCCCCTGTCATGTTTCTGACTTCAATAAGTTTGGCTGGGCGATGATGAGTCAGTCAGTCAGATAGGAGGACACTTTCTTTTGTTTCTTTTACAGAATTTCACCCTTCCCCATGGGCCCCTTAAATTGGATTTATGAAAAACTGTCTTACACCTATTTACTTATTTTTAAGCTGATCCCCCCCCCCTGTATTTCAAACTTCTCGCTTATGTTGTTTAAGAGATACACGCTCCGTTAGGAATCCTTCAATCGTCACTTTTCACCCCTTTCACTTTATAATAGATACTCCACATCGGAAAACCCTTAGACATGTGTCTGCTTATTTTTTATGTTCAGTTTATATGACGAGTATCACATTCCCGAATAAAACCACTCGTGAGATACTGTTTTTCAATGAAATACTGGTTCAACGCCTTAACGCCCATTTTGACATATAACGAACATATCCCCAAAATTTCATGTTTCTGACTTCAATAAGTTTGGCTGGGCGATGATGAGTCAGTCAGTCAGTTAGGACACTTTATTTTGTTTCTTTTACAGAATTTCACCCCTCCCCATGGGCCCCTTAAATTGGATGTATGAAAAACTGTCTAACAGCTATTTACTTTTTTAAAGCTGATTTTTCCCCTGAGTTTCAAACTTCTCGTCTATATCGTTGAAGAGATACACGCTCCGTTAGGAATCCTTCAACCCTCACTTGTCACCCCTTTAAACCTCATAATATACACCACATCGAAACACCCTTAAGGTACGGTTTGGCTACAGCGATGATCGCTCGGTGCACAAAGTCAGAAAAGTGGTTTCCCTAGCCGACGATCATCGTCCTTCGTCCACTGCCTCCTACAACAGCAGCAGTGTCACTGCAGTTGCCACTCTTGGCTTATAGACTACAGGTTCGTGGGGCAAATAATGATCAGCTGATTATAGTCTGAAATAACATAACGTTGCCAGAATGACCGCAAGCAGAGTGAAATAAGCGCCAATATTGCTTCTTTTAGAGGAGGAAGAAAAGATGGTGATCGAATTAAGTATAATATGCATATGAAGCGAAAGATTAGGATGATGATAATTGTTGTTTTAAGGGCCCTAACATCTAGGTTATTGGCCTTTGATGGTTTGGGTGATCGTGAAGATGATAATGAAATGTAAACTATAACAAAAACAAACTACTAACTTATATACTAGAAGAAGAAATGAAAAACAAAAGGAGAATAATGCAAATAAAGGACAGGAGGAAAAGAACTGCCCTCAACCATCGAAGAATGCGGATTGAGGGACTTGGAAGAAAGGAGAGCCATGAAAGGCAGAGAGGAAAGTGATAGAGGTGAGGGTCCACCGCAGAAGTAATGGATTAAAGGGGGAAAACCAGACCCAGCTCAGGAACCCCTTGGGGTTGCCAACTCCCGAATTCACCAGCCGTGAGTCCCTGTACAAATGTTCTTACAATTTGAAAATATTTTCAATGAAATACGTCATTATCGAAGCAATCTCTTCGAAATACGATACTATCGAAGCATTCCCTTTATAAAACGAGTTTCGTTCGAAAGTGAGTAGGTTAAAACGATTCCTTCAAAAATAAATATATGAAACGAAATATCTAAGTCGAAAATGCATGAAATAACGTCTTAAACGACACACGAAGACGTATCAAAGAATTACAATGAATCTCAAAATTTTTAGCTACTATAAACATAGAATAAAGATAAGAATATCTACAATGAAGTTGGTCACTCCCAAATGGATTTCTAATACTACTGCAAAACTACAGATTTTAGAGCATACCGTTCTTCTACCTTTGAGATGGCTTCTGCTGTCGAAAATACCTCTATCAGATGTATTCGATGTTCCGTCGAGACTGCGAGTGCTCGTCTTCCCTGGAAACCAGTTCCTACCAGTCGCGTGCGAAACAGCTGCGTGCGACCCCGTCTCGGTCGTGTTGCGTTCACCTGCACTCTACCTCGGCGGTGGCTACTAACGGCAAATCTTCCAGCTTCACCTGGGAACTGCGTCTCTTGGTCCAATTGGCTGCAAGCGATCGTCTTCTTCTTATCTCCGTATAACAGAGTGGCATCATCAATGTAGATCTGAATGTCCTGGGTTGACATCTCCTCCTGGTGGAAATGGACATCTCGCTTGTAATATAGAAATTCATGTTGGAACACTGCAAGTTGTTGAGCAGTTGTAGATGTATCGATCCCTGATCTTCTAAGTCACTCTGACATCCAATCCATGGTATAGACTAACCTCCTTCCATTGATTTAGTTACCCATAATAATCTTATCTGTATTCGTAGAAAACGTTTGTCCTCCCCGACTCAGGATGGTTGCGTTCATATTGACTATATTGTTGAACCGTAGAATAGATATTGTAGCAATACTGTAGCTGTAGTAAATAGTTATTGCTTTGCTGTAGACTAACGCTGTATTTGTGAAGTCTTCTTCTGATGATAATCTCGTTGCAAAATAAAATGCTGTTCTCTTGAATATCTAGTGCATTTGCACTTCACCGGCTCCTCTAATATCTTCCTCGGCGATTGGTCGATCTCTTGGCGATACTTCCTCGCCTGTGCTCCGTAGTTCTTTTTCGTATACAAGTGCTGCTCTGCCGCTGTTGCTGGTCGCGTGCCTCACACGTCCGTCCGGTTTAAGTAGCTGGATAAGAGTCCTGGCTCGCTTCTCCGCGATAGCGCGCGTGCCAATGCTAGCCTTCCCTCCTAGCCTCGCACAGTTGCATTTTAATAGAAATATACTCATAGTTTATCTATTAGCCAATAATTGATATTTATATTTAACCAAATAAATTCCATATTGCATTCTACACCTGTAGATATGCTCATTTCGCTTTATATATGCCAAATTTATATAAAAGCGATTCCCACAAAATGTTTGTGCTTTAATGTGATTGGCTGCTGAAATATCGTGATAGAAGGTCCTGAATCTAGCCTCTTATCAACGGGTGGTGTGCATATTTTTGTTATTGTCGCCTAGCTAACCAAAACTGGTTTTCCGCTGCCTAACATGAAGCCTTGTACAATTTCCAGCCTCGAATGATCCAACACTTCCTTAGTTAAAATCTCATTCACCAGAATATTTCCAAATAATAATTCCTTAAAATGCTCCAAAATTTTCCAAAATAGTTTCATTTTGCATCATTCACTTCCCAAAATGCATATATAAATATTAAATTATTTTAATTCCATATTTCCAATTTTTCTCTCCAATGGTTCACAAGTCGGTTCGAACCTCTGCTCAGTCAAAGTACTAAGCTGGGCTGAATTCGAGTTCAGATCTTCACCTGACTCATAAATAAAGTATAATACTGACTTTATTTAACACTCGACTTGTTAAATACTGGAAGCGAATTCATTCCTAATGAATCCTGGGATAAAATCTCTTCAATTTTGAATGGTTTTATCTTCCAATGGGTTGATAGTCTTCTATCCTGACAATCTCGTAACAATTATTATTGGAAACTCTTTCAACCTTGAACGGGCCTTTGAACACGTTGGCAAATTTGACATATCTCGTCTTCAGAACATCAACTTTGACGGGCATCCTGACTAAGACTAGTTCTTCGGGTACCAGCGGTTTGCTGTACCTCTTTCCAAAGCCTCTCTTCAGTCGTTTCTCCGCTTGTTTGTTCAAGTGCTCTCTAGCGGTTTCTATTCGTTGTTCCAACGATGGTTCGTCATCTTTCGGAAGGTTAAAGATTCCGTCCCATGACCTGACTGTTTTTTCATCATTATGAAAGTCACTGGAACTTGGTTCGTGCTCTCATGCCTCGTGTTGTTTATACAGAACTCCATAAGTGGTACTACGCCTACCCAATTAGCGTGGTTCTCTGAACTATAGAGGCGTATGTATTTGGAATCCTCTTACATCGTCCTCTCAATAGGATTTGTTTGTGGACTACGAATGGAACTAAATATATGTCCAATCTCTAGTCTTTCCATGGCCTGTTGAAACTCCGTAGAAGTGTACTGCGTTCCATGGTCGGTCAATAATCGTTCGGGTTTTCCTAACTTAGGAATGGTGTTTTCCTCTAAGTGGTACAACACAGTATTCGTAGTTGCCTTCTGCATTGGATTCATCATAACTATTTTAGAGAAAACATCCTTCGTGACTAGCAAGTATTTATTACCCCTGCTACCTTTAGGAACTGGGCCAAAAATGTCCTGATTGAACAATTCTAAAGGCTTAGTGGGTATAATGGCTTTCGGTTTCTCATTCAAAAGCTCAGAATTATACTTATTTTTCTGGCATAGTTCACATGTTCTGATTATGACTGTTATGGACTCCCGCATGTTGCCCCAGTAAAACTTCTCCTGCGCGGTACTGTACGTCTTATCTACACCACCGTGACCAATAGATTTGTGGTCCAACCAAACTATGGACACTCTCAACCTAGGTGGAATTACTATTCACACCTTCGTGTGGTCAGTATCTACGTACTTGCAAACAATGCCTTCTACTAATACATACTGAGTTGCTTTCTTCCTTGTTTCCTCATATACTTCATCGTCAATCTGCATCTTTCTCTGACTAGAATCTATACAAATTTCTCAAACCAATATCTCTCCAGACTGATGGCTATCCTTCTCAGATGTTCCAACATTGCCTGATCTTCATCATCCAGTTCTATCACATTAACATTCACACTCCTCTCTGCAGTTGGATTTCTAGATAGAATGTCTGCCAGCAAGGTTTCCTTACCAGGAACATGAACAATTTTGGCGTTAAATTGTTGTAGAAACAACGTCCATCTAGTCATCCTATCACTAGATAAATCTGACTTGAGCATGAATTCCAGAGCTTTGTGATCTGTCCAAATAATGATCTGGTGTCCAATTAAGATCTTCGTCCAGTGATGAAGGGCGTTTATCATTGCTAAAGCTTCCAGCTCCGTTGTGAAATAATTTATTTCATGGGGTTTCAGTTTTCTACTGTTAAATGAAATATAATGGTTGTTTCCATCTTGGTCTTTCTGGTACAAAATTGCACTGTTTCCGACTTTTGAAGCGTCCATCTCAACAATAAACGAACGTTCAAAGTCCGGATACTCGAGCTTGATGTTATCTCTGAGCATCTGGTTTGCCAAAATAAATGCATTCTCTGCTTCAATTCCCCATTTTCATCGGTAATTCTTCTTTGATAACTCGTGCAATGGTGCCGTAACTTCGGAATAACGAGGGCAATGGCTGTTGAAAAACTGACAGAGACCCGCGAAAGCTCTCACATCTCGGATCTTCTTCGGTCTAGGAAATCTTAATATGGCATCAATTTTATCTTGGTTTGGATGGTAACCAAATTGATCAATTGTATGCCCCAGGAAATTAATCTTCTCTTGAAAGAAGTGACATTTACTGAACTTGACTTTAATGTTGACCTCTCTCAAGTTCTCCAGTAGTTTCTTTAAATGAAGTAGGTGTTGCTCGGGATTTTCTGATGAAACAATTAAATCATCCACGTAGCATATAACATTGGCTTTCACTTCGTCTGTGAGCTTGTTATCCAACGCTCTAATTAGAGCAGGGCTCGAATTTATAAGACCAAACGGAACACGCTCGAAACAGAAGCTATTCTGCTCGAATAAGAAGCCTGTAGAGCATTTGCTATTCTCAGTTAGTTCAATTTGATAAATGGACGAAGTTAGTTCTAAGACACTGAAGCATGACTTCCCCTTAAACTTCCTTAATAGCTCTCTGATCTTGGGCGGTCGGTCGTGTTCCTTTTCCAAGAGACTGTTGAGACCCCTAGCATCTAGGCAAACCCGTCGACTCCCGTCTGCTTTCTTTACTGCAGTGATTGGGTTTAAATAAGGTGTCGCCTGTTTACGGATTATCCCATCCTTTTCCATTCCTTTAATAAGACTAGCAACCTCTGCTTGGTATTTCTTAGGAATAGGATATAGCTTCCTTTGAAATGGTGTATTATCCTTCAGTTTAATTTTTATACTTGAATCCCTTTATAAATCCTGGTTTATCATCGAAAACATAGGAATATTCCTGGATTAATGCTTCCAATCTGCCTTCATAGACAACTTCAAACCATAGTGCCCTGTCTTTTCTAATTCCAAAATAATCTTTTCCAACTTCTCCTCCGGGATTTCATTTTCTATGATGTATTCATTTCTTTCTTCACCTTCTTCTTCTTTGCTGTTCCCCTCGTTAAACTTCACTATGCCATTCCTTAGGTCTATCACTGCACCTGTCTTAGTGATAAAATCTATCCCCAGTATAGCATCAAAACTGATCTTGTTTAGAACAATAATGATTTGTTCATAAACATGACCGTTTATAGTGAATTTCATGAGTGCTTGAATTCTACATTTCATCGTTTTGTCGTTAAATATACCACGGACTTTAATAGATGACACTGGCATTGATAATATAGATTTTCCACCTTTCAACCTGTTATAGCAGCTTTCTGATAAGATAGATGCATTTTCTCCCGTATCTAGAAGTGTCCTCTCTCCTTCCGACATAATTTGTAAAATAGGTAATCTAGCTATTTTTCCTCTCTCTGGCTCCTCTCTTTCATACAGTAAATCTTCATCTAGTACCTGGTAGAATTCGTTTACGGCGATCTCATGCCTGTTGTTGGTGAACACTGTTCCTCCCTGTACTTCCATTTTCCAATTGGAGTTTTTTTGTACCCCGGTCAGGTTCTTTTCATGTGTTCCTGAGTTCGAGGATTGAGGTTGTACCTCTTCACTGCCTTGACTGTTCCTTGCCTCATTTTCTCTATGGCTATTTCGATAGTCTTGACTTTCCCTATCTCTGTCTTGGTAATATTGCCTAACATTATCATTATTACGCCAACCTCTCTGTTGTTGTTGTTGTTGCCTTGGTTGTTGTCGTTGTTGTTGCTGCTGTTGTTGTTGACGGGCATAATTATCGGCGTTCCAGTTCTTGTATCGGCGATAACCCCCTCCTGTGCCTATATTATTTCTGTCATAATAGTTATACCTTCGCGCATCATTATTTCTATGGTATCCTGTTCTTCGTTGACCATCATTCCATACTCTTGCTTGGTATGGCCTTCCATCCCTGAATCGGCGATATGGTGGTTCGTAACGGTTCCTCCCGTAAGCATTATTTCGACTCGGACCTGGCCTACTGGGATTCTCCTCCGTTTGTTGCGTTTGATCCACCAGCACAGTGTGGACTTCCCTATGCTCTGGTCTACCTCTTGTGTTATTACTAGGCGTAGCATTCGGTGTTGAACTAGCATGGTCTAGTTTTCTTAGGATCTCTGCCATGCCTTCCAAAGATTTTACATCTGCCGCGATTAGGTGTCTTCTGACATCATTTGGCATCTGTCTCGATATAGCATGAATTAATTCGGTCTCTGCCAATGGCGGATCCATTTATTGAAGCCTGGCGAGTTGTGAGGTAAAGAACGTTTATAACGCGTAGGAGTAGAGTGGGCATACTTCCTCGAGTATATCTCAGCCCTAATGTCCTGTTGCATCTCTAAGCTCCAAAATCTACGTTGTAATGCGTCAGGAAACGCCTCGAAATTGGTAGTGCTGTACTTAAAAGCTCTGTGCCAATTTAGGGCTTCTGACTACAGATACTTCTCGACTACACGCATTTCTCGGTCCCTCGGTATGCGATTATCATCGAGATAATGCCTCATGTCTCTAAGAAATTCGACTGAGGTGATGTTTCCTACTCCACTGAAACGAGCTGGCTTGTTGTCAATATTTCGTATTACTTTCACGTTCTGGTTACTTCTATGGCCTCCTTGGTCATAGAATCCTCCCAGTCCTGCATATTCCCTCTGAATACGCTCCGGATCTTGCATTACATGTGGACGCTCCTGTCTCCGACTAAAAATGCTTTCCCTGTCTTCTTCGACTCTTTCTTCAGGTTTACTGAATTTTCCTAGTTCACCTTTATACCTTTCTTCTCTACTTTTGAAAAATTGAGTAATTCCCCGCAGCATTCCTAACCGTATTTCTTCCTTCAAACCTTCATGGTCGCATGGTTCTGCCAAAGAAAGTGCGTTAACTTTGCTACTAAGATCTCGTAGTTCGCTTTCCTGACTAGATTTTACTTTCGCAAGATCAATATTAATTTCATTAACTGTCGCGCGGATAACGTTCAACTCCTCACTTTTTTCCGAATCCGTTTTATTTACAATACCTCCCATTTTGGTAATGCTAGATTTTCTACTTTCCTCTATATGCTTATACAGTTCTAATTTCAAATTACCCCTATGAGTTTTAGCATTCTTTTCTATTTGACTAACATCTTTCAATATTTTACCATGCAGTTCCTGCATGTAATCCTTATTGGATTTTATAACCTCATCTTTTAATTCGCTTACGGATTTAGATATACATGAAGCAATGTCAACATTTATACCCTCTGTTATCAGCTTTTTTTGGTCTTCCAACTTACCTTTCAAGTCACCAACAGTGATGTTCAGGTCACTGAGCTGAACAGTGAGTTTCTTCTGAGAACTTAACATAGAGTCATTGTATTTAACCTGTGGCTTTACCTATGATTTTCTGTATCATTCCTTCTAATTTAATGTTGTTATCATTACACTGAACTCTAGCTTCCTTTACTTTCTGGCTAACTTCCTCTCTAAGTGAGCTCATTTCAGTTTTGGTAGAGGCCACATCCTCTTTCACCTGATTGAAAGCTGATTTGGTCTCTTCCAAGGCTCTCCTGCTTTCTTCTGCAGAAAACCTAGTCTCTGCTTGAGCTAGTCTGCTTTGCTCCTGAGCTAATCTTCCTTCCTCCTGAGCTTTTTCAAGAGCTTTCTTAATGTCTTCCTGCGTTTGTTTCGCCTCCTCTTGTATCTGTCTTACCCCTTCTTGTGCCTTCTCTTGTGCTATCCTTGCCTCCTCTTGGGCCTCCTGTTGTGCTATCCTGGCCTCTTCTTGGGCTTTCCTTATAGCTTCTTGCACCTTTCTCGCTTTTTCTCGGACTGCTCTGTCCTCTTCTCTTGCCTTTCTCATTTCTTCCTCTACTTTCTCTTGTGCCTTTCTATTTTCTTCTTGAACTTTCTCTTGAGTCTTCCTACACTCCTCCTGAATTATGGTTATACTAGCTTTAGTAGCTGACTGTGCTAACGCTAACTCTCCCTTCATCTCAGACTTAACTGTAGCTGCTGATTGTTTTATCTCTCTATCTAATTTCTTTGTACTATCGTGTGTGGATTTGTGGAGGGCATCTACATCTCCTGTTAACTGGTTCTGGCTTTTCTGGATCTTTTCCAGGATGGCCCTGATATGGCTCATATCTCCCGACGACATAATGTTATAACACTTGAGAAATAAGGAGGTATCATCTATACTACATCATGGAAATATCAGAGTGACCAACTCATTTATGTTCTACAAAGGAATACTTCGATACACGTAATTAAATTTAATAAATTAACGTCTACAATCTTACATAACCTTAATCTAATAAAACGATCCTCTCTCACTTCGCAATCCCTAACTAATATTAAGTTTCGACAACAAGAATGTAACTAATTTTTAATTGTAATATGACCAAAATGTCATTAGCTGGATTAATAAGCATGCCTCGAACATATTCTACTCCTCAACTTTGGCCGTGTTTATTCATTTAAACAACTTTCCAAAAACCCTACGTTATACACATGCGTGTGTAAAATGTGAATATCTATGCAAATAATAATAATATAAATTAAATAAGGTTTAAATATATACATTATATATTATTTTCAATGTTTAACACGGTATTTAAAAAATACTATTCGCACTATCAGTCGCGATCTGACAGTCTTATAGTGTCTCTGTTGAATAACAGTTCTTTGAACAATGTTTCACACAACAATAAATTCTCAGGTATTTCTGGTAATAAGTCAAAGTAAATAAAGCTAGTATATCAAACACTGAAGTTAAATATAGCTTAGAATATGTCGTGTCAATGAATAAAAACAATAAAATAAAGAGCGATGCGAAACTACTTAAAAATCTCTACACACTTCGTTTATCATATACTGACTGATACTCTCTGACCTAAACAATATAAACATTAACCTTTAAGTTAGCGCTTTTTACACACACTGTAACAATTCGTTGCTCCACATGGCAATACATTTCTTTCTCTCGCAATACACTGAACAATACTCATAAATGGCGTTGACTACGCTCCAAACATATCATACTTCCATCTTTTCATCACTACCAACAATCTTCAATACCCCGCACGGCATTACTTCAATAAAAAAAACATCTTGCTACCGACTTGTAGAAGAATTAGTGATTTTACTAGGTAAATACGCAATTGTATACTACCGTTCAGAATGCACTCCCACCTCCAACTCTCCTCTAAATTATTAAACCTCGTGCATCTATAACAACAATTGCATGTTCGTTCACAACAATTCACCTCACTCAGTATTTCTTATTTCTTTCATTAGCGCTATTCGTTCACTTAGTTCCATAATAAACTGTTTTCCACGTTAACAGATGTTAACAATACTAACTCGTAGTTAATATATTGAAGAAAATGGAAATTGCAACACCATGAAGGCATTGGTCGTTTGCGTTGATTTTCAAGATATGGAACGATGCCATGTAGGTATGTAAACGATCAAAGTTTCAGACCCATTTGATTGTTGCTACAGGTCTCCCACGTGATTGGTCGCGGAGGAATCAACTCCAGTACACGGACTCTGGTGTAGCGTAGTTGACTTGCAGTCTGTGCAGTGAAGTGTTCCCCATCAAACATGCCTCGACGACAGAGAAGAGCACGCTATCAACAACTGTTGCCGTTTGAGAGGGCTCGGATAATAGGGGTGTGTGAGGCGGGATTATCGCTAAGGACTGTCGCTGCACGTGTTGGCCGACATGCATCTACGGTACAACGTGTATGGCAGCAGTGGTCAAATGAAGGTACCCACACTCGTAGACCTGGCACAGGCCCAGCGCGACAGACAACTGTGTGAGAGGATCGCCACATCATTCGGATTGCCCCGATGGAACCCCATGCAATAGCAGCGCAAATTAGAGCAGCTGTGGCACCCCACGTTACACAACAAACAGTTGGTAATCGCCTGCGTGCAGCTGGCTTACGATCCCGTGTCCCTGCAGAAGGTGTTCCATTGATCCCACAACAGCGACGTGTAAGGATGGCTTGGTGTCGAGAACGATCGACGTGGGTCGACGATTGGCATAGGGTCGTCTTTAGTGTTGAATCGTGCTTCTGTCTTGCCCGCAGGGATCGCCGGAATCGTGTGCGCCGACGTACCGGGGAGATGGGCCGCCCAGACCTTATTGTCGAGAGGCACACAGGGCCAACACCAAGCATTATGGTCTGGGGAGCTATTGGCTTTAATGTGAAATCACAATTAGTGCTTGTTGAGGGCACTATGACTGCTCGACATTACGTTGATAGGGTACTCAATCCAGTGGTTGTCCCTATGATGGCGAACATTGCTAATGGGATGTTTCAGCAGGACAATGCCCGGGTTCGCACTGCACGCATCTCCAGAGAAGCTCTCCACGACATCACAGCCTAAGAATGGCCCGCCAGATCCCCGGACCTCAGTCCTATTGAGCATTTGTGGGACATGATGGGTCGACAACTGGCCAACCGTCCTCAGCCACCCACAACTCTGGAACAACTGACCCGTGCAGTGCAGCAAGCATGGGCCACAGTTCCTCAGGAAGCAATCCAGGGCCTTAATGACTCCATGCCTCGCCGAATTCATCAATGTATTGCAGCTCGTGGTGGGCACATCCTGTATTGATTGTTGTCCAAACTTGCGGTCAGAGAGACCTGAAAGTGTAATCATCGAATCACAACCGAACACTCGTCCTGCATGTTCAATTGCAGCAATGTAGCACCACTCCTTCTGGGTGTTGCAATTTGCATTTTCGTCAGTGTAACAATAAATATATATCCTCAGGCTTCTGGTGTACATTTAAATAAATGAATTATTCATATTTAAGCTGATTTTAGAACCTACTAGTCCTCAGGTAGACTAACAAATCTCCTGGTCTATTTATTTCCGTTTAACAATGCTTCCAATATAATTGTTAGTACATATAGGCGTCATTTGACCTCAATTGTCACTACCATGATCCTATTTTATAGTGTACTTTCGTAATAACAATAGTCCAAGACTATATAGTTGTCAAATAAATTGTATTCCGCTATTGGAATTTTATAACATCCATATTGTTATAAATAAATGTTTCAGTTGTATTCTGACATAATAATGTCTGTTTAACAATGTTGCAGCATTTTACAATAATGCTCTCCTTTATAAAATGTAATATAAATATACAAATGTATTCTGTCGCTGTTACGCATTTGTAACTGTTAATAACAATCTTAATGTTCAAATGTTCTTACAATTTGAAAATATTTTCAATGAAAAACGTCATTATCGAAGCAATCTCTTCGAAATACGATACTATCGAAGCATTCTCTTTATAAAATGAGTTTCGTTCGAAAGTGAGTATGTTAAAACGATTCCTTGAAAAAAAAATGAAACGAAATATCTAAGTCAAAAATGCATGAAATAACGTCTAAAACAACACAGGAAGACGTATCAAAGAATTACAATGAATCTCAAATTTTTAGCTATAATAAACATAGAATAAAGATAAGAATATCTACAATGAAGTTGGTCACTCCCAAATGGATTTCTAATACTACTGCAAAACTACAGATTTTAGAGCATACCGTTCTTCTACCTTTGAGATGGCTTCTGCTGTCGAAAATACCTCTATCAGATGTATTCGATGTTCCGTCGAGACTGCGAGTGCTCGTCTTCCCTGGAAACCAGTTCTTACCAGTCGCGTGCGAAACAGCTGCGTGCGACCCCGTCTCGGTCGTGTTGCGTTCACCTGCACTCTACCTCGGCTGTGGCTGCTAACGGCAAATCTTCCAGCTTCACCTGGGAACTGCGTTTCTTGGTCCAATTGGCTGCAAGCGATCGTCTTCTTCTTATCTCCGTATAACAGAGTGGCATCATCAATATAGATCTGAATGTCCTGGGTTGACATCTCCTCCTGATGGAAATGGACATCTCGCTTGTAATATAGAAATTCATGTTGGAACACTGCAAGTTGTTGAGCAGTTGTAGATGTATCGATCCTTGATCTTCTAAGTCACTCTGACATTCCAATCCATGGTATAGACTAACCTCCTTCCATTGATTTAGTTACCCATAATAATCTTCTCTGTATTCGTAGAAAACGTTTGTCCTCCCCGACTCAGGATGGTTGCGTTCATATTGACTATATTGTTGAACCGTAGAATAGATGTTGTAGCAATACTGTAGCTGTAGTAAATAGTTATTGCTTTGCTGTAGACTAACGCTGTATTTGTGAAGTCTTCTCCTGATGATAATCTCGTTGCAAAATAAAATGCTGCTCTCTTGAATATCTAGTGCATTTGCACTTCACCGGCTCCTCTAATATCTTCCTCGGCGATTGGTCGATCTCCTGGCAGTACTTCCTCGCCTGTGCTCCGTAGTTCTTTTTCGTATACAAGTGCTGCTCTGCCGCTGTTGCTGGTCGCGTGCCTCACACGTCCGTCCGGTTTAAGTAGCTGGATAAGAGTCCTGGCTTGCTTCTCCGCGATAGCGCGCGTGCCAAAGCTAGCCTTCCCTCCTAGCCTCGCACAGTTGCATTTTAATAGAAATATACTCATAGTTTCTCTATTAGCCAATAATTTATATTTCTATTTAACTAAATAAATTCCATATCGCATTCTACATCTGTAGATGTGTTCATTTCGCTTTATATATATGCCAAATTTATATAAAAGCGATTCCCACAAAATGTCTGTGCTTTAATCGGATTGGCTGCTGAAATATCGTGATAGAAGCTCCTGGAACTAGCCTCTTATCAGCGGCTCGTGTGCATAATTTTGTTATTGTCGCCTAGCTAACCAAAACTGGTTTCCTGCTGCGTAACATGGAGCCTTATACAATTTCCAGCCTCGAATGATCCAACACTTCCTTAGTTAAAATCTCATTCACCGGAATATTTCCAAATAATAATTCCTTAAAATGCTCCAAAATTATCCAAAATTCTTTCATAATGCATCATTCACTTCCTAAAATGCATATATAAACTTTAAATGATTTTAATTCGATATTTCCAATTTTTCACTCCAATGGTTCACAAGTCGGTTCGAACCTCGGCTCAGTCAAAGTCCTAAGCTGGGCTGAATTCGAGTTCAGTACCTATATTTTCTTTACATTGAGTTTTCAACATTTCTAACTCTTTTCTGACCTCATTCTGAAAAGTTTCGTTTTTTACCTCAATACGTTTAAGTTTGGTTTCTAAATCTTCAGAACTATTCTGTATTTTAATTACCCTTTCTCTCAAACTAGATGCTTCTGTCTGTATCTGCTCAATATTAGTACTTGTACCATTAACATTTGAATTTACCTTGTCAATGTCCCCACGAACACTATTAACATCGACAAACATGCTATTAACCTCAGTTTGCATTTTATTCAGATCTGACTGCATGCTATTAACATTGGTTTGTAAATTATTCACATCGGTTTGGACATTACACACATCAGTTCGAACTTTGCCTACTTCTGTTCGGACATTTCCGACATCAGCCTGGACAGTATCAACTTTCGTCCGGACATTACTTACATCCGCCTTGATCTCCTTGGAGCTGACTTGCAATCGCGACTCATTAGCATTGACTGCAGTAGCACTAGTCTGCAATCCGTCTAAAGGAGACTCTACTCCTTGTATTTCCTCTTTGACACTTTTCTTAACACTTTCAGTCACTCTCCCTGTAATATTTTCAACAATGTTTTCCACGACTTTGACAACAACAGTGTCAATGTCCTCTTTCCTATCTCTTTTAATCTGCTCCAGCTCCTGCTTCGTTTCCTGAAATTTACATTGTTAACTCTGAATAGTCACCTTCAAATTCTCCGTCATCTCCTGCTTCAAATTTTCCTGTTAAATTACTTTGTACAGTCTTCAAATTCTCTTGCACACTCTCCTACAAATTCTCCTGCAACCTACATTGTGCACCCTTCAAATTCTTCTGCATACTCTGCTTCATCTCGTCCAACAACTTCTGGACATCCTCCTTCATCATTATTGCCATTGCAATAATACACAATATATAAACTGCTGTAGGGATATGCTAAAAACAGAGCATGATGACAACATTTTGAGCAACAATTTCAACCATGTAATTGGGCATCTTTTTTATTATTATTTTTTATTTATTTAATAATTATTAGATACAACCATGAAAGGTCACTTACACTAATATTTTAACAATTTCAAATAATATTAACAAAAACAACAACAATAACAGGTAACAATTGGCAGTGATGGCATCAAGGGACAAGTCTCGGGAAACACGCAGGGAATGATTGGGGTAGTGGGTGATCAGTTGGGTGAGGGGGTAGGAATTGAGGATGAAAGGGATCTTCTAATGTTATGTTTGAACGTTCTTAATGTCTATCTAGAATGTTAACATTAACTTACCAAGTACTCTGTTATGATTAATAAACTTATTATTTCATTATGTTCTTAAGACTTCATATTTGCTCTCAAAACGATCATAGAAGTTGCTAATGAAAGATCTCCAAAGGTTTCCTAAACATTGTTACTTTGTCATCAATTCTTTGCTTCTATACATTCAATAAAAATAACTGTGTCTCACCATACTGAGTTAACTTCAAACTAACACGGTTGCAATACTACGTTCACAAAATAGAGCAGCATATTATTTGTGTATAAATAACGACAAATGTTATTTAAGTGTCTCATAAAAATCAATCACGACTGGAATAGACTATAGCTAAACTCCCTCCTGTCGGATAAAATATCTTCAAAGAAGATCTGTCTCAAATAATGTTACATTTACTGAAAATGCAAAGCTTTTCTTCAAATAAATGGGTACATCACCTCCAGAATGTATCTCCATTCTATACAAAGAATGTTCATGAGTACATGACATTATATCCTAATCCTGACGAATATTAATTGCCAGATCGACGAAATGTTCATAGTAATTAGTGATATTTCACAATATTTCACACGTAGATTTCTTTTCCTACACTAGTATTTTTCTTACAAGAAGATGCAAATTCATTTTACTCAAAATGAAGTTACTAGACATCTAAGACAAACTGTCTGAAAACCTAACCAAAAAATCGAAAACGTCCAATATTATCTTCTTAAAATATTCCCAAGTGGAAAATAAATTCTCAAACTAATAAACTTCAGTTCAGAAACTGAAATGTTGAACTTTCATGTATGGATGACTAGAGATAATCATCCTACATGATCTTGTAGAATAAATCTTATCACACAACAAGGTGAAAATACATATATGAAATATGGAGGAATGTTGCTCACAAAATGCCATCACAATACTCTAACTACAGTACATAATAATGTTGAGCACTACTACCTTGTCTGAAGAATTCTGAAGTTCATATCAGGTATTGCAAAATACCTATAATACAATGTAGAAACCTACTCCGTCCACATCAGCGAATGAACTGCGGCCTCGGATAAGGAAGGATTTCCTCTCCGGTAAACTCCTGTCTCCGCCGGACATCAAACTGCGTCCTCTCGTACATGGCTCCAAGTTTCAAAGCATTGCTGAGCCTAGTCCCTAGTATATTCTTTCTTCCTGATGATGAATCTTCATTTGCCGACTCCATTCGAATTTCCCACATTATTCTCGAGCAATATTGACGATATAGTTCCATAGTTACAAATTAAATTTGTAAGTTGTAGATCGAATCACAGTCGTGGATATTAATGTTCATGTAGATGGTCAATGAATTATAATAATTGCTCAAAGTCAGAAGTACCAAGTACATAATAATACATTAAATGTACTGAATAATTATGTACATAATGTCTCATGTGTACTTGACTTTGTAGACATTGTATGTGTTGTTCATAGTTCTGTAGTTAACTAACGTTTTTCCATGCTGTCTAATCACAACTCATAATGTCTTTAGTCCATCATCTCAAACATCTTCAATATATTAAATGATAATTCTTCTCGATACATATTAGAAGCCATTATAGTGTTGAATTAATAAAATGTCTTAATGTTCATGTATAACTCACTACTCCTCACGTTGTCTCTGTAACATGGACTTGTATTCGCTGCAATCTTGTCGAACCAAAAGTGTTTCTCTCGAATGAAATGCGCAACTTTCTTTAGCGGATATATATTGTCTGAAAACTGCCTAAATATGCGAATTCATAAATTCAAATCTTTATAAACTGATACCATATGCTTATCAGTATATTCTGCATACACTTTCGTTGAACTAATATCGTAGAATAATTCACAAAATACTAATAATGCCTCTACTCAACTTCACGTAGATTTACTACCGAGGCTTCTACTATGACTTGGCCTGCATCGGCACTGTACCTTCGAGTGGTCTATTACCGCACTCGGATAATCTCCTCTGGACTGAACCCTCCCGTAATACACGTCGTAACTCTTCGAGGTCTGTAGGAATAAGAACGCTCCTTCTGAGTTGCCTCCCTCCAACTCGTATTAATTCAGACACTATTTTGCTTCCCACAAAAATAAAGGCGCGTATTTGAATGTAGCCTAATACAGTGTATTTCTGCCTTCAGTCGACTTTCAAAGTTCTAA
Organism: Meconema thalassinum; assembly: GCA_946902985.2. Taxonomy (NCBI): domain Eukaryota; kingdom Metazoa; phylum Arthropoda; class Insecta; order Orthoptera; family Tettigoniidae; genus Meconema; species Meconema thalassinum. The sequence continues at coordinate 156,931,729 of OX336388.2, read as the reverse complement.
TAATATCCTCTCGTAATTTTCTTCAGTATTCCAATTATTAAACAAGAAGTTCCGTGAAGAACTATACAGCCTACTTTTCATGCCAATGATTATTCTACAGTATATGAACCTATCTAGAATAATGACGAAATTAAGTTGCTAATATCGAAATTTCCAATTAGTTCGAAATACTGTATACCTGGCATAATGTATCCTAATAGAGCACTACAGTTGGCAGCCCTGATGACTGAATATATTCTTAGGTCCGTCTCTTACGGTGCTAAATACAAAATTTGGTTGAAGTCCACTGGATAGCATGGACGTTACATGCAGTTAAACATTGGATCTAACAGCGCGCGTAAAATCATGTTGGCAACAATGTCATGCATGTATTGGTCAGAAATAATCTGAAATAATATGATCTATTGTTGTGCCAATTTTGAATGAAATCCATTAGTTAGTATAGAAGTTACATGCATTTTAAAATTGGACCTATCAGCAGGCTTAGAATCATGTTGGCAGCACTGACGTATATTAGTTACTCCAAATTCGTCTAGAATGCCAGGTACTATACGTGTGCAAAGTTTAGAGCTATTGGCTTGTATACTTTCTGATATATTGATATTAGGGTAACAAAAATAGGGACAGCACATGTTAACAGTTGGCAGCCCTGGTTGCTCCTTAGAATACGCATAGTCATATCTGTTATGGTACACATAGTACATACGAAATTTGGTTGAAATCCAAATGATAGTATGGAAGTAACATGTATTTAAAGTTGGACCTGTCAGCAGGCTTAGAATCATGTTGGTAGCACTGACGTATATAAGTTACTCCAAATTAATATAGAATGTCAGGTACTATACGTGTGCATAGTTTAAAGCTGTCGGCTTGCATACTTTCTGATATATTGGTATTTGGATAAAATAAATTAGGAGCATTTATTAACAGTTGGCAGCCCTGGTAGGACTTAAGAATACGCTCAGTCATATCTGGTTATGTACACATACAACATACGAAATTTGGTTGAATTCCACTTGATAGTGTAGAAGTTATATGCATTTAAAAATTGGACCTATCAGGAGGCTTATAATCATTTTGGCAACACTGCCATGTTTGGCCTCCTGGAATTTATACTGAAATATTATGATCTGTACGTGTGCCAATTTTGAAATAGCTCCCATTCATACTTTCCAAGATATCCAACATGGAGCTCAAATTTCAATTGCGATTTTTTAGCAGTTGGTAGCACTGACATCATTTTCAAATATGGCCGTGAGATATTCAAGTATAGATCTTTACTCCTACCAAATTTTGTGTCGATTGCTGCAGCCGTTTAGGAGTTGATAGGGGGGGACACACACACAGCCAGACAGACAGACAGAAGAACAGACAGACAGACAGAAACACATTTGCCCGATCTCATAAGTCTACTTTTTCCTCTTTTTTGCAAAATGTGAAAAGTAGGCTAAAAATCCTTCTTGGGGCTTAAATGCAATAGTTAACATTAACTAGGCCATGGTGCTATTCTCTTCCATAAAGCTTCTTCTGATTGGCTGTCAGCTAATCTCCAATGATATCTTTTATAACAATAATATATCATTAATTCCCGGTAAAATCCTTGTTACTATGTGAGGTTCCACCTTGCTCGGCCTTCTAGAGTTGTCACAAACCACGTGATCTCAGCTCCCTCTGCCCGAGCTCGTTAACAAAACTCGTTTTGTGTCACCATCCAGTGTCAATCTCTACACGTTAAATATTATCATTGGGCTCGAGAAATATCATCATTTTATCCTTAAAATATTCAAATTTCGGGTGCAGTACCGTAGTGTCTGAGTCAATTCTCGTGCTGACTTACCTGGTAGTGGATGTGTTACAGCGTTGTACATAATGATTCCGTAATCGACTCGAGAGGTCGCCAACATGGTGTGTACTTACGGCAAGGCAATGGGCGGTGGGCACCGCGGTTGTATCGGGCGACCTATCCCCACCGACAATAACCACAGCATTCAATGTTTGCAACAGTGTTTCGCCGTTTGTCTGAGACAGGGTCAATTATGGAAGCAGGAAATCATGAACGACGTACCCACCCTGTTCGGACACCAGACGTGGAGGAAAATGTGATTAACACTGTGGAAGGCGACCGCCGTGTCAGTACCAGGAAAGTTGGCCCGCCAGTAGAGGGTGAGCCAGACGACCGTGTGGAAAATTCACCACGACAAGTGTTACTACTCTTATCACTTACAGCGTGTGCAGGGCTTACTAGTGACAGACTTTCCACATCGGGAGTGGTTTTATCACTGGTTTATTCACCAGGCAACCACGATTCTGCGATTTGTGGCATACATCCTTCACAGATGAGACCACTGTTCTGGTTCGGGAGAACAAGAAAATCTTAGGGAGCTATTTATAACGATATCCCTGATCTTCAAAGCAATCGTCTGAAACCAAGCCATCTACCAATCACTTATGCTGAGAATCTCGAGGGGAACATTTCCATACAAATGCCCAGTGGATACAAGTTTGGGTCTTATGTGTCCGCCATCAAGTTTCATCCTTTCGTAACACAAACAACCCTGTACCTGGTTATGATATATATTGTATTTGTTGAATAGAATCTTAACCAATAATGGTATCTGTGCTGAATCCATCTTGAATGGTGTGAAAAACCTACCCCTCAGAGTGATTGTGGTGTTCCCTCACAAATTATTTAACACATTGTGTTTGGATAAAAGAGGAAATATCAGTTGGAAATGTCTGATTTCCTGTTGTCATCTTTTGCAGGGACACAATGAATCGACTCATTATACTTGAGGCTATAATACCACATTGTTGTTGGACTTGCAGGTATATTCTAGAAACCTGCGATTGAACCCAGCGTTTCATAGGATGTGCCGTTACATGTTATAGAAAGACACGTGCCAATAGATTGTGCAGAGTAGGCTATATTCAATTCTCCACTGTGGGATTAGAACATAGTTCATCTTGCCTATGGTGTTATAGCCCGACACAGAAGTTTCTGCCTCGGCATGACCGCAGAGGCGTGGCCACTGAACAGTGGGAAGAGTGGGACTGTTCACTTTTAAACGTGAAACGAATTAATATCGTGCGCGCCACTGGGTATAGTTTGGCAGGATACGGGTTCTACATATGAATAGGATGAAAGGCAGCATTTTGCTGAATATAGAAATATGAATCACAATTCTACGCCTAGTAGTTAACCTTTTATATTTTAAAAGTGGCTGTCTGTGTGGCTCACTGGCAACGTTCTCGCTTGCTCTACCCAAGGTTGCAGGATCGAATCCTGGCGCAGTCAGTTGGCCTTTGAGTGCGGGCAAATGCGAGGGAGCATTGTCAGTAGATTTACTGGCACGTTAATGATCCCCTTCAGGGCAAAATTCCTGCACCCTGACGTCTCTAAAATTCGCAGTAGTTAAAAGGACGTAAAACAAATAAGAATAATATTTTAAATTTATTTTAAGGAGGACACTGCTCATCGATCACTCACTCATCACCCGTAAAACCTTGTGCAATGTAAGCGTGGTTTTATACGAATATTGTTGTTGCAAAACACTTTCATTGGGCATGTATTTTAACATGTCTTGTCATAATAGGAACAAACCTTAAAGAAAAGTAATAAATTAACGCATCACAGAAAATAAAATAATAAAGAAAAGTACGGTACATGAAAATAGACAAACCCAAAGAATAGGAAACCTGGAATTTATTTAGTGCTCTATAATGCATGTTTTGCGTTAAGTATTTCGTTCTTTGCAGACGAATGCCCTGCCTCTCCGTCAAAACTGTTCTGTTATTCAGTGCCTTTCTCCACTTGAATCCCATTTACGTAAATGACATCGTAATCTCTCTTTACTGTCTAAAAATTAATGTCTTGTTCCTGCGGGCGCGCTTACCTGGATCACCCAGGCGGGCGCGCGGCGGCTGGATGTCCGCCCTTTGATTTCACATAGACAGTTCTCGATTTTCATGCAAGTAATCATCGAGAACTGACAGATGAAATTCTACAATTGATCGATTGCAGAAGATCTTCCTAGAATAATGACCCGATAAATACAGAGAGTTGCAGAAATTAATACGGAGGGAAATCCGTTCTGTCAAAGAACAACACCTTTCAAAGGAATGTAGTGAAATAGAAGAACTGTGTGCTAAGCATGACTCGTTCAACATGTATAAAAATGTTAAGCAAGCAGCTGGGATTTATAAGACCAGAGGGATTGGGATTCTCAAAAATAGATATGGCATCATTTTCCCTAGTACTGAAGAGAAGTTGGCAGAATGGAAGGAATACATTGAAACTCTATTCGAAGACAACAGAAGTGTTGATCATGGCATTCTAACGGGAGATGGGATAGATATTACAAGAGCTGAAATTGAACATGCCATAACAATATCGAAGAGTGGAAAGGCTCCAGGTCCAGATGAATTTCACATTGAAATACTAAAGCTTCTCAAGGATGAACGATCTATTTCCTTGCTGGTGGGTTTGTTCAATAATATCTATCGAAGTTGATACATACCACATGATTGGATCAAATCAACTTTTATACCGATTCCCAAAAATACCAATGCAACGTGCTGAAATGACTATAGAATGATCAGTTTAATGAGTCCTGCCCTGAAGTTATTCCTTAAAATCCTGCACTTAATGTTATATCATAAATGTGAGGAAAACATCGGTGGCACACAGTTCGGATTCAGGAGTGGTTTCGGAACTCTGGAGACATTGCTCAGTCTTCAGATGTTGATTCAACGATGTCGTGATGTCCGTGGTGATGTTTACATGCGTTTCATCGATTATGAAATAGCCTGTTCAACACAATACACTGATGGACATTTTATGTGACCTGGGACTAGATGGACGTGACATCCGATTAATTGGAAATCTGTACTGGGATCTACGTGCTGCTGTACGTGTTGATGGTCAGCTGTCTGAAGAAGTATCGATTATAAAGGGAGTTCCCCTCTTCAACATCGATTCTGAAAAGATTTTCCAAGATGCTCCTGATGGACTGTCTCAAGGAGTAGTAGTAAATGGATCTATCATTAATAACATCCGATATGCAGATGACACTGTCATCCTTGCAACAAGTATGGATGATCTACAAACACTACTGGATTCTATTTCTGAAGAGAGTATTGGCATGGGATTACATTGAAATTTACACAAAACTTAGTGGATGGTTGTTAGTAGAAACAAAGATGAAATTTAGGGCATTCTTACACCTCGTATTGAAAGAATTGGAAGGGTTTCATCATTTAAATATTTAGGATGTCAAATCAATGATAACTGGGACTTAAGTCAAGAAATTAGCTGTAGAATTGAGCAGGCCAGAAGTTCTTTCATGAAAATGAGAAAAGTTTGATCAACCGTGATTTAAGTGGTCATTACGCACCCGACTCCTTCGATGCTACGTTTTTAGTGTCCTGCTCTATGGAGTTGAATCATGGACTCTTACCGAGGTTTTAAGTAAGAAACTGACAGAATTTGAAATGTGGACGTATCGCAGGATTTTAAGGATATCATGGACAGCTAAAGTCACAAATGTGGAGGTACTGCGGCGTATGAACAAAGACTTGGAAATTCTCAGTATCGTCAAAAGCAGAAAACTAGAATACTTTGGTCATTTCATGCGCAACAATAAATACCACCTCTTGCTATTAATTATCCAAGGTAAGATTGATGGCAATAGGAGTCCAGGATGCAGAAGAATATCCTGGCTAAAGAACTTAAGCCAGTGGTTTGGACTTAATACAGTGTCACTGTTTAGAACAGCACTGTACAAACAGCAGATCATGCTACTGATCGCCAATGTTCTTCGAGGACGAGTCACTTGAAGAAGAAGAAGAACTGAAATGAATAACATCTTATACATTTCCACAAAACACAAAATAGACTTTAATAAAAAATAGTTGAAAACATCCCCATAACAAGACAGTGGCATGAATAATGAATAATACATTTTAATATAGCCTATATACTGTATAGTTACTTTCCTTGAAATCAACTACACCATATCTTTTTCATCCAAACTCTTGAGGCATGCATCACAGGAAATTTTTTGCTGTGAATGCATTTTGCAGACAAATCTTTCACATTTGTGGCACTGTAAACGAGTACGTTGTTCTTTTTGGACCCGCAACGATCGCGTTCTTGAAACACTTGCTGTACCTCCATTCGGTGCATTATACTCTTCCAAGAAAACATGCAAATCCTTTGTAAGAAACCTAATCGTTGCACGGTGTTTCAAGTTTTGCTCCATGATTACCGTACCATCACCAATTTCAAAGTGTATTCTCTCCTAGAAGTGCTGTTGTCTGCGTTGTTTGCTCTATATATTATACACTAATTTATTCCAGTAATATCGAAGAAGCGATGAAACAGTGCCATCGGCCAGCTTTGTGTTTGTCTCGAAGTCGAGCACCGTGAAGTCATCAAGTCAACTATATCAACCCCTCCTTTGGTGGCAATGTAATCCATGATGTGGAATGTTTTCCCAGATTCCTGATCAATTTCAATATCATCATGCATCGTGGATAGTACCAACACAACTTTCTTCCTATAAATAGCCACTGGTACAAGGCTTTTATCATATTGGCACCCCAACTGGTGTGTTCTGGGAACTGAAATGCCCATTTTCAGCCACAAATTCAGGTGGAACCTCTCGTTTGTTCTTCTTCAGGGTGCCTGCAAAGGTCAGTCCTTGTTCCAGTAGGTATTCGGTCAAAGGGTAACTACTGAAATAATTATCAGTAGTCACATTTCGGTTGGTATTTTTTATTGGCTCACTCAACCTCGTTACCACATTAAAAGGCTTATTTGAAACTGCAAAACGCCCCGGTTTCAGCGTCCCACATTACACCTCCAAATTTTAAGTTTAGAAAGTTCGGGAATCGCACATAGCATAAATTTTGAGGCCATACTTGGCGGGCTTTTTGGCCATATACTGTATAAAACTACAGTGGCCACGAAATGCAACTAACATTTTGGTGTTGGTGGAAAATACTTGAAATAGTTGTGAGCTGTTTGCACATAACCTATGTACTTATCATGGCTGATAGAGAGACCATTACACCCTTGACCCCACGAGAAGGAAACAGCAAGACATTACAAGTCAAGGTGATTTTTTTTTAATCATTTCAAATGATCTTGTCAACTTCATCGTTATGCTTGATCTAACGTTATGCGTTACGGAGACGGTGACCGCATGACGTCATGCAGCCGCGCGGGAAGCCTAAGTTAATGGGTAATGGACGGCGTGTGCGTGACGTCATGCTGCCACGCGGGAAGCCTAAGTTAATGGGTAATGGAGTCTGTTGAAAGAGTCCCGGGGCGTAGAGCGACCTGGGGCTTCAAGCGAAGTGAGAAGGAAGTTGTAGCATGCATCATTTGAAATGATATAAAGTCTTGTCTTTCAGACTGACTGTAACTTTTTAATAACATGTTTGATTTTTGTTTGATATTATATGTTTTTATGAAATGCATGTATTAACTTGAATTTAGGTATTTATGGCGGTTTATTTTATTTATTTTTAGGAAGTTGGAAAGAAAAACTTGACCGTTGTAGCAGTCGCTGAAAACCCGAGACGCTCAAGAGTGGAACCATTGCCACACAGTGAACTATTCAAATTTCAGGTATGACTAGCTTAAAATGATATACCATTTTACCACTATTAAAATCCCCAGACAAAATTCATTACATGTACATGACTGTGACAATGACTGCTTTCTTGGTTAATGGCTGTGTATTGGCAATCGGTACTAACCATAATGCATGTCATGAAAAAAAAAGTACAAGACCATGTTTGATTTTTAGCCTATTTTCAATTTTGAAAAAATAGGCTTATGAGATCACCTTTTGTCCGTGTGTGTGTGCGCGCGCGCGTGTGTGTGTGTGTGTGTGTGTGTGTGTCCCCCTAATAAAATCGAAACGGCTGGAGCGATTTCAATGAAACTCGGGAAGTTCATAGCACTATTCCCGGCGACCTCGACCGTGCCCTTCAAATTTTGTTACGTCTCTCCAATCCAACATGGCGGCTGTGCGAAATATTTCACTAGCATTCAATATCTCCGAAACTATTACCGATATCGCCCTGAAATTGTGTACGGTGATAAAGGGCACTACTAGAAGTTCACCTATGAGACTTTCAAAAACCTGGTGACTACAAAACCAACATGGCGGACAAGCGAAGTTGAGACATTTAAATAGACTTTTCTCGCGATTTAACTATCTAAATGTAATGAAACTTGGTACAGCAAATGTTTATACACATTGTAATGCACTGGAGTCTAATTTAGTTCAATTGTTTACATAACCTCAAAATGGCGGCTGTGCGAAATATTTCACTGACATTCTATATCTCCGAAACTATTACAGATATCACCCTGCAATTTTGTACGGTGATAAAGGGTATTCATACAGGTATACCTATGTATATTTCATAAACCTGTAAAGTACGAAACGAACATGGCGACCAAGCGAATTTAAAATATTTTAATAGACTTTTCTCGTGATTTAACTCTCTGAGCGCAGTGAAATGTGGTACAGTAATGATTTTGCAGATTGTAATGCACTGCCATCTAATTTAATTCAATTGCTTACATAACCTCAAGATGGCGGCTGTGCGAAATTTTAAAATTAAGTTTTAATTTCTTGTGTCGTAATCATGCGATCGAAGTGAAAGTTTGAATAATGAACCTAGGCAATAATTGTCCTTGAATGGTACATAACTCTATGGCCTATACACATAACTCTCCTAAATGGTGAGCTCCCGAAATATTTAGACGGTTCTCAATATCTATGAATCTTTTACAGCAACCAAACTGAATTTTTTATGTTCATAGAGACTATGAACATATGTTCACCTATAGGACTTTCAGGAACCTGGTGAGCACAAATCCAACATGGCGGCGACGCGAAGTATAAATATTTAAATGGACGTTTCTCGCGAATTAACTATCCGAGTGCCGTGAAACGTTGCACGTTAAATGCTTATACAAATGTTGATCCACTGGCATCTAATTTATTTCAATGGTTTGCATTATCACAAGATGGCTGCTGTGCGTAATTTTAACATCTCGTTTTTACTTCTTGTTGTCTAATCATGCGATTGAAGTTTGAATACCACACGTACACAATAATCTTAATGTAATAGTACAAAAATAAAAATCCAACCTGGCGACCATCTGAAATATTTAGACGGTTCTCAATATCTACGAATCTGTTACAGCAATTAAACTGAAATTTTGTATGTTGATTGTGGCAGTTAACATAAGTAGGATATATGAAAATAGGCTGTATAGTTCTTCACGGAACTACTTGATTTAAAACAAAAATTTAAATTCAACTGATGCGTTGTTCCTTATGGACTCCCCAATATCCACAGCTTTGAACAAAATAAAGTGGACTATTCTTGTTGGTTTATGACCCATAACAGTGATGAAATGATGAATCCGCTTTATGCTACAAAGGAACCAAAACGACATGATATCATTTTTATCCTATTTTCAATATTTGAAAAAATAGGCTTATAAGATCACCTTTTGTCCGTGAGTGTGTGTGTGTGCCCTTCAAATTTTGTTACATATCACCAATCCAACATGGCGGCTTTACGAAATATTTCACCAGTATTCAATATCTCCGAAACTATTACCGACATAACCCTGTAATTTTTTACGATGATAAAGGGAACTACTAAAAGTTCACCTATGTGACTGTTGAAAAACTGGTAACTACCAAACCAACATGGCGGCCAGGCGAAGTTGCGACTTTTAAATAGTCATATCTCGCGATTTAACCAACCAAACGCAATAAAACTTGGTAGAGTATATGTTCATACACATTGTAATGCACCGACATCTAACATCGTTCAACTGTGGACATAACCACAAGATGGCGGCTGTGCGAAATATTTCACCGGCATTCTATATCTCTGAAACTATTACAGGTATTACCCTGAAATTTTGTACGGAGATAAAGGGCACTTCTGGAAGTTCATCTATAGGACCTTAAAAAACCGGTTAGCTATAAAACGAATATGGCGGCCAAGCGAATTTGAAAATTTTAAATAGACCTTTCTAGCGATTTAATGTTCCAAACGCAATGAAACTTGGTACAGGAAATGTATATACATATTGTAATGCACTGGTACCTAAATTAGTTCAATTGTTTGCATAACCTCTAGATGGCGACTGTGTGAATTTTAAAATTAAGTTTTTATTGTTGTGTCGTAATCATGCGATCGAAGTGAAAGTTTTGATAATGAACCTACGCAATAATTGTCCTTTAATGGTACATGCCTCTAAGGCCTATACATTTAACAATCCAACATGGCGACCATCCAGAATATTTAGACGGCTCTGAATATCTACCAATTTATTATAGCAATCAAACTGATTTTTTTATATTCATAGGGGCTATGAACATAAGTTCACCAATAGGACTTTCAATAACCTATTGATCACAAATCCAACATGGCGGCAACGCGAATTTTAAATATTTTCACAAGGAAGTTTCTCGCAATTTAATCATCCGAGTGCAGTGAAACTTGGTACAGTAAATCCTTATACAAATGTTAATCCACTTGCATTTAATTTATTTCAATTGTTTCCATAACCACAAGATGGCAGCTGTGCGAAATTTTAAAATCTCGTTTTTACTTCTTGTGTCCTAATCATGCGATTGAAATTTGAATGCTACACGTGCACAATAATCTTCATGTAACAGTACATAACTCTAGGAGCTACATATATAAAAATCCAACAAGGCGACCATCCGAAAAATGTAGTCGGTTCTCAATATCTACGAATCTATTACAGATATCAAACTGAAATTTTGTATGTTTATAGTGCCAATTAACATAAGTAGGTTATATGAAAATAGACTGTATAGTTCTTCACAGAACTGCTTGTTGTTTATATATTGGTTAAAGGGGATGTGAATGACTAATGCTTTATTAAAAATTTAAGTAGATGCGTTACTGTTAGTGGGACACACAGTTATTTTGAATGGATTTTTGATCTTTTATTGCTAATTAATGTTAAAGTTTTATATACAAGTATTGATTGATTGATTGATTGATTGATTGGTTATTTTGTTTGTTTTAGGTGTGGTAATGCGCTACTAACGTAGTGAACAGACAGTGAACAAGCATAAATTATGCTTTGAAGTACTCTGTGCTCTTGTGCAACGTTCATAACTTACAATAAAAAGTTTTTTTAATTACACATGGCTTCAATACCAAATGCAAGAAGTGAGCAAGTTGGTTTACCATTTGGGTTAAATTTAAAATTAGAAAATGATCGTTCGTTGACATTTGACTCTTGGCCTGTACGCTTTTTGTCAGCACATAAACTTGCTGCAGCGGGTTTCTATTATTTGAACAGAGAAGATGTTGTGCGATATGTGTTTTGCAGTGTTGAACTTTCGCATTGGGAAGAAGGGGACGATTCCTTTCGAGACCTTTTGCGATGGTCTCCTTGTTGTCCATAGATGCTTTTTTTAAATTCCGGTGGAGGGGACAAAACAATATGTTTTCATTGGGGATTTGGTTTAAAGGATAGGCAAATAACAGATGGCCCTTTTGTGGAACACTTCGTTGGTTACCTAACTGTAGATACATTGTGTTGCTTAAAGGTCAAGAATTTGTGAACACTATTCGTAATGAAAACGTGATTGCAGCCCAAGTGCATTATTCACATCTTCAAGCACACTCTCTGACATATCATGAAACCGTGTAGGAAGAAATGTCTCAAAATTTTCACATACACTAATTACACGATCCCATATGCAGTTTTCAATTTCCGAATCTTCATAATGTGGAATGGAATATGCGTGGGCAATTCGCTGAGATTTTTTTGTCTCTAAGCCACATGCTTGCCCTAACCCTGTAGATTTCAGAACATTCATTGTAGTAGTCTATAAACAAAAGAAAAGCATATCTATTAGACTGTAAAACAGCTTGTAATAATAATGTTCATATAGGTATTTTTCATTGCACAATTCATTGTTAATGATTTACGCAAGAAAATACCTAACTGTAGCAGAGACTACTAAGTGCTAATGCACACTTGACACATGCTATCAAGTGTCCACAAGGCAAAATATCCACACCTAGTTCTTCTTGATAACACATTTTACGTAATTGTTTGGTCACACTTTTGTATCTGTTGGTGAGGCACGTCTATTTTTTTCAGCCTCACTTATTTGTACTGCGTGCTCAAGCTCTGAAGGCACTTTTATGTCTTGGACTGCAATCACGTTATCTTTACGAATAGTGTTCACAAATTCTTGACCTTTAAGCAACACAATGTAACTACAGTTAAATAACCAACGAGCGTGTTCCACAAAAGGGTCATCTGTTATTTGCCAATCCTTTAAACCAAATCCACAATGAAAACATATTGTTTTGTCCCCTTTACCGAAATAATAAATACAGCTTCACTTAGCTCTTTTACAAGGTGTCTTAATATTAATGGCCTAACATTTTTATAAGATTCTAAACGTTTTTCAACATACCTGTACTCTGGATGTGCTAGCGCTTTAGTCTTACGAACTCCCAATTTTTCAAAAGCAGAGGCCAATTCAGCACTGTCTATTCCATATGGAGCATATATATCAACACTTATGTTGGCTGGTAATACATCATTATTATTTATTTGTGATTGAGCAAAGTAAGTGGTAGCGAATGGTAAAATTGATACACTGGTATGTTACCCACTTTTTTTAAATCTAAGCATGTATGGACAACAAGGAGACCTTCGCAAATGGTCTCGAAAGGGATCGTCCCCTTCTTCCCAATGCGAAAGTTCAACACTACAAAACACACATCGCACAACATCTTCTCTGTTCAAATAATAGAAGCCTGCTGCAGCAAGTTTATGTGCTGACAGAGAGCTTACAGGTCAAGATTCAAACGTCAACCAACGATCATTTTCTAATTTTAATTTTAACCCAAGTGGTAAACCAACTTGCTCACTTCTTGTAATTGGTATTAAAGCGGTGTGTTATAATAAAACTTTGTTTATTGTAAATGATTCACGTAGCAGAAGAACACAGAGTAATTTAAAGCATAATGTATGCTTGTTCACTGTCTGTTCACTACGTTGATAGCGCAACACCACACCTAAAAACAAACAAAATAACCAATCAATCAATACTCGTAAATAAATCTTTAACATTAATTAGCAATAAAAGATCAAAACACCATTCAAAATAACTGTGTGTCGCCACTAACAGTAACCCATCTACTTAAATTTTTAATAAAGCAGTAGTCATTCACATTTCCCTTTAACCGATATATAAACAAAAATGAATGTCATGTCGTTTTGGTTCTTTTGTAGCATAAAGAGGATTCATCAATTCATCACTGTTATGGGTCATAAACCAACAAGAATAGTCCAGATAATTTTGTTCAAACCTGTCGATATTAGTTAAGTCCATATGTAACAACACATCAGTTGAATTTAAATTTGTGTTTAAAAAAACTGGTCTTTTTTCATTGACATGCATTATGGTCTAGTGCCGATTGCCAATACACACCATTAAGCAAGAAAGGAGTCATTGTCACAGTCATGTACAGGTAATGAATTTTGTGTAGGGGTTTTAATAGTGGTAAAATGGTATATCATTTTAAGTTAGTCTTACACGAATTTTGAATAGTTCACTGTCTGGCAATGGTTCCACTCTAGAGCGTTTCGGGTTTTCAGCGACTGCTTCAGCGGTAAAGTTTTTCTTTCCAACTTTCTAAAAATAAATGAAATAAACCGCCATAAATACCTAAATCCAAGTTAATAATGCATTTCATAAAAACATACAATATCAAACAAAAATCAAACATGTTATTGAAAAACAAAACCTCACCTTAACTTATAATGTCTTGCTGTTTCCTTCTCGTGGGCTCAAGGGTGTAATTTTTTCTCTATCAGCCATGATAAGTACATAGGTTATCTGCAAACAGCTCACAACTATTTCAAGTATTTTCCACCAACACCAAAACTACTAAACAAGACCAAGTAATTCACACAACGCTGTAGCGTGTTCAAAAGTAGTCACATAGTGCGGGTGGAAATGTTAACAACGTGTCTTTATATATCACGTTGCATGTCTAATCATTTTGTTTCCCACGCTTTCAACATCCTGTTATCGTGCACGTGTATGGCTAACGTCCTAGGTCAACACCTGTGTCAGGTCATATTACACATCCACTTGCATTTTCCCACGTACGAAGCAAACAGGATGTGACTTGTTAACTTACATGTGGTTTCACACGTGTTCACATATTTTTCGCTCTCCCCTCCGACCACTGATGTCAGATCGTTTGACCTTCAAGCGTCCTCTGTGCCTCTGTACTTCTTCCATTGCACCTGTTGTCAAGTCAGATCAGCGCATTCCAATAAGCTCAAATGACATTCACATCCTTCTAGTCTGCCCCTCAGCAAGTTTGTTTTCTTTACTCGCTTCAACCAACATATAACCAAGTTCTGTTCATGGACATATTATTTGTCATGTTACTCATCACCATTTACACTTTAAAGACCTCTTTTGGGGGTAAAAAAATCTTATCACACTTCACACGATTCAGGATATCTGCATCCATCCGTTCGTCATAGCAAATATCTGAAAAACGAACCCTCGCCCCGCCGTTCTATCGAAATATCGATTGTTGTATCGGTATACCACCACCACCGGGGCCGTCGACAGGTTCGTTTGAAACATATGCCCAGCGGTATCGTCTCTCTATGTACAACCAGTCTTCATTAACATTTTTAAACAGGTAAAAAAAGTTTTAAAATTAATTATTTTTTCAACATGTATGGCGTTAGGCCCTTTCAAAAAATTGATTTGAAAACATACGACATTCAGAAAGAGGGCGTCACCCCGAGTCATTTGACACCTCGTACACGTCTCTAGCCTTATTGGTTTGCGAGATATAACAAAAAGTCTAAAATCATGGTTTTACCCCCAAAATATCTGTTTCCCTCATTCTCAAAACATTAACCAATTACCAAAATAAGGAGGGCTTCAAGACAGGCCATTTGACACGTCAGACATCAAAATCCGACCATGCGTTCGTGAGATATCGGCGATGTTCGTATGAAAATAGGCGAATATTTAGAAACATCACTGCTCCCCTACTGCACAGTTTTTGTTCTAGAGACTTCAAACTTGCTTTGTGGGTACAGGGGGTAAGAACCATCAATTTATGTCAAACGAACTTTTTTGTAAACTTTCTAGTGTAAAAAATATAAGAATTTCAAAATTTAACTTTAAAAAAAATGTGAAGTTTTGTTCTAATGATAAAGGACATAGAGGCCTTTCGTTTAAGCCATTGAACAACGTTCTATCATGTTTCTTATTTTTTTAATATAAAGTGTTGTCCATAGCTAATGGGGCGTTACCCCAAGTCCTACGACACCTCATTCGTCAAAATCCAACCATGGGTTCAAGATATATCGCAAATATTACATAGCTAAGACAGTAGTAGGGGTATATATCTTCCAGATTGAGCTAGAACCGATGCTGCTCCCCTACTAACACATATACACAGGCATGCGCCTACACACACACAAAGGAAATATATTTACTTACATGTTTCATTCAAGTGTGAGAGAATGGAAAACAATCGGGCGCTTGGCGGCAAACTGGCTGCCTGACTCGAACGACAATGGCACGCCCCTCTTATCAACTCAACAATGGCTGATTGGCGCCGAATCGAAAAATTACGGAAGCGCTTTCTCACTTCGAGATGAGTAATTAACGAATACCCGGAGGTACCGCCTGGTAATTCGTCCATAAAGGGCACAATCTCGTGATTTTCTCCAAAAGGCGGCCAAATTGCCGCCCACGCGCCCGCTAGAAGGGTAACTTAGAAATTAACAGAAAAGGCGTAGGAATTTTCGTTTCGTACAAAGCAAAATCATACATACTTCGTCGTATTACTTCTTGATTAAAATTATCCGCTGAAGATTTGGTGGCTGCTCGCGGTCTTGTTTTACGAGGTCTGGATAAAGATGTAGAGAGGCCTTCCATCGACTCCAAAACCTTTCTTTCACTTACTATCGCCCTATTTGTACGCTCAGGAACTCCAGTAGCCGCTGCTGCCCGTTTGCAGAATTTATTTATCCGTATTTTAACGCCCCTTTCCGCTTCTTATTTCATGAAATTGTGCACATTGGATATTATTTCTCTCGCCTGACTGTGTAATGCTTTTCCTTTTGACTTGGACAGCACCGGATGCATTGCGACCGTTGATCGTAAGTATCTTTCAAACCCGTGGCCTACGATAAGAACACAACAGGACCTTTACTGGTATATCAATATTACGCACGTATTCAGTCGAGAGCAAAGGATTTAAACACACACAAAATCTACGATTTCAACTAGGCTAGAAAGAACATCCGAGAAAACCAAGGTAAATAGAGCAAACTGCTTCGTTAATAGCTGCTGCTGATTTCGGTAGCCAATGTAATGTTGTCAAGTCGTTGCACGATGACGAGGTGGGTGAGCGAAGCTCCCATCTACATTGCGTAGCATTATGTTATCACGGCCAAGTCCAAGCAGAGATTGAACGACGATGCAACATCGGGACTCGGGGAGTCAGGACGTGTCACGTGTGTCAGAGGAGGTGTGAAGGAACTAAAGTGCGTAACTGCGTCGCCGTAGACACTGCTAGATCGGACTTTACTTAAGTGCAATATCAATTCAATCTAAACCTAGTCGGAGACTACTATAGAGTACAATAACTTAGCTGAGAATGCAACGGTTGTAAATGGCAATGTATAGTCTGTAGGTCTACACAACTCGCTTTGCTGGTTAGGGGCTCCATCCCTGGTAGGTTTGATAAACAGGGTAGATTTGATTGAATGTATTGGGATAAAATCTGTAAACCATAGCGTACAAAATGTATGCTTTTATCTGTGATGAAAATTTTTAATAATAGTAGCCTACTTGGATATGTTTTTGATGATTTCCACACTCATGTGCTAGTTTTATATTTAATTTATATTTTTCTGGCAGAAGTACCCGCTCTTCGAACGGTGTTCGGTGTTAACACCAGACATTATCAATTGAGGTACTGTTGCAATGGATAGCGGTTTGTCATTCCTTCATAAGTTTATCAGAACTAAGTTAGTGTTTTGGGAATATCACACACACTGTTAATTTAAGGGCTTTAAGATGTGGTTTTCGGAGACCCTTTATAGACTACCGAATGTATGTGTCTCACATTGAGAAGCGCAACATATGCTTTGGTCATCCTTCTAGAATAATTTTTATATTTCGCCAATTTTAGCGTGTATTTTGAGAAGTTTTTCCCTATATCCACCTTTCTACAGTATGAAAAGTACGGTGAAGAGTTTTATAAATGATTGGTGTATTGACTCTCGTGGATACCATACCTAATTTTACGATGCACCAAGCATCCGAACATGAGTTATAGGCGTACATAAAGATACACAGAAAGACAGACAGACCATTCTATTGTCTACAACATATCACCCAGATATCCAAATATGGGTATATCTACCACACAGTATCAAATAAAATCATCCTTACGATGAACCCGCATATCGACAACAACAAAAAAGTTTAATTAAAATGTGCTCTGAGACTAAATTAACTTAACGTGTACTTCCTGACGTGAAACAGAATTGAAAGCCTTGTAGACGAAACGCAATACACATCACATAAAAACTGACCCTTTACGTTGTAGGTCCCCATACACAGGAAGACCCCTTTCATAAATCATAAAGGCTTGTGGTGCATGAAAATTCAGGTTCTTTAGCCTCAAATGGCTTAAATTCCTAAAAGTTACAAAAAATGCTGATTCAATTCAGGATTTTTTGAAATTAGTGTTGCTGTTTGGAGATATAATAGACCTTCTGTACTATATGTCGCGCGTGAAAATTGCGTGAACAATTTCTAGGTTACCCCTTCACCCCCTTAATTGCATTGATGAATTATACAGTCTAAGTTGGTTCCGTGATAACCTTATAGCCATTTGCAACTTTCACTGGAATGTAATAAATGGAGTGACATTGCTTCTTACAGAAACAGATGGAAAGTTGGATGTCACCCCTTGAGATAATGTTGTCATGGTTATCGACTTGCATTCCTTCATTTGTTTGATAAATTAAATTAAATTAATTTTCTGGCAATATCTCAGAAACTGTTGGTTTTAGAGCCTTATAATATAGTTTTCGAGAACCCTTCAGGGCCCCCAAGTTTTATTTCTGGCACCAAGGGCGTTGTCTCGTCGTTGTACGCCACAATATAATACTACTACTACTAATAATATTACAATATAGGGATAGGAATATATAATAGAGCTACCGTACTGTACCCGATATGCACGTGGGATTATCAGCTACGCTGACCATGTCTGTTGTATTTGGTTGGAAAGAATGCGCTAGTGTCGAATATGTTGATTTGTGGGAAATTTTCAGGAGAGAGTGACACCACAAGATCATGACGCGCGACGAGAAGTTGACAAGGAAATCATTTATTTATTTATTTCTTCATTTCAAGACCTTCAAGAATATGTGAAGAAAGAAAGGAAATTCCATTATTATCACTTATCCTGGTTGAAACCCCTTAATAGAAGAGAAACACAAGTGCGGTTTTGTAATTTGTACTCCAATCAGTGGATATAATGACGTCAGAGCGGGCGTGACGCGACCCTGTCACGAGAGGGGTGGCCGATGACGTGCTGGCTAGGACAGAGAAGGGGAGAGGAGAGTGACAGTACTGAGAGTTCACCAGCCGGTCTGGAAGAGGCCAGTGTTCTGTTGTGCAGTCTGTGAGTTCATCTTGTATTTTTTCCTGCAGATCCAGTTCGAGTGAGTTAAGCCTACAGTCAGGTTTTCAACCGTCCGACATGCGAGAGTTTCTTTAGTTCGGCTCGGTGGTTAGTCATTCGCCAGTTCGATATCTTAGAGCATCAGAGTGATGCAGGAACAATTATTAAGCTTCTAAAGCAAGTGAAGTTACAGCATGATAATCCAGTTGTGTTTTTAGCAGGCTATAAGCAAGACTTTATGCGATGTGTACTAATATTATGGACAGCGTGCAGGGGCAGTCGACCTGACTTGCCTCATTCAAACCAGTTCAGACCGTTAACATGCACAGGTGTGCTGGGCGAGAAGTGTATCATAGTGGATTAACAAAACGCATTCTTATCGTAGCATAACACGTTATATCATACATGCCTACAAGCTTATAACCTCCTGAACTTTGAATTTTATATTTTGAGGCTCAGTTTACACATTAATACGTCAAGTGGACATGGGCGACCACGGTTCTTTGAACTTTATCGTGGAACATTAATATGGCAAGTGGACATGGTGGTGTATTTCTGGGAAGGCAGAGTTGGCATTTGCCGCTCTTCATTCTCTTATACTAATTCATTCATTTAAATTTCCTTCCCGCAAACACGTACATCAAACTTTTATATGCTGTTTGCCCCATGCACTTGTTCACGGTTGTTTTAAGTTTGTTCCAGAAACGCATATTTTGTGGAACCAGCCAGGCAACGCCTTGCAGCCGCCTTCTGAAATCCTTCCATTGCCTCAAGTCCAGAAGACTTCCTCATCAACACACCAGGTTTCGTCATCATCGCTAACCAACAACTCCGTGAAGATACCGCTCCAAGAAGAATTGTATTTCCTGTATAAGAATTTCTTTTTTCTGTGTTGTGTGCTCTGTATAAACTCTGTTGTTTTCTCCCACTACCCGCTCGCTTCCCCTACTCCTCGCCCGTCTACCTCTGACGTGTGCGGTGTCTCTCTCCCCCTTCGCGCGTTGCGTTGCTCGTTCACTCATCTACTTGTGGTCAAGCCGGCAAGGCTCAGGAGGTCTCGTCCTCGTCACCTCTCACTTCTGTGTCAGACGTCAACACTTACAGTTGGAGCCTACCCTAGACTTGTCTCCTGTCTACTCGATACATTTTTTTAATATCTACGCCATGATGTAGATTAAGCTAACGGTCGCCATGGATCATCTACTCTACTAACAATGAGGTAAGTACCAAACTCTAATGGTTTTCACCGCATTTTAATTGGTTTTAAACAGTTAAATGCTTTTTAATTCTTGTTTTATAGACAGTTTGAAATTGCAAAATGTAATGCAATAACTATCTTCGAGGGATTTTTCTAGTCATGCTCTAACTATCTAAGCTGACTTTCCACTTAAAACTGTAGTGCATCTTGCACAAATTAACTGAGAATGAGTTCTCGCACCGCGGGATTCATATTAAACGAAATACTGTCTATAAAAACTTAGGTTTTTCTCCGTGGGACCTCATGCCCAATTCAACTGTTATCATAACTCCAGAACTTTCGACATTGAACTACCTTTCTACAAGTAAAATTAACCTGGCATTTCTTCTCAATATGGGAATACATTTTCCTCACTGAGAAATTTATGTTGCATAAACCTCCAATCAATATAATTTGTCTTCCTTTGTGGGATTTTTCCGTTGCATTCAACTGCAACCTACGGATTTCTAACGAAATAAACTCCCTCAAGCTAAAACTCAACTAGTGATTTACATAATTGCAATAACTTTTCTCCTTGTGAACATTCTGTGCTGCAATAGTGAACTTTTCAAATACACCAATAGACTATAGTGAAAACAGTGCCCGTTAAACTACCAACCGCGTCACGTTTGTGAGAGCAATACATGGCCAAAACTTTTTCCTTAAGTTCCCAATTCTTCTTTCCCAAATACCTGACTAACATAATACATTTAAATTATAAATTTATGTATCTTTCAACGAGGTGTCACTCTATAACAAGTGCCCTCCCAATTTTGTTTCGCATTTCACGAATTAACTTCTGTTTTATCAGTGGCTAGTTCACATTCTAATTCTTTTACCTTCTAAATGGGGGAATTCAATTTTTTCGCTACTCATAATTGAGTAAACAATTTTTTTAATTCAGGTTTCACAAATAGGACCTTTACAACTTGAATTTAGCATGGCCGTAATTACTGTATAAATATAAGAAGTTTTAGAACCGTCTTCTCAATTTTCTCTGTTTTTGTTATAATTTCAAATTTATTGTTGGTTCATATTGTTAAGATTTCCACATAGGAATTCTTAAAGTGCCCACGTTATACCTTATTTATGGTTGAAGCTTTAATTGCTTTATTATTGTTGTTAAATTTTGAATTTGTCAATCTTAAGCACAACTTTTAAAAATCTTATGCATAAAAGATGTTTTAAACCTTAATATTGTTAATTGCCAAGTGCAAACTTTACCATTCTAGAGGTCTGATACCTTATACTTTTTTACATTTGTTAAAACCAATTATATACCCATGCATTGTTAAATAAAAAAGAACATATCATTGCACTTTATCCTTCGTGTCAGAATAACGATTAGGAAGGACCATATCTTCCCTGACTCTTCCTATAGGCTTATGCCCTCCTTAATAAAATCAACTACCCAACTAAGCAAAGTTTTGCTTCTTGTTGCATTTCAACGAAAACTTCTAGTATCATCTTTTTCAAAGCATCTTTTAGCTGCTATAGCCAATTCTAATGAGCCAGTAAGACAAGTAAAGCTAGCTCCGCAAGCTTCCTGCTTGTTGAGATTTTCTCTAAAACTTGTGGTTCGTTTCCAAAATTTAAGTTTTTCTTCTGGTCTAAACTTTTAGTCGGCACTTTGCTATTCTTAAATGCAACTATTGATTTTCTTACCCAAATTCTCCAAGAAAACAACAAAATTGTTCCCAAAAGCACTATAACTGCTTCACTACTACCCTTCCTGGGAGTACTCGATCAGTCGTCGGAGTTCCTACATTTCCCAGAACTAAAATCATCACGGCAAATTCTAATAATTTGCGCCTTTCAAAACATTCGTTTAAACTGAACTCCTTTGAAAGGATATACAGTAAATCTGTCATTCGTTGTCTTGCCAGACTACCACCCTTCTCCATAGTAGCCGAATACAAGCAGGGAAGGAAAAGTACGATCGCCGCTTGCTTGCAAATAGCCCAAGCTCCAGCCGCATTTCCCGTTAGCTGTGTCCAATTCCATACCCACTTTAAGTATCCCGCAGGCTCGCGCAGTGAAAATGGTGATTAAACGTTTAGTTTATGTTTATGAGTTATATTGGACTCTCGTCCCATCTATCTATACTTTTTCTCCATTCCGAACCCCACTTCTTCCCTTTCCTTTTTTAATCATCTTCCCTTAGGGAGGGTTATTCCTTAGCTAATAACCTACCCACATGGGCGACCAAACATTTCGACAATTGAGTGGTGCGTAATTACTTCAGACTTGAACATTAATTCAATGTGCCTACAACGTGTAAACACTGACACCAACACAAGGAGTTAAAAATTAGTTGCTCACATGGTATAAATTTATTTCGATGCATTTACGTGAATCGTCCAGTGCATTTATTCGTCGATTATATGAAACATTCACGGAACAGTGGTGAAATATGATAACGTTATTGTGGGGTAACCAATCGTGATGCACAGTTTAGTGAATTTATGGAACATTGTGGAGATGTATTTCGACATGGGAAGTACAGACTTTAGCGTGGGCCGTTAAACGCAGTAGAGGCATTATGGCAGAGCCGAGTGGCGGTCCCGAGGGCAACTCCGAGTGAAGCGTGTACCAATCAGAGGTGAAGACATCCGATGTCGCCGATCTTTAGAAATATTTAGGGAATGCGTCGATCTTCCGAGAAGTCTTTCACGGATTTTAGGGTACTCGACGATCTCTGGAAATGAAATTTAAGAGCAACTGAATCCACACCAGGTATTGTAAGCGCCTACATGAGTAATTTCTCCGATATGAAGAAGATATGATCGCATACGTATAATAAGACTAATATTGCAGTGAAATTGTTCAGATATTATTGGAGTAAGATTTTCTTTGTAGATACGAATGCATGCAGGTGATGTCATGCAGTTTCATATGCGCACCGTTTCCAATCTTTTACAATGAACTGATAGGAATAAATTTGGATTTTTTCTTTGAAATGTCAATTCATGGCATGCTTTGGTGTTAGTTATTTTTGATCGAGTGTTTTGTAGGATACTTGCAAACAGGTGTTCGTTTCTATTCCAGGTTTCTTTCCTGGATGTGGGGATTTGTGTTAGTTTTCTTCGAGTGGATCATTAAATTATGTTTTTCTTTGATGATTTAAGTCGCTCTAGCGAGCATGTGTCTATTATATCTGACTTTACAGTAGTAGTTTATTCCAATCCGAAACATTCTTCCATCCAGTCTTCGATGTGGGGCCTGTGGCTTGAGCAGCTGTGTAGAGTGAACCACTTAACACACACTAGGTGTTTTCATCCAGTTTTCAATACAGGGTCTGTTGCTTTTAGCAGCTCTGTAGTGTAAAGTGCTTAACCCGTACTAGGGCCTCATACATTCATCTGAATGGATTTGGACAGTAAGAGGATAACTACAATTGACACTCAGATATTGTTGATCTTTGTGTAAGATATAATAATGATAAATGTAAGCAGGATTTCATCCTAGTTATTCTTGGATTGATCAGATAGTTTTGTCGTGATCCTGATTTATTTTTGAGAACAGTAATTCATTAAATTTAACAGTTCTTTTGAACTTTGTTCCTTTTGAAACAATCTAAGATTTTTCCAAATAATTATTTCTTCTAATAGGAATTTTTCGAATCAGATATAAATCTCAGGCAGAGAATAAAACATCTGGGATTAGAAATTGTTGATCTAATCACGGAACGCATTGTTTTTTTGGAATTTATCCAGAGCAGTAATACTTATGAATTTAATTCATGCTTGATACACATTTAGATTTATCTCAGTGATCTTACATATTATATTTTAGAGGTTAACACAGTCATTTGACCACAGTCTTAAAAGGTCAACTTTATAAATAATTGAAGCCAGTTTACAGATTTGTAATGCTTATTGAGTGCATAAATAATGAGGAGTTTTGCCAGTTTATTGAGGGAATATTGCCACTGGTTATGAGAAGGTATCACTTAGGAGAATATAGTGACTGAAAGGTTCGTGCAAACCCAGTCAAATTTGTAGTTCAGGCCGAGTTATGAACGATTTTGTGTGGAATCAGTATAATTATATTATGATAAATTAGTTGTGTGGTTTAATGAGGTAGTGTTTGTGGATGAACTGTGGTTAATGTGATATTTAATGGATGATGGCATCCTGATATAGTGGATTTTTGGCAATTGTTTTGAATGGCAGTAAATATTATTCTTGAATGCAATATAAATTCAACCCTCGAAGTTGACTAATTATAAAATATCCTGGCATTCTGATAGATGTTATAAAATATGATGACACCTCTGATAAACTGATTTGTTGAGTATTCCGGAGATTTTGAAACAATCCATGCCGTTATTCTGTGATTTAATTAGTATACTCTGGATATAAAAATTTCCTAAAATAATCTGATCTGATAATTCTTGCCGAGATGAAATAGAAATAATGTATAATTATGTTTGAATAAGTAGATGAGATGCCAATTTAGAAAGAAATGATAATGATGATTAAATGATAACCATTACTAAATGGTTAAATGATGATAATTATTAAATGATTAAACATTCATATATTCCTTACATGTGGATTATGAGATGGTGACAAAGATTAATCGTTAATATTTAGGTGACTGGAATGATAATCAGATAATTTGCAGTTGATATCTGAGCAATGTTGAATTTTGATTACTATTTATTATAAATTTCATTTGTGATTATGGAGATGGGAGCGATTGAACACTTTATTGCTTAAACCAACGCTCAACATAACTTATATATAAAATATGTCTTTGTAGATAATTTTTGTGGTTCACATGAAATATGTTAAAGTTAAATACCGATAGGGCTCAGGGATCAGAAGTGTTTGTGCTTCAAGTGATTTAGTGCTTCGGTGATCCTGAGTGACCAAGACAAGCATTTAGTTCTTTTTGTTTCAACATGTGAACGTAAAATTAGAGAGGAAATGGATGGAGTTGACACAAACATTTTCAACCTAACTATTTATCCACCATGTTCCTAGTCAGGATTTCTTATGGTATTTCCTCATGACCAAGCCAGAGAGTTAATAAATTTTATGCTTCTTTTAAACTGTTTTCGTGATGCTATCTTTCCTCATGTCCTTTCCCTAGTCATTTTAAGGCTTAACCAGGGTGGATGTGAATGATGGGAATACAGGCGGATGGCGCCCTTTGCATTAATAATCATTGTTGTTTCTACCGTATGCGACCCAGAGACACTTCGCCTCGTGCTAACCATACCTAATTTTTTGTTTTAATTTCTTCCTGGATTCCGACACATGCCTCGTTTCAATACTTTCAGTTTGTGTGTGTCCCGTAAAGTTTGGTGTGCGATATTATGTCAGCTGGGTCATCGCATACAATAACGGAACGGGTACATACGTTAGTAGGCTTTTCCCATTCGTGGGGCTCGAGTTGTTAGTTTTTTTTCTTGTGAAGACATTCGATGTCTTAAAGAAACATGCATCATCGAGGACATGTTGAGATTGATCTCAGTTTCAGTTAAATTTACTTTTCTGAAATGTATTGACTATGGCAGGTTAGTTATACGTGTGTGCTCTAAACATATTCTGGCATAGTCATGCCCTACTCATATCAATACTCATGTTCATGTTATATGTATGCTCATACTTGTGAGAATTACTCAAGATCTACTTGGGAGGTCACAATGCTTTACCATTATTGTCTCTCTATTTTACCCATTTATAGAATTGAATATGTTAATGGAGGAGATGAAGAAAATGTTTACAGCATTACAGGGCAGCATGTCAACTGCTGAGGCCAATATTAAGAAAATGGAGACTGAAGTTAATGAAAATATTATAGCCTCAGAAGATAGAATCAGACTAGGTGTGAAGCAAATGCAAAGGCTTTACAAACCAAATTGCAAGCTGACATTAAACTTAACAGTGAGGAAGGCAACAACAATTTAAATGCGTTAGGAACC
Source organism: Meconema thalassinum (assembly GCA_946902985.2). Taxonomy (NCBI): domain Eukaryota; kingdom Metazoa; phylum Arthropoda; class Insecta; order Orthoptera; family Tettigoniidae; genus Meconema; species Meconema thalassinum. The sequence continues at coordinate 156,905,762 of OX336388.2, read as the reverse complement.
AGAGGATGCAATGACGGACTCAGCTGGAGTCCCGTGGTCGCCAACCCACGTCCCACTAGATGTGAGCCCCTGGGGGACTAACATCTAGGTTATCGGCCCCTAATCCTCCCTGGGGGAAGATGGCATTGAGACGAGTAATTTGATATAGGATACTTGGTGTCGCAAGTGTCCGGAGGTGCCTTGAAGGTGATCCGCAGCTGTTGAACATGTGCCGTCATCGGGTGGCGGCTACGCTCGAGAGGTCGGGCCCGTGCTCCCTTGCGCACACCGGGGCATCCGGGGCGGGCTTTGAGTGTCATATCACTCTGGTTCCGAGTCTGCGTGTGCGAGTTGGGCGCGTGGGGTTCGAGGTTCAAATCCGGGGCCTATCCATAAGTTTTCTTTGTTCTCTCTCTTCTCATTTCAAGTGGAAGCAGGACACGGAACCAGAGTGATATGACATTCAACGTTTGCGTTGGATGCTTTGATGTGCGTGGGAGTGCGCGGGCCTGACCGCTCGAGCTGAGCCGTCGCCTGATGACGTCAGATGTTTGACAGTTGTGGTTCACTTTTAGGGTGTTTCCGGACACTTGCGACCCTAAGTGTCCTATATCAAATTACTTAACATTGTTTTCATGTTCTCTTTATTAGGTTTTCCACACGAATCACTAGTTGCTGTTACATTGAATAACATAGCCTTGGTATTGTACAGGTAAGACTGTGGTTCTGTTATATATCGCTTGGTTAAGTTTCTTACGGCTTTGCATTACCCATCCCGAAAATGCTATATTTTGATTTTCTATTACTAGGTAGTTACCTTGCACAAAGCGTTATATAGTGCTAGTACTATGCGAGTCATAAATTGTTTAGTTACTACTACTACTACTAGAGTCATAAACACTTACAGTGGTGGAAATATTTATTGCATCACCTTCTTAAATTGACATTTTTTAAAATAATAATTGAATAACTGACCTAAATTGGCCTGAAATCCCTCTACTTCTATCACAAATGAATATACGCAGAAATGTTTGTCAATTTTATTTTCGTCTCTATTTTTGTTTGCATAAAAAGTTTTTTTTAAATAATTTAACACTTTCTTGAAAAATGGGTGTAGGAGGATATGTCAGCTATTCTGTTTGTCCTTCTGAAATATGAATACTAATGTTGAAACAAATCCTGCGTATTAATGTTGTAACATGACACTGATCAATTTTAGTGTTTGTTTATACACAATTGCCTTATATGAATGCACTGTTGCCATTTAATACTACAATGGTTGCACTTTACTGCGTCTCGGGTTTTCAGCGACTGCTACGGCGGTAAGTCTTTTCTTTCCAAGTTTCTAAAAATAAATAAAATAAACCGTTAAACATACCTAAATTCAGGTTAGTACATGCATTTCATAAAATAAAATATGAAACAAAAATGAAACAAGTTAGTTTAAAAAAAATAACCCCAACTTCACTTGCAGTGGCTTGTTGCTGTTTCCTTCTAGTGGGCTCAAAAGTAAACTGGTTTCTAGTATCTCAGACATGTAAGGTATACCGGTTATCTGCAAACAAATAAATTAAAGAATCAATAATTACCTAATCAATAACTACACATTTAAGGTTCATTAACATGACATTATTAAAATAATCATTCATAGATACTTACCAAAAATAAAAGGATTTTTCTTCCACAGCTCTTCTGTATAGGTCCGTGTGCTAAAATGGCAAGTGCATGACTAACGCAATCGTTATCAGTTAGCCTAGCAACAGAAAAAGTTGTATTTTCTCTGCGTTTTGATCTTGAATGGTTCTCTGTCTCTCTCTCGCAAGTGTTCCCACGCCTCTTCACATTCCTCAATCTGAATAAGATTCGTGTACCTTATACTAGTTTCATGTTTTTAATAAGGAACCAAAATGGCTACCTCTTATACATCGGTAGTCCTACTGTCTCAGAACCAAATTGGCGGTCTCTGCTTAAACAGCAAACCTGCTAGCCACCACGAGGCAAGTAAGCTGATATCACACTTCCTGCTGACGTAAACATTCCTGCCTTGTCAGCACCAGCAACAGCTCTCACGAGTGCTCTGGCTAGGTACAATATTCAGTCACCAGTGAGCTGGACTGTGTGCGTGTTAGCATTCAAAACATGTGTGTGTCTTCTTCTTCTTCTTCTTCTTCTTATTATTATTATTATTAAACATTTTACTGTAATAATAATTACTAGCAAGCGGCCATCCTCAATACATGTTCATGTCAACCACATACATTCATCCTAAAACACATGACTTTACCCAGTTCAATATTTAGATTATCACATTTCAGGCCAATGACCTTACCGTTTTGGCTCTTTGCGTACATACACATGACTTGGTCGAGCAAATGTTACAGGTTTCCATATTCTAAAACCATTTACTGTGCCAGACAGCAGTCTCGCTTATCACCGTTTACTAGCATGTTAAAGATCCCCTTCAAGGGTTAAAAAAATTCCTAGCACACTTAACACATTTTCAAAGGTTCGCCTCTATCCGTCATAGGAAATGTCACAAAACCAACCGTCATAAGCTGCCCCGCCATCCCACCAAAATAGCTATTCATTTCTTGCGTGCACAGTCACCGAGATCGCCAACGTCTAAGAATCACTTGGTCATATCCTACAACCGTCTGTTGTGTCAGAAAGCGATCTCGCACATCACCGTTAACTAAAACGTTAAAGATCCCCTTCAGAGGTAACAATCTTAGCATACTTGTCACATTTCAAAATATTCGCCTTCATTCATTCGTCATAGGAAAAAATATCGAAAAGCAACCCCTCGTTTTGCCATACATCGCCCCCGTCGAAATAGCCATTTCCCGTATCCACCATGGCCAATTATAACCTCGTTGAAACATACGTCAAGCGCTAATGGCCTTCTGTCTACAAATACACTTTTATTAAAAAAAAGAATAAAAAAATTAAAATGCCTAGGTTTTTTTGTCCTAGAGACTTGACATTTATTTTCGTGGTAGAGGGGGTAGGGACCTTTCAGTTATATCAAACAAACTTATTTGTCAACGTATTAGTTTCCAAAATAGTACAAATTCAAAATTTAAGGGTTTTCAAAAAATCCCAAAAAATAAAAAAGTTTTATTGTAAAAAATAAATGTCATAGAGGCCATTGGTTTGAACTATTGAACAACGTTCTATCATGTTTGGTTTTCAAACTATCGCCTAGCTACTTTTAAAAACAAAAATTTTCAATTTTTTTATTTTAAATGACGAGCGATCTATAGGAAAGAGGACGTCAGCTCGAGTCCAACGACACCTCATTTTTTAAAATCCGATCATCCGTTCGCCAATGATCACCAATGTTCCCGATAAAGTAGGCTATCATTTTTTTCCTCCTACACCATTGGAACTTGCTGTCTGCCTAGAGGGCATACCCACCTTTCATTAACGTCAAACAAACTTTTTTCCAATTCACCGTTTCCAAAATAGCGCCAATCCAAAAAGCGAACATTTTCAATTTTTTTTTAAAATATCATCACACATGCTTAGCCAAGAGAACGTCACCCCGTTCCTAAACAACACATCGTTCTAGCCTTACAAGCTCATTAAATATCACCAAAATGTCAAAAACGCACATTTACCTCCAATTGCGTTTCCAAATTCCACCCATTGTAAAAAATAACCTCACCATCAAATAGATCGGAAAAAATACCATCTAAACTACCCCTCACTCGACCCTAGTCCTCCCCCACCACTAACTTTTTCTAACATAGTCATACGTATTCAAGCACACACGCGATTATAGGTAGAACCCCCCCCCCCTTTCCACACTACTGCACAGTTTTAGTCCTAGAGGCTTGAAATTTATTTAGCTGGTAGAGAGGGTCAGGACCATTCATTTATGTCAAACATTTTTTTTGTTAAGTTCATAGTTCCCAAAATATAGGAATTTCAAAATTGGACTGTTTTCAAAAAAACATAAAAAATAAAAAAGTTTTATTATAAAAAATAAAGGACATAAAGACCACTCGTTTGAACCATGGCACAACGTTCTATCATGTTTGGTTTTCAAACTATCGCCTACTTTCAAAAACAACAATTTTCAAAAAAAAAATGAAAAATATAACACGTGGTTCATAAGAAATAGGACATCAGCCCGAGCCCAACGACATCTCATTTGTCAACATTCGACCTTGGGTTCACGAGATATTGGCTTGGACTCACGCAGCGGCCATGACACTGGTTAGAAGCGCCACTGCTCCCCTACTAACGATACATCCACGGTAAGCAGGCTAAAAATATACAATATGCAAGTCACACAGCAAGGTGGTATTATGGTCTCAAATACTCATAGTCGATTCATTGTCTAGCTGCAGAGGATGACAACAGGGAATCTGATTTCTCCACCAAATATCACAACAATCACTCTGAGAGAAAGGGGTTTAACCGTACTTCAAGATGTATTTGGATCAGATATCATGGTTGGTTAGAATTCTATTCAAGGAAGACAATATGTTTATGTACAAATCGAAACCAGTTACAGGGCTCGCAGAATTACGAACGGATGAAGCTTCACAGGTGCCACTTGGGGTACAATCTTCCATCCACTGGGCATTCTTATCGAAATGAGCATAAGTGATTGGTTGATGACTTGATTTCAGCTGATTCCTTCGAAGATCAGGGGTATCATTGTAAATAGCCAGTACCAGGTTATCTAGGATTGTCTTGTACACCCGACAAAGAGCAGCATTTTGCATAGATGTAGTGGCATTCTGATTATGAGGACTGGAATACCACTGTTCATCATTTTTCGTTTGCTCATTCTTGTCGTTACAAGAATCTGTAGAAGTCCATTTCTGAGCATATACGAATAAAATCAGCTAAATATTTCTCAGGGTATTACTTGCAAAATTTCGTCAAAGTTTGTCTATGCTGCAGAGGGACCCAGAAACAAAACAGAAGCTGCAATCCTGGCTCGATGTGAAATGCCAGACCAAGGACTTGGTCACAGATGCTACGATTTGACTGGAAGCCAACCTATTTCATAGGAATATACTGCATAAAAGTAGGGATACTTCTGTTACACCGTAAATCAATGCGTCAAGAATTTTGTACCAAATATTGGAAGTGCTATGGGCTTGTAGCTTTCAGGCTGTTCTCAGGTCTCTGGATGGCAATAACCTTCGTTTCTCCGAACTGCATTGGGAGTACACCAGATTTGAGGATATCACTGGTATGAACATTCGAATAACTGAAATAAATTATTGACAATCATCCACACACTTTGCTTCAAATTAACTAATCACCCTCCACACACTGTTCAATAACTCAAGATCCGTAAAACTTCCATGATTATCATAAATAAAATCGGAAATTTGGATAAAGCAATCGTTTCAGTCGTGTGCCAAAATTTCCATCATTCCAACTACAAAGACATAGTCTTCAAAGAATTTGTCAATAAATAATTTCCAAGTATCCTAATCATGTACACAGTGGGTAAATTATTTCAATATTATTATTGTTATTTATTTATTTAATCGATTGTTCCCCTTTAGGAGAGCGATTGAACTTGAATACATGATTTCATCTTCTGGCGTTTTCCCGCTTCTGTTCCCAAAACCTCTTCATCCTCTCAGAATGCTCTTTCTTCCGCTTATTATTATTATATTTATTATTAAAAAATCTCAGAATATTAATTCTCCGATCAGCTGAGTTATGAGACAAAATAGTAAACATAACCAAGTATAAATCATTTTTAAACGCATTGTGTATAATACATTTTTACTCTATGTTCACTCTAAAATTAAATACCTATATTATGAGTATAATTGTCGCATTCCAATTGGCTGCGAATAAGCACTCATATGAAATAATTTACTTGGGCTACACATACCACAAAGATGTATAGAAATCCCTGCCACTATGCATCTTCACATGAAAATGTCAGTTAATACAATGCTCCAAATATGATATAAAAGTAGATTCCATGGGGCAGGGTGGCAGTTCAAGCTGTTTGCCTGTTTTCACGGTGGAGGTGGTTCGAGTTCCGGTCATTATATGTGACATTTTCAAACTGAAATGCCTTCCCTTGGTTCGAATTCCAGGTAAAAAGGAAGTCCCGGGGATAATGATCGCGAGTCCAACGGCCACATAAAATTGCAAATTAGATCACAAAGTAGCGTCTGGCCATTAAGGATTTACAGATTTGCCGGAAAATCTTATATTGATTTAAACAAATCGGTCTTCAGGTACGAAATAATATTTTTGCAACTCACCACTATGAGAAAAGTGAATCATACTGCAATACTTTAATCGTCACCCACTAATAGATTTAAACATATGTACATATCTGCTGCATCCGTCATTGACCTACAGTATTACAGTATAAGTTGTGATATATTTGCAGAGATCTCAACAGCCCATTCAGCCGGGTGCCGCCTTGTTAACAAAGTTTGTACACTTTCATTTGGTAACATGTACTCAACCTCACCGGTCTTCGTGAAAGGTTAGGAGCTACACCATTGTGCTATCCAGGTCCCTCTACCCACACACGTACACAAATTCTAATGTAAAAACGCACGATGGTGTTAAGTAAAGTAAATTCTCCATGAATGAAATTTTAAATACATTAAAATACGATAATATTATCTTTTCCGTTCTTGTCTTGAGGAAAGACAAATAGACGTCCTTGCTAGCTAATTTATGAGCTTTGCTAGATCGTAGAGATTGAGCCCCTTGTATTTGGGTGCTAAGAATTTGTCTGATAGCTTTGTATTTTTAGTGTCTACTATTTTGCTGAATTGTAATTCAGAAGAGCATAGGTAGCCGTGGCCTTAAGTTAGCAACCAACGCGGTATTTTTCCGGCTTTTCATAACCGTCGAAGGTGGTTTTACAATGCAAAGGTAACAAAAATAACGTTCGGGACACACGTGACAGAGGCTTGCTCAGTTATGTCTATACTGTCACACCTTTTTCACCAAGCACCATGAAGTTTTGGAATTTGCAGCCACTCTACGGTATTTTTCTACTTAGAATTAGGTAATGAAAGGAAGTCCACGTGGGGTGAAAAATACTATACTATATACAGCAAAGAAATGTAAGCCATTAAATAGCACGCAATGAAAAACAAAACAAAATTGTTGTTTTCTTCCTTCTTACTTGCGTTACGTGTGTTGGTATGAATATAAAAAGTGATTGTTAAGTATATAATGTACCAAAGAAATAAAGGTGGCTAACAACACATAAACATCCATTTCCGTGGCCAGATATTAACCGGCAATCGAGCGCGCGTTCAGTTGCAAGGCGAATGTCTTACCGTTCACCCACGCCAGCGGGCAACAAAAAAGATGTCTAGTGCCTCCTAGGGATATATGTACAGGTATATCGCATCTATCTCATATTCATGTGTTTAAATATGCTGCTTTACGGCGAGAGTCATAAGCTCCTTCCATCAAGCTATTTCAACAGTTTAAGACCTGAGTGGTGACATCAATGCCAGGACATGTCACCTCTAGACATTAAGATCAGCAAGCGAGTAATAAGCAAGCCGTTCTAACGCCTGGCACTATCATGTTATGCTACGTATGCATACCGTGTTCGCCAATGCTTTACTGCCTACGATTGAGGCAATCTGTTAACCCCTTCCCCAAATTCGGCCATATAAACAATTTGTAGCATAAACTTATTTTGGATGAGCCTTCTATTTCAATTTAATACCATTCAATTTCTTTGTTTTGACGCCAATTCATATAAAACAGATAAGCAGACAATTATCAAACCGAAGGTATCTATGGTCATTATACACCTCACCCAGGATAAATACAAGTTATTCGCCAAAATCACAGACAGAATGCTTACCTGCTTACCTTATGTATCAAGAATTATTTTTATTTCCATTTCGTTTACAACTAAGTAACAAGGTAAATTTAGCTCAATCTAAATAAATGATTGTGGCTGTTCGCTACTATTGGTTATGAATCAGCAAAGTGTCTCGACTATTGAATACCAACTGAACATTTGAATAAATTATGGCTTTTGTTTACAATGATTTAAAATGAGTGCAAGAGTGAAACCGGTTTCAATTATGACTCTTAACGCAAGGAATAAAAATGTCTCTTAGTTGACCAAACTTGCGATTCTTCAACTTTTCCTTCAAAGTAAAGTTTGCTGTGCATGTACTACTTGAGAACGGCATTTGATCTTTGCAAAGAAACAGATGTGTTTTGAAAAGTTTTCTCACAGGAACTTTTGATAACACGAATAGCACAAATATCATTTGAAACAATTGTCGAGTAATAGACGTCTCCAATTTTCCATTCTGAGTATTTTTCTTTTCGGACGCGCCAAAATATTAATTTATATTTGTTTAAAAAAAGTTCCATTATGACTTAAATTAGCTTGGTTATTATTGTATGGGTATGGCAAAATATCACTGTGAATTATCTTATCTATCATTAAGCGTCCAATGTAACCTTGCTTCGCACGTACAACATGTTTATGGCTTTCACCACTATGATGTATTATATGTGTCTTCAAAGTCCTTGGAGTTTATACCTTGTGTCACACGTACTTTATGAACGAAGCTTTTTCCATTGTAACGTATCATATGCCTCTTAAAATTTTCAACTTTTGTGAATCGTACAACGAATGTACATAATGCGTACGATTTTTCAGCACTGCAACGTACGATTTGTTTCATATGCCCCTTTTCAAAAAATTCTGTATCGCACGTACTACATGAACGAGGATGCGATCCGCTGTGAGGTAACATTTGTATTTTCGAACAATCTTTCCGAGCCAATTTTGCTTAGCAGTTACTGCATGTTACTGTGTTTCAGCACTATGAATAATCATATATTTCGTCAAATGTCCTTCATGGAAAAAAAAATCTTCACACATAATACATGAATAACACTTCGAACAATTGTGGGATACAATAGTAATATTCAATTTATTCTTCCGAGTAGCATTCACTCTGTAATTACTTCATGACTTTGACACTTTACCAGTATAAGTAGGCAAATGTTTTCTCATTACACATCTCTGACTTAACTTCTTTCCGCATTTACTTCATGAATGCGGTTTTAGAGCACTGTGAATTAACACGAGTCTTCAGATATCCCTTAAGAGATAACTTTGGTTCACACATACTATATATGTAAGGTTTCGAACTATTGTGACCTACCATTTGTCTTTTAAAATTATTCTTCCTAGAAAACTTTCCTCAGCACATAACGCTTGAATTCCGTATGTACCTTCATGTGTGCTTTCTTTGAAAACTTTGCATTGCACGTGCTACATGATTATGGCCCGACACCATTATGATTAATCATATGTTTTTTTAAAATCATCATTGTGAGTAAAAGTTGCAGTGCACATAGTGCATGAGAATGGTTTCTTACATTTCATGTGACACTTCAAGGAATTTTTCGACTTAAATGCTCTGTCACACGAACTACATGAATAAGGCCTTGAACCACTATGGGATAACATATGAGTCTTCAAATTATGCTTCAAGCCAAATTTAGCATCACACTTCGTACATGAGTACGGCTTCATACCAGTATGAGTAACCATATGGTTTCTCAAACTACCCTTCTCAGAAAATATTGCTTCGCAATTACCGCACGAATATGGCCTTAGTCCACTGTGACGTTTGATATGTTCTTTTAAATGTCCGTTCTGTGTAAACTTTGCTTCGCACATACTACATGAGTAAGGCCTTGCACCACTATGTATTATCATGTGCAATTTCAAACTACTCCCATGTTTAAATTTTGCTTCGCACAGAGTGCATGAATAGCTCCTTTCTTCACTATGACATCGCATATGTGATTTCAAAAGATTTCTGAAAGCAAATTTAGCATTGCACGTGCTACATGAGTATTGCTTTTCATTAGTATGATGTAACATGTGGTATTTTAAATGATCTCTACGTTTAAACTTGGCATCGCATGTAGTACATGAATATGGCTTTGTACCACTATGTAGTATTATATGCTTTTTCAAACTACCCCCATGTTTAAATTTGGCTTCGCACATGGTACATGAATAGCTCCTTTCTTCACTATGACATCGCATATGAGACTTTATTTGATTTCTGACAGAAAATTTGGCATTGCACGTGCTACATGTGTATGACTTTTCACTACTATGACGTACCATATGGTGTTTCAAATATTCTTTTAGTGCAAACTTAGCATCGCATGTTGTACATGAATATGGTTTAGCACCACTATGAAGTGCAATGTGTGTCTTCAAAGTGTACTTAGAACGAAATGTTGCTTCGCAAGTACTACATGAATATTTCTCGTTGCTATTATGTATAAGCATATGCTTACTCAATTGTGATATTTTTGTGAAGTTCCTATCACATATATCACATTTGTACGGCCAACGGCCAGTATTAATTACCCCAGTTTTCATGGTATCATCGAAAGGTTGCTCCTGTAAACAATTTCTTCTAGATCGAGCAGTGGTACCTTGTCCTCCAGTATTATCAATTGTACAAATTTTTCTTGGAACTGAATCCGTGGTGTCTGGACATGGCCTGAAAAAATTAATAGTAATACTTCGCATTGCACTTCTTATTATGTTGCATGTTAAATTAATGTGTAACCATACTTACAATATACAAAGAACTAAGTAGTGAACTGTCGATTGGGGAAACATTCAGTAGTACACATGCTTGGATTTTTTTTTTAAGTACCAGGATCTTATGTAATTTTTACTTCAAATTAGGTGTTCATACAATCTCAATACCTTATGATAACAAACAATAGTACACAAAGTAATGGTAAATCCATCTATAACACGATAGAAGCGTTTGCACATAGGGAAGGGATATTGTATCAACATATTTATGTTGTTAGCCACAGACAATCAGCTCGAGTTCAATTGGCAGGATAATGAAATTCCTATTTCCAGTGCATGTATTCATTTTCCTTTTCTATCATTCATTCCTGATGAATACTGTAATGTTACAAGTTTTTGAGTGAATAAGGGCACTGAAATGTTAAGTTCAAATAGCAGGGTGTTACGACGATATATTGAATAATGGAAACGGGGCATTTGAAGCCCACGAAGGTCTATCTAATGATTGGTGACACAAACTAATGAACATTTAATCAGTTACAGAAAGGCCAATGTGCCTTGTTGCATTTAGGATGGTGTATCGGATATACCAGCTACAGTATATGATTTCGAAAACACCTATATATCACGCTTCACTGCTAATCGTACCGAAAATGAATGGTTTCTCACCATTTGGGGACATAGTAATTAAGTAGAGATGACTGATTAGTCGAAATTTCCAATTATGAAACCTCATGCTAAATTAGGAGTTTGGTTGTCCAAAGCACAGCATTTGGTAGCCCTTCCAGATAAAGAGCACAATTAATTGAACATTTATTGAACTATCAGCTAAACACAACTTGTCTCGCCCTAACATTCTACCCTTTACCTGGCAACAGTAATTGTGCACGTTCACTTTTCCCACACAACGGCCTAAAACCACTCTTTCGAATAACTCTCATAATACTTGACCAGTATTTATAATCCAAACGTTCTCTCCATGTACACAGAATTTCTTAATTAATTGCCATATTGTGTCATTCATCTTTAGAAAACACTTGCCGGAATATCTTCAGATGTTTCTTCAACGTGGCAGAAAAACATTAAACATTCAAAAGAGATTGTTAAATTAGAGATTTTACTTCATGCACAGTTCGCGTGTGCCAAGTGGATTATATGATGCAGTCACCGTGGACGTGTAGTAGTGTGGTTGTGACAGACGAATACCATTCACAAATTAGCGAAAAAATGCGTGAGAGTTCCATCACAAGTATGATAAGTTAGTGAATACAAGTAGAGTGCTGCACTAAGAGAGAGTGTAGAGCGCCGCCGAATAGCAGATCACGTTGTGGGACTTACGAACACCACCGCTTGAGTGGACAAGAACGTCATGAGCTGTATACCATACCAATCAGAGCCTATATCTGAGAGAGGAAGTAGGAGATCTTGAGTTGGCACACGGTTGGCTAATCATGTCACTAAATGGCAACAGTGTACTGCGATCATATCTTGACCGTCACAATCTACCCGCCCAACCTCTGAAATTTATCTACGGGATGGAGTAGAGGACAATGAATAGATCCCTCAACATACTGAAATTCTCCTTGACCTTCGCCAATGGACCAACGATGCGATTGCAAAGGTTGCAATTGCTCGCGCGTAACAGTTATATTCTCACACAAGTGGCGTATAGAGAGTAAAAAGAACATATTAGTGGTGTTCTTTGAGTTTTCAGTCTTCAGATTGGGTTGATGCACGCCAAGTTTCTTCTAGTGGTGAGCACATCGTTTCATCTCTACCTACATAGCTACCACACCCAAAACCCAAGACATATACCATTCCAGCACACTCTCTTGACTCTTCCATCCATAATCAAGTTTGCTATTCCAGGGGCCTTAGTATTCATAACATTCGCCAGAAATATTTTCTCCCACTAGTTTTAATACATCTTCATTAGTTACTTTATGTACCATTCTCATTTTCATCATTGTCCTATAACACCACATTTCTAATGCATCTAGTTTCCTCTCTTCTGTTACAACAAAAGTCTAACATTCACTTGCACGCATTGCCGCTTTTCAGACAATGACTTTCGAAAATGTATTTCTAATTCCCAAACCCCAATTTCATGTCAACACACTTATTTTCTGTAGAAAGTCTTTGCTTGACTATCACGTTCTATTTTGCTTCCCAAATAGCATGAGTCATGAATTTCATTTTGTGTATCACCTGACAATCGACTTCCAGCTGTGTCCCTTGAGTTTGGCTTTATATTAATTCATTTCATACTCAAAAACAAAATCCAAAACCACTGGTGTATCGGCTAAAACGACAATGTCGTTAGGAAATCACCGGGTCGAAATAATTTTACCTTCATAATTTACTCTTACTTTAAATGTCTCACATTACCTTCAATGCTAGTTAAAAGTATAGGTCAAAAGTAGGAGTATTACGTTGCAAGATTTTTTTTAATGTAAATTTTGTTTTGTTGAAATTAATACATTCCACATCACCATAGGCTAACATTAACGATCAGCTTCAGCACATTTCAATTATCAATAGGTAGCTCTTGCTCCTTTTTTCACATTACCTCCGCTTAAACATTGAAATTAGAAAAGTCAAAAAGTAACAAACTTAGTGGTTAAAAAGAAGGAAAGAAAATGATCGCGCCACTGCAAATAAAGTATGGCCACTTTCTCCTCTGTTGCTAGATTTGTCAATTTTTGCGTGGCAATAGCTTACCCACTTGCATTTGCTCAAATGACCCCAGCACGAATTATTACAATGTTTTTTGCTGAAACGAATCGCGTGCCAACATTATTAAGCCATGAAGAACCTAGGCCTACCAAGCAACCACTGCCCAGCCATTTGGCCCGCAGATATTGGGGTAAAACGTGGTCAGCGCATAGGTTCCCCACTGCCGTTAATCTTGTTTTTTGTGACCGGGGCGCTGCCTCACTGTCGGACAGGTACTCAATTGTCCTCACGAGGCTGAGTGCACCCCGTTAAAGCCCTCACGTCAGTTTCTAAAACCCTTGACAGAGCAACGAATTGAAACCGGGGCCTCCAGGTGAGAGGCAGGCGCGCTGCCCCAACACCTCGTGCCAACAATACTACTTCAATTGTCTCCAGGTGAGGGGCAGGCGCGCTGCCCCAACACCACGTGCGAACAATACTACTTCAACTGCATCGATCTGCCAATGTTCACACGGTAGCCTCACCCAGGCGTCTGTTGACGAAACAACAGAAAATTGTGCTTATTTACTACGAAAGAACTTATCATCCCGCCACAATACATAGTGAAAGTTCTGTATTTTGGCGGGGATTATAAGAACTGCACCTATGGGATCTTTATTCTCATTTAGACAGGAAATACGCGAGCATGTTGCATAGCATAGTAACAAGGCTTAGTACTGGGTGACCCTTAAAACGATTCCTTGACTGTTATCATCGTGTAATTTGAGATGTGAACCATTTTCTTCCATTTTTAGTTACCCCCCACCCCGCTTTTTACTTTTCTTCTGTGTGCCAATTATCGTAATTGTTCTCTTTTCTTCTTGGTTGTTACTGGCCAGAATAACTGAGCAGATCAGTGGATATTTCTTGCTGATCAACGTTCGTTATGGTAACTTTCTGCTATGCCGAATCCTGATTAGTGGCACCTCTTCCCCTTTTGCTTCTCTGTTTTTCTGTTACCAGGGACAACCCCTTGTTTGTCTCTGGGCAGTCTTCTGTTTTTCTCCCGTGTAGGATTTTTTTCTGAACCCCCGCTCCCGTTTTCGGGATGCCTTGCTCCCTTTTATATATGTGTTTAAAAAGGTGCGCGTACTGACATACATTTCGTTCATTTATTCGTAATCCTAATGTCTGACACTCCCCGTATCCATCAAGGTAAGTCTCAGCTTACTTCCTTGTTATGTGTGAGTGTGTGCGTTAGTATGTCCATAGTGTGTTTGTCTGCTTCCTTGAGTGCTTCCCGTTGCCTTTATCTTCCCCTTTGTCCCATTTGCTTTGTGTGGGTATTTTGGTCTCGGCTTACTGTGTGGCGTCTTCGCCCGAAGTAAGACCTATGCCGTACGCCACTTATATCTTACCTTATTTTGTCCCTTGATTATCTCACTATTGCGTCTTTTCACGCAAGTCTTCGAGTCTACCTTATTCCCTTTATCGTACTTATCTCCCCCCCCGCCCCCCCCCCCCATTGCACTCAACCTGTTTCCCATCCCTTTATCGTGACTTATTTTGATGGATTTTCTTATTTTTTGTGCGTTACCTTTCTCGGAATTATTTATATACTCGGTTGCTTGTCCCCTTTTTATTTAGTCTATTTACGTCAGATCTACGAGTACTTTTCCTTAAGTCTCCGTCCTTTTCAAAATCCACAACCTCCTCTGTTCCTTCTGGGCTATTCGGGATATCGTTCGTGTCTTTGTCGGTATGCCCATTTTCCTGACTTCCTTGTCTAGACCCTTAAGCTTTATTTTACCCATTTTAACTATACTCTACACGAGTATACTTTCCCCTTAATGAATTCCTCCTCCTCCCTTTACCTCCTACGCTCATGTCATTAATGTCTCGATCATTTCTTCCATTATCTTACTTAATTTCATATGTTTGACATCACCTTAACCTTACTCCTAGCATGTATCGCTTCCTCGTCTTTAACGTTTACTTGGGTATTGATCAATATACTATCCACCCACCTCATCAGCGCTGTGTCTGAGTATTTTATTTAGACTGGTGTTTGGATTATTATTCTACGTTATGTCTTTTGATTGTAGGCTAGGCCCATGGTTCATTATGAGTACGGCATCGTATTAAACTTGCATTCATTGGTAGGCAGAGCGATGGTCTCTATTCGAAACTTTCTCTCTGTACGTAACTTCACCTAATTTTCAATTCTGAAATGACATAGGAGATCTGCCTAGACCTATAAATACGTCCATCTATTTGTGTATGTAGACAAGAGACAACTATATCGTTTGTTTTTTGTTTTTCATGGGTCAAAAATTGAAAGATGGAGGGGGATTGTTGTGAAGAAGAGGAAGAAGAAGAAGGAGAAGAGGAAGAAGAATAAGAACAATCATTATGACATTAAGAAGGATCTCCAAGATGTTATGCCAGTGATACACGTATTCCTTTATTCACAGTATTAGCTTTGAAACAAGTGAAGGTCTGTATCATATACCTTTATCTTCATTCCCTGCAGTTGTGATGGAGAACATGATGTGTGGCGTCAAATGTGAAATTGACACATCTAGTGATACCGACGTGTCACAAGCATCGAAACCTAATGATTTAATGAATTCTACTTGGTTAGAATTCGATCCTTTATTTTCCACGACCACTATTCCTGATGTCCGTAATGTAAATTTCCATTGTGGAAATGTTGCTAACTTCGTGAACAAATGGAATGCCGATACTCGGGGGAGGAAGGCACTTCCTCGGCATTTGAATTTACTACACGTATTAAAGAATTGTGTGCATGCTATGGATTGGTTCCTGACTGTGTTGTTCAATGCCTCCCTATGCTATTATGTGCAAATGCCCTGAAATGGTATCGTCTTATACAATACCCTTTTAGTTCATGGTCTGGATTTGTGAGAGCTCTGAAGGAGAGGTTCACCCCATCAGATGTTGAGTACGCTTTAAAGAACGAAATCTACTTGCGTACTCAAGCATTTGGTGAAAGCATCGATGACTACGTTACTGCAATCCGAACCATGATATCCCGCCTCCCTGTTTCACTGTTATTACGTGAAACTGTTGACACTGTATTTCGTAATCTGCACCCGGCATATAAACAGTTCATTCGAAGTTCATCGGTATTAGATCTTGAAGACATCCTCGTCCAAGGACGTGAGTTTGAAGCAACTTCCCGATTGGGTAAACAATATTCTCCATCTTCACTGCCTTCTGAATCTATGTTCCCAGAGTTAGCGTTTGGCATCGATGAGAGAAGTAATGAGACCAATATCCCTGCATGTAAGCGACGTGGCAACTCTGCACCCGTTCGTTGGTCAACACTACAATATAACAATCGAGGCAATTGCTCGCCCTCTTTCTATATTTCCCGTGGTGTTAATTCGCATGGATCTAATGTTCGCTTTAACGCTGTGAACCAAGTCCTAGATAATAATTTCCGATCCAACAATCATAGTTTCAATGCCCGTCCTCATATAAATGCTTCCCGGTCCTCTGTGCAATGCTGGAACTGTTTAAAAAGCTCACATGTTTATCGTGAATGTTCGGAACCGCGAAAACAAAAGTTTTGTTTTGGCTGTGGATTACAGGGTGTAACCAAACTGATCACTCTTCGCTGTAACAATAATGATCATTCGGGAAACTAGTACAGCCTTGTTACGGGGAACCCGATCGTGAGGCTGTGAATAACTATTTCTGTAAGGATTATACTTCCGTGGTACCTGATGTCCCTTTAGCAAAAATGGTTCAACCGTGGGTTCACCTCTTCATTTCCCGTCTGCCTTTCCCAGGGCTTTTAGACAGTGGTGCATGTCGTAGCTTCCTGCATAGTTCCGTTGTTGAGAAAATTCCTCCCACATGTATGCGTGTGCACAAAACCCGAAACGACTTTGTCTTTGCCTCTAGCAATCCTATTCATGTCTACGAAACCATATCTTGCCAAATTAAAATTCGTGATTTTTCTTGGGACCATGAATTTCATGTCATGAGCAACTTAGCAGCATCTATCCTGCGGGGATCTGATTTTATGAAAAAGACTGGGTTGAGGTTAGACTTCAGTGATGACACTTATAGCTTTCTTTTCTCGTCTAATGAGAGGTTTCCTTTTGAGAATATTATGCCTAGAGTATTAAATGTCCTACAGGTACATTTACCGCTTTCCCTGTTTTCTGATCAACCCCAGGTTTTACATGATTTAGTGAGTGAATTTTCTGACGTGATCACTGTTCAACTGGGGACTGCCGTTGGATATGAATGTCATATCGATTTGACTGAATGTGTCCCTGTGAGGTCTGCACCGTTTCCTTGCTCTCCTCCCAAAATTAGCCATGAAGAGACATGTAAGTGACCTATTAGAAATACATGTAATAAGGTCTTCCAAGTCCGCTTATGGTTCGTCTGACTTCTTAGTTCCTAAGAAAGAAAATGAGTTTCGTCTTGTGGTGGATTATCGACTGTTAAATAAGAAGGTTGTATTTGATAATTTCCCACTTCCCCTTGGAATCAGCTTTCCAACACTTTCACAATGTAAACTATTTCTCAATGATTGATTGGACTTCCGCCTATTATCAAATTCCTTTAGATGAGAAAAGCCGCAAGTTTACTGCCTTTTCTACTCCCTTTGGGATGTTTAATTTTTTTAATTTGCCCATGGGAATTGCTATTGGAGCCCTGGTACTTAGCCACGTACTGGAAGACCTATTGGGAGATTTGACGTTTCAGTACGTTTTCAATTATCTTGATGACCTTGTAGTCTACAGTAGCACTTTTGAAGAACACGTCGGTCATCTTCATGAAGTATTCGGGCGTCTAAGCCGAGCAGGTTTAACTGTCAATCCTGGGCAAAGTTCGTTAGGATCCACCCAGATAAAGTTTCTAGGTCACGTGCTGTCTGGTGAAGGTATCTCAGTTAACCCTGAACGTGTGAGATGTCTACAAGAACTTCCCCGTCCTACTTCCTTGAAATCCTTACGTCGTGTGCTGGGAATGTTGACCTTTTATTCCAGGTTCATAAAATATTTTTCCGATATTGCCACCCCTTTAAATACCTTGAAGAAGAAGAATAGCACTTTCGTTTGGGGATCCGAGCAAGAACGTGCCTTTGTAAGCCTGAAGGAATGTTTGTCTGGTGCTCTTGTACTACAATCACCTAATTTTAATTCATAATTCTTTCTACACTGTGATGCGAGTGACCTAGCGGCCTCGAGCGTGCTGAGCCAACAAGTGGATGGGAGATTTGCTCCCGTTGCTTTTGCTAGTAGAATGATGAATGATTATGAAAGACGTTACTCCATTTTCGAGAAAGAGAGTTTAGCTGTAGTGTTCGGGTGTGAACGCTTTAGGAGATTTCTGGAGCATAGACGTTTCACTTTGTATACTGAAAACGAAGCCTTGAGGTGGCCATATACACTAGGAATAATTTTTTAAAAGAATAATCTCTAGCAATGTTAAATTTTTCTGTTTTATCGTGATCAAACTAAGGTATTTTTAAGTTCATTTTGCACAAATTTTAAGTTAATTGTTTATAAAAAATTAGTTGTTCCTATTTACACTAGGGTACTTAAAATCTTCCATCTCTCACATTTTTAAACCTAAATCCATGAACCTTGAACAAAAACAATCTAACTTACAAGGGGAATGTTCCCTACCACTTTTGTTTGAACTAGTCATAAGTAAGGGTTTTAAAATTATATTAAAATTTAAGTTTCTTGAAATTAAGTTTAAAAAAATTGTTTAAAAAGTTGTTAAAATTACACTTTTAGGAATATCATTTTCTCAGTGCTAGAGAACATAGATACATGCATTAGCTTTGATTTGAAATAAAAATCAAGCAGATACCATTTCTGTGACAAAAGTTAAAGCACTTTGAATGACTTCCAATGTCAGAAAACAAATTAATGAGTAAATCGCATTTAAAGTTTACTTGGTATGCCTTCCCCCACATTCTGTTTTGATCACATCAGAAACCTCCCGGGACATATACATGTCCTTGATTGGAAGCTGTATGGTCTTCCTTCATCTTGTTATTTGACGCCCAGAGTGCAGCTTGCATGTAGAATTTTGTCGTTCCTTGGAACGCTATGGAAGTTAAGGAAGTTAGATATTTAAGCTCCTTGACACTAGCGTTTTCTAGTAGAGAAAGGAGGAACTTTGTGTTGGCGGAAAATCCCAAGATTAATTTTGCCACTATGAACACGGCCTACTGAATTCAAATGGGTTCATTATCATGCCAACAACGAATGACATGCGTGCCGTGATTTATGTCACCTATCAAAAATCACTTACCACGGCCAGGAGCGAAACCAGTGGGATAGAGAAAGAGAAAGTCAATTTAGGCTCGATAGGAATTTTATAGATCTGCTGATACGCCTGATATGACAGCTGTCAGTGAGAACGGTTGCGCCCTCTTACAGTAAATAATTTATTTAGACATGAAAGATTAATGGTATATTAATGAACCATACATTTTCTAAAACTATAAGAAATTTCCCTACAAAATGGATTAAAAAAGTGACATTTCAGAAAAATAGTGTATATGGCCACCTTAAAGTGGAGTCTGTCCCATGTTAAGAAATTAGGTCGTATTGATCGATGGATTTTACGACTATCTTCCTTCAATTTCGATATTATACATGTGAAAGGCAGTGAGAATTCTGTTGCTGACTGTCTCTCTAGTATGTTTGAAGAAAATGTTTCCATTCCCGTTCCTTCTCCTCCACCTTCTTCAGAACCTCCCGAACCTGTGTTCGTACTGCAACACTGTCCCTAGTCTTTTGTGGGTATCCGAACCTTTCAAGCTGACGATCCATATTGTATGGAGTTACGTGACAAGATGTCGAACAAAGACCCCTCATGTTCCGACTTTTGTATTCGGAATGACGTTATCGGGTACACATTTCCTGGATCTTCAAAGTTTAGGATCTTCGCTCCTGAAGCTGTTCGCAACATGCTTCTGACGTATTACCATTCCCCCACCTTTGGTGCACACGTTGGTATGAACAGAATCTTCAGAAAGATCACTAGCGAGTTTTATTGGCCTTCGATTAAGTCTGATTCCTTTGGTTTTGTCAGGAAATGTTTAACATGCCAACGTTCCAAACCTGCACAAAACACCAAGGTTGGTCTGCACCAAGCAGATATTGTGTCTCGACCAGGAGAACGTTTGTTCATCGACTATTTTGGTCCTCTTGTCAGAGCTAAACTAGGTAATCAGGCCATTCTCACTGTTATAGATGTTTTTTCTAAATTCGTTTGGCCTTTCCCTGTGAGAGAAATTACGTCAAGAACTACCATACACTTCCTGAGTAGACACATATTTGGTGTATTTGGACCTCCCAAATATCTTGTGTCTGACAACGCTACTGAGTTCAGATCAAAGGCTTTTGAGACCATGACTTTCATTTGGGGTATTCGTCGTGTATTCCTGTCTTCCTATCGCCCCCAAGGAAACCACGTAGAACGTTTTCATAGGAATTTGAAGGCGTTTCACAACGCGAATCATGATTCTTGGGATGTGTACCTTCAATACTTCTGTCTTGGTTTCAACACGTCGTTCCATTCTTCCACCCAAACCACCCCTGCCGAATTATTTCTCGGTACGACCCTTGTTGATCCACTACTGCTCAGGTGGAACATAGATTACTTATCTGAGTTAGTTAGTCATTGTTGTTTCACGGGGCGGAACTACTAGGTCATCTGCCCCTCTGAACACAGATTAAAAAATACAAATTTGGAATTGAATTCAAAATTTATAGGTGGTCACCTAAATTTGAAAAGAACTAAAATTAATAAGACAAAAAATTAAATAAAAATAATAATTATAAAAATTAACAAAATTACGGAAAAACAAAAAAATTATCATTCAAAAACGAACAAGTCGTTGAGTCAATGTTCACTGGAAAATTTAGTTTGCTAGCCCTAACCCACTCTCACTTATAAAGCGGATAACGCGATCAGCAGTCACAATTTTTCGTTCCGTCTTGTGTTGACTTTTCTTGTGACTTGTATTCCAGTTACTTTTCCTCTCTCTTCAAATTTACGTGCGATGACGCCAGATAGTTTTGCCATCAGTTATATTAACCAAATTCTCTTTCAGGATATTTTAACGAATATTATTTGATTAATTGACGTGTAGTCAATTTTCACCGGTCCAAATCAAAGTTTGTTGGAATACTTCGATGGTCACCACTCAATTTTATCCCATTATTAGATAATTAATATTACTCCCTATTAATTTTTCTTCTTTTAATTAATAATAGTTTTTGGCCCTCTACTAATGATGACTGCTGTTTGATACATATATACAGTTGAACCTGACTTATACGTATATGAAGGGGAAGAGAAAAAACTACTTGTAACTCAAAATAACTTAGAAATCAGACTTACACAACACATGGCATATTTACTGAAACCCCAATGGGATAGACCTACATGTGTAAATCCTAGCAAACAATACATACATTAAAACAGAAAATATAGTACCGTAGTATTTTGAACTCGGTCCAGCCTTAAAGAAATCAGATAGTTTGGCTTGTTTCACTTATCTTGCATTGAGTGTATGTAGCTGGTCCGTCACCACCGCGTTGTTGGCATACATCAGCAATAATCTCTTCATCCTGTTGTAGCCCACATACAGCCAGATTATCATTGAAATGCACAAAAGTATCGGAATCTGCACCCTCCGGTAGTGTTAGCTCATTGCCAGACATAATTTCGTCCCCATAATCATCATCAGAGGCAGCCTCTTCCAGTAAGACACCAGCTTTGCGGAAACAGTCGCTCATTGTGGAGGATGACACCTGCTTCCAGGCAGCCGAAATAAAGTCCATGGCTTGTAGTAAATTAATGGAGAGAGTTTCATTTTTTGCATCACTCAGTGTTATTAAATGTTGAACCAGCATTCATTTATAATGCACTTTGAAATTTGCAATGATGTCCAAATCAAGCGGTTGTAGAACACTGGTACAGTTAGCAGGAAAAAGTTCCACTCGGACATTCTCCAGAACTATTTGAGGTGGATGTGCTGCACATCTATCCATAAGAAGAAGGATCTTCTTCTGTTTATTTTTCATTTTATCCTTTCAAATGATCTTATCGACTTCGTCGTTATGCTTGGGTCTAACGTTATGCGTTACGGTTACGGCGTGTATGACGTCATCAAGTTGTTCACTGCATATGCACCGAGTCTGAGACGGCGAGTGCGTGACGTCATGCAGCAGAGAGGACCTCCCACTCCCCATTCCCCGCGCGGGAAGCCTACGCGCTAGCTGCGTGATACCGAATGACTTGCAGCCTGTTGATCATGAAGCGTTCACGTGATTCTTGCCATCTCTGTACTTGCGGGTTCGTTCGTTAAGCTTGCTTACTTACAGTTTACAATTTGTGCAGGGTAGTAAAGTGTGTTAATAATGGAGTCTGTGGATCGTTCGTTAAACTTGCTTACTTACAGTTTACGTAAAGTCAGTTATTAATGGGGTCTGTTGAGAGTAATAGTGCTATTATATCTACTAAAGCTAAATCTCGTGCTATAATGAAGTCTGTTGAACGAGTCTTTCTAACATAGCATTTGTAGCATGCGTCATTTGAAATGATATAAAGTCTAGTCTCTCAGACTGACTGTGTCTTTTAATGTCCAGTTTTTTGAACCACTGTTCCATTAGAAGCATAGTCATCCAAGAATTTCTGTTGGATTCATATTCCGTAGGTTTTATTCTCGCACCGTTAAAACACCTCGGATTCTTCGATTTTCCTATCACAAGTGGAGGAAGTTTGTCTACTTCATTGGTGGCAAGAAGAACTGTTACGCCAATTTTACTTTTCTTCCCTCCATGACAGGAGTCACCTTCTTCTGCTAATGTTTTCTTAGGAAGGAGACTGTAGAATGAGACAGTCTCATCACAATTGTAGATGCTTGTAGGCTGGTAATCGCTTATGATACCCGGCAGAACCTCTGCTTTCCAGTGTTGCACCGTGACGTTGTCCACAGTTTTTGAGTCACCACAAATTGTTCTCCCTGTGATTTCATGAAGATCTTTAAATCCTTGCAACCATCGCGACGAAGCCTCGATATCAGCAGTGATACTCATCATTTTAGCTACAGTAAATGTATCGCCTTTGCCTTCAGCATGTCGCCACTAATTGGTAGATCTGCAGCCCGCTTTTGCTCGAACCATGTGAAAAGTGATTTCTCCAAATCTTCGTACCTCCCTTCTTGCTGACGGCTGCGCTTTGCTGATTTCGAACCCAGTTTTAAAAAACTCATTCAAAATAGCGTTTTTTAACTGATGACTGTACATAAGCAATTCCTAAGTCTGAAGCAATTTCAGTTTTTGTTTTGTGTGGATTAGCGTCCACTTCTCATATGAATTTTACTTTCTCATGAAGTATATAACTTTTCCTCTTTGTATTCTCCATGGCTAATCGAAAGCAGCTGAATGATAAATCTACTGTTCAACAGTACACACCAGATACCGCCATCGAGGACATTTTACTTGTCCATTGTTCCCACGAATGAAATTTTCATATCAATCTAAACAACGAGTTTTGCAGAGTGACATTGCTGACCCTTACTAACTGGCGGCGTAACAAAGGCCAACCGAGCGAGTTCCCTACGCTCTCTATCTCGCTCCTCCACTAGCTGCGTCGTTTTTGACCTTCACAATGCCGCTAAACATTAAGTTACCAGCCGAGTCAGCGGTTACAGCGCAGAAACAAAGGAAAATAAATTTGTTTGAATACGAGAATTGTTTTCGTGTGAATCTAGAGCATGTCCCACATGAGACAAAAACTCTGTGTTCTGTTTCAGCACTGAAACCCGACCGCTCTACCTCCGTCTACGCCGACAAGAGGAAACTACATAAATACAATACTGTAGTTTCTTTTATAACACCACGTGCTCATAAAATTACAATCAGGCTACGCAAAACTCAGATGTATTTCACTCACACTTCATACGTATAACAGCGAATGAAGTATAAATGGATTACGTATAGATAAGGTTAAATTATCACGCTTTTAAATTACATTTTGCCGGGACCTAAAAGAAATTACGTACAAATACGAAATACGCAAAACAGAGTTACGTATAAAGCAGGTTCAACAATTTATTTCTTGTTGTAATTTTCTTGTGATTTAGTTTTAAAAAATACTTATGTTATTTATTCGATTGAACTTTTATTATCCTTGTTGTTTAATTTTCCATTCTTTGGTTTTTATATTTATCATTAGATGTTACCTGTTTATTCCATCTTTAATGACGTAATCTATGTTTGATTCCACCCATCATCTCTCCCTTTTGGTTCCATCCCATCACATTTTCAGGATGTACCCGGTAAACCCCCTTTCTTCTTTCACTGTTTTTGTTTGCGTAAAATGTTTGATCGTCTGCTTAGGTGGACGTAACAAAAATTTTGCCAGAGTGTGGGGGAATTCGAACCGTTTTTTCCATTTTTAGTTACTCCCCCCCTTTTCTTTTCTTCTGTGTGCCAATTATCGAAATTGTTCTCTTTTCTTCTTGGTTGTTACTGGCCAGAATAACTATGCAGATCAGTGGACATTTCTATAATTGCTGATCAAGGTTTCTGCTATGCCGAATCCCGATTAGTGGCACATCTTCCCCTTTTTCTTCTCTGTTTTTCTGTTACCAGGGACAACCCCTTGTTTGTCTCTGGGCAGTCTTCTGTCTTTCTCCTGTGTAGGTTTGATTCTTTTTGAGCACACGCTCCCGACTTCGGGATGCCATGCTCCCTTTTATATGCGTGTTTAAATAGGTGCGCGTACTGACGTAAATTTCGTTCATTTAATCGTAATTCTGAGATGTCTGACACTCCCCGTTTTCATCAAAGTGAGGCTCGGCTTACTTCCTTGGCATGTGTGAGTGTGTGCGTGAGCCTTTTGTGGAATACTATGGTGTCTCACCTGTTTAGTATTTCCACAGTGTGTTTGTCTGCTTCCTTGAGTGCTTCCCGTTGCCTTTATCTTCACCTTTGTCCCATATGTTTTGTTTGGGTATTTTGGTCTCGCTTTACTGTGTGGCGTCTTCGCCCGAAGTAAGACCTATGCCGTACGCCACTTACATCTTGCCTTATTTTTTCCCTTGATTATCTCACGATTGCGTCTTTTCACGCAAGCCTTCGAGTATACCTTATTCCCTTATTCCCCACTGCACTCAACCTGTTTCCCATCCCTTTATCGTGACTTATTTGGATGGATTTCCCTTATTTTTTTGTGCGTCACCTTTCTCGTAATTATTTATATACTCGGTTGCTTGTCCCCTTTTTATTTAGTCCATTTACGTCAGATCCACGCGTACTTTTCCTTAAGCCTCCGTCCTTTTCAAAATCCACCACCTCCTCTGTTCCTTCTGGGCTATTCGGGATATCGTTCGTGTCTTTGTCAGTATGCCCAATTTCCTGACTTCCTTGTCTAGCCCCTTAATATTTATTTTTCCCAATTTAACTTTACACGAGTATACTTTCCCCTTAATTAATCCCTCCTCCTCCCTTTACCTCCTACGTTCATGTCATTATTGTCTCGATCATTTCTTCCATTACCTTACTTAATTTCATATGTTTGACTTCGCCTTAACCTTACTCCTAGCATGTATCGCTTCCTCGTCTTTAACGTTTACTGGGTTATTAATCAATATACTATCTACCCACCTTATCGGCGCTGTGTCTGAGTATTTTATTTAGACTGGTTTTTGGATTATTATTCTACGTTATGTCTTTTGATTGTAGGATAGGCCCATGGTTCATTATGAATACGGCATCGTATTGAACTTGCATTCCCTGCTATGTAAATGCACGTTCAGTCCACGCCTCTGATACATATCACTCCACCTTATTTACCAATATTTGGGTCATTCTTCTTTCAACACCTAGTCCTGATTCATAGGCCCAGCAAAAGACTAAAGGTGCACGTTTCCACTGACGAAACTACAACTGCATGAAAGGTAAGACCGTTCAGCTGATTCCTTATGGGCTATATTGCCCGAGCTCGGGGTCGCCTCAAATATCAATGGATATTACTTTATATGAACGTACATAACGAGACATAACTGCAAAAATAACAAATTATACCAGAACAAAAGGAATTATCAATCACGTCATGTAGCCACTCTTGTCCAAAGGCATACACGCTTACGTTTGTATAACACATTAGCCAGACCAACCCTATGCTATGGCAGCGAGGCATGGACAATAAGTTCTCGGTACATCTCTAAACTCACAGCACGCGAAATCACAGTCATGCTCCGAACAGCAGGCTATACTAAATGGGATCATATGAGAAATGAGGATATGCTGAAGGAACTACAAGGGAAACCAATAACTATATACATTTGTGACTACCGGGAGAACTGGAAACATCATGTCCAAAGGATGGAACCTGGAAGATTACCAAAGGAGATCCTTCACTACCAGCCACGGGAAAATAGATCGATAGGACGTCCGATGAAGAGATTGAGGGAAAGTGCAAGACCGTAACAGGGCATTTGGTCCAATACTTGGACATTCGTACATTCGTACGCATTTTGTTTTATTATCGTTCCGGGTTGTATTTTTCTTTCATTAAGGAACCTGTGTTGGTTGGATATAACCTGGACTCATGATAGATTTCCCCGGTGAGATTAACTCCATAAACTGATTCATGTCACTAGTTTCAAGTTGTACATTGAGATAACAAAGTGAGCAATTAGGTGGTTTTAAGGTATTTGCTCGTGAATCGATGTCGAGTTGTTTGCTTTCTGTGCGTGCTTGTGTTTTGAGCGTCAGTTACACTATATTTCGTTGTCAAAATAAATTATGGGTTGGGCTGGTTGTCGTATATTTAAATGGTAGTAGCAATATTGTACCTCGGTATTATTAAGTTGTTGGTTAGGCCTCTGTGAATTATTGTTCAATTGAATGCGAAATAAAAGTGCGCCTTGATAGGTCATCAATTACTGCAATAAAAATTCATTTTATTAATTTAAAATTCATACCCTAGATTTCTATTCCCGCAGAGTTTATATACATTTTTGTGAATCAAATTGATTAATTACGTTATTGTAGGAATATGTACTCTACATTTCCTCATGAATCTCAGATCTAAATTCTTATGGGGTCAATTGTAAATTGTTGTGACTGGTTTGTATGCCTATCAAAACGGGTTTACATATTGATAATGTTTGATGAATCGTGGTATTACCGCGACTTGCATTCTCAGGTAAAAGTCAAAAGGCTTATATTTAATACTTCGATGGGTCATTGTTGTGTTATTATTATTATTATTTATTTAAGCCCACTACGGAGCGCTTATGACTAGTTCTTCGATGCTCTTTTCCGTTCCCAATATCTCTTGAGCCCTGCTGATAATTTCTCCTTTCTCTCCTGCGAAAGGGGCTTCCGACATTTAGAGACTCTAGGTGGTGGGGTCCAAGATTCTACCATAGCACAAAATTTAGAACGATCTTCTACATCAAGGTCAGCAATTCCAGCCGAATCCAAGTCCTTTAGTAATCGTTGTGTTATGTATGGTGTAAGTGGCAGACCTAAACCCGTTCGAGAAATTTCCTTTGCTCTCTTCATGCAGATATTTGTTCTTGTGTACCTCATATTTTCTGGATTTATTCCTATTCCCTGTCACCACAAAGCTCATTTTTATTGAGGTCTCTTTCAAAGGAGCCGTTTAAACTTCAGTTGCAGATTTGATGTTTAAACGTAATGTTTTAGGAAAGTGGATAATTTTTCCATGAACTTAGAAGGAGAATGGATTTAAGCACTATGTACACTAGGATTATTTACCCTTGTTTAGAACGGTGAGCGTTTGGTGAAATACTATGTTAAATTGTTGATTTATACTACTTATAGATTTTTGTGTTCTTTACAACGTGAATCTTGATTAGTCCATCTCGTTGGTCTTATCCACATTTAATGTAGTTGTCCCCTGTCTCTTTCAATCTTGTGTTCACAGGTTTATTATCAATCATTTGTTTCTTTCACGTCATCAACTTGTTTATATGAAATAAATACTGGTTTTGCTTCGAATAAAATTTTATTCTTTGAGTCTGATATCCTCAAACGTTCGTACTCAAAATTTCAAGCACATTTCTATGGGCAGTGCAATAACCTGACTGTTAGGTTGGAGTTGATGTTTGGTTTTGTGTTAATACTGAGAAGGTAGTGAAAAAAATGGCGAGGCTGATTCAAATGCGGGTTTCACTGTTGTAGAACGAGCACTGGTGAAATCTAAAGAAACGTTATGTTAAAATTTAAAAAGACAAAACAGATTTGGCGACGACGTTACTAACGAACATGCCGAAAAAACGAAATGTTGAAATTCAGAGTGCAAATGTATCAAAACAGCGAAGGAGAGTGGAGATGTATCAAAACGGCGAAGATGATTAATCAGGATGATCAAAATACAGAGTCTGCGCCTGCCAGCTTCAAAGCGTCCAACGGATCCATTTATAATTTTGATCCGTTAAGAGATGCACGGTTGGACTGACTTGAAAAATTCGTACTGTACGCAGATCTTTTTTTACGCAACTGAGGAAAGTAATCACTTGTTGCGAGTAGCGTTCTTGGGAGTAAGTAGATAATATTGCGGCCTTATCCAATTAGTTGAAGTGTAATAATGAACCAGCTACCTTTTAAGGAACTTATAGAAGGAAATTGTTCAACAGAGCCAAGACAGTGGACGAATTGAATCATGCCTATGCAAACAGTCTCCGAGTTCTTGTGGAGGGCACCTTGAAGCGGTACTATAATAATATCGTATGGCCTCGAGTGCCAGGTGCAAGCTTTGTATTTTTACATCCACAGGGTAGCTTGCATGTCGAATTTCGTTGTTCCTTGAATCAGTATGGAAGTCAAGAGGTTAGATATCTAAGCTCCTTGAACACTATAGCGCTTTCTTGTAGAGAAATGAGGAACTTCGTGTTGGTGGAAACTCCCGAGATTAATTTTGCCATTATGAACACGGCCTACTGAATTCAAATGGGTTCTTTGACATGACAACATCGTATGACATGCGTGTCGTATTTTTTCCGCCTTTCAAAAATCACTTACCACGGTGAGGAGCGAACCTGCAATCTTGGGGTTAGTAGACCACTCACCCACCGTGGCAAGCTGAAGTGGTACTGGTAGATGGATTTTGTTGTGGAGTCAGAAGTGATCTACTGAAATCCATGCTAGACAAGCAAACTAAGTAAGACACATTGTAAGATGGCATAGAAATGGGTGATAAGTTGGAAGGAGTTGAAGTAGCAAAGGAAGAAAAGTCGGCGAGTTAAGTCTACAAGGTTACGGTTCGATCGGAGGCCGGAGCCAAGCATCATCCCGTGGGCGTGGTGGAGTCCAGAATTTTCAACGGTTGCGAGGGAGAATATTCTTCACCAAAACTGTCAGGTCGGGGCTCTCCTGGGCCTAGAGGTGTTCCTGGTTAGGCTGCAAGATAAGGTCGTGGTACGGGGCAGTATGGACAATAACGACGCTGTTACAATAATTGTACTTCATGTTATCATTTAGCACGAGACTGTCCCCACATCACGTCGGAGTGCTACACATATCAGGCCATTGGGCAAATCGCGCTATGGTTTGTTGAAAATATGTGGAGGAACAGGAAAAAATGGAAGTAGAAGTTAAGAGTGCTGAGGATTATGAATATAATGGTGTTGACGTTAGTAAGAAAACTTTTGTGTGTGAGGAAAGAATGACGAGCATGGAGAATGTTGCTTAGCGTGAGAGCGTGGATTTGTACTTTGAGATGTGAATGACGGACTGGGACTCGGAGGCGGCAATGCCATGCAAAGAAATTGAGGAAGTGCCATGTGAGAATAATTTTGGCGAATGAGTCGATAAGGAAGAATTTTTGTGTGAGATTTGTGAAGTGAAATGTGTGCCGAGTGGTAGTCTAATAATGGAATTCCAGTGGTAATGACAATGAATGTGGATGGTAAGAATGTAATTGCAAGACTGGATACTGGAACACGAAATTCATTTATGCATGTCTTAATGTGGAGGGGGATGCATGGAAGTGAGCCATCAAACACAGGGGTAGGGATAAGTTCCTTGAATAGACATAGTTAAAAAGGTATAGGAGAAAGGATGGTGTCTGTTAATGAGCGTTGGAGAGTGTATCGCTTGAGATTGGTATTTTGTGATAGTAACAGAATTTAGACTACTTATAGCAAGAGAACAATTGGATATGTTGGTACCACAGTTAAGAAATCTGTGGCAATTGGAATAAATGAAAGCTATTTGAGAAAAGATTAGGACATATGTGTCAGAAGTAAAAATGACAGAACTGAGACTGAAATACCCTTATGTATTGAGTCGATATCGCAGCAGTATTATTGCGGGGTTTACAGTTTCGGTAATATCACAATGCTTGTGATGCCTTAAGGTTTGAGCGACGCCGTTAATGAAGGACTGAGAAGGAAGGTGTAAGAAGGTAGATATGCCAGTGTAGAGAGATCCCTCTGGGCTTTAGCTGTGTGGCCTGATCCTAAGTCTAACTCTTCGAAGGTGAGAGTAGTGCATGATTACAAGAGAACTGTCAATCCTAACATTGCTGTGGATCATTATCCGCTGCCTTATACGAGGATATGTATAATGTCTGCATGGGTGGCATTGTAATAGATTGAAAAATGCTTACATGGAGGAGAAACTTGTAGGGAAGTCTAAAGAAGTTCTTGTGCTGAACACTTGCATAGGTTTCTAAAAACCCACTAGATTGCCCTATGATTTTGCAAGAGCGAGTGCTAGTCTTCAATCTGTAATTGATCAGTTTTTGTTCGACTTTACATGTCCCTTTGTCGATGCTATAAATGATTGAGATGGACATATTGATGACTGCCGCAAGAATTTTCATACGGCGTTATGGAGATTGCTTAAATATCATATGAGAATCAACGATGCTAAGCTCAAGCATTATGTCCATAGTGTAGAATTTCTTGGAGGTGCGTTAGGCGGCTGAGAGTATAAACGTTCATCAAACGAGTAAGAGCTATTATGGAATGCCCTGTACCATCCAATAAATCAGAACTCAGATCAGTCATGGGAATTGTAAACTGTTATATCAGATTTATTCCATCTTCCTTGATAGCATTGTATTCGTTGTTACCTGCGAGTTTAAAGTGGGCGTGGACTAGACAATGTGATGAGGCAATTGGGTTGAGTAAGAAGATACTGTATTCTGAGCCTGTATTAGCTACTTTTGATCTTCAAAGACTTTTGTTTTAGTTATAGATTGTTCTCCAGTTGGTGTGGGCGCTGTGCTCGCACAGAGGAAGGGTAAAAGTGAAAGGCCTGTGTCGTACATGTCCCATTCCTTGACAGATGTGCAACAAGGGAATTTTCAATTGAAAAGGGAGGCCCTAGCTAGTGTCACAGCTCTCACCAAGTTCAGTAAATTTCTATGATGTAGGAAGATCACTCTTGTGATTGACAATGGTACTCTCAAAATCTTGTCTGCCTCTGATAGAATACGACTGCATTGCGGTTGCATATGTGGGCTGACATGTTGAGCAATTTCCATTACACCATTGAGTACAGCAGCACTAGCAAAATGGGTCCAGTTGATGGTTTGTCCAGCTTACCCCACCAGAAATTTTGTAAAGATATTTACTGTCATGTTGAGAGCATGCCTGAAAGCTCAGTCGTTTATGAATCGTTGAAGGTGGAAAGTGAGAAAGATCCCACTCTTACAAAATTGAAATCTCTCGTGTTTGTCCTACGAACAAATCCTTCTACTTATGTTCCCAGTTAAAAATAATAACAGTCGTGTAAATAATTTCAGACAAACATAGCAATAGTTTGTAATACATAATAATATTTGATACGTACTTGTAAAATAAATTAACCGCCAAAGAAGAAGTGGAGCCAACATTTTGACGATCTAGCATTGGTAATCCAGCAATCATCAACCATTTTTGGGAAACTTCATTAAGATTATTGGTCATACTCGCATTTCTATCTCATCGGTCGCTCATGAATGGACAAAAAATTGTTTCAATCAGTGACAATCAGCTTAAATAGGCAAAGTCCAATGCTGTTGACACCACAATTCATGTACCTGAAGCTGAAGACCCGGTTGTGACTCCTTTTTTTGCCAAATGAAAACACTGTGCCCGAAACAAAGACTCTGGTGAATGCAAATCAACTTCCTGGTGTTGCAAATATTCCTGTAACTCCTGCTAAAGATTCCATGTCGCCTAATATATACTGAAATAAGCCTCGTGTTCCCCAATGTCTCAATGTCCCTATCAATCTTAATCAACATAGTCCTAGTGCAGGTCCTAGTCAAAAATTGCGATCTAAAGCTACTATTGTTAGGCCAACGCGGTTAATTGATGCCAATTTGTGTCTATTCCTAGATGCCAAGCAGGTAAGGCGTGAGTTAATACCGGACAGACTATGATAGGTAGGACGACCATAGAGCTATGGGTTTATGGCTCGCAAATTTCTACTGTATATAGAACGTTCAGAAGCCACTTTATCAACAATGACTTATTGATAATTAATATTACTACTTTTCAGTCAGTCAACACAATATAATCCAAAGTACTGGGAAAATCCAAAATAACCACAACAAAAATTACATGTGATTAAACTATATATATATATATACAAGCTGTACCCGGTATGCGTTGCAATGCCAATCAATGAATGTGTTGGCGTTGAAATTCTGTCTCTTGAAGTGCTTTTGGGTACACAATATGTTTTTCAATTTCCGTTAACTGCCTCTAAGTTATCGTAAAATGGATTTACTAATACAGAATCATTCGTGGGAGCGTGCACAACAACTTTCCAAAGTTTCATCGCAATCGGATGAACGGCATATTAACGTATACTTGATTTTGTTTAAACGATTCATGCGCTGTCACTCATTTGTTGAACCTACTCGTGCGCTACCTATTGTGAAATGGATTTACTAAGTCGAAACCCTTCCCTGGCGTGTACACAATATCTCATCAATGTTTCATCGCAATCGGATGAATGGTATATGAACGCATACCGGATTTTGTTTAAACTATTCGCGCCCCGTCACTCATTTGTTGAATCTACTCCTGCGATACCTATTGTAAAATGGATTTACTAAGCCTGAAACCTGTCCTGGAGTGTACTCAACGATTCACCCAAGTTTCATCGCAATCGGATGAATGGTATATGAACGCATACGGGACTTTGTTGAAACAATTCAAGAGCCATCGCTCATTTGTTAAATCTACTCGTGCGCTACTTATTTTAAACTGAATTTACTAAGCCAGAAAGCTTTCCTGGAAAGCACACAACAATTCACCAAAGTTTCATCACCATCGGACGAATGGTATATGAACGCATACGGGACTTCGTTGAAACGCTTCGCGCGTCATCGATCATTTGTTGAATCTACTCGTGCGCAAACTACTGTAATATGTATTTACTAAGTTAGAAACCGTCTTGTAAGTGTCCACAACATCTCACCCAAGTTTCATCGCTATCGTACTAATGGTATATGATGACATAGGGGACTATGTTGAAACGCTCCGCGTGTCGTCGTTCATTTGTCGCATCTACTCGTGTGCTACCTACTGTGAAATGTATTTACTAAGCCAGAAACCTTCCTTGGAGTGTCCACCATATTTCACCCAAGTTTCACCGCGAACGGCCGAATGGTATATGACCTTATACGGGACTTTGTTGAAACGCTTCGCGCGTCGTCCCTCATTTGTTGAATCTACTTGTGCGCTGCCTATTGTAAAGTGGATTTACTAAGTCAAAAACATTCCATGAAGTGTACACAACATCTCACCCAAGTTTCATAGCTATCGGACGAATGGTATATGAATGCATACTGGACTTGGTTGAAACGCTTCGCAAGTCGCCGCTCATTTGTTGAATCTACTGGTGCGCAATCTACTGTGAAATGTATTTACTAAGTTAGAAACCTTCACGTAAGTGTCCACAACATCTCACCCAAGTTTCATCGCTATCGGACGAATGGTATATGAACATATACGGGACTTTGTTGAAACGCTCCGCTCGTCGTCGCTCATTTGTTGAATCTACTCGTGCACAATCTACTGTGAAATGTATTCACTATTTTTGAAACCTTCACGTAAGTGTACACAACATCTCACCCAAGTTTCATCGCTATCGGACGAATGGTATATGAACATATACGGGACTTTGTTAAAACGCTTCGCGCATCGTCGCTCATTTGTTGAATCTATTCGTGCGCTACCTATTCCAAAATGGATTTACTAAGTAAGAAACCTTCCTTGGAGTGTACTCAACATCTCACCCAAGTTTTATCGCAATCGGATGAATGGTATATGAACGCATAGGAGACATACACACAGACCCACAGACAAACTATCACGTAACATTGATTTTTAGCCTAATTTTCACATTTTGCAAAAATGAGGAAAAAGTAGACTTATGGGATCGATCCGGGTAACTGTGTCTCTCTCTCTCTGTCTGTCTGACTGTCTGTCCTTCTGTCTGCCTGGCTGTGTGTGTGTCCCCCCCTATCAACTCCGAAACGGCTGCAGAAATCGGAACCAAATTTAGTATGAGTAAAGATGTATACCGGAATATCTCACGTCCATATTTGAAAATGATGTCAGTGCTACCAAATGCTGAAAAAAACGCACTAGAAATTTCAGCTCCATGTTGGATATCTTGGAAGGTATGCATGGGAGCTATTCCAAAATTGGCAAACATGTAGATAACACAATTTCAGTTCAATTTCCAGGAGGCCATACATGACAGTGTTGCCAAAATAATTTTAAGCCTTCCGATAGGTCCAATTTTAAATGTCTATAACATCTACACTTTCAATTGGATTTCAACCAAATTTTGTATGTAATACGTGTACATAAACAGATATGACTGAGCGTATTGTTAAGAGCCACCAGGGCTGCCAACTGTTAATAATTGATCTCTCTATTCTTTTATCCAAATACCAATATATCACAAAGTATGCAAGCCGACAGCTTTAAACTATGCACACGTATAGTACCTGACATTTAAGATTAATTTTGGAGTAACTTATATACTTCAGTTCTACCAACATGATTCTAAGCCTGCTGATAGGGCCAATTTTTAAATACATGTAACTTCTTTACTATCAGTTGGATTTCAACCGAATTTCGTATGTGCTATGTGTAACATAACAGATATGACTATAAGTATTCTTAAGAGCAATCAAGGCTGCCAACTGTTAATAAATGCTGTCTATATTTTTAACCTAATATCAATATATCAGGGAGTACGCAAGCCAACAGCACTATACTTTGCACACGTATAGCACCTGCCATTGTAGATTAATTTGGAGTAATTAATATGTCATTGCTGCCAACATGATTCTATGCCTGCTGATAGGTCCAATTTTAAAATACATGTAACTTCTTTACTAACAAATGGATTTCGTCCAAAATTTGCACAACAAGATATCATAATATTTCAGATTAGACTATTTCTGACCAGCACACGCATGATAATGTTGCCAACATGCTCTTACGCGTGCTGATAGATTCAATGTTTAACTGCATGTAACGTCCATTGGACTTCAACCAATTTTCTTATTCTGTACCTTAATGATGGAACTAAGAATATATTGACTACAGAAGAGGGAGGAAACTAAGAGATGACATGTTTCGATTGTAAATAAAACATCATCAGATCAAAATATCAGTCGATCAACAGAATGTAATCCCAATTATTGGTACATGCGAAATATAACCTGAAAAAATACGTGTCATGTATTAGACAACTGAAGAGGCCAAAATCAAAGGATATCATGCCACGCTTGTTGGTCAACAATGTTTAACTGATGATGCTCACTTGACGAGCTAATCATGTCATCCCTAAGGTTTCCCCCTCATCTTCAGTCCAAAACGAACATATATAGTTTAATCACATGTAATTTTTTCAGGTATTCTTTCACATGTGCTAATAATTGTTAATACCAACTCTCACTTTTCTGTACAAGAAAACAGCTTACCTCTTCACTATGTGAGTGTTAGATACTGTTACCGATATTGACGTTAAGCTTGTGCACAGTGAGATAACAAACACCGCCATTGCCGGTCCCAAGCCCGAATGAGAAAGGAGGAGGGTAAATACTGATTGACTGAAGACCAACGGTTACAAAGGTGGATGAGGACAAAACATATCCCAACGGTGGGGTAAGCAGAAGGGTCGAAAGTCGACAGCATCTGCTGCCTTGTAGAGGGTAGAGGGATCTACAAAGGCTAAGGGACTCACCCTGATATCTATGGGCAGCGATCCTGAGAGCTGATGAGGGGCAGCCCCCCAGAAGGTTATGCGTAAGGTTAAGAACCATAACCTGTAAAAATACATGTTATGAAAGCTCCAAGACATTTAAACCGGACGGATATAAATAGACGACGAACTAGGCGAGGAAAAGAAAATGAGTCATATATAGAAATATGGAATGTTTTAATCCTATGTAGGGCGGGAGCATTGGCAAATCTAATAAACGAGTTGACTAAATATAACATGCAACCGGTAGCGCTACAGAAGATACGATGGAAGGAATCAGGAACTTTGGAGAAAGGAAATTACACAATCTTGTATAGCGGAGGAGAAACGAACACTTTTTGCACAGGATTCGCAGTAGAGAAAGGATGGATGGGTGCAGTGTTAAATTTTTATCTAAAGAATGAACAAACGTGCTCTTTACGTTAGAAAGGAAAATTCTTTAACGTGACATTTATGTGTGTATATGCACCTACTGAAGAATCAGGAAAAGAAGTTAAAGAAATGTTTTTCGCACAACTAGAAGATTTTGTTGAAGAAGCACCAAAATATGATGTTAAAATAGTCTTAGGAGACCTGAATGCCAAAATCGGGAAAGATGAAATTTTCTATGGAAACAATTGGAAAGGAAAGTTTGCATCAAGAAACAATTGAGAATGTTGAGATTATGTGCGGTGGATTTTGCAACTAGTAAGGAAATGGTAATTAGTAGTACGATGTTCCCACATAAGGAAGTACATAAAATGACGTGGTGCTCGGCGCATGGAATAACGAAGAACCAGGTAGATCATGTTCTATTAGATGCAAGACATGCCTCTGACATACAAGATGTATGAACCTGTAGGGGAGCAGATGCAGACACAGACCTTGTGAGAGTTAAATACCGACAGAGAATTAGCCGGATGAAAAGTGAGATGGGAGTGGCACAGAAAAGTTATGATATGGAGAAGCTCAAGGACAAAGATAAGGAAAAGAAGTACCAAAAACAAAATTGAGAAGGAGATTCAAATAAAAGGAGGAAACAGAGGAAATTGAGGAAAACTGGCAAAGAATTATAAGGGCAATGGTAACAGCGGGTGAGGAACTGATGGGAATGGAGGAACCAGCACGAAGAGCTGGCTGGTTTGAAGAGGAATGTGGTAACATCTTGGTAATAAGGATCGAAGCTAGAAAGAAAATACTGCAGAAAGACACAAGAGGGTTGCTTCAACAGTATACAGACGCTAGACGAGAAACAAAGAGAATCTGCAGAATAAAGACGAGGAGGTGGGAAAAGGAAAAGATAGAATTGATTCAAGAATGTGCAAGTAAGAGAGATGTTAGAGGTATGTATACACAACTAAGAATGGAAAAACTAGGGTTCCAAGTATGAGTGAATATGTGTGAACAACGGGATGGTGGTTTGATAGTGGAGGTGGGGAGTGTGCTGGATAGATGGGCGGAACACTTTGAAGAAGCACTAAACGACTCCAGTGAGAGCGGAGAGGGGGAACAAGAGAACAACTATCTTGGAGGACCGGATCCCTATGTGGCAGAAGCAATAGCAGAAGTAATAGGTGCAATAAAGGGAATGAAGAACTATCAATCACCAGGAGAGGATAAGATAACGGCAGAGATGGTGAGGAAAGGTGGCAGCTTTAATTCATGAATATCTGCATGCACTTATATGTAAAATGTGGCAGGGAGAACAGATACCACAAGACTGGGAGGTAGCATTAATTGTGCCAATCCACAAGAAGGGTTCAGGACTCAAGTGTGACAACTATCGTTGTATAACATTGCTATGTTTTGGATACAAACTACTGACACGCATACTAGCTGCAAGATTAGACTGTGTTGCGGAGCCAGTGTTGGGGGATTACCAGTGTGGGTTTAGGAGAAATCGATCGACCACGGACCAGATAATTACAATTAGATGTGTGCTCGAAAAATTCTATGAATATAATATACCAGTGCATCAGCTATACATAGATTGCAAGAAAGCATACGATAATGTAAGAAGATCTTTCTTATATGAAAGTTTGGTGCAGCTCGGAGGACCTAATAAGATTATAAGACTGGTTAAAATGTCTCTTAGAAATGTGAGAAGTAAGGTGAAAGCACAAGGCAGGTTGTCGAAGGAAATTAAGGTGATTCAAGGAGTGCGGCAAGGTGACCCATTGACATGTATACTGCTCGACTTCACACTGGAGTGAGTGATAAGTAACATCACAATGAGCCAAAAAGGAACAATGAGGGAGTATGTCATAAGAGATACAAATAACCCACGGACATTGTATAATCGATCTATACAATGTTTCACATATGCGGATGACATAGCAATAATCTCTCTCCCTCTCTATTCGTTTAGCCGATTCCGACTCTCCGTGACCCCATGTACTAAACTACGCCAATTTATTCTGTCCTGCACTGCCTCTCGAAGATTTTCCAAGCTGGAATTTAGTGCTTCTGTGATGCCATCCATCCATCTCATTCTTTGCCTCCCTCTTCTTCTTGTGCCTTCTATCTTCCCCAGCATTAAGGTCTTCTCTAATGAATTATGTCTTCTCATGATGTGTCCAAAGTAGCCCAGTTTTTGTTTCAGGATTAAGCCCTCCAAGGAACACACTGGTTTAATTTGCTGTAAAACTGACTTATTGGTTCTCTTCGCAGTCCACGGAACTCGAAGAAATTTTCTCCAACACCATAATTCGAAGGAATCTATTCTACGGTGTTCAGCTTTTCTTATGGTCCAGGTCTCACATCCGTACATCACAACTGGAAAAACCATAGCCCTTACTATACGGATCTTTGTTGTTAAGATTAGGTCTCTACTCCTTAAGATATTGTCCAGATTTGAAAATGCCTGTCTACCAAGTAGCAATCGTATTTTGATCTCATGACTGCAGTCACCATCGGCAGAAATCTGTGAGCCAAGATAGTTAAAAACACAGACTATCTCCATTTTTCTCCTCCTACTTGCCATAACGGGAAGATCTAATCAGGATGTAGTAAGAGCATATAACCAAATGGAGAAGGTATCGAAAGAAGCAGGATTGTGTGTGAATGATCTAAAACAAAGTATATGATAATGACGAGAGATGAGTAGACTATAGTGATCTAAGAGCGGGGAATAAGGTTTTTGAGAAGAACCAATCTTTTAAGTATTTGGGATCTAGCAATAAAGATGGGAATGATAATCTGGAAGAAATAAAGGAAAGAATGAGAGCTGAAAATAGAAGCTATTTTGGTACAATAAAGGTACTGAAGTCTAGAACAATCTCAAGTGAGTCTAAGAAGGTATTTTATAGGGCAGTGATTCGACCGGTGGTAACATAAGGAGGGGAAACATGGGTGTTGACAAAGAGGAGTGAAGATATTTTGAATAGATGGGAAAGGAAAGTGCTCAGAAAGATTTATGGTACGGTATCTGAGAACGGAGAGTGGAGAATACGACCTTATAAAGAAGTGTACAATATATATGGGGAACCAACAATTGTGGCAGAAATTAAAAAGAGTAGAATTAGGTGGATTGGACATGTTGAAAGAATGAATCAAGACAGGCAGACCCGACAAGTGTACCGGAAAAAACCGAATGGGAGACGGCTTCCTGGACGACCAAGAAGGAGATGGCAGAACAATGTGGAGAAGGATCTTCGAGATCTTGGAATTAAATCGTGGAGGAGGAGAGCGCAGGATAGAGAAGATTGGCGGTGTGTAGTGGAACAGGCCAAGTTCCTTCAATGACTGTAGCACCACGGGGTAAGGTAAGTACAGCGAGATAACACGGTTAATTATTCCATGAAATCACCTGTCAAGAGAATATCGAGAGATAATCATTAGATCTCAGACTCAATCAGTAGAGGAGAAGCGAGTTTTTCGAAGATCTTCTGTCAATATACAAGTGAAAAGAAAAATTATGTCAGGTCCGAAAGGTTTAGTACCTGTACACTGAAAATAGTCATTGAAAGGATTCAGACCAAAGAAGACGACCACACATGTTCCTGCATGATAGATTGTTATGGTGACCGAGATTATGCAATGCATAAATGTATATTTTGTATCCCGAGATGAGAGTCTATGAAATTATTACATGTCCTAGTCGGGGACAGTATTTAACAAAATGTATTTCATCGTATCGATCATACATCGTATTGTAATTTCATACACAGGATGGTATAGTCATTATGATAAAAGTTGGATTAGAGTACGAAGTTATCCATGATAAACAGATATAAGACACTTGCACGTAGTAGAGGATCATTACGCATTCAAAATTCGCTATTCGCAATGAACAGAAAGAATTTTCCTTGCGCGGTCTAGATCTTCGTTATCTCTCACTCCCCCATAGTGTGGCCTCGATTCCTGCCAGTATATACGGTATACGTCTCGCCTGTAAAATATTTTTATGCTGGCCAGGTGTACCTAGTCACGTCCTGACATGGAGTACGGTATGTACGGGATCTTTAATATTAAACTACAGTACAATCTACATTACCTACGCGCATAAGGTAAACAGCCTTCATTAAGAGCAACCGATCTACTGGGAACGTCTTGAACTCATTAATACTGCCGTCGTAAGGGCCTCGGATTTATCGAAATATGGTACAAATTACAATCTTTTCCATTAATATGTTTTCCTAAATGTTGCCCTGCTTATCTAGCCTGGCTAGACCGTAACTTCGTTTCTTGTCTCTTAAAGGGTACATTTTTTAGTAGCGCAATAAGAAGTGATATCTAAATAATTATGTTCCATTAGAATATTAGTTATGATGATGATAATTATTGTTTTATGGGGCCTAACATCTAGGTTATCGGCCCCGAATATTAGTTAGGTTTGTTTATTTTAGCTACAGGTATATCAATTGCTTCCTTAATATCAAGGGTTCTCTGTTTCGATTAATGATGGACGGAATTATAGTCTGTTTCTATATTATTGAGGCAGGTCCCGTGGTGTTGGGGTAGCACGCCTGCCTTGCACCCGGAGACCACAGGTTCGAATCCTTGGCTCAATCACGAATTTTATAAATTGACTTGAGGGCTGGAACGGAGTGCACTTAGCCTCGTGAAGTCAATTGAGTAGCTGTCTGACAGTGAAACAGTGCCCAGGTCAAGGAGGCCGAGATTAACGGCCTAGAGAACACAATGTTCTGATCACGCGTCACCCCCATAATCTTCACGCCAAATGGCTGGGCAGCGAACGCTTGGTAGGCCTACGCCCTTCAAGGGCTGTAGCACCACCGGGTTTGGTTTGGATTCTATGTTGGTGAACCTGTTCCCGCATCGTACATATGTTCGCATACGGACGAATTTGTCCCGTATTCTATCGCATTTCTGTAATCCCTGTATCGTGTGTGTATACTTCTGCCAGTA
Organism: Meconema thalassinum; assembly: GCA_946902985.2. Classification (NCBI taxonomy): domain Eukaryota; kingdom Metazoa; phylum Arthropoda; class Insecta; order Orthoptera; family Tettigoniidae; genus Meconema; species Meconema thalassinum. The sequence goes on along the minus strand of OX336388.2, from coordinate 156,863,927 downwards.
CCCTTGATACCCTGATTCTTGGCACGTAATTGAGTATACCCCTAATTGTGAGTATGAGTCTAGTTTATTTAAAATAATGTCGTGCAGATGCTTGGCAGTAGTGTTGTTTGTTGTGAAGGCTCTTTTGATGCCTTGTTTCTTGTATAAAGTTGTGATATTGTATGTATTCGCGTTCACGAAATAGAATCGCGCTAATTTCTTCTGAGTAGTGTTCGGCTTCTAAATTGTTTTTTCCAGTTTACGAATACGATTAATCTTTTTCGCTGGGTGGAAAATTATTTTCTTTTGGGTATTTGTTTGATGATTCAGAGTTCTCCATTGATATTTTAATTTGATATTCAAACAGTTATTTTTAGTGTTAGGTAATAACACGCATTTAAATTGTTCACTAACTGAAAAGCAATTACATTTAGGCATATACAACTAGTTTATATGTAATAAGGTACTGGAATGCAGCCGAAATAAATCAGAAACCTCTATGGACATCAAATTAGCAGGTGAAAAGCTAAAAGAAGTAGGAGACTTCTGTTACTTAGGAAGCAAAATAACCAGTGATGGACGAAGCAAAGAGGATATAAAAAGTAGGTTGGCTCAAGCTAGGAAAGCATTTCTACAAAAAAAAGGAATCTGTTAACATCGAATAAGTAGATTTAGGTAAATTAGGAAGTCATTTTTGAAAGCCTTTGTCTGGAGCGTGGCGCTCCATGGAAATGAAACTTGACTATTGGTGTAGCAGAAAAGAGGAGAATTGAAGCATTTGATATGTGGCGTTACAGGAGAATGATGAAGATCAGATGGGTAGATAGGGTTACAAACGAAGGTATTAAGACGAGTGGGAGAGGAGAGATGTTTCTGGCGACTGCTAATGAAGAGAAGAGATGGGTTAGTAGGACACATACTAAGACACCCAGGAATAGCAAGCTTAGTTATGGAAAGAAGGGTCGAGGACAAGAACTGTAGGGGTAGACCAAGGCTAGAATATGTTAAACAGATTGCCTTGGATGTAGGGTGTGGTAGCTATGTAGAGATGAAACGATTAGCTCAGGACAGGGAGGAATGGAGATCTGAATCAAACCAGTCAAAAGACTGAAGACTCAAACAACAACAACAACAACAAGGTACTCCATGAGTACACGTTCGATTGTCTTTGATTTGACTTTAGTTTGTTATTGAAGTTTAAAGGTGCAGGACAGCGTCGTCATCAGCACCCACTTTAGCCTACTTTCGATGTTTGCAAAAAATGAAAGTAGACTTATGAGATCTACACAGGGCCAAATATTGTGTGTCTGTCTGTGTGTGTGTGTGAGTGTGTGTACTCTGAATGTCTGTCCCCCCCCCTTATCAATTCAAACACGGTGAAACCGAATTGAACGAATTTGGTACAGAGCTAGAACTAGCAAAGGACACCTCATTGTCATGTTTTATATTGCCGCCATCTTGACGGAAACATAATGGCGGCCACCCAAATGTTCAAAGCTTAAATCAAATTACGACTAACCTAATCATCTGATCTCTACCAAATTTTGCAACAACATATATTTATATGGCGAGCTCCTTTTGACTAAACTACAAGGTCATCAGCCTAATAGTTTGCCGATGGCGGCCATGTATGTGTGCTAATCGATTCCCCATATCAATTCAAACACAGTGAAACCGAATTGAACGAAATTTGGTACTGAGGTAGCACTAGCAATGAGTAGCTCAGTTTCATGTTTTATATCGCCGCCATCTTGACGGAAACGTAATGTCAGCCATCAAAATGTTGAAAGCATAAATCAAATTATGACTAACCTAATCATCCGATCCCTACCAAATTTTGCAACAACATATGGCGAGAGTCTTTTGACTAAACTAGAAGGTCATCATCCCGATAGATTGCAGATGGCGGCCATGTATGTGTGCAAATCGATTCCCCCTCTCAATTCAAACACGACGAAACCGAATTGAGCGAAATTTGGTGCAGATGTAGCACTAGCAAAGGGCACGTCAGTGTCATGTTTTATATCGCCGCCATCTTGTCAGAAACGTAATGGTGGCCACCCAAATGTAAACAGCTTAAATCAAATTACGACTAAAATAATCAACTGATCTTTACCAAGTTTTGCAACAACATACCCTTATGTGAGAGGCGTTCTTTGACCTAGCTACAAGGTCATCAGTCCAATAGTTTGCATATGGTGGCCATGTATGTGTGCAAATCGATTCCCCCCATCAATTCAAACACGGTAGAAGTGAACTGAACAAAATTTGTTACAGAGGTAGCACTAGCAGAGGGCACCTCAGTGTCATGTTTTATATTCACGCCATCTCGACAGAAACGGAATGGCGGCCACCCAAATGTAAAAAGCTTAAATCAAATTACGACTAACCTAATCATCTGATCTTTACCAAATTTTGCAACAACATACCCTTTTGTGAGAGGCGTTCTTTGACCTAGCTACAAGGTATCAGCCCAATACTTTGCATATGGTGGCCACGCATGTGTGCAAATCGATTCCCCCTTATCAATTCAAACACGGTAGAAGTGAATTGAACAAAATTTGTTACAGAGGTAGCACTAGCAAAGGGCACCTCAGTGTCAAGTTTTATATTTACGTCATCTTCACGGAAACGGAATGGCGGCCACCCAAAGGTTAAAAGCTTAAATCAAATTACGACAAATCTAATCATTTGATCCCTACCAAATTTTGCAACAACGTACCTTTTTGTGGGAAGCATCTTTTGATTGAACTACAATGTCATCAGCCCAATAGAATGCAGATAGCGGCCATGTATTTGTGCAAATCGATACCCCAGATCAATTCCAACACGGTGACACCAAATTGAAATACATTTTTACAGAGGTAGTACTAGCAAACGGCACCTCATATTGATGTTTAATATCCGTATAGCACGTTGTATTTCAACAAGCTACTACATTCAACATTCAATTATACTCCTTCAAAAGTTCAAAGAGTTATAACAATATCCATGCATTTAGGAGAAAGTAGGCTATATGTTCTTTACTGAACATCTTCTTGATGTGTAAAATCTTTCCACTCGGTTGCTGGATATTTTTGTGGGAATGATTTTGAAAAATGGGACGGAAGTGGATCGGGCGGAAGTAGATCGGACGGAAGTGTGTAAGACGCACTGCCAGCTGGCAGTGGTAAGAGGAAACAATGAGCGCGAGGTGTCGGAGATTTGTACCATTACGCACTGTCGGCCATGTGGAATGTATATCACATGCGGATTACTTCAAGGTTTGGAGGCGCCATTACAGATATTCCTACAATACATGATCTTCAAGTTGTCGTTCTTCGGTGTAAAAATTTATATCATATTTGCTGAAGACAATTATGAATAATTAAGAGTCTGTTTTTCAGTCTCTGGATAAAAGTGACGGGCATCCAGTCCGAGAGTAAATTTGCTCAACACTTTTATACTGAACGGTAAACGCTCATGTGAACTCAAGTGTCAACTGATTGAAACACAAACCACATGTTCAAAGTCTTCGTATCAGTATTTAAATGATGATATGCTTTAATATGAAACATTGTAACTAGTCGGCAAAGCCGGCATTATGTTTCTACACAATGGCTATCCAGATATTAACCCTTTCTGCGGTAATGCAGTGATCAATATAACATATATCGATGTTTTTATACGGGAACTGGGCTAGCCTTTAATGGACCACTGTAGGAATTCCCATTACTGTCAAGTAGGCGTATTAATAACTAATTTAAAACTCAATTCCACGCATGAACATTATCGGAAAAAGGAAAGATATTAATGGAGCATAAAAAATTACTTCCAGATTATTACCGGGACATGCAAATATGTAACTGTCTTGTACTCCAAATTTCTGTGGTTGTAATGGCTGCGTGGATAGCGTCTTGGTCTGCGAATCATGAGGTCTCACGTTCGAACCCCAGACCCGGCAATTATTATTGCTACCAGATTATCGATTTATAAGGTGCGTTCAAAAAGTAACGAGCCGGAGACTGGAATGCGCAAACCGGTGACGACATCGGCTAATCGTGGCGTATGTAACGAGGTGTGGAAGGTCACAGCCCGTCGCTAGAGGGCACGTGTGCACGTCCCGTGACGATACAAAGCGAGCAGCAGCATATGTCAATCGTCCAACGCTGCCAGTTCTATTACAAACAGTGACATGGAGGCGTCAAAGGAAGAGCAAAGAGGTGTTGTTCGGTCTCTGACAGCGGAAGGAGTAGGGGGAACGGACATTCATCGCCAAATGCCACAAGTGTACGGCGAACACTGCATGTCCCTTGCAAGGGTCAAGGCGTGGCATAAGCGTTTCAGGGAAGGACGGGTGTCGTTAGTCGATGATGCCCGGTCTGGGGCACCCCCCTGCAGTACCGATGACAACGCCCAGCTGGTTGATGCACTCATCACCCAGGACCGCCGAGTGACAGTGAACGCCATAGCCGCCATGATCGGATTGAGCGTCGGAATTGTGCACACCATCATGAAGGGACGACTGCACTTGCACAAAGTGTGTGCCCAATGGTTGCCCCACAGTCTTCAACCACACCAGGAAGCATGTCGAATGACCCACTGTCTTGGTCATCTGCAGCGCTATGCGAGGGAAGGGAATGGGTTCCTGGCACGAGTGGTGGCTGGAGATGAGTCATGGTGTCATCACTTCGAACCAGAATCCAAACGACAAAGCCTCCAGTGGAAGCATCCAGGGTCACCACCACCCAAAAAAGGCAAGGCCATCCTCACGAGTGCAGGAAAGGTAATGCAGACGTTCTTCTTTGACCAAGATGCCCCCCATCTGATACTCTTCATGCCGCACGGGACAACAGTGAATGCCCAATGTTACTCGCAAACCTTGACTACCCTTCGCCAAGCGATCAAAACAAAACGACCAGACAATCTCACCCGTGGGGTTATTCTGCTCCACGACAATGCACGACCTCATACGGCCAACACAGTCGCGGCAATTCTGCAGAAATTCAAATGGGAGGTTCTCGGCCACCCTCCATACAGTTCAGACTTCTCTTCCTGTGATTACGCCATGTTTGGTCCCCTGAAAAGGGCTCTGCGGGGCCAACGATTCACCTCGGACGCCGACGTCCAGCTGTACGTGCGGAACTGGTTCACATCGCAGACCAGGGAATTTTATAAGACAGCCATTCACCGCCTCTTCACAGTGGGACAAGTGCCTCAACAGCCAGGGCCAATACTTGTTACATACAGGTACTGGATTCTGTAATTATGCCTCCGGCTCGTTACTTTTTGAACGCACCTTATAAATGATATAACATTATGAGTCATTTTAACTGAATCTATATGAGATTACGATTTAATTTATTTTAATTACAATAGCTTGCACCAAGCAGAGGTTGGGAAATTTGATTGTATTGAACATTATTTTCAGTAGTCTATAGATAGGCTAGAGACTATGGTTTCATTCCTCCTCTTAATTTACAACATAATATGTTATGTCTGTTCAAAGAAGTGTGACAGTAGCATATCTCCAATTCAATCTATACATTCATCATAGTACCAGTATGAAAACGAAGCGTAAATGAACAAGAACAGGATAACATGTCAGATGACTTCACATATATTTCATTTCAATTTCATAGTAGGATAACATGTCAGATATTACACATCACATGCGACTACTGTAAGGCTCGTATCTTTTTTCTTTTTAACGATACACAAGAACACTACCGATCTTATCAATGGTATATAAATATCCCGGTTAATACTATATCCACTCATCAAAAGAATGTTTTGCATATTGCCATGGAGCACAGTGGGGATGAAAGTGAGGAGGGACTTATTTATTAAGCAGTGTCCTCGCCTGCTCTACACAATTGAGATCAGGAGCATAGGCAGGTCATATCATTCTGTGAATACTATCTGCTGAAGAAAGGCATTGAAAATGCCTCTGTACGGGCGAGCGTTAACGTCCACGAAAGTTAAATTTGGGCCGAAATTACCAGCAAAGCCTTTCACTACAGGTGCCAGGAGAGTATCCCTCTGACGTTTGCCTGTCATACGCCCAGGGATGTACACAAGAGGAGTACGGCGACCATTCATGATGCCACCCCAAAACATTGCACCACGGCCTTCCGTTGGTATCGGTCTCGGATGTATTGGTCATGCATACGTTCACCGGGTCGTCTCCACACTCGCACAGATCTACCCTCATTGACACAGGCGAGTGTACACAGCCGATATACATGCACGCAAGAGCGACTAAAGGGTTTGAGTACACTATAACTCTAGGCCTCAATATGCAAAATATGTTTTGATGTGTGTATATTTGTGATGAAAGTTTATTTATACATTAAATGCCAATTTGTTATAAACTACTTTAAATTGGCGGTTGCTGCAGGAAGTGTTTACGGAAATGAGCATTAATATTTCCAGAAAAAAAAACTCTGAAAACACTTCCTTTAAGCCAGCGTGTCACCAAGGGCGGTTATCACACCTTCGTACATTGAAATGTTGTTTCATGACACATATTATACTTTTCAAATATATTTTGAGACCCTCAGTAGTTTAAAAGTCAAGTTAACCATTAAAACAAACAATTCAATGTAAATGAATTATAACTGTGGTTTTGAAGACTTAGCTGATTTGCGGCTGTTCCTGTAAACATGTCTACTATTCTCAAGTCTTTTGCAACGATTTGCCAAGGTGAATGAATATGGCGAGATCTGTTGGAGTAGTCCCAGCTCTATGCTGGGGGAACATTTAGCTCCCTAGTTTGCCACGGTGGGTGTCGGTCTACAAACCACAAGCTTGCAGGTTCACCCTGGCCGTGGTAAGTGATTTTTGAAAGGCGAAAAAAATTGCGACACCATGTCATACGATGTTGGCATGTTAAAGAACCCATTTGAATTCAGTAGGCCGGGTTCATAATGGCAAAATTAATCTTGGGAGTTTCCACCTGCACAAAGTTCCTCATTTCTCTACTAGAAAGCGCTATAGTGTTCAAAGAACTAAGATATCTAACCTCCTTGACTTTCATAGTGCTTCAAGGAGCAATGAAATTCGACATGCAAGCTACCCTTTGGGTGTCAGATAACAAAGCTTGCACCAGGCACCCGAGACCATACGATATTATATTATTATTGTTTAGCTACCTCAAGGTTATTTCCCCCTAGTATAGATCCTCGGCGACAAAACCCTACATGATTTACTGGAGTTTGATTACTTGAGCGTAAAATCGAATATACCAATAACATCATTGTCCGCAAAACTTCATTTATCCTGCCTGTTCGCCTGATGTTCCTGTTGAGCTCATTTAGGTGAACAACTCTTTGCCCAATGAGTACTTCTACACAAGATCAAAGTACATAACTACAATCATTCAGACAAAAGGGAGGGCTGACATGGTGGTTAGTTTCATGAGAAGTTCTGTTATGTGAACAGAACCTGTCTTATCTTTATGTACTCTCAGAAAATTCTCCTTATAATGTTATCTAGAAATCACAGGCTATAAGTAGTTTGCTTACAATCACACCAGCAACATTATCTAGGACATATCAATACCTTGCAAATCACTCACATCCTCCCAGAATCAAAGATTATTGGTAGTATATGATTTATGGGTTTTTATTTGTAGCAGCATTAGGAAGCCCATTTACGTTCGAAGATTAGGGACACTGAAGAGTCATATGGAGCTGAGGACACAGCAAAAACTGGGGGCGGTTTAAAGTAGTGATTGTTCCTTACAAAGCACATATCACTGACATTATCTATCAATAATGCATGTGTCTTTCCTCCAAGCAAGTGAGAGCATCTTTCGCGAGTCAGAAACAACATCCATGAGCAGACTGGCAAACATTTCTTCAGATACACTTCTGACAGTCATAACACTGAACGAGGATTGATAGTTTAGGGGATTCTAAACAGAACAGTAATATCAATAAGTACTCACTAAATAGACGTAAAGTTAAATGAAGGATACAATAAGAGACTCCTGACATTAAAAACTAAGCTTATGCATGCCAAAAACTTTTAGGTTTGCATTTATAAAAGCGAATGAATATTATTTCCTTAAATGTTATTACTTACTTATTTAAATTGTTTCCACTTGCAGCACTTTCTTCAACGAGGGTTTCCTCTTTCACATCCTGGGGATGAGAAGAAACAATAAATGTTTTCATTATCACAAATAATATACCATGTAATGGTACTGTGCCCAAATCCAGTGGCCTAGGTTTGAGGGTACAGGCCACAATGCTAAGTCCAGAATTGAAACTTTGAATAGCGCGTGCCAAACCTTCTTAGAAGGAATTGGAAGCTTTCGACAGCCAAGAAATGGTTAAGTGACGTAGGCCGAGAGCGTTATAGTCGAGGCTAAAATGTCATTAAATATTTCCCGATGGAGTAGAATCTTGAGACTAACATCAGATTACTGACACGGACAAGGGAGGAAGAATGTGCTTGATTTCAAGGAAATTGATTGAGCGGAAGCTGAGATATGAGATGTTTTAGTTCCAGCATTTTTCCCGCAGTGACCTCGTGTAGCCCGCTGAGGAGTATATAAGGCACGCCTGCCCGAGCTAAGTAGGTTCACTCTCCATAAGCACTCCGTTGCTATGGATGTGTAGTACTTCGTAAGCTCTCTAGCCGCTCAACACTCTACGACTCCGAACACTGTTATAATCTTCGTGCACATGGTTGCAAATTCTTCGTTATTAACAGCACAGTTGCTGAGACTTAGTGCTTCGACAGTACATGGTTACTAGTATTAGGAAAGTGTTAAACATTTTAGTGATCTTCGAACTTTTCAAATGTTATCACCGAAGTGATACAAATTTGTGGCACTCGTAATTATTTACTGCTACAACTGGACATATGGTAGACTTTGTCTACATTTCTTTCTTCTGTCCACAATTATTCAAATCTGGATTATTTAATCCAAGTCAGAGGACAAGCTTTTGTCTTGTTAGTGGACCAGCCAAGATAAATCAGTACTTTTATTACCATTCTTGCACAGTACAATTCTTTAGCTGATATTGGGAATACAGTTTTGCCTTGCACAAGCTGGAGAGTGAGAAACTCTGTCCAGCAAACTCGACAGAATTTGTACTAGTGCTGAACAAGATTATAAGCGTATTACGAGTACTGAACACATCACAGTTGGGCCATGTTAATAATTTTCATCATGGATCATTTTGATCAGACCCACGTCAACTTTACTTCAGCTTTTGAAGCTGGTAACATTTTTCTTCAAGATATTAAGGCTTCAACTATGAATACCGCTATGTCTGTGTAAGACCATTGCGGGTATAAAATGGAGGCCGATACAAGATTATAAATACGTGTCCTAATGGGGACAAGAAGACTGAATAATCTGGTTCAGACCAGATTACAAACATCAAGATCTACAAGAATGTAAGCTACAATTTGCCTTATTTTTGTGCGTAGTTAGCTGGATTTCTCATATTTTTCTACAGTCTTACCAACACATATTTTCTTTCATCGAGATGTTTTTGCTGTCGCAAATATTTTCTTATGCAATAGAAGCTTTGATCTGAGTAGTTTTTACACTCAGAAGTCAATGATTCGAAATTTATGGACGTGCGGAACGAGCGTTTATTTAATTTTGATATTTTTCTAATCGCGGTCATCAGCCGTCGTAGCTGAAGATTTAATAATAAATTTAAGTTGAGGAACGGATATTTATCCATTATTAAGAAGTCGAAGATGATATTCCCCGAACAGTTTAACAACTTTAAATCCATTTGTTGAGGAAATAATAATAATAATAATATTGATTTAATAATAATAATTATCATGTTTCTATTTTCTGAGATAATAATAATAGTTGTGATTTCTAATAATCATTTTCATGTAGTATGATTTATACATTTGACATTTAAAACAATATTCTAAGTTCGGATACTTGTTGATTCCGATGGTTAGTGGTTAACGCATGCCCACAAATAAATAACATATTAATTCAGTGGAATTATTTCACACTTGCATTATGCATTTAAATCTTTGAGAAGACACGGAGAGTAATGATACGGGAAGCTAAAAGCATGTATAAAACAGGGGTTTTGCTAGAGTTTGTATAAAATAAAATCATTATTGAGGAACGTCTTTCAAAACGTTTGGCTAAGAATAGACACGGTGTGGAGTTATTCATGTTTTAAACTGATGGTAAAATTATTATTGTAAACTCATTGGTGGAGTTTATCAATTTATAAATTGTTGTGTATTTACATGAACATTCTAGAAAGTGCTATGTTAACATGAACATTCTAGTCAGTGTTGTGTATTTAGGCTACTTGAGTTTTATTTATTTATTTATTTATTTATTTATTTATTTATTGCCACAACAGGGCAGTGCCCCAATTACAGTAGCAAACAATTAAACAATTGTTTACACACAGATAATACATGAAAATACATTAAGATACAAGATAAAAAAATACATTAGAATACAAAATAAAAATTGAAAATTAAAAACTGAAGATTAAAAATTAAAAATTAAATTTAAAAAAAAATTGTTAACAAGGAATATACACAAGTTCAAGTCACAATAACAGTAAATAAAGCATGATTTTTAATATTTGGTCACATAATGTAAAACTAGATTCATATCTTAAGGTACGAATACAATAGCAATGGAAGATGGTAAGAAAGTGAAACCTAAATTTAATATCTACGTTATAATGAATCATTTGACATCTAAAACTACGTGTAATTGCCTTCTATAATTTAGCAAGGACATTCCAAAATCTAAATTGTTGTCAGGTGAGAGCCTGTTGTAAGTACAGCACATATTCAATATCGGTGAATTTTTATGGAAATTTGTATTAGATTTTTTAACTATTAAGAGTTCTCGTTTTCGGAGACATTTCTTTCTCACATTGAAATTTATTTGCTCTAAAGTTTCACTCGTGTCTGAGATACCATTGATAATTTTATATAAATATATCTGCTGAGCAATAAGCCTGCGTGTTGAAAGTTTAGTCATTTGGAATTCTGACAACAAGTTAGAGTAAGGAATTCTACAACGGATGGCTGATACAGAGTACTTCTTGTAATATAGGAAGCGTAACAGTTTCTTTTGCAGCCTTTCTATGTTTTTTATATGTGACTCGTACATTGGAGACCAGACTACCGCATTAAACTCCAGTTTACTTCTCACATATGCATTGAAGAGCGTAATGATTGTCTTTGCATTCGTCAACTCCTTGGAATTTCTAAAAATAAAGCCCAGACTTCTAAGTGCATCATTCACTACCTTATCAATATGATATTTGAAACTCAAATCATGATTTATATACAACCCTAGATCCTTGACCGTATTCAGTCTAGTTAAAAGATTTCCATCCATTCTGTAGCTAGATTCCAAGCATTGTCTTTTCCGACTGAAGATGATGAAATTACATTTTTTTATATTAAACAATAAGTCATTTCTAGACTCCATTTGTCAATATTATCTATATCATTTTGAAATTTCTGGACATCCTGCTCATTTTTAATAACTCTGTACACTTTTAGATCATCAGCATATAGGATACATTTTGATTCTTTAATAGAAATGGGAAGATCATTTATAAAAATCACAAAAAATAACGGACCCAAATTTGAGCCTTGCGGCACGCCAGACTTAGCAATGTAGGTGTAGGAATTAGCTTCACTATAGGACACATACTGTTTTCTGTTTGCTAAGTAAGATGCCACTAATTCTAACATTTGGTTCGAGAATCCTAAGGCTGATAATTTCCGTAATAATATACCATGATTAATATTGTCAAAGGCTTTTGAAAAATCGGTGTAGATGGCATCAACTTGATATCGAGAATCTAATGCATTCGAGACAAACTGTATAAAGTTACACAGATTTGTAGTTGTAGATCGGTTTGGAACGAAGCCATGTTGAAAATTACTTATATATGGCTTTACATGATTGAGAATTCTATAATAAATAATTTGTTCGAAAACCTTGGCAGGTACAGAGATGATCGTTATTTGTCTGTAATTCTCAATTTGAGAGGAGTCACCGGATTTGAAAATGGGACATGCTCTGGATAATTTCCATATTGCTGGAAATGTGCTATGTCTTAGAATGAGATTGAACAAGAGAAACAGTGGATATTTTATGACATCAACACAGGCCTTTATAATTTATTGAGGTATATTATCCGGACCACTGCACTTTTTATGCTTCAATTTCTTGATGGCAGTTTCAACTTCTTTTATGGTTATGGCTTTTATGAATAATGAATGAGAGGTGATAGTTGGGATCATTGTTGTATGTTCATCGAGTGCATAAGATGTTGTTTTACCTTCATATACTGCTTTAAAAAAATCTGCAAATCCATCTGAAATTTCCTTATTCGTTTTTAACAAGTTATGACCAAGTTTCATCTGCTGATAATTCGCCCTAGTTTTTACCTTTCTATTTTTAATATAATTCCAGAATTGTTTGGGATCTTCCTGCATTAAATTTTCAGTCATTTATATATTTCTTATATTCAGTGTCAATCAAAGCCTTGGTTATCTTTCTTAATCTGATAAAATTTTCCTTGTGGAATGAAGATGATTTCATTTTCTTTCTATGATATTCCTTCAATTTCAAATTTTTGATAATATCTAAATTAAACCAACTAGGGTATGAACGTTTTCTATGCGTTTTTATGAAAGGTACAGTGTCATTAAATACTGCATAAATTTTGTCATAGAAATACTCAACTGCCCTATCAATGTCATGAAATGTATCAAGATATTCCCAGTTAGTTTCATTCAATAACCTACACATTTTATTGAAATCTGCTCGTTTAAAATTATAAATCATAGTAGAAGTGGCCTTACTAGAACCAATACGTACATTAGTTAGACTTAGCTCAATAGACAATGCGGGATGGTGGTTATCCTCTCCTACTAAGGGGATGCATCCCCTACTGACCGACACGATCTTGGGTAAGTTAGTGAGTACCAAGTCTAGAGTTCTGGAATTTATGTTCTGGGTATCATTTAGAGAATGTAGGTTATGTAGTGACATAAAATTGAATAAGGCTCTTTCTTGGGAATCACCATTCAGAAGATCTTGATTAGCACCCCTCACTGTGGGAATATTAAAGTCACCTGCGATTATAATATTGCTACCAATAACTTTGTAATGTTCCCCTAGATTAATATAAAATTTATTATAAGTATCAAGACAAGAATTTGGTGGAAAATAAACATTAAAAATATAATAAGCCTTATTATTCATCAGCACTCTAATACCTAACGCTTCATAATTTCCATGCTCAGAGTAAATGTCATTATAATTTATGTCATGTCTCACTGCAATTAAAACTCCACCGCCTCTTTTCCCTACTCTGTCTTGCCTAATGACATTGTAGTAGTCGTCAAACAGCTCCGCGTTGTATACTGATTCCGAAAGCCAAGTTTCTGTCACGAGCACGACATCATGCCTATTACTCAATATGCTCGTATAGAAATTATGTGTTTTTGTGTTCAAACCCCTAACATTTTGGTAATAAATTGAAAGAAACTGATTAGAATTATTCATTTTTACATTAGGCCTAAGTTGTTCACGTCTTCAATGCATTTCAGTTCATGTACAAATCTATCTCCTTCTCTTTTCCTCAGTTTAATGGCACCAGAGTTATCTATCCACAGGAACGCATAGCCTCTTTCACGTTTGACTTTTCTAGCTAGGCTAAACACCTGCCTTCTGAGTGGTGTCAAACTCTGGTTAACATAAATGGGGTTGTTAACAGTATAACCTAGATGTGTTGTATTTAGGTTGCGTTTTACTTTCCTTTTCTGGATGAATGTTTCCTTATCTGCTCGCCTGACGAATTTCACAACTACGCCCGCCGGGGTGTTTTGTTGATTTTGTGGGGATTTCTTCAAGCGGTGGCAGATATCAATCTTGTCAGCATCAATTGCGACATCTAGTGCTTGTCCAACTCTCCTAACTAGTTCGTAGGTATCCTCGTTAGGTGTCTCTGGGAGTCCAAAAATCTCGACCGTATTTCTTCTTCCGTACTGATTGAGATCTTCGACTTCCCGCTGCGTGTCTTTCAGTTGCCTTCTCAGTGCTGACGTTTCTTCCTTCAAAGCGTCCATTTGGTTCATACAAGCCCTGATTTGCTCACTCTGATCCTTAATCAGTCTACTATTTTCATCCAATTTTTTATGGGTTAGGTCTAAAGACTTACCCAGGTCCTTTTCGGTCTGGTAATTTCTTTCCTTCATGTTGGCAATATCTCCTTTCATTTCCACAATGTCAGATTTGATGCTCATTATCAGTTCATACAGTTCCCGCATGGACGGCAGTGCTCTTTTACCTGTTAGTTGCCGCTCAACACCGTCAGGTGTCAGCACCACACAGTCACCACATCGCCAGTCACGCAACTCAATTCTCTTTTAAACATCTCCATTTCTCACATTCTTAGCATATTTCCGTACGTTATTTATATGATTCTTTGTGATATCATAACGCTGATATTTCATTTGAGCGGTCCTTTAAATTTTATAACATTGCTTCAACATACATTTACCTTATACATGCTTACATACACTTTCCCTGATGTGTATTTACTATTATTATTACTGACACATCTTCGCTTGTCCCGACACAACATAACGGTAGTTATATCATCAATAACTGAACTTCCGCGTTCATTACATTTTAATCCTTTTAAATCAAATGCCATTTCTACGTTACTTGTAACGGATTTACACACAACTCGATGTAAAACGAACTTCTTAACTTCACTATATTTCATCACAAAATTAAGGCATGAAGGTCATACCTTCCAAATCCAAACTTTCATTGGCATATATTTTACATCATTAGATATTTCGACATACATTGGATTACATCTTACAATAAAATCATGGTTTTAGTTACTCACGTATTTTCCATGGTGGATTCACCCACTTACGCTCCATTATGCCTGCCATAATTGCACTCTAGCAAGACATAATTACGCTTTGAACACACATGTTGCGTGATATTTCCACTGAGAAATGCACTTCACTTTCCTTTCTCATATTGAAGCTACTGCTTCGTTTTTCCATACAGCACATTTATATTTATCACTACACTTGTAAAATATACATTTTAAAATACACAAAAATCACTTAAAACACACGATATTTATATACACTTTCCTCACTTGGTGACACTTCCTGCAGTATCTCAGAATTACAGGTTCCGTAGAGCTTTCCTCCATGAATAATCCTGTTTCCTGATTGAAAGTCTCGTGACATCTGATCGAAGATCCCTTGTGTATCCCTGTTCCTGGAAAATCTCTCATGATTCCCAATGACTATCAATTCCTATCAAATTGTACAGTACCGATAATTGCATAGGTGTGCCTTAATATCGGTCTGAACGTTAACAATGTGGTACTCACGTGAAAATTCTTCACACTTATTAATAAAGTATTTATACATGCGCGCTTCTAAACAATGTAACTTAGCTAACAGATATGTTCTGCGCTGCGCTTGTCTATTGTACATTCCATTTGTACATATACCACTTTTACTGTTCTCATACTACGCCTACTGTTGCCCTGAGCGGTGCGTTCCTAACAATGTCTTGTACAGTCACACGTATATTTGTATAAAAATACACTGCCCTGCACTACGACGCTTTCCATAATTTCTACTGAAATAAACTTGTATATGTTTGATAATACATTGCCTCTTCATCTTGAGGTTCTACTGACCTACTGTGATTCTTTCACTAGACATCGTACGTTGTACTTTGAGAATAATACTCACTGATGACTAAAATGTTAAAGTATTGGCGCGCGTATAGCGTCCTTTCAAGGCCCAGAGTGGCGTGCACCCTGCCCTGCGAATTAGTTTCACCTGTGTCGACAGGCTCCACTGGTGGGCTTATATGGCTTTTCACATGAAAAGTAGGTCCCTAAATCCATCGGAGCTCCAACTCTTCTCTAAATCCCTTTCCTGGCTCGAAATAACGTTTTTCTTATCCGTCTTGTATCGCTGGTTCCATAGATGCCTGCGTGCTTGAGAATCGATCGGTCAATTAATTAAAATTAATTAACTTCTTCAGCGATCCCTGACGCTGAGTCGATGGTGATTCCCCTTATGCCTCCTGCAATCTATCCGCTAACCTTTTGTAGGACGTGTTCTTCCGCACCTTCCTTAATCTGCTTCAATTTTGGCGTTTGACGGCTTGATGATTAGCCTCCTTGAATTTGATTTACATTGGTGTAACCCTCATGTGTGTCTGATGTTTCAATCGCGAGTAATCTTCAAATTAACTTTGCCGCTCCCCTTTCCACTGCGTTCTCCCATTGTGTAACGGGGAGTTTTTGGTCCACATGTTCTTCTCTCACCCTCTCCAGACGGTAGAAAAGGATACGAGTGACTGGCATGACGCCACGAAAACACGCCTACTTTCAAAAGTCATTAGTTGAGTGTCATGATCTCCAAATCCTGGTACTGGCTTCAGAATTCATGCACTTTCCAACCATATAATGTCATATTCTTATATATTTTCTGTGTTATTTAGCAATATAATAGCAGAATTTGCTCCGTATCACCTTAGTGATGTAATGTAACCTGTCTCTAGGGGTTCTTCTTGATTGAACTCCCTCAGAGACCCTGGGTTCTTTTCTCTTTAGCAGATCCACTCTGCTCTCACTTTCTCAGTGTCCCAGGTTCGATACCACGCAGCCTAATGCCCTCGGGTACAGTACTGACAACATAAATAAATAATAATGAGTACGGGTGTACGAACTTTGTGCGCACACTGTACATATTTAGCATCAATAATCTTTTCACGAATGAGAGCAGAAACATAAGTGTACATAATTTGAAATATTTGGTGCTCGGACGGAGCAAAAGCAGAAGAATGTTCTTTCAATTCGAACAACCGGTTTAGAATTTAATTGACCTCGTTGACACCAACTACCGTAAGATAAATGATTGGAATCTCTTCAACAAAGCATTTATGGTCTGAGGAACCTTACCATAATTCAATGGTGTGAGCCCAGCATAATCTCAAATCACATTACAATTAAGGGACATTACATTACAACCACACTCTTCTGGATGTACAGCTCTGTTGTCAAATGATAAGTTTCTCGAATTGATGTCATTACAGTCAGACAGAAAATTTACGATCGGAAACTCAAAAGTTACAATTTCTGGCCTAGCTTGGCTCACGGACGCATCAAAAGATAGAGCAGACGAGTGATTCACATGGTTACATCTTTGATAGTTACTTGAAGACACAGGGGACACAGGATTTTGAATTGAATCAGACACTTCTGATCTTACCAACCAGACATTGTAACAACCATGTGGTACGTCTTTTCCACCACCAGCATGGGTATCAAACCCTTTAAATTCTATATACATCTAGGTTCAGACATGTTGCACACTATCACAATACAAACATTACCAGGGATTTACTTAACTGAACAAATTACAACATGAACTATTACACACACAAACAGCTTCCACCAAGAGCAACAGTCACCTTCGACAGGTAACACTTCTATCAACGCTGTTTCAGCATGCAACGTACAATTGGTTCCTTTCTCTCTGGGAATTCAATCGCCCAGTACCAATCTCTTTTTTCTTGGATGAAAAGGATAACTACCAATTATAGATGTTAACAATTAACTAATGACGGAAGCTACAATACACACAACAATGCATCCACTTAATTCTGAGACAGCTTGCCACGGTGGGTGTGTGGTTATAGTGTCGGATTACCAACCCCAAGTTTGCAGGTTCGCTCCTGGCCACGGTAAGTGATTTTTGAAAGGCGACAAAAATCACGATACTCATGTCATACGTTGTTGGCATGTTAAATAACGCATTTGAATTCAGTAGGCCGTGTTCATAATGGCGAAATTAATCTCAGGATTTTCCGCCAACACAAAGTTCCTAATTTCTCTACTAGAAAGCGGTATAGCGTCAAGGAGATTGGAAATCTAACCTCATTGACATTCATAGCGCTCCAAGGAGCATTAAATTCGGCACGCAAGCTGCCCTCTGGGTGTCAATTAACAAAGCTTGCACCCGGCACCCGAGGCCATACGATATTATTATTATTAATTCTGAGACTGCTGGCAATAACAGACTCCCTAGGAGAGTTGAATGAAACCACATTCACCACGATACTCTCAAAGCAGCATTCAACATACATGAAATAATTTCATTCACAGATTAACAAAAATGCCAAATAAACAGGCCAGTCCAGGTTACAACCCGTCATGAGAGTCCCTAGTGCTCCAGGATGTTCTTAGGTGTGGAAAAGAAATGGCAAAGCAAGTAAGGTATAAAAACCACTCTCTCGCAAACCACAGCGTTGGGGGGGGAATAGGTCTCTCACTTTTGACGACAGAGGAGTTATCCCGTCTTCAGGATGTAATTGTAGAACACAATCGCACCAGAACGATATACTCACCTTCCATTTACCGGACTCGCACCCTCCACGTGGCGGTGTGCTGGAGAGGGACATAGGTCTCTCTCGTGACGTCAGAGGAGTTATCCCGTCTTCAGGATGTAATTATAGAACACAATCGCACCAGAGCGATATACTCACCTCCCATTCACCGGAGTCTCACCCTCCACGTGGCGGTGTGTTGTAGGGGGACATAGGTCTCACTCGTGACGTCAGAGGAGTTATCCCGTCTTCAGGAAGTAATTATAGAACATAATCGAGCCAGAGCGATATACTCACCTCCCATTTACCGGACTCTCTTCCTCCACGTGGCGGTGTGCTGGAGGGGTACATACAGTGGGTCTCACTCTAGACGTCAGAGGAGTTATCCCGTCTTCAGGATGTAATTATAGAACACAATCGCACCAGAACGATATACTCACCTTCCATTTACCGGACTCTCACCCTCCACGTGGCGGTGTGCTTGAGGGGGACATAGGTCTCACTCTTGACGTCAGAGAAGTTATCCTGTCTTCAGGATGTAATTGTAGAACACAATCGCACCAGAACGATATACTCACCTTCCATTTACTGGACCCTCTCCCTCCACGTGGTGGTGTGCTGGAGACCCTGCTACAGGATTATCAGAAGTGGTTTTGAAGTTGTTTTTCCCTGTTGTTTAGGCCCTTGGTAGGACGTAGGAAAAGAGATAACGAAATGTTTTAATCCCCTCAGTGCCCTAATTATGGCCCTAACAATGAGAGTAGACTGCACCGTGTTGAAAATGAAGTTAATTTAATCCCGAACACACTACTCTAAATACAACAATAAAATTAACAGATAGTTGCAACCGCGTCTACTTGACCAAAAGAACGAACTATAGCCCTAGGCCACAAAAGTAAATAGCTTACCTAATTGGGCCTGGACAACCACATGGATAAGCAGAAGACTTAAAATCATTAACACCACGATCACAAGAAACAAATAATAAGAAATGGATCTCATGGACAGCCAACACATGGAAATCAGGGCTCGAAAACCTTACTACACTGAATTAATAGAAATACTTTTTTAGGCCTAACTTAGGATGACTGATTATCACCTGAGTAGTGGAGTAAGGCGGTTTCTGCCCCACTTCAAAACCCCGTTATTACCACTACTAAGCCTCAGCCATGTTAAATATCTCTTGAACGCATGGTCCGATTTTGACAAATGAGGTATTGTTGGACTCGGGCTGACGTCCTCTTTGCTATGGACCACTCGTTATATTTTTCAAAATTTTTTTGAAAATTTTTGTTTTCGAAAATAGGCGATAGTTTGAAAACCAAACAGGATAGAACGTTGTGCCATGGCTCAAACGAACAGTCTTTATGACCTTTATTTTTTGTAATAAAAAATTTTTATTTTTTATATTTTTTTGAAAACACTCGAATTTTGAAAATCCTATATTTTGGAAACTAGGAACTCTACAAAAAAAATTGTTTAACGTAAATCAATGGTCCCTACCCCCTCTACCCCCAAAATAAATTTCAAGTCTCTAGAATGAAAACCTGCAGTAGTGGGGTAGTGGGGGAGCTGCTTATAAAAGCAAGTGGTGAGCCCCTGCGACCTTGGAATGGAAAGAGCCATGCTAGGAGGGCGTGCTTGGATTCGTTTTTTTCGTCTCGTCGTGCTCTTTACGGGAATGTCGGTGTCGAAAATGTGAAAATCTGGAAACACAGTCTTTTTGGGGTAAAAACGTGATTTTAGACTTTTTGCTATATCTCACGAACCAATAACGCTAGAGGCGTGTTCGACAGGTCCAAGGACTCGGGGTAACGTCCTCTCTCTTATGGACCACTCGTTATAATTTTTAATAAAATTGGAAACTCGGTTTTGGGGTAAACACATGTTTTTTGTGATTTTGCCGATATCTCACGAAGCAATAACGCTAGAGGCATGTACGATGGGTCCAAGGACTCGGAGTGACGTCCTTTTTGCTATGAACTACTCGTTGTAATTTTAAAAAATTTTGGAAACGCGATTTTGGGGTAAACACGTGTTTTTTGTGATTTTTGCCGATATCTCACGAACCAATAACGCTAGAGACGTGTACGAGGTGTCCTAGGACTCGGGCTAACGCCCCCTTTCAAATGTGGTAGATATTTTTTTCCAAAAAAATAATTCACAAAGGGCCTAACGCCATACATGTTGAAAAAAAATCATTACCGTTACCTGTTTATAATGTTTATAAAGCGTGGTGGTTGAGAGAGACGATACGGCTGGGTGTGTGTGTTTCAACGAACCTGTCGCTGACCACGGTGGCTGTGTTCAATAGATCAATCGCTATTTCGACGGGTCGGTGTATGACAGAGCGAGGGTGCGTTTTCTGATATTTTACCTTTGACGTGTAAACGGTGATGAGAACTAGGTTCTATGTTGGTCGAAGCGAGTACCGAAAACAAACGAGCAGGAGGTGAAGGTCATTTGAGATTATTGGAAGGCGTTGATCTGACTTGACAACAAGTGACGCTTGAAGGTGAAATAATCTGACCATCGTGGTGGCAGGGAAGTGCGAAAGGCGTGCACACATGTGAAACCACAGGCACGCTAAACCAGTGACATTCTGTCTTGCTTCGTACGTGACAAAATGCAAGTCCATGTGACATTTGATCCGGCACAGGTGTTCGCCTGGGACGTTAGCTGTCCACGTGCGCGATAACTGTTAACAAGTGACATCCTGTTTTGCTTCGTACGTGACAAAATGCAAGTTCATGTGAAATTTGATTCGCCACAGGTGTTCGCCTGGGACGTTAGCTGTCCACGTGACCGATAACAGAATGTTCAAAGCGTAGGAAAAAATGATTATACATGCAATGTAGCATATATAAAGACATGTCGTTATCATTTCCACGCTCACTTAGGTGACTACCTTTGAACACACTGCGTTTATCAGTTTTGGTGTTGGTGGAAAATACTTAACCTTGTTGTGGGGTAGGTATATATTTATTCATTTATATATTTATTGATTTTATATAAATACATGTAATTATTTATTGATTAGATAATTAATGATTTTATTTATTTATTTGTTTGCAGATAACGTGTATAGCCTACCTGTCGTGTGTCTGTGGGAAATATATTAAAGAAAGAGAAAGACAGACAACTAGAAAAGAAAACCATTTCCATACTAGCCCACGAGACGGGAATATAGAAAAGCATTACACGTCAAGGTGAGATTTGTTTTTTTAAATATATAACCTGTTTGATTTTGTTTTGTTTATGAAATGCATAAACTATATGGAATGGATATACTTATGGTGGTTTATTTTATTTCTTTTTAGAGTGTTGGAAAACGCTTGACCTCTGTGAATAACCAGGAACGTGTGTGTTTTTTGGATTATTGTCAGACAGTCTACATTTCTAAACTCAGGTGAGTGTGTTCTTTCAAAATAATGTCTTTTACTGCTGCGGATACGTTAACTTGGGAAACCCTAAACAGTTGTTTCAAATCGCGTGTGTGCTCTGGCCGCATAGTGAATGTTAGAAAAAGTTCGATTCCCAAAGAATTTTTAGAATCTTGTTTTGAAATTTTTAAAATTGAAATTTGTACAGCGCAAAGGTTGCATACGGCTTTAAAGGTGAATACAGAACTAGTGTGCGATTTCGTATATAAAAAGAAGGATGTAGAGCATAAAGAGACATTCTATATTTGCAGTAAAATGCAAGAGCTATTCATAGCCCATAATTTGGAACAGTGGTATGAAACCCACGTGGTGAATGCCTTGCTGTCAAAATTTGATAAACTGCAACAAGGACCGAGTGGTCTAGCCTTAGACAAAATTCATTATTTACAAATCAACATTTGTCATTTCAACCCGTTGAATGCTGGGTCTAGCTATATTAAAACACCTCTAGCAATAGCTTCGAAAAAGGCTGTGGTGAATATTGAGAACCATGACAATGATTGCTTTCTGTGGGCTGTGGCTGCGTACTTGCAGCCAGCTCAAGATCGTCATGTTAACAGACCAGGAATGTACAAGGCCAAGTTTGTTGAATTGAAACATACTTTAAATTTAACTCGAGTGACGTTCCCTATGGACTTAACCGAGATCCATAGGTTTGAACGAGACAACCAGGACTTTTCGTTCATGGTGTATGGCCTTGACGGTGATGAGATTGTGGGTCCTCTTTATGCCACAAAAGAACCGAAACGACATCACATTCATCTTTTATATTTATCTGTAGGAGAAGTGAATCACTATTGCCTCATTAAAAGCCTGAGTAGATTGCTAAGCAGTCAAATGTCAAAGGACAAGCGTCCAAAACATATTTGTGATCGATGCTTGCAATATTTTAAAACCCCTACGCTTTTGGAACGTCATAGGGTAGATTGTGTTACTCAGGAAGCGGTGAGATTGATATTGCCACAAGGGGACAAGGCTGTGTTAAAGTTTAAGGACATTCACAAGCGTGACACTGTCCCCTATGTGGTGTATGCAGATTTCGAAGCACTCACCACACCCATGGCGGGATGTGAACCAGATCCCACCATCAGCTCAACCACACCCATTCAAAAACATGAACCCTTTGCCATAGGATTTAATGTGGTGTGTGCCTATGACCCCACACAATCCGTTTACAAATACCGCGAGGGGCCAGATTGTGCTAAATGGTTCTTGGATGAACTTGTCAAGTTGGCCGACCATGTACAGGAATTACTGGACCACCCAGTACCCATGAGCCTATCTCCAGAACAACAGCAGCAGTATGAGCATGCCATGACATGCCATATCTGCGAAAAGCCTATTTTAAGTGGAGAGGAAAAAGTCAGAGACCACTCGCATTTTACAGGGGAGTTTCGTGGAGCTGCGCATAGTAAATGCAACTTAAACTTTCCAGCTCCTCGTTTCATCGCTGTCTTTTTCCACAATCTGGCGAATTATGACATTCAGTTTTTGATTCGTGAATTGGGCCATGTCAACAAGGGCTCGTTTACCATTATTCCCCAAAACCATGAGCGTTTTACGGCCCTGGCATGGTGGTTGGGCGACTTTAGCATTCGATTTTTGGATTCCTTTAAGTTTATGGCATCCTCGCTAGACAGCCTTGTGAATGGCTTGAATGAGGAGGAATTAAAAAATACTAGAATGCATTTTAATGATCCTAAGCAATTTCAATTGTGCATTCGGAAAGGTATATTCCCGTATGATTTCTGCAACAGCTGGGACGTGTTAAAGCAAAGAAAACTCCCTCCACAAGAGAAATTTTACTCGAAACTAACACGCAGTACCGTTTCCGATGAAGACTATGCACATGCATGTCAAGTTTGGCGAGTGTTTGGCATCAAGACGCTAAGTGAATATGCTTTGCATTACCTAAAACTGGATGTATTGCTGCTCACTGATGTGTTTGAAAAATTCCGTAACTTGTGTCAACACATTTACGGTCTTGACCCGGCTCACTATTACACGAGTCCTGGACTCTCGTTTGATGCCGCTTTGAAATACACTCAAGTGGAATTGGATTTACTCACTGACGTAGACATGGTTCTATTTTTTGAAAAGGGCATTCGTGGCGGCTTTGTGTCGCTTAACCAACGCCATGCTGAAGCGAACAATGTCTACATGCCTGATTATTCACCAGACAAACCAGAATCGTACTTAATGTACTATGACGTGAATAATTTGTACGGTTACGCCATGAGTCAGCCTTTGCCCTATGGGAAGTTTGCTTGGCTGACAGAGAAACAAGTGTCAGAATTTGATGTGAACATGGCTAGCCAAGAAACAGGCCGTGGATATGTGCTAGAAGTGGATATTGAATATCCCTCATCCTTGTATGATGAACATGCCGATTTCCCATTCTGCCTTGAGCAAATGGTTCCCCCTGACAGTAAAGTGAAAATTGAAAAACTCATGGGCACACTTTACAACAAAAATCGGTATGTGGTACATATCCAAATGTTGGTGCAATGCCTCGCCCAAGGCTTGGTGTTGAAGAAAATCCACAGGGGTATTTCTTTTGCTCAAAAAGCATGGCTTGAGCCGTACATGCGACTCAACACAGAGCACCGACAAATGGCAACACAGCAGTTTGAAATTAATTTTTTTAAATTAATGAACAACTGCATCTATGGCAAGTCCATGGAGAATGTCCGCAAATACCGTGACATTAAATTGGTAAATGTCTGGGAGGGGCGGTGGGGTGCCCGGAGGTACATTGCCAAGCCAAATTTCAAATCGATCAAAATTATCGATGAGGATTTGGCTACTATTGAAATGAGTAAGACCAGCGTGACCATGGATAAGCCCATTTACTTGGGTCAAGTCATTTTAGACTTTTCTAAATCGGTCATGTATCGATTCCACTATGAGTTTGCGAAACGCCATTTTGAGGACGTCTCTCTTTTGTATATGGACACGGACTCATTCATTTACCACATTCGCCACTGCAACCCCTATGACGTCATGAGGCAACATAGTGACTGGTTCGACACCTCTTGCTATAGTGCTGACAACGTGTTTCAGCTGCCCATAAAGAACAAGAAGGAAATGGGCGTTTTAAAAGATGAATGCGGTGATTCCATTATGACGGAATTCGTAGGTTTGGCTTCAAAAATGTATGCTTACCGCACACTCGACTGTAAGGAAGCCAAGAGAGCAAAAGGTGTAGGTAGGGCAGTGGTAAAATCGCTACGTGTAGACGATTACTTAGCGGTTTTACGCACTGGCAAAGCTATGTCTCATACACAGTGCAGGATACAATCCAGCAACCATCATTTGTATCTTGTGGAACAGAGAAAACGCACCCTCGCCTCCATGGATAACAAGCGTGTGTGGGCTGATGACCTGCTCACTAGCCTGCCCTGGGGTTATGATCGCAACGAGGAGGAGGTGTGATTTCACTGTTTAATCGTTTATGGGGCATGGCTTTTTGTAACTTGTAGATTTAGAATTTTGTAAATATTGGTTTCTGTCATTGTAAATAGTAGATTTTGTAAATAGTGACAATTCACTTGGACCTTTTGCTCTTTAAAAAGTTGTGTGCAACCTTATTTTTTAAAATTTTTTTGATTGGTAAATAGTGTGATTCTTTTAACGCTGTACAAAGTTGAGTTTTTTTGTAAATATGAAATAAGTAAGATTTTTAGTAACTTTAATAACTAGTATTTAATTATTTTTCGTAATGTAAATGATAAACTAAAAAGTTCTTTTGGAATGAGTGTGCATGTCGAGAATGTGCTTTTGGGAATAAATAAAGTGGTTGTGTTTGTTCCCAAAGACAGGTGTGAATGTATGAGTGGAGAGAGAAAACTGGTGTGTATGATTGACCAGAGCAAACACGATGAGGTAGAGTGGGTGGGTGGGGTGGGGGTAAATGGTCACTTATATATTCATTTTGTTTTAAATAGTTTCGTTTTTTCATTGAAATGTGACAGTCAAAAGACATTATTTTTGTAAAAACAGTCTTACCTGCAGTAGTCGTAGACCTCGACGTTTCTCCAAACACACATCAACACATTGCAGTATTATCAAGGTCAAGCACTCGCATCAACATCATTGTCAAATCTCAACTTTCGACATACACCAAATGGAAAAAATATGAAAACAGCAAAATGGAAATTCCATGTTTCCATATCACCAAAACAGCAAAACTTAAAACGGACATTTTTAAAAACTGGAAATGGCCATGTGTGAAATTTGAAAATTCAAAAACTTCAAACGGACATTGTTTAAAATGTGTCATCAGCAAAATGGAAAAATCCATATCATCAAAAACGTTAAACTTGAAACGAACGTTTTCAAAAACTGTAAATTGCAAAATGATAAATGACAGTGTGTGGAATTCATCATGTGTGAAATGTGTAAAATGAAAAAATCAGCCATCAACATCACGATTTCTTAAAATTAAAAATAACAAAACATCGTGCTCTGGAAAACTTTTGTTTTTATTTCATAGTCATAGTGAATTGACAAAAGAAAAATAGAATACAAACAAATCCCAATTCCTCACTCCTCAATGTTTATGTCCATGCATCATCAACTTTCCTTTCATAGCACTCATGACAATTAGGGCTGCCATCCTTTCACCTACTGAGGCATCACTGGATGTGAAACGTTGTTTAGCTTTCTTCAATAACAATTTATCTGCCACATGTCTTAAACCAGAATGACTATGGCGATAAGAAAGGTCATGTTCCTTGCATGCTTGATCCAAAAGATTAATGGGTACATCACCACGTTGTAAACGTTTTTCGAGACGAGTTCCAGGGCCGCAAAAACGATAACCTGGAAGATGGATTTCGTAAGGTAAGTATTGAATCACTTTGTCAATGACGCCATTGCCAGTACAGGTCTGGCATATCCTTTTCCATCGATGGTAAAAAGGTTTGGTCTTCCTCCTCCTCTGTGGACGATGTTTGTGTTTGTTGTTGTTGTTGTTGCTTTTTCTCGCCATGACACTCGTGGAATGATTCAACAAAGTCTTTACACGGACTTTTATGACCGTGATACAGTTTCACTAGCTGGCAAGTCGCACACTGACGCATAGACGGTATTTTTGCCATGGCCACTTGCTTATGGTGATCGTAATCCGTACAGGGTTGCAATTCACTCAACACAGGGTCTTGAGTCCATGATTTTGGTACATGTTGCCAGATTTCTTTGACCGCGTTGGCGGCCACATAATAAATGAACGACTTGGGCAGTGCCAAGAGTTCCTCTTTGGTAAAACTGTCTAGTTTCTTTTTGCACACAAAGAACTTGCCGATGGCTTTGTCCGTAGCATTGCCTTTCTCCATGGTATCACGTGCTGTAGATGTTTACACGTCGCTAGTAGAAATCTCACTGACGTCATTCACAGGTAAATCTTGAGTTATAATTTTGTTCAACAACTCCCAGCAGGCATGAGTGGTTAACCAATGAAAGAGATGCCACGCATGCGATAGGGCTGTATGGGTAATGTTGCCACAGGAACAAGTATCCATGAGCGTTTGCAGGGAGGGGCAGCCCAACTCCATGAGGTCGATACATTGACAGTAAGACGCCAAAAATGGTTGCAACCATTGATGTTTTTCATTACCTTTCACAAATACCACATTGGCCGAGGACAAGTGTGCTTTCATGACCACGTCCAAATATTTATAGGAAATGGTTCCCTGATTCCAGTCTAGTTGCCTATGATTTTCAATCCACTGGGTTTGTTTACGGTCTTTTTCACACAACAAATCAAAAGCATGGGGTGGTTTAAATAGCAAATGCGTAGCTTGCGATATCCAAAACGTGGTACAATCGATTATGGCCACTTGTTTAAATATAAATTTGTTGTCACCAATTTTAAACCCTTGGCAATCCACAATGAGTGTGCGCAACATGTTGACGCTTGCCTGGACCAAGTTCAACTGACGACTGACTGACGATCACGTGTGATCATGGCATGGACTTACCTGCCATGCTAGTTTCAAAAAAGAAGGTTAGGGTAGGACAGGGGGACATGCAAAAATAAGAATTTAAGAATTACATCATTTTATTATCATAACACGTCTTACAGGCTTTTCTCATTTTAGGATAAGGACGATAGCAACTGATACAACAAAATAGTCTCTTGTGTTTGTAACGTCCATAACACCGATGATGTCCCAATGTCTCTAAACTAGGCGTTTTTGATGGTGATCTGCTCACCGAAGCACCATGGATACCATACGGCCCACATGTATCATAACTTGTATTTTTTTCATCACCCAGAGACACAAGTGAGGGATAGCTTGAATGACAGGGTATATTTCCCACTTTCATTCTGCACAGGTAGGGGCAGGTGGGTGACCAGCGCTGATGTTCCTGCATGGGTTCATCGCCCTCCTGCCATTGGTCTATGATGATGGGACAAAAGGCACATTTCACTTCATCTCTTGTTTTTAAATAGTAGAATCCAGCAGCCGCCAAGGCTTGAGGGTTTATGAAAGGCACTGGCCATGTGGCAAAAGTCTTGAAACGTTGTTCCTCAGAGTTTAAATTCATGGATGTAACGTCTCTTGAGGCTTTAAAGCAAGACATGACTGAGCGACTTAACGTGGGTTGAGCTGTTATTTATACACTCGTCACTTGGTTGGACAGTGGATAATAGTTGACTTGTTTGTGATGAATAATCAGACAGTAGGCTGTCGTATTGGCTGGTACATTGTCATGCGTTTCAAAATCTAGTCGAATGTCGATATTGGATGGCTTGACAGACTCTTCCAGGTAAGAACAGTCAAAAACAATCAGTGGTGCTCTTGCCTTAAACGCTTGGGGTAGTAGCATGGGACCGTTCTCTTTTTGATAATACGACCATCGAAATTTAGAAAACAAGTCGTACAGGGGGCCAAACTTATTTTTTGAAAAATCCAAATCCAGTCCTTCATAGGGAAACACAGCTCCGTTGAGGAAAAGACGTGCATTTCTCAATTGCAGGTGATCAAATTGCGTGGCATCTTTGGTTTGTTGATACTTGCGATTCGTTTGAAAACCCACGATCAGGTAGAGAGGTCTCTCTGTATAGCGAGCTGTTTTTACAGACCAACTGTGTGTGTTGGTGGTGGGCAATAGCGGATACTCATGGAGTGCCCAGCTTCTAAATTCCATGGGTAGAGGCATATCTCTCTTTACCATTTTGAGTATGTCCAGTTTTTTGCTATCGTTAAGGGTCACATGAGGCACTTTCCATAGCAAGCGTTGTAGTTGAATTTTTGAATCGATGGGGGCATTGTCGGCCCCCTTGAGTGCATTGTTATCACTCCTGTCTCTCACTAGATAAAGCACTTGCCTTGCGTTAACCACAATGCGTTGGTGATCTTCGGCAAAGCCTAGAACCAGTTTAAGAGGTAAATATCCAGTAAAGGTCCCATCGGTGTGTACCATCCAGTCATTGGTCGAGTCAGGGCACCAAGCTGCCATGCAAAGTGTTTTACCTTCTTCCTCACTATAAGAGGGGTATAGTTTCATGACACTGGAAATACCCACATTTCGAGTGCTATCCACCACGATATCGTTAATGACATAACGTACTTCAGAAAACAGAAAGGCTAAACCATGGTTGGCCAACTTGGATGTAGTGGGTGTAGAGCCATCGGCTTTGGTGAGCCGACCTTCAATCTGAATAACACTTTCATGCGGTAGGGTGTAAATATCTTGGTTGTTGATAACAAATTGAATTTCATCATTGTTATTGAGTCCAGGTGTTTGAGCTTGATAGGAATGGAGATCAATTCTTACCACTCCTGGTTGCTCCTCGATGTGGTTCGCTATCTCTAGGATAGAATTCATTATAAGGGTTGACGTGGTAACCCAAATGCTGTAAAATCTGCTTGCCTTGAGATGTTAACGTGTATTCACGTGGCAAACAACTAACACCATTCCTAGACGGTGTTGTTGCTTTATACACAAACTTCATAGTGGCTTTAGCACCAACTTGTAAGTCACTGGTGTGGTAGAATCTAGATCAATGAGTTGTTGATCTCTATTGATCAGTCTTAATGTTATATTACTAATACTATCAACAGCCACAACATGAAAAAGCACCACTGGAGGGTTTTCACGAATAATATACCCATTGGGCGATGTCACAATAAAGTCATAAAGCGAATGCGATGGTTCTTGATTGGTGTACACTTGGCTAATAATATTACACGTCGCCGACACATGATGGTCCTCAATGAATTTCACTTCATGGTCCGATTCATGTTTTTTGTTGGGCTCCAACACACGTGGTTTAAATCCGAGTAATGGGCCAATGGAATCGGGGTGTGTTTTAAAGTCAATGTTGAAGGTAGAGAAAATACTGCAGCGATGAGTGTTAGTATTGCCTACAAGTTCAAACTTGTGCGTTCCGTCGAGAAATGACTTTAAACCATACTGATTGATCAACACCACATAAATGTGTTCATAAATATCATCGATCGTGTATCCACCAGAGTTCAGGGTGAGCACAGAATCATCATAGTAAAACTTGTTGTTCACATTTTCACGTATGTTGTATATTCGATTGTACGTTTCAAGAGAAACAAGTCCTAAACCATAGGGTTTTTCACTCAATTCGATAGGCGGGTAAAAGTCTAGGCTGACTTCAGGTCCACGTCCATGCACTGTAAACGTTTTACTTTCTACCGACATACTGGTGGCGTTTTTGCTTATGCTGCGTCTTATATAAAAAAATTAAACACAAACGTCCACACTGTTGGCTGTTAAACGTTTGCTCACGTTTCACATTATAATATATCTTGATCCTGTTTCCAAAATAGGTCACTAGTTCCATGGGCGGGGGCAAATTCCCAAAACTGTCAAAGTACCATACCGTGGATCCCTCTTTGACATAAGCTACATAATGCGTTCCTGGTCCTCGGTGATCATCCAAATTGACAACAGCACATTCCTGTTTCCAGGGTCGTGGGGGTAATTGGTTTCGCATAAACACACCTCGAAAATGAGAAAGCTTTAGTTGTTTAGCATAGCTTTCCACTTGTTGATGTGTCAGGGCATGTCTCGCTATGGCTGAGGTTAAATTTTTTTTTTTTTAATATTTCGAAATGGTGAAATCCCAAATCCTTGTTGATAAAAGGCTGGCTTTAAATTGGCATTTCTAGCCCCCATGGCAATCGCTTCCATCGTTTCATTGTGTCGCTGACTTTCTTTGAGTTGTTGCTTGCCCTGCTGCGCGGCTTTAATGGTTTTCGCCACTGCACTGGCACCGCCCAAAAGTGAGCCCAGAGCAGCCAAACCAGCAAATAATGCAGGTAAAAATCCCGCTCGTTTGGGAACGGGAATCACTCGCCCTTGGTTTGAAACCTGTCGCCGACGTTTTGGAATAACCTGTCTCTGTGCTGCTCGAAGGGCTTTCCTTATGGTCAATACATTATTTTTTCTTTTTTTCTTTCGCAAGGGCTTGTCCTCGAATGTTGTAAGCCCTGGCTTTGCCAAGGACAAAGTCCTTTTTTTAGTCTTTCTCACTGCATACCTTTGTTTCACCATGATGATAATGACCCACAACCTTTCACAAGAAAGTTTAAATCACAACTAACGTCAGATGGTTATTTCATGGCTGTATATTCCAATTCCACATAAAGTGGGAAGTCGTTTATGGTTTTTCCCGCTTGCTTTTCATCCCATGTCAACATGAGATAAAAGGATAATTCGTCACCTGCATTGACCATTTCATGGTTATGAAGCAACATCCTATGACCATTTATCTTTATTTGTAAATGGTTCTCATCAGGTATGGCATATTTGATGTGAATGGTTCCATCATAGTGTAATCGATAGTGGCTTAAACCCGAAGCAAGCGCATAGGTCAAGTGCTGATCATGGACTAGCGGTAAATGGTTTCTGTCATTCACAGGTTTTTCATTTGTCAGATACACTAAAAACACAGATGGGATAAATTTATAAAGCCTTTTCATTTCATGGGTCACGTAACGCTTGGTACAAACATCGTCTTCGTCTTGTGGGTCTTCCACGTGAATAATCCGATGGTGATTAGCGCTATAGCCATTCACCATAAGCTGGGGCACTTTGTCATAAAACTCATACACTTTGTTATCCACATACTTTTTCGTAGTAACATCTGTAGACACTTGAGGATGTTTTACATGGGTTAACCGCTTTCCCTTAAAGTCATAATCTCCCTGTTTTGTGCGTGGCACTACTGACCTATCCACATAGTGTTTATTAGCAGGATCTGTTTCCTGTTTAGGATCATGTATGGGGACAGGCCTAGCTTTGGCCATCAACGCACGTCCAAAGACATCCATCGTCAACCTGTAGTACCAGTCTACTGTTTCTATGACAAGGCTCGGTGTCCTGTATATAGACAGCCGGCTAGCCTTTCTAAGCCTTAGTTGAAATGAAGATTATTAAGCAGCAAGAGTCATTCCCCGTGGGGGACATGGTTTCCCATCTCTGTCCCACATCACGTGAACAACGCCATGGTTCACTGTTTCCATCTTCCATTCGCTGCATCATTGTGGGGCCTTCCGGCTGTGGAAAGACTAATCTTTTGCTAACGCTCATTACAGCGCCCAATGGTCTGCGTTTTCAAAATATTTATATTTTTGCAAAATCTCTCTACCAACCCCTCTACGTGTTTCTGGATCAAGTCATGTCTGGATTACAAAAAGAGAATATGGGTTATTTTACATTTTCCATGCAAGAAAATGTGATTTCACCGGATGAGGTAAAGCCTGATTCACTCATGATTTTCGATGATGTATCCACTGAACGTCAAGGCATCATTCAAAGCTATTTCAGCATGGGTCGACACAAACATATCGATTGCTTCTATCTTGGGCAAACGTATTCTAAAATGTCCAAACAGTTGATTCGTGACAATGCCAATGTCATTGTTTTATTTCGTCAGGACGAGAGGAACAGTCGTCACATTTATAATGAACATGTGAATCCGGATATGACCTTTCAAATGTTTACAGAATTGTGTGCCAAGTGCTGGAACACTCAACGTCATGCCTGTTTAGTGATTGACAAACAAAGTGAACTCAACCAAGGACGGTATCGCTTAGGGTTTGATCATTTTATTGCTATTTAAGGCCCTGTCTCATTCCCCATCAAGTCATTTGTCAAGACACCATGGCGTTAGCAGAGAGTCAATTGAAAAAGCATATTATTAGAGCAAAAAATACTATTCGCCAAAAGTTTCGTCAATTGAAACAATCACGTGCCAATCATGCTTTGTTTATTCAGCAACATTTAGCACCTCCACTAAAAGCCATGTTGAAACCCTCTTTCAAGCCATCTGAAACGCTACCCACCGTTTCACAAGCCACGCAGACGCTGCACGAGGACCCTGAGGAAGAGGATGTGGAAGATTTGACTAGTGATAGTGAAGTTGAGGATGAGGAGGAACAAGTGTTTACGCCTCAAAAAAAGGCCGCACCCCTTGCAGAGTTTTTGAGAAAAAAGAAATCCTTGGCCATGGTCGAAACACCTTGCCCTTCCAGAGCGTCTCCGTTTTCACAACTCTTGGCCACCCCTCAACATAAAGCTCAACTGAAAACCATTTTAATAAAATATTATGGATCAACATTGGAACCCTATTTCACCGATCTATTTATTGGAAACACAGATACCACGTATGGTGTTCGCTATGAGGATGATAGTTTTAAAATTGGCGATTCATCCATTAAATTTGCTCGTACTAAAGCTGTCATTAAAAACATCAACTATAAATTAACGCCAGGACTGTTAAAGCTGCTCTTTTCTCGGACCCCCTCTTCCCATGATTATACGTCAGAGGACCTTGACAAATATAAATCCATTTTATTGGATACCCATGCTCACAAAAGACAGTATGATCCCACGCAACAAGTGAATGCCAATATATCTCAAAAATATAAAACCATCATTGCAAAAATGTTTCCCACCAGTCAAAGTACTCGTCGTAAAGTGTCCGCTTCGGGAGTGACTTTTAAACCATTAAAACCCCTTGTGGATGTTACCTACTGGCACAATCCCAATAAGCTCGTCCAGCGGCTACAGTTGTTGCATGCTTCACGTCAAGCTGGCCATACCGGTCACGATTGGGAAATTCAAGAAATTGAACAAGAACTTCGAAATGCCAAAATTATTGTTTAAGCCCTCACCCATTAAAATGGGTATTGCTCACGAGTTGCATCGCCCAGCTAGGCGTCACTATCCGCGACTCAAGGTGATTTCACGAGGTGTGGATGAACTTTGGCAGGCTGACTTGGTTGAAATGATACCCTATGCTGGCGTTAACGACGGTGTACGCTATATGTTGACCGTCATTGATGTCTATTCCAAAATGGCCTTTGTTGAACCTGTGCGTCGCAAGTCTGGCCCACTAGTTACCAAGGCCTTTCAACATATTATTCAACACTCCAAACGTCAACCTCAGCTGCTACAAACCGACCAGGGGAAAGAATTTTTCAACAAGGATTTCTCCAGTTTTCTCAAATCTAAGGATATTCACCATTACACCACGTACAGCAATCTGAAAGCCAGTGTGGTCGAGCGGTTCAACCGAACATTGAAAACCCATATGTGGAAAGCGTTTACCGCTCAGGGCACGTATCGCTGGTTGGACATGTTACCTGAGCTAGTATCACGTTACAATGACACCAAACATAGAACGATTGGGACCAAGCCACGTCTCGTAACTAAAAATATTCAGCGATTGGATAAACTGTTTAACCCCATAAAAACAGCTGATCCTAAACGTCACCGACTGAACATTGGGGATTTTGTTCGTGTGAGCAAATTTAAGTCTGCCTTCAATAAGGGCTACACGCCTCAGTGGGGGACTGAACTATTTCGAATTCGTCGAGTCTACTTGGACAGTCCAGTCACCTATTTACTCGAGGACCTCAACCATCAACCCATAAAAGGTAGATTTTATCTCCATGAACTTCAGAAAACAGCATTTCCTCAGCATTATCTTGTGGAAAAAGTGTTGAAACAAAAAGGAAATAAACTCTACGTCAAATGGTTAGGGTTTAACTCTACGTTTAATTCCTGGATCAATAAATTACATGTTGTGTGAACCTGTGTACTTTTTATTTATTCACACATGTTGTACACCACCTATAGCTCTATGTGTACAGCGCTCCGCGCTTCATGCATGTTCATACATGTTTGTCTTTCCCTTTCCTCTTGTGTTCTCTCATACATCACCCCCTCCCCTCTCCCTCCCTTCAACTCCCACCACTGCTGTTTGCAGCTCTTGCCTATCTATTGGTTGTGACATCATTCCCACAAGTTGCATCATACTTTTTACTGATTCAGCGATTCCCACGCTTTGACCATTCTCTTATCGTGCACGTGGACAGCTAACGTCCCAGGCGAACACCTGTGCCGGATCAAATGTCACATGGACTTGCATTTTGTCACGTACGAAGCAAAACAGGATGTCACTGGTTTAGCGTGCCTGTGGTTTCACATGTGTGCACGCCTTTCGCACTTCCCTGCCACCACGATGGTCAGATTATTTCACCTTCAAGCGTCACTTGTTGTCAAGTCAGATCAACGCCTTCCAATAAGCTCAATTGATATTCACCTCCTGTAAGTTTGTTTTCTCTACTCGCTTCGACCAACATAGAATCAAGTTCTCATCACCGTTTACACGTTAAAGGTAAAAGGTGTGAAAAAAAACCGCACCCTCGCTCTGTCATAAACCGACCCGTCGAAATAGCGATTGATCTATTGAACACAGCCACCGTGGTCAGCGACACACACACACACACACACACACCCAGCCGTATCGTCTCTCTCAACCACCACGCTTTATAAACATTATAAACAGGTAAAGAAAAAGAAAACGTTTTTTCAACATGTATGGCGTTAGACCCATGTGAATTATTTTTTGAAAAAAAATATCTACCACATTTGAAAGGGGGCGTTAGCCCGAGTCCTAGGACACCTCGTACACGTCTCTAGCGTTATTGGTTCGTGACATATCGGCAAAAATCATAAAAAACACGTGTTAACCCCAAAATCGCGTTTCCCAATTTTTTTAAAATTACAACGAGTGGTCCATAGCAAAGAGGACGTCTTCCCGAATCCTTGGACCCATCGTACATGCCTCTAGCGTTATTGCTTCGTGAGATATCGGCAAAATCACAAAAACACGTGTTTACCCCAAAATCGCGTTTCCCAAATTTTTTAAAATTACAACGAGTAGTCCATAGCAGAGAGGACGTTACCCCGAGTCCTTGGACCCATCGTACATGCCTCTAGCGTTATTGGTTCGTGAGATATAGCAAAAAGTCTAAAATCACGTTTTTACCCCAAAAAGACTGTGTTTCCAGATTTTCACATTTTCGACACCGACATTCCCGTAAAGAGCACGACGAGACGAAAAAAACGAATCCAAGCACGCCCTCCTAGCATGGCTCTTTCCATTCCAAGGTCGCAGGGGCTCACCACTTGCTTTTATAAGCAGCTCCCCCACTACCCCACTACTGCAGGTTTTCATTCTAGAGACTTGAAATTTATTTTGGGGGTAGAGGGGGTAGGGACCATTGATTTACGTTAAACAATTTTTTTTGTAGAGTTCCTAGTTTCCAAAATATAGGATTTTCAAAATTCGAGTGTTTTCAAAAAAATATAAAAAATAAAAATTTTTTATTACAAAAAATAAAGGTCATAAAGACTGTTCGTTTGAGCCATGGCACAACGTTCTATCCTGTTTGGTTTTCAAACTATCGCCTATTTTCGAAAACAAAAATTTTCAAAAAAATTTGGAAAAATATAACGAGTGGTCCATAGCAAAGAGGACGTCAGCCCGAGTCCAACAATACCTCATTTGTCAAAATCGGACCATGCGTTCAAGAGATATTTAACATGGCTGAGGCTTAGTAGTGGTAATAACGGGGTTTTGAAGTGGGGCAGAAACCGCCTTACTCCACTACTCACCTGACATGTGGACACATGGCGAAATCAAAGACAAGACAAACAGTTTTCAAAACCGTATGATTATTGTTCTACCATTAACTATCCAATACGTCTCCCAAAGCGAAGCTAGGAGTTGCTGACAGCCAGCATGCAATAACCGGCTGTGCTCATAATTTACAATCAACTTAGTCAAATGTTGTTGAGGAGGCAAAATCAACTGGTGCTTCTGCTCATAACATAGATCAGCGTACTCTAAACGTCCGTCGACCCGAAGTAATCCCTTGCAATCCAGAATGGGATTTAAAGATTTCAGCCTACTATTACCCCTGACAGTTCGCTCAGATGCTAGTTGTTGAATTTCCTTACTGTACGCCTCGAGCTGTGCGATGCTGATGCACTTCCAATCTGCATGCTGTGTCTCCTCAAGAGAGAGGGAGCCAATCATCCTCTCTTCCCTGGGTTTGGCGCAGTTATGCAAGAATCTAAAACATTAGGCCACAACCCGTTACATGCTGAAACAACGTTGATAGAAGTGACTTATAGAATTTTACATGCCACGATTTGCTGTAACCAACCTGATGAAGGTGATTGTTGCTCTTGGTGGAAGCTGTTTGTGTGCAATTTTTGTTGTATTTTGTTCAGGTAAGTGAATCACTGGTTTGGTGAGAGTGTGCAACATGTCTGAACCTAGATGTATATAGATTTTCGAGGGTTTGATCCCATGCTGGTGGTGGAAAAGACGTAAATATGGTAGTTACAATGTCAAGTTGGTAAGATCAGAAGTATCTGATTCAATTCACAATCCTGCGTCCCCTGTGTCTTCATGTGACTATCAAACAAGTAACCATGTAAATATTTATTAAATATCGAACTGCATGATTTCTGCAATTCATGTAATAGTAGGCTGAAATCTTTAATCCCATTCTCGATTGCACTGGATAACTTCGGGTCGGTGGATGTTTGCCACCACACCATCATTTGACTATGTGCAATCCATAAACAAGGAACGGATCAAAGTTGTTAACCTCCTCTGCTCAAAATCTAGAGTAGTCCCTCTAAAGAAAATGTCGCTTCCACGTTTGGAACTACGTGGAGCCTTGTTACTTGTCCAACTGCTGAGAAAGGCTACAAAGGCACTCAATTTGGATATAAGTTGGATCTCTTTGTGGTCTGATTCTACTGTTTTACTGGCATGGCTCTCAGCACCTTCCTCTCGGTGGAAATCATTTGTTGTCAATCGGGTCTCCGAAATCCAAGTTTTGACAGAAGGTGCAACGTGGAAACATGTTTCTTCAGAAGAGAACCCAGCTGATCTGATATCGAGAGGAGTACATCCTCAGGATCTGATTGAAAACAAGCTGTGGTGGGGAGGACCATCGCGGTTGCTAGAAACCTCACATTCTTGGCCAATATTAAACAACGTTTTAGGACAGCCAGAGGCACCAGAGCAGAAGTCCAAATCAACGTGTTACGCCACAACTATATGTAAGAGTGATAAAACAGAGCATTTCTCCTGCTTACCTCGGTGTTAGTAGCAGCATACACTTGACGAACTTGTGTGTTGCTTTTACGAGCTGATTCTTCCGGTGACCGTGCATTCACGTTGGAGTTATTGTTTGTGGGAGAACTTGAACTCGCTAGCTCTGAGGACTTGCACATTCATTCTAAGAACTTAATAACTCCTTGGAGTGTAGGGAAATCGTCAGGGCTCACGGTATCTTCGAATTCCTTTCTAATTTACATGTCTAACTTATCAAGCAAAAGTTGCGACACTATGATGTCTTCTATTGTATTTGCCAAATCCAATGCTTTAATTGCATTTAGGTTACTCATCGTTTGATTGATAAGAGCTCTAAGCGTTGTAACAGATGATTTGTGAACCGTAGGTAAACTTAACAGCTGTCTGAGATGAGCCGAGGCAATGAGTCTATGGTTATCATACCTAGTACAGAGTGTTTCAAATGCTACTTTAAAGTTGGAACCGGTAATTGGAAATTTGCTTATTAGAGAATGTGCCTCACCCGTCAGTGAAGATAACAAATAGTGGTACTTCGGGATATCGTCTAATTGCTCATTGTTGAAAACCAAGCTCTCAAATGTGTCCAAAAAATGCTTGAAACTCATCACATCACCATTGAAAGATGATAATTTGATAGTAGGCAATTTGATACCAATTTAAGTCGCGCCTGAATTGGAGAGTGGTTGACTAACATGAACATTACGAGTCGAGCTTTGCGCTATTAAGTTGTTCATAACTGCTCCTAAACTGCAGTATAAGGTAAACTGAAACTGCTCTCTATCTTATACATGCTTGTCATATCATCAAATACCTCTAAGTGGAACTGAGCAACTTCAAATTTTTCTCGAATACTAGGTAGATATTTCAATAATCAATTGAATGTCAGATGTAGGTTGACATTCCTCGTCAAATTTCGCGAGGCGAGTAATACTTGCTTTCGCCACTGCACGTGTGGTAATCAATTGTTTCCCATTTTGTTCATCCATGTCGACACAATACAACCGTCTACAAAGTAACATAGGCTTAAAACAGGGGCAAATCGAAAGACTAGATAGGAAATCAGGAGAGGTAAAATTAACATGCAATGAACAATGAACATAGAAGCCCTGCACTGAAAGCCAGTCTAGATAGGTTACTACTTAGCTGTTAATGAGCTCGCAGTTCTATACTCCCATTGATGAGCTTCGTCTTCCATGCCGACCAGCTGATTACCCCGTGATGGTGTTGATATTAGCTACACACCTTCGTACGTCTTCAATGCTCATCGTACCCCTTCGGAAGCACTCGAGTTGGTTCGGTTATGCCCGCTCATTTGACTAATGGTTGTTTGATGTTTCACGGCAAAAACAGCGATCCACACCGACCTAATATCAGCCTAGTTGGTACACACATACCTCAAAAACCCAACATTGTTCCGGGTACGGACGACCAAATGTTTTCTCGTAATTTTGGTTACAACCTTATAATGATAGTTAATAACCCCAAATGGACTGATTAGGTACGGCGCATTTATTGGAGGCTATCTATCTTTATTTGACCTTGCCAATGAATAACAAAACAAAGACAAAAGACTAACTTAATCCAACCATTCCGCCAACCACCAACCTGAAACTCAGTCCACAGCCTTCCGAAGCAGACGACAGTACTGCCTGCCAAATCAATCGAGACGGAACAACAATTACAACTCATTATCTTTTCAAAATTGGGATCTTACTTTTATATAATTTGTTGTCTTTTTATTTCCTTGTAATTGCTCCAGATCGGCGTTATCGTGGCATTTCATAGAAGCCACGTGTCTTCCTCTTTCTCACGCAAACTAAGGAAATGTGAATTCCCTTGCCTTCTTAGCACTGAGTCGTAATCTCCCGCACTTTGTTTTTACAAGCCAATAAACACGCCCGATTCTCGTCATAATGCACTTTCCAGGGTTCATCTTGCTGCAATTATTTTGCTGTGGGATTTCAATGCGTGCTTCTCTGTTCCTTGTGGGTCTGTCTTGTTGCCTCATTAATGGGTGCGTGGACGTTGACAATGGTGTAAATCTTGTTTACACTCCGGAATGAAAGAGTCGAGATTCGGCTGCTAGGAGAGGTGAAGTCCGTGATTAAATCTAAAATACTGCCCGTAACAATAAATCCTTTGCCAAGATGGAACATTTATTATTACACGTTTGCCAGTGTTACCTTTAAAATTATATGACCTTGTGATTCGAAAGCATGCTCATCTGTAAACCTTGTTTCTTGAATTACTGTGATAAGGGTTTGATGTTGAGAGAATGTGTCTGTTAAGCCTTTTAGCTTACCGACCATCAAAAAGGAGTTCCATTAAAGGTAGCAAAGAAAGCTTCGACGCTTGTGTTTGATTTTTTGTGGAGTCTACTGTACCTCCAAGCGTGGGTAGGGGCTCCCAAGATTCCGAAGGCCCGTATGAGTCACTTTCGATGATTGTGGATTGGTTACCATCTTGGGTAGCAGCAATAAAAGAAAATTTCAAAACATTGTAGGAAATTATCCGGCTCACCAGAGAACCAACTGTAATGGGGAGAGGCCCATTGCACACTGTAGGGCATTCTAACTATACTCTGTATTTCAAAAGAATGAACGTGAAGGAAATGGCGGGAGCTTGGAACAGCTGAGCTGTGTTGCCTAGTTTTTATTGTTGATGTAGAACACCTGATTCGAATAATACACAGGGCTACACTTAGGATATTATTTCGGTATTATTATGCGCATTATAATGCAAATGTCGATCCTGAGTCAACGCCGAGGACATTCAAATAGAGAAATACGGTATAAAATTAATAAATAACACACCGAAGCTCTGCTACCTTTGTCACCGTTATTCAATAATTACGAGAAAGAGGCTTAACACTCGACAGTTATACAAATATAATACAAAAACAAAGTAATATGATGATGAATATATCAACACTCACCATGCAATGATTATATCCTTCAAGATGAAACAAGAGTTTGGGTGAAGGTCGTTCACAGTTTACAGCAGTTAACACAGAACGCAGAAATAACATCATGACAATACCAAGCACACTCACTCGCTGTATCGCGACTCTGTAATAGGTAATAGATAGGTAATGTTGGTAAAGTATTTAGCACCAAGCACACAAACCATCTGTTCTGTGGCGATATTATTGCAGTGATTTTACATTGTCGATTTGTAGGTTATTGAATGACAAGCGTTAATTTGAACACTACGGTATGCAATGAATACGTAAACATAAAGACTAAATGTACATAGCCTATTTTGTACGTCACGCATATATTCTAAATTGAGTATATTTAAATTTGAATTGAACAAACAAGGCTAACCATGAAAATAGTTTGATGCCGAAATTAACTATAGCCTGCTGTTAAGGTTGGCGCGCGCGGTCCCTAGCTGTATTTCCAGCATTTTCCCACGTTCTTCCTGCGGTACTATTTACTACTTATTGGCTCGGTGCTTAAAGTAAACGAAACGATGGCAATGAAACAAACTCCGACACAGTTAACAGGCGACTGAATGAATGACAATAAGCTGGCAACTTATGGTATTAGTTTTCAAAATCCAGCCAATAGCAGCCCGCGGCGGTTAGCTGTTCCAAGCTCCCGCCATTTCCTTCACGTTCATTCTTTTGAAATACAGAGTATAGTTATGAAATCGACAGCTTTCAAGCACTTACCCGAGAAACAGAAAACTTGGACTTCCCCAAATCCCGTTCTTGATTAGTTCCAGATCGATCGCGTAGCCATTGCACGGAAGGCGAAACGAGAGATTCAAAATGTGAAGGTTATGCGAAGTGCCAACCTGGACTCTGATCATTCAAAAATCAAACTTTAACTCATTCCACGAAATACCAGGATGGTCCATCCAAGAAAAATATTCAAGTTTGACAGAGAAAAACTAAAACATAACCAAGAGTTCTCTCTGGGAATCTTGAGTCATTGGATCCACAGAATTGGGAACAACTACAAGAGGCCCGGGTTGAAACAGCTAAGGAGACAGTCCCCCTCACAAAATAGAACAAACATGTGAGTGTTATGTGTTAACAAAAAGAAATACAACTTTCCTGGCATAGATGGCAGTCATCGAGGAACGCAGATAACTTGGAGAATTTCCTAGATGGAAGAAAAATACAGCAAATATTATACGTGGGGTACAACGTGCCTTCGACAAGAATCAGCTGGTACGAATTAAGCAAGACTTCAAGAAGAATAACACTCGAGACTTCTATAGCTTTTTCAAACAGAATCTCAATAAATACACTTCACCAAACCTACACTTCAAAGGTCCCGACGGAAAAATTGCTCACAATGACAAAGAAAACTCCCAAACCAATAATTTGCAACAGTCTGTTAAGCCCCAGAATCCACATTTCATTTCAAAGAAAATGCACACGTTCACGCAGTTTCACTCCCACGGACAAAAGACGAAATCAAACAGTCATTGAAAAACAACAAGACACCGGGTGAAGACTTGATAAAATATGAACTATGGAATATGCTACAGACAAGGCGGTTGACAAGTTAACTAAGATAATAGGCGAGATTCGGGAAACAGAAACTTCCAGGGGGCTGAATTCAGCCCTTATTCACCCACTTCGTAAGAAAGGCGACAGAATGGATACAAACCACTACCGTGGTATCTTGCTTCTCAAAATAACCAAAGCTCCGGGCTAG
This sequence comes from Meconema thalassinum, assembly GCA_946902985.2. Classification (NCBI taxonomy): domain Eukaryota; kingdom Metazoa; phylum Arthropoda; class Insecta; order Orthoptera; family Tettigoniidae; genus Meconema; species Meconema thalassinum. The sequence goes on along the minus strand of OX336388.2, from coordinate 156,820,973 downwards.
AGTAGAACAACAACTGGATCCATTACCGGGAGAATACCAAGGAGGTTTTAGGAAAGGACGTTCCTGTGCTGGACAGGTCCTGAATTTTAAATTAGTCGTTTCATATCTCAAGCTTAGGAACAAATAATTTGTTGTTATCTCCATTGATTTCCCCAAAGTATATGACTTTCCTGATCAATTCACTCTATTTGAAATCTTAGGAGAACCAGGCAATCATCCAGGAGACCTTCACCAGCACTACGTTTAAGGTAAAATTCAGAGGAGAAATTCCCGGCGTCTTTGACATCAGGACCAGGGTAAGTAAGCTTGACAAAGTCATCCGTGATAGGCGGGGAGAATTGAGCAACAAAGGAGTTGAAAATCGGGTGTAGTTGGGGATCGAAAACATGAATCTGATAGTTGATTGTCTATCGTTCGCGGATGATCTCGCAATTCTTTCTCATTTCATGGCTACAGCCATAGAACTAACCAGTGTACTCCAGAAACAAGCATCAAAGGCAGGCCTCAATATCTACTTCGAGAAAACTGAGTTTATACGTAATATACAACAGGCTAGAACACAATGTGTCAAATAGATTGTGAGGGAGCACCACAATCACACTGAGGGTAAGGAGATTTACCTTACTTCAAGATGGATTTGGATCTGGTACCATAGCTGGTTAGAATTCTATTCAAGGAAGCCATATTTGTGTTTATAAATTGACACCATGTACAGGGTTCTTTGTATTACGAATGGATGAAACTTGACAGGTGCCACTTAGGGTCCAATCTTCCATCCTCTGGGCATTGTTATCGAAATGAGCATAAGTGATTGGTTGATGGCTTGATTTCATATGGTTCCTTCGAAGATCAGGGATATCATTGTAAAAGCCAGTACCAGGTCTCTAGGATTGTCTTGGACTCCCGAAAATGAGCAGCGTTCTGCATAGATGTGGTGGCATTCTGATTATGAGGACTGGGATACCACAGTTCATCTTTTTCGTTTGCTCATTCTTGTCCTTACAATGATTTGTAAAGTCTGTTTCTGAGCATATCAGATTAAAATCAGCTAGATATTTCTAAGGGCATTACTTGCAAAGGTTCGTCGAAGTGTGTCTAAGCTGCAGAGGGTCCCAGAAACACAACAGAACCTGAAATCCTGGCCCGATGTGAAATGCTAACCAAGGACTTGTTCACACCAGCTACGATTTGACTGGAAGCCCGCCTAATTTATAGGAATATACTGCAGAAACGTAGGGCTATTTATGTTACACAGTAAATCAATCTCTCAAGAATTTTGTACCAAAATATCGGAAGTGCTATGGGCTTGTAGCTTTCAGGCTAGTTAATCGGTTTCTGAGGTCTCTGGATGGCAATAACCCCCGTTTTTCCGAACCCCATTGGGAGTACACCAGGGTTGAGGATATCACAGGTATGAACATTCGAATAACTGAAATAAATTATTGTCAATCATCTACACAGTTTGCTTCAATTCAACGAATCATCCTCTACACTCTGTTCAATATCTCAAGATCCGTAAAACTTCCATGATTATCTATATATATATATAAAACTCATTGTTGGTTTGTTTGTCTGTTATTTATACAAATCCACACCATTTCACCGATCTGCACCAAATGGTGTATACATACCCTTTGGAACCCAGCGGGTAACACTGTTCACTTTAAATTTCGGACAGACCACTCCATTCCCTGCATTTAGGCCCTTTTGCACAAATTTACACCATTTCACCGATGAAATAATCTGACGGACATATTGTCGCTTGGCGACAACGACTAACACTATATCATGATAGTCAATGCCGCACCAATGATGGACAGGTTGTCACTAGGCAACAACTATTTAATCTGTATCATGATAGTCCGGTAAAATTTGGTAAAGGACACATGAGAAAACTGGTCAATGTAATGCTATCCTGTCAGTGAAACATAGTGTCATACATTCCTACATTCACCTATCACAATTTTGCAGTTTTCATGTGTAGACAGTTGTTATTTCATTTTCGGGGCATAGACATCGTGGTCATGTTGCCCCAAGTGCATGGATGTGTGTGTAGAATTTCTGTGATAACCTGCGTTATTGTGATTGTTGCACTAGCATGTGTAAATTGGAGATAGGATATGGTATTTGAAACCATGCCTCAGTGTTGCTCAAGGATTTATTGAACTGTAGTATTCTCTATGCATTCGTATACACTGCGGGTAACACTGTCCATTTTAAATTTCGGACAGACCACTCCATTCCCTGCATTTAGGCCCTTTGGCACAAATCTACATCGTTTCACCGATCTGAACCAAATTTTACATACCTACCCTTTGGAACCCTGCGAGTAACACTGTCTACATGAAATTTCGGACAGACCACTCCATTCCCTGCATTTAGGCCCTTTTGCACAAATCTACACCGTTTCACCGATCTGAACCAAATTTTACATACTTAAAAATGTGTATACCTACCCTTTGGGACCCTGAGAAAAACACTGTCTACATAAAATTTCGGACAGGCCACTCCATTCTCTTCATTTAGGCCCTTGGGCACAAATCTACACCGTTTCACCGATCTGAACCAAAATTAGTATAATTACCCTTTGGAACCATGCGACTAACACTGTCCACATGAAATTTCGGACGGACCCCTCCATTCCATGCATTTAGGCCCTTTGGCACAAATCTTCACCGTTTCACCGATCTGAACCAAATTTTACATACTTACCCTTTGGAACCCTGCGAGTAGCACTGTCTACATGAAATTTCGGACTGATCACTCCATTCCCTGCATTTAGGCCCTTTGGCACAAATCTACACCGTTTCACCGATCTGAACCAAAATGTGTATACTTACCCTTTGGAACCCTTCGAGTAACACTATCTACATGAAATTTCGGACAGACCACTCCATTCCCTGCATTTAGGACCTTTGGCGCAAATCTACACAGCCACCGATCAGAACCATAATTTGTGCTTACCGTTTGGAACCCAGCAGGTAACACTGCCTACATTAAATTTCGGACAGACCACTCCATTCCTTGCATGTGGGCCCTTTGGCACAAATCTACACCGTTTCACCGATATGAACCAAATTTTACATACTTACCCTTTGGAACACTGCGAGTAACACTGTCTACATTAAATTTCGGACAGACCACTCCGTTCCCTGCATTTAGGCCCCTTGGCACAAATCTACACCGTTTCACCGATCTGAACCAAAATGTGTATACTTACTCTTTTGAACCCTTCGAGTAACAATATCTACATGAAATTTCGGACAGACCACTCCATTCCCTGCATTTAGGACCTTTGGCGAAAATCTATACAGTTCCACCTATCTGAACCATAATTTGTATACTTACCGTTTGGAACTCAGCAGGTAACACTGCCTACTTGAAATTTCGGACAGACCACTCCATTCCTTGTATTTGGGCCCTTTGGCACAAATCTCACCGTTTTACCGATATCAAGCAACTTTTGTATATCTACCCTTTGGGACCCTGAGAGTAGACTAACACTGTCCACATGAAATTTCGGACAGACCACTTCAATCTCTGCATTTAGTCCCTTTGTCTCAAATCTACACCGTTTCACCGATATCAACCAAAATGTGTATACCTACCCTTTGGGACCCTGAGAAAAACACTGTCTACATAAAATTTCGGACAGGCCACTCCATTCTCTGCATTTAGGCCCTTGGCACAAATCTACACCGTTTCACCGATCTGAACCAAAATTAGTATAATTACCCTTTGGAACCATGCGACTAACACTGTCCATATGAAATTTCGGACGGACCCCTCCATTCCATGCATTTAGGCCCTTTGGCACAAATCTACACCGTTTCACCGATCTGAACCAAAATGTGTATACTTACTCTTTGGAACCCTTCGAGTAACACTATCTACATGAAATTTCGGACAGATCACTCCATTCCCTGCATTTAGGACCTTTGGCGCAAATCTATACAGTTCCACCTACCTGAACCGTAATTTGTATACTTACCGTTTGGAACTCAGCAGGTAACACTGCCTACTTTAAATTTCGGACAGACAACTCCATTCCTTGCATTTAGGCCCTTTGGCACAAATCTCACCGTTTCACCGATATCAAGCAACATTTGTATATCTAACCTATGGGACCCTGTGAGTAGACTAACGCTGTCCACATGAAATTTTGGACAGACCACTTCATTCTCTGCATTTAGGCCCTTTGGCACAAATCTGCACCGTTTCACCGATCTGAACCAAAATTTGTATAATTACCCTTTGAAACCCGGCGAGTAACACAATCTACATGACATTTCGGACACACCACTCCATTCCCTTCATTTCGGCCCTTTGTTGCAAATCTATACCGTTTCAACGATCTGAACCAAAATTTGTATACTTACCCTTTGGAACCCTGTGGGTAACACTGTCTTCATGAAATTTCGGACATACCACTTCATTCCCAGCATTTAGGCCCTTTGGTGCACATCTACACCGTATCACCGATCTGAACCAAAATTTAAATACTTACCCCATTGGAAACCGACGAGTAACACTGGCTGCATGAAATTTCGCACAGACCACTCCATTCCCTGCGTTTAGGCCCTTTGGCACAAATCTACAATGTTTCACCGATTTGAACGAAATTTTGTATACTTACCCTTTGGAACCCTGAGGGTAACAATGTCCACTTGAATTTTCGGACAGACCACTCCATTCCCTGCACAAATCTACACCATTTCACTTAATTGCACCAAAGTTTACATACTAACTCTTTGAAATCCTGCTGGTATCACTGTCCACTTGACAGTTTGGAAAACCCTCTCCATTCCCTACATTCAGAAAACAGACAAAATGAACTTGAAAACCAAGTTTTTAGGCCTTAGAACATGTCCGTAGTAGTGTACCTCTAATAATATTTTAATAAGTCTATTGTTGGCTAGTAATTCGGGCTGCATCACGTCGCCCCTACCAGTGTTCTGGTGCAGATTTGCGAAAATAGTTACATCTTGCGCTGCTTATAAATTGCAGTCACGAGGAATAATTAGTGCATATTATGCTTCTGTATAAGTGCGAAGATGTTGGTGCAGTACATTGAGGTTATCAGCTGCAATGAGCGATGGTGCTTTCAAATTTACTTTCGTTTATTCCGATCCTTATCCTTGAGCGCTATGTGCCGATAAATGACACTATTGCTGCCTCTGGAGCTTGGGACAGCAAAGTGCTCTGATTATTTTCCTACGGCGCTATGCGACAAAAGACGACACTCTATTTTCCTAACAGCCAATGATATATAGGCCCTAGAACGTGTGTCATTTCACTTACTCCTCTTTGTAATCATATTTTCAATTCGTTTGTAAAGTACATGTGTCAGTACTGTAGTTAGTAAATAGCAGCTTCCCTATTCATTATTATCATTATCATTATGGAAAAATGTCCTGAATGTTACGTCTATTATACTGTACTACTTATCACCCCCAGTACCACGACCACCACAAAAAGTTATATTTTTTCTTTCTGTTAGTTTATATATCATTTGCCAGTTCTGTAGTAGTATTCATTATCATCCATAAAACAAATGAATACTCCGGACGAAGCCGGGCACTACTGCTAGTCATGAATAAAATCGGTAATTATGATAACAGCAATTTTTTTGGTCGTATGCCAAAATTTCCATCATTCCAACTACAATGACAGTCTTCACAGAATTTGTCAATTATTAAATTCCAAGTATCCTAATCTTGTACACAGCGAGTGAATTATTTAAATAATATTATTATGATAATTATATTTATTATTATAAAAATCTCAGAATATCAGCTCAGTTATGAAACATACTTGCAAACATAACCAAGTATAAATCATTCTTAAATGCATTGTATATAATACATTTTTACTGTGTTCACTCTAAAATGAAATACCTGTATTATGTGTATTATTGTCGCATTACATTCGGCTGAGAATAAGCACTCATATGATATAATTTACTTGGGCGACACATACCACAAAGATGTATAGAAATCCCAGTCACTATGCATCTTCACATGAAATTTTCAGTCAATACAATGCTCCAAATATGATATGAAAGTATATTCCTGGGGGCAGGGTGGCAGCTCAAGCAGTTTGCCTGTTACCACGGTGGACCTGGTTGAGTTCCGGTCATTATAAGTGAAATTTTCGAACAGAAATGCCATCCCTTGGTTCGAATTCCAGGTAAATAGGAAGTCCCATGGATCATGAGCGCGAGTCCAACAGCCACGTAAAATTTCAAACTCAATCACAAAGAAGCGTCTGTCAAATAAGTATTTACATGTTTGTCAGAAAATGTTATTTCGTTTTAAACGAATCTGGCTTCAGGTACAAAAGAAGATTTTTTCAACTCACCACTGCAATACTGCAAAACTTCTATCGTCAACCACCAATAAATTTAAATCTCGGGTGCCACCTTTTTAGCGAAGTTTGTGCACTTTCACTTGGTAACATGTACTGAACCTCAAGGGTATTCATGGAAGGTTAGCAGCTACACCATTGCGCTATCTAGGCCTCTCTACCCTCACACGTACACAAATTCTAAAGTAAATCGCTCGACGGTGTTAAGTTAATAAATTCTCCTTGAACGAAATTTGAAGTACACTAAAATTCGATAATTATGACTTTTTCGTTCTTGTCTTGAGCCAGGTAAAAGAGACGTCCTTATTAATTAATTTATGAGCTTTGCAAAATCGCAGTGATTGAGCCCCTTGTATTTGGGTGCTAAGAATTAGTCTGATAACTTTGTATTTTTAGTGTCTGTAGTAATGTGGTCATTTGTAATTCAGAAGAGCATACGTGGCTGTGGCCTTAAGTTAGGAACCATCGCGGTATTTTCCCGGCTTTTTGTAACCGTCGTAGGTGGGTTTACAATGCAAGGGCAACAAGAATAGCGTTCGGGACACTCGTGACAACAGAGGCTTGCTTAGTTAGGCTAGACTGTCACACCTTGTTTACCAAACATCGTGCAGTTTTGCAATTTGCAACCACTCTAATGTATTTTTCTACTTAGAATTAGGTAATGAAGGAAGTTCACGTGGGGTGAAAAACACTATACTATACTATGTACAGCAGAGAGATGTAAACCATTTAATAACACGCAATGAAATACAAAGAAAAAATGTTGTTTTCTTCCTTCTCACTTGCGTTACGTGTGTTGGTATGAATATAAAAGGTGAATGTAATTGTGATCAAGCCAGTTTGACAGTTTAAGACCTGAGTGGTGACATCTATGCCAGGGCATATTAAGATATTAAGATCAGCAAACGAGTAAAATGCAGGCTGTTCTTACACCTGGCACTATCATGTTATGCTATGAATACCGAGTGCGCCATTGTTTTACTGCCTACGTTTGTGGCACCCTGTTAACTCCTTGCCCGAATTTGGCTACATAAACAACTTGTAGCACAAAATTATTTTGGAAGTGCCTTCCATTTCAATGTAATACCATTCATTTTCTTAGTTTAGACACCAATTCATATGAAACAGATAAGCAGACAATTATCCAACCGAAGTTATCTAGGGTCATTATACACTTCCCCCGGGATAAATACACGTTTTTCGCCAAAATCAGACAGAATGCTTACTTTAAGTATCAAGTATTATTTTTATTTCCACTTTGTTTATAACTAAGTAACGAGGTAAATTTAGCTCAACCTAAATTCATGATTGTGTCTGTTGGCGACTTTTGGTTATGAATCTTCCAATTGTCTCGACCACTGAATACCAACTGAATGTTTGACAAATGTATGGCTTTTGTTTCAATGCTTTAAAATGAGTGTAAGAGTGAAACCTGTTCCAATTGCGACTCTCAACACAAGGAATAAACATTTTTCTTAGTTGACGAAACTTTAGATTCTCCAGCTTTCCCTTCAAAGTAAAGTTTGCTTCACACGTACTACATGAGAACGGTATTTGATCTTTGCGAAGAAAAAGATGTGTTTTGAAAATTTTCTCAGAGCTACTTTCGATAGCACGTATAGCATAAATATCATTTCAGACGATTGTCAAGTAATATGCGTCTCCAATTTTCCATTCTGAGTACACTTTTTATTCGGACGCTACAAACTATTAACTTATATATGTTTATTTAAAGTTCCACTATGGCTCAAATTTGCTTGGTTATTATTGTGTGAGTATGGCAAAATATCACTTCGAATTAACTTATCTATCATTGAACGTCCCATATAAACTTTGCTTCGCACGTACTATATGCTTATGGCTTTTGACCACTACGATGTAATATAAGTGTCTCCAAAGTCCTTCCCGATTATACTCTGTTTCAAACGTACTTTATGAATGTAGCTTTTCTCCATTGTAACGTATCAAATGCTTCTTCAAATATTCTACCTTAGCAAATTGTACAACGCATGTATTTAATGAGTATGGTTTTTCACCACTGTAACGTATATGTTTCATGTGGCCCTTTGGTAAAAAGTACGCATCGCACGTAGTACATGAATGAGGCTGCGAACCACTGTGAGGTAACATTTGTAATTTCAAACAATCTTTTCCGGCCAATTTTGCTTCGTAGTTACTATATGTTACTGTGTTTCAGCACTATGAATAATCATAAGTTTCGTCAAATGCCTTTCAGTGGAAAATTTTTCTTCACACATAGGATATGAATAACGCTTCGAACAATTGTCAGAAACAATAATAATTCTCAATTTATCCATCCGAGGGACGTTCGCTCCTCAATTACTTCATGAGTATTGCTCTTTACCAGTATGAGTACGCATATGTTTTCTCATATTACACCTCTGAGTAAACTTCCTTCCGCACGTACTACATGAATGCGGTTTAACACCACTGTGAATTAACATATGTGTCTTCAAATATCCTTTATGAGAGAACGTTGCTTCGCAGGTATTACATGAGAACGGTCTTGAAACACTGTGAGATACCATATGGTTTCTCAAACCATCCTTTCGGGAAAACTTTCCTCCACAAATACTGCATGAATAGGACTTTAGTCCACTGTGACCTTCCATATGTACTTTTAAATGTCCTTTCTGAGTAAAGTTTGCATCGCACGAACTACATGAGTAAGGCCTGACGCCGCTATGAATAATCATATGTTTCGTCAAACTATCATTACGAGTGAATGTTGCAGCGCACATACTACATGAGAACGGTTTGTCACCCTTATGAGATATCACGTGTGCCTTTAAGTTATCGTTTGATTTAAATTTGCTGTCACACGTACTACATGAATAAGGCCTCGAACTACTGTGGGATATCATATGAGTTTTCAAGTTATGTTTTAGGGCAAACTTTGCTTCGCACTTGCTACAGGAGTACGGCTTCATACCAGTATGAGTAAGCAAATGAATTGTCAAAGTAGCTTTCTTAGAAAACTTGGCTCCGCAACTGCCGCACGAATAAGGCCTTAGTCCACTGTGACGTTTGATATGTTCTTTCAAATGCCCGCTTTGTGTAAACATTGCTTCACACATATTACATGAGTAGGGCTTTACACCACTATGAATAATTTTATGGACTTTCAATCCACCAGCATGCTTGAATTTAGCGTCGCACATTGTACATGAATAGGTCTTTGCAACACTATGACATAACATATGAGTTTTCAAATAATATCTCCGAGAAAATTTGGCATCACACGTATTACATGTGAATGGCCTGTCAACACTATGACGTACCATATGGGCTTTTAAGTAATCATAACGTGCAAATTTCGCATCGCACGTGGTACATGAATATGGCTTTTTATCACTATGAGTAAACATATGATTTTTCAAAGCACTGACCTGCTTAAATTTTGCTTCGCAAATTGTACATGAATATATCTTCTCACCTGTATGACGTAGCATATGACATTTTAAGGCAGATCTCGTAGAAAATCTGGCATTGCACAAGCTGCAAGGATATGGCCTTTCACCACTATGAAGTAACATATGTGATTTTAAATAGCCCTTTCGGGCAAACTTGGCAGCGCACGTAGTACAGGAAAATGGCTTATCACCACTGTGAAGTGTAAGGTGTGTTTTCAAACTTCGTTTACTCTGAAATATTGCTTCACAAGTATTACATGAATATGTCCCGCGTGTACTATGTATAGGCATATGCTTCCTCAATTCTGATATTTTCGTGAAGTTCTTTTCGCATATATCACATATGTACGGCCAACGGCCAGTATTAATAACCACAGTTTTCATTTTATCAACAGTTTGCTCTTGAGGAAAATATCTTCTAGATGCAGTGGTGGTTTCTTGTCCTCCACTATTATCCAACGTACAAATTTTCCTTGCAACTGAATCCGTGGTATCTGGACATGGCCTGAAATAATTAATACTAATATATAGCATTGCACCTCTTATTATATTGTTTGATATAGGAATGTGGAACCATACTCTCGATATACAGTGACTTATGTAGTGAACTGTTAAATGGAGAAACCTTCAGTAGTACGCATGCTAGGATTTTTTTTACTTCGAATGAGGTGTTCATACACTCTCAATACCTTGTGATAACAAACATACTACGCAATGCCGTGGTAAATCGTTCCGAAGCAAGATAGAAGCGTCTGCACAAGGGGAACGGCCATTTGCATACTTATGTCGTTAGCCAACAGACAACCTGGTCCTTCATCAGTTCAATGGGCAGCATACTGAAATTCATATTTTCAGTAAAGGTATTCGTTTTTCTTTTCTATCATTCATTCCTGACGAATATTGTAATGTTTCAATTTTATGTAAATAGGGGCACTGAAATGTGAAGTTCTAATAGAAGGATTTTTCGACGGTATATTGATGGATGGAAACGGTAATTTGGAAGATCATGTAGGTCTATCTAATGAAAGGTGACACAAATTAATGAACATTATTTAATCAGTGATAGAAAGGCCAACGAGCCTTGTCGCATTTAAATTGGTGTATTGGATATGCCAGCAATAAGATTTCGAAAACACTTACGTATCATACGATCTTGTTGTGGCTAACACCAATTTTAAGAAACGGCCAACTCACCTGATCATCTATTACAGCGGTGGTCGAACATCTCAAATCAACTACTGGCTTCTCATGCGGAATAATTTCAAGTTGGTAACAAATGTCAAAGTCATCCCGTTAGATGACATCGCTCCCCAACATCGCCTCCTTGTACAAGATTTCAAGATTGACACCGTACCCACGAAAAGACTTCGAACAACAGGACCTGAACGCATTAAGTGGTGGAAGCTACCGGACCATAGGAACGAATTGGTGAATGCCATTGGATCACTCACTTTCGACCCAAGCCAACCAATACAGATCAACTGGACTAGGATATTCGACTGCCTTCTCTCGGTTGCAGCAGAGACGTTGGGAAAATCGAAACCTGGGAGGTGTTTTCTTGACAAACAAGTAAGGTGGAGGAATGAGGATGTGCAGACCGTGATCAAAAAGAAACGGCTTGCATTCAAGACTTGGCAGACCTCGCGTCTTACCAGCGATCATCCGGAATATAAGACCCTCAAGTCTGCAGCAAAGTGAGCTGCTGCATCAGCTAAGGCCCAACATTATGCAGATGTGTACAACCAGCTGGGCTCACCTGAAGGAGCCAACAAGTTATTTCGGCTTGCAAACGCACGTCATCGGTCCTCGCAAGACATTGGTCACGTTATGCACGTCAAAGATGAAGACCACCAAATTCTCAGAGACCCAGCTGCTATTCTGAGTAGTTGGGAAAGGCACTTCTCAGTAATAAGTAATGAGGAGTTCCCTCATCCACCTATCCACAGTGCGGTAAATGCCCTTGGACCAGTACCGCTAATAACTATGGCCGAGGTTGCACAGGCAGAAAGATAAAGAACGGGAAGGCTACAGGTCCTGATGACATTCCAGCCGAACTGTGGAAATTACTAGGTCAGAATGGTATTGAACTACTGACATCTCTGTTCATCCAGATTTTGGAAGAAGGTGTAGTGCCTCAAATTTGGACCACGAGTACCACGGTGCCTATTTGGAAAGGCAAGGGTGATGTCAGTGAATGTGGCACCTATAGACCTATTCGCCTCCTCTGCCACACGATGAAGATCTTTGAGCGAATCCTTGACAGTCGACTGCGTGACATTGTCCAGTGTGGTTTCGTGAAAGGATGTGGAACAACGGATGCTATTCATGCAGCACGGCTCCTCATTGAGAGATACTGTGAGAAGAACAGATCTATGCATATTGCCTTTTTAGATCTCGAGAAGGTATTTGATCGGGTTCCACATGAACTGATTTGGTATGCACTTCGTTCACATTGTATTCCTGAAGAATTCGTCCGCTGGACACAACTTCAGTATCGTAAGTGCAGTAGTGTTGTGCGATGTCCCGTGGGAATCACATCTCCTTTCCCCATTCAAGTCGGTGTACATCAAGGATCAGCCCTGTCACCACTTCTGTTTAATGCATGGATACAATAACATCAGACATCCAATCGCAACATCCATGGACGCTTCTGTATGCCGATGATGTCTTATCGGCAGCAGAAGAAAGCAACGTTCTTGAAGAGAAACTGCAGGAGTGGAATACGAGGCTGGCTGAGAATGGACTGAAGCTGAATGTCCAGAAAATTGTGTATATGGAGTGTGGGTCACCGACGCCTGGCACCATCCTTGTAGGTAGTCAAGATCTTCAAATAGACGACCAATTCAGGTATCGTGGCTCCTTGACTCGTTCAGATGGTGCCACCCTCCCTGATGCCCGAGCTCGTGTGAGTGCCAATTGGTTCAAATGGAGGGAGGTAACTGGAGTCCTCTTTGAACGCAAGATACCCACCTATCTTAAGGCCAAGATTTACAATACCGTCGTGCGCCCAGTCGCCCTCTACGGTTCTGAATGCTGGCCGGCCTCTGTTAAACACGAGCAAGCCCTGCATGTTATGGAGATGCGCATGGTTCGTTCGGTGCTTGGAGTGACGCGACTTGACCACATCCAGATTTGCGAAGTCCGAGGGAGGATAGGAGTTGCGCCAATACAGGATAAAATGCGGGAGGCTCGTCTACGCTGGTACGGTCACATCATAAGTAGTCACGAACAATCAGTGGTTAAAACTGCCTTGTGCCTCAGCACGGATGGTAAACGTCCTCGTGGGCGACCTAAGAAGAGGTGGCTTGATCGCCTTAGAGAAGACATGCGACAAGTTAATCTGTGTCGGCATGATGCCCTTGACCGACAGAAATGGAGATTGGCATGTAAAGTAGCGGACCCTGCTCCAAAGCGGGACAAACGCTAGGAAGATGATGATGATGATGATGATGATGTATGTATCACGCATCACTGCTAACCATACCAAAAATGAATGGTTCTCACCATTTGGGGACATACTAATTAAGTAGACAGGACCGATTATTCAAAGCATCCAATTATGAAACCTCATGCTAAATTAGGAGATGGATTGTACAATGCACGGAATTTGGAAAACACTTCCAGATAAAGAGCAGTATAAATTGAACATTTATCCAACTATCGGCTAAACACAATATGTCTCGCCCTAACATCCTACCCTTTGTCTGGCAACAGTAATTGTGCACGTTCGATTTTCCCCCAAAATGGCCTAAAACCACTCATTCTAATAGCTCTCATAATATCTCGACCGGTATTTATACTCCAAACGTTCTCTCTATGTACACAGTATATCTTAATTAATTGCCGGAATTTTTCATTGATTCTTTAGAAAACACTAGCCTGAATATCTTCAGATGTTTCCTAAACCAGGCAGAAAAACATTAAAACATAGAAGAGAGAATGTTAAATTAGAGATATTTATGCACAGTTCGCGTGTTCCAGGTGGATTATATGATGCAGTCACCACGGACGAGTAGTATTGTAGTTGTGACAGAACGAATATCAGTCACAAATTAGCGAAAAAATGCGTCAGAATTCCATCACAAGTATGATTAGTTAGTGAATATAAGTAGAGTGATACACTAAGAGACAAGGTAGAGTGCCACCGAATAGCAGATCACGTTGTGGAACGTGCGGTAATGCCTACACTTCCGCAGCCATTGGTATGGAGTGTAAGGGGGGGGGGGGGGAATTACATCTGAATGAAACGCTAAGCGATGGCGTACAACAAGGAGGTTATAAGTTATTTGTGGACATGTAAAACACGATTCAAATTAACGTTAGGAAATGAGGTACTGTGTGTGCCCTTCTATCAAAAACTATTTGCAGGAATCCAAAATGAGCAGGACCGCAGACTCTTCACGGCCCCGGCTAAATGAACCGCTGAAAGAAAATGCCTGACAAATAGGATAATTGTACTGCAACAACGACAAGAATACAAAAAATCAACTCCGATAGATCCGAGAAAATTGAAAATCTCAGGGGATTACAGGTGAAAAATTGGTAGGCGTCATTTGTAGTTTCCGTAGTACAACTATCATGAATTAAGACAAATCTATAATCGAGATTAAAATTGAAAGTCGAACAAACGAAAAACCTCGTGTTCGAAATTTATCCAGGAGGCGATAAAAAGAGCTATCGCACTTGACAACTCATTCCACAGAAGAAAAAATCTACAGCGCAATTAATGTCTAACATTTCGAAAACCTTGATCGCACAATGGCAAGTGCATGAAACATCATGAAAGAATCTGAACTGCTCCTTATTAACCTTAACATCGGATATTGTTTTAGATCCCTTAGTTGGGGGTAGTTGGATCTAGAACGGATGTGTTATTGTGTTAATTTATAAAGTGATGCCTAGGAGGGGGTAGCTTCCCGTAGCTGGGTAAGCTGACCAGTGTAGAGTGTTGTTTAGTGTTAGGATGCTAGGGGGTGCTCCTATAAAGACGTGAGTGTCCCGTGGGGGATGAAACTTTGTGTACAGGTTAAACGTACTAGCCTCTCAGCTGGTTGGGGAGTTATATAACCGACGTGCGTGCGTCAGCGATGTTGCGGCTCGCTGCTTCAGGCAGTCGGGCCGCTGCGGGAAGTACGATGAAGCTTGCGCTAGCAACTATTTGGCTACTGTATGTCACGTCTAACCGTGACGGGAATCAGGAAAGGTGTTAGGACGTAAAGAGGCGTGTAAATAGTAAGACAAGTGTAGTGTACTGACCAAGTATTTATTGGTCAGTGATGTATGAAGTTATATGTCCCTTTTAGGGGAATGTAATAAGTGTTACAAGTTTGAGTGTACAAGTTTGTGGGGTAGGTCACAAAATATAGGATCTCTGAACACTGCTGACTCACCTGATGATAACAGCTAGGGCCTTCGGCTGACACACTGTATGACTGGTAATCGAGAGAGAGAGTTCTGTCCTCATTAAGGTCCTTCTTATATGCTTTAGTGCTGCTTCGTCGGCATTCCAATGGCATAACTGCCCCAGTTAGTTATAGTGTAGCTGTAATGTGTGTGATGCAAGTATTTGGCAAGCCTTCCGAGCTGGCCGACTTGCCCTTGCTGTATGAAAGATACTGTTCTGGACTTACGAGATTTGCCAGTTAGGGGTGGTTTAAATAGATGATGGGGGATGGCTTCCAGGGGGTGCAGCCCCCTGGGGGCTTGTACAATATTATAACTGAAAGTTAGAACATTCCTAACTGAAAAACACCTGTGAATGGATAAAAAAAGTTACAGCAAAGCTAAACATATGTGTTCTTAATTTATACATCTAATAATCTCAGACGTCTTCCTATACAAATTATATACACGTTACATGACGATCATGTCCTTATGAATAGTGAACATAAGTTTCACTTCCATAGACAAAATGATTTTAAAACATCCGAAACAGCAACTATTTTCCAAAACATTGCTCCTTTAATATATCGAAATCGTGGCACATAAAGCCGTCCAATATAAGTCTAGCTCATGTTTAAATGTAGATGAAATGAAAATCCACAGCCTGCTTCCAGTCTCCGACCGGGTCAGGAATGGAAGGAATGAAGACCCCATCTAGCGGCGAGAATATGAACTGTGCCGGCTGCCGAGACCTGACGCACTCCTCTGGGGCAATGATTAAATGAATGACAGGTGAAATGAAATGATTGTGGAGAGTGTTGCTGGAATGAAATTTTGACAGGGAAAACCCGAGTACCCGGAGAAAAACCTATCTGCCTCCGTTTTGTCCAGCACAGATCTCACAAGCAGTGACCGGGATTTGAACCACGGACCCAGCGGTGAGAGGCCGGCGTGCTGCCGCCTAAGCCACGGAGGCAAATGTAGATCCAATATTTAATTCAATAATTAATAAGAATGATGTTAATCGTCCACAACAAAAATGCCTCAGTCTTATGTTCCTTCAAACAATACAAATCTTACATAGCACCTGATAATTAATCAACGCAGCTTTCAATCAATTCAACTCTCAACAAAATGCATGGTGAACAAAAATCTCCCATGAAACTGTAACATGACTAATCCTGACAAGATTCAGTTCTTAAACGGCATCACATTTTACATTCCACAAATAATTCACATTAATAATTATCTCCCTTAATTATACCAATCATTAACATCCCCTTCGTCGCCTTGACTAATTGGAATTCCAAATTAAAATACATTCGACCCATTAAATGCCACATTGTTATTTACAGTGCGTTTTCCTCTTAGTCACTATTGTGCGTACTATGCCGTAAGATGTATAACTTGTATTCTACATTTCACCAACACATTTCTTTTTCTTATAACAATCATGACATTATAAACTAATAAAAATATTACACACTCCTTTCTGATCATTCGTAAATGCTCTTATGGGCAATTATAAATTCCATCCATTAATTAATTAAGCAACTCACGTCGCTTTTGAAAAAAAAATACATTATTTCGTTATAGTACTATTTATTCTTTCTTTCCATAATTCTGTTCTGCACTGAACTTAACAAAACCTTCATCGGATCTGTTCCTCAACCACATTCCGGATATCAGCTGTTCCCCGATAGCACTGACAGAAATAATTCGCAAGCAAAAACAATCCATCCCAGAGATACAAACGTGTACCAAAAAGTCTAAATAAATGTATACAGCCAAAATAAACGCTTCCTGAAAACACCTAAAACTGTCGAGTCAGGAAAATCTCCAAGCTAAAATTAAGCTATATCGAAGAAATATCAAACAAACTCGAAAACAAAAGAAACGAGAAAAATATTATTAACGCTGTAATAAAAATCGCTGAAATAGCAAACGTCTCCTCAAACTACTACTGCAAATCTAAATATGAAAATTCAAAAACACTACGGTATCAAAATATAAAATATCGAAAAATGGTTCTCCAGATTTTTCCAAAATTCTAAAGCAAAACTATATGATTTGAGTTCTCTTATACCGTTCGAAGATCTCTGCTTCCGTTGGATAATCAGACAAATCTTAAAGAAGAAATTGGCATAGATATTACCATCTCTGGTAATATAGGAACAGCAACTGAATCTCCATATTTCCATCCCCTTCTAAATTGCTTCGTCCGATATCCAATTACGTCCTCGTCCCGTCTCGAACTGGATTCTTCAAGATTTGAACTGGGACCACCCTTGATCCTCCTACGGATTTGCTTCTTGGTCAAACAGACCTGTCCTGATGTTCTGGATACTTCTTTTCCATGCTCGTAATGTTGTAGATTAATATTGCGTAGCTTCGGCATTTTTCCAATTTTTTTTGCAAAGTTAGTTACTCTGGATCTTTGCATTACCTATTGAAATTTACTCTTCCATATCAGCACTCATCTCCAATTCAAATACATTTCCCAAACTGAAGCTGCAAATTCCATTTTCAATCGAAATTTCGTAAGTGATTTTATGAATTACCCTCATCTGATTTCCTTGTCGTATGCCGTATTCACTTCGTAAGTCCATAAGTTCTCGAAATGTTGAAGCAATATTCTAGAAGGACATATTTTACTGAACAGCACTCGTATAATGTCAATGTTCAAATATCAAGTAAATGGCTAAAAAGTACTAACTCTCCGAGTTTCAGCTTACAAATGTCACTGCTCGTACGCGTACATTAAATGCCGCTGTGAAACAAACCTTTACTGTCGTAACGTCGTTCTCCTGAACGATTAAAATGAGATGAGCTTTGCTTTACAGTCATAAGCACTCAGTTTCCCTGTTACAAGAAGTCCGTCTCTACGTTGTACTTTATGTCGAAGCCAGGGCTCCGTTTCCCGTGAAATTCAACACTCCCGCACTCGGCTTGATCGCATAACTCATCACTATCACTCCGCACACGTCAAGAGTTCATTCGAAAGTCCTCGCTCACTGCTCCCTGCTGATCGCTCCATACCTTTCCCTTGAAAACTTCATCCCTTCTAAAAGCGAAAAATGGCCATCTCTGCAACGTAATATAATTTCCAACTCTCAGAGATGCGTATAATTTTCATGCTGAACAAATGGTAATGTTACTAAAAATATTATGATATTTCTTGTGTACTCATAAATTTTCTGTTTCTTCAGTAACAATAATAAAGTCTTAATTACAGCTTCATTAAATCGCAAACGTAGCCCACTGGCATGTTACACGTGATAAACCCCTCTCTCCACCTACAGTTGACCTTGGCTTACGTAGCCTGGCTTCCTTGATTGCCTTGCGCTGCTATGCATGAAAACTTAAAATTACGAGCTTCCAATGATCCACACAATCTGTTATGAATGCGTGAACATACGCTGACTTCATAAGCATGCCACTCCGTTCTTATCCTCGGTTCAAATATCGCTTCTTTACAGCCAAATAAATCATGCCCTTAATTTCTACCAATACAATCACTAAAATCTTGGTTCAGTACAGAGAAACGAACAAACAGTCCCGAATCAAGACGGGACTCACAAATGAATGGCATTTGTGCATTTAGTTCCAAATATGTGCTCTGATTGGCAGAGAACAATAGTACTCCGCTATTAAACTTACGAATCACCCCCATTTGAGTGGACAAAAAATTCAATATGGTGTAAAGAATACCAATCAAAGTCTACATCTGAGAGATTTTGAGTTGGCACACGGTTGGCTAATCCTGCATTATTATCAAGCGTCACTTTTTCCCCATCCCCCAGAGCCACTAAATGGCCTGAGTGTACTGCGATCATATATTAGCCGCCAAAATCATCCCATCCAACCTTTGATTTTTATCTACGGGATGGCGAAAGGGACAAGGAATAGACCTCTCAACATACTGCAACTCTGCCTGACCTTCGCCAATGGACCAACGATGCATTTGCTAAGGTAAATGCTCGCGCGTAACACTCATATTCTCACACAAGTGGCGTATATACTGCGTAACAAGAAAATATTAGTGGTTTTGTTTGAGTTCTACGTTTTTAGACTGGTTTGATGCAGCCCAAATTTCTTCTAGTGCTCAGCACATCGTTTCATCTCTACCTACATAGCTACCACACCGAACACGCAAGACATCAAACATTCCAGCTCACTCTCTTGACTCTTCCATCCATAACAAAGTTTGCTGTTCCTGGACCCTTAGTATTCATTGCATTCGCCAGAAATATTTTTCCCCCACTCGTTTTAATACATCTTTATGTCCCATTCTAATATTCATCATTGTCATATGACACCATATTTCAAATGATTCTATTTTCCTCTCTTCTGTTGCAACAAAAGTCTAACTTTTACTTTCACACATTGCCACTAGTCAGACAAAGACTTCTGAATATGATAATCTAATTCCCAAATCCATATTTCATGTCAACACATTTACTTTCTGTAGAAAGGCTTTGTTTGACTATCACGTTTTATTTTGCTTCCCAAATAGCAAGTGTCCTGAATTTCATTTTGTGTATCACCTGACAATTGATGCCAATAGGGGTATTCATTACTTCCTGCTGTATTCCATGAGTTTGTCTTTATATTTATTCATTTCATATTCAAATCCAAAACCGCTGGGGTATCGGCTAAGATGACAATGTCGCTAGGAAATCACAGGGTCAACAAGTAGTTCCATGAAGAACTATATAGCCTATTTTCATATATCCTACTTATGTTAACTGCCACTATCAACATAAAAAATTTCAGTTTGATTGCTATAATAGATTCGTAGATATTGGGAATCGACTAAATATTTCGGATGGTCGCCATGTTGAATTTTATATATGTAGGTCCTAGAGTTATGTACTGCTACATGAAGATTATTGTGTACGTGTAGCATTCAAACTTCAATCGCATGATTAGGACACAAGAAGTAACAAGGAGATTTTAAAATTTCGCACAGCTGCCATCTTGTGGTTATGGTTACAATTGAAATAAATTAGATGCCAGTGGATTAACATTAGTATAAGGATTTACTGTACCAAGTTTCACTGCACTCAGATGGTTAAATTGCGATAAACGTCCATCTGAATATTTATACTTCGCGTCGCCGCCATGTTGGATTTGTGATCACCAGGTCATTTAAAGTCCTATAGGTGAACTTAAGTTCATAGCCCCTATGAACATATAAAAATTGAGTTTGATTGCTATAATAGATTCGTAGATATTCAGAGCCGTTTAAATATTTCGGATGGTCGCCATGTTGGATTGTTAAATGTATAGGCCATAGAGTCATATACCATTAAAGGAAAATTATTGCGTAGGTTAATTATTCAAACTTTCACTCCGATCGCATGATTACGACACAAGAAATAAATACTTAATTTTAAAATTCGCACAGCCGCCATCTTGAGGTTATGTAAACAATTGAACATAATTAGATACCAGTGCATTATAATGTGTATCAATATTTGCTGTAAAAGATTTCATTGCGTTTGAAACATTAAATCGCGAGAAAGGTCTATTTAAAATTTTCAAGTTCGCTTGGCCGCCATGTTCGTTTTGTAGTCAACCGGTTTTTGAAAGTCTTATAGATGAACTTCTAGTAGTGCCCTTTATCCCCGTACAAAATTTAAGGGTGATACCGCTAACAGTTTCAGAGATATAGAATGCCGGTGAAATATTTCGCACATCCGCCATCTTGTGGTTATGTAAACAATAGATCGAAGTTAGATGTCGGTGCATTACAATGTGTATAAACATATACTGTACCAAGTTTTATTGCGTTTGGTTTGTTAAATCGCGAGAAACGTCTATTTAATAGTCGCAAATTCGCGTGGCCGCCATGTTGGTTTTGTAGTTACTAGTTTTTTAAAAGTCACATAGGTTGATTTCTAGTAGTTTCCTTTATGACCGTAGTAAATTCCAGGGTGATATCGGGAATAGTTTCGGAGATATTGAATGCTGGTGAAATATTTCGCACAGCCGCCATGTTGGATTGGTGAGACGTAAGATAATTTGAAGGGCACGGCCGGGGTCGCCCCAAATAGTGCTATGAACTTACCGAGTTTCATTGAAATCGCTCCAGCCGTTTACATTTTATTAGGGGGGGGGCACACACACACCTCACACACTCACACGGGCACACACACACGGACAAAAGGTGATCTCATAAGCCTATTTTTTTCAGAATTGAAAATAGGCTAAAAAATGTTACCTCCATCATTTACTCCAACTTTAAATGTCTCACATTTTCTTCAATGCTGGTTAAAAGTATAGGTAAATTGTAGGAATGAAACGTTGCAAGATATTTCTTAAATGTGAATTTTGCACCGTTGAAATGTATACATTCCTCATCACCATAGGTAATCAGCCTGATTACTCACGCTTCAAAGGTCCTGTCTAGAATAATTTACAAGAGGTTGGAAAGCCAGATCGAAACGGAGTTGGGTGAAGACCAGTTTGGTTTCAGGAGAAATGTAGGAACAAGGGAAATTGTACTAAGTCTTGGGGCTGATTTTGGAAGGCAGAATATGGAAAGATAAGATAACGTTCAAGGCATTTGTAGACTTAGAAAAGGCTGCAGATAACGTTGATTGGACTAAATTGTTTGCCATTTCGAAAACGATTGGAATAAAGTACAGGGATAGGAGGGTCATCTACAATCTATACAGAAACCGGACAGCAGTCATTCGAGTTGAAGCACATGGTAGAGAAGCTGGTATTCAGAAAGGTGTAAGGCAAGGCTGCAACTTATCACATATACTTATCAATCTTTACATTGAACAAGCTATGAAGGAAATTGGAGAAACATTTTCAGTGGGAGTGAAGATTCAAGGAGAAAAAATTCAACTCTGAGATTTGCCGATGACATACCGGTAGTCATCTTGGCCGACACGCTTGAGGATTTGAATGAGTTTTTGAATGGTATGGAAAAGTTGACACAGCTTATCGAAGGATTAAGAATGCTTTTGGGGAAAAGAAAACTAAGTGCTGTAATATTAAGACCACAAATGGAAAGCCTCTAACAGTTAGGGAAAAAACGGCTGAGAGTTGGAAAGCTTACATAGAGTGTTTGTATAAGGGAAATGAGATTGAGAATCATGTAATGGAAAGGGAGGAGGAAATTGATGAGGGTGGAAAAGGAGATTTAATATTGAGATCAGAATTTGACAGAGCATTGGAAGACCTAAGCAGGAACAAAGAACCAGGCATAGATTATCTACCGATTGAGTTGCTACGTTGCATAGGAAATGAAGGTCTGATCAGGTTATTTCACTTCGTGTGTAGGATTTATGAGACAGGTGAGGTACCCTCTGATTTCAAGATGAACGTTATCATCCCTATAACAAAGAAAGTGGGAGCTGACAGATGTGAAGATTACCGTACAATCAGCTTGATCACTCATGCTTCAAAGATCCTGTCAATAATAATTTGCAAGAGGATGGAAAGTCAGATAGAAACGGAGTTGGGTGAATACCAGTTTGGTTTCAGGAGAAATTTAGGAACAAGGGAAGCTGTACTAAGTCTTAGGCTGATTTTGGAAAGTAGAATGAGGAAAGATAAGAGAACGTTCATGGCTTTTGATAACGTTGATTGGACTAAATTGTTTGAAATTTTGAAAACTCTTGGAATAAAGTACAGGGATAGGAGGGTGATCTACAATCTAAGCAGACACCAGACAGCAGTCATTCGGGCTGAAGGACATGAGAGAGAAGCTGGTATTCAGAAAGGTGTAAGGCAAGGTTGCAACTTATCACCCAAACTTTTCAATCTTTACATTGAACAAGCAATAAAGGAAATTGTAGAAAAAATTTTAAGTCGGAGGGAAGATTCAAGGAGAAATAATTTCAACTCTGAGGTTTGCCGATGACATAGTCATCTTGGACGACACGCCTGAAGATTTGAATGAGTTTTTGAATGGTATGGACTCCGTCTTGAGGAAATAATTAATGATGAAAATTAATAACTGTAAAACAAAAATATTGGAATGCAGCCGAAATAAATCAGAATACTCTATGGACATCAAATTGTCAGGTGAAAAACTAAAGGAAGTAGGAGACTTCTGTTTTCTTAGGATGCAAAATAACCAGTGATGGACGAAGTAAAGAGGATATAATAAGTAGGTTAACACTGGCAAGGAAAGCATTTCTACAGAAAAGAAATCTGTTGACATCAAATATAGATTTAGGTGTTAGGAAGTCATTTTTGAAGGCCTTTGTCTGAAGTGTGGCGCTCTATGGAAGGGAAACTTGGACAATTGGTGCAGCAGAAAAGAGGAGAATTTAAGCGTTTGAAATGTGGTGTTACATGAGAATGATGAAGATCAGATGGGTAGATACGGTTACAAACGAAGAGGTATTAAGACTAGTGGGAAAGGAGAGATGTTTCTGGCGACTGATAATGAATAGAAGAGATAGGTCGGTAGGATACATACTAAGACACCCAGGAATAGCAAGCTTAGTTATGGAAGCAACGGTCAAGGACAAGAACTGTAGGGGTAGACCAAGGTTAGAATATGTTACACAGATTGCCTCGGACGTAGGGTCTGGTAGCTATGTAGAGATGAAACGATTAGCTCAGGAGAGGGAGGAATGGAGGGCTGTATCAAACCAGTCAAAAGACTGAAGACTAAAACAAACAACAACACCATAGGCTAATTACAACGATCAGCTTCAGCATATTTCAACTTACAATACTTGCTAGAGTAGTAACCAGGCATAGTACCGGGTTACCCTTAATATGGCTTCTTAACTGTTACCATCGTGTAATTTGAGATGATTCCTTACGAGCTCTATTGCCCGAGTTCTGGGTTGCCTCAAATATCAACGAATATTATTTTATATGAACGTACATACGTGAGCATTCTATTTTAATATTGTTCCGGATTGTATTCTTCTATCTTTATGGAACTTGTGTTGGTTTGAAATAACGTGGACTCGTGATAGATTTCCCCGGTGAGATTAACTTCATGAACTGAGTACATGTCACTAGATTTAAATTGCACATTGAGATAACCAAGTGAACAATTAGCTGGTTTTAAGGTATCCACTCGTGAATAGATGTTGAGTTGTTTGCTTTCTGTGCGTGCATGTGTTTCGAGCGTAAGTTTTGCTATATTTCATTGTCAAAATAAATTATGGGTTGGGCAGATATTTAAATGGTAGTAGCATTCTTGTACCTCGGTATTATTAACTTGTTGGTTAGGCCTCTGTGAATTATTGTTTGGGATGAATGAGAGATAAAGGTGCGCCTTGATAGGTCATCAATTACTGCAACAAAAGTTCCTTATATTAATTTAAAATGCATTAACCTAGATTTCTATTCCCGCGGTGTTTATATACATTTTTGTGAATCAAAATGATTAATAACGATATTGTAGGAATATGTACTCGATTACATTTCCTAATGTAGCTCAGATCTAATTTTTTATGGGGTGAATTAAAAATTGTTGTGACTGGCTTGTATACCTTTCAGGTGGGGTTTAAGTGTTGATGATGTTTGATGAAGCGTGGTATTACCGCGACTTGCATTCTCAGATAAAAGTCAAAAGGCCTATATTTAATACTTAAATGGGTCATCGTTGTGTTATATATGGTGTAAGTCGCAAACTTAAGCCCGTTCGAGAGATTGCCTTTGATCTCTTCATGCATATATTTGCTTCTTTACTCCTCATATTTTCAGGATTTATTCCTATTCCCTGTCACCTCAAAGCTCATTTGTATTGAGGTCTCTTTTAAAGGAGCCATTTAAAATTCAGTTGCAGTTTTGATGTTTAAACCTAATGTTTTAGGGAAGTGGGTAATTTTGCCCTGAACTTAGAAGGAGATTGAATTTATGCACTAGGATTATTTACCCTTGTTTGGAATGGTGAGCGTTTGGTGAAGTTAAATGTTAAATTGTTTGATATAGATTAATTACTTTTTGTGGTTCTTTATAAAGTGAATCTTGATTTGTCCATCTCGTTGAAATTATCCAAATTTAATGTAATTACCCTTATCTCTTTTAAACTTGTGTTCACAGG
The DNA here is from genome assembly GCA_946902985.2 of Meconema thalassinum. Classification (NCBI taxonomy): domain Eukaryota; kingdom Metazoa; phylum Arthropoda; class Insecta; order Orthoptera; family Tettigoniidae; genus Meconema; species Meconema thalassinum. The sequence continues at coordinate 156,795,758 of OX336388.2, read as the reverse complement.
TTTCTTATCAATCATTTGTTTGTTTCACATCATTGCCATTATCAACTTGTGTATATGAAATAAATACTGGATTTGCCTCAAACGTTCGTACTCACAATTTTAAGCGCATTTCTATGGGCAGTGTAACCCTGTTAGGTAGGTGCTGATGTTTGGTTTTGTGTTAATACTGAGAAGGCAGTGGAATAAAGATGGCGGGGCTGAATCACAGGCGAGTTTGACTGTTGTAGAACGAGCACTGGTGAAATCTACAGAAAGGTTATGTTGAAATTTAAAACGACTAAAGAGATTTGGTGACAACGATACTGAAGAACGTGCCGAAAATACGAAATGGTGAAATTGAGGGCGGAAATGTCTCAAAACGGCGAAGATCGGTAATAATCAAATTGGTGTCTGCCAGCTTCAATGCGTCCATCCGATCCATTAATACCTTTGATCCGTCAAGAGATGCACCGTCGGACTGTCTTGTACAATTCGAAATGTACGCAGATTTTAGTGACGTAACTGAGGAAAAGAAGCACGGGTTGCTAGTTGCGTTCTTGGGAGTACGCAATAAAAATGCGACAATCGTGCTTAATGGGGAAGATAAAGGATAAAAGATTTATGGGTTTATCCAATTTGTTGAAGAGTAATTATGAACCAGCTACCTTCAAATGGACTTATAGAAGGAAATTGTTTAACAGAGCGAAGACAGCGGACGAATCAAATCACGCCTATGCAAACAGTTTCCGAGTTCTTTTGGAAGGCACCTTGAGACGGTGCTGGTAAATGGATTTTGTAGAGGAGTCAGAAGTGATCTACTGAAATCCAAGCTAGACAAGCAAACTTAGACACATTGCAAGAAGCCATAGCAAAGGGTGTTAAGTTGGAAGGACTTCAAGTAATGAAGCAAGAAAAGTCGGCGGGTAAAGTCTACACGGTTATGGTTCGGGGTGGAGGCCAGAGCCAAGCATCATCCCGTGGGCGTGAGGGAGTCCAGAATTTTCACCAGTTGCGAGGCAAGGGAGGATATTCTTCACCGAACTAACTGGTCGGAGCTTTCCTGGGCCTAGAGGTGCTCCTGATAAGGCTGCAAGATAAGGTCGTGGTTCACAACCGGGCAGTATGAACAACGAAGACGACGCTGTTACAATTGTACTTCATGTTATCATTTAACACGAGACTGTCGTCACAACACGTCGAAGTACTACAACTAACAAGTGGAAGTAGAAGCTGAGAATGATGAGGATTATGAATATAATGGTGTTTACGTTAGTATGAAAACTTTTGTGTGTGAGGAAAGAATTACTAGCATGGAGATTGTTCCCAAGCGAGTGAGCGTGGATTTGTATTTCGACACATGAACGACAGATTGGGACTTGGAGGCGGCAAAGCAGTGAAGAGAAATTGAGGAAGTGCCATGTGAGAGTAATTTTGGCGAATGTGTCGATGAGGAAGAATTTGTGTGTGAGATAAATTAAGTGAAAAGTGTGCCGAGTGGTAATAATGAAATTCCAGTGATAATTAAAATGAATGTGGATGGTAAGAATGTATTTGCTAGGCTAGATATTGGAACACGAAATTATTTTGTACATGTCTTAATGTGGAGGGGGATGCAAGGAAGTGGTCCATTGAAGACAGGGGTAGGGATAAGTTCCTGGAATGGACATAATTAAAATGGTGCAGGTCAAATGAAGGTGTCTGTTAATGAGCGTGGTAGAGCTTATCGCTTGAGATTGGTGCTTTGTGATAGTAACAGAATTTAGACTATCTATTTCAAGAGAATCATTGGATATGTTTGTACCTCAGTGGAGAAGAAAGCTTGTAGTTTAACGTCACCGTTATTCTCGCGATCATGAGCCACGGGACCTGCATTTTACGTGGAATCCGAAACACAAGACGTGACATTTCACTTCGAAAAACTCACATGCATTGACCGGAAATCGAACCAGGTCCGCCTTGGTGAGAGGCGTACAGCTTAACCACTGCGCCACCACACCCCTTCCTCAGTGGAGAAATGTGTGGCAATTGGAAAAATTAAAGCTCTTCGAGAAAATATTAGAAGATATGTGTCAAAAGAAGATATGAAAGAGCTGATACTGAAATACTCCGCCAGGCAATGCGCATCATCTCTGGTACTCTACGTTGCACCCCTACCCAGTGGCTACCTGTACTTTGTAATATCGCTCTACCCCATATAAGGAGACAGCGAGCTCTTGTTCGCTTGTGGTACAGGATCAAAGAAAATGCTGAGCTTCCTATTCATCAGGATGTCATACGGCTCTCTACAGAGGTTGAAATCCCGAAAGCCAGCATGCAAAACAGCTATTGATCTTTCGTCCACTGAGTTCAACAACCGAAATGCCTGGAGAGATGTATGGCGAAACTCCTCACCTCGCGGCCTACTTCAAATCAGTGACCCCACCACAAAACTTGCTGGTTTTAATCTTCCTCGGGCAGTTTGGTCAAGGCTCAACAGAATCCAATGTTGTACTGGTCGAACAGGTGCAGCCCTACACTAGTGGGGTTGGATAGATTCCCCACGATGTGACTGTGGTTTTGAAATGCAGACTACGAGCATATTGTGTAGGAGTGCCCTCTGCATTAATATCCCGGCGCCTTGGATGATCTCCACTCAGCAACTCCTGATGCAATTACGTGGATGACAGACCTTCCTGTCCAAATTTGAAGAGATGGCTCTAATGCTGTGAATAGTGTTTATTGTAAATAGTGTATATAATTATTTTCTGTCTTGTAAGCATCATACGCTAAATAATAACTTGATATCCGAGCAGTAGTATTGCGGGGTTTACAGTTTCGGTATTTTCACAATGATTGTGATGCCTTTAAGTTTGAGAGAAGCTGTGAATGAAGGACTGAGAAGGAAGGTGCGAGAAAGTAGATATTTCAGTGTAGAAAGGTCCCTTTGGGCTTCACCTGTGTGGCCTGTTCCCAAGCCTAACTCTTCAGAGGTGAGAGTAGTGCATGATTACAAGAGAATTGTCGATCCAAACATCATACAGTTAAAAAATATATATATATATATATCCGCCTGAATCAATATTTTAATAGGTATACCTTAATAAGTATTGATTCAGGCGGAAATATAAACTTTTTTAACACTGTATAAGCACATCAATACGGAACCATTAAGAGTAATTTAAATCGTAGAATCCTAACATTGTTGTAGATTACCCGTTGCCTATACGATGATAGTTTAACGCCTCAATGGGTGACGTTGTGATACAGTTGATTGTAAAATGCTCACATGCAGCAGAAACTTGATGAGATGTCTCAAGAAATTGTAGTGCTGAATACTTGCATAGGATTATTAAAACCCACTAGATTGCCTTATGGTATCGCAAGTGCAAGTGCTAGTTTTCAATCTGTGATTGATCAGATTTTCTTCGACTTAACATGTCCCTTTGTCGATGCTATAATTGTTTGAGGTGGACATATTGATGAGTGTCGTAAGAATTTTCATACGGCGTCATGGAGATTGGAGAAATATCATGTGAGAATCAAGGACGGTAAGCTCAAACTTTTTGTCCAGAGTGTAGAATTTCTTGTTTTTTTGTCAGGCTGCTAAGGGTATAAACCTTCACCAAACGAGTAAGAGGGGCAGATGACCTCGTAGTTCCGCCTCTTCAACAATAGTTATATAAACGAGTAAGAGCTATTATGGAATGCCCTGTACCGTCCAATAGGTCAAAACTGTCATGGGAATTTTAAACTGTTAAAATCTGATTTAGTCCCACTTCCTTGATAGCAGTGCATTCGTTGTTACCTGCGGGTGTTAAGTGGGAGTGGACTAAACAATGTGATGAGGCAATGGGGTTGAGTAAGAACATACTGCGTTCTGAGCCTGTATTAGCTATTTTTGATCCTACAATGACTTTTGTTTTAGTTCGTGATTGTTCTCCAGATGGAGTGGGCGCTGTGCTCGCACAGATGAAGGGTAGAAGTGAAAGGCCTGTGATGTACATGTTCGGTTCCGTGATAGATGTGCAACAAAGGTACCTCAATTGGAAAGGGAGGCCTTAGCTAGTGCCACAGCTCTCGCCAAGTTCAATAACGTTCTGTGGGGAGGACGGTAATTCTTGTGAATGACAACGCTGCTCTCAAAATCTTGTTTGCCCCTTATAGAGTATGTTCCAAAAGGAATGCATTGCGGTTGCATAAGTGGGCTGCCATGTTGAGCAATGAATTGACCTTAATTACTATCAAGTGATATATGCATGCTTCGGTTATGAATTTATGTCGACGATATACAAATTATGTTGGCCAAAACTCAAGTATCATTAACATAAATAGTCAAATAGTAAGCATTGATATCAAGTCATTTTGAGGTTAGAAGAAGCTATACCGATGCACTTTACTTTACTCCACCTGGAAGACGAATTTTCATACGAAGATATTTTTGGCAAGTTAATTGATGATTACCACTTACATGTCAAGTATGCTTGAATATGAGTTGCTATTATAGAATTCTTAACGCACATTGTGTTGCCAGTAGTGGATCAGACAAGTCTACAGAGTGAAGAATCATCTTGAATTTTCGACTGATTTTTGATAATATGTATTTACGTTTATTATCGAAAATTCTTCCAAGTATAACGACGATATATATCTACATTCTAAGAAAAAAAGTCTCCTATTAATATATTTTTCGAAATACTTATAGAATATCAACATAATATTTGAGTTGCATATCAATTCATATATTTACAAGTTTTGCAATAATTTAAATTAACACGATTTGTAATGATATCCATTTAACTAGTTTTAAAGGTATAATATTTTTCACGCTGAGGATGGAATCATTGATATTTCGAAACATGTACGTCATTTAATATTTCACTTACTAATGATCAGGCAGATTTTCAATTCATCAATTCTATCAATCAAAAAGGATTTATCAATTTACCTTTTTTTAATGTTTAATAAGTAGGCACTCTATGTTGGGCATTTACCATTACACCATTGAGTACTCCAGCTGGCAGTACTGGCAACAAGGGTCCAAATGATGGTTTTTCCAGTTACTCCACCAGGAGTGTGCCTGAAAGCTCTATGTTTTATGAATCGTTCAAGGTGGAAATTGAAACTGAAATCTCTCATGTTTGCCCTATGGAAAAATATTTCTACTTATGTTCCCAACGGTTAAAAAGGATAATAGTCGTGTAAATACTTTCAGACAAAGGAGTAGTTTGAAATAATTCACAATAATTTTAGAATTCTACGTGCAAAAACTGTTAACAACCTAAAAGAAGTACTACAGATTTTATTTATATAATCATTCCTACAAGTGAAGAACAAAGATGATGGGCAACAACAATAGTCTCTCTCGCTGTCAACATTGCAACATATACAAGTTTTCCACCGTAGTGATATGCCAAGCTGGTAAGCCATAATTTAATACCGGACTGACTATGCTATGTAGGACTACCATAGAGCAATGGGTTTACAACCTCTCAATTTTCAATATAGAAAGCTAAGAAGCCACGTTATAAATAATGACTTATTGATAATCGATATGACAACTTTTCAGTCGGTCAACACAGTATAATCCAAATTACTGGGAAAAGCCAAAAATAACCAGAAAAAATTACTTGTGTTTAAAATATATACAGGGTTAACGAAAAAGGTTGCAGCAATTTCAAAACATCATATCTCCCGTTGTAAGTAGAATAAGTTAATAATTCGACCTGCAAACTAATCAGGAACTCATTGAGTATTAGTTTTAAATGTGACTGTACTCCGCCCGTGACCTTCAGCCGATGCGCAGAATGAGTGCGCGGAAAGAAGCTGCCACGCCTCTGTTTCCGTTGTGAGTGTGATTGCAATGGCAGCAGTTCAGCAGAAATCAGAGTGTGTGTTTAAATCTGTTATAACAGTTCAGTGCACTTTCCGGCGTGTTATGGTAGGGATCTCTCTCATGCTAATAACATTAGATGGAGGTATGAAAAGTTTCAGGAAAACTGGCAGCGTTGACGCGAAGAAGTCTCCCGGACTCCCTGGAACGAGTGACGAACCTAGGGAGCACACATAGAACAATAAGGAAGGAAAAAACTTTTTGAATTGGCCAATTTAAAATAATACTCGTTGCATTATCTCAAATAGTTCCTGAGCAGTGATTTTTTGAAATTGCAGCATCCATTTTCGATGACCCTGTACAGTATGTTTTGGACTACAGAAGAGGGAGAAAACTTAGAGCTGACAGGTTTCGCTCGTCAAGCAAACATCATCAGATCAAAATATCAGTCGATCAACAGTGTGTTATCCCAATTATAGGTACATGCGAAAAATAACCTGAAAAAATACGTGTGATTTATACTGTATATGTATTAGACAACTGAAGAGGCCGAAAACTAAGGATATCATGCCACGCTTGTTGGCCAACTGATGTTTAAATCTGATGATACTCACTTGACGAGCTAATCATGTCATCACTAAGTTTCCTCCCTCATCTTCAGTCCAAAACAAACATATATATTTTAATCGCATGTAATTTTGCAGGTATTTTTTCACATGTTCTAATAAGTGTTAATACCAACTCTCACGTGTCTGTACAAGAAGGCAGGCTTTACAGCTTACCTCTTCACTATGTTAGTGTTAGATACTGTTACTGATTATGACGTTAAGCTTGTGCACAGTGAGATAATACGGTTCATTATTCCATGAAATCACCACTCAAGAGAATATCAAGAGTTAACCATTGGATCTCAGGCTCAACCAGTAGAGAAGAAACGAAGTTTTCGAAGATCATCTGTTAATATACAAGAGAAAAGAGAAATGATGTCAGGTCAGAAGAGTCTAGTACCTGTACACTGAAGATAGTCATTGAAAGGAATCATACAAAAGAAGACGACCACACATGCTCCTGCATGATATAATGTTATGGTGACCGACATAATGCAATGCATAAATGTATGACTGTGTATCCTCAGATGAGAGCCAATGAAATTATTACATGTCCTAGTCGGAGAGAGTATTTAACAATATATATTGCATCGTATCGATCATACATCGTACTGTAATTTGATACTCAGGATGGTATAGTCATTATGGTAAAAGTTGGATTAGAGTACGAAGTTATCCATCATATACAGATATAAGACACTTTCACGAAGCAGAGGATCATTACGCATTCGAAATTTGCTGTTCGCACTGAACAGAAAGAATTTTCCTTGTGAGGACTAGCCCTTCGTTATCTCTCACTCCCCTATTGTGTGGTCTCAATTCCTGCCTGTATATATTCGTCTCGCCTGTAAAATAAGTTTGTGCTGGACAGGTCTAGCTAGACACGTCCTGACATGGTGTACGGTATGTCAATGTATTCTAGACATCTTTAATATTAAAATACAATCTCCAATACCTCCGCGCATAAGCAAAACAGCTATCTTTAAGAGCAGCCAATCTACTGGGAACGTCTTGAACTCTTTAATACTGCCGTAGTAAGGGCATCCGATTTATCGAAATATGGCACAAATTACACCCTTTTTCACTAATATGTTTCCCTAAATGTTGCCCCCTCATCTAGCCTGGCTAGACCGTAACTTTGTTTCTCGTCTCTTAAATCTCAATAATTGTGTGTTCGATTAGAATAATAATAAGAGTCGTTTATTTTAGCTACGTGTAACTCCATTGCTTCCTTATTGTCAAGGGTTATCTGTTTCAATTAATGATGTACGAAATTATAGTCTGTTTCTATATTGGTGAGGCAGGTCCCCTGATGTTGGGGTAGCACGCCTGCCCTGCACCCGGGGACCCCACGTTAGAATCCAGGCTCCATCGGGGATTTTAGAAACTAACTAGAAGGCTGGAACGGAGTGCACTCAGCCTCGTGAAGTCAATTGAGTAGCTGACAGTGAGACAGCACCCAGATCAAGGAGACCAAGATTAACAGCCAAGGGAACCCAATGTTCTGATCACGAGTCCCCTCATAATCTTCAGGCCAAATGGCTGGGCAGTAGTCGCTTGGTAGGCCAAGGCCCTTCAATGGCTGTAGCGCCATGTAGTTAGGTTTGGATTCTATGTTGGTGAACCTGTTCACGCATCGTACATATGTTCGCATACGGACGAATGTGTCCCATATTTTATCGCATTTCTGAAATCCCTGTTTCGTGTGTCCATTCTTCTGCCGGTTTGTCCTATGCAATTTGCTTGATACTCTGTGTATTGGCACGGCATTGAGTATACCCCTAATTTTGAGTATGAGTCTAGTATACTTAAATTACTGTTGTGCAGATTCTTGCCGGTTTTGTTGTTTGTTGTGAAGGCTGTTCTGATGCCTTCTTTCTTGTATAAATTTTTGATTTTGTGTGTATTCACGTTGACGATATTGAATCGTGCTAATTTGTTCTGAGTAGAGTTCGGCTTCAAAATTATTTTATTCTTGTTTCTGGATACGATTTGATCTTTTTCGATGGGTAAAAATTGGGTGATTGATGATTCTGTGTTCTCTATTGAAGTTTTAATATGATACTGATCAGTTTTATTGTTTCAGTTTTAGGTAAAAACACACATTCAAATTATTTACCAACTGAAAAGCAATTAAATTACGGCATATAAAACAACTTTATATGTATTGTCATTTAGACTTTCACGGCCCGTGTTACTAATCATAATGTTGTATTTTGGGCTTATGCCGTGTTTTATTATATTAATATTCGACGCGTTTCGAAAGAAACCATGTCTTTCTTCGTCAGGAATAATCTGGAATACGACAATGTTGCTAAGAGAAAGCAACGAAGAACATATAGAAGGTGCCCAATGATGGACGCCATTATAGCCCCATATTAGGGACATCGGAAAGCAGCAGTGAATTACTTTCTCAGGGTTCTGATAATAGGTAGCCAGGATTCACTGAGATTGTAGCCGGTGTCGCGGTTGAAATTATCTGAGTGTTTACGTATTTCAACCGCCTCCCTGATGATTCTGGGACGATATTGCTTTATACGGGCAAGAACATCCACTCCTTGGAACATGACATCATGGCCAGGTGTTAAAGCATGATCGGCAACAGCTGATTTATCAGGTTGAATGAGCCTGATACATATATTATGTTCCTTAATGCGAGTGCATATTGTTCTCGAAGTTTGCCCGATGTAAACCTTGCCACAAGTACAGGGAACTCTGTAGATAACTGGTTGTTGCAATTTAGGCAAACTGTCCTTAGTTGGTCGCAGGAGTTGCCTAATCTTAACAGAAGTTCCAAATACAGTCCGTATGTTGTACCGACGTAGGATTTTAGCAATACGATCCATCGTGTTATGTATGTACGGAAGGTAAGCAGTTCCTCTTACATCTCTTTTCTCAACTGACGTCCTATTATTATTTGTTGGTTTCAGAACCGTAGAAATCAAAGCCTTGCTATAACCGTTGCTCTCAAAGGTGGTTCGCAGGGTGTTAATTTCTTCTTGTAAAGAAGACACATCACAAATCCTCCAAGCCCTGGTAGTTAGAGTTGTAAGGATACCATGTTTCTGGGCAGGGTGATGGTGAGAACTTGCGTGGAGATATCTATTGGTGTGTGTTGGCTTACGAAAAACGCTGTGTCCTAAAGATCCATCCTCTTTCTTGGTGACGAGAACATCTAAAAAAGGTATTTTGCCGTCAGATTCCTTTTCCATGGTGAAACAAATAGAAGGGTGCTGGAGATTAAGGTGATCCAGGAAATGGCTAAGATTTTCCTCACCTTCCGTCCAAACAACGAACGTGTCATCCACATAACGCCACCAGATCTTCGGTTTGAAAGGAGCCGACAACAAAGCTTTCTCTTCAAGGTTCTCCATGAAGAAATTAGCCACAACAGGAGAGAGAGGACTACCCATGGCCACACCATCAGTCTGCTCATAAAAATTCCCATTCCATAGAAAGTAGGAGGAGGTCATGCAGTGATAAAAAAAAGTCTTGTGATGTCTTCAGGAAAAAAGCCATTGAGAGACATAACACCATCAATAGGTACTCTCGTAAACAGAGACACCACGTCGAGACTCACTAGGATATCACCCGGCTGAAGTGTTATTGCTTTCAACTTTTCCACGAAGTGTGTGGAATCCTTAATGTACGAAGGCGTGTTACCCAGAAGCGGCTGAAGTAGTCTACCTAGGTATTTGGAAAGGGCATAAGTAGGAGAACCAATCGTACTAACAATAGGTCTAAGAGGGACATCTTCCCTATGTATTTTTGGAAGACCATAGAGTCTCGGAGGAATAGCATCCCCTGGAAGGAGAGTCTTCGCTGCATCCGCTGGAATAGATGATTGCTTGATCAATTTGACGGTGACATTTGAGTAGCGAGTAGTAGGATCACGACTACTAATTCCAAGATCTCGTCTTTGTTATCAGCCCAGAAACATGGTATCCTTACAACTCTAACTACCAAGGCTAGGAGGATTTGTGAAGTGTCTTCTTTACAAGAAGAAATTAACACCCTGCGAACCACCTTTGAGAGCAACGGTTATAGCAACGCTTTGATTTCTACGGTTCTGAAACAAAAAATAATAATAGGACGTCAGTTGAGAAAAGAGATGTAAGAGGAACTGCTTACCTTCCGTACATACATAACACGACGGATCGTATTGCTAAAATCCTACGTCGGTACAACATACGGACTGTATTTGGAACTTCTGTTAAGATTAGGCAACTCCTGCGACCAACTAAGGACAGTTTGCCTAAATTGCAACAACCGGGTATCTACAGAGGTCCCTGTACTTGTGGCAAGGTTTACATCGGGCAGACTTCGAGAACAATATGCACTCGCATTAAGGAACATAATAGATGTATCAGGCTCATTCAACCTGATAAATCAGCTGTTGCCGATCATGCTTTAACACCTGGCCATGATGTCATGGTCCAAGGAGTGGATGTTCTTGCCCGTATAAAGCAATATCGTCCCAGAATCATCAGGGAGGCGGTTGAAATACGTAAACACCCAGATAATTTCAACCGCGACACCGGCTACAATCTCAGTGAATCCTGGCTACCTATTATCAGAACCCTGAGAAAGTAATTCACTGCTGCTTTCCGTTGTCACTAACATGGGGCTATAATGGCGTCCATCTTTGGGCACCTTCTATATGTTCTTCGTTGCTTTCTCTTAGCAACATTGTCGTATTCCAGATTATTCCTGACGAAGAAAGACATGGTTACTTTCGAAACGCGTCGAATATTAATATAATAAAACACGGCATAAGCCCAAAATTCAACATTATGATAAGTTTATATGTAACTAGCTATTTTACCCGGCATTGGCCGGGAGGTGTATTTACATGTTATCGAAAGATACATGCCAATATATTACGCAAAGTATATTCACTTTGCCCCTAAGTGAGTTTAAAACATAGTTATCCTGGGCTCTGAAGTTAATCAAGTGCAATATTAACTCACTTTAAATCTAGGCGAAAGGTACTGTGGAGTACAATAACGTAGTTGAGAATGCATCAATAACAAAGAGGGCTGTATATGCACATGTCTCAAGGACCTTGTCTCACAATTGCAGTACTTTCCTGAGAGTCTTTATTTTTGTTGTAACGGGTGTAATTTAGCCGTCTTGTTCACATAGTTCTCTTTCATTTTTAAATTGTTGCATCTACCTTTTTGAAAGGAAACTATATTTAAATTATTCTACGTTTGGATTATAAAGTCATTATTCTGGTGTCAAAAATAATTGCGATTTTTAACCCCGCACAAATTGTGTGATTAATGGGAAATGGCTTATTCATGTACATAAGTCAGTGTTTAGGCTACTATAGCTGCATATTAAGGAATAGTATTGCTGTATTTGCATGACAATTATCTCATATTGGGCGGCTTTGGTGGCGTATTTGGTAGCATGCTGAGCTTCTATGTCCAAGGTCACGGGTTCAAACTCGGCCGAAGTCATCGGATTTTTGAGGAGCGTTAAAATCCCTCAGTATGCCTTCCTTCGGAGAGGAAGTAAAGCTAGTGGGCCCATGTCATAGACTTACGTGATGTAAAAGAACCTTCCACTAACTACACTCGTGTGAAGGTAAAATTTGCAGGTTAAATTTGATTAACGCTATTAAGTTCCAACGTTCACCGTCAGGTTCTGGTTGCGGTGGTATCTATCAGCCAAGTTTGCAGCTAGGTGTCGTTGACGGTAGCATTTGGTAGCAAACGTAAGAACTACTTAAAATTGACTGTCTGCAGTCCTTACCTGAATTACAAATAACACACAATTAACACCGGTTATCAGGCAGATTCTACACACATCCAAAGTACACGGGGCTGCATGACCGCGTTGTCGCAGCCCCTAAACAGAAGAACCAACCAACCAATTGTTGTACCCCTAGGGTACGCTACCCTCATCCCCTAAATAAAATCCCCGACAAACCAAATTCCAAGCAATTACTTTAAAACCTACAAATAAAATTACAAAATTATAAGACTAGTAAGTTATCGCCCATATGAACTCAAGTAGCCTCTTGTCCCAGGCAACGACCCTAGAAAGGACTACGACTTAGGAGGAATGTACGGATTCCGCAGACGTAGCACAAGAAACCTATAAGAACCCCGGAGGTCATGCACCCGGGATCAGTCTGTCTAAGTGCTACCGACGTGACGAACCGCTGCTGTTAGCTGATGGGTAAGTGACTCAAGCGATCACTACACGCACATACACATTACACTCACATCCCCCTGTGCTTGGACTGTATTAATTCTTTATTTTTATTATATGAACTGCTATTTGCAAGCGTACCTCAAAATCGAGGTACACATTAAATTTAAAAGTAATAGAAGCCACTGGTCTTATCCTTTATTTAATTAGCTGATAAGATCCTATCCTCTTAGCTTCCCCATCAGGTAGGATCTAGAATTAGCTTCACTGTCTACTGTTTAATTGTTTCGTGACGTCAGCCGAGTGCTACCACACAGCGCTGACACAAGCAGGCTATCAGCTCGCCTGCGTACGACTTGCTTTAGACCGCTGGGTATCGCTAGCGCGCACAGAGTAGTAATTAAATTACCTTTCCAAACACCCCCTCACCCGGAACTACCCCGTCAAGCAGTACATTGGGGAGTTCTCCTTGCAGATCGTACTGACGATCGCAAATCACTAAATAATCCACACCTCTTACAGCAATCACCAAGCTCGCCCCCTAATCACACTAATTTCATCCCTTACGTTAATTTTTTGTACAGGCCACCCTCACAGGTACCTTACAAATGGTGGAGGCACTAGGTACCGCAACGTTGTATTAAAACAACGCCTACAGGTGTACAGACAACGTATTCCGCGGAAATGATCCCTAGAACCTAAAACCTCTTTCTAAGCCAAGCAGACGCCACCCAAAATTGGGATTTTTTTTGAAATAAGGGTCAGATATTATTTTTATACCCAACCCAAGCCCACCCCGATAGATAATACATTTTTAAACGCCACCCTTACCTAGCCATACACAATTTATATCCCCATAGATACGCCCTTACAAAAGGACGTACAGTAAAGATCCATGCTCAGATATCAACATATTAGTAAGTTGAAGCGTGTAATCAGAGATACAGCACACAACCTCGCCGTTACCACCAAACCACTACACCCTAAAATCCTGGTTAAGAAACCTGACTTAATAACCGAACACAACGCAGTCCAATTACTTACCGAACTTGAGGACGCAGTTATAAATCTTAAACTCAAGTACCCAAACGCAATCAGACAAAAACGCCCCATCACACGAGCACAAACACAGAACGCTCAACAGTCGCCCTCAGATAGCGGTGATAGTGAGGAATTCACCCCCACATTACCATACGCTATATTACAACACATTAGTGACACGCAGCAAACCTACAACGGATTGCAGGTCCTGTTACAACAGTTAAACGAAATTCCACTCAATTCTTCAAACGGGAAACTAATCGAAGATATAAACGCCATTGCCTTAACTCTAGGCGACAATATTAACAAGGCGCTTTCCACACTACAAGAAGTTAATATTGAGCATAACTTGTCGCTGGATAATATCCAGGGTACTGAGCAATTCGACCCTCAGGACGCTCCACACTCTACCCCTAACCACCCAGGCACTTCCCAAAGCGGAAATTCCTATATCACACCAATTCAGGTTCACTACCAACCCCTAAGCCACGCACACTCTAACGTTGCATTACATAACAGCGACTTAGATTCCCCAGTTGAGCGCACCCCCTCAATTACCCCCAACACTTCCTACAGCGCGGACATGGCCATGCCTACGAAGTATCCAATGATACAACCTGCTAAATACCCAGGTGACAAGCAGGACCCCGAGGGATATCTGAGAGCCTTCAATCGAACGGCTAAGATTAACGGCTGGACAGTTGAGGATAAAAAACGCCTCTTACCAGCCTACCTCACTAAATCGGCCCTCACGTGGTACGAACTCCATGAAGCCACCTTGGCCGATGCCACGTGAGTAGGGGAGTGATGAGAGTTCTGCCCCACCCCCCCTACCACTACTCTCAATGCGAGCCGATAACTCCCGAACCCGTAGTCGGAGATTCACGAATGAAGTGTCGTTGGACTCGGGATGACGGGGGCTTTGCTATGGACCAGTCGTTATATTTTAGAAAAAAAAATGAATTTTTTTGTTTTCGAAAATAGGCGATAGTTTGAAAACCAAACAAGATAGAACGTTGTGCCATGGCTCAAACGAATGGTCTTTATGACCTTTATGTTCTATAATAAATCTTTTTTACTTTTTATGTTTTTTTTGAAAACACTCGAATTTTGAAAATCCTATATTTTGGAAACTAGGAACTCTACAAAAAAAATTGTTTGGCGTAAATCAATGGTCCCTACCCCCTCTACCCCCAAAATAAATTTCAAGTCTCTAGGATGAAAACCTGTAGTAGTGTGGTAACAGGTAGTAGTGTGGTAACAGGGGAGCTGCTCCACTTAGGAAGTTGTGAACCCCTGCGACCTTGAAATGGAAGGAGCCATGCTAGGAGGGCATGCTTGGATTCGTTTTTTTCGTCTCGTCGTGCTCTTTACGGGAATGTAGGTGTCGAAAAGGTGAAAATCTGGAAACACGGGTTTTTTGGGGGGAAAAACATGATTTTAAACTTTTTGCTATATCTCGCGAACCAATTATGCTAGAGGCATGTACGACAGGTCCAAGGACTCGGGGTGACGTCCTTTTCTGCTATGGACTATTCGTTGTAATTAAAAAAAAATTGGAAACTCGATTTTGGGGTAAACACGTGTTTTTTGTGATTTTGCCGATATCTCACGAACCAATAACGCTACAGGCATGTACGACGGGTCCAAGGATTCGGGCTGACGTCCTCTTTGCTATGGACCACTCGTTATAATTTTTTTTAAGTTGGAAACTCGATTTTGGGGTAAACACGTGTTTTTTGTGATTTTTGCAGATATTTCACGAACCAATAACGCTAGAGGCATGTACGACGGGTCCAAGGATTCGGGCTGACGTCCTCTTTGCTATGAACCACTCGTTTTAATTTTTTTTGTAAAATTGGAAACTCTATTTTGGGGTAAACACGTGTTTTTTGTGATTTTTGTCGATATTTCACGAACCAATAACGCTAGAGACGTGTACGAGGTGTCCTAGGATTCGGGCTAACGCCCCCTTTCGAGTGTGGTAGATATTTTTTCCAAAACAAATTCACAAAGGGCCTAACGCCATACATGTTGAAAAGACGTTTTCTTTTTAATCTGTTTATAATGTTTATGAAGCATGGTGGTTGTGAGAGACGATACGACTGAGTGTGTGTGTGTGTTTCAATGAACCTGTCGCTAACCACAGTGACTGTTCAATAGAACAATCGCTATTTCGACGGGTCGGTTTATGACAGAACGAGGTTGCGTTTTTTCACACATTTTACCTTTGACGTGTAAACGGTGATGAGAACTTGGTTCTATGTTGGTCGAAGCGAGTACAGAAAACCAACTTGCAGACGAGCAAGAGGTGAATGTCATTTGAGCTTATCGGAAGGCGATGATCTGACTTGACAACAGGTGCAATGGAAAAATGACCATGAAGCTTGAAGGTGAAATAATCTGACCATTGTGGTGGCAGGGAAAAGCGAAATGCATGTGAACACATGTGAAACCACATGAGGGATAAACCAGTGACATCCTGTCTTGCTTCGTACGTGACAAAATGCAAGTTCATGTGAAATTTGATCTACCTCAGGTGTTCACCTTGGACGTTGGCTGTCCACGTGCACGATAACTGTTAACAAGTTACATCCTGTTTTGCTTCGTACGTGACAAAATGCAAGTTGACGTGAAATTTGATCTGTCACAGGTGTTCACCTAGGACGTTAGCTGTCCACGTGCCGGATAACAGAATGTTCAAAGCGTGGGAATCGCTGAACCAGTAAAAAGTATGATGCAACTTGTCGGAATGATGTCACAACCAATAGATAGGCAAGAGCTGCGAACAACAGTGGTGGGAGGAGAAGGAAGGGAGAGGGGGAGGGGTAATGTAAGAGAGAACAAAGGTGGAAAGAGAAAGCAATATGTGGAGCTGAGGACTGTACACATAGAGCTATAGGTGGTGTACAAAATGTGTGAATAAATTAAAAATTGCACAGGTTCACACAACATGTAATTTATTGATCCAAGAATTAAACGTAGAGTTAAACCCTAACCATTTGACATAGAGTTTATTTCCTTTTTATTTCAACACTTTTTCCACAAGATAATGCTGAGGAAATGCTGTTTTCTGAAGTTCATGGAGATAAAATCTACCTTTTATGGGTTGATGGTTGAGGTCCTCGAGTAAATAGGTGACTGGAGTGTCCAAGTTGACTCGACGAATTCGAAATAGTTCAGTCCCCCACTGTGGCGTGTAGCCCTTATTGAAGGCAGACTTAAATTTTCTCACACGAACAAAATCCCCAATTTTCAGTCGGTGACGTTTAGGATCGGCTGTTTTTATGGGGTTAAACAGTTTATCCAATCGCTGAATATTTTTGGTCACGAGGCGTGGCTTGGTCCCAATCGTTCTATGTTTGGTGTCATTGTAAGGTGATACTAGCTCTGGCAACACGTCCAACCAGCGATACGTGCCCTGAGCGGTAAACGCTTTCCACATATGGGTTTTCAATGTTCGGTTGAACCGCTCGACCACACTGGCTTTGAGATTGCTGTACGTGGTGTAATGGTAAATATCCTTAGATTTGAGAAAACTGGAGAAATCCTTGTTGAAAAATTCTTTGCCCTGGTCAGTTTGTAGCAGCTGAGGTTGACGTTTGGAGTGTTGAATAATATGTTGAAAGGCCTTGGTAACCAGTGCACCAGACATGCGACGCACAGGTTCAACAAAGGCCATTTTGGAATAGACATCAATGACGGTCAACATATAGCGTACACCGTCGTTAACGCTAGCATAGGGTATCATTTCAACCAAGTCAGCCTGCCAAAGTTCATCCACACCTCGTGAAATCACCTTGAGTCGCGGATAGTGACGCCTAGCTGGGCGATGCAACTCGTGAGCAATACCCATTTTAATGGGTGATGGCTTAAACAATAATTTTGGCATTTCGAAGTTCTTGTTCAATTTCTTGAATTTCCCAATCGTGACCGGTATGGCCAGCTTGACGTGAGGCATGCAACAACTGTAGCCGCTGGACGAGCTTATTGGGATTGTGCCAGTAGGTAACATCCACAAGGGGTTTTAATGGTTTAAATGCCACTCCCGAAGCGGACACTTTACGACGAGTACTTTGACTGGTGGGAAACATTTTTGCAATGATGGTTTTATATTTTTGAGATATATTGGCATTTACTTGTTAAGAGGGATCATACTGTCTTTTGTGAGCATGGGTATCCAATAAAATGGATTTATATTTGTCAAGGTCCTCTGACGTATAATCATTGGGAGAGGGGGTCCGAGAAAAGAGCAGCTTTAACAGTCCTGGCGTTAATTTATAGTTGATATTTTTAATGACAGCTTTAGTACGAGCAAATTTAATGGATGAATCGCCAATTTTAAAACTATCATCCTTTCCAATAAATAGATCGGTGAAATAGGGTTCCAATGTTGATCCATAATATTTTATTAAAATGGTTTTCAGTTGAGCTTTATGTTGTGGGGTGGCCAAGAGTTGTGAAAACGGAGACGCCCTGGAAGGGCAAGGTGTTTCGACCATGGCCAAGGATTTCTTTTTTTCTCAAAAACTCTGCAAGGGGTGCTGCCTTTTTTTGAGGCGTAAACACTTGTTCCTCCTCATCCTCAACTTCACTAACACTAGTCAAATCTTCCTGTTCCTCTTCCTCTTCCTCAGGGTCCTCGTGCAGCGTCTGCGTGGCTTATGAAACGGTGGGTAGCGTTTCAGATGGCTTGAAAGAGGGTTTCAACATGGCTTTTAGTGGAGGTGCTAAATGTTGCTGAATAAACAAAGCATGATTGGCACGTGATTGTTTCAATTGACGAAACGTTTGGCGAATAGTATTTTTTGCTCTAATAATATGCTTTTTCAATTGACTCTCTGCTAACGCCATGGTGTCTTGACAAATGACTTGCCGGGGAATGAGACAGGGCCTTATATAGCAATAAAATGATCAAACCCTAAGCGATACCGTCCTTGGTTGAGTTCACTTTGTTTGTCAATCACTAAACAGGCATGACGTTGAGTGTTCCAGCACTTGGCACACAATTCTGTAAACATTTGAAAGGTCATATCCGGATTCACATGTTCATTATAAATGTGACGACTGTTCCTCTCGTCCTGACGAAATAAAACAATGACATTGGCATTGTCACGAATCAACTGTTTGGACATTTTAGAATACGTTTGCCCAAGATAGAAGCAATCGATATGTTTGTGTCGACCCATGCTGAAATAGCTTTGAATGATGCCTTGACGTTCAGTGGATACATCATCGAAAATCATGAGTGAATCAGGCTTTACCTCATCCGGTGAAATCACATTTTCTTGCATGGAAAATGAAAAATAACCCATATTCTCTTTTTGTAATCCAGACATGACTTGATCCAGAAACACGTAGAGGGGTTGGTAGAGAGATTTTGCAAAAATATAAATATTTTGAAAACGCAGACCATTGGGCGCTGTGATGATCGTTAGCAAAAGATTAGTCTTTCCACAGCCGGAAGGCCCCACAATGATGCAGCGAATGGAAGATGGAAAGAGTGAACCATGGCGTTGTTCACGTGATGTGGGACAGAGATGGGAAACCATGTCCCCCTCGGGGAATGACGCTTGCTGCTTAATAATCTTCAAGAGTTTAGTGTTGACCGACTGAAAAGCACTAAACTCTTGTTTACTAAGGCAACACTGAAAATATGGCTTCAAACACCACAATGTTAATAATCTTCATTTCAACTAAGGCTTAGACAGGCTAGCAGGCTGTCTATATACAGGACACCGAACCTTGTCATAGAAACAGTAGACTGGTACTACAGGTTGACGATGGATGTCTTTGGTCGTGCGTTGATGGCCAAAGCTAGGCCTGTCCCCATACAGGATCCTAAACAGGAAACAGATCCAGCTAATAAACACTATGTGGATAGGTCAGTAGTGCCACGCACAAAACAGGGAGATTATGACTTTAAGGAAAAGCGGTTAACCCATGTAAAACATCCTCAAGTGTCTACAGACGTTACTACGAAAAAGTATGTGGATAAAAAAGTGTATGAGTCTTATGACAAAGTGCCCCTGCTTACGGTGAATGGCTATAGCGCTAATCACCATCGGATTATTCACGTGGAAAACCCACAAGACGAAGACGATGTTTGTACCAAGCGTTACATGACCTATGAAATGAAAAGGCTTTATAAATTTATCCCATCTGTATTTTTAATGTATCTGACAAATGAAAAACCTGTGAATGACAGAAACCATTTACCGCTAGTCCATGATCAGCACTTGACCTATGTGCTTGCTTCGGGTTTAAGCCACTATCGATTACACTATGATGGAACCATTCACATCAAATATGCCATACCTGATGAGAACCATTTACAAATAAAGATAAATGGTCATAGGATGTTGATCCATAACCATGAAATGGTCAATGCAGGTGACGAATTATCCCTTCATCTCATGTTGACATGGGATGAAAAGCAAGCGGGAAAAACCATAAACGATTTCCCACTTTATGTGGAATTGGAATATACAGCCATGAAATAACCATCCGACGTTAGTTGTGATTCAAACTTTCTTGTGAAAGGTTGTTGGTCATTATCATCATGGTGAAACAAAGGTATGCAGTGAGAAAGACTAAAAAAAGGACTTTGTCCTTGGCAAAGCCTGGGCTTACAACATTCGCGGACAAGCACTTGCGAAAGAAAACAAGAAAAAATAATGTATTGACCATAAGGAAAGCCCTTCGAGCAGCACAGAGACATGTTATTCCAAAACGTCGGCGACAGGTTTCAAACCAAGGGCGAGTGATTCCCGTCCCCAAACGAGCCGGATTTTTACCTGCATTATTTGCAGGTCTGGCTGTTCTAGGTTCACTTTTGGGCGGTGACAGTGCAGTGGCGAAAACCATTAAAGCCGATTCCATTGGCCCGTTACTAGGATTTAAACCACGTGTGTTGGAGCCCAACAAAAAAACATGATTCGGACCATGAAGTGAAATTCATTGAGGACCATCATGTGTCGGTGACATGTAATATTAATAGCCAAGTGTACACCAATCAAGAACCATCGCATTCGCTTTATGACTTTATTGTGACATCGCCCAATGGCTATATTATTCGTGAAAACCCTCCAGTGGTGCTTTTTCATTCTGTGGCTGTCGATAGTATTAGTAATATAACATTAAGACTGATCAATAGAGATCAACAACTTATTGATCTAGATTCTACCACACCAGTGACTTACAAGTTGGTGCTAAAGCCACTATGAAGTTTGTGTATAAAGCAACAACACCGTCTAGGAATGGTGTTAGTTGTTTGCCACGTGAATACACGTTAACATCTCAAGGCAAGCAGATTTTACAGCATTTGGGTTACCACGTCAACCCTCATAATGAATTCTATCCTAGAGATAGCGAACCGCATCGAGGAACAACCAGAAGTGGTAAGAATTGATCTCCATTCCTATCAAGCTCAAACACCTGGTCTCAATAACAATGATGAAATTCAATTTGTTATCAACAACCAAGATATTTACACCCTACCGCATGCATACCTGCCAACCTGTCAAAATGAAAAATCGGGAGATTCGACGCGGCGGCGGGGGGGGAGTGGATGTAACATAATACATACACAGGCTAAGACATTACAGCAAATATATAAGTTACTGTACACTATTAAACTGTACATGACTAACATGATATGGCATCCCAGTTTACAAATGTACCTACTTAAGACGAGTAATTTTAGATTCTAACTAGTCTATCAAACAAGCATACCTTTCTTTCGACCACACTCAGGCATGCACAACCAGCGACGTATCGAAGATCATATTATTGGTCGTTGTTGCAGGTGACTGTGGCTGATTTTGCCCTCTTCAAAAAGGTCTTGCTATATTCTTGCTCAAAACACTTCCCTTTCTGAATCGACTTCAGAGTTATAAGTTTGTCCAAAGTCTTGTCGGAGAGAGATGACCTGAACTGCGTTCTTGTTTTTCTGACAAGACTGAACATCCTCTCACACTCTGCATTACTATGCGGAATGGTCAGAATGGAGAGCATAACTTTAGACAATTTGTCATACTTGAGTGCCCCACCACTACATTTCATTTGGCCTACCAGTGCCCACTTCACATCAATTCTCTCTTCTTCCTCATTAGATGTCACATCCTCAAGTTGGAAGTTACAGAATTGGGAATGTAAAGCATCCATTTCCTCATTAAAATTGTCTTGAGTGTCTGTTAACATGCTAGGAAATTTATCTACAAAAAACTTAATTTTAGAAAATGAAGCTTCACTAATATTTTTCATATTCACCACTTCCGCATTCAATAAAAGATCACTGTTGAAAGGGAATTTGTTGATCATATAGTCACATGAAGTAACAAAAGACTTCCTCACAGAACTGAAGAAGGAACACTTATCCTCTTGCTTGAGATTGTCAACAATGAGACTAGTTGAATGTCCCACTACCAAATCACAGTCATCCTTCTGATTAGAGGTTGTGTGGTAATCGACAACTAAGAGTGAACATGCAGATCTAATTACTTTTGGTTTCACAAATCGAGTCATCACATTCTGCAACATTTCAAGAAGAACGGACCTCAATACATGGATGTGCGGCACACTTGACTGAAGCAATATATTTGGTTTGTCAAACAGTGGCAGAAAACTGGAGAGAAACAAGCACAATGCCTTATTAAGATCTGAAGATAGGAACATGAACAGTCTTTCCTCTCGTGATAAAACCTGGCTGGTACTGTCAAGGGCTATGATCTCCGATTTCCGTTTTCCAGAGTGAGGTAAATTCTTGTTGCTGTTTGAAGATGAAAATGACGTATTAGAACAGGTACTACTTACATTCCGAGATACTTTTGGAATTTTGTAGGATTCCAAATTTCCCAATTTGACCTCCTTACATGTGATTTCACTCCTAAAGAAACTAGTGAGAGGTTGCCACTGCTGTAAAAGCCTGGACAAACATTTTCCCATTGATAGCCAACGTGTAGAAACATGTTTGAGAATTTTCCTCATCTCTGTATTGTGCAATTCCTGAAACTGTTTGAACTTTTCCTTTCTTTTCGAACTTCTTTCAAAATAATAGAAAATATCTATTAAATGTTCATCTACCCTCACAGGCAGACATGCAGATCCCTTTTCAGCAGCTAAATTTATTAAATGACAGAGGCAACCAACAATAAAAATATTTTCCATTTCCTTTCTCAACAGCCCTGCCACACCCATCTTTAACCCTACCATCACTGGGGCATTATCAGTACCAAGTGCAATGCAGTTTCTTAAGGGGATGTTGTATTCTTTCAAGTTAGTGAGTAAAAGATTGGCAATATTAATGCCTGTTGCACTTCCTTCTAAAACAGGAACTCCTAAAAGACAACTCTGAATTTGTTGAAATGGGTTGCAAAAAGTAACCACGATTGGGTACAACTTAGAATCACTTTGGTTACTACCGTCTGTTGCAATTGAAAACACACCATTTTTCAGGCAAGCAATAACCTTCTCTTTTTCTTCATTGCACATTTCTGCAAGGATGGCCGACGTTTTAGTTCTGGCTGAGCCATATCTCCCGGCAATTTTTGAGTCTGGGAACATCTTCCGAAATAAAGGACCAGCGTGAGCGGAACAATTGACAGGGAGGTTATGTTCAACAATAAACGATGTGAACAATACTTCTGCACGTGTTATACTGTCAGTGTCTTCCTCCTTACACTTGAAATAATCAAATTTCTGGTTTTTCCCAACACATTGTACATTGTCTTTATGTTTCTTTGAGAGCACATGTTTTGAAATGTCCCCCTTTCCACCATGCGAGATACTGAAATCACACCTACAGACACTACAAAAGGCAAATGTTGCGCCTCTTCTTGACTCAGTTATATGCGGAAAGTTATCTTTGTACACTTTTTTAAATGTCACATCATATTTCTTCGCCATATTACCGAGGAACCGACGAAATCACTCAGATCGAAAAAATCACAATAGCGTACAGGCATATTAACGCCAACAACATCTAGGTAACCAAGTTATTCACAAATCATATAATTTCACGTGTGAAACAGATACAATATTCCGCAGCATACAACTACCTCTCACCCACAGGCCATTATGCAAAACATTTAGGAACAAGCGCTGAATTTACCACAGAAGAATTAACCATCGACGATTTTCAAACAAAGACGTATTCAAAGCCACAGCGGGACGCGACGCGGAACTGCGCGGGAGTTAGTACGCAGTTGTCGATTATATCGATACAGAGTGAAACTGCGGTATCGAGATATAACTTCAAAACACGTAAAGTCGATCCGTTCGATAGACGACTGGAGTGTCATCTCGCACATTGAATCCAAAATTACGCGTGGGATTTTTGAAAAATCGGGAGATTTAATACGATAAGCGGGAGGGCGGGAGAAATGGTCTGAAATCGGGAGTCTCCCGCCTAAATCGGGAGAGTTGGCAGGTATGCCCCATGAAAGTGTCATTCAGATTGAAGGTCGGCTCACCAAAGCCGATGGCTCTACACCCACCACATCCAAGTTGGCCAACCATGGTTTGGCCTTTCTATTTTCTGAAGTGCGGTATGTCATTAACGATATCGTGGTGGATAGCACTCGAAATGTGGGCATTTCCAGTGTCATGAAACTATACCCCTCTTATAGTGAGGAAGAAGGTAAAACACTTTGCATGGCAGGTTGGTGTCCTGACTCGACCAATGACTGGATGGTACACACCGATGGGACCTTTACTGGATATTTACCTCTTAAACTGATTTTAGGCTTTGCCGAAGATCACCAACGCATTGTGGTCAACGCAAGGCAAGTGCTTTATCTAGTGAGAGACAGGAGTGATAATAATTCACTCAAGGGAGCCGACAATGCCCCCATCGATTCAAAAATTCAACTACAACGCTTGCTATGGAAAGTGCCTCATGTGACCCTTGAAGATAGCAAAAAACTGGACATACTCAAAATGGTAAAGAGAGATATGCCTCTACCCATGGAATTTAGAAGCTGGGCACTCCATGAGTATCCGCTATTTCCCACCACCAACACACACAGTTGGTCTGTAAAAACAGCTCGCTATACAGAGAGACCTCTCTACCTGATCGTGGGTTTTCAAACGATCGCAAGTATCAACAAACCAAAGATGCCACGCAATTTGATCACCTGCAATTGAGAAATGCACGTATTTTCCTCAACGGAGCCGTGTTTCCCTATGAAGGACTGGATTTGGATTTTTCAAAAAATAAGTTTGGCCCTCTGTACGACTTGTTTTCTAAATTTCGATGGTCGTATTATCAAAAAGAGAACGGCCCCATGCTACTACCCCAAGCGTTTAAGGCAAGAGCGCCACTGATTGTCTTTGACTGTTCTTACCTGGAAGAGTCTGTCAAGCCATCCAATATCCACATTCGACTAGATTTTGAAACGCATGACAATGTACCAGCCAATACGACGGCCTACTGTTTGATTATTCATCACAAACAAGTCAACTATTATCCACTGTCCAACCAAGTGACGAGTGTATAAATAACAGCTCAACCCACGTCAAGCCGCTCAGTCATGTCTTGCTTTAAAGCCTCAAGAGACGTTACATCCATGAATTTAAACTCTGAGGAACAACGTTTCAAGACTTTTGCCACGTGGCCGGTGCCTTTCATAAACCCTCAGTCCTTGGCGGCCGCTGGATTCTACTATTTAAAAACAAAAGATGAAGTGAAATGTGCCTTTTGTCCAATCATCATAGACCAATGGCAGGAGGGCGATGAACCCATGCAGGAACATCAGCGCTGGTCACCCACCTGCCCCTACCTGTGCAGAATGGAAGTGGGAAATATATCCTGTCATTCAAGCTATCCCTCACTTGTGTCTCTGGGTGATGAAAAAAAAAACAAGTTACGATATATGTGGGCCGTATGGTGTCCATGGTGCTTCGGTGAGCAGCTCACCATCAAAAACGCCTAGTTTAGAGACATTGGGACATCATCGGTGTTATGGACGTTACAAACACAAGAGACTATATTGTTGTATCAGTTGCTATCGTCCTTATCCTAAAATGAGAAAAGCTTGTAAGACGTGTTATGAAAAAAAATGATGTACTTCTTAAATTTTTATTTTTTCATGCCCCCCCCCCTGTCCTACCCTAACCTCAATTTAAAACTAGCATGGCAGGTAAGTCCATGACATGATCACACCTGATCGTCAGTCAGTCGTCAGTTGAACTTGGTCCAGGCAAGCGTCAACATGTTGCGCACACTCATTGTGGATTGCCAAGGGTTCAAAATTGGTGACAACAAATTTATATTTAAACAAGTGGCCATGATCGACTGTACCACGTTTTGTATATCGCAAGCTACGCATTTGCTATTTAAACCACCCCATGCTTTCGATTTGTTGTGTGAAAAAGACCGTAAACAAACCCAGTGGATTGAAAATCATAGGCAACTAGACTGGAATCAGGGAACCATTTCCTATAAATATTTGGACGTGGTCATGAAAGCACACTTGTCCTCGGCCAATGTGGTATTTGTGAAAGGTAATGAAAAACGTCAATGGTTGCAACCATTTTTGGCGTCTTACTGCCAATGTATCGACCTCATGGAGTTGGGCTGCCCCTCCCTGCAAATGCTCATGGATACTTGTTCCTGTGGCAAAATTACCCATACAGCCCTATCGCATGCGTGGCATCTCTTTCTTTGGTTAACCACCCATGCCTGCTGGGAGTTGTTGAACAAAATTATAACTCGAGATTTACCTGTGAATGACGCCAGTGAGATTTCAACAAGCGACGTGTTAACATCTACAGCACGTGATACCATGGAGAAAGGCAATGCTACGGACAAAGCCATCGGCAAGTTCTTTGTGTGCAAAAAGAAACTAGACAGTTTTACCAAAGAGGAACTCTTGGCGCTGCCCAAGTCGTTCATTTATCATGTGGCCGCCAACGCGGTCAAAGAAATCTGGCAACATGTACCAAAATCATGGACTCAAGACCCTTTGTTGAGTGAATTGCAACCCTGTACGGATTACGATCATCATAAGCAAGTGGCCATGGCAAAAATACCGTCTATGCGTCAGTGTGCGACTTGCCAGCTAGTGAAACTTTATCACGGTCATAAAAGTATGTGTAAAGACTTTGTTGAATCATTCCACGGGTGTCATGGCGAGAAAAAGCAACAACAACAACAACAACAACAACAAACACAAACATCGTCCACAGAGGAGGAGGAAGACCAAACCTTTTTACCATCGATGGAAAAGGATATGCCAGACCTGTACTGGCAATGGCGTCATTGACAAAGTGATTCAATACCTACCTTTCGAAATCCATCTTCCAGGTTATCGTTTTTGTGGCCCTGGAACTCGTCTTGAAAAACGTTTGCAGCGTGGTGATGTACCCATTAATCTTTTGGATCAAGCATGCAAGGAACATGACCTTTCTTATTGCCATAGTCATCCTGGTTTAAGACATGTGGCCGATAAATTGTTATTGAAGAAAGCTAAACAACGTTTCACATCCAGTGATGCTTCAGTGGGTGAAAGGATGGCAGCCCTGATTGTCATGAGTGCTATGAAAGGAAAGTTGATGATGCATGGACATAAACATTGAGGAGTGAGGAATTGGGATTTGTTTGTATATTTTTCTTTTGTCAATTCACTATGACTATGAAATAAAAACAAAGGTTTACCACAGCACGATGTTTTGTTATTTTTAATTTTAAGAAATCGTGATGTTGATGGCTTATGTTTCATTTTACACATTTCACACATTGCCATTTTGCCAATTTGCAATGTACAGTTTTTGAAAAATTTCGTTTCAAGTTTAACGTTTTTGATGATATGGAGTTTTCCATTTTGCTGATGACACATTTTAAACAATGTCCGTTTGAAGTTTTTGAATTTTCATATTTCACACATGGCCATTTCCAGTTTTTAAAATGTCCCTTTTAAGTTTTGCGTTTTTGGTGATATGGAAACATAGATTTTCCACTTTGCTGTTTTCACATTTTTCCATTTGGTATATGTCGCAAGTTGTGATTTGACAATGATGTTGATGCAAGTGCTTGACCATGGCGATGCTGCAATGTGTTTATGGGTGTTTGGAGAAACGTCGAGGTCTACGACTACTGCAGGTAAGACTGTTTTTACAAAAATAATGTCTATTGTCTGCCACATTTCAAAGAAAACAAAACTATTGAAAACAAAATGAGTATATAATAGACTATTTACCCCTCCCCACCCACCCACCCTACCTCACCGTGTTTGCTCTGGTCAACCATACACACGAGCTTTCTCTCTCTACTCATACATTCACACCTGTCTTTGGGGACAAACACAACCACTTTATTTATTCCCAAAAGCACATTCTCGACATGCACACTCATCCCGAAAGAACTTTTTTTAGTTTACCATTTTACCATTTCAAAAAAAAAGTTAATGTCCCATACCATGAAAATCTGGGAAAGAGTGATAGACAAGAGGATCCGGGAGGAGACTAGCATTGGCGAGCAACAATTTGGCTTCATGCCAGGAAAAGGGACCACAGACGCAGTGTATGCCCTGAGACAAGTAATGGAAAAGTATCGTGAAAGACAGAAGGGATTACACTTCGCATTCATGGACCTAGAGAAAGCATATGACCGGGTGGCCCAAGGAGAAGTCTGGAGATGTTTACGAGCGAAGGGAGTCCCAGAGAAGTACGTGCAGTTGGTTCAGGAAATGTACAAAGACGCAAGAACACAGGTTAGAAGCAGTGTTGGACTTACAGATTGGATTCCGGTTCAAGTAGGTTTACACCAAGGTTCGGCTTTAAGTCCATTTCTGTTTGACCTAATTCTGGACGAAATGTCTTGTGGATTACGAGACCAAGCCCCCTGGTGCATGATGTTTGCGGACGATATTGTGTTGTGTAGCACCACCAAAGATGTCATAGAAGAAAAACTGGAACAGTGGAGGGCAGCCTTGGAAGACAGAGGACTCAGGATTAGCAGGAAGAAGACAGAATATATGAGGTTCATTACAGACCAAGACTGTGAGATCAGAATGCAAGGGGAAACTTTAAATAGAGTGGATGAGTTCAAATACCTGGGTTCGGTGGTGACTGGAGATGGAAATCTGGATCTGGAAGTGTCACACAGGATTCAGGTAGGATGGATGAACTGGAGGAAAATGTCAGGAGTGCTCTGTGACCGCAGGATCAAGCCTAAGGTTAAGGGGAAAATATATAAAACTGACGTAAGACCTGCATTGCTGTATGGCTCTGAAACATGGCCTGCACGCAAAACGCACTCACACAGGCTAGACGTCACGGAAATGAAAATGCTCAGGTGGATGAGTGGAGGGACTAAGCGTGATAGAGTGGAAAATGTCAAAATAAGAGGAACATTGAAGGTTGTGGAAATATCTAAGAAGATACAAGAAAAGCGACTTCAATGGTACGGGCATGTGAGAAGAAGGGAGGAATCCTACGTGGGAAGGAAGATGCTAGACATGCGAATACAGGGAGTGAGAATGCGAGGCAGACCTAAACGAAGATGAATGGATTGTGTACAGGAGGACCTCAGAGAAAAACAGTTGTCAGAAGAGGATGTGCATGACCGGGCTAAATGGAGGAGAGCTGTCAGAAACATCGACCCCACATAGGAGTGGGAATGATGTAAAGAGAAAGAAGAAGAAGAAGAAGAAGAAAAAAAAAAGAAAAAAAGCTACTAAAAATCTTATTTATTTCATATTGACAAAAAAAAACTTTGTACAGCTTAAAAGAATCAAACTATTAACCAATCAAAAAATTTTTTTAAAATAAGGTTGCATAGAACTTTTTTAAAGAGCAAAAGGTCCAAGTGGGTTGCCACTATTTACAAAATCTACTATTTACAATGACAGAAACCAATATTTACAAAATACTAAATCTACAAGTTACATAAAGCTATGTCCCATAAACGATTAAACAATGAAATCACACCTCCTCCTCATTGCGATCATAACCCCAGGGCAGGCTGGTGAGCAGGTCATCAGCCCAAACACGTTTGTTATCCATGGAGGCGAGGGTGCGTTTTCTTTGTTCCACAAGATACAAATGATGGTTGCTGGATTTATCCTGCACTGTGTATGAGACATAGCTTTGCCAGTGCGTAAAACCGCTAGATAGTCATCAACACGTAGCGATTTTACCACTGCCCTACCTACACCTTTTGCTCTTTTGGCTTCCTTACAGTCAAGTGTGCGGTAAGCATACATTTTTGAGGCCAAACCTACGAATTCCGTCATAATGGAATCACCGCATTCATCTTTTAAAACGCCCATTTTCTTCTTGTTTTTTATGGGTAGCTGAAACATGTTGTCAGCGCTATAGCAAGAGGTGTCGAACCAGTCACTATGCTGCCTCATGACGTCATAGGGGTTGCAGTGGCGAATGTGGTAAATGAATGAGTCCGTGTCCATATACAAAAGAGAGACGTCCTCAAAATGGCGTTTCGCAAACTCATAGTGGAATCGATACATGACCGATTTAGAAAAGTCTAAAATGACTTGACCCAAGTAAATTGGTTTATCCATGGTCACGCTGGTCTTACTCATTTCAATAGTAGCCAAATCCTCCTCGATAATTTTGATCGATTTGAAATTCGGCTTGGCAATGTACCGCCGGGCACCCCACTGCCCCTCCCAGACATTCACCAAATTAATGTCACGGTATTTGCGGACATTCTACATAGACTTGCCATAGATGCAGTTGTTCATTAATTAAAAAAAAAATTCAAACTGCTGTGTTGCCATTTGTCGGTGCCCTGTGTTGAGTCGCATGTATGGCTCAGGCCATGCTTTTTGAGCAAAAGAAATACCCCTGTGGATTTTCTTCAACACCAAGCCTTGGGCGAGGCATTGCACCAACATTTGGATATGTAGCACATACCGATTTTTGTTGTAAAGTGTGCCCATGAGTTTTTCAATTTTCACTTTACTGTCAGGGGGAGCCATCTGCTCAAGGCAGAATGGGAAATCGGCATGTTCATCATACAAGGATGATGGATATTCAATATCCACTTCTAGCACATATCCACGGCCTGTTTCTTGGCTAGCCATGTTCTCATCAAATTCTGACACTTATTTGTCTGTCAGCCAAGCAAACTTCCCATAGGGCAAAGGCTGACTCATGACGTAACCGTACAAATTATTCACGTCATAGTACATTAAGTACGATTCTGGTTTGTCTGGGGAATAATCAGGCATGTAGACATTGTTCGCTTCGGCATGGCGTTGGTTAAGCGACACAAAGCCGCCACGAATGCCTTTTTCAAAAAATAGAACCATGTCTACGTCAGTGAGTAAATCCAATTCCACTTGAGTGTATTTCAAAGCGGCATTGAACGAAAGCCCAGGACTCGTATAATAGTCAGCCGGGTCAAGACCGTAAATGTGTTGACACAAGTTACGGAATTTTTCAAACACATCAGTGAGCAGCAATACATCCAGTTTTAGGTAATGCAAAGCATATTCACTTAGCGTCTTCATGCCAAACACTCGCCAAACTTGACATGCATGTGCATAGTCTTCATCGGAAACGGTACTGCGTGTTAGTTTCGAGTAAAATTTCTCTTGTGGTGGGAGTTTTCTTTGCTTTAACACGTCCCAGCTGTTGCAAAAATCATACGGGAATATACCTTTCCGAATGCACAATTGAAATTGCTCAGGATCATTAAAATGCATTCTAGTATTTTTTAATTCCTCCTCATTCAAGACATTCACAAGGCTGTCTAGCGAGGATGCCATAAACTTAAAGGAATCCAAAAATCGAATGCTAAAGTCGCCCAACCTCCATGTCAGGGCTGTAAAACGCTCATGGTTTTCAGGAATAATGGTAAACGAGCCCTTGTTGACATGGCCCAATTCACGAATCAAAAACTGAATGTCATAATTCGCCAGATTGTGGAAAAAGACACTGATGAAACGAGGAGCTGGAAAGTTCAAGTTGCATTTACTATGCGCAGCTCCACGAAACTCCCCCGTAAAGTGCGAGTGATCACGAACGATGTCTTCAGCACTGATCAGTGGCTTTTCGCAAATATGGCATGTCGTGGCATGCTCATACTGCTGCTGTTGTTCTGGAGATAGGCTCATGGGTATTGAGTGGTCCAGCAATTCCTGTACATCATGAGCCAACTTGAAAAGTTCATCCAAGAACCATTTGGCACAATCTGGCCCCTCACGGTATTTGTAAACGGATTGTGTGGGGTCATAGGCACACACCACATTAAATCCTATGGCAAAGGGTTCATGTTTTTGAATGGGTGGGGTTGAGCTCATGGAGGGATCAGGTTCACATCCCGCCATGGGTGTGGTGAGTGCTTCAAAATCTGCATATACCACATAGGGGACAGTGTCACGCTTGTGAATGTCCTTAAACTTTAACACAGCCTTGTCCCCTTGTGGCAATATCAATCTCACCGCTTCCTGAGAAACACAATCTACCCTATGACGTTCCAAAAGTATAGGGGTTGTAAAATATTGTAGGCAACGGTCGCAAATGTACTTCTTACCATTATGCTTGGACGCTTGACTGCTTAGCAATCTACTCAGGCTTTTAATGAGGCAATAGTGATTCACCTCCCCCTCAGACAGATATAAAAGATGAATGTGATGTCGTTTCGGTTCTTTTGTGGCATAAAGAGGACCCACAATCACATCACCATCAAGGCCATACACCATGAACGAAAAGTCCTGGTTATCTTGTTCAAACCTATGTATCTTGGTTAAGTCCATAGGGAACGATACTCGAGTTAAATTTAAAGTTTGTTTCAATTCATCAAACTTGGCCTTGTACTTTCCCGGTCGAAAACCATTACGGTCTTGTGCTGGCTGCAAATTTGCGGCCACACACCACAGGAAGAAATCATTGTCATGGTTCTCAATATTGACCACTGCCTTTTTCGAAGCTATTGCTGGTGGTGTTTCAATATAGCTAGACCCAGCATTCAACGGGTTGAAATGACAAATGTTGATTTGTAAATGATGAATTTTGTCTAAGGCAAGGCCACTGGGTCCTTGTTGCAGTTTATCAAATTTTGATAGCAAGGCATTCACCACATGGCTTTGATACCACTCGTTCAGATTATCGGCTATCAAAAGCTCTTGCATTTTACTGCAAATATAAAATGTCTCTTTATGCTCTACGTACTTCTTTTTATATATGAAATCGCACACCAGTTCTGTATTCACCTTTAAAGCCGTATGCAACCTTTGCACTGTACAAATTTCAATTTTAAAAATGTCAAAACAAGATTCTAAAAATTCTTTGGGAATCAAACTTATTCTAACATTCACTACGCGGCCAGAGCACACACGCGATTTGAAACAACTGTTTAGGGGTTCCCAAGTTAGGCTATCGGTAGCAGTAGCAAAAGACATTATTTTGAAAGAACACTCTCACCTGAGTTTTCAGCTGTAGACTGCTTGACAATTGTCCAAAACACACGCGTTCCTGGTTATCAACAGACGTCAAGCGTTTTCCAACACTCTAAAAAGAAATAAAATAAACCACCATAAGTATATCCATTCCATATAGTTCATGCATTTCATAAACAAAACAAAATCAAACAGGTTATATTATATAGTAAAACGAATCTCACCTTGACGTGTAATGCTTTGCTATATTCCCGTCTCGTGGGCTAGTGTGGAAATGGTTTCCTTTTCTAGCTGTCTGTCTTTCTCTCTTTCTTTAATATCGTTCTCACACACTCATACAACAGGTAGGCTATACCGGTTATCTGCAAATAAATAAATAAATAAACATTTAATTATAACTTTAACAATCAATAAATAATTGCATGTATTTATTTATATATATATCAATAAATGAATAAATATATACCTACCCCACAACAAGGTTAAGTATTTTCCACCAACACCAAAACTGTTAAACAAGACCAGGGGTTTCATGCAACGCAGCGTGTTCAAAGGTAGTCACCTAAGTGAGTGTGGAAATGATAGCGACATGTCTTTATATATGTTACCTTGCATGTAAAATCTTTTTTTTCACACGCTTTGAACGTTCTCTTATCGCGCACGTGGACAGCTAACGTCCAAGGTGAACACCTGTGGCAGATCAAATTTCACGTCAACTTGCATTTTGTCGCGTACAAAGCAAAACAGGATGTAACTTGTTAACAGTTATCGTGCACGTGGACAGCCAAAGTCCAAGGTGAACACCTGAGGTAGATCAAATTTCACATGAACTTGCATTTTGTCACGTACGAAGCAAGACAGGATGTCTTTTGTTTAGCGTGCATGTCATTTCACACGTGTGTTCACATGCCTTTCGCACTCCCCTGCCACTACGATGGTCAGATTATTTCGCCCTCAAGCGTCATGGTCATTTTTCCATTGCACTTGTTGTCAAGTCAGATCAGCGCCTTCCAATAAGCTCAAATGACATTCGCCTCCTGCTCGTCTACAAGTTTGTTTTCTGTACTCGCTTCGACCAACATAGAACCAAGTTCTCATCACCGTTTACACGATAAAAAATAAAATGTGTGAAAAAACGCACGCTCGCTCTGTCATACACCAACCCGCCGAAATAGCGATTGTTCTATTAAGCATGGTCCTTGTGGTTAGCGACAGGTTCATTGAAACACACACACACCCAGCCGTATCGTCTCTCTCAACCACCATGCTTCATAAACATTATAAACAGATAAAAAAAAGAAGACGTTTTTTCAACATGTATGGCGTTAGGCCCTTTGTGAATTTTTTGGAAAAATATCTTCCACACTCGAAAGGGGGCGTTAGCCCGAGTCCTAGGACACCTCGTACACGTCTCTAGCGTAATTGGTTCGTGAAATATCGGCAAAAATCACAAAAAAACGTGTTTACCCCAAAATCGAGATTCCAACTTTAAAAAAAAATTATAACGAGTGGTCCATAGCAAATAGGACGTCAGCCCGAATCCTTGGACCCGTCGTACATGCCTCTAGCGTTATTGGTTCGTGAGATATCAGCAAAATCACAAAAACACGTGTTTACCCCAAAATCGAGTTTCCAATTTTTTAAAAAATTACAACGAATAGTCCATAACAAAAAGGGACGTCACCCCGAGTCCTTGGACCTGTCGTACACGCCTCTAGCATAATTGGTTCGCGAGATATAGCAAAAAGTTTAAAATCATGTTTTTCCCCCCCAAAAAAACGTGTTTCCAGATTTTCACCTTTTCGACACCTACATTCCCGTAAAGAGCAAGACGAGACGAAAAAACGAATCCAAGCACGCCCTCCTAGCATGGCTCCTTCCATTCCAAGGTCGCAGGGGCTCACAACTTCCTAAGTGGGACAGCTCCCCTGTTACCACACTACTACCTGTTACCACACTACTACAGGTTTTCATCCTAGAGACTTGAAATTTATTTTGGAGGTAGAGAGGGTAGGGATTATTGATTTACGTCAAACAATTTTTTTTGTAGAGTTCCTAGTTTCCAAAATATAGGATTTTCAAAATTCGAGTGTTTTCAAAAAAACATAAAAATAACGAAGTTTTATTATAGAAAATAAAGGTCATAAATACCATTCGTTTGAGCCATGGCACAACGTTCTATCCTGTTTGGTTTTCAAACTATCGCCTATTTTCGAAAACAAAAAATTTCAATTTTTTTTTCTAAAATATAACGAGTGGTTCATAGCAAAGCCCCCGTCATCCCGAGTCAAACGACACTGCATTCGTGAATCTCCGACTACGGGTTCGGGAGTTATCGGCTCGCATTTAGAGTAGTGGGGGGGGGGGGGCAGAACTCTCATCACTCCCCTACTCACGTGGGAACAATTTTCAGCCGCCCTCGTCAATACATTTCAACTACACCCTGATGAGGATGACTTGCATGACAAAATCCGCGCTCGCACACAAGGTCCCACAGAAGGCACACAGGCGTACATTAATGCAAAATTATTAATGTGCGAAAGATATAATAGGGAGATGCCAGACAGACAGAAAGTACGGCTCCTTATGCAGGGAATGCGCCCTACCTTGATGGACAAGCTCTGCACATTGCAAAGCAACACCGTACTCGAGTTACAAGCAAATATTAGATTCATCGAAGAGGGCAATAAATGGACGCAAAAAGCCGTGGACCAGAACATCCGCACGGACAACGGTGATTTGCATCAGCAGATCCGCGATCTGACCAAACAGATGCAGGAGATGCAGATTACGGCCATCCACGCTAGTCCTAAAGCCCGCCCTCGTAGGGATAACCCTAGGGATACATGGCGATCACCAAGGGGCGATCAACAGGATCATGGTAGACCTAACCACCCCCATTGGCGCAATTCACCCCCGGTAAGACAGGCGAATTATTATTCGCAATACCAGGAGGAAGTGCCACGCCGTAACGAATCCCATCCCTTCCCGTAGACACAGTATCTGGCAAATACTCGCCCACGCGGCAAGCCATCCTCAGATCATACAACAAACCGTCATCCACAATATAGGGACGACCGAAATTGGCATCGTAACCAAAAGGCCAGATACACACAACCACCCAATGCCCCTCAATACCGTCGGCCAAAAAATCCCCCGCAGCAGGAACGGTATGAGCCTCAATACGAAAGGCCTCCCCCAGCATATCCTCAATATGTCCCTGTCCAAAGAGAAAGAGGACCGGAGGACTATCCACTGCCCGACCACCCTCCACGGGATTCACGAAGTCATTCACCCCCGCATGATAGACGAGGCTTACACCCCAACCCCCAATATCAGCCCCGGCCAAACAACTGGCGAGACGAGGCGCCCAGGGGACAACCTCATTATACAGACAACAGAGGTTATTCCCAGCCAAAAAACTACTAGCTAGGGAAGGGCCAGCACCCACACGATCGGATAACCCTTCCCCGGTAACCATTGAGCATTCCAATCAACCTTCGCAGAACAATTGCCATGTCAAATCCAATAAGCCGAAAATCCCCCCCCCCCAACTTCCGCCCGCCAAAATACAGCGCAGGAAATACCTCCCCGATCGCAGCTCCAGGCACATACGGTCAAAGGGGACGGTAACTGCCTCTTTCGAGCCCTCAGTTTCCTGCAATAGAAATGAGGACCAGCATAAAGAGCTCAGAACACAGCTGGTCATGTATGTTATGGCACACTGGGACGAGTATAAATATTTCCTCGCCGACGGTAATGATGCCTTATTCCCCAATAAATATGCATATGGGGATTATATGCATTGAAATGGCACCTACGCTGGTGCAACGGAGGTTACCGCTCTAGGCCATGTCCTTAAGACAAACATCCATGTCTATACACTGGACAAGATGGAACCCACTTTTTCCACAGTAGGATATGACCAGCATCTATACCTTCTGTTCACGGGCAATCCAAATGCGGGTCACTACAGCCCTCTCACTAACAAATCGCCTCACACACCTCAACCCTCCGCCCCTCAGGTTGGAAAAGAGGACACTAAAGGCATATTAAAAACCAACAATAAGAACACAACCCCTAAGGACGTTTCCACAACCAGCGAAGTTAAACTACCCGTAATACGCCCACCCACATTGATTCCACCCGCGGACCCAAGCGGCCTGACCACTAAACCAGGCGCGGCAAAAAAGGTGACTTGTATCGCCACTGGCGCGAATAAGTTACCTCCACAGAAAGCAGGCTGTAAACCCACAACCACTCACACAAACCGGCCCTTTAGAACACCCCTGCCGAGGCCAGGAGTCAAATCCCGGGACAGCAAACATCATTCTAGATATTTATCAATCCACCGAAAGCTCAAGAGAATGCTTAGGACAATACACATGGCAGACGGGCATGATACAGCTGAAGTGCGAATCCCAGTTTCACGGGACTCAGCAAAGCGTGTCTGGTTCAGTGATCAGACCGCAACACCGCATTTGCTCAACACAAGTAACAGACCGGCAGAACAAACAGTCTCGCAGGATGCGATAAAGAACGATAATCATGACTCACCGTCCCAAGATCCCACAGCACCGATCATTACATATACTCTTAATAACATGTATACTGCACAGGACGGACACAATATTACAGCCCTCTCTAGCCCGGCCAAAATTAACGGGTATCAAATTCAGATTTTATTAGATACCGGGTCAGCTATTTGCTGTGTCAGCAGTAAGTACATTAACGGCGAGCGCATACATAGGATGCCTCTCAACACTCGCCTTGTGGCTGCTAATTCACCAACTATTTCATGCTTAGGCATTACCGATATACATCTCCAGACAGGTTCTTTTGAAACTAGATATCCAATGTTTGTAATTAAGTACCTTTCCGTTCCGGGCATCATCGGCACGAACTTTCTTGCCATGTTCGAAGCCAACATTAGCTTTGTCACTAATGAAATACGGTTAGTGAACGGAGACCTTATCACTACACACCCAATATCGTACGCCCGGAACACAAACAATCCACGAGCGCAGCGAGTCACGCGCGCGCACCAGGTCTCTCCGTTGGTTACCATATCTCCGCCAACGAACACAAGTGCTGACACAGACACGCCCGCCCCTGGGGAAACACACTCACTAACCCCAGAGCAGAATAGAAAGCTAGAAAACCTATTAGAAGAATATAAGGATATTTTTGCACATTCCCTTGCCGATTTAGAAGTGACCGACTTAATTCACCACCGTATCGAATTGACCAGTGATGCTCCGGTTCACCAGGCACCTTACAAAGTTAGCGCCAAGGAGAGACAAGCCATAGAAACACAGATTCAGGAGATGTTGGAAACCGGCATCATCCATCCTCTCGTGTCCAATTATAGCGCTCCGGTACTCCTTACCCGTAAACCCGATGGTCCCCATAGGTTTTGCACAGATTATCGACGCCTTAATAGACTAATTGAGAGTGACAATTACCCGCTACCGCGCACAGACACTTATTTAGAGACCTTAAGCGGAGCTAAATATTTCTCGATAATGGACTGTTATTCCGGATTTTATTCAATCCCTGTCTATGAACCCGATAGGCATAAGTTGGCATTTGTCACAGAAAAGGGCCTCTACGGTTATGCCGTCCTTTCCATGGGTTTAAAGAATGCCAGTCAAACATTCCAGAAATTGGTAGACAAGGCATTCGCGGGCCTCAAATACCGCTCGGTATTAACCTATATAGACGACATAACAGTCTTCTCACAAACATTTGAAGAACACATCATACACTTGAACGAAGCTTTTGACAGGATTAGGCATGCTAAGTTGAAGCTAAAACCATCCAAATGTCAATTTGCAAAAACGAAGGTCCACATTCTCGGTCACATTGTTAGCCGTGACGGCATCACACCTGACCCTGCCAAAGTCGCCGCCATCACCGACATTCCAATGCCGGAAAACATTAAACAGTTACGTTCTTCTTTGGGTCTCGCGAGTTATTATCGTCGTTTCATTCACGGATTTGCACAGATAGCTAACCTCCTAACCGAGCTTACACACGAGAAAACACCCTTTATAGTCACAGAAATACATAAAGAGGATTTCGATAAACATAAACACTTACTCACTACACCGTCCCTGCTCCAGCATTTTCAGGAAGGTAGGCCCACTTTCGTACACGTGGATGCAAGCCAATTTGGCATCGGGCCAGCCCTACTACAAGAAGCCGATGATGGCAAACAACACCCAATTACTTACGCTAGCCGTAAACTTACACCGGTAGAAACCAGATATTCCGCGACCGAAAGAGAGATGCTCGCATTCTCTTGGGCCGTAAATTACTTCCGAACGTACCTGTATGGTATCCACTTTACAGTAGTTACGGACCACGCCAGCCTTCTTTACTGGGATAAATTTAAAAATCCTAATTCCCGGCTTAACAGGTTCATATTTAAATTATATGACTACACATTTGAGGTTAAACACAAGAAAGGTAAGGCACACCTTGATGCAGACGGTTTCTCAAGACTACCTGTACTCGAACCACCTGACGAGCATATCAATCATGCCTGGGACTCTTTACCCACATTTGCCGTTACTCACATTGATATAAAACAAGAGCAAATAAACGATCCCCAATTGGGACAAATTAGGATTGCCTTACAGAATCGCGACCAGGTAGACAGTAAAACTGCCCGCTTATCACGCAGATTTTTTTTTATCGATAAGGACGATATCCTTAGGTACAAATCCATGGCCACACATGACGTCACTCCCGTTGCCCTTCCCACTACACTCCGAAACCACGTAATGACGGAATACCACTGCCCACCCCTTAACGGCGCACACTTTGGAGTCCATAAAACATATTTGCGCATTCGCAATAAGGACTATTGGGAAAACATGAAAAATGATATTACAGAGTTCATTAAAAGCCTCCGTGGCTTAGTCGGCAACACGCCGGCCTCTCACCGCTGGGTCCGTGGTTCAAATCCCGGTCACTCCAAGTGAGATCTGTGCTGGACAAAACGGAGGCAGACAGGTTTTTCTCCGGGTACTCCGGATTTCCCTGTCAAAATTTCATTCCAGCAACACTCTCCATCTGTCATTTCATCTGTCATTCATTTAATCATTGCCCCAGAGGAGTGCGACAGGTTTCGGCAGCCGGCACAGTTCATATCCTCGCCGCTAGATGGAGGCTTCATTCATTCCATTCCCTGACCCGGTCGGAGACTGGAAGCAGGCTGTGGATTTTCATTCATTTTCATTAAAACTTGTCACATGCCAGAGATACAAACACCGCCCTGGTAAACCCCATGGATTACTCCACCCCATCCCCGTAGGTGACCTTTTCCACCGCATAGGTATTGACGTAAAGGGTCCAATTACAACATCAGACAAAGGTAACTAATACATACTGGTAGCAACTGAATACCTTACCCGATACATTATCACCAAAGTGGTCCCAAAAGCTAGCGCACACCAAATTGCAGAGTTCCTCATGGAAATCATTACCAATTATGGTATTTTCCACACATTATTATCCGACAGAGGAACAGTTTTCACATCCAATGTCATTACACAGCTCCTTAAATTACTTCACATAAGAGCCTATACAACCACTAGTTTCAGCCCTCAGACGAATGGATTAACTGAAGCTATGAACAAAATCCTTGGCAGCGCGATAGCTCGTTTTACTAACGACAAGGGCACTGACTGGGATAATTACCTCCAAGCAGTAACATTTAGTTACATCACATCCGTGTCGCAGGCGACCAAACACACCCCGCACTTTCTCTTACACGGATACCATCCGCGCAGTCCGATCGACAACATTTACATCCCACAGGACACACTCCCTAGCAACGCTGAAAGGTTGCAATACTTGTGCACAGCCCGTGATACCGCGCGACATAATATCCGCACCTCACAAAACAGGCTGAAACTCACATATGATAAAACTCACAAACACCAGGAATACAAACCCAGACAGCTCATTATGATATGGTCACCCACTCGCATTAAAAACGTGTCCGAATTCCTTATCCCGAAATGGACAGGTCCGTTTAGAATCCAGA
Source organism: Meconema thalassinum (assembly GCA_946902985.2). Taxonomy (NCBI): domain Eukaryota; kingdom Metazoa; phylum Arthropoda; class Insecta; order Orthoptera; family Tettigoniidae; genus Meconema; species Meconema thalassinum. The sequence goes on along the minus strand of OX336388.2, from coordinate 156,754,736 downwards.
GGAAAATTTCGGACCTAAATTACCTTGTCAACATTCGGCACAACCACAAAATTATTAACGATACGGTTCATGTACGGCGTATGAAACCATACCATTGCCGAAAAACCACCCCCACACCTCAACCCTCCGTGGCTAAGAAACGAAAGCGTTAAATCATCAGTATCAGGGATTAAACTGTATTTTCCCACACATAGCTCAAACCCAGAACCATGTGAATCAAACAGGCGCCCTATGCGCTATGGCATTTAGTAGCCATGCTCACAACTAGCAGTCACCGACAGTTCCCAACACTGCATGATACGAAGCTTAATTATAAGTTGCATGTTCAGTTATAAATGATATAATAATGTGTACCAGGTTATATTTCTTGTGTCCTATGTCTTTCTAGGATTATGAATTCTGTTCACACACACTAGTTTCAGACAGATCAAGGCTAGATATATATTTAGTAGCACATATGCCTCACATTCCCCTTAGGTCCCCATAAACACGGTACGCCAAATAAGCATTGGCAATAGCGCCAATTGCGCTATGGCATCTAGTAACCACAGTCTGAAACAGAGGTCAACACCAATCCCAGTTTGGCCCCACACCATAAGTAGTCTTCAGTTGCAGAATTTCAAATAGGAGATACCGACCTAACATTATTAATAACAGGTCAATATTTATAATATGTAAAGTGCATAAATGTTTTTGCAGATAATATATTGTAGACAAGACATTGCACATGTGATACACAATGTACGGCAAGCGAGGTCAATCCTCTATCCCAACATACGGAAGTAATGAGAGCCATAATGCTCAATCAGCGATACACGACGCATGCATAGCAACAGCTCTTTCCGCCCAGTCACGCAAACTACCACGCTCATACATGGCCGTGCGTAACACGGGTCATTCACACACATGGAGGACACATATCAAACCACGGAAAGACTCCTTTACCATAGAAAGATAGCAAAACACTTTATATTCATATTCACAGTTGAGGAGCACCAACGTATAACTTAATTGTTTATATATATATTTACCTTTGGCAGCGACCGATAACAAATTCCGACAGATGTGATAAATGATAGGCGCTTACATACATTTCCCATAACACTAGAGGGACTAACACTCCCATGGCTAAGGACCACATTTAGGAGATTAATACACAACATTTTTACTTACACAACTTTAGAAAGTGCACGGATTCCAACAGTCACCCCATATTAAGGCGGGATGACAGGCCGATACACTACATTATCACAGAATAGGCCAATAAGTTGATACATAGGGCCAAATATAATACACTACGGAATATACAATACGATTTCTATAGCGAACACCATTACTCCAGCAGTAGCGAAAGCACATACAGAGCTACAGACAATACAATAACACAGGTTAGCCGCAGTGCATACACACAATGGCATAACATCTACAAGAACACAGGTTAGCGGCCTTTCACCAATAGAACGATACTCATACACTAACGCGGATAAGCGACCTTGCGCGAAGGCATAGAAGTAGACATACAACAACACAGGTTAGCGGATTTCACTATAGGCCAAAGCAGATTAATACTCATGACAGGATATAGCAACACTTAGTATCATTCCGCACACAATTGCGCTAGTACACAGGTGGATTAATACCACCACAGCCAATAGGATGTGACACAATCACACAGGTTATCATACCGTCACAGCGTCAGCATATATAGGTCAGCTGAACACACAGTTAGGAAACACTGGGAATAAGGTTGATTTATACTTACACATATTACATATCCCATACACTGCTATCCAATAGATGTTTTTAATACATGTAAAATCACATCACATACTAGATAATGCAAACTGCGGACAGACAGTGAGGCGCGCTCTGCATGCAATGCCGGATGCGAGAAATGCGCACACAGATTCTCGACACCCGAGACGCCAGAACTCACAAGTTATATACAGCACGCATGACATTAACACATACTCTTATCCATATATTTGTTTCTCCTCATAGGGGATCTTTTAAAATCTATTTTTCTAGATCACAATGGCATTGATCACCAAGTACCGTCATAAAGACAGACAAAATGAACAGTTTTCATACAAGGCGACTTTCCATCCTTAGACGACGGAGCAGGGAAATCATTTAAATTACAATTATAATTATAATCATCTCATCCTAGCCGACGACCGATTGGACCCCTAGCTATGTCTTGGGGATTGGGGTATTCCCCTCACAGTCAACTTAGGAATCCATTTATCATCCTTACGCTACGTACAAACTGCTCATAATGACCTACTATATGACGAAATGATATTCGTAATTTTATAAGTAATTTCATAATTTCATAAGTGCCACAAGGCTCCAACAGGACCACAAATCCTTATATAGATCCCCTTTAATTCATTTCTACACAACAGATCCACACTTAAGCATTACAATCATAAGTTGGCCACATTAATCTTACATATTTTCGTTTTGAGGCAACGTGATACGACATGGCACATACATATATATATATGTCCATTAGTAGCACAATAACGCCATGGCCCATAAATGTCCTATAGTTGACCTAAGGGGTCAGCAAGTCAAAGGCAGGTTATGTCCTACTTTCCTGGGTCAAAACACTATAGGATGAGTATCAGCCGTGAGCGTACAGATATAAATATATTCGGCAACTAATATGTTAATGGTACATAGCTATTCCACGTTTTCCCAAGGCGTCAGCAAGTCAAAGGCAGGTTAAGTCCTACTTTCCTGGGATCACGATAAGGAATAAGTATCGACCATAGACATAGACATGCCGCATTTTATAGACAACGATTAACAAAGGCCCGATGATTTTATTTAATATATAAAGACTAAATATCCACTTGATTCCACAAACAACGTATACGAAATAGAAATACATCATCTCCACGACAACACATTCAGTTAAGAGAAATCACTGTATAAATTTCACTTCCACACGGCAGAATGCCAGGTAAATGTAGCCCATTATGCTACTCCACGGACAATCCAACACATGGAATACAACATTCACTATGAATATACATATTACTACACCCCGCATTCTTTTTTCATTTTCCCGGAGTAGACGGGAGTAAACCACGGAAACAATTTTCCTACAGGGTGACACCCAACATTGCTACACCCACATGGAATCGCTACATGCGGCCACACATTCACAAGTATGGTATAATACAATTTGTAATTTAAATACAGAGTAACTAAATATTTTTATAGACACCATTTTCCATTTTCCCGCAGGAAACGGAAGTAAAACACAGAAACATTTGTCTATAGATGGACACCCAGCATATTAATGCGCCCCGCATTATTTTTTCACTTTCCCGAAGTAGACGAATGCAAACCACTGAAACACTTTTCTACATAGTGACACCCAGAATTTTTACAGCCACAGGAATTCGCCATATGCTTCCGGACATGCATAACACACTCCAGCATATTCCATAAATGGTATACAAGAAACACAATAGTTATATACATATCGTTTGCCACATTTAAGTACGATATGATGACAGTGTAATCCCATTAGAATTCCCCAACAGAAAAACATGCGTAACTTCCCGCTATACAGACGGACAGTCAATAGCCTACACCCAGATTGCATAATATACAAGCTGTAAAACACTTGACGATACATAATTGATGACCACTCCATTTGACACATAACACGTGCTTTTGACAGTTTAGTTACTGCATAATCACAGAGCGCCCTGCTTGACACCCACTCTTAGAGCTCAGGTCCAATCAGAATAGCGCCACGATAAACATGCACTACTACAGCCCGCCAGCCAATCAACGCTTCAGATACCACCTCGCAGTAGCGATAGCTGATAACCTCCATATACACACGTTATCACCAGCCACGCCTCTCACGTGACGAGTAGCTAGCAGGCAGCCATAATGGATATAAGCCTACTCTCGCGCGCTGAATTCAAACGACAATAAGGGCGAGACATATAATTCTCGGAATACACTATACACAGCAGGGTAACCAATTATTTTTCTTTTAATTCACCCCCTTCATCCCTCAATACTTAACACCGGAACAGCATATTTCACTGCCAGGAGCCTGTATTATCGGTGATATTCACACAGCGCCACGTCACACAAAATACACCGTATTTTATCCTTCAGCGGGCTTTAATATACTTTTGCCCTCGAATACACCCTTATATAGACACGCCATCCAACATAGGAAAACACGAGCATGTTTTCGTGACCATATAAATATATAAATCTACTTCCCATTTAGGAGGTGTTACTTTATTTTATTCGCGGTACAGCGATATTGAACAAAATATTCTCTTCCAGATTTGGACGAGCAAACTCATTTCAAGAGATAGCGCATTAATATCCCCCCCCCGCGCATTTTACCCCTCTTGTACTCATAATTAAAACGCCACATTTAATGGAATTTCTAGCCCCATTTCCCACGTAGATGGCATTCACATATACCATCCCCCCAACGAAGAGAATGGCAATACACACTTATGGATCCCCCACATTTCAATAGGGTGGATAGACTATTTTTTTGCAGCAATAAGCCCCCCTATAGGGAGGACTTACGCCACACATATAGTGCGCTGCAATATAACCTGGTTTAGAATATATATACATATAAGACAGTATCTCTAGTTAAGGGATCATGTTATGTAATAATCCTAGATGACCAGTTTTAAGATATAGGCTTTATAGTATATAAGTCTAGAATATATATTACGAGTATGGACAGCAGTCTCATAATATTATTATGGCCCCAGATGCCATATATTGCGACTAGTGCGTCCAAGCTTCAAAGCACATCTCCCTCCCAAAATACATATTAACACTCTACAGATACACACTTGTACAATTGTTCCCTATAATGCACGGCACTTGGTAATCATGCAATTACCAGGGTGTACGCCATGATTTATCGCTCGTGGCTATATGTTAATCAACATTCGGAACTTTAGAGCTAACAGCTTAGCGTACCAGGCTTAACCCGCTAACACCAGTGCATGCATTGTTTTATTTTAAATAACCAACATTTTTACCCTGCATGCCAGTTCAGAGCATACATGCCAACCTAACTCCTTCAGCACGGTACCTAACAACCATGCTGAACACCCAGGTCCTAACCAATAAAATCCTCACCCACACCGGTCGAGAGATCCTACCGCTTAACGTTTCCATACATCCCCATAGGACCACGATTCCTTGGACTTATCTTACCATCCATTTACCGATACTTACAAATTCTAACATAATTACAACTGCCCATTAACACGGGAATACCTTACCAAATCCTTAACTCACCCACTAACATGTGAGAGGGAATAATACGCAGCTGACAATAGCTGGATATCCGACGAGCCAGGCGCAAACTAAAGTGCACTGTGCCACTACTGTCATCCCCCCCGTATAACTATAACACCTCACACAACACAATACCGCTTGACACTTTCATTTCATGGTTTGTGCACGGAGGTGCACTATGATAAATGTGACCCCATTTTCCAGGGGAAAATAGATATTGGTAAGTTGTACCCAGGACTGACGGCAAGGATAGCCCAGGACCTGACAGGATATGACTTCGACGTTGACGACCGACGAGAGGTCATAGTGGTGACGTGTTAGGGCGGGCAAGCGCCTGTGTTAGAGGACGTACCTAGCCTGTCTCCCTTAGCACAGGGTCCGTTATACCCATTTTTATGCCCTAACGTCGTCTAAGCTATACCTGCGGATGGAGGCTTGATGGATCGATAAGGGAAGTAAATACCCCCACATCGGACAGGATACTTCCTCCTTCCCAAGACGACCCCTATGACTTGACGTTAGTTAGCATGTAAGGCTAAGTAAATGCTTTATCGCGAAAGCAAGTCCTGCAGCGGCAGGTGAAGATGAATAACGATGAATAATACTGAATAATGATGAAATGAAATAATGAATGAAGGGAATAAGGAAATAATGAAATAAGGAAGGAATGAAATGATAGAATACTGACATGAAATAATGAAATAATGAATATATGATCCCCCGGGCCGAGATATCTAACACCGATGATCTCCTCTGTTGGTACCCCCGGAGGGTATCACCCATGATATATGATACTTGAAATACACGACGAAACTACGGTTCTCTCCCTGGCCGAGGTTACAGCTACAATTGTGCCCCAGGGGGAGGAATATATTGATATTGCCTAAGTGGCAATATATGAGCGCCGAATGCGGTCTTACGCAGATGTGTAAGCCCGATAGGAACGGTCCATACCGTTCACGTGATTGTCCTTCAATGGAAGGGACGATGGCATATTGGAACGGTCCATACCGTTCACGTGATTGTCCTTCAATGGAAGGGACGATAGCATATTGGAACGGTCCATACCGTTCACGTGATTTTCCTTCAAGGGAAGGGACGATAGCATATTGGAACGGTCCATACCGTTCACATGAGAGTTATAAGAAATAATGAGTAAGAAAGAATAAAGAAATACAAAGGTATATACAAAAATGAATGAAGGATAAAGTAGCACAATGATATAGGACAGAAATGAATAGGAATAAAGTAAAGTGAAGTTATAGGAAATAATGAGTAGGAAGGAATAAAGAAATACAAAGATATAGCCAGTAAGGAATAAAGGTTGAAGTAGCACAAGGATATAGGAAAAGGATGAATAAGAATAAGGAAATGCGAAGGTATAGAAAATAAGAAATAATGCATAAAACAAATAGGAAGGTACATGACAATATAAGATAACAAATGGCCAGTAGTAGTTATAATGCCCGTTGCTCACGGTAAAATGTTTCTTAAAATTTATTTTACAACTAATTTTATAAAAATTTGACGAAAGCAAGCTGTGTTGTTCACGGTAAAATTATTTTATAAAATCCGTGGATGTATCAGGATCGCCATCTACCGATAAACTTCTGAACCAAGAATCAGCTGTTCAACACACATTGGTTTGAGAGTATGGCTCCAACAAACAAAGCAAACATTGCAAAAGTTGCTGCTTTAGCTACAATTAAATATCGTACAGTGATAAAAAGGAAGAAAAGAAATGCTAGGAAGTCCTGGACTCGGGAATGGAGAAGAGAAGAGTAGAGGAATACTCTCCTTGGTCGAAAATGAGTTGAGGTTAGAAATCAGAATTCATATAGGAATTATTCGACAGGACACTTAACATGAGGCAAGGCATTTCTCCTGAAATGAGACTGCAAGTGAGTTCGAAACCAGTTTATCTTCGCCTTCACATCAGCCTGGCTTGTGTTCGGTCGAATTTGTGAAACACATTCGGCGATTGAGATTTCTGTCTCCCTTCTTGCATTTCTATTGTTGTGTATGGGCGTTTTAACCTCATACAAACACTGATATTTCTGGTACTCGTCCAGTAAAACACTAACAGCTTGGGAGCCCGTATCACACGACACTAGTTAGTATGAAAGCTTCTACCAGTACTGGTGTACACGCTGTATAGACGCGTCTAGCACCGTGTGATATGTACCTTCCATGCTAGGTTCTGCCTTCCATAATAGCTTCCATACAACTCACGAAATTGAACAGGTGCCATTTTTCCTGGCAGTTTTCATGCAAGTTTGAGTACAACAACCAATCGGATTGCTTTTCTTGTTCAGGTAGATATCCTAGGGGCAACATAAACATGTAGATTTGTTATGTGGGTAGGCCTACGAATAAATACATCAGAATTAAACTATATTTTCTTTAAACAGCGTCTGTGTGATAAGCGTAGCTATATCCAGTAAATACAGAACGTGTCATATTGTTATTATTATTCTGGGATAAATATTTAACTATTTAAATTCTAATAGTTATCACGAATGGTATCCGTCCATGGTTACAGTATTTAGGGAAAATAAAAATTTTAAATGGGAGAAAACACAAAACAAAGTTGCAATATTGCTGTACGACGTAAGGAGGAAATTATAAAATAATTAAAAGGAAGTAAAAATCTCCGCCACTGGATACCCTTGAACCCGGGATCTTCTGATCAGCAAGCGAGCGCGATACCACTAGCACACTTTTCCAACTGACGGTTCAGCAATTTGTTGCACTTCTTATCAGCGCGTATGGTTAAATATCCAATTATTACAATTATATCTTAAATATTGATTGGAATTAATTCATTCAGTACCACGCATATTTTCAAATGTACTTAAAGCAAGTTTCATGACCGCTTTGCGTTAATAATGCGAATCGACTGTAAATTTTACCCCCAAACGACAACCGTCCTCCATGTTTTATTTTCGAAGAGTTTGTTTACAAGCGAGCTTCACAATCTTCTCACCACGTGGCGCCAGCATCATCTTCATGTCAGCTTCCCTGATTGGTTCGTTTCGTAAAATTAATTTTACGGAATAGAACATGTCCTATTTTATGAAACGTTTTATCAAAGGTTTTATAAAACTTGAATTTGACCGTGAGCAACATAAATTTTATAAAATTAAATTATTGTACAATAAATTTGAAGGAAAATTTTACCGTGAGCAACGGGCATAAGTCTATATTTTATGCTTATATGTCTGTATTAATTTTTCAGCGCAGGTTGAAAACCTGAGGCGCCGAATCCGGACACAGCGCACATAGTGGTGCATACTTTGCATCGGGAGTAGCTCCATTTTGGGCACTCGCCGAGATTTCCAATGACAGTGACATAATGTGATATATTTGCCAGATGAAATGTTTTTCTATATACCTCCACAGGTTCACCCCACAGATGCCGAGGGTGGATACCCTCTATGATGATTTTATATGTCTTTTTGGTCCCAACAGATGGCGACGTGATATATGCAATAATAATATGTACTTTTACTACACAAATTTCCCGCCCCCACACTTCACACTCACACGGCCAATACACAATCCCCCCCACACATGATACATATTTCCAGGCGCACATCCGATCCACGGTGGAGATATACCTGTGAGATATCCCCCCACCAGAGGTCGGATCAACAATAAACAATTGGACGCCTGTAATGAGAGGTGCACTACGGCTACACAGCTCGCGCCTATTTATGTAAAGGACGAGTTGTGCTGCCAAGATGACTTCGCTTGCCCACAGGGAGCGAGTCATACTATAGTCCTACTATAGACTTGTCGTACATAGCCTGCAGGCCTTAGATAGTAGTTTACACATAGGTATTAAGTTAGAGAACGCTCGACGTAGTGTTAGCATTCATAGAGTACGGTATTTTGTAAATGAAAAGAGTATAACAGTGAGATAGTTGCGCAACTTCGGTTACGGTAGAATATTGGTATAGGTAATAGAGTTTAGTTTTAAATGTAAAATATTGGTATAGTTAATAGAGTTTTGTTTTAAAATGACTACATATGGTATTGTTGCGTTGAGATTTTTGTTGAAAGCATTTAAGATAATTATGGTTGATGGTATGGTTCAGATAAGATTAAGATTGCGAATGTATGAAGGTATTTTGACTGTTTTTTCTTACACATTGTTTTTCCTTTCTATTCTTTTAAACTCCCCGTTGTAAAAATGTCGTATTTCTTCCCCACAATAAAACACTTATAACTATATTCCCTTAAATTACACCCTGCGACATTTCTTTCATTCTTTCTCTCCACTCTATCTCTTTTACACACGTGCAGGGCACGCGAGGGCAGTTTTTCATCCGCACCGGAGGTACGTTACTTGTATATCCTCCCCCCCCCCCCCCCCTAGGATAATGTCAAATAAGATACATTGATTGAAAACACATTGGGCTTCTTTAGCCCCCAAAGTATTTCGTAAGATAAGAAATATATTCTCTAAACCCATACCGTAATGATCTCTAAAATACTATAGCGGAGTTCAAGGTGTTTAGAATCCGTGATTCACTTGACTTAAAATACACACACTAATACAGCCATCACAATAAGACGGGTTATCAAACAAATTCAACACACAGCCAAGTACACGGGGCTACATCACGATTTTGCAAAGCCCCTAAATTAATCAACATCCCATTCTTTGGCGGCCGGAGGATTTCTTTTCCTGTCAGGGGCCGATAACCTAGATGTTAGGCTCCTTAAAACAACAATTATCATCATCATCATCTCTTTTCCTGTCTTTTATTAGAATAGTTCTTAATAAGAATTGTACACCCGCCTGAATCAATACTATACGGTGCGTTCAAAAAGTAACGAGCCGGAGGCTGGAATGCGAAAACCGGTGACGACATAGGCTAATCGTGGCGTGTGTATCGAGGTGTGGTTCCGACCATTCCCACACCCGTCGCTCGAGGGCACGCGTGCACGTCACGTGACGACACAAAGCGAGCAGCAGCATGCATCAATCGTCCAACCAAGACCAAGACAGTACGCCATTCGACATGCTTTCTGGTGTGGTTGAAGACTGTGGGGCACCCATCGGGCACACACTTTCCGCAAGTGCATTCGCTCCTTCATGATGGTGTGCACTCTTCCGACACTCAATCCGACCACGGCGTCTATGGCATTCACTATCACTCGGCGGTCCTGGGTAAAGAGTGCATCAGCCAGCTGGACGTTGTCATCGGAAATGCAGTGGGGTGCCCCAGACCAGGCATTATCGGCTAACGACACCCGTCCTTCCCTGAAGCGCTTGTGCCACGCCTTGACCCTTGCAAGGGACATGCAGTGTTCGCCGTACACTTGTAACATTCGGCGATGAGTGTCGGATCCCCCTACTCCTTTCGCTGTCAGAAACCGAACAACACCTATTTGCTCATCGTTCGCCTCCATGTCACTGTTTGCAAATCGACTGACAGCGTTGGACGATTGATGCCGGGCGAGCGTTAACATCCACGAAAGTGAAATTTGGGTCTAAATTGTCTACATAGCCTTTCACTACAGGTGCCAGAATAGCATACGCCCTGGGATGTACAAAAGAGAGGTACGACCATACATGATGCCACCCCAAAATATTACACGACGTCCTTTTGTTAGTATCGGTCTTGGATGTATAGGTCGTGCATACGACGGGTCGTCTCCACACTCGCACAGACCTATCCTAATTGACACAGGCAAGAACGACTAATGGGTTTGAATACACTATGCAGAATATGTTTTGATGTGTGTATATTTGTGATGAAAGTTATTTTATACATTCTATGCCAATTTTTTCTAAACTACTTTGGCGAGTGCTGAAGGAAGTGCTAAAGGAAATTAACATTAATATTTACAGAGAAAATCTCTAAAAACAATTCCTTTGAGCCAGTGTGTCACCAAAGGCGGTTATCACACCTTCGTATATTGAAATGTTGTTCCATGAAACATTTTATTACTTATCAAATTTATTTATTTTGAGACCCTTTGTAGTTTAAAAGTTATGTTAACCATTAAAACCAACAATTCAATGCAACTGAGTTATAACTGTTTTGTAGACTTAGCTGATTTGCGTCTGTTCCTGTAAACATGTCTACTATTCTCGAGACTTTTGCAACGATTTGCCAAGGTGCATCAATACAGAGGGCTCTGCTGGAGTAGTCCCAACTCTATGCTGGGGGAACATTTAGCTTCCTCAACGTTATTTCCCTCTTGTAGAGATCCACTAGCCACAGCGACAAAACCCTACATGATTTGCGGGACTATACTTACTTGTGCGTGAAATCGAATATACAGGGTCATCAATTTAAGTCTCGCATCCGATACCGATCACAGCGCGGCAAGCTCTCGCGCTGACACCCGCTCACTGGCCGGTAAAAAGTGCGCGACTTCTCCCCACTACTTCGCGTCAACATAGTCATTTATTAGCAATTTCCAGTGAAAATAATTATCTACAAACATACCTGGTTTTACAAGAAATGTTCAAAGTGTTGTCCGTCAGATCACAAGCATGCCTGGCACCTCGTAAACAAGTTTCTAGACACACGGCGAATTTCTTTTTGGGTGACGTTCGTTATAACTTGGTGAATATTTTCTTTTAACTCCTCACTTGTGAGGATTGTTTGCATATGAATCGAAAACGGCACTCTCTAACAGAAGAATACTTCGCATATGAAAGCACAATGAATACACGTTGTTCTATAGAAAACATCACTTCGCATAACAAAGCACAATGAATACACGTTGTTGTATAGAAACATCACTTTAAGGCAACACATAAACTGTAAAATTGACCCGAGACTGCACTGTATGTTAGGTCAAATCAACTAGCACTTTACAAGCTTGAATACGCCGGAGACACTGACAGCTTATTGCAACATTGCCGATCGCAGCGCACGTGTTCATTGCGGGAAGAATGCCAAGGCCACCTTGACTGGCCTAGCGCCCGCATCTGCCAAGGCCACCTTGACCGGCCTAGCGCCCGCATCTGCCAAGGCCACCTTGACCGGCCTAGCGGCCGCATCTGCCAAGGCCACCTTCACCGGCCTAGCGGCGCGTACATGCGGGAAATAAAATGATGACCCGGTACCAATAACATCATTGCAAAAGTTCATTTATCCTGCCAGTTCATCTGATGTTCCTGTTGTGTTCATCTGGGTGAACAACTGTCCGCCCAATGTGTACTTCTACTCAAGAGCACAGTACATAACAACAATCACTCAGACAAAAGGGGGGGGGGGGGGTTGACAAGGTGGTCAGTTTCATGAGAAGTTCCGTTATGTACACGAACCTGTCTTATCTTTATGTACTCTCAGAAAACCCTCCTGATAATATTATCTACAAATCACAAGCTATAAACAGTTTACTTACAATCACTCATGCAGCATTATGTGGGACATATCGATACCTTGCAAATCACTCACATCCTCCCAGAATTAATGATTATTGGTAGTATATGATTTATGGGATATTATTTGTATTAGCATTAGGAAGCCCATTTACGTTCGAAGTTTTGAGATACAAAAGAGTCATATGGAGCTGAGAACACAGCAAAAACCAGAGGCGATGTAAAGTAGTGATTGTTCCTTACAGAGCACATATCACTGTCATAATCTATCAATATTGCATGTGTCTTTCTTCCAAGAAAGTGAGAGAGTTTTCGCGAGTAAGAAACAGCATCCATGAGCAGACTGGCAAACTTTTCTTAAGTTACACTTCTGACAGTCAGAACACTGAATGAGGTTAGATAGTTTAGGGGATGTTAAACAGAACTTTAAAAGCAATATGAACTCACCGAATAGACGCTAAGTTACATGACGGATACAATAAGAGACAACTGACATTAAAAACTAAGCTTATACATTTCAAAAAGTTTTAGTTTTGCATTCATAAAAGCGAATAAATATTATTTCCTTAAATGTTAATTACTTACTTATTTAAATGGCTTCCACTAGCAGCATTTTCTTCGTCCGGGGTTTCCTCTTTCACATCCTGGGGATAAGAAGGAAAAATAAATGCTTTCGCTATCACAAATAATATACCTTGTATTTGTACAGAACAGCTCAAATGATGTTAAGATAAAGACGGTGAACGATTACCTGACTCTACTTCCTTAATGTACCTCATATGTTGCTGATAGAGATGGATATTAAGCTGATGTGTGGCCATGTATTCCTTCTTACTGAAATGTAACAAACCTCAAATCGTCACTTCTTTAGGGACTACAAAGAAGCACCATGCGAGAGAAAACTCTAAAACCAGTGCCTTAAAGGAAGTATTAGCTTTAGGGATTGGATGAACGAACATTTTTTTAGATTTTGCTGTAAGAAAACAATACGTCATAGTATCTTACATGTCCACGTATTATACACTAAAATGCGTCTAGGGCCCCAATATTTGCACCAGCACTGTTTCTGAGAATGAATGAATCATTCAGATGTGCCACTTATTTACCATTAGACAAGAATCTACCTCCAACTGTAAATTATCCTAATAACTGAGAATAAGCCATGGAGAGATTGGTCGAGTCTATAAAACCAATACTGTTGTTGCATAATCCTACTAACTACTCGCATTATATGACTACTGGCATTACCCTTTCACGAATTGATTGCCGGCGGTCGAGATCGGAACTATTCCTAGTTTACTTGTGTCACACGTCAGCTTGCTTCGTTGACAGGTAGAGTTGCGCGAGAAGGATATGACTCACCTCCAATAGCCCCAGTTATCGTTTGACTGTACGTGGTGACATGAACTTCTGTGACGCGCAATACTGCATGTCTTATGTAGGGAATGAACTCTTGTCATCGCTGGGTCCCCGCTTCGTCCCGCGGGGCTCCTGCTACAATCAACAACAAACACTGGCGTAACCAGGCTCAGCAGCAATCAAATATTAAATTGGTAATATATGGAAGCACTTGATTGGCAATGGAGATACAGACCAACATAAGGATTGCTAAGATAAAAGTCTGTTGCAAATCATTTTATAAAAGTAGTAATTTGCCACTTGCTTGGTTTCAAGGCTGGACTTTTTGTCATCATAACTATTAATCGATAATTACTAAGATTGTAATTCGTATATTGATTGCAACCTTTTATAATTCCTGCATTAGAAGAGCATAAGAGACAAGCACAATTCAAATATTATTCATGTGAAATGCGCCAGACCATGTGGTGAGCCGCTCTGCAGAATCAGAAGATGAGTAGGTATGATCTCCACCCTTGACCATCTTTGAAATGGTTTATTAACTATAAGAAGTAAAGAATAAGGTAAGAGATATATTTTTTCATTACATACTCCGAAGTAATTGTAAGTGGATTTATGTATCATCAAGTAGATTCTCCATAATCTCTATATAAATAAAAATTAAAGTTTGTCTGTTTTTTCTCAATTTCCACGGAAATTTGAGTTATTAACGCGTTTCAGACTGGTCTATGACGGTTGCGCGCTAAAACAAAATGTTTGTCCGTATGTCTGTTTGTTTGTTTGTTTGTCTGTGTACAACTTTGCACGCGCATCACTCGACAACGGCTGAGTGGATCAACGTAAAATTTGGTACAGATATCCATCAGAGGCACGAAAGTAATCATTGATGTAACTCTTATCCATACCCTCATAAACCCCTTAAAATGCATGCTAAAATGGGCGTAGAAAGACGAGACAAAGCTCATTTTCAGCGTCTCAATGTGAGAAACAAAACTCGGAGGACCTACGGGCCCCGAAAATCACAATTTAAGGTCCTAAAACCAACAGTTTTTGAGATATACCCAGAATACTAATTTCATTTATTAAGCTATTGAAAGGATGCGAGCCGGTAACCGAGGCAACACAATTTCAGAACTCCATCTATTTCTGTAAGACGCAATTATATTACTGTGAACGTTCGCAAACGGCTATAAGGTTATCGCGGAACCAACTTAAGCTGCACAAATCATCAATACGTATATAATGCGCATAAGGGGGTCAAGTGGTACTCTTGAATTTTTTCACGTGATTTACACGGGCGGGTGTGGTACCAAAGGGTTATTATATCCCTATCCCTATATTATTAAATTATTATTAAGATTAGTATTATATTATGGCGTACAAGGACGAGACAGAACTCATTTTCAGCCCCTCCATGGCTACTATATTTTAAGTCTCTAAAACCACGTTTCTGATATATTCCCAGAAAACTTATTTCATTTAATAAACTAATAAATAGATGATGTGAATGATCGTGTGGCCTTCGGAGAGGCCTAGTGCAGGTCTTTTTAGTTGACGCCCGAGGGCGACCTGCGCGACGTAATTAGGATGAAGTGATAATGAAGATGGCACATACACCCAGTCCCCGAGCCACGGGAATTAACCCCATGAGATTAAAATTCCTGATGGCTCAGCCGGGAATCGAACCCGGAGCACTTTGGGCCAAAGCCTAGCGCGCTAATCATTTAGCCACGGAGCCGGACATAAGTAGATGACGAATACAAAAGAAGACCAAATCAGGGGCTATATAGATATACTGAGAAAATCACAGATGTGACCAGGAAGAGACGTCTGGCTTTCTACGGACATGTCTCATGGATGAACCCATCCAGACTAACCAACTGGCTTCTCAACTACTGGAGGAGTAGAAAGAGCGTGACACCGTCGCTAACATAGTTAACAAGGATATCCAAGAACTGAAGATTATGAAAAGTGATATTAGAAGACGATCATATCTCAGAAAGATACTTAAACAGAAGAGTTTTCAGGACAGACCACCCTGTAAGAAAACCGGCATCATCTGGACAAAAGAGAGAAAGGAGAAACATAGCCAGAGAATGCGCGAATATTGGGCAAACATCAAGTCCCTCACCAAGCTGAAAGGTTGAACATCGTGGTCCTTAGCTGACCCATCCGAAAGAAGAACAAGAAGAAACTAATGAAGTAATGCAAGCCGGTAACCATGACAACAGTAGGCCTATCACAAGAGGTGACATCCAACTTTCCATCTATTTCTGTCCGAAGCAATGCCACTCAATTTATTAAATTTCTGTAAAAGTTTGCAAATGGCTATAAGGTTATCGTGGAATCAAACATAGACTGTAAAATTCAACAATGCGATTAAGGGGGTCAAGGGGTACCCTACAATTTTTACACGTGACTTACACGTGCGACATGCGATAAGTTGTACAGAAGGTCAATTATATCTCTAAACAGCAACATTATTTTCAAAAATTCCTGGATTGGAATAGTGTTTTTTTTTTTTTTTTTTTTTTTGCAGCTTTTGGGAATTTGGGCCATTTGAGGCTAAAAATCCCGAATTTCCATGCACCACAGGCCTTTATAATTTATTAAAGGGGTCTTCCTGGGGATGGGGACTTTCCACAACGGTGAGGGTCAGTTTTAATTTGACATATATTTCGTCTACGAGATTTTCAATATTATTTTAACGCCAGGAAGTACACATTAGGTGAATTTAATTTGAGAACACATATTAACTAATAATATTTTTGTCGACAAACGGGATCCTCCTAAAGATGATTTTGTTTAATACTGTGATTTATATATCTTTAAGTTTATGTACGCCTATAATTCATGATCGGGTGCTTGGAGCATCGTAAAATTAGGTATTTTAACAGTGAGTCAATACACCAATCATTTATAAAACTCCTGAACTTACTTCTCGTAGAAGGGTGGGTATAAGGAACAACTTTTCAAAATACATGCTAAAATAGGAGAAAAATAAAAATTATCCTAGAAGGACGACCAAAGCATATGTTGCACTTCTCAATGTGTGACACAAAACTAGGGAGTCCATAAAGGGTCTCCAAAAACCACATTTTATGGCCCTTAACTTAACAGTGTCTGCGATATACCCAGAAAACTAACTTCGTTCTGATAAGCTTATGAAGGAATGACAAGCCCCTAACCATTGCAATAGTAGCTCAATTGATAGCGTCTGGTTATTAATACCAATGACCGTTCGAAGAGCGGGTACTTCTGCTGGTGTTCTATAAATTTCTCTTACACTTGTGTTTCCATTACGCTGAAAACCAAGTGCATGTTCTTGCAATGCTCTGATGAGAGAATAAGCCGATCACTCTAATAAGTTAGAACCATCTCAGTAAATGCCTCGAGTTTAAGAAACAAACGACGGAAGAACCCTTCAAGGATTGCTGAGGTACTGAATCCCCCCTCCTTTCTGTAGCCCTTATGAGTAGATCTCTGTCCAGCTTTTTGGTCAAAACAAAAGCAATTTGCATAACTTCATCTTTGAAATCCTCCAAGTTCATGTTAAAATTCAATGTGCACAGTGAGCAACTAATAGGCTACAATGTGATTGCGCCAATCACAATCTGGCTTCACGTAATATAGGTTTTGCCAATGAGAATTCAGATGCATTCCACTATAGAACAGGGGCCTTAGCATCAACGTACACAGTCGAAGGTTGCTGGTTCAAGTCACCCATGGGTAAGATATTTTCATTCTCCAACTTCCAACAGACAGGCTTGTGCTCTCTTTGCAACAAATGAACTAACGGGCGAATGCTTCCACCAGAAATTTATAATGTTGTGACAGTTCTGGAATACCTAAACAGCATTCGATGCCAAGGAGATGAAGAACAGGTCAAGTAGTAATCTAATAAGTTGCTTACCTCGTTGAGATCTTCAGATGATGTTTCTCTGTTAACGCACGGAACGATCACTGGCGTTGGACATTCTTCAAACTTAATATCCATTGTATCATCAGTTTTAACCTGCAGATAAAGTATGTGTATCACAAATACCTTCTTTGCATAGCGAGAATTTCATCATACACTTTACCAAAAAAATTCTGCTGCAGGAATCAAGAAATAATTTAACATTCATTTGGTTGCCATTTTCTTGATTCTTTCCGAAACACAATGCAACATAGAAGACCTAGATCGAAGGACCAATTTACTAGGTGTATTTTATTTTTGAAATACGAAGGGTTTATATAAAAAAACTCAAGCAATTTTGAAACTATTTTTTTTTCCTAAGTCTGTACTAAAGACTACTTCTCAACATAATTTACACGTATATTGAAACACACATATTGCCAACCAACTTTTGGATACCATCCTCATAGAAATCTGCCACCTGATAAGCCAGCCACTGCAGCACGATCTCTTAAGGATCGTCGTTGCGTTGACCTCCTAAAGGCCTATCCGAGTGCAAGGACAGGTGGTAGTCTCTAGGCGCTATGTCAGGCTACACGGAGCATGATCAAATTGTTCCCACCCAAACGAAGTGATAGGGTTCAAAGAGCAGTATGTGGGCGAGAAGCGTCATGAAGCTAAAAATTCACTTTCTTAGTATGATGCGCTGTTTGTCTTTGATTGTACGATGAAGTATACGGGAGAGTTCACAATAACTCTCGCAATGTATTCCTTCGCCACGGTGCAAAACACATCACAACGATTGAACCCCGGCTAACCGAAGACACAGTCCACATAATTTTACGATCTACAATGATTTGCTTGAACTCCACAAAAACCACTCCTTGAAATGTCAGCTAACTCATGACGACGGAAACATTTGCATCCACCTACTGCAATAAGTACCAAGTCTTAAGTAATGAAATCGGTCGCCCACGAGTCTCCACGCCAAGGACGAAAGTACCGACATCGTTAAATGCTTCAACCCATTTACTTCCCGTTCCTTCGCTCTTAGAGTGTTCACTGTACACCTCGGTAATAATCAGCAATTGAATGTCAACCGCTTTCTCACCTTTTGGATTTTGAAAAAGAATTACTTCACGCTCTGTGGGATCGTTAATTGGCATGATGTTCCAACCAATTTGAATTTCATAATCCCTTCCCCGACACTTCCTGACCACATGGGTGGTCGGATTGTCACCATCCCCTGTTGTATCTGAGATCAACTCCTTATTTTAGTATGAAGCGCTGTTTGTCTTTGATTGTACGATGAAGTAAAAGTGAGATCTCACAATAACACGTATTTTCACCTATGCTAGTGGCAGAAGTAGTGGTTTTGTAGGGGTTCTAATGCCTCCTCCTCCTCACCCTCCTCACAAGATGGCGGCAACCCGATAACTCCCGAACCCGTGGTCGGATTTTGACGAATGAGGTGTCATTGAACTCGGGCTAACACCCCCTTTCCAATGGACAACATATTTCAACCCCAAAATAAAACCTACCCCTACTAGGGGGTGAAATTGTAATTTTTTAGAGAATCTCTCTTTACAATTGCAACATGTGAGAGTTTGAATGCCGATATGGATTTAAACGTTGTTCCACATAAAGTGCATATGTTCGGTGGATAGCCATTATGAATTAACATGCTTGTTTTTGTTTTTTACGCATGCCCACTCATGGCTTTTGTAAGAGGGTGGGAGAGCGGATCCCTATGGATGGGTTATTGTTGACGGGTCATTGTTGGCGGGGTCATTGTTGCCGGGTCATTATGGACAAGTCCTTGTGGACAGGTCCTTGTGGACAGGTCTTTGTGGACGAGTCCTTGTCCCTTTGGACTGATCCCTTTAGACCGGTCCCTTTGGACTGGTCCCTATGGACTGACCCATGGTCTCTAATGCTATGATGAAATTAAACGTTGTTCTACATGAAACGCATGTGAAGAGCCGATTGCTACTATGAATTATCATGTTTGTTTTCTGTTTTTACGCATGCGCACTTGGGGTTTTCGTAAGAGGGCGGACTTTTTAAATAATGATTTATAGATGAGTTATTTAAAAAAATAACCAAATGATCCAAAACTAATAGGTCATTGGCTTTTTAATATCTCATGAACCAATAAAGCTAGGGACTTGTATGAGGGGTCGTTGGACTTGGTATGACGCCCCGTATTTCAATGTATTTTTGATTTTTGTCAAAAGGGCCTAAGTACACTTTTGTTAATATCTCGTGAACCAATAAGGCTAGGGACTTGTATGAGGGGTCGTAGCACATGGGATGACATTCCCTTTTTAAATGTATTTGTTGAAATTTTGACAAGGGGCCTAACTACACTTTTGTTGATATTTCCTGAACCCATGATGGGATTTTGACCTGTGAGGTGTCGTTGGACTTGAGCAGACACTCTCTTTTTGAATGCATTTTTGACATTTTATCAAAGGGCCTAACTACACTTTTGTTAATATTTCACGAACCAATAAGGCTAGGGACTTGTATGTGGGGTCCTAGCACTCAGGGTGACGCTCTGTTTCTAAATATATATTTAATGTTTGTCAAAAGGGCCTAATTGCACTGTTGTTAATATCTCGATAACTAATAATGGGAGAGAGTCAAGTGAGGTGTTATAATACTAAGAATGGCCAACCCTTTCCCATGACCAACGAATTTGCCCCAAATATTCAAAACAACAAGGACATTGAGCTGAGATTATATAAACTAATACTCGGATATCGACATATGAGGTGTCATAGGACTTAGAATGGTCAACTCTTTCCCATGACCAATGAATTTACCTAAAATATCCAAAATATTAAGGTCATTGACCTGAGATTTTATAAAATAATAATTGGATACGGACATGTGAGTTGTTTACCGTGAGTGATGAAACATAGCTAGGCAGAGAAAGAACTAGTGTAGGCAACATGTATGGTGACTGACAAGTCTTTCACTATTGGAACTTGTTTTCAGATCAGACTGTAGTACAGAGAGAGTATAGGTTGCAGGCATGGGTTAATAATTGACAAACGGTGTATACAAAATCGGATTTATTGATTCAAGAATTAAGAGTAGACTATCTTTAATTGATTGGTTAAAGAGGATAGCTAATGAAACAAAATAGTGACTACATTGAACTAAACTGAACCAAGCTGAATCAAACCCAACCAAACCGAACCAAACCTAATCGAAAACGAGCCAAGGGTTTAAG
Organism: Meconema thalassinum; assembly: GCA_946902985.2. Taxonomy (NCBI): domain Eukaryota; kingdom Metazoa; phylum Arthropoda; class Insecta; order Orthoptera; family Tettigoniidae; genus Meconema; species Meconema thalassinum. Next base: position 156,733,571 of record OX336388.2, on the reverse strand, counting down.
TGTAAAACTTGTGGGTGAATGTGGTCATTGGTAATGTCAAAAAGGAAAGGGATAACGCTCTACCTATAGAGGGTAAGGTAAAGCTAGTGCATAGTGCAAATGCACACACCCAAGTACATGAACCTCACCCATCTATCCTATGCAGTTTTTATGGGTTGACTGTTAAAACTTGCTCAGTGGTTACTAGGACAAGATGGTCACTACACACAACAAGCTTTAAATACCTAAGGCTAATAATCTATACACACACACTTGTTCTAAACTAAGCTGTCTTGCTGACAGTGCTCACGCTGTAGGCAGATGACAGAAATGCTTGGCTAACAGAAATACAATCATTTCCGGTTGTCTAATGTTATCAGCTAACCATTTTTTGCTGCAGTGGCGCGCACATGTGCCACTTACACTAGAGAGTTTAACTCGATTTCAAGCTATAAGTCCTAGAACGAATCAAACTAAGAAAAAAGGGCATAGTGGCGTAGTGGTTAAGCTGTTAGCCTTTCACTAAAGTGGACTAGGGTTTGATTTCAGGTTAATACGCATGTCATAAACATATAAAAAAGCAGAGATAATGTTTTAAACCGATTACACTCGTCTCTTTTCAAATTATTACTTGGATTACAAATACAAAGGTGGACTGGGTGTGATATACAGTTAATGCTGTCTATCGCACACTAGCTGTAAGGAAGCCATATGTAGAGCTATATATAGAGAACTACCTACCGATTTCATGAACCGGTATAGCTATGTCACATAAACGGTGCAGGATACAATCCAGCAACTATAATTCGTATCTTGTGGAACAGAGAAAATGCACTTTTGCCTTGATGGATAACAAATGTGTGCAGATGAATGACCTACGCATTAGCCTAGCAAGGGGTTATAACCACGTGGAGGAGGTGTGATTTCTATATTTTATTGTTTAGAGACATGGCTTTTGTAACCAGTAGATTTAATTGATTTAGTATTTTGTAAATATTTATTTTTGTAATTGTAAATAGTTAATTTTTGTAAATAGTGGAAACCATTTATTTTTGTAATGGTAAATGTTAAATGTATAATTAAAGTTCTTTGGGATGAGTGTGCATGTCAATGATGTTTTTAGGGATAAATAGAGTGGTTGTGTGTTTGTTCTCAAAGACAGGCAAGGTTGTGTGGATGTATGACTACACAGAAAGAGAGAGAGAGAGAGAGAGAGAGTAGAAACAGCCTTACCTTCAGTAGTAATAGTAGACCTCTATGTTTTGCATACACATAGACAGACTGTAAGATCGCAATGGCCGAGCACTCACTTTAACACCATTTACAAAATCTTGAAATGAAAAAATCATGTTTCGCAAATATGAACTTTTGACATAAACAAAATTAAAATAAAATGTGTAAACTACAAATTGGAAAATCCATGTTTCCATATCATGAAATTCAAAAACTTTAAACTGACATTTAAAAGAAATGCAAATGAAAAATTGACAAATTGTAATGTGTGAAATGTGAAAATGAACAAATGGCTATCATTATTAAAAAAAAATAGTGCTGTATGGTTGAGGTGTGAATCAAACCCTACTTATTTTGGACCACCCGAGACTGAGTATACTTGTTTTAGTCCTCATACCACTTTTAAAATTTTGTGTTAAAGCTAGGAATTGAACCCAAGAGCTTGTAGGTGGAGACAAAGGTTAGAATATGTTAAACAGATAGCCTTGAATGTAGAATGTGGTAGCTATATAGAGATGAAACGATTAGCTCGGGACAGATAGACACTGAGATCTGCATCAAACCAGTCAAAGGACTAAAGACTCAAACAACAACATATACGTTCACCAAAATAATGTTGTGTAACGGTAAATGTTAGTCAACGAACAGTAATGCATTACTAAAACCCATGACACGATACCTAAGAGCTTTTCTAAAATGATTTTAAAATGCCTTTAACCCTATATTGAACACCCAGTTCACAAGACTCATAACTGCAATATTATGGTAAAACAAAACAAAATCTATATTTCAAAACAAGAAAGTGGTTTAGGCAATGTATACTGGAAAAAAAGTTTTGTAAACACTCAAGTCCTCAAGACCAATTAAATTAGTAACTGTCAGGTTGGCCGAGTGGTTAAGGTGTTTGACTTAAGTTCAAATTTCTGTATAAGGAAGCAAGGGTTCGAATCCCTTACCTGACATAACTATTGCCTTAACATGGCTTGGCCACACTGTATTATTATGATACTCGGTACACAAACCATAGATATAGTGTATTGTTTAAGGCCACTCCATTTCTGAACATAGTCAGAGACTGTTGATGGTTAACAATTGTATTAATAGTGGGACATGGGGATAGCAATTAAGAAAAAACAGCCAATACCCATACAATATTTTTATTCATTTAGTTTTTTTTACAATAGTTACACACTGAATACAACATTTTATCTCTTTACCATTGTTTGATATAGATTTTAAACACAACGCTTGTTGTAGATCCTTTTACAACTTTCTCCAGGTACTCTTGTTCTTAAAAACTGGGGAAGCCGCAATGGTTTTATAGACCTTAAACCCTCATTCTCTTCTTTTTCATCATCATCATCATCATCATCATCATAATCATCATCATTATAAATATTATCTTTATAATTATTATAGACATTGTCACCATCATTATCATTATCATCATCATCCTCAACATCACTAGAACTATCCAGTTCCTTTTTTTCCTTTTCAAAAGGGGCCTCTTGAAGAGTCTGTGTTGCTTTTGATAGTGTTACGTTTTTATTGAACGTTGACAACTGTCCTAACATGACTTTTTGAGGAGATAAATGTTTTTTCACAAGGAAGTCACTATGTAGAGTAACACTATGTTTTTGTTGGACTTGCTTTTTCTTGTTCTTTTGATCATGTTTTGTTAACACTAACGGTGTTTCATTTGGTATACCACATTGATGAGTACCCACACTTAAGACCTCACTATGTTTACTTTTTAGATGACCTAGACATTTTGTTGTACTTTGTTTTGAGCACTGCCAAAATATGATGCCATTCGCATTTTCTCGCTTACAGTTATAAGAGTACCCATGATACAGGGCACGTGGTTTACCTTTATTGGTTATAGTATATTCCATAGTAGCCACTGACTTGTATAGTCGATCCGCCTACTACAAAGGTCTGAACACTTGTGGTGAAAGAATGATGTTGTGTTGACGTTTTATGCAGGATAATGTTGGTGGCATATGCGGGTGGCTTATGTGGGTGGCTTATGTTGATGACATGTATTGTTGACTGATTTTGGTGGCTTATGTTGATGGTTTATGTTGGTGGCTTATGTTGGTGGCTTATGTTGGTGGCTTATGTTAGTGGCTTATGTTGATGACATATGTTGGTGACTTATGTTGATAGCTTATGTTGGTGGCTAATGTTGATGACATATGTTGTTGGCTTATGGTGGTGGCTTATGTTGCTGGTCTATGTTGATGGTTTATGTTAATGGCTTTGGTTAATGTCTTAGGTTGATGGCATAAGTTGACGGCTTATGTTGGTGGCTTATGGGGGTGGCTTATGCTGGTGGCTTATGCTGGTGGTTTATGGTGGTGGCTTATGTTGATGACATATGTTGGTGACTTATGTTGGTGGCTTATGGTGGTGGCTTATGATGGTGGCTTATGGTGGTGGCTTATGATGGTGGGTTATGGTGGTGGTTTATGGTGGCTTATGGTGGTGGCTTGTGGTGGCTTATGATGGTGGCTTGTGGTGATGGCTTATGGTGGCTTATGGTGGTGACTTATAGTGGTGGCCTATGTTGGTGGCTTATTTTTGGTGGTTTACGTTAATACCTTATTTGTAATGGCTTATTTGACAAGTTATTGTTGTCAATGTATTTAGAGGATTTTTCTCTTGGTCTTGGCAAGTATCTCAACCCTTTTTTTTATGGTAGCATAATGCTTACCGCCATGTTTGTAAGCAACAACAACACACTAAAATTCCAAGAATCCAAAGTACTCTAAGGTTAATGATTGTCTCTCAACTCCATTCAACGTCTAGTCAAAAACATTATATATTTTTCACATTTTTCAAAAAAAAAAAAAAAGTTTAATTGGGAAAGTAGGCTATATGTTTAAACTAAAAATCATATCAAATCATATGCTAACTCCAACACTTACGTCTATCCCACTCTCAGTCAAAAAAATATAATATTCTTCAAATTTTTCCAACACAGTATTTGGAAAGTAGGCCATATTTTGAAAACTAATCATCCTATAAAGTCATATATATAGACTCAAGCCAATGGCTTTTATATCCTTAATCGTAAGAACAAAATATTGAATTTTTGTCATTTCTTCCAAAAATGTTCATTTTAAAACGGGGCTATATTTTGGAAACTAGGAATTTTACAAAAAAGTTTGTTTAACGTAAATGACAGGTATTTACCCCCACTACCCACAAACCAAGTCCCAGGTCACAAGATGGCGGCCGTAGCTTAACTTAACCTAGCCTAACCTAACAAGATGGCGGCCGTAGCTTAACTTAACCTAGCCTAACCTAACCTAACCTACGAGGTGTGATCAAAAAGTTCCAAAAATTTGGCTGCAACTTAACCAAACCTAGCCTAGCCTAACCTAACCTAACCTACAAGGTGTGATTAAAAAGTTCCAAAATGGCGGCCGTAGCTTTACTTAACCTAACCTAACTTAACCTAAACCTACGAGGTGTGATCAAAAATTTTTCCAAATAGTGGTCATAGCTTAACTGAACCTTGCCTAACCTAACCTAACCTAAACCTACGAAGTGTGGTCATAAAGTTCCAAGATGGAGGTCATAGCTTAACTCAACCTAACCTAACCTACGAGGTGTGATCAAAAAGTTCCAAAAATTTGGCTGCAACTTAACCAAACCTAGCCTAGCCTAACCTAACCTAACATACAAGGTGTGATCAAAAGTTCCAAAATGGCGGCCGTAGCTTTACTTAACCTAACCTAACTTAACCTAAACCTACGAGGTGTGATCAAAAATTTTTCCAAATAGTGGTCATAGCTTAACTGAACCTTGCCTAACCTAACCTAACCTAAACCTACGAAGTGTGGTCATAAAGTTCCAAGATGGAGGTCATAGCTTAACTCAACCTAACCTAACCCTACGAGGTGTGATCAAAAAGTTCCAAAAATGGCTGCCGTAGCTTAACTTAACCTTTGAGTCATTTTTTTACGGGTCCCGGGAGACGGGTCCTTTGGACTGATCCCTATGGACTGGCCCTTGCATTTTATCCAAATTATGTCAAAGGGGACCCGCCACAGGGACCCGTCAACAAGGACCCGTCCCCCGGGACCCGTAAAAAAAATGACTCAAAGGTTAAGTTAAGCTACGGCAGCCATTTTTGGAACTTTTTGATCACACCTCGTAGGGTTAGGTTAGGTTGAGTTAAGCTATGACCTCCATCTTGGAACTTTATGACCACACTTCGTAGGTTTAGGTTAGGTTAGGTTAGGCAAGGTTCAGTTAAGCTATGACCACTATTTGGAAAAATTTTTGATCACACCTCGTAGGTTTAGGTTAAGTTAGGTTAGGTTAAGTAAAGCTACGGCCGCCATTTTGGAACTTTTTGATCACACCTTGTAGGTTAGGTTAGGCTAGGCTAGGTTTGGTTAAGTTGCAGCCAAATTTTTGGAACTTTTTGATCACACCTCGTAGGTTAGGTTAGGTTAGGCTAGGTTAAGTTAAGCTACGGCCGCCATCTTGTTAGGTTAGGCTAGGTTAAGTTAAGCTACGGCCGCCATCTTGTGACCTGGGACTTGGTTTGTGGGTAGTGGGGGTAAATACCTGTCATTTACGTTAAACAAACTTTCTTGTAAAATTGTTAGTTTCCAAAATATAGCCCCGTTTTAAAATGAACATTTTTGGAAGAAATGACAAAAATTCAATATTTTGTTCTTACGTTTAAGGATATAAAAGCCATTGGCTTGAGTCTATATATATGACTTTATAGGATGATTAGTTTTCAAAATATGGCCTACTTTCCAAATACTGTGTTGGAAAAATTTGAAGAATATTATATTTTTTTGACTGAGAGTGGGATAGACGTAAGTGTTGGAGTTAGCATATGATTTGATATGATTTTTAGTTTAAACATATAGCCTACTTTCCCAATTAAACTTTTTTTTTTTTTTGAAAAATGTGAAAAATATATAATGTTTTTGACTAGACGTTGAATGGAGTTGAGAGACAATCATTAACCTTAGAGTACTTTGGATTCTTGGAATTTTAGTGTGTTGTTGTTGCTTACAAACATGGCGGTAAGCATTATGCTACCATAAAAAAAAGGGTTGAGATACTTGCCAAGACCAAGAGAAAAATCCTCTAAATACATTGACAACAATAACTTGTCAAATAAGCCATTACAAATAAGGTATTAACGTAAACCACCAAAAATAAGCCACCAACATAGGCCACCACTATAAGTCACCACCATAAGCCACCATAAGCCATCACCACAAGCCACCATCATAAGCCACCACAAGCCACCACCATAAGCCACCATAAACCACCACCATAAGCCACCATCATAAGCCACCACCATAAGCCACCAACATAAGTCACCAACATATGTCATCAACATAAGCCACCACCATAAACCACCAGCATAAGCCACCAACATAAGCCGTCAACTTATGCCATCAACCTAAGACATTAACCTAAGCCATTAACATAAACCATCAACGTAGACCAGCAACATAAGCCACCACCATAAGCCAACAACATATGTCATCAACATTAGCCACCAACATAAGCTATCAACATAAGTCACCAACATATGTCATCAACATAAGCCACTAACATAAGCCACCAACATAAGCCACCAACATAAGCCACCAACATAAGCCACCAACATAAACCATCAACATAAGCCACCAAAATCAGTCAACAATACATGTCATCAACATAAGCCACCCGCATATGCCACCAACATTATCCTGCATAAAACGTCAACACAACATCATTCTTTCACCACAAGTGTTCAGACCTTTGTAGTAGGCGGATCGACTATACAAGTCAGTGGCTACTATGGAATATACTATAACCAATAAAGGTAAACCACGTGCCCTGTATCATGGGTACTCTTATAACTATAAGCGAGAAAATGCGAATGGCATCATATTTTGGCAGTGCTCAAAACAAAGTACAACAAAATGTCTAGGTCATCTAAAAAGTAAACATAGTGAGGTCTTAAGTGTGGGTACTCATCAATGTGGTATACCAAATGAAACACCGTTAGTGTTAACAAAACATGATCAAAAGAACAAGAAAAAGCAAGTCCAACAAAAACATAGTGTTACTCTACATAGTGACTTCCTTGTGAAAAAACATTTATCTCCTCAAAAAGTCATGTTAGGACAGTTGTCAACGTTCAATAAAAACGTAACACTATCAAAAGCAACACAGACTCTTCAAGAGGCCCCTTTTGAAAAGGAAAAAAAGGAACTGGATAGTTCTAGTGATGTTGAGGATGATGATGATAATGATAATGATGGTGACAATGACTATAATAATTATAAAGATAATATTTATAATGATGATGATTATGATGATGATGATGATGATGATGATGAAAAAGAAGAGAATGAGGGTTTAATGTCTATAAAACCATTGCGGCTTCCCCAGTTTTTAAGAACAAGAGTACCTGGAGAAAGTTGTAAAAGGATCTACAACAAGCGTTGTGTTTAAAATCTATATCAAACAATGGTAAAGAGATAAAATGTTGTATTCAGTGTGTAACTATTGTAAAAAAAACTAAATGAATAAAAATATTGTATGGGTATTGGCTGTTTTTTCTTAATTGCTATCCCCATGTCCCACTATTAATACAATTGTTAACCATCAACAGTCTCTGACTATGTTCAGAAAGGGAGTGGCCTTAAGCAATACACTATATCTATGGTTTGTGTACCGAGTATCATAATAATACAGTGTGGCCAAGCCATGTTAAGGCAATAGTTATGTCAGGTAAGGGATTCGAACCCTTGCTTCCTTATACAGAAATTTGAACTTAAGTCAAACACCTTAACCACTCGGCCAACCTGACAGTTACTAATTTAATTGGTCTTGAGGACTTGAGTGTTTACAAAACTTTTTTTCCAGTATACATTGCCTAAACCACTTTCTTGTTTTGAAATATAGATTTTGTTTTGTTTTACCATAATATTGCAGTTATGAGTCTTGTGAACTGGGTGTTCAATATAGGGTTAAAGGCATTTTAAAATCATTTTAGAAAAGCTCTTAGGTATCGTGTCATGGGTTTTAGTAATGCATTACTGTTCGTTGACTAACATTTACCGTTACACAACATTATTTTGGTGAACGTATATGTTGTTGTTTGAGTCTTTAGTCCTTTGACTGGTTTGATGCAGATCTCAGTGTCTATCTGTCCCGAGCTAATCGTTTCATCTCTATATAGCTACCACATTCTACATTCAAGGCTATCTGTTTAACATATTCTAACCTTTGTCTCCACCTACAAGCTCTTGGGTTCAATTCCTAGCTTTAACACAAAATTTTAAAAGTGGTATGAGGACTAAAACAAGTATACTCAGTCTCGGGTGGTCCAAAATAAGTAGGGTTTGATTCACACCTCAACCATACAGCACTATTTTTTTTTTAATAATGATAGCCATTTGTTCATTTTCACATTTCACACATTACAATTTGTCAATTTTTCATTTGCATTTCTTTTAAATGTCAGTTTAAAGTTTTTGAATTTCATGATATGGAAACATGGATTTTCCAATTTGTAGTTTACACATTTTATTTTTATTTTGTTTATGTCAAAAGTTCATATTTGCGAAACGTGATTTTTTCATTTCAAGATTTTGTAAATGGTGTTAAAGTGAGTGCTCGGCCATTGCGATCTTACAGTCTGTCTATGTGTATGCAAAACATAGAGGTCTACTATTACTACTGAAGGTAAGGCTGTTTCTACTCTCTCTCTCTCTCTCTCTCTCTTTCTGTGTAGTCATACATCCACACAACCTTGCCTGTCTTTGAGAACAAACACACAACCACTCTATTTATCCCTAAAAACATCATTGACATGCACACTCATCCCAAAGAACTTTAATTATACATTTAACATTTACCATTACAAAAATAAATGGTTTCCACTATTTACAAAATTTAACTATTTACAATTACAAAAATAAATATTTACAAAATACTAAATCAATTAAATCTACTGGTTACAAAAGCCATGTCTCTAAACAATAAAATATAGAAATCACACCTCCTCCACGTGGTTATAACCCCTTGCTAGGCTAATGCGTAGGTCATTCATCTGCACACATTTGTTATCCATCAAGGCAAAAGTGCATTTTCTCTGTTCCACAAGATACGAATTATAGTTGCTGGATTGTATCCTGCACCGTTTATGTGACATAGCTATACCGGTTCATGAAATCGCTAGGTAGTTCTCTACATATAGCTCTACATATGGCTTCCTTACAGCTAGTGTGCGATAGACAGCATTAACTGTATATCACACCCAGTCCACCTTTGTATTTGTAATCCAAGTAATAATTTGAAAAGAGACGAGTGTAATCGGTTTAAAACATTATCTCTGCTTTTTTATATGTTTATGACATGCGTATTAACCTGAAATCAAACCCTAGTCCACTTTAGTGAAAGGCTAACAGCTTAACCACTACGCCACTATGCCCTTTTTTCTTAGTTTGATTCGTTCTAGGACTTATAGCTTGAAATCGAGTTAAACTCTCTAGTGTAAGTGGCACATGTGCGCGCCACTGCAGCAAAAAATGGTTAGCTGGTAACATTAGACAACCGGAAATGATTGTATTTCTGTTAGCCAAGCATTTCTGTCATCTGCCTACAGCGTGAGCACTGTCAGCAAGACAGCTTAGTTTAGAACAAGTGTGTGTGTATAGATTATTAGCCTTAGGTATTTAAAGCTTGTTGTGTGTAGTGACCATCTTGTCCTAGTAACCACTGAGCAAGTTTTAACAGTCAACCCATAAAAACTGCATAGGATAGATGGGTGAGGTTCATGTACTTGGGTGTGTGCATTAGCACTATGCACTAGCTTTACCTTACCCTCTATAGGTAGAGCGTTATCCCTTTCCTTTTTGACATTACCAATGACCACATTCACCCACAAGTTTTACACTTAAACCCTTGGCTCGTTTTCGATTAGGTTTGGTTCGGTTTGGTTGGGTTTGATTCAGCTTGGTTCAGTTTAGTTCAATGTAGTCACTATTTTGTTTCATTAGCTATCCTCTTTAACCAATCAATTAAAGATAGTCGACTCTTAATTCTTGAATCAATAAATCCGATTTTGTATACACCGTTTGTCATTTATTAACCCATGCCTGCAACCTATACTCTCTCTGTACTACAGTCTGATCTGAAAACAAGTTCCAATAGTGAAAGACTTGTCAGTCACCATACATGTTGCCTACACTAGTTCTTTCTCTGCCTAGCTATGTTTCATCACTCACGGTAAACAACTCACATGTCCGTATCCAATTATTATTTTATAAAATCTCAGGTCAATGACCTTAATATTTTGGATATTTTAGGTAAATTCATTGGTCATGGGAAAGAGTTGACCATTCTAAGTCCTATGACACCTCATATGTCGATATCCGAGTATTAGTTTATATAATCTCAGCTCAATGTCCTTGTTGTTTTGAATATTTGGGGCAAATTCGTTGGTCATGGGAAAGGGTTGGCCATTCTTAGTATTATAACACCTCACTTGACTCTCTCCCATTATTAGTTATCGAGATATTAACAACAGTGCAATTAGGCCCTTTTGACAAACATTAAATATATATTTAGAAACAGAGCGTCACCCCGAGTGCTAGGACCCCACATACAAGTCCCTAGCCTTATTGGTTCGTGAAATATTAACAAAAGTGTAGTTAGACCCTTTGACAAAATGTCAAAAATGCATTCAAAAAGAGAGTGTCTGCTCAAGTCCAACGACACCTCACAGGTCAAAATCCCATCATGGGTTCAGGAAATATCAACAAAAGTGTAGTTAGGCCCCTTGTCAAAATTTCAACAAATACATTTAAAAAGGGAATGTCATCCCATGTGCTACGACCCCTCATACAAGTCCCTAGCCTTATTGGTTCACGAGATATTAACAAAAGTGTACTTAGGCCCTTTTGACAAAAATCAAAAATACATTGAAATACGGGGCGTCATACCAAGTCCAACGACCCCTCATACAAGTCCCTAGCTTTATTGGTTCATGAGATATTAAAAAGCCAATGACCTATTAGTTTTGGATCATTTGGTTATTTTTTTAAATAACTCATCTATAAATCATTATTTAAAAAGTCCGCCCTCTTACGAAAACCCCAAGTGCGCATGCGTAAAAACAGAAAACAAACATGATAATTCATAGTAGCAATCGGCTCTTCACATGCGTTTCATGTAGAACAACGTTTAATTTCATCATAGCATTAGAGACCATGGGTCAGTCCATAGGGACCAGTCCAAAGGGACCGGTCTAAAGGGATCAGTCCAAAGGGACAAGGACTCGTCCACAAAGACCTGTCCACAAGGACCTGTCCACAAGGACTTGTCCATAATGACCAGGCAACAATGACCCCGCCAACAATGACCCGTCAACAATAACGCATCCATAGGGATCCGCTCTCCCACCCTCTTACAAAAGCCATGAGTGGGCATGCGTAAAAAACAAAAACAAGCATGTTAATTCATAATGGCTATCCACCGAACACATGCACTTTATGTGGAACAACGTTTAAATCCATATCGGCATTCAAACTCTCACATGTTGCAATTGTAAAGAGAGATTCTCTAAAAAATTACAATTTCACCCCCTAGTAGGGGTAGGTTATATTTTGGGGTTGAAATATGTTGTCCATTGGAAAGGGGGTGTTAGCCCGAGTTCAATGACACCTCATTCGTCAAAATCCGACCACGGGTTCGGGAGTTATCGGGTTGCCGCCATCTTGTGAGGAGGGTGAAGAGGAGGAGGCATTAGAACCCCTACAAAACCACTACTGGCAGATATGAATTTAGGGTTGATATGACCTATCATGTTGGATGCCTTTTTCCATAGTTTCTTTTGACCCTATCGCCCAGCATTTCACTATTCATGTTTTAAGAAATAGCGATTTTTCAATAAGGGTATGTTTTTCACCTCATACCCATTTCTTGTCAAAGACAAACCATCTTACGACAAATTATCATTTTGAAGTTTTTGTGGTCTATTTTCACCTATGTTATTAATAGATAAGGTTTTAAGGTTCAGAAGCTCTATCGCGTAGAAAGGGGGCTTTAATAGCTAAGTGAGCTTAACCCACAATTTTACAATTGATAGTTTAAGAGATATCGCACTTTCAAATTTGAGTGGTTTTTAACCCCTAACACATTTTTTGTCAATAAAGATTCATCTTACGATAGTAAAAGGTATAATTTGCCGTATTTTTGTCGGTTTTAATGACAATTTTTAGACACATCGCCCATCATTTTGAAATGATTGGTTTAAGACATCAATTTTTTTCATTTTAGGGGTGTTTTTGAATAGATAGACTGTTTTACCACTTGACTGAACCTCATTCAAACCGGAAACCAACTTTCACTAACCTACCGTGTTTCACATAATCAACCATGGGTACATCGCGTAAACTGATAAGTGACGGAGGGGGTCATAATTGCAGATGGTGATGTCATTCACAGTCTCAAAACAAATATCGACGTGTTAGTCACATATCCTCTCCAGACATGATCACCTTTTAAGTCAAGAACCAACATGGCTGAACACTCAGATCCCTCTGGCATGCTTTAACGTCATCCTATAGCGTCATACACTGTCCCGAAACAAAGTCAAGTGGCCTGCACAAAGGACCAAGCACCATCAATCTTTTGTCGCCAAACCCACTTCTCCATGACTCTTTCCTACCGCCATACACGGTCTCGCAGCAAGATTCAAGTTGTCTGCGCAGTAACGTGTCTTCTCCTATCATCTTATCCCACCAACCGTCGCCATGACAACCTCTCTTATTTACCTCATCTATCCTTGAGCACCCTTTTAAGGGTATGTCACAATCACCGCTCGGCTACAATCCCATGACCTTGTAGCACCCTCTCATGTAGACACGTGACTTAGGGATTCCTATGGCGGGATCCCTTACCCCCATTAAGGTGGAATTTGTAAAAGATAAAAGAAGTTTGAGGAATTTTGGAAACCCTAAGGGGAATGGAGGACAATCTGGACGGATATGAGCAAATCAGGGGTATTTTAGGAAACCTGGGGGGAAATTTGCGGAATTTTACAATTCAATCGGCATTCCTGATGGGCTACCTATGACCGCGAAGAAGTCATTCCACTCTTCGCTTATCTCCATCTGAAGGAAATTATAGGTGAAGTCTGGGAGAATTCGTCACTCCCGGTTGGCAACCCAGCAGGGATATCAGCCACTACATTGCAGGACCTGCCTGCTCCCTTGATGTTGAAACTTGTATCATCGCTTTCTTGATGACGTAAACATGTACCCTTAGAGTCCAATGATTTTGAGGTATCCTCTCATGAAGTCACGTGACCCTGAGAAACCCACGCCCTCCAATGACCTTGAGTGGGGTGGGGGTTCTGGCCACAACCTCCCATGAACTATGAGAAGCCCTACCGCCATCTTGATGACGTCATCACTGCCCCTCAGAACCCTATTTTCTTTTTTGCGAGGGGTAGGTTTGATTTTAGTCTTGAAATGGCTTGTCCATTGGAAATGGGATATGGAGCTTTCTCTTTGGAGTTATCAATTGTTCCTTTCAGGATCCAAGTTCAGGGGTTATTGCCCAGTCAATCCTGAGACCCACTATGCGACTACTGTGTACCTCACATATAACATCCAATAGATCTAATTGGCGGTCTAAGAAGAATTTGATGGAAGAACGTTGGTCAGATTAAGGACCCTAGAGGGAATGAGCCCTTAAAGGAGGAGACCAACTAAAGGAGAAAATTAGAGGGCCAAATAGCCACAAACCACTAAGGCTGTAGGCCGTGTAAAGTGTAATGCGAGAGAGGCCTCTCAAGCGTCAGGTGAATAACTTTTGTGAGGTTTAGGCCCCACCATGAGGTAGAGGGGAGGGCCCGGTAGCCACCAACCACGCAGAAGAAGGCCCCATAAAGTGTTACATGAGAGGAGCCATCCAAATGTCCGTTGCCTAAGCCCATTAGGTTTACGCCCCATCATGGTAAGGAAGCGAGGGCCCTGTAGCCATAAATAACGCAGGAGAAGGCCCCATAAAGTGTCATATCAGAGGGGCCACCCATACGTCAGTTGCCTAAGCGTCCAATGTTTAGGCCCCACGATTGAAAAGAGGAGAGGGTCCTGTAGCCAAAAAAATAATCAGGAAAAGGCCCCTTGAAGTGTTATATGAGAGGGGCCAACCTTTCATCAATTCCCTAAGTCCGAAAGGTCCAGGCCCCACCATGGTAAGGAGAGGGCCCTGTATCCATAAACTACGTAGGAGAAAGCCCCTTAAAAAGTCATATGAGAGGGGCCAACCATACGTCAGTTGCCTGAGCCTGTGCAGTTTAGGCCCCACCATGGTAAAGAGGGGAGGGCCCAGTAGCCGCAAACCATTAGAGATAGGAGAAGGCCCCTTGAAGTCACTCCTATAAGGTGTTAAAGTACGAATCAACATTGAGAGATTACAATTTTAAAATCCAATTGAATGTATAAATCTTTCCTATTATTGTGGGAGAGTAAACTTAGAGCCTATAATTACCTGTATATGATGTTCTTCTTTAACTACCCAGTGTCCATCTTCAAATATATCAGCAGGCTCAACCTTAAGGTTATCAGTGGATAACAGCGCATTTGTTTCCTAGGAAGAATTACACAAGTATGACACAATGTAAAATTAATTGATACAATACCAGTAGTGAGTAAGAAATAAAGAAAAGAATCTCATCAACCTACAATTTGTTAGTAAGTGGTAAGTCTATAAACGTCGTTTGTTTGCGCATCACTAAGATTGCACTATTACTTACCATGTTATGGAATCCATCTGTTTCAGACAACGATTCATGCTCAGTCTTGATTAATGGTAATTCCTCCATTATGTTCAGGAAACTAGAACACACGAAGTGCGCTTAAAAGTTAATCAAAAGTTTACTTATACCGTACCTAAATCCCAAATAAGTCTCATAAACAAATGAGGTAATTTCAGAACTCCCAATATAAGCCGATAATCGTAATCCAATTATAACCCACGAAGTGCTTTTTGATAAATGGGAGGTTATCTTTTCCAATAAATGTCGAACTTATTCCACCATTACGCTCGCCTTAACAAATGTGATGGGTATAATATCGAGTACATTTTAAAGTCTATAAGATAGAATTGATCAAATGGAAAGATATTCTGCCATTTGTGAAACAGTGAATTTGGCATAGCCTACTACGTTAGTTTCTCTTTTGGTAAGTACACGCAATCCTGAGCACATACTGGTTAGGCACGAGGGAACTCGTGTAGTATACGTTGCCCGGCGCCATTAAAATCCGAAAAATTTTCTATAGAAATGGCCAATGTTACTAATATACAGCAGTTGAATATTTCATCGCTAGAGAGTGTTACTGTATTTTTTCAGAGTGCCAACATTATTGTTTCCAGACCAATATTTTCATCCAGCCCAATGGTTTTCGTCTAGGCCAATAAAGGTTAGGTAGCGCGGCCATTACTTGAAAGTAAATGTTGACAATTTCCTTTTTTGGAAGTGTTTACGCGGTGTTTGTTAATGGCAAATGGCTTTAATAACGTGGCAGAGTAAATACAAACCTTTTTCCGAGCGCTACTAAGTAAAATAACGCACTTTCGAATCGGGCAACGTATACTACAGGAGAGCCGGCACGAGTACTGTATCTACTACAATCGTTAATATACATTTCAAACCTAACTTCACGTTTGATTACTCTAAGCAAGAGAACTTACTGCACGGGAATACTGTGCACTGATTACAACGTACAATTTTATAAACCTTCAATCGTTTGAACACAGCGCCCAGCTCAAACTAGAAGCGTAGCCTTGGGAGGGAATGAATGGTGACTGACGAGTAAGGGATAGACGGGAAAGGTATCTTGAGTAGAAATATGATCTACGGCGGAAAACAATTCGGAAAGATTTGCAATGGATGGGAGAATAAGGGCAGAAATGATCACTCACATCGGAGATAAGTCAAAGTCATTGGGGGCAGTAAGTTACGTAAAATGAACTTATTGGAAGGGCGGAAATTGGCGGGTAAAGTTTGCCAGGGAAATCTTGGAGATGTCCAATGATCCCTAATGCAGGGTCTTTCTCTCAAGGTGCGGCCAGCCCAGCGCTCTAGGTAGAACGTGCAGCTATAAAGGTCAGACGAGCATATCGCAGCGCGCTGCTGTCAGAGCATATGTCGTAATTAAGATAAGGAAGGAAGTGCTGTGGATTGATGCTTCGGACTCTAGACCCTAAGCTCAGCGAGCTGCCGGTGGTGCGTAGAGGCAGCTCGCTGAGCTGAGGGTCGAAGCAAAGGAAGGAAGGAAGCTTGTAGTTTAACGTGACCGTTAATCTCGCGATCATGAGTCACGGGACCTCCTTTTTACGTGGAATCCGAACCACAGGACATGGCATTTCACTTCGAAAATCTCACATGCATTGACCGGGAATCGAACCCGGTCCGCCTTGGTGAGAGGCATTCAGCTTCACCGCTGCGCCACCACGCCCCTGGCTTAGGGTCGAGAGAGCACCCGTAAAAATCACATGTAAATAACGAGTACACATAATAACACATAATCAAAGTAAAATAATTACCCACCTTGTCACAGAAGATGTTGAAAATGTCCTCCACCTGCATCTACACATATCTGGCATCGTCTAAGGAAATTTTCATTTACACGCTTCAGTTCGTCTACCGAGATAGCCTCAATTTATTTGGTTATATTGTGTTTGAGTTCATCTAGAGTGTGAGGGTTTGTTGCATAAACCTTATTTTTCAGTTTTCCCCTTAAATAAAAATCGAAAACCGTTAAGATCTGGGGATCTTGCGGGCCACAATGGTTTACTTATTACCCTGTAGTCGAAAATTTCCTCAATTAAATATAATGACTCGTTAACCGTATGCGCAGTTGCAGTGTCCTGCTGGAAATATCCAGATTGACATTCAGTGTCCGTCAATTGTTCAAGAAATGGCACGAGAATGTCATCCCTATATCTCTGCCCAGTGATTGTGGTTTCAAAAAATATAGGCCCTATTATCCTGTCTGCAGTTACTGCCGCCTACACTCCCATTTTCACATCATGTAGGGGTGTTTGATGTATGAAATTAACAGGTTTTTCTGAAGACCAGTACCTGTTATTCTGACTTGAAACATGTTCACTTAAATGGAACCATGCTTCATCAGAGAATATTATTAATTTCGGATCAAATACCCCATCATCAACACCCCTTTAAACCCAGTTACAAAAATTTTACCCTGCTCTCATTATCACGTTGAAGCAACTCTTGAACAACAGTAATCCTGTATGGTTCCAATTTTAACATTTTTGTAGCCCGCCACGCTGAGGTAATCGAAATTTGTGTTTGCTGCGAAAGTTTTTTGAGCGATTTTGTAGGAGTACGTTGTAACATTTCCCCTACCTCGCCTAATTTCTCCTCAGTAAGCACTCGCATTTTTACTCTTCGTTTTCCAACCAGAATCGAACCTGTACTTCTAAATTTGTTGACAAGTCTTCTAACAGTTTCTCTTTTTGGAATGGTCGTGCCTGGGAATTTTCCTATATACCGCCTTCTAACTTCTCTACAGGAATTCGTCAATACATAAGTGTCGTACATGAAAATCTTTTGTTCTAATGTGTACGCAGGTTGAGGCATTATTGAACCAATAGGCTTTAACACTTAGCAATAACACGTTATAAAATTTTGGAACACAATAACAATTAATCAATAACCACTAACACGTACACACGTTATAAACTTATAACACGTATAACATTAAATAGGCTATAAATGAAATAACAAAGTCAACTTTACTCGGTAAACCCTGCATTGCAACTGTTCCAGCACTGCGAAGTCCCGCGCTGCTCCGAAACATCAATCCAACAGCACTTCTTCCTTATCTTAATTATGACATATGCTGTGACAGCAGCGCGCTGCGATATGCTCGTCTGACCTTTATAGCCCCACGTTCTACCTGGAGCGCTGGGCTGACCGCACCTTGAGTGAAAGACCCTGTACTACTGAATGTCGCACTCGTCGCATCTGCCTCACGAAAAAAAAGGCTACATTCGTCTGGAGGTGAGGGAAGCTCTGTTCTCCGTCTCCCATTCGACAATATGTAAGGTGTGAAAGACGGGCAATATTTTATCCAATATGGTCATTTCTTGTAAATATATTTATTTCATAACAGTTCCAGACCTTGCATTGCTGTTAATTAGTGCAAACTAATGTATGGGGATCTGAGAAGACAATAAATATGATATGTATTTTAAAGGGCCTGGTTGTTAAGTCAGGTTTCTCATATGAATAGAGAGAAGTGAAAATGGTTCTGAATATACCGGTACTTGTAAAAATCTGCATCTTAGCTGTCACCGAGGGGGCCCTGCTTCGATTCCCGCCTCTGACCAAAAAAAATGATCTGAGGTCTGGAGCGGGGTACACTCAGCCTCGTGAGGCAAAAAATAATGGAGGTGGGTTCGATTCCTACCTCAGCCATCCTGGAAGTGGTTTCCGTGGTATCCTTACATCTACTCCAGGCAAATGCTGGGATGGTACCTAATGTAAGGCCACGGCCGTTTCCTACCCAAATCCTACCTCAATTGCAAATACACACCAGTACAGGCATCAGAGTGACACAAGTTATCAGACAACTTGTACACACACCCAAGTGCACGGAGCTACGTGACCACGATGTCGCAAAGCCCCTAAAATAATCAACATAAAACTGCAGCCCAGACTACTTAGGCAGTGCACAGTAGCTTCTGTATCTCTCCCTCTCAGTCATAAACATAATGCATCACTGCAAGCGATGCCAGCATTTTTTGGGTTTCAAGTATAGGCCAATCTTATTTTCATAGAACATTGCACATTGCTTTCACATGTTTCAGGGTAACATACTGGATACCTGAACTCTCTTGGTTAACTCATGTTCTCGTCTGACCCCAAAGCTATTTGGGTAATGTTTCTGGGGCTAGAGTATCCTTCCTTTTCCTGACCCTGATGACCTCTTCTCTTTCTTGATCTGGTATCCTCTTTCTCTATGACTGGAACTCTGAACTGTGATTGAGTTACATAATGTTGCAGATTGTATGTGCTCAATATGATAACAATAAAAAGGAACAATTTCCTTAGAAGAGTATTTTTGTCGCAACAAACACACTTTATTAGAGTCAAAATTCAGAATGAAATTTAGTGATGAATTGAAGTTAAAGTGGAAAAATTAAATTTGCCCAAATAAGCCAGACCAAACACTATCTGAATAAGCAAAATTTACTCTCCATCTTTTAATGGAATGAACATATGGATGATTAGTATATTTTTGTATGCATAGGGGCAGATAATCTCGCTGTTCTGCCCCTTAAAACAACCATAACTAACTGATGTACTGTACGTAAACTACATAAATATTTGTTGGGTAGGTCTGCAGAAAAAAAGGAATAGAAATGGCCGTGGTTTAAATTTGCCTAAAGGATTGGAAAGCAAAAGAGCTCAGAAGTCCATAGCCTACCCAACAAGGGAATTTTTCATAATGCTAATATCTATTACAGCGCGTAATTAAGATTCCCTATATGCCAATATATCACTTCTCTTCTCCTGTAGATTGTAGTCATTGCCGTGTATTTTGAAGTAAAGAAATGTTGTAGAATGACAGCTTACATCAAATGTCTTCTTTTTCATTTATAACCGCTCGTGATAACAATTTCTCATCAGAATTAGGCTGTTAATGAGCCAAAGTAAGCATCATTTCAACTAGCGAGCCATGCAGCTTGAAGAATGTTTGCCTTACCACCAGGCAAATGTAACCGCAAAGCAAGAGGCCTCACTCCAGCCGTGAGCGAGACATCCTGTAGTATTATAGAGATCAATGTAGTTCTCTCTAAGAAGATGCAAAATGTTAACAGAGTTAGACAGACAGTGCGTGGTTATAGCCTACTTGAGAATTTAAGAATGTTATTTTCCTTTACTAATAATTTTAAGCTGTTCGATTACCGTATGTAGTCTATATAGTTCGTGGTTTGGGATTATTACAATACAGTAATTGTAATCTGCTATCAAGCATTATCCTTATTTGCAGATAAATTAATTTATTTCCATTATCAGCACCAGTCTTCTTCTTCTGCTTACTTTTATAATTATTATTACCGTAATACTCAGATAAAAATAATATCGTATGGTCTCGGGTGCCCGGTGCAAGCTTTGTTATTTGCACCCAGAGGGCAGTTTGCATGTCGAATTTAGTCTTTCCTTGGAACGCTATGAAAGTCAAGGAGGTTAGATATTTATGCTCCTTGACACTATAGCGCTTTCTAGTAGAGAATGGAGGAACTTTTGTGCTGTCGGAAAATCCCGAGATTAATTTTGCCATTATGAACATGGCCTACTGAATTTAAATGGGTTCTTTAACAAGCCAACAACGTATGACATCCATGCCGTGATTTTTGTTACCTTTCAGGAGTTTGGGGTTAGAAGTCCGACACGATAACCACTCAACCACACTTAGATGATTGTTAACATATAAGGCAATTATGCAGATGACCTTATATCGAAACATAATTATTTACATAACTTAGATCATTATCAATGAAGTTCCGAACATCATAGTTGTTGCATACAATTTAGTATGACCCCCTCGTGGTGTAGCGGCTTGCACTCATGGCTGTCGCCCCGAAGTTCTGGGTTCAATTGCGGGCTCTGCCAAGAAATTTCATATCTGGTGTAAGCGCTGGAACAGGGAACACTCAGCCTCGTGAGGCAAAACTGTAAAGAGGTGCAATTCCCAGCTCAACCATCCTGGAAGTGGTTTTCTCCACTTCTACTCCAGGCAAATGGTTCCTAAAATAAGGCCACGGCTGATTCCTTGCCAATCCTACCCCCAATGTAATAATACATGCGGCTTGGGTGGCGTAGTCGATAGCATGCTGAAATGCTATGCACAAGATGGCGGGCGCAAACCTGGACAGAGTCGTCGGATTTTTAAGATCGTTATAATCCTTCAGTATGCCTTGCTTCAGAGGGGAAGTAACGCCGGCATTTAATAGAACCCACCACTTCAATTGGTAGTGTGTAGCCACTTTGGAAGTTTTATTTGGCTGGTTTGCTCTATCAAGTTCCAAAGTTCGCCGCTGAGTGTCAGTGACAGTGGCATCTGGAAGCCAAAGCTGGGAGCAGTTAAAATACCCTGCTATGGCCATTGGCTGCACACACTCTACTGTAGTAGACACATAACAATAACACATGTTATCTCCAATATTCCAACCACACCCAAAAATACTCTGACCTACACGACCGCATTGTCGCTGCCTCTAAAATGAGCATTATCATCAAGTTAGTACCGAGATGGAGCTTTTTTTATGCTCGGGTTTCCCGCGTAGCTCTTGCTGCAAGGTATTTTGATACAGCATCATCCCTGCGCATATATTGTGTTCCTGACAGCTTTGTGTATCCAAAGGTGATATGTAGAATACTTTCACCGACTTGACATCCTTGCATTATTTATTGTAACTAACTGACGGATTTCTGATGATGACTTTGAGATAGACCCTACTTAGGATGACTTAGTTTCGAATTGCCAACATAACTCCATCCGTCTCAGAGAAGATCTTCCCCGCTGTCAAGCAAACTTCAGAAAACACTAGTTGTTGCTCAAGACAACCTTAGCATACCAGTAGGCTAACACTAGAAGTAACTTACATTTTGACATAAGGATTCGTAGAGATTCTGTATTCTATGCAGGTATTTCTGTTCCAGAGCAACAATAGCTTGAGCAAGGATAAGAGAAAACAAAACTTCTCTCTGTAACATTGACATTGACAAACTACAGTGTGCGCACAAAGTCCATATACCCCTACGCATTATTATTATTATTATTATTATTATTATTATTATTATTATTATTATGTATCTTTATTGTCAGTACATTACTCATTATTTATTTATTGCTACTTGCACTGTCAACGATTGTTGAAAATTTGGATCCCCAGCAGGCATATCCGATTGGTGATAAATTAATTGAGATTTACCCTCAGGGGAGCCGAACCAGCGCAGAGACAATGATGCTGCTCCTCCTCCAAGGAACCCTGATTTAACGACTCCCGATAACGCACTGTAGGGTTTCATCAAGGAACAAGCGAGGAAGCAGCGGTATGTTGGAATTGATGATCTGAAAAATACAGTGCGCGAAGTTTTCAAGACAGAGACCCCAAGGATGTTGCTTAATATGGGCATCATAACATGGCGGCGTATTCAGCTATGTAGAGACCATCAAGGGACACATTCGGATGTTCTAGATTCCAAAAATGTAAGTTGTAGGTACAAATGTATATGTATAGGTTCTGACAACACAATTAAATAATAATGAGTAGTATACGGGTATACGAATTTTGTGCGCTCACTGTACATACCATAGCGTCAACAAGCTTTTCGCGAAGGATGAGCAGAAGCATAAGGGTACAAAATATGAAATAATTGGTGCTCGGACAGAGCAAAAACAGAAGAATGTTCTTTCAATTCGAAGACCCGGTTTTGAAAAATTTCACCGAAAGTTAAATGATAGGAATCTCTTGAACAAAGCATTAATGGTCTGAGGAACCTTACCATAATTCAATCACATTACAATTAAGGGACATTACATTACAACCACACTCTACCGGATACCATCTCTGTTGTCAAATGATAAGTTTCTCGAATGCATGTCTTTACAGTCAGAGTGAAAATTTACGATCGGATACTCAAAAGTTACAATTTCATGCCTAGCTTCGCTCACGGACACATCAAAAGATAGAGCAGACGAGTGATTTACATGGTTACTTC
This sequence comes from Meconema thalassinum, assembly GCA_946902985.2. Lineage (NCBI taxonomy): Eukaryota > Metazoa > Arthropoda > Insecta > Orthoptera > Tettigoniidae > Meconema > Meconema thalassinum. The sequence continues at coordinate 156,710,548 of OX336388.2, read as the reverse complement.
TTTGATAGTTACTTGAAGACACAGGGGACACAGGATTGTGCATCGAATCAGACAGACACTTGTGGTCTTACCACCCAGACATTGTAACTACCATGTGGTACGTCTCTTCCACCACCAGCATGGGTATCAAACCTTCGAAAATCTATATACATCTAGGTTCAGACATGTTGCACACTCTCACACTACAAACAATACCAGGGATTCGCTTACCTGAACAAAATACAACAACACTTGCACACAAACAGCTTCCACCAAGAGCAACAATCACCTACAACAGGTTGGTTACAGCATATCGTGGTATCTGAAATCTATAATACACTTCTATTAACGTTGTTTCAGCATGCAACGTACAATTGGTTCCTTGCTCTCTGGGTATTTAATCGCCCAGTATCAATCTCTTTTTTCTTGGATGAAAAGTAAATATACCAATTAGAGATACTAACAAATAACTAGACGGAAGCAACAATACACACAACAATGCATCCACTGTATTCTGAGACTGAAAATGCAGGCCACAACAGCCTACCTAGGAGAGTTGAATAAAACCACCATCACCACGATACTCTCCAAGCTGCATTCAACATACATGAAAAAATTCATTCACAGATTAATAAAAATGCAAAATAAACAGGCCAGTCCAGGTTACAAACCATCATGTGAGTTCCTAGTGCCCCAGGATGTTATTAGGTGTGGAAAAGAAATCGCAAAGCAAGTAAGGTATAAAAACCACTCTATCGCGATTTACAGAGCTGAGGGGAGGGACATAGGTCTCACTCATGACGTCAGAGGAGTTATCCCGTCTTCAGGATGTAATTGTAGAACACAATTAAACCAGAACGATATACTCACCTCTCATTTACCGGACTCTCACCCTCCACGTGGCGGTGTGCTGGAGGGGGACATAGGTCTAACTCTTGACGTCAGAGGAGTTATCCCGTCTTCAGGATGTAATTGTAGAACACAATCACACCTGAACGATATACTTACCTCCCATTTTCCGGACTCTCACTCTCCACGAGGCGGTGTGTTGGAGGGGGACATAGATCTCACTCTTGACGTCAGAGGAGTTATCCCGTCTTCAGGATGTAATTGTAGAACACAATCGCATCTGAACGATATACTCACCATCCATTTACCGGACTCTGACCCTCCACGTGGCGGTTTGCTGGAGGCCCCACTACCGGATTCTCAGGAGTGATTTTGAAGTTGCTCTTTTCTGTCTTTAGGCCCTTGGTAGGACCTAGAAGAACGGAAAACGTAATGTTTTAATCCCATCAGTGCCCTAATTACGCCCCTAGCAATAAGAGTAGACTCGACTGGGTTGAAAATAAAGATGATTTAATCACGGAAACACTACTCTAAATACATCAATAAAATTAATAGATAGTTGCAACTGCGTCTACTTAATTAAAGGACAAAGTATAGCCCTAGGCCACAAATGCAAATAGCCTACCTAATTGGGTCTGGATAACCTCATGGATATGCAGAATACTTAAAATCATCAACACCACGATCACAAGAAACAAATAATAAATGAATCTCATGGACAGCTAGCACATGGAAATCAGGGCGTGGAAGCCTTACTACACTGAATTAATAGAAATACATTTTTAGGCCTAACTTAGGATGACTGATTATCACCTGACATGTGGACACATGGCGAAATCAAAGACAAGACAAACAGTTCACAAAAAAATCTGATTGTTGTTCTACCATTAACTATCCAATACTTCTCCCAAAGAGAAGCTATGAGTAGCTGGCAGCTAGCCTGCAATAACCGTCTATGCTCATAATTTACAATCACCATAGTTACATGATGGTTACATGATGGTGTTGAGGCAAAATCATCTCGTTCTTCTGCTCTCAACATACATCAGCGTATTCTAAACGTCCGCCGACCCGAAGTAATCCCTTTCAATCGAGAATGGGATTTAAAGACTTCAGCCCACTATTACCACTGCTCGGATACTAGTTGTTGAATTTCCTTACTGTACGCCTCGAGCTGTGCGATGCAGTTGCTCTTCCGTTCCGCATGCTGTGCTCTCAAGAGACAGGGAGCCAATCATCCTCTCTTCCCTGGGTTTGGTGCAGTTATGCAAGAATCTAAAACAATGGGCCACAACCGGCTGTAAACGAGGTAAGCAGGAGAAACGCTCCATTATATCATATCATCTTACATACAATTGTGGCCTAACACGTTGACTTGGACTTTTGCTCTGGGGCCTCTTGCTGTCTTGAAAAGGAGTTTAATACTGGCCAAGAATTTGAGGTTTCTAGCGGCCACGATGGTCCTCCCCACCATAGCTTGTTTTCAATCAGATGCTCAGGATGTACTCCTCTTGATATCGGATTAGCTGGGTTCTCTTCTGAAGGAAGATGTTTCCACGTTGCACCTTCTGTCAAATCTTGGATTTCGGAGACCCGATTGGCAGCAATTTTTTTTCACCGAGAGGAAGGTGCTGAGAGCCATGCTAGTACACCAGTAGAATCAGACCACGAATAGATCCGACTCACATCCAAATTAATTGGCTTTGTAGCCCTCCTCAGCAGTTGGCCAAGCAAACTTCAGATATTTCGTCTAATTGCTCATTGTTGGTAACCAAGCTCTCAAATCTGTCCGAGAAATGTTTAAAACTCATCACATCACCATGAGAAGATGGTAATTTGATGGTAGGCAATTTGATACGAATTTTAGTCGCGCTTGAATTGGAGAGTGGTTGACTAACATGAACATTACGAGTCGAGCTTTGCGCTATTAAGTTGTTCATAACTGCTTCTAAGCTTTAATAGGTTAACGGAAACTGCTCTCTATCTGATGCATGCTTGTCAATATCTTCAAATAACTCTAACTGGAAGTGAGCATCTTCAAATTTTTCACGAATACTAGGTAGATTTTTCATTCTAACAATAATCAATTGAATGTCAGATGTAGGTTGAAATTCCTCAACAAATTTTGCGAGGCGAGTGATAGCTTTTGCCACTGCACGTGTGGTAATCAATTGTTTCCTATTTTATTCATCCATGTTGACACAATACAATCATCTAGAAAGTAACATGGGCTTATGCCAGGTGCAAATCGAAAGAGTAGATAGGAATTCACGAGAGGTATAATTAACATGCAATGAACATAGAAGCCCTGCACTGAAATCCGGTCTAGATATGTTACTACTTAGCTGTTAATGAGCTTGCAGTTCCATACTGCTGTTGATGAGCCTCGCCTTCCATGCCGACCAGCTGATTACCCCGTGATGGTGTTGATATTCGCTACACACCTCCGTTCGCCTTCAATGCTCCTCGTGCCCGTTCGGAAGCACTCGAGTAGGTTCAGTTATGCCCGCTCGTTTGACTAATGGCTGTGTGGTGTTTCACGGCAAAAACTGCGATCCACACCGACAACTAATATCAGCCTAGTTGCTACACACATACCTTAAAATCCCAACACAGTTCCGGGTATGGACGACCAAATATTTTCTCGTAATTTTGGTTACAACCTTCTAATGATAGTGTATAACCCCAAATGGACCGTTTAGGTACGGCGCATGTATTGGAGGCTATCTATCTTTATTTGACCTTGACAATGAATCACAAACCTAAGACAAAAGACTAACTTAATCCGGCCATTCCGCCAACCACCAACCAGTCACACAGTCTACCGCCTTCCGAAGCAGACGACAGTACTGCCTGCCAAATCAGTCGAGACAGAACAACAATTACAACTCAATATCTTTTCAAAATTAGGAATTATTTTTAATAATATCTTTCGTCTTTTTATTTCCTTGTAATTGCTCCAGATCGGTGTTATCATTTCATTTCATAGAAGCCACGAGTCTTCTCCTTTCTCACACAAACTAAGGAAATGTGAATTCCCTTGCCTTCTTAGCACTGAGTCGTAATCTCTCGCGGTTTGTTATGACAAGCCAATTAACGCTCCCGCTTCTCGTCATATTGCACTTTCCAGTACATCTTTTGCAGGCTCCAATGTTTTAAATAATTGGCTTGTGTTTTGCTTAATATTTCATAGCAATGAACCTATTTCTTTGGCCTAGATCAATAGGGTTCAATTTTTACACCCATTTTGTGGCTCTAGTTAATAGTAAGGTAAGAGAAGCCACATTTAACATAATAATATTAGAACTGAAGGACAGGGTCCCAGGAATGAACCTGGGTGCAACCTTTGTGACTCTGTGTGATTGAGAGTGAACTGAGTCGCTGCTTAACACAACAGTAAGAGAATCAATCCTATTAGCCTCCTTCACTCCAACTCCAGCAAGTAACCTATGCGAGGTGCCCCCTTTTAAGGCGAGCAACCCAGTGGAAGGCTGGGTAACCAATCTCAGTGGGCTCGACGAACTGATCAGTGCTGGGAGCTCCAAGGCACACAACCTTGGTAGTATCTTGGTCAGAGCGAAATATTTCTGACCCCAATCTACAGTTTTTCAACTGTTTTAAGCATGGAGGAATGTTCAGCAGAAGCTACTACCCAACTACTACCCAAGATGTTAACCAATCCAAAATCATCGAAAGTGACTCGTACGGGCCTTCGGATTCTTGGGTGTCCCCACCCATGCTTGGAGGTACAGTAGACTCCACAAAAAAAAAACATAAATATCGAAGCTTTCTTTGCTACCTTTAATGGAACTCCCTTTTGATGGTTGGTAAGCTAAAACGCGTAACAGACACATCCTCTCAACATCAAACCCTTATCACAGCAATTCAGGAAACAAGGTTTACAGATGAGCATGCTTTGGAATCACAAGGTTACATAATTTTTAAAGGTAAGACTGGCAAACGTGTAATGATAAACGGTCCTTCTGGGCACAGGATTTATTGTTACGAGCAGTATTTTAGATTTAGTCACGAACTTCAGCTCTCCTAGCAGCCAAATTTCGACTCTTTCATACCGGAGCGTAAACTGGATTTACACCATTGTCGACGTCCACGCACCGATTTATGAGGCAAACAAGACAGACCCAAAAGGAACAGATATATTTTGGGAAGATATGGAGGACATCCTTTCTCAAATGCCCGACAAGCACACAATTATTTTGCTGTGGAATTTCAATGCACAATTTGGCAATAAAAGAAAATTTCAAAACATTGTAGGAAATTATCCGGCTCACCAGAGAACCAACGGTAATGGGGAGAGGCTCATTGAACTCTGTAGGGCACTGAAGCTAGTTATTAAATTGACAGCTTTCAAGAACTTAGCCAAGAAACAGAAAACTTGGATATCCCAAAATCCCGTGAGTTCCAGATCGATCACGTAGCCATTGCACGGAAAGCGAAACGAGAGATTCAAAATGTAAAGGTTTTGCGAAGTGCTAATCTGGACTCATATCATTCTAAAATCAAAATTAAACTCAGTCCACGAAATACCAAGAAATATATTCAGGTTTGACACTGAAAAACTTCGAACTAACCAAGAGTTCTCTGAGAATCTTGAGTCATTGGATCCACAGAATTGGGAACAAGTACAAGAGGCCCGGGTTGAAACAGCTAAGGAGACAGTCCCCCTCACGAAATAGAACAAACATGTGAGTGTGATGTGTTAACAAGGGAAAGGCAATTTGCCTGGTATAAATGGCACTCATCGAGGAACGCAGATAACTGGGAGAATTTCCTAGATGGAAGAAAAAAAGACAGCAAAAATTATACGTGGGGTACAACGCGCCTTCGACAAGAATCAGCTGGTACGAATTCAGCAAGATTTCTAGAAGAACAACACTCGAGACTAATACAGAATTTTCAAACAGAGTCTCAACAAATACACTTCACCAAATCTACACTCCAAAGAAACCGACGGAAAAATTGCTCACAATGACAATGAAAACTACCAATCCCTGTCTAAATAATTTGCAACACTCCTCAACTGGGAAACCCCAGAATCCACATTTCATTTCGAAGAACATGCACATGTTCACACTGTTTCGTTCCCACGGACAAAATAAGAAATCAAACAGACCATACAGTCATTGAAAAACAACAAGACACCGAGTGAAGACTTGATATCATTTGAACTATGGAAATATGCTGGAGACAAGGTCGTTGACAAGTTATATACGTTAATAGGCGAGAATCAGGAAACAGAAACGTCCTGGGGGCAGGAATTCAACCCTTATTCACCCACTTCGTAAGAAAGGCGACAGAATGTATATAAACCACTCTATGGAAGTGAAACTTGGACTATTGATGCAGCAGAAAAGAGGAGAATTGAAGCATTTGAAATGTGGTGTTACAGGAGAATGATGAAGATCAGATGGGTAGATAGGGTTACAAACAAAGAGGTATTAAGACGAGTGGGAGAGGAGAGATGTTTCTGGCGACTGCTAATGAAGAGAAGAGATAGGTTGGTAGGACACATACTAAGACACCCAGGAATAGCAAGCTTAGTTATGGAAGGAAGGGTCGAGGACAAGAACTGTAGGGGTAGACCAAGGTTAGAATATGTTAAACAGATTGCCTCGGATGTAGGGTGTGGTAGCTATGTAGAGATGAAACGATTAGCTCAGGACAGGGAGGCATGGAGAGCTGCATCAAACCAGTCAAAAGACTGAAGACTCAAACAACAACAACCATTGTATCTTGCTTCTCCAAATAACCAAAGCTCTCCGGGCTGGAGCAGAACAACAACTGGATCCGTTACTAGGAGAATACCAAGGAGGTTTTAGGAAAGGACGTTCCTGTGCTGGACAGGTTATGAATCTTCAATAAGTCCTTTCATATCTCAAGCTTAGAAACAAAGAATTTTTTGAGATCTTCGTTGATTTCGCGAAAGCATGTGACTCTGCTGATCAAATCACTCCATTTGTAATCTTGAAAGAACCAGTCTTGGACAACAAGACAAGGGCAATCAACCAGGATACCTTAACCAACACTACGTTCAAGGTAAAATTGAGAGGAGAAATTCCCGACGTCTTTGACATCAGGACCACGATAAGTGTGCTTGACAAACTCATCTGTGAGTGGCGGGGAGAATTGAGTAACAAATGAGTTGAAAATCGGATGCGATTGGGGATCAAAAACGTGAATCTGATAGTTGATTGTCTAGCGTTCGCAGATGATCTCGCAATTTTTTTTCTCATTCCATGGTTTCAGCTATAGAACTAACCAGTGAACTCCAGAAACAAGCATCAAAGGCAGGCCTCAATATCTCATTCGAGAAAATCGAGTTCATTCGTAATATACAGCAGACTAGAACTAGCTACAGGAAGGGGAAGGATTAAGCGGGCATGAAAGATCAAATCTTAAGTGAATGGATAGAGCCTAATATCTCTGTGAAGAAGGCTTTCACATCACAAATGAGAAAAATATAAACTGCATATCAGTTAACCAAGGGAATCTATAACAAGTAATCTTTACCAGTAATTGCCAAGCTTCTACGTTACTGCACAGTCCTCAGACCGGAAGCCTCGGATGCCACAGAGTGCTTTACGATACACACAAAAGGTCGTATAGGGAAACTGGAAACTAACGAAAGGAATATCTCACGGAAAATCTTGGTCCCAGTCAAGTAAAACGGTGATTACAGACGGAGGCACAACCATGAACTCTACAGACACGTCACCAAAATCACTGACGTGATGAGAAGGAGGAGGATTGTGTTCTATGGTCATTTTACAAGACTGAGCCCAATGCGATTGTCAAACAAAATCTTTAATACTTTCTGAGTAAGAAAACCAACGAAGCGTGGTTCACGGAGGTAGTAAAGGATTTAAAAGTAGTGGGAATTACATACAACGATATTCAGATACGTACGCCCCTTAAGATGAAACTGAAAGAACACCCGAGTCTCCAGGAAAAGCCTAAACTAACAAGAGGCAAGACCTGGACTGATGCCAGGAAACAGCAGCTTCGAGAACACATGAGGCGTTACTGGGCGAGTGTTGAAGCTCGAGGGAGAGGGCAGTTGAATTACCGTGGTCCATTGCTGGCCGAGTATTGAAGCTCCAGGGAGAGGGCAGTTGAATTACCGTGGTCCATAGCTGGCCGAGTGTTGAAGCTCGAGGGAGAGGGCAGTTGAATTACCGTGGTCCATAGCTGGCCGAGTGTTGAAGCTCCAGGGAGAGGGCAGTTGAATTATCGTGGTCCATAGCTGGCCGAGTGTTGAAGCTCGAGGGAGAGGGCAGTTGAATTACCGTGGTCCATAACTGGCCGAAACGACAAGAAGGAGAGGAATAATTGAAGGACAAGTGTACTTCCCTACCACCTGCAGAGCTGAACGACAGGAAATAGAAACCGAAATGGAGAGGATTGGTTTTGGTTGTGAAATGTTAATCTAATTTTGTAAATGTGTGCAATGTTGCCAACTAATTACTGCGTGTTAAGCATTCGTGTTCGATTGCTAGTTCCACGAAGTTCACGTTTTTAGAGAACTGAAGCAGTGTTCATTAATTACATGTTCTGAATAGCAGGACTTCTGAATTTTGGAATCCGATGGCCATAACAGATAATATTATAAACCGACTGTTTAACTGACGGACCTCCCATAACAATATTTTCCGTCATCATATAACTGGCAGTAGGCTAGGAGAGCTCCCTTTACAAAACTCCCTGTCCCCACATGGCTAGCATTAGTCTAGAGGTCCTCCCTAACAAATAACTGGCTAATTTAATGATTCAAGCCACCCCGAGGCAGAAAATAAGTAACAAAAATAGTCTACATCTTCTAGATACAACGTTTTAAAACTAAACGGCCAACATACACACTCACTGACGTAAATGTTTAACCAACTCCATATGAACAAGAAACTTGATACTTGACAAATTTACTACTTTTAGCCTGGAAACGACTATAAAATTCGCAAAAGGTAATAGGTTAATATTCAATCCTCGTAAAGAAAATTAAAAAGCCGGATGCAACATGATTGTTCCTGGTGATTGTTCTTTGATGCCTATTGTTATTAAACAATAAAATTGTCGTAGAAATTTACACATTGGACGAATTTATCTCGTAGGTAACGAAGCGGTGAGCCTGGCCTTCTTCAATTGTAAATTATTTTGTACAGGAAGAATTGTGGAGACTAAAGAAAATGGGCAGTATCGTGTTATAACATTGTTGAAAAGAATTTGGACTCGAAATAATGTATTATGAGATAATACCTAGGTATAATAATATATTATGAGATGATATAATAGTGTATTTTATGGATTTATGGCATATAGACTTTACAAATTATTCGAATAATGTGACGCGAAGCGACTGTCAGGACTTTGCCCACTTAATACCCATTAAACTTAGGGAAAATGTGTATACAGTATGATGAAGCGAAATGAAAGTTCAGTATGGCCGATTAGTGGACCTTATTCCGTCAGGAGGCTTCCACTAATCGTCAATAAATATACCTACATAAAAGGAAACTGTGCATGCAAAATATACAAGTACTATTTGTACAAAGTTACAATTAAGACAAAAACGAGCATTTTGTTTGCTATGGTTTACAGATTTCATCCCAATACTTTCTATAAAACTTACCCGGTTTGCCAAACCTACCGGGGGAGGAACTCTCAAGGAGCAAAGCGAGTTGTGAATACATTCATTTGCATTTAATACCGTTGCATTCTCTGCTACGTTATTGAACTTTACAGTACCCTCTGACTTGGTATGTAGTGATTTAATATTGTACTTAAGTAACATCATAGACAAGAAGAACTATGTTCTAAACTCATAGTGGAGAATCGAATATACTCTGCGCATTATATTGGCACTTGTGTTTTTTATAATATTTAACGACACATCCCGGGAAACGCCGGGTTCATAGCAGACCAACAATATACAACATGCAAGTCAAACAGCAAGGTGGTATTATAGTATCAAATATTCATAGTCGATTCATTGTCTAGCTGCAGAGGATGACAACAGGAAATCTGATATGTCCACCCAATATTTTCTCTTCTCCAAACACAATGTGTTTAATTGTTTGTGAAGGAGCACCACAATCACACTGAGGGGAAGGTATTTTACCCTACTTCAAGATGGATTTGGATCAGATATCATGGTTGGTTAGAATTCTATTCAAGGAAGACAATATGTTTATGTACAAATCGAAACCAGTTACAGGGTTCGTGGAATTACGAACGGATGAAACTTGACAGGTGCCACTTAGGGTACAATCTTCCATCCACTGGGCATTCTTATGGAAATGAGCATAAGTGATTGGTTGATGGCTTGATTTCAGCTGGTTCCTTCGAAGGATCAGGGATATCATTGTAAATAGCCAGTACCAGGTTCTCTAGGATTTTCTTGTACTCACGAAAAAGGGCAGCGTTCTGCATAGATATGGTGGCATTCTGATTATTAGGCCTGGAATACCAATGCCCATCTCTTTTCGTTTGCTCATTCTTGTCCTTACAATAATTTGTAAAAGTCTCTTTCAGAGCATATCAGATAAAATCAGCTAGATATTTCTCAGGGTATTACTTGCAAAGGTTCTTCAAAGTGTGTCTATGCTGCAGAGGGACCCAGAAACACAACAGAAGCTGAAATCCGGCCTCGATAAGAAATGCCAGACCAAGGACTTGGTCACAGCAGCTACGATTAGACTGGAAGCCAGCCTACTTTATAGGAATATACTGCATAAACGTAGGGCTACTTCTGTTACACACTAAATCAATCTCTCAAGAATGTTGTACCAAAAAATTGGAAGTGATATGGGCTTGCAGCTTTCAGGCTGGTTAATCGGTTTCTCAGGTCTCTGGGTGGCAATAAACTTCGTTTTCGCGAACTCCATTGGGAGTACACCAGAGTTGAGGATATCACTGGTATGAACATTCGAATAATTGAAATAAATTATTCTCAATCATCCACACACTTTGCTTCAAATCAACTAATCATCCTGTACACACTGTTCAATATCTCAAGATCCGTAAAACTTCCATGATTATCATACTAATATATAACAAGTAGTTCCGAGAAGAACTATACAGCCTATCTTCATATATCCTACTTATGTTAACTGCCACTATCAACATACAAAATTTCAGTTTGATTGCTGAAATAGATTCGTAGATATTTATTTATTTTATTTATTTATATCTTTTGCAGTGGCGAAGTTAGGGCTCGTGGCCCTCTCCCGACTAAATATTTCGGATGGTCGCCATGTTGGATTTTATATATATAGGTCCTAGAGTTATGTACTGTTACATGAAGTTTATTGTGTACGTGTAGAATTCAAACTTCAATCGCATGATTAGGACACAAGAAGTAACAAGGAGATTTTAAAATTTCGCACAGCTGCCATCTTGTGGTTATGAAAACAATAGAAATAAATTAGATGCCAGTGGATTAACATTCGTATAAGGATTTACTGTACCAAGTTACACTGCACTCGGATGGTTAAATTGCGTGAAACGTCCATGTGAATATTTATACTTCGCGTCGCCGCCATGTTGGATTTGTGATCACCAGGATATTGAAAGTCCTATAGGTGAACATATGTTCATAGCCCCTATGAACATAAAAAAATTCAGTTTGATTGCTATAATTGATTCGTAGATATTTAGAGCCGTCTAAATATTTCGGATGGTCGCCATGTTGGATTGTTAAATGTATAGGCCATAGAGTCGTGTACCATTGAAGGAAAATTATTGCGTAGGTTCATTATTCAACCTTTCACTTCAATCGCATGATTACGACACAAGAAATAAAAACTTAATTTTAAAATTCGCACAGCCGCCATCTTGAGGTTATGTAAACAATTGAACTAAATAAGATACCTGTGCATTACAATGTGTATAAACATTTCCTGTACCAGATTTCATTGCGTTTGGAACGTTAAATCGCGAGAAAGGTCTATTTAAAATTTTCAAATTCGCTTGACGCCATGTTCGTTTTGTAGTTAACCGGTTTTTGAAAGTCTTGTAGATGAAATTCCAGTAGTGCCTTTTATATCCGTACAAAATTTCAGGGTGATACCGGTATTAGTTTTAGAGATATAGAATGCCGGTGAAATATTTCGGCCAACCGCCGAATCTTGTGGTTATGTAAACAATTGAACGAAATGAGATGTCAGTGCATTACAATGTGTATAAATATATACTGTACCACGTTTTATTGCGTTTGGTTGGTTAAATCCCGAGAAAAGTCCATTTAAAAGTCGCAAATTCGCGTGGCCGCCATGTTGGTTTTGTAGTTACCAGTTTTATAAAGGTCACATAGGTGAACTTCTAGTAGTTTCCTTTATCACCGTAAACAATTCCAGGGTGATATCGGGAATAGCTTCGGAGATATTGAATGCTGGTGAAATATTTCTCACAGCCGCCATGTTGGATTGGTGAGACATAACAAAATTTGAAGGGCACGGTTGTTGTCGTCCGGAATAGTGCTATGAACTTACTGAGTTTCATTGAAATCGCTTCAGCCGTTTAGATGTTATAAGGGACACACACACCTATCACACACACACGCACACACACACACTGATAAAAGGTGATCTCATATGACTATTTTTTCAAAATTGAAAATAGGCTAAAAATTAGATGGTGTTTGTCTGTCTGTCGTCCTGTTACTCAATCACGCAAGAACCACTGGCCCGATTGAAATGAAATTTTGCATGGATGTACCAGGTTTACACATGGGCTACTTTTGATTTCGATATTTTGCACTATTTTAAAATGGCGACCATTTTAGTGACGTCGCTACACCCTTTGGTTTAAAAATTACATATTTCCTTTTCAAATAAAAAGAGAACGCTAAGAAATAGCAAAATTTTGATGGCACATACGAGCTTTAAAATTTAATTTGCTATCCGAAGGGTCCTTATCACTTTTCGTGTATCTCCATCGGTTAGCGAGTAAAACCTACATTTGTGACGTCACTACACCCTTTGGTTTCAAAATTTCATATTTTCATTTCAAATAAAAAGAGAACGCTGAGAAATAGCAAACTTTCGATGGCATACACGAGCTTAAAAATTTAATTTTCTATCCGAAACGTGCTTACCACTTTTCGTGTATCTCCAACAGTTAGCGAGTAAAACCTAAATATATGCTATAAAACACGGTCAACGCCGAGCGATGTTGGTCTATGTTAGTCTCTACATGAACTGTTTTATTTATAGAGGTAGTTTGTGGGGTCCGAAACGAGACGTGATTTTGAGTCTAATTTTATACTCTTTGTGCCGGTTATTGTATGTGGGTATTTGGATCTTTACTCTGTTTCACAATATTATAATTCTTTCTACTTTGCACGGTATGGTTTCATCCTTTTTATCAATTGTTTTTTTGTTAACAGAATATATCTGTTGGCCAATATTTATCTGCTTTTTGTCGTTTTTTTACCATGATCAGAAACCCAAATTCACAGGCGAATGTTTCGAAGACTACCTACTGTCACATTAGTTTATTTAGTGTTCATATTAATCTTAATGCAGAACCGGGCAAATTTATTTCAATAAAGTTGATATTTTGCCTTTCATGGCCAATTAAATAACCGCACTAAACACGGCGTAAACCTGGGAAAGTTGCTGAGTTTTAATTGCTTTGCCCTGAAATTCAATATACAATCATTTTGGAAGCCTTTATAGGGAGATGAAAGACTGTTTTAGCGTTTAGCTCTCGCAGTAAAGTAGCGGAGGTGTTCTAAATAAGAATTGAGGTATCACGCAGTTTGCTACTCCTTTGGTAGTCCGCAAATAGACCACAAGAGCCCGCTGATGAACCATCTCAGAGTTACTAGGCGTAATCTCGCACATGACACGGCATAAACTTAGAAAATTTTTCTGTGATTAATTTGTTTTTGTTATTATTACTTGGGATGATTGAAGTTTGTTCCGTTACTGTTACTCTTTATCATGACATGGTACGTAGTTTCCGCAATATTACTTATTGCGTATATAATAACTGATATAAAGTTTGATGTATTTTTAGCATAATGTTTATATGATTAAATATAGTATGAAGACGTTAAACGATAGGTGTTCAATATTTGAGACAGGTTATTTAACTTTTACTACATAGAAGTTGATATTTATTTCCAATATATAAACGCACGTTCTCACTTATAAAGCGGAGGCAGACAGGATTTTCTCCGGGTACTCCGGTTTTCCCTGTCACAATTTCATTCCAGAAACAATCTCCACTATCATATCATTTCATCTGTCATTCATTTAATCATTGCCCCAGAGGAGTGCGGCAGGCTTCGGCAGCCGCCACAGTTCATATCCTCGCTGCTAGATAGGGGTTTCATTCATTCCATTCCCTGACCAGGTCGGTCGACTGAAGGCAGGCTGAGGACTCCCACTTTCCTACCTCTGATTAATAATTAGGTGAGTGAAAATGCTTGTAGTCTACATGTGTATGTAGTTGGTAACATTTAAATAACATAACTACATTACGAATGTGTGATTATATATAATAATGATTTAGGCCATCAAGTACTAAAAGCCGTTCGAAGAACGGGTACTTCAGCTAGTCATAAAAAAATCTGTCATTATGATAAAAGCAATCGTTTCGGTCGTGTGCCAAAATTTCCATCATTCCAACTACAATGCCGTAGACTTCAAGGAATTTATCAATAATTAAATTCCAAGTATCCTAATTTGTACACAGTGGGTAAATTATTTCAATAATATAATTATTATGATAATTAAATTTATTATTATTAAAATCTCAGAATATAAACTCTCCGATCAGCTCAGTTATGAAACAAACTTGCAAACATAACCAAGTATAAATCATTTTAAATGCATTGTGTATAATTCATTTTTACTCTATGTTCACTTAAAAATGGAATATATGTATTATGTATATAATTATCGCGTTGCATTCGGCTGCAGTAAGCACTCATATGAATTACTTTACTTTGGCTACACATACCACAAAGATGTGTAGAAATCCCTGTCACTATGTATCTTCACATGAAAATGTTAGTTTATACAATGCTCCGAATATGATATGAAAGTATATTCCAGGGGGAAGGGTGGCAGTTTATGTTGTTTGCCTGTTACCACGGTGGACCTGGTTCGAGTTCCGGTCATTATATGTGAAATCTTCAAACTGAAATGCCATCCCTTGGTACAAATTCCAGGTAAAAAGGAAGTCCCGTGGATCATGATCGCAAGTCCAACGGCCAAGTAAAATTACAAACTCACTCACAAAGAAGCGTCTGGCCACGATGTACATATTTGCCAGAAAATTTTATATTGATTTAAACGAATCGGGCTTCAGGTACAAAATAATATTTTGCAACTCAACACTATGAGAAAAGTGAATCATACTGCAATACTTCAATCTTCACCCACTAATTAATTTAAATATATGTACATATAGTCCAGGACAGCTTAAATAAGTTACTAGATCAAAACAGGGTAGGCAACATTAACAGCCGTCCCCTATGCCTACGTAAATGTTGGTTTATGGTTGAATTTCTTGAAGGTAAGTTGTTTTCAGGTGCGAGCACATTGTCGCCAACCCTGCTTAATATCTCGCCATCTCCAAAGACCATAATACCAGTAAAATTCCGTACCACACAGTTGCCGACATGTTTCTGGCAATAACTCCCAGAATGCATTTTTCACAAAGTCAGCCAACATTATAATTGCGACTTTAACTAATGACTTATTATTTAAATAATTTCACAGTTTTCTTTGGAAATTCAAGTCTAATGAAGTTGTAACAAGTTGTACACGGTAAGTACTACTAATATACATCGATTAAAACAGTTTTTACAGTTATTATAGACTCTTGATATGTGTGTGTCAAATCCACTTGTCTGAGATGTTTCGAAGCTTTTATTTAATTAATTTTTGGATAAATTCTTATTTAGATTTCATCATGACGCCTAAAAACACGAGAACAAGATTGGAGATGGATTGGAGTAACTCTACGAAGATCACTACAATTTAAGTAAGTAGATCTAGCCTAGACCTACAAAATTAAAAGTACAGAGTTATTTAATCGTTGTTTTATTTATTTTTATATTCAGTCAGAGCACAAATAACGTAATAAAGAACCTTAATGGTCTTTTGAAATTTTGAAATAGTCTTCCAACTGCATTTTCCGTATAGGCCTAATTCAAACATAACCTAAAATATAGCCTACGTAAGTTCTCTCTCGGGAATATATTTTTAGGTTCAATTCGCCTTCTAATATAGTAATGTATATTATTCTCGACTTCCAAATGCCGTCAGCCATAATATTATAATACATTGCACATGTAACTCTTAAGCTTGGAAGTAGGCCTAGTCTATGATTCACACTCGGTTGGTGGTAGTGAATGTATTGGTGATTATTTATTAAGCTTATAACTTATATACTTGGCTACTGACCTATTGACGTCAGAAAAGTTGGATGGCGCAGCCACGCGGCAGAATGTTGAAGCTGTAACATTGTGACTGGTGAGATTTATTTAGATGGTGAAGCATTGTCGTCGTGATCGAAACAGAAAGAAATTTGTCAAATTCGAGGAGGTACTGCTCTGTATACGGTTGCAAAACGTATAAAACGGCTAGGAAATATCTTCACTACGTTCCTGTACAAAAAGTTCAGAGAGAAAGATGGGCTTCGGCGCTGTCAATTGGAAAACGTGTTACATGTTACATGACAGTGTGCAGCCTGCTTTTTTGTGAAGACGACTTCTTTCCACCGGTACTGTTGATTATTGATAGTTATTGTCTCTAATTTGTATTCACATGGATTTAACTACATCAAAATTACTGATAAACTTATAGCCTATTACTTCTGTGCCGTACAAAGAATGTAATCCGCTCTTCGTAAACTTATTTTAGGGGTTCTTCCGGTTGACAATAGCCGAATGGTTAGAAAACTTAAGAAAAATGCTGTTCCTAGCCTTAATTTGCCAGAGAATGTATATTCTTGCCTTTGAACAGCAAGTATGTAGGTCATTGAAGTATGATTTGGCTCAAATTGTGTTTTTCGCTATGATCTCCCTACTGTTGAATTTAGTTAATTAAAATGTAAAATCTTAGTTTTAAGTTACGGTTTGGTGACCCATCATCCCAGGCAGACCGGTAACACCTATACTACTCAGGCAGATAGGTCACTTAGTCGTAATTTTAAAGTTATAGTGATGTTAAGTATAGGCTACATATGCGGTAATGTAGCGGGAGACCGGATCGGCCTAGGCTATTCTAACTTTAATTAGTTCTCATTTCAGGGTTTTACAGTTTTGATTGCGAATAGTTGGTTTGAAAGTTGTACAACAGTAAGGAGAGTATGTTTTGTATAGGTTTTAATTGGTATTATGGTTTATGTCGAGCTGAGGAGTGAATTTGGTTTGGCTTAAAGTGTAGTTTTTGATCTGTTCCGTTTGCTTATGACAAGTTCAAATGGAGACTCCAGCTTTGTTAAATATCTGTATTTTAAATATTTAATTAAATATATTGATAAAGAGGATGTCTCCATTTTAACTTGCCTGTGGCAAGAGATTAATAAATAACATTCTTGCCTTTGAACAGCAAGTATGTAGGTCAATATTTGCAATATTAAAGTATGATTTGAGCATCCCAAGTAACGCTTCTTTGAACCCAAAACATTCATGCAAATTCAGGGTTGCTTGATTCAATTTATTATCAGGGAGTCATCCTTTGTGTTATGTGAGATATATATATATTGTGAAATTAATTAAAAAAAACATCGATACCGCTAGGCTCCCAAGTACAGGCTTCATATATGTAACAGCAGACAGTAAATTAACTATCTACATGTGGGCAATATTTTTAACTGGTAGTAATTAGGCACTGCATTTAAATTGATTATAAAAATATTTCTATCAATGAAAGGAAATATGTAGTATTTTGCCATCATAAATTAGAAGCCATAACAAACGCACACCCAATTACTTCACGTCACTATATCGCCGCCATATTGCAAACAGCTGACCGTAAGCTCCTCCCCCGTTTCGGACGTCAATAGCCTTCTTAGTTGTAGGCAGATAAAATATTTATATTATGCCTATTCTTATTTGTTTCAGTCATGGTTGCGACAGAGTAGTGTGATGCCCTGCAACGAACTTCAAGGGTTGTGCAACATGAATCAATCATCATTCTGAAGAGCCCCATATACTCACATGTGCATGGTATATGCACTGCGTTGGAGTCACATATGCAAATTTTCAGAGAATACCAACAATATCTCATAGCTCTCTTTTAGTTCTCGACATAAGTTACTGCGCCACTGAATGTCTGGGTGAAAATTACTGTTGTACTAATGTTGGGTGAGACAAAGTCATTTGTTCGCTACTTGGTTAGATGACACGGTTTGGGCGAAGCCACTGGTTGCAATATGTTATAAATATTGGTCGCAGCTATAGCCTACTTGTATTATTAATTCTGAATGAAAGTAGAACGTGGCTTATACACCTGCATCGGACATGATTGTGACTGCATGCTGTGATGGCTGCGCTAGAATTATTAACACACAGATAACGATATTTGTAGGCTATACATTATACGGTAATAGTAAACTAAAAATTTCATAGATCTCGTAGGCCTATACTACACAGCTTGGACATTCTTACAATTCACGACACGTGAATAATGAAATAAAAGGCAAAACCATTGGCCTGGATAAATATTATTGATGCGTGACTACCCCCACTGTGCGTGACAAAAACCGGGGGTGTTATATATTAGCTAACGCGGCCCGCGTTACCTCAAATTTTCATATTAAAGCATTGTTGTTGTTTCTTATGGCTAGCCCAGATTCCAATCCATCAGCTTTCTTGCATTCCAATAGAGTTGTGTGAGGTTTCCTGAAGTTCTAGCTGTCACATCAAGTTTGTTGCAATGTGGCAGGTGCCCCTTATCTATTTTACTCCCAGGTTCGTGATAAAGTGTGCATTTTTCAGATCTCAGGATGTCCCAAATAGGATCACGACTTATATAGATGGAATTTCAGCTGAGTCTGCCATTTTCGCTGTTAATTATGCACAAGTACAGTATTGCCAATCCCACACTTACGGGACTACTTTGTATAAGCGCAGTACCATGAAACAAAATAGCGCCAAGTTTGAACCAGTTCGCAATGGATTGTGCATGCTGTTTTCGTCTAGACCAATAATTGTTAATTCAATAGGCCATACAAACACCCCTGTATTTTGTCACGTACAGTGGGGGTAGACACGCATCAATAATTTTCATCCAAACCAATGGTTTGTGCCTAGACCAATAACTTTTAGGCAGTGAGGCGCTGGTTTTGCAGATTAGTTCGAAACATGAAATTCTTGCGATCAGCGTTCATTACAGTGGTAAATACTGTTCTACATACAAAACAAACCTAACCTGAGGATTACGCCCAGACCTCCTTGCTTGTAGTGAAATCGGTAATTTTCGTCCAGACAGTCGTCTAACCAAGTAGCGACCAATGGTTTCGTCCAGTCAGTCGTCTAACCAAGAAGAGCTCGTTAATTTCCTTTTTTCACATAATTAAAACATTACATGTGTCGTTTAATGTAGGCCTATTTAGTATCGGATATGTTGGTAACTAATGACGTCAATGTGATCGCTCACTGCGGCAGTTTCACATACCACATGTGTTGTCGAACATGGCTGCGGTTGTTAAATATACAATAAATAAAAACACATATTTAAGTGATTCAGCACATATATCGGGTGCAGATGTGATCAAGTTTAGTAGTTACAATTGATAATGTCCCCCCCCCCCTCCCGCCAAAACATGAAATAAGGTATGAAAATGATATATTATCAAAGTGAAAGTGAAAAGAAAAATGAGTGATACATGGTACAAAATTTATCTGAAATTTCACTACAGTATATGTCGTTATTTAAAAGGGCATAGCGGGTGGGTTACAGACAGCGAAGGAGAAAACATCTATTAGGACATAACTTCCATAATTATTATTCACCATTACACAAGGTATTTAGGCTAATTTAAGTATTCTACTTGGTTCATCACTCCTGAAGTGTTACCTCTATTACGTATGTCGTTTTGCCTTGAACAGTTTTGGTTGAAGGCGGGCTATTATTTTATTTTAGAATATACACTGAAAATTTGATGTAATCAGCGTAACCGCAGCCTTCGTAAAGAGGTTTACGCAGGCCAGCGCATATCCCATTTTTGAACAGCTGACTGCGGTTGACTGTAGCGTTGAGGGTCTGCACCACTCGCGCTGGCCAACAGCGGGGCACACTTGAACTCGGCCAGTGAAAATTCTACGTATTCTATTCGTCATGATAATGCTATTATTATGATCATGTAGAAATGAGTGGAAGTGTAGAGGACGTACGCATTCGCAACAACGCTGCCTTCAGTTCAATACCCTCTCATATATTCCGCTCTCGCAGTTTAAATATTTCAGCTCTCCACAGAAAATTGTTTTATGTTGGTATCTTATAATTATAATTTTCGAGATATTACTCCGTCGATAAAGCTTGCCTTTCAACGCCTGTACTTAACTCGTCAATTCCTCAGTGAATTCGTTGAATTTTCTACAAGTGGCTTTTAATGTGAGTAGGGGGGTAGGGATGGTTCTAAATAGTGTCAAGGCCGCTGCGTGAGTCTAAGCCAATATCTCGCGAACCCATGGTCGGATGTTGACAAAAGAGGTGTGTTTGGACTCGGGCTGACGTGATCTTTCCTATGAACCACTGGTTATATTTTTGAAATTTTTTTAGAAAATGTTTGTGTTCGAAAGTAGGTGTTAGTTTGAAAACCAAACATGATAGAATATTGTGCCATGGCTCAAACAAACGGTCTCTATGTCTTTTAGTTTTTATAATACAATTCTTTTATTTGTTATGTTTTTTTGAAAACACTCGAATTTTGAAAATCCTATATTTTGGAAACTAGGAAGTTTACAAAAACGTTTGTTTGACGTAAATCAATGGTCCCTATGCCCTCTACCCCCAAAATAAATGTCAAGTCTCTAGGTAAAAACCTGACAGTAGTGGGATGACACGGGTTCTGTCTACTAACTTATTGAACCCTCCTCGTATTTGCTCCGAACCTGATATCGCGCTAACCAATCATGAGATTTGAACATACAGGGTGTCCTAGCACTCGTAGTGAAGCCCACTACTTTCCTATAGGCTATTTAGTTAAACGACCAAAACTAAAAGGTCATGCGCTTTTAATGTCTCGCGAACCATATACATATGCATATGGGGTGTCCTAGCACTTGTAGTAATGCCCCCTCTTTTCCTATAGCTTGTGTTATTTAATTGAAGGACCAAAACTAATAGGTCATCCGCTTTTAATATTTCCTAAACCCATGGTTGGATTTGAGCATATGGGGTGTCCTAGGAATCGGGTGAACCCCCCTTTCGTATGGAGGTTTATTTCCACTCTAAAATAGTGCTAGGTTGTAGGTTCAGCTCTACTTAGGAAGTTGTGAGCCCCTGCGACCTTGCAATGGAAGGAGTCATGCTAGGAGGACGTGCTTGGATTCGTTTTTTTCGTCTCGTTGCGCTCTTTACGGGAATGTCGGTGTTGAAAAGGTGAAAATCTGGAAATATGTTTTTTTTTGGGGGGGGGGGGGTAAAACTGTGATTTTAGACTTTTTGCTCTATCTCGCAAACCCATAACGCTACAGACGTGTACGAGGTGTCCTAGGACTCGGGCTAACGCCCCCTTTCAAATGTGGTAGATATTTTTTCCAAAAAATAATTCACAAAGGACCTAACGCCATACATGTTGAAAAAACTTTTTTCTTTACCTGTTTATAATGTTCATGAAGCGTGGTGGTTGAGAGAGACGATACTGCTGGGTGTGTGTGTTTCAACGAACCTGTCGCTAACCTCAAGGACCATGCTTAATAGAACAATCGCTATTTCGGCGGGTCGGTGTATGACCGAGCGAGGGTTCGTTTTTCTGATATTTTACCTTTAACGTGTAAACGGTGATGAGAACTTGGTTCTATGTTGGTGGAAGCGAGTAGAGAAAACAAACTTGCCGAGGAGTAGACGAGCAGGAGGTGAATGTCATTTGAGCTTATTGGAATGCGCTGATCTGACTTGACAACAGGTGCAATGGAAAATGACAGAGACACAGATGATGATGATGATAATTGTTGTTTTAAGGGGCCTCACATCTAGGTTATCGGCCCAACAGAGACACAGAGGAGCCTTGAAGGTGAAATAATCTGACAACCGTGGTGGCAGGGGAGTGCGAAAGCCATGTGAACACGTGTGAGATGACATGTACGCTAAACCAGTTACTTCCTGTTTTGCTTCGTACGTGACAAAATGCAAGTTCATGTGAAATATGATACAACACAAGTGTTCACCTGGGACGTTAGCTGTCCACGTGCATGATAACAGAATTTTCAAAGCGTGGGAATCGCTGAATCAGTAAAAAGTATGATGAAACTTGTGGAAATGATGTCACAACCAACAGATAGGCAAGAGCT
Source organism: Meconema thalassinum (assembly GCA_946902985.2). Classification (NCBI taxonomy): domain Eukaryota; kingdom Metazoa; phylum Arthropoda; class Insecta; order Orthoptera; family Tettigoniidae; genus Meconema; species Meconema thalassinum. The sequence goes on along the minus strand of OX336388.2, from coordinate 156,688,227 downwards.
GCGAACAGCAGTGGTGGGAGGTGGAGGGTAGAGAGGGGGAGGGATAATGTAAGAGAGAACACAGGTGGAAAGAGAAAGAAATATGTGGAGATGAGGATTGTAAACATAGAGCTATAGGTGGTGTACAACATGTGTGAATAAATAAATAAAAAACTGCACAGGTTCACACAACATGTAATTTGTTGATCCAAGAATTAAACGTAGAGTTATACCCTAACCATTTGACATATAGTTTATTTCCTTTTTGTTTCAACACTTTTTCCACAAGATAATGCTGAGGAAATGCTGTTTTCTGAAGTTCATGGAGATAAAATCTACCTTTTATGGGTTGATGGTTGAGGTCTTGCAGTAAATAGGTGACTGGAGTGTCCAAGTTGACTTGACGAATTCGAAATAGTTCAGTCCCCCAGCGAGGCGTGTAGCCCTTATTGAAGGCAGACTTAAATTTGCTCACACGAACAAAATCCCCAATTTTCAGTCGCTGACGTTTAGGATCGGCTGTTTTTATGGGGTTAAACTGTTTATCCAATCGCTGAATATTTTTGGTCACGAGGCGTGGCTTGGTCCCAATCGTTCTATATTTGGTGTCATTGGAACGTGTCCAACATGTCCAACCACCGGTACGTGCCCTGAGCGGTAAACGCTTTCCAAATATGGGTTTTCAATGTTCGGTTAAACCGCTCGACCACACTGGCATTTAGATGGCTGTACGAGATGTAATGGTGAATATCCTTAGATGTGAGAAAACTGGAGAAATCCTTGTTGAAAAATTCTTTCCCCTGGTCGGTTTGTGGCAGCAGAGATTGACGTTTGGAGTGTTGAATACTATGTTTTTTTTAGCGTATGGCTGTTAGTGCCGGGAGTGTCCGAGGACATGTTCGGCTCGCCAGTTATTTTGTAGCTGCTTCGAGACGGACACCCAATGGGTGAGCTACAAGTACCGTTGGGGAGGGAAGGAGGGAAGTTGGAATGTAAGGACGAGGAGTTGGAAGGTAGCGGCTGTGGCCTATAGTTAGGGACCAACCCCGGCATTTGCCTGGAAGGAAGATGGGAAACCACAGAAGACCATCTTCAAGGTTGCCGGCGGGGGGATTCGAACCACCTCGCCTCCCGGATGTGAGCGACTGCCATCAGTCATGCCGTAACCACCACGGCTAACTCACCCGGTAATACTATGTTGAAAGGCCTTGGTAACTAGTGGACCAGACTTGCGACGCACAGGTTCAACAAAGGCCTTTTTGGAATAGACATCAATGACGGTCAACATATAGCGTACACCGTCGTTAACGCCAGCATAGGGTATCATTTCAACCAAGTCAGCCAGCCAAAGTTCATCCACACCTCGTGAAATCACCTTGAGTCGCGGATAGTGACGCTTAGCTGGGCGATGCAACTCGTGAGCAATATCCATTTGAATGGGTGAGGGCTTAAACAATAATTTTGGCATTTCGAAGTTCTTGTTCAATTTCTTGAATTTCCCAATCGTGACCGGTATGGCCAGCTTGACGCGAGGCATGCAACAACTGTAGCCGCTGGACGAGCTTATTGGGATTGTGCCAGTAGGTAACATCCACAAGGGATTTTAATGGTTTAAATGTCACTCCCGAAGCGGATGCTTTACGACGAGTACTTTGACTAGTGGGAAACATTTTTGCAATGATGGTTTTATATTTTTGAGATATATTGGCATTCACTTGTTGAGTGGGATCATACTGTCTTTTGTGAGCATGGGAATCCAATAAAATGGATTTATATTTGTCAAGGTCCTCTGACGTATAATCATGGGAAGAGGGGGTCCGAGAAAGAGCAGCTTTAACAGTCCTGGAGTTAATTTATAGTTAATGTTTTTAATGACAGCTTTAGTACGAGCAAATTTAATGGATGAATCGCCAATTTTAAAACTATCATCCTCATAGCGAACACCATACGTGGTATGAGTGTTTCCAATAAATAGATCGGTGAAATAGGGTTCCAATGTTGATCCATAATATTTTATTAAAATGGTTTTCAGTTGAGCTTTATGTTGAGAGGTGGCCAAGAGTTGTGAAAACGGAGACGCTCTGGAAGGGCAATGTGTTTCGACCATGGCCAAGGATTAATTTTTTTTCAAAAACTCCGCAAGGGGTGAGGACTTTTTTTGATGCGTAAACACTTGTTCCTCCTCATCCTCAACCTCGCTAACACTAGTCAAATCTTCCTGTTCCTGTTCCTCTTCCTCAGGGTCCTCGTGCAGCGTCTGCGTGGCTTGTGAAACGGTGGGTAGCGTTTCAGATGGCTTGAAAGAGGGTTTCAACATGGCTTTTAGCGGAGGTGCTAAATGTTGTTGAATAAAAAAAGCATGATCGGCACGCGATCGTTTCAATTGACGAAACTTTTGGCGAATAGTATTTTTTGCTCTAATAATATGCTTTTTCAATTGACTCTCTGCTAACGCCATGGTGTCTTGACAAATGACTTGACAGGGAATGAGACAGGGCGTTAAATAGCAATAAAATGATCAAACCCTAAGCGATACCGTCCTTGGTTGAGTTCACTTTGATCGTCAATCACTAAACAGGCATGACGTTGAGTGTTGCAGCACTTGGCACACAATTCAGTAAACATGTGAAAGGTCATATCCGGATTCACATGTTCATTATAAATGTGACGACTGTTCCTCTCGTCCTGGCGAAATAAAACAATGACATTGGCATTGTAACGAATCAACTGTTTGGACATTTTAGAATACGTTTATCCAAGATAGAAGCAATCGATATGTTTGTGTCGACCCATGCTGAAATAGCTTTGAATGATGCCTTGTCGTTCAGTGGATACATCATCGAAAATCATGAGTGAATCTGGCTTTACCTCATCCGGCGAAATCACATTTTCTTGCATGGAAAATGTTAAATAACCCATATTCTCTTTTTGTAATCCAGACATGACTTGATCCAGAAACACGTAGAGGGGTTGGTAGAGAGATTTTGCAAAAATATAAATATTTTGAAAACGCAGACCATTGGGCGCTGTAATGAGCGTTAGCAAAAGATTAGTCATTCCACAGCCGGAAGGTTCCACAATGATGCAGCGAATGGAAGATGGAAACAGTGAACCATGGGGTTGTTCACGTGATGTGGAACAGAGATGGGAAACCATGTCCCCCACGGGGAATGACTCTTGCTGCTTAATAATCTTCATTTCAATTAAGGCTTAGCCAGGCTAGCAGGCTGTCTATATACAGGACACCGAGCCTTGTCATAGAAACAGTAGACTCATACTACAGGTTGGCGATGTATGTGTTTGGACGTGCGTTCATAGCCAAAGCTAGGTCTGTCCCCATACATGATCCTAAACAAGAAACAGATCCTGCTAATAAACACTATGTGGATAGGTCAGTAGTGCCACGCACTAAACAGGGAGATTATGACTTTAAGGGAAAGCGGTTAACCCATGTAAAACATCCTCAAGTATGTTTTACTACGAAAAAGTATGTGGATAGCAAAGTGTATGAGTTTTATGACGAAGTGCCCCAGCTTACGGTGAATGGCTATATTGCTAATCACCATCGGATTATTCACGTGGAAGACCCGCAAGACGAAGACGATGTCTGTACCAAGCGTTACGTGACCCATGGAATGAAAAGGCTTGATAAATTTATCCCATCTGTATTATTAGTGTATCTGACAAATGAAAACCTTTGAATGACAGAAACCATTTACCGCTAGCACGTGACCAGCACTTGACCTATGTGCTTGCTTCGGGTTTAAGCCACTATCGATTACACTATGATGGAACCATTCACATGAAATATGCCATACCTGATGAGAACCATTTACAAATAAAGATAAATGGTCATAGGATGTTGGTCCATAACCATTAAATGGTCAATGCAGGTGATGAATTATCCTTTCATCTCATGTTGACATGGGATGAAAAGCAAGCGGGAAAAACCATAAACGATTTCCCACTGTATGTGGAATTGGAATATACAGCCATGAAGTAACAATCTGACGTTAGTTGTGATTTAAACTTTCTGGTGAAAGGTTGTTGGTCATTATCTTCATGGTGAAACAAAGGTATGTGGTGAGAAAGACTAAAAAGAAGACCCAGTCCTTGGCAAAGCCTGGGCTTAAGACATTCGTGGACAAGCCCTTGCAAAAGAAAAAAAGAAAAATTAATGTATTGACCATAAGGAAAGCCCTTCGAGCAGCACAGAGACATGTTATTCCAAATCGTCGGCGACAGGGTTCAAAACAAGGGCGAGTGATTCCCGTCCCCAAACGAGCAGGATTTTTACCTGCATTATTTGCCGGTTTGGCTGCTCTGGGTTCACTTTTGGGTGGTGCCAGTGCGGTGGCGAAAACCATTAAAGCCGCACAGCAGGCCAAGCAACAACTCAAAGAAAGTCAGCGACACAATGAAACAATGGAAGCGATTTCTATTGGGGCTAGAAATGCCAATTTAAAGCCAGCCTTTTATCAACAAGGATTTGGGATTTCACCATTTCGAAATATAAAAAAAATAACCTCAGCCATAGCAAGACATGCCCTGACGCATCAACAAAAGGAAAGCTATGTTAAACAACTAAAGCTTTCTCATTTTCGAGGTGTGTTTATGCGAAACCAATTACCCCCACGACCCTGGAAACAGGAATGTGCTGTTGTCAATTTGGATGATCACCGAGGACCAGGAACGCATTATGTAGCTTATGTCAAAGAGAGATCCATTGTATGGTACTTTGACAGTTTTGGGAATTTGCCTCCGCCCAAGGAACTAGTGACCTATTTTGGAAACAGGATCAAGGTATATTATAATGTGAAACGTGAGCAAACGTTTAACAGCCAACAGTGTGGACGTTTGTGTTTAATTTTTTTTATATAAGACGCAGCATAAGCAAAAACGCCACCAGTATGTCGGCAGAAAGTAAAACGTTTACACTGCATGGACGTGGACCTGAAGTCAGCCTATACTTTTACCCGCCTATCGAATTGAGTGAAAAACCCTATGGTTTAGGACTTGTTTCTCTTGAAACGTACAATCGAATATACAACATACGAGAAAATGTGAACAACATGTTTTACTATGATGATTCTCTGCTCACCGTGAACTCTGGTGGATACACGATCGATGATATTTATGAACACATTTATGTGGTGTTGATCAATGAGTATGGTTTAAAGTCATTTCTCGATGGAACGCGCAAGTTTGAACTTGTAGGCAATACCAACACTCATCGCTGCAGTATTTTCTCCACATTCAACATCGACTTTAAAACACACCTCGATTCCATTGGTCCCTTACTAGGATTTAAACCACGTGTGTTGGAGCCCAACAAAAAACATGATTCGGACCATGAAGTTAAATTCATTGAGGACCATCATGTGTCGGTGACGTGTAATATTATTAGCCAAGTGTACACCAATCAAGAACCATCGCATTCGCTTTATGACTTTATTGTGACATCGCCCAATAGGTATATTATTCGTGAAAACCCTCCAGTGGTGCTTTTTCATTCTGTTGCTGTCGATAGTATTAGTAATATAACATTAAGACTGATCAATAGAGAGCAACAACTCATTGATCTAGATTCTACCAAACCAGTGACTTACAAGTTGGTGCTAAAGCCACTATGAAGTTTGTGTATAAAGCAACAACACCGTCTAGGAATGGTGTTAGTTGTTTGCCACGGGAATACACGTTAACATCTCAAGGCAAGCAGATTTTACAGCATTTGGGTTACCACGTCAACCCTTATAATGAATTCTATCCTAGAGATAGCGAACCGCATCGAGGAGCAACCAGGAGTGGTAAGAATTGATCTCCATTCCTATCAAGCTCAAACACCTGGTCTCAATAACAATGAAGAAATTCAATTTGTTATCAACAACCAAGATATTTACACCCTGCCGCATGAAAGTGTCATTCAGATTGAAGATCGGCTCACCAAAGCCGATGGCTCTACACCCACCACATCCAAGATGGCCAACCATGGTTTGGCCTTTCTGTTTTCTGAAGTACGTTACGTGAATAGCGATATAGTGGTGGATAGCACTCGAAATGTGGGCATTTCCAGTGTCATGAAACTATACCCCTCTTATAGTGAGGAAGAAGGTAAAACACTTTGCATGGCAGGTTGGTGTCCTGACTCGACCAATGACTGGATGGTACACACCGATGGGACCTTTACTGGATATTTACCTCTTAAACTGATTTTAGGCTTTGCCGAATATCACCAACGCATTGTGGTCAACGCAAGGCAAGTGCTTTATCTAGTGAGAGTCAGGAGTGATAATAATGCACTCAAGGGAGCCGACAATGCCCCCATAGATTCAAAAATTCAACTACAACGCTTGCTATGGAAAGTGCCTCATGTGACCCTTGACGATAGCAAAAAACTGGACCTACTCAAAATGGTAAAGAGAGATATGCCTCTACCCATGGAGTTTAGAAGCTGGGCACTCCATGAGTATCCGCTATTGCCCACCACCAACACACACAGTTGGTCTGTAAAAACAGCTCGCTATTCAGAAAGACCTCTCTACCTGATCGTGGGTTTTCAAACGAATCGCAAGTATCAACAAACCAAAGATGCCACGCAATTTGATCACCTGCAATTGAGAAATGCACGTCTTTTCCTCAACGGAGCTGTGTTTCCCTATGAAGGACTGGATTTGGATTTAAAAAAAAATAAGTTTGGCCCCCTGTACGACTTGTTTTCTAAATTTCGATGGTCGTATTATCAAAAAGAGGACGGCCCCATGCTACTACCCCAAGCGTTTAAGGCAAGAGCACCACTGATTGTCTTTGACTGTTCTTACCTGGTAGAGTCTGTCAAGCCATCCAATATCGACATTCGACTAGATTTTGAAACGCATGCCAATGTACCAGCCAATACGACGGCCTACTGTTTGATTATTCATCACAAACAAGTCAACTATTTTCCACTGTCCAACCAAGTGACGGGTGTATAAATAACAGGTCAACCCATGTCAAGCCGCTCAGTCATGTCTTGCTTTAAAGCCTCAAGAGACGTCACTTCCATGAATTTAAACTCTGAGGAACAACGTTTCAAGACTTTTGCCACGTGGCCGGTGCCTTTCATAAACCCTCAGCCTTGGCGGCCGCTGGATTCTACTATTTAAAAACAAGAGATGAAGTGAAATGTGCCTTTTGTCCCATCATCATCGATCAATGGCAGGAGGGTGATGAACCCATGCAGGAACTTCAGCGCTGGTCTCCCGCCTGCCCCTACCTGTGCAGAATGGAAGTGGGAAATATACCCTGTCATTCAAGCTATCCCTCACTTGTGTCTCTGAGTGATGAAAAAACGAGTTTCGATACGAGTGGACCGTATGGTGTCCATGGTGCTTCGGTGAGCAGCTCAACATCAAAAACGCCTAGTTTAGAGAAATTGGGACATCATCGGTGTTATGGACGTTACAAACACAAGAGACTATATTGTTGTTGTATCAGTTGGTATCGTCCTTATCCCAAAATGACAAAAGCCTGCAAGACATGTTATGATAATAAAATGATGTAACTCTTAAATTCTTCTTTCTTTTCATGTCCTAATGTCCTACCCTAACCTCAATTTTGTTTCAATCTAGCATGGTAGGTAAGTCCATGTCATGATCACACCTTAGTCATTGATCGTCAGTCAGTCGTCAGTTGAACTTGGTCCAGGCAAGCGTCAACATGTTGCGCACACTCGTTGTGGATTGCTAAGGGTTTAAAATTGGTGACAGCAAATTTATATTCAAACAAGTGGCCATTATCTATTTTACCACGTTTTGGATATCGCAAGCTACGCATTTGCTATTTAAATCACCCCATGCTTTTGATTTGTTGTGTGAAAAAGACCGTAAACAAACCCAGTGGATTAAAATCATAGGCAACTAGACTGGAATCTAGGAACCATTTCCTATAAATTTTTGGACGTGGTCATGAAAGCACACTTGTCGTCGGCCAATGTTGTATTTGTGAAAGGTAATGAAAAACGTCAATGGTTGCAACCATTTTTGGCGTCTTACTGTCAATGCATCGACCTCATGGAGTTGGGCTGCCCCTCCCTGCAAACGCTCATGGATACTTGTTCCTGTGGCAACATTACCCATACAGCCCTATCGCATGCGTGGCATCTCTTTCATTGGTTAACCACCCATGCCTGCTGGGAGTTGTTGAACAAAATTATAACTCAAGATTTACCTGTGAATGACGCCAGTGAGATTTCTACAAGCAACGTGTAAACATCTACAGCACGTGATACCATGGAGAAAGGCAATGCTACGGACAAAGCCATCGGCAAGTTCTTTGTGTGCAAAAAGAATCTAGACAGTTTTACCAAAGAGGAACTATTGGCGCTGCCCAAGTCGTTCATTTATTATGAGGCCGCCAACGCGGTGAAATAAATCTGGCAACATGTACCAAAATCATGGACTCAAGACCCTGAGTTGAGTGAATTGCAACCCTGTACGGATTACGATCACCATAAGCAAGTGGCCATGGCAAAAATGCCGTCTATGCGTCAGTGTGCGACATGTCAGCTAGTGAAACTGTATCACGGTCATAAAAGTCCGTGTAAAGACTTTGTTGAATCATTCCAAGGGTGTCATGGCGAGAAAAAGCAACAACAACAGCAACAAACACAAACATCTTCCACAGAAGAGGAGGAGGACCAAACCTTTTTACCATCAATGGAAAAGGATAAGCCAGACCTGTACTGGCAATGGCGTCATTGACAAAGTGATTCAATACTTACCTTTCGTAATCCATCTTCCAGGTTATCGTTTTTGCGGCCCTGGAACTGTCTCGAAAAACGTTTACAACGTGGTGATGTACCCATTAATCTTTTGGATCAAGCATGCAAGGAACATGACCTTTCTTATCGCTATAGTCATCCTGGTTTAAGACATGTGGCAGAAGAATTGTTATTGAAGAAAGCTAAACAACGTTTCACATCCAGTGATGCCTCAGAGGGTGAAAGGATGGCAGCCCTGATTGTCATGTGTGCTATGAAAAGAAAGTTGATGATGCATGGACATAAACATTGAGGAATTGAGGAGTGAGGAATTGGGATTTGTTTGTATTCTATTTTTCTTTTTTCAATTCACTATGACTATGAAATAAAAACAAAGGTTTACCAGAGCACGATGTTTTGTTATTTTTAATTTTAAGAAATCATGATGTTGATGGCATATGTTTAATTTTACACCTTACACACATGATGAATTCACACACTGTCATTTGCCAATTTGCAATTTATAGATTTTAAAAAAGTTCGTTTCAAGTTTTGCGTTTTTGATGATATGGATTTTTCCAGTTTGCTGATGACACTTTTTAAACAATGTCCGTTTGAAGTTTTTGAATTTTCATATTTCACACATGGCCATTTCCATTTTTTTTTAATGTCCGTTTTAAGTTTTGCTGTTTTTGGTGATATGGAAACATAGATTTTCCATTTTGCTGTTTTGACATTTTCCCATTTGGTGTATGTTGAAAGTTGAGATTTGACAATGATGTTGATGCAAGTGCATGACCATGGCGATGCTGCAGTGAGTTCATGGGATTGTGGAAACGTCAAGGTCTACGACTAATGCAGGAAAGACTGTTTTTACAAAAATAATGTCTATTGTCTGCCACATTACAAAGAAAACAAAACTATTGAAAACAAAATGAGTATATAAGTGACCATTTACCCCCTCCCACCCACCCTACCTCACCGTGTTTGCTCTGGTCATACATACACACCAGCTTTCTCTCTCTCTCTCTACTCATACATTCACACCTGTCTTTGGGAACAAACACAGCCACTTTATTTATTCCCAAAAGCACATTCTCGACATGCACACTCATCCCAAAAAAACTTTTTTAGTTTATCATTTACATTACAAAAATAATTAAATACTAGTTATTAAAGTTACTAAAAATACTATTACTCATTAAATAGTTACAAAAAACTCGACTTTGTACAGTTTTAAAAGAATTCGAATTATTTACCAGTCATTTTTTTAAATAAGTTTGAATAGAACTTTTTAAAAGAGCAAAAGGCCCAAGTGGGTTGCCACTATTTACAAAATCTACTATTTACCATGACAAAAAAACAATATTTACAAAATACTAAATCTACAAGTTACAAAAATCTACTTCCCATAAACGATTAAACAGTGAAATCACACCTCCTCCTCCTTGCGATCATAACCCCAGGGCAGGCTGGTGAGCAAGTCATCAGCCCACACACGCTTGTTATCCATGGAGGCGAGGGTGCGTTTTCTTTTTTTCCCTGGATTGTATCCTGCACTGTGTATGAGACATAGCTTTGCCAGTGTGTAAAACCGCTAGATAGTCATCAACACGTAGCGATTTTACCACTGCCCTACCAACACCTTTTGCTCTTTTGGCTTCCTTACAGTCGAGTGTGCGGTAAGCATACATTTTCGAAGCCAAACCTACGAATTCCGTCATAATGGAATCACCGCATTCATCTTTTAAAACACCCATTTCCTTCTTGTTTTTTATGGGCAGCTGAAACACGTTGTCAGCGCTATAGCAAGAGATGTCGAACCAGTCACTATGCTGCCTCATGACGTCATAGGGGTTGCAGTGGCGAATGTGGTAAATGAATGAGTCCGTGTCAATATACAAAAGAGAGACGTCCTCAAAATGGCGTTTGGCAAACTCATAGTGGAATCGATACATGACCGATTTAGAAAAGTCTAAAATGACTTGAACCAAGTAAATGGCTTTACCCATGGTCACGCTGGTCTTACTCATTTCAATAGTGGCTAAATCCTCATCGATAATGTTGATCGATTTAAAATTTGGCTTGGCAATGTACCGCCGGGCATCCCAACGCCCCTCCCAGACATTGACCAATTTAATGTCACGGTGTTTGCGGACATTCTCCATGGACTTGCCATAGATGTAGTTGTTCATTAATTTAAAAAAAAAAAATTCAAACTGCAGTGTTGCTATTTGTCGGTGCTCTGTGTTGAGTCGCATGTATGGCTCAAGCCATGCTTTTTGAGAAAAAGAAATACCCCTGTGGATTTTCTTCAACACCAAGCCTTGGGCGAGGCATTGCACCAACATTTGGATATATAGCACATACCGATTTTTGTTGTAAAGTGTGCCCATGAGTTTTTCAATTTTCACTTTACTGTCAGGGGGAACCATTTGCTCAAGACAGAATGGGAAATCGGCATGTTCATCATACAAGGATGAGGGATATTCAATATCCACTTCTAGCACATATCCACGGCCTGTTTCTTGGCTAGCCATGTTCTCATCAAATTCTGACACTTATTTGTCTGTCAGCCAAGCAAACTTCCCATAGGGCAAAGGCTGACTCATGACGTAACCGTACAAATTATTCACGTCATAGTACATTAAGTACGATTCTGGTTTGTCTGGGGAATAATCAGGCATGTAGACATTGTTCGCTTCGGCATGGCGTTGGTTAAGCGACAAAAAGCCGCCACGAATGCCCTTTTCAAATTTAGAACCATGTCTACATCAGTGAGTAAATCCAATTCCACTTGAAAGTATTTCAAAGCGGCATCGAACGAGAGCCCAGGACTTGTATAATAGTGAGCCGGGTCAAGACCGTAAATGTGTTGACGCAACTTACGGAATTTTTCAAACACATCAGTGAGCAGCAATACATCCATGCATGTGCATAGTCTTCATCGGAAACGGTACTGCGTGTTAGTTTCGAGTAAAATTTCTCTTGTGGTGGGAGTCTTCTTTGCTTTAACACGTCCCAACTGTTGCAAAAAACATATGGGAATATACCTTTCCGAATACACAATTGAAATAGCTCAGGATCATTAAAATGCATTCTAGTATTTTTTAATTCCTCCTCATTCAAGCCATTCACAAGGCTGTCTAGCGAGGATGCCATAAACTTAAAAGAATCCAAAAATCGAATGCTAAAGTCGCTCAACCTCCATGTCAGGGCTGTAAAACGCTCATGGTTTTGGGGAATAATGGTAAACGAGCCCTTGTTGACATGACCCAATTCACGAATCAAAAACTGAATGTCATAATTCGCCAGACTGTGGGGAAAGACACTAATGAAACGAGGAGCTGGAAAGTTCAAATTGCATTTACTATGCGCAGCTCCACAAAACTCCCTCGTAATGTGCGAGTGGTCTCTGACTTTTTCCTCTCTATTTAAAATAGGCTTTTCGCAAAGATGGCATGTCGTGGCATGCTCACACTGCTGCTGCTGTTCTGGAGATAGGCTCATGGGTACTGGGTGGTCCAGTAATTCCTGTACATCATGAGCCAACTTGACAAGTTCATCCAAGAACCATTTGGCACAATCTGGCCCCTCACGGTATTTGTAAACGGATTGTGTGGGGTCATAGGCACACACCACATTAAATCCTATGGCAAAGGGTTCATGTTTTTGAATGGGTGTGGTTGAGCTGATGGTGGGATCTGGTTCACATCCCGCCATGGGTGTAGTGACAGCTTCGACATCTGCATACACCACATAGGGGACACACAATCTTCCCTATGACGTTTCAAAAGCGTAGGAGTGGTAAAATATTGCAAGCAACGATCACAAATAAGTTTTGCACGCATGTGTTTGGACATTTGACTGCTTAGCAATCTACTTAAGCTTTTAATGAGGCAATAGTGATTCACCTCTCCGTACGGCAGATATAAAAGATGAATGTGATGTCGTTTCAGTTCTTTTGTGGCATAAAGAGGACCCACAATCTCATCACCATCAAGCCCGTTCACCATGAACGAAAAGTCCTGTTTGTCTTGTTCAAATCTATGGATCTCGGTTAAGTCCATAGGGAACGATACTCGAGTTAAATTTAAAGTTTGTTTCAATTCATCAAACTTGGCCTTGCACTTTCCCGGCCAACAACCATTTTGTTGTACCGGCTGCAAATAGGCAGCCACAGACCACAGGAAGCAATCATTGTCACGATTCATTATGTTGACCACAGCCTTTTTCGAAGCTATTGTTGGTGGTGTTTAATATAGCTAGACCCAGCATTCAACGGGTTGAATTGACACACGATGATTTGCAGGTAATGGATTTTGTCTAACGGTAAACCACTGGGTCTTTGCTGCAGTTTATCAAATTTTGATAGCAAGGCATTGACCACGTGGGTTTCATACCACTGTTCCAAATAGCTATGCGTAGCGTTGCGCTATACAAATTTCATTTTTAAAATTTCAAAGCAAGATTCTAGAAAATCTTTGGGAATCAAACTTTTTCTAACATTGACCGCACGACCAGAGCACACACGCGATTTGAAACAACTGTTTAGGGGTTCCCAAGTTAACGTATCCGCAGCAGTAAAAGACATTATTTTGAAAGAACACTCTCACCTGAGTTTTCAGCTGTAGACTGCTTTACAATGGTCCAAAACACACACACGATCCTGGTTATCAACAGTGGTCAAGCGTTTTCCAACACTCTAAAAAGAAATAAAATAAACCACCATAAGCATATCAATTCCATATAGTTTATGCATGTCATAAACAAAACAAAATCGAACAGGTTATATATATAAAAAACAAATCTCACCTTGACTTGTAATGCTTTGCTTTATTCCCGTCTCGTGGGCTAGTGTGGTAATGGTTTCCTTTTCTAGCTGTCTGTCTTTCTCTCTTTTTCAATCTCTTTCGCACAGACACACAACAGGAAGGCTATACACGTTATCTGCAAACAAATAAATAAACATTTATTCATAACTTTAACAATCAATAAATAATTGCTTGTAAATATATATATAAACCAATAAATATATAAATGAATAAATATATACATTAATACCTACCTCACAACAAGGTTAAGTATCTTCCACCAACACAAAAGCTGTTAAACAAGACCAGGTGTTTCACGAAACGCAGTGGGTTCAAAGGTAGTTACCTAAGTGAGAGTGAAAATGATAACGACATGTCTTTATATATGTTACGTTGCATGTATAATCATTTTTTCTCACGCTTTGAACATTCTGTTCTCAGGCACGAGGACAGTTAACGTCCCAGGTGAACACCTGTGTTGTATCATATTTCACATGAACTTGCATTTTGTCACGTACGAAGCAAAACAGGATGTAACTGATTTAGCGTACATGTCATCGCACACGTGTTCACATACCTTTCGCAATCCCCTGCCACCACGGTTGTCAGATTATTTCAACTTCAAGGCTCCTCTGCGTCTCTGTCATTTTCCATTGCACCTGTTGTCAAGTCAGATCAGCGCATTCCAATAGGCTCAAATGACACTCACCTCCTGCTCGACTGCTCCTCGGCAAGTTTGTTTTCTCTACTCGTTTCGACCAACATAGAACCAAGTTCTCATCACCGTTAACACGTTAAAAGTAAAATATCAGAAGAACGAACCCTCGCTCTGTCATACACCGACCCGCAGAAATAGCGATTGTTCTATTAAGCATGGTCCTTGTGGTTAGCGACAGGTTCGTTGAAACACACACACCCAGCAGTGTCATCTATCTCAACCACCACGCCTCATGAACATTATAAACAGGTAAAGAAAAAAAGTTTTTTCAAAATGTATGGCGTTAGGCCCTTTGTGAATTATTTTTTGGAAAAAAATATCTACCACATTTGAAACGTGGGCGTTAGCCCGAGTCATAGGACACCTCGTACACGTCTGTAGTGTTATGGGTTTGCGAGATGGAGCAAAAAGTCTAAAATCACGGTTTTACCCCCACCCCCCAAAAATATATTCCAGATTTTCACCTTTTCAACATGACATTCCCGTAAAGAGCGCAACGAGACGAAACAAAGAATCCAAGCACGTCCTCCTAGCATGACTCCTTCCATTCCAAGGACGCAGGGGCTCACAACTTCCCAAGTAGAGCTGAACCTACAACCTAGCACTATTTTAGAGTAGAAATAAACGTCCATACGAAAGAGGGGTTCACAACGATTCCCAGGACACCCCATATGCTCAAATCCAACCATGGGTTTAGGAAATATTAAAAGCGGATGACCTATTAGTTTTGGTCCTTCAATTAAATAACACAAGCTGTAGGAAAAGAGGGGGCATTACTACAAGTGCTAGGACACCCGGTATGCATAAATCCCTTGATTGGTTCGCGAGATTTTAAAAGCGCATGACCTTTTAGTTTTGGTCGTTTAATTAAATAATGAGCCTATAGGAAAGTAGGGGGCATCACTACGAGTGCTAGGACACCCTGTATGTTCAAATCCCATGATTGGTTAGCGAGATATCAGGTTCGGAGCAAATACGAGGAGGGTTCAATAAGTTAGACAGAACCCGTGTCATCCCACTACTGTCAGGTTTTTATCCTAGAGACTTGAAATTTATTTTGGGGGTAGACGGCGTAGGGACCATTGATTTACGTCAAACAAACATTTTTGTATACGTCCTGGTTTCCAAAATATAAGATTTTCAAAATTCGAGTGTTTTCAAAAAAAACATAAAAAATAAAAAAGTTTTATTATAAAAATAAAGGACATAGAGACCTTTTATTTGAGCCATGGCACAATATTCTATCATGTTTGGTTTTCAAACTATCACCTACTTTCGAAAACAAAAATTTTCATTTTTTTTAAATATAACGAGTGGTTCATAGGAAAGAGCACGTCAGCCCGAGTCCAGAGACAACTTATTTGTCAACATCCGACCATGGGTTCGCGAGATATTGGCTTGGACTCACGCGGCGGCCATGACACTATTTAGAACCATCACTACCCCCCTACTGATGTGCCGGTTGACGAGAGGTCAGGAGACTATTCTACCAATCATCTCGCGTTGTGTGGCTAGCATTTTTTGGCAGTTGGTCCAGGTTCAATTTCGAGCTCTGCCAAGAAATTTTAATTTTAGACTGAGGGATGGAACAAGGCACACTCAGCCTCGTGAGGCAAAACTGAGAAAAGGAGGGTTCGATTCCCATCTTAGCCATCTTGGAAGTGGTTTCCACGCTTTTCCTCCTGGCAAATGCCGGGATGGTTCCTAATTTAAGGCCATGGCCACCTCGTTCCCAATCCTCATCTGAATAATAAATGCACACACTAATCCAGCCATCGCAATAACACATGTTATCAGACAAATTCTACATACCCAAGTACACAGATCTACATGACCATGATGTCACAAAGCCCCAAAATCAACCAACTGCTGCTTTCTACCATTCCAAGACGAAATCATCGAGTTGCCATTAGTCTTATGCCCCTAAAATCCACGACTAGTTCGAATGGTTTTAGGCCTAAGCATTGGATCGACATCTTCTTGCATCTCAATAGGGATTTGCCAATAGGCTTTCAACAGCTTGTCTCAATACTGCCTTCATATATGTAGGCCTATACATGCAAGAAATGAGTACCGTACTTATCAAAAATAAAGAAATAATAAGCTAATATGTGCCCTAATATTATATTTATCTCCAACTCCTAAATCCTTCTCTGATCACTCATCTTAAAACAGAATGGTCTGCATTTTTGGACTAATTATAAAAATATAGCCTATAAGAAGAAATGAACATGCTCATCTTTAGCTCCCTGGCGAAAATAATTGAGTAAGTATTAATGTTTCTATTCTTATGCATTTTTTATGATGCTTTAAAAATCAATCTTAAAGAGATAATGTAAGTTAACTTCACTACCATAATACTGCTTAAGAGTTACTGTCGAGGACTGATGAGCAAGATGTCCCTAACTTGAGCAAGGACTGCTTCACAACTTCATGTAATACGTATTTTCGTAAAAGGGCATTTACTTACTTTGGATCATTTGCGATACCTGTTACATGGATGTGGGTGCTGACTTTTTGGTGTTAAAGATGTAAGTTGGCAACACCAAATGTGGCGGCCATGTTGGTTTTCTAGTAACTTATTTAAGGTGTCCTAGACTATATCTGCTGCATCCGTCATTGACATATGTTGTGATATAATTTCAGAGATCTTAACAGCCCATTCAGCCGGGTGCCGTCTTGTTAACAAAGTTTGTACACTGTCAGTTGGTAACATGTACTCAACCTCAGCTGTTTTAATGGAAGGTTAGCAGCTACACCATTGCGCTATCCAGGCCTCTCTACCCACACACGTACACAAATTCCAATGTAAAAACGCACGACGGTGGTAAGTTAATAATTTCTCCTTGAACGAAATTCTAAATACACTAAAATTCGATAATAATAACTTTTCCGTTCTTGTCTTGAGCAAAGTAAAATAGACGTCCTTTTTAATTAATTTATGAGCTTTGCGAAATCGTAGTGATTGAGCCCTTTGTATTTGGGTGCTAAAAATTAGTCTGATAACTTTGTATTTTTAGTGTCGGTAGTATTGTGCCTATTTGTAATTCAGGTGAGCATAGGTGGCCGAGCATAGGAACCATCGCGGTATTTTCCCAGCTTTTCGTAACCGTCGTAGGTGGGTTTACAATGCAAGGGTAACAACAAGAGCGTTCGGGACACACGTGACAGAGGCTTGCTTTGTTATGACTAGACTGTCACACCTTGTTCACCAAACACCGTGCAGTTTTGGAATTTGCAACAACTCTAGAGTATTTTTTTTCTACTTAGGATTAGGTAATGATAGGAAGTTCACGTGGGGTGAAAAATACTATATTATACACAGCAAAGAGATGTAAACCAATAAATAGCACGCAATGAAAAAAAAAAGTTGTTTTATTCCTTCTTACTTGCGTTGCGTGTGTTGGTATGAATATAAAAAGTGATTGTAATGTATACAGGGTGTAACAAAAATTTACTGCACAAAATCCAGTGCACATTCCTCTCACGTAGATGAAGAAATTATGTTACATGAACATGGGTCCGGGAACGCTTTGTTTCCACATTATACCTCATTGTTTCCAACTCATTAGCCACGGGAAACATACAAGAACAGAACGTACCAGCATACCACATGCAATCTTTCTCACAGGAAATGTTCAATATGCCCTCCGTGCGCATTGATGTATGCATCAACCCACCGTCGTAGTGAATCTCGGATGCGCTGATGTATCCCTGGAGTACTGCGTATGGTTTCGTAGCCTTCCATAATACGGGCACGGAGACTCTGAACACCTTGTACTGGGGTTCGATACACAAGAACTTCCAAGTGCCCTCATAAATAAAGTTCAGTGATTTTAGGTCCGGAGAGCGTGGAGGCCAGGCAATTGGTCCACCTCTACCTATCCATTTGTCACCAAGCCTGTTATTTAGAAGCCAAAGGACATTAGCACTAAAATGAGGATTTGCACCATCGTACATGAAGTACATGTTTTGTCGCACAGCTTAAGGTTCATCTGCTAAGTCGCATGGCAACGGGGCCATGTAAAACAAACCACTGGCGGTGCACCTACGATAATGGCAGCGTAACCAGACGTAACCAAGAGTGCATGCTCCACACGGTTCTAAAGTTCTGTTCTTGTGTGATTCCCATGCGTAATGATTTGGAGATAATGAGGTGTAACATGCAAACAAAGCGTTTCCGGACCCATGTTCATATGACATCATTTCTTCGTCTACGAGTGAGGAATGTGTCCTGCAATTTGTGCCGTATACTTTGTTACACCCTGTATATTGTACCAAAGAAATAACGGTGGATAACAAAACATACACATCCATTTCTGTGGCCAGGTATGAACCAGCAGCCGAGCGCACGGACAGTTGCAAGGCGAATGTCTTACTGTTGACCCACGCCAGCAGGCAACAAAAATGACGTCTATACTCTGTATATCAAAAGAATGAACGTGAAGGAAATGGCGGGAGCTTGGAACAGCTGACCGCCGCGGGCTCCTATTGGCTGGATTTTGACAACTAATACCAAATGTTGCCAGCTTATTGTCATTCATTCAGTCGCCTGATAACTGTGTCGGAGTTTGTTTCATTGACATCGTTTCGTTTATTTTAAGCATCGACTCAATAAGTTGTAAATAGTACCGCAGGAAGAACGTGGGAAAATGCTGGAAATACAGCTGGAGACTGCGCGCGCCAACCTGTAACGGCCGGCTATCGTTCATTTCGACATCAAACTATTTTCATGATTAGCCTTGTTTGTTCAATTCAAATTTAAATATTCTTAATTTAGAATACATACGTGACGTACAAAATAGGCTATGTACATTTAGTCTTAATGTTTACGTATCCAGTAATGTTTCATTGCATTCCGTAGTGTTCAAATTAACGCTTGTCATTCAATAACCTACAAATCGACAATGTAAAATCACTGCAATAATATCGCCACAGAACAGCTTGTTTGTGTGCTTGGTGCTAAATACTTTACCTTGACATTACGTATGTGGAGGCTATTATTAACCGTAAAGAATCGCGATACAGTGAGAGAGTGTGCTTGGTATTGTCATGGTGTTATTTCTGCGTTCTGTGTTAACTGCTGTAAACTATAAACGACCTTCATCCAAACTCTTGTTTCATCTTGAAGGATATAATCATTGTAAGGCGAGTGTTGATATATGCATCATCATTTTATTTTGTGTTTGTATTTTGTATTATATTTGTATAGCTGTCGAGTGTTTGGCCTCTTTCTTGTATTTATTGAATAACGGTGCCAAAGGTAGCATAGCTTCGGTGTGATATTAATTCATTTTATACAGTATTTCTCTATTTGAATGTCCTCGGCGTTGACTCAGGATCGACATTTGTATTATATTGCGCATAATAGTACCGAAATAATATCCGAAGTGTAGCCCTGTGTATTATTCGAATCAGCTGCTCTACATCAACAATAAAAACTTGGCAACACAGCTCTGCTGTTCCAAGCTCCCGCCATTTCCTTCACATTCATTCTTTTGAAATACAGAGTATAGTGCCTCATAGGGGCATATGTACTGGTATATCGCATCTATCTCATATTTATATGTCTAAATATGCTGCTATACGGAGAGAGTCATAAGCTCCTTCCATCAAGCCAGTTCGACAGTTTAAGACCTGAGTGTTGACATCTATGCCAGGACATGTCACCTCTCGATATTAAGATTAGCAAATGAGTAATGAGCAAGCAGTTCTAACACCGGGCACTATCATGTTATGCTATGCATACCGAGTGCGCCATTGCTTTACTGCCTACGTTGAGGCACCCTGTTAACACCTTCCCCGAATTTGGTTACATGAACAATTTTAAATTGCAAAAAATTATTTTTGATTTGTAACATATTTCCTCTCGGTTGCTGAATATTTTTGTGGGAGTGATTTTGAAAAATGGGACGGAAGTGTTTAAGGCGCACTGCCAGGTAGATCGTATCCGTCATGGCTGCTTTAGCAGATACTTCAAGGTTTGGAGATGCCATTACAGTTATTTCTACAATGAAGCATCATCAAGTTGTCGTTCTTTGGTGAAAATATTCATTAAATCATATTTGCTGAAAACAATTAGGATTTATTAAGAGTTTGTTTTTCAATCTCTGGATAAAAGTGATGGGCATCCACTCGCCGAGTAACTTTCCTCAACACGTCACTTTCATACTGAACGGTAAACGCTCATGCGAAATGTGGTGTCAATACAAACCACATGTCTTCGTATCAGTATTTAAATGATTATATGCTTTTATATGAAACATTGTAACTAGTTGGAAAAGCCGGTATTAATTTTCTGCACAATGGCTATTCAGATATTAACCCACATTGCTGTAATGAAGTGATCAATGAAATATGTATCGATGATTTTATACGGGAAATGGGCTAGCCTTTCATAGACCACTATAGAAATTCCCTTCACTGTCAAGTAGGCGTATTCATAACTAATTTAAAACTCAATTCCATGCAGGAACATTATCGAAAAAAATGCAAAATATTAATGGAGCATTAAAAATACTACCTTATTATTACCGGCACGTGAAAATGAGTACCTGTCTTGTACTCCAAATGTCTGTGGTGTTAATGGCTGCGTGGATAACGTCTTGGTCTGCGAATCATGAGGTCTCAGGTTCGAACCCCAGTCCCGGCAAATATTGTTGCTACCGGATTATCGATATAAACGATATATATCATAACATTATGCGTCTTTTTAACAGAGTCTACATGAAATTACGATTTATCTCATTTTAAGTAAAATAGTTTGCACCAAGCAGGAGTTGGGAAATTTGATTGTATTGAACATTATTTCTAGTAGTCTATAGATAGGCTAGAGACTACGGTTTCATTCCTCATCTTAATTCACAATATAATATGTGATGTTTGTTCAAACAAGTGTGACTGTAACATCCCTCCAATTCAATCTATACATTCATCATAGTACCAGTATGAAAACGTAGCGTAAATTAACATTTTAACAATGTCCAAGCTGTGTAGTATACGAGTAGGATAACATGTCAGATGACTTCACATACATTTCATCTCAATATCATAGTAGGATAAAATGTCAGATGTTACACATCATGCGCGACTACTGTAAGGCTCGTATCTTTTTTGAAGTGCTTTCTATTTCAATTTAATACAATTCAGTGTCTTTGTTTTGGCGCCAATTCATATGAGACAGATGAGCAGACAATTATCAAACCGAAGGTATCTATGGTCATTATACACCTTACCCAGGTTAAATACAAGATTTTTGCCAAAATCACAGACAGAATGCTTACCTTATCTATCAAGAATTATTTTTATTTCCATTTCGTTTACAACTAAATAGCAAGGTAAATTTAGCCCCACCTAAATGAATGATTGTGGCTGTTGGCTAGGCTACTATTGGTTATGAATCTTCCTAGTGTCTCCACTATCGAATACCAACTGAACGTTCGACAAAAGTATGACTATTATTTACAATGATTTAAAATGAGTGTAAGAGTGAAACCTGATTCAATTGTGACTCTTAACACAAGGAATAGAAATGTTTCTTAGTTGACCAAACTTACGATTCTTCTACTTTCCCTTCAAAGTAAAGTTTGCTTCACAGACACTACATGAGAACGGCATTTGATCTTTGAGAAGAAACAGATGTGTTTTGAAAACTCTTCCCAGAGCAACTGCTGATAACACGTATAGCATAAATAACATTTCAGTCAAATGTCAAGTAATATTCTGCACTTCTACACTTTTTCATTCCGAGTACATGTTTTTAGGACGCGACAAACTATTAACTTGTATGTGTTTATTCATAGTTCCAATATGGCTTAAATTTACTTGTTTACTATTGTATGAGTATGGCACGTAATCACTGTGAATTAACATAAAATCATTGAACGTCCCATGTAACTTTGCTTCGCACGTATTACCTGTTTATGGCTTTTACGACTATGACGTATTATATGTGTCTTCAAAGTCCTTCATGATTATACTCTGTTTCAAATGTACTTATGGACGTAGTTTTTTCCACTGTAACGTATCGTATGCCTCTTCAAATATTCAACCTTAATAAATCGTACAACGCATGTATTTAATGAGTACGGTTTTTCAGCACTGTATCGTATGATTTGTTTCATATGGCATTTTCAAAAAAATTGTGCATCGCACGTACTACATGAATAAGGCGACGAACCACTGTGAGGTAAAATTTGTACTTTCAAACACTCTTTTCGAGCCAATTTTGCTTCGCACTTACTACATGTTGGGTAGATTATAGGCTAGGGAATAACCCACCCACCAAGGGAAGATGATGAAGAGAAGGAAGTAGATTTTGGAATTGGAAAAGAAGGATAGAAGAATAGGAGGAGAGTCCCACAAAAGTAATAAATTTAGTGTTAAACACACTTAAAGGTGGTTGCCACAGCAAATATGTGCTCGGATACCTAAAATAGGAACGAGCTTGGTCGAGGCTGACGGGAACCGCAGATAAGGCTTGGGCACTTTGCCAGAGAGAGGCTTTAGTGTGTTTCCTCCCAAGCACGAATGAAAGTACTATAGGGAAGGGGGATGATCTGGCCAGACAAATAGTAAAAGCTTTATTGTGCGTTAACGAGGGCATAAACCTAGGAAGAGCTAGGAAAGCCAGGATCCTGCCTAACTATTATCAAAGAAATGATGAATCCAAAAACAAATATCTAATTTATTTAACAATGCAGGAAGTTTGAGGAAATTAACAATTATGCAATATAAATTTAATAAACATAGTTCATTTGAACTTTTTAACAAATAGGGTCGCAGACCTCTCCACATTAAACGGTTGCTCCAGGCAATTAACAATTTACAAGGTTTCAAACCTTACATGTTTCTAAAATCTTTATAAGATTTGAACAAATGAACAATAAAATAATTAAAGCTTGAACGTGAATTGAAGTACAAAAAGTGCACCTTAAGAAATTCTGGAGAGAATGTTCTAGAGAAAGTGACAACTTTGAAAATAACAATAATAACAACGTGAAAAATAAAATAGAAGTTCCTATAACTTCTTATATTCATACAGAGTTAATATGAGAATTATGCAAAGAGGGCAGGTCACTTACTGTGAACCTGAAGAGTTAATCAGAAGGAAGGTTCTAGACCTCTGATACTTTGAATAAGACTCGCCAGTCAAATGAGGCAGTTTTCATTTAGCGAGACCAAAAAATAACTCACTCAAGAGTTGAGAGAATTGTTTTCCCTGCTTTTGAAGGGAGGAACAATTTAAGTTTGAAACGTGTGCTGGACACGTATCATAAAGATTATACAGAAATACTTAATGATAAACCAACAAAAATGGAAGGGCACTTCTTAGAATGACACCTTATAGAGAAGTTTCAATTGTATAAATAATGGTTGTTAGTAGAAGGTTAAGGAAAGGTCATTGGGATATAGGAACAATGTTCATGGCCGTATTTAATATAACCGGACGATCGCGACGCGGTAGAAACGTGGAGAAAGCACTGTTTATCACTGTAGTCTATGAAGATGGATTCAAAGTTCACTATGGAAACACTAAAGTTCATGAAAAAGAAAGTTATTGCAATTATAGGAAGAACTGATTGCACTATATAGGTGAGAGTCTATTTCTTAAAAAAGTTGTAATTTGCAATTAAATGCGCCATAGAAAATTCCCGCGGAGGACGAAACTTCACTATGTAGTAATTTAGTTTTAAACAGAATTCTCCCAAGTACATGAGAAATACATGACGGAAGGACTCGTAGATTGAGTACCGAATCTGGAAAGTTCCAGAACAACCTTAGCAGAAAAATGGGGTTGAGAAAATCCAACGGAGGAAATAGTTTATAATTATAGGCAGCGGGTATTAGATAATATCCCACGTAGTGAGAAGATTTCTCATTTGGCAAGCATAAGAAATGCTGCTTTTCACTAAGATTAGCTTGATTAAACAAAGGCTCAACATGGAAAATCCCGCGGAGGATGATTTTGCCCCAAAATAAGTAATTTCACACTGCCTATAAAAGATAGTTAAAACACGAGGAAGTTAAAACCATGAAGATGAGGTTAAAACTTTGAAGAAGGTACTTATCTTTGTTGCATGGCGAAGGTGAAGTTCTTCACTAATACTTAAAGTTCCAACATGGCGTGGAATTTAAAAATTGCCTCGTTAGGTCAGGAGGCTGGCTCTGGTTGAGCCTTAACTGATTACTACGACTGCCGACTAAGAAGTGAGTGCAGCTCAGCGGAGCACGGAGAGACCACGGAAGGGGGAGAGAGTGGGGGTAGGAAACAAGAGGTATACATATCAGCATAACCAACTTTAAAGAAAAAAAATAATCTTCTTTTGCTGAGCTGGTCTTCAAAGAGTTGACAACAGTATCTGGTAGCCAAATGGATGTGGAATTCCTCTTGCGCGAGGAAGAGTTGAAGAGCTTCAGAGATTTGTTGTCATATGACGCTAGGTGGATCACAGAATATATATCTGAAACATACTCACACAAAATATAAGAGACCTGAACCCCTAAGAAAGAACAGAAGGTCACTGTTGGTGTTTGACAAAAAGGAAGGAAAGAACGTGCAAAAGCATTCAAATTTGTAATCTCAGGTACCGTGCATTCCAAGAATGCACCACATGTTACTGTGTTTCAGCACGATGAATTATCATGTTTCGTCAAATGTCTTTCATGGGAAAAAATGTATTCACCCATACTACATGAATAACGCTTCGAACAATAAATTGTGCATACAATAGTAATCTTCAATTTATCCTTCCGAGGAACGTTCGCTCCGCAGTTATTTACAGTTTAGCAGAATGAGTAAACATATGTTTTCTCATTCTACATCTCTGAGTAAACTTCTTTCCGCACGTACTACATGAATGCAGTTTACGACCACTGTGAATTAACACATGTTTCTTCAAATATTCTTTATGAGAAAACTTTGCTTCGCAGGTACTACACGAGAAAGGTTTCGAAACACTGTGAGATATCTTATGCTTTCTCAAACCACTTTTCCTTGAGAACGTTGCTCCGCAAATTCCGCACGAATAAGGCTTTAGTCCACTGTGAACTTCCATATGTTCTTTTAAAGGTCCTTTCTGTGTAAACTTTGCATCGCAATTATAACATGAGTATGGCTTTAAACCAGTATGAATAATCAAATGCCTTTTCAAACTATCATTACGAGTAAAAGTTGCAGTGCACAATGTGCAAGTGAATGGTTTCTTACCATTATGACACTTCATATGTTTCTTTAAGGCAGTGTTTGATTTAAAATTACTGTCACATGTACTACATGAATAAGGCTTCAAACTACTGTGAGATAACATATGAGACTTCAAATTATGATTCAGTGCAAACTTTGCATCGCACTCTCTACAGGAGTACGGCTTAATACTAGAATGAGTAACCATATGGATTCTCAAACTATCCTTCTCTGTAAATATTGCTCCGCAACTGCCGCACGAATATGGCCTTAGTCCCCGGTGACGTTGTATGTGTCATTTTAAATATACGCTATGTGTAAACTTCGCTTCACAAAGAGTACATGAGTAGGTCTTCTCACCTCTATGACTTATCATATGAGCTATCAAATAACTTCTCCGTGAAAAGTTGGCATCGCACTTGTTACATGGCTTTTCAGCTCTATAACGTGCCATATGAGCTCTTAAGTAATCAAGAGGTGCAAATTTTGCATCACACGTGGTACATGAATATGGCTTTTTACCACTATGAATTTACATATGATTTTTTAAAGCACCAACGTGATTAAATATTCCTTTGCACACTGTACATGAATATATTTCGTTGCTACTATGTATAAGCAGATGCTTACTCAATTGTGATATTTGAGAGAAGTTCTTTTCGCATAAACCACATGTATACGGCCAAAGGCCATTATTAATAACCTCAGTTTTCAAGCTTTCATCGACAGGTTGCTCATGTGGAAATATTATTTTAAATGCAGTCGTGGTTTCTAGTCCTCCAGTATAATCCAATGTACAAATTTTCCTTGCAACTTGATCCGTGGTATCTGGACATGGCCTGAAATAATTAATAGTAATATATAGCATCGCGCTTGTTGTTATGTTGTATGATATACGAATGTGCAACCATACTCTCGATTTACAATGACCTAAGTAGTGAACTGTTAATTGGGGAAACCTTCAGTAGTACGCATGGTTCGAAAGGATATTTTAGAAGTACCAGGAACTTACGTGGTTTTTACTGCAAATGAGGTGTTCATATTTTGTGATAAAAAAACATAGTACGCAATGCAGTGGTAAATCGATTCGAAGCAAGATAGAAGTGTCTGCACATGGGGAAGGGCAATAGCATACTTATGTCGTTTGCCAACAGACAATCTGGTCCGTATCAGTTCAATTAGTAGGACATTGAAATTCATATTTTCAGTAAATGTATTCGATTTTCTTTTCTATCATTCATTCCTGACAAATATTGAAATGTTTCAAATTTTATTGCGCATAGGGGCACTGAAATGAGAAGTTCTAATAGCAGGGTTTTACGACGATATATAAGAATACTTCTATTGCAGACAAATATCCATAAAATAAACAAAAGGAGAATTTCATTACAATGCAAATTAGTTAAGTAATTTCAAGTTTGCATTCTGGTGCTTTGGTTGCATATTTTGTAAATGATTGTGTTCTTTTCTCAATTCTATGTGGTAGCGTCCACATGTTTGTCCGCATAAGTCTTAGCTGGCTCATGATATGATGTGTTTACACAGATGAGATGATGAAATCCGTGTACCGTCATTCTGGTAAACACGTGCCTCATCTCAAAGCTGGATATATTGATTGATTGAAACGGGGCATTTGAAGACCACGTAGGTCTATCTAATGATAGGTGACACACATTAATGAACATTATTTAATCAGTGACAGAAAGGCCACGGGGCCTTGTTGCATTTAGGTTGGTGTTTCGGATATGCCAGCTAAAAGATTTCGAAAACACGTATGTATCACGCATCACTGCTTATCATACCGAAAATGAATGGTTCTCACCATTTGGGGACTTAATAATTAAGTAGAGAGGACTGATTAGTCAAAACATCCAATTAAGGAACCTCATGCTAAATTAGGAGATGGATTGTAGAATGCACGGAATTTGGTAACACGTCTAGATAAAGAGCAATATAAATTGAACATTTATCGAACTATCGGCTAACCACAACAAGTCTTGTGCTACTATTTTACTCTTTATCTAGCAAAAGTAACTGTGCACGTCCAAATTTCCCACAAAACGGCCTAAAACCACTCTTTCTAACAGTTCTCATAATATCTCGATCTGTATTTATACTCCAAACGCCCTCTCTATATACACAGTATATCTTATTTCATGGCCTGAATGTTTCATTGAATCTTTAGAAAACATTAGCCTGAATGTCTTGAGATATTTCTTAAACCTGGCAGAAAACATTAAAACATAGAAGAGAAAATGTTAAATAAAATATATAATTTCATGCACAGTTCGCGTGTGCAAGGTGGATTATGATGCAGTCACCATGGACGTGTAGTATTGTGCTATCATTAGTGAAAAAATGCGTGAGATTTCCATCTCAAGTATGATAAGTTAGTGAATACAAGTAGAGTGCTACACTAAGAGACAAGCGAGAGCGCCACCGAATAGCAGATCACGTTGTGGAATGTGCGGGAATGCCTACGGGGGGGGGGGGGATTACATCTGAATGAAACGTTAAGCGATGGCGTACAACAAGGAGGTTATAAGTTATTTGTGGACTTATAAAACACGATTCAAAGTAACGTTAGGAAATGAGGTACAGAGAAACGAACAAGCAGTCTCGAATCAAGACGGGACTCACAACTGAATGGCTTTTCCGCATTTAGTTCCAAATATGTGCTCTGATTGGCAGAGAACAACTGTACTCCGCTATTAAACTTACAAATCAACCCCATTTGAGTGGACAAAAACTTCAATTAGCTGTATACAATGCCAATCAGAGTCAACATCTGAGAGATTTTGAGTTGGCACGCGGTTGGCTATCCTGGATTATTACCAAGCGTCACTCTTTCCCTATCCTCCACAGCCACTAAATAGCATGAGTTTACTGCGATCATATATTTGCCGCCAAAATCTTCCCGTCCAACCTTTGATTTCTATCTACGGGATGGCGAAAAGGACAAGGAATAGATCCCTCAACATACTGCAACTCTCCTTGACCTTCGCCAATGAGCCAACGATGCGCTTATTAAGGTAAATGCTCGCACGTAACTGTTATATTCTCAAACAGGTGGCATATATACTGAGTAAAAAGAAAAAAATCGTGGTTTTGTTTGAGTTCTACGTCGTTAGACTGGTTTGATGCAGCCCAAATTACTTCTACTGCTCAGCACATCGTTTCATCTCTACCTACTGTGCCCATTGGCATATGTCTTAAGCCAAGGACACATTACATTACTGGAAGATTTGAATAGGGCAATGTCATGATAGAAAATACTGTGGCGTGAAAATGCAAGCAATATTGTGGAACGACAATAATAACCTAACTAGAATCTTCTGCTGTGTTGAGAGCTGCAAATGTTGTGAAAGGCTTTAGATGTATCCACACGAGGATATTTATGACTCCCACACAATGGACCAGGCAGGTGCACGAGAAGTTGTTGGTACGCACTTTTCAGAGCGCGAGCACTCCGGAGAATTCTCAGAATCTCATTAAAGTCCATTATTTTTCCTTGGCTGGCACGTAGAAGCCACTAGGCTACGCCCTCGAAACACACATTTCATTTACTTACGAGAGATCGAGAAATTACATGATTGTTCTGGAACGCCTATCATGAATCAAAATATTAGCAAGATTTTTGGAGATGAAGTAACTATTTTAATGTCTCCGTATTCGTCAAAGGAAGTAATTCTCCACGCAAGAAATTTTGGCAACATCGGGAGGTGTGAGGGACAGCGCATGGCGTCCTCAAATATCAAGTTAAACCGACCGAAGCGCTGTTAATAAATAAATAACCTATGTTCGAATTCCGACGTGAACCATATAGTGTGAAAGGCCATATTTTTATGTACTAGTTAAGGTACCTGATGATTGTTTCGTGTGATTGTGTCGTAAGTGCAAAATAGTAAAGTGGCAACCATATTGGCATATATGCAGGTGACGAGCAGGGAAGAGGGACAGTTGCACACATTACAGTAGCAAGCACTCGCAGTTAGCACTCAGAGTCGCAATGTCGCAGTTGTCAGACGAAGTCCCTCGCTTATATGGCGCACAGTCCATGTTTGGCTGATGCAGAATAAGACAAAGTAATCAAAATGCTGAGCTGTAAATGTCTAGAATTGTGAAATTGTATGTAATTTAATTGGTGAATATGGCAGGGAAATGTGCCCGCTACAAGTTTAAGAAAGTGCAAGAATTTACAATTATATGATAAAAGTGTTGATGCCCACTAGTGTAATTCTTCTTAGGAGTGGTGCGAAGTATAATCAAATAAGTGTTTACATGCATAAAAAGGGTGCTGGCATAGAGTAACCCGGTGTTATGAAAGATACAAGATTTTAACATAATTGTGATGGAAGCCGAAGCAATCATGGAAATCATGTGCTAAGACATTTGGCGCGGGGCCGTACGGTCTGACTTGTGCAGATCATGGATGAAGCCAACGATATGATAAGTACCTTTTGATTATTTTTTTAGTCAATAAATCATGGATATTATCGTCGTAAGTTAGCATATCAATTTTCCTTTGATTTTTGTGTGTACAACGATTATGTAAGGCAATCTCAGTCGTACACCTAACAGAGCTGGCTTTGCTCACTATATTTCTTAATCACATTAATTACTCAGTGTATTGAAAGTGCCTGAGTAACATAAGATGTTCTGAATAATCGTATCAGTAACAGAGACACACGATAGGATTTGCTGTTTGTTTATAATTGTGTGCTAGAATTTTCCCTTGTGTTTTTACCCTGAATAGGATGAATAATGCATGATATTTTGATAGAGGTTCTCTCCAGGCAAAATTGTATTATTTGTGATAATGACCAGAGGTAGTAAATTTATGTAATTGCATACCGGATGAATTGATATCTGAGGATTTGTGTACGATATTTGAAGGACTATAGTGTATGTGATGTATTGAATTATGTGATGTTACAGTGTAGTGATAATTTGAATTTTGATGACAGCATGCAATAGTGTGAAATATTTAATAGGTGATAGCTGATTCCAGTTTCACCACTCATTATTATTATCATTATTAAGTGCGTAAGCTATTTTTGACCATACGAAGAATCTAAGATGATATGAGGTAAAGTGAGTTATAATACCAAGTGAGTAAGACGTGAGGAAAACGTCGAATAAATATAAGTGTAATGAATCTACGATGATATAAGTGAATTGAGATATAATGCCAGGTAGGTAAGGCCTGAGGAAAACGTCAAATACATGAGTGTAATGAATCTACGATGATCTATAAGTGAATTATACGTACATTGTAGTGGCCAATAAACGCAAGTAAGAGAATTCTATAATATTAAAGGAGTTAATTGGAATAATAAATTTATATTCAGATGAGAGCGCATCGCACCGCATGAGAATAGTAAGATACTGGTTCACACTATTGGTAAGTTGCAGTCAGATGTAAGCCTGGGCACGTGAAGAGCCGTCCGCTCATTCATTGACAGCTATCACTAGCTGGTCACTCTGCAAGCACTTGAAAGGCAGTGCAGCGATGATACATTCCGTTCGGTCCCAATTTGATATTCAAGGGTACGTTATGCTTAAACCCTATGGTTTTTTGGTTGATAAACTTATGTTATTTATTTTTGCCTGGTCATTCTATTATTTTGGGCAGGTATGGCTTGTTGTTTGACCATACAGTCCGGGGTTCATAGTCTTTTTTTTCTGGCGATTTATTTATCTTTAGATAGTGACCTTAGGGTCTCGAGTTCAGAAATAAATATTTTCGGTCCTGGAAAATAATTATTGTTTTTTTTTGTAGTTAATGACGGTGCAAAATTATCTTGAGGTGGTATTTTCTCGATAATTGTTGAACAGACCATGCTTTGTTCTATTGTAATTTTGTTCTACGAGATAGGGATGCTCAAAGTAAGAAACGGGTAGGTAGCTAGTACCCATAATAATATGTTGACCTGATAGGAGTGTGCTATAGAACACATTTTGTGTCAAGCCAGTTTATTTCAGAGGTCGCTGCTTCGAGTACATTCACCGTTGTTTAATATGACACTGATACAATGCATTTTTGTGTCATGCCTGTTTATTTCAGGGGTCGCAGTTTCAAGAACATTCACCGTTGTTTAAAATGACACTGTCATGATACGATGGTATATGAGAATGTTTGGTTTGAATTATTATTCTGATTTTCATGTCAGTTTTTGTTATTTGTTGTTTGCTTGCTCATCCAACCCAAGTTTGATATGCGGATGATCGTCATCATTTTCAATGATGCCGCATTTTTCTTTAAGGCACCTTTGCATATATATGTCTATAAATATCCGCGAATTATTTGAAAGGGCAGCGAGTTCTGGGTTCGAGACTTTGTTACGTCGAACTTAAAGACCGATCCCAACTTATCACATGGCTAATACATTGTTGTATTATTGTAGCAATTTGTAAGTGTATTTCAAGTCTGAGCTAATGCATTTCAAGGCTAAAACAAAACTATTTGAGAACTAACGTATTTTATAGCTAAGCTTATGTGTTTCAAAGCTAAAACTTCCAAAGTAAATATTGAGATTGGACAGTCAATTTTGTACAGAAAAGGCTTCCATAATTGATTATAAGAATATGTAAATGAGGTATATAATGGTGCTTAAATTATGTTTAATATTTTGCACAGAAAAATACTTTACTAACGTCATGAAGGTCATAAGACTTGAGATGAGGGTCAACTGATGATTAATGGAGGGATTTCAGCAGATGCTAATTAAACATAATAATTGGATGAGCCAGTGACTATACTATAATGTATACTTCGGATGGTATAGATGTCTTCGATTGTGACCATACCATTCATCTGAAACGTAATTGGTTGATATCAGGCTCGATGATCATTGTGTTAATCAAAGTAACATATTTTTTTGCTTTTTAATTAATTTTTGTAACAATTGGATTTATTTTTTATAATCCATAACGGTGATACAGTTGATTAAATCCTCATGATCCCTCAATTCTCAATAATGTTAATTAATGATGATTTTATTATTGTGATTAATTAATTATGACAATAAACTGGAAATGATCGGATTTTAATTTAATTTCTATTCTTTTGATATCCGATTGGTTTTGATCTGTTGATCATTTGTTACACGCTTAATCAGATTAGCGTTGTGTCAGTTTATTTTATTGGGCCTTAATCCATGTTGATCAAAGATGACTTCTTATTAATTACAATTTGGTTGCAATCTTACCACATGGATTACTTTGATTATGTCAATTAATGATAATTAGTATTTAATTAGTGGTGCTGGACATTAATCAGTCCATTGTTCATTTATTTGATTCTTTTGATTATTTTTTTCTATTTTTTTGTAATGTTATTTTATTTTCGAATTCTAATTATTATTATTATTATTTAATACTTCATTTTTCCATTTTATATATTTTTGGATTGTATTCATCATTCATTCTTTTGTACTGTGTTTGTGGAATTAAATTTGTGTTATTTTTATCAGAATCTGTGTGTGATGATTTTATTCAGCCCTAGTGATCTTCCCATAATATCCAGAACAATTTTCATATTCAAACCGTTCATGCCCCGATGACAGAGTCTTGTTCTGAAGGCCTTGTACAAGGGTGCACTACATAGCTACCACACCCAACACCCAAGACATCAAACATTCCAACTCACTCTCTTGACTCATCCATCCATAACCATGTTTGCTATTCCAAGTCCCTTAGTATTCATTACATTCGCCAGTAATATTCTTCCCCCATTCGTTTTAATACATCTCCTTTAGTTACTTTATGTACCATTCTAATATTCACCATTGTCCTATGACACCATATTTCAAATGCTTCTAGTTTCCTTTCTTCTGTTGCAACATAAGTCTAACTTTCACTTTTACACATTGCCGCTTTTCAGACAAAGACTTTCGAATATGATTATCTAATTCCCAAATCCGTATTTCATGTCAACACATTTATTTTCTGTAGAAAGGCTTTGTTTGACTATCACGTATTATTTTGCTTCCCAAATAGCATGAGCCATGAATTTCCTTTTGTGTTTCACCTGGCAATCGATGTCAATAGGGGTATTCATTACTTCCCGTTGTATTCCATGAATTTGTCTTTATATTTATTAATTTCTTACTCAATTTTATCCTCAAGAACAACATCCAAAACCGCTGGGGTATCGGCTAGGATGACAATGTCGATAGGAAATCACAGGGTTGAAATAATTTTACCTACATCATTTACTCCTAATTTAAATGTCTCACATTTTCTTCATTGCTAGTTAAAAGTATAGGTGTGATACGTTGCAAGATATTTTTAAATGTAAATTTTTTTGTGTTGAAATTAATACATTCCTCATCACCATAGGTTAACATTAACGATCAGCTTCAGCATATTTCAACTGACAATAGGTAGCTTCTTTCCTTCCTCTTTTCACATTACCTCCACTTAAACATTAGAATAAGAAAATTCAAAAAGTAACAAACTTAGTGGTTAAAGAGAAAGAAACAAAATGATCGCGACACTATAAATAAGAAAGTATGGCAGCTTTTTGCTCTGTTGTTTGATTTGCCTTTTTTTGCGTGGCAATAGCATACCAACTTCCATTTGCTGAAATGTCCCCAGCACGACTTATTACAATGTTTTTTGGTGAAACGAATCGCGTGCCAACAATAATAATAACCCATGATGGACCTAGGCGTACCAAGTGACCACTGCCCAGCCAATTGGCCTGCAGATATTGGGGTAATACCTAGTCAGCGCATCGGTTCCCCTCTGCCATTAATCTTGTTTTCGTGACCGGGGCACTGCCACACTGTCAGACAGATACTCAATTGTCCTCACTAGGCCGAGTGCACCCCGTCAAAGCCCTCACGTCCGCTCTAAAATAATGGACAGAGCAATGATTTGAAACCGGGGCCTCCTGGTGAGAGGCAGGCGCGCTGCCCCAACACCACATGCCAACAATACTATTTCAATTGTCTCGATTTCTGCCAATGTCCACACGGTAGCCTTATCTATCCATCTGTTGACGAAACAACATCAAATTGTGCTATTTATTACGAAATAACTTATCATCCCGCCGCAATACATACTGAACGTTCTGTATTTTGGCGGGGATAATAAGAACTGATCTACAGGATCTTGATCTTGATCTTGATCCTTCCCGGAAGAGTAAATTGACTCTCATATAGACAGGAAATACGCGAGCATGTTGCAAGATAGAGTAGTAACAAGACTTAATACTGGGCGACCCTTAACAACAACTCTTGACTGTTACCATCGTGTAATTTGAGATGATTCCTTACGGGTTATATAGCCCGAGCTCTGGGTCGCCTCAAATATCAACGAATATTATTTTATATAAACGTACATACGTTCCGGGTTGTATTTTTCTTTCTTTAAGGGACTTGATAACACCTAGACTCGTGATAGATTTCCTCGGTGAGATTAACCTCATATACTGAATTCATGTCACTAGTTAAAATTGTACATTGAGATCACCAACTGAGGAATTAGCTGGTTTTAAGGTATTGCTCGTGAATCGATGTTGAGTAGTTCGCTTCCCGTGCTTCCTTGTGTTTTGAGCGTCAGTTACGCTATACTGTATTGTCAAAAGAAGAAAGAAAAGATAGTAGCAATCTTGTAACTCTGTATTATTAACTTGTTCGAAAGGCCTCTGTGTATTATAGTTTAGGATGAATGCGAAATAAAGGTGCGCCTTGATAGGTCATCAATTACTGCAATAATAATTCCTTTTATGTATTTAAAATTCATTATCCTAGATTTCTATTCCCGTAGTGTTTGAATACATCTCTGTGAATGAAATTGATTACTAACGTTATTGTAGGAATATGTACTCGTTGACATTTCCTCATGTATCTCAGATCTACATTTTATGGGGTGAATTGAAGATTGTTGTGACTTTCTCGTATTCCTTTCAGGATGGGTTTAAGTGTTGATGAAGTTTGATGAAGCGTGGTATTATCGCGACTTGCATTCTCAGGTAAAAGTCAAAAGGCTTATATTTAATACTTCAATGGGTCATCGTTGTGTTATATACGGTGTAAGCCGCAGACTTAAAGTCCGTTCGAGAGATTGCCTTTGCTCTCTTCATTCAGATATTTGTTCTTGTGTACCTCATATTTTCTGGAATTATTCCTATTCCCTGTCACCTCAAAGCTCATTTGTATTGAGGTCTCTTTTAAATGAGCCTTTTAAACTTCAGATGCAGTTTTGATGTTTAAACGTAATGTTTTAGGATAGTGAATAATTTGTCCATGAACATACAAGGAGAATGGATTTAAGCACTATGTACAATAGGATTATTTACCCTTGTTTAGAATGGTGAGCGTTTGGTGAAGTATAATGTTAAATTGTTTGATTTAGATTAATAAAAGTTTTTTGTGTTCTTTATAACGTGAATCTCGATTTGTCCATCTCGTTGATCTTATCCACATTTAATGTAGTTGTCCCCTATCTCTTTCAAACTTGTGTTCACAGGTTTCTTATCAATCATTTGTTTGTTTCACATCATTACCATTATTAACTTGTGTATTCGTTCTTACACCATTCGTCGATTGCGATCTCTTCTTTGACGAGTTGTTATGCATACTTACTTGAAGTTTTCTAATTTAGTATATCCGTTTCACAGTCTGACTCACACTCCTAGCTCCTTTAAGAACGGGTTTTCGCCGCCACTAACGGTCTTATAATAAATACAACTTTCTGATTGGCTGCGGTAAACTCTTTGCCGTCACCTCCCCTCGCTAACACACAT
This sequence comes from Meconema thalassinum, assembly GCA_946902985.2. Taxonomy (NCBI): domain Eukaryota; kingdom Metazoa; phylum Arthropoda; class Insecta; order Orthoptera; family Tettigoniidae; genus Meconema; species Meconema thalassinum. The sequence continues at coordinate 156,652,038 of OX336388.2, read as the reverse complement.
GCGCTTGCCGATTACATGTAGCCTCCCTGCAGACCAGAGATTCTCAAATTTAACATTATAATACAATACTAATCTCATCACAAACTTCACCATTATAAAATCGGGTACAATATGAAAGAGCTGAGACTGAAATACTCTTATGTATTTAGTCGATATCCGAGCAGTAGTATTGCGGGGTTTACAGTTTCGGTAGTTTCACAATGATTGTGGTGCCTTGCAGTTTGAGAGAGGATGGCTTTCAGTGCCGGGAGTGTCCAAGGACATGTTCGCCTCGCCTGAGTCTGTAGCTGCTTCCAGCGGATACACCTAAGGTGAGCTACAAGTTCCGTTCAATTTAAAGTAGTTCCAAATTTCGCCACCAGATATCAATAATACCTAGTGGTGAACGTTGGAACTTTGATACAGCGTTCCGACGAAATCTAACCTAACAATTAAGCTTCACACAAGTTTAGTCTGTGGAAGGATCTTTTAAATGCCTTAAATCTATGACATGGGACCACCGGGTTTATTTCCCCTCCGAAGGAAGGCATACTGAAGGATTTTTAACGCTCTTAAAAAATCTGACGACTTCGGCCGGATTTGAACCCTGTCAATCCTAACATTGTTGTCGATTATTACCCGTTGCCTATAGTAGGATATTTTAATGCCTAAATGGGTGACATTGTAATATACTGTAAAATGCTTACATTGAGCTGATACTTGATGAGATGTCTCAAGAAATTATTGTGCTGAACACATGCATAGGTTTATTAAAACCCACTAGATTGCCTTATGGTTTTGCAACTGCGAGTTCTAGTTTGCAATCTGTGATTGATCGAATTGTGTTCGACTTTACATATCCCATTGCCAATGCTATAATTATTGTTAGAGGTGGACATATTGGTGAGTGACGTAAGAATTTTCATACGGTGTTATGGAGATTGGATGAATATTATGAGAGAATCAAGCTCTTTGTCAAGTGTGTACAACGTCTTGGGTGTTAGGTGGCTGAGAGTATAAACCTTCACCAAACGAGTAAGAGCTATTACGGAATGCAATGTACGTCAGGAAGCAAATCATGGGCTTTTGTTCTATTACTGAACAAATAACTCTGGGAGTACATGGATCGATTGTCTTTGATTTGACTTTAGTTATTTATTGAGGTTTAAAGGCGCGTGACAGCAAGGGCATCTGCCACGATTTTTCTATTTAACGATATACAAGAACACTATCGATCTTATCAATGGTATATAAATATCCCGGTTAATATTATATGCACACATCAATAGAAAGTTCAGCATATTGCCGTGGAGCACAGTGGGATGAAAGTGAGGAGGGACTTATTTATTAAGCAGTGTCCACGCCTGCTCCACACAATTGAGATCAGGAGCATAGGCAGGCCATATCATTCTGTGAATACTCTCTGCTGAAGATAGGCATTGGAAATACCTCTGGGCGGGTGAGCGTTAACATCCACGCAAGTGAAATTTGGGCCGAAATTATCAGCATAGCCTTTCACTAAAGGTGCCAGGATAGTATCCCTTTAACGTTTGCCTGTCATACGCCCTGGGATGTACACAAGAGGGGTACGCGATCACACATGTTACCACCCCAAAATATTGCGCCACCTCCTAACTGTTAGTATCGGTCATGGATGTATAGGTCGTGTATACGTTCGCCGGGTCGTCTCCACGCTCGCACAGATCTATCCTCATTGACACAGGCGAGTGTAAACAGCCGATATACACGCACGCAAGAACGAGTAACGGGTTATAGTACACTATAACTCTAGGCTTGAAATATGCAAAATATGTTTTGATGTGTGTATATTTGTGATGAAAGTTAATTTATACATTATATGCCAATATTTTCTAAACTAATTCAAATTGGCGGGTGCTGTAGAAAGTATTTATGGAAATGAGCATTATACTACCAGAGAAAATCTCTGAAAATACTTCGTTTGAGCCAGTGTGTCACCATAGGTGGTTATCACACCTTCCTACATTGAAATGTTGTTCAATGAAACATATTTTACTTTTCAAAATTTATTTATTTTGAGACCCTTTGTATTTTAAAAGTTATGTTAAACATTAAAACAAGCAATTAAATGTAACTGAGTTATAACTGTGGTTTTGTAGAGTTAGCCGATTTGCGGCTGTTCTTGTAAACATGTTTACTATTCTCGAGTCTTTTGCAACGATTTGCCAATGTGCATCAATATAGCGGGCACTGCTGGAGTAGTCCCAACTCTATGGTCGGGGAACATTTAGCTCCCTCAAGGTTATTTCCCTCCAGTAGAGATCCACTACCTACAGCGACAAAACCCTACATGATTTGCTGGAGAATAATTACTTGGGTGTGAAATCGAACATACCTATATCATTTCTGTCCACAAAAGTTCATTTATCCTGGCGGTTCATCTGATGTTCCAGTTGAGCTCATTTAGGTGAACAACTGTCTGCCCAATGTGTACTTCTACACAAGAGCAAAGTACGTAACAACACTCACTCAGACAAAGGGGAATGTTGACAAGGTGGTGAGTTTCAGGCTAATACCTGTTATGTGAACAAAACCTGTTTTATCTGTATGTACTCTCAGAAAACTCTCCTGAAAATGTCATCTAGAAATCACAGGCTATAAGTAGTGATGTGGGCCGGGTAAATACCCAGTGGGAAGGTAAATATAAATTGGGTATTTACCCGGGTATATACCCATTGGTCAATTAAATACCCAAAATGAGGGTATTTTCAGTTTTTTGAGCTTTGTACAAAATTTTTTGATGTGTTGATGAAGTGTTGGACGAACAAGGACTGAAACACAGGTATTTCATGCCTTAAATTGAATTCAGGAACGATATTGATCCTTCAAAACTAAAAGAAAAGGAAAATGGATGTCCGGGTATTTTTTAGTATTTATATGTTTTGGCACTGTAACCTTGTCTTTCAGTGTGTTTTTTCCTTAAACTAAAGTAAAATATTGGATAAAAGATATTGAGAAGGTCGAGTTTTATTACGGTACTGGAAATGAGCAACAAAAGCGTGGGTGGGAAAAGCTACTTTTGTAGTAATAAGAGTAGGCTATATGCATATTGAAATGTGTATGCCAAAACTCAAAAGGTAATAAAATATATTCATTAGAAAGGACATTTGAAAGAAAACAAGTAGTTCCGTTAAGAACTATACAGCCTATTTTCATATATCCTGCTCATGTTAATTGTCTCTATCAACACACAAAATTTCAGTTTAATTGCTGTAACAGATTCGTAGATATTGAGAACCGTCTAAATATTTCATATGGTCGCCAGGATGGAATTTTATTTTTGTACTATTACATTAAGATTATTGTGTACGTGTGCTATTCAAACTTCAATCGCATGATTAGAACACAAGAAGTAAAAACGAGATTTTAAAAGTACGCACGCCAGCCATGTTGTGATTATGCAAACAATTGAAATAAATTACATGCCAGTGGATCAACATTTGTATAAGCATTTAACGTGCAACGTTTCACGGCACTCAGATAGTTAATTCGCGAGAAACGTCCATTTAAATATTTATACTTCGCGTCGCCGCCATGTTGGATTTGTGCTCACCAGGTTACTGAAAGTCCTATAGGTGAACATAAGTTCATAGTCTCTATGAACATAAAAAAATGCACTTTGGTTGCTGTAAAAGATTCATAGATATTGAGAACCGTCTAAATATTTCGGAAGCTCGCCATTTAGGATTGTTATATGTATAGGCCATAGAGTTATGTACCATTCAAGGACAATTATTGCCTAGCTTCATTATTCAAACTTTCACTTCGATCGCATGATTACGACACAAGAATAAAAACTTAATTTTAAAATTTCGCACAGCCGCCATCTTGAGGCTATGTAATAATTGAATTAAATTAGATGGCAGTGCATTACAATCTGCAAAATCATTTACTGTACCACATTTCACTGCGGTCAGAGAGTTAAATCACGAGAAAAGTCTATTAAAATATTTCAAATTCGCTTGGTCGCCATGTTCGTTTTGAACTTTACAAGTTTATGAAATATACATAGGTAAACTTGTATCAGTACCCTTTATCACCGTACAAAATTGCATGATGATATCTGTAATAGTTTCGGAGATATAGAATGTCAGTGAAATATTTCGCACAGCCGCCATTTTGAGGTTATGTAAACAATTGAACTAAATTAGACTCCAGTGCATTACAATGTGTATAAACAATTGCTGTACCTAGTTTCATTACGTTTGGATAGTTAAATCGCGAGAAAAGTCTATTTAAAAGTCTCAACTTCGCTTGGCCGCCATGTTGGTTATGTAGTCACCAGATTTTTGAAAGTATGATAGGTGAATTTCTAGTAGTGCCCATTATCACCGTACACAATTTCAGGGCGATATCGGTAATAGTTTCGGAGATATTGAATGCTAGTGAAGTATTTCGCACAGCCGCCATGTTGGATTGGTGAGACGTAACAAAATTTGAAGGGCACGGTCGATGTCGCCGGGAATAGTGTTATGAACTTACCGAGTTTCATTGAAATCGCTCCAGCCGTTTAGATTTTATTAGGGGGGACACACACACACACCTCACACACACACACACACACACGGACAAAAGGTGATCTCATAAGCCTATTTTTTTCAAAATTGAAAATAGGCTAAAATGCAGTTTGATTGCTAAAATAGATTCGTAGATATTCAGTATCGTCTAAATATTTCGGATGGTCGCCATGTTGGATTGTTAAATGTATAGGCCATAGAGTCATGTACCATTAAAGAAAATTATTGCGTAGGTTCATTATTCAAACTTTCACTTCGATCTCATGACTACATCACAAGAAATAAAAACTTAATTTTAAAATTCGCACTGCCGCCATCTTGAGGTTATGTAAACAATTGAACTAAATTAGATACCAGTTGATTACAATGTGTATAAATATTTCCTGTACCAGGTTTCAGTGCGCTTGGAATATTAAATCACGAGAAAAATCTATTTAAAATTTTCAAAATTCGCTTGGCCGCCATGTTCGTTTTGTAGTTAACCGGTTTTTGAAAGTCTTATAGATGGACTTCCAGTAGTGCCCTTTATCTCCGTACAATATTTTAGGGAGATACCGCTAATAGTTTCAGAGATATAATGCCGGTGAAATATTTCGCACATCCGCCATCTTGTGATTATGTAAACAATTGAACGAAGTTAGATGTCGGTGCATTACAATGTATATAAACATATACTGTACCAAGTTTCATTGCGTTTGGTCGGTCAAATCGCGATAAACGTCTATTTAAAAGTCGCAAATTCGCTTGGCCTCCATGTTAGTTTTGTAGTTACCAGGTTTTCAAAAGTCACATAAGTAAAATTATAGTAGTTCCCTCTATCACCATAGAAAATGTCAGGGTAATATCGGTAATAGTTTTGGAGATATTGAATGCTGGTGAAATATTTCGCACAGCCGCCATGTTGGATTGGTGAGCCGTAACAAAATTTGAAGGGCACGGTCGAGGTCGCCGGGAATAGTGCTATGAACTTTCCGAGTTTCATTGAAATCACTCCTACCGTTTAGATTTTATTAGGGGAGGACACACACACGAATCACACACACACACACGCACACACACACACACACACACACACACACACGGACAAAAGGTGATCTCATAAGCCTATTTTTTCAAAATTGAAAATAGGCTAAAAATGCGTAGAATGTGGGCTCTATAATGGGAGAAGATGTATGACAGCAAGCATGTGAGTTGGCAACACTGCTCAGTTCATCCTACCCAGAATTCAAACTGACACTGTACTTCCCTCCCATTTTCTATTCTTTGTTTGATGCCTACTCTACTTAACCTAACTTTTTCAGTGTAGTGGAGTTGGTAGTTTATATCTCCTGATCTAATTCCCAATTCAAATTCTGTTTTTAAGTCCCAATTCTAATTAAATTTAATTTTATTAATTATCTAATGTTGTTACATTTCTAAAATGTTAATGTAGAATAGTTTGCATACCGGTTCACTTTTTTAAGGTTCAACTTACCAGGACACAGGGTTTTTAATGAAAAATCTAAAATACCCGGGTATTTACCCAAATTGGGTATTTACCCGAGTATATACCCTGGGTATTTACCCCGATTTATAAATACCTGGGTATTTTAGATCACTAGCTATAAGTAGTTTACTTACAATCACTCCAGCAACATAATGTGGGACATACCTTGCAAATCACTCACACCCTCCCAGAATTAAAGACTATTGGTAGTATATGATTTATGGGATGTTATTTGTAGCACGATTAGGAAGCCCTTTTACGTTCGAACTTTTGGGATGCAAAAGAGTCATATGGAGCTGAGGACACAGCAAAAACTAAGGGTGGTTTAAAGTAGTGATTGTTCCTTACGAAGCACATATCACTATCATAATCTTATCAATAATGCTTGTGTCTTTCTTCCAAGCAAGTGAGAGCGTCTTTCGTGGGTCAGAAACAGCATCCATGAGCAGACTGGCAAACTTTTCAATAGTTACACTTCTGACAGTCAGAACTCTGAATGAGGATAGATAGTTTCGGGGATGTAAAACACAACATTAATATCAAAATGTGCCCACTGAATAAACGTTAAGTTAAATGACAGATACAATAAGAGACATCTGACAATAAAAACTAAGTTTATTCAGGAAAAAAAGTTTTAGTTTTGCATTCATAAAGGCGAATGAATATTATGTCCTTAAATGTTAATTACTTACTTATTTAAATGGTTCCCACTTGCAGCACATTCTACGTCCAGGGTTTCATCTTTCACATCCTGGGGATAAGAAGGAACAATAAATGTTTTCGCTATCGCAAAAAATATACCATATATTAGTACAGAACAGCTCAAATGATGTTAAGATAAATACGGTGAACGATTACCTGACTCTTACTTTCATAATGTTCTTCATATGTTACTGATAGAGATGGATATTATACTGTAAAATGGCCATGTGTTCCCTAGTACTGAAATATAACACACCATCAAACCGTCACTTCTTTAGGGACCACAAAGAAGCACCATGCGAGAGAAAACTCTAAAACCAGTTGCTTAAAGCATGTATTAGCTTTAGGGATTGATCAAGATGAACGAACATTTTTTAGGATTTTGCTGTAAGAAAACAATACGTCATAACATCTTACATGTCCACGTATCATACATTAGAAAGAGTCTAGGTCCCCAATAGTTGTACCAACACTGTTTCAGAGAATGTATAAATTATTCCGATATGCCCCTTATTTACCATTATACAAGAATTTACCGCCCAGCTGTGATTTAATCCTTCAATTTATCCTAATAACTGAGAATAAGCCATGAAGAGTTTTGTAGAGTCTATAACACCAATACTGTTGCTGCATAATGCTACTAACTACTCGCATTATATGCCTACTGGTATGTGGTATAAGGAAGCAGTGGCTGGCAATGGAGATACAGACCGACATAAAGATTGAAGTGCTAAGAGAAAAGTCTGTTACAAATGATTTTATAAATGTAGTAATTCACCACTTGCATTGGTTTCAAGGCTGGATTTTCTGTCATCATAACTATTAATCGATAAATACTAAGATTGTAAATCGTATATTGATTCCAACCTTTATAATTCTTGCATTAGAAAAGCATAAGAGACAAGCACAATTCAAATATTATTCATGTGAAATGTGCCAGACCATGTGGTGAGCCTATCTGCAGAGTCAGAAGATGAGTAGGTATGATCTCCTCCCTACACCATCTTTGAAATGGTTTATAAACTATAAGTAAAGAATATGGTAAGAGATATATTATTTCACTACATACTCACAAGTCAATGAATGTCGATGTATGTATCATCAAGTAGAATCTCCATAATGTTTTATAGATTTAGCGTACACTTGTGTTCTTTAAGTATGAGTTGCCTTTACGCTAAAGATCAAGTGCATGTTCTTGCAATGTTCTGATTAGGGAATGAGCCGATCACCCTCATAACTTAGAACCATCTCAGTTAATGCCTCGAATTTAGGAAACAAACGACGGAAGAACCCTTCAAGGATTGCTGAGCTACTGAATCCCCCCTCCTTTCTGTAGCCCTCATGAGTAGATCCATGCCCAGCTTTTAGGTCAAAACAAAACCAATTTTCATAACTTCATCTTTGAAATCCTCCAAGTTCATGTTAAAATTCAAAGTTCACAGTGAACAACTAATAAGCTACAATGTGATTGTGCCAATCACAATCTGGCTTCACGTAATATAGATTTTGCCAATGAGAGTTCAGATGCATTCCCCTATAGATCAGTGGCCCTAGCATCAGTGAACACAGTCGAAGGTTGCTGGTTCAAGTCTCCCATGGGTCAGATATTTGCATTTTCCAACTTCCAACAAACAGGCATGTGCTCTCTGTGCAACACCAGATCTAACTGCCGAATGCTTCCAACAGCTATTTATAAAGTTTTGACAGTTTTGGAATACCTAAACACCATTCGATGCTAAGGAGATGAAGAACAGGTCAAGTAGTAATCTAATAATGTACTTACCTCGTTGAGATCTTCAGATGGTGTTTCTACGTTAACGCACGGAACGATCACTGGCGTTGGACATTCTTCAAACTTAATATCCACTGTATCATCAGTTTTAACCTGCAGATAAATTATGTGTCTCACAAATATCTTCTTTGCATAGCGAGAATTTCAACATACACTTAACCAAAAAAAAATCTGCTGCAGGAATCAAGAAATAGTTTAACATTCATTTGGTTGCCATTTTCTTGATTCTTTCCGAAATACAATGCAACATAGAAGACCTAGATCAAAGGACCAATTTACTAGGTGTGTTTTATTTTTGAAATACCAAGGGTTTATATAAAAAACTCTAGCAAATTTGAAACTATTTTATTTTTACCTGTAAGTCTGTACTAAAGACTACTTATCTACATAATTTACACAAATATTGAAGCACTCATATTGTGAAACCAAGTTTTGGATACCATCCTCATAGAAATCTGCAACATGATAAGCAAGCCACTGCAGCACGGTCACTTAAGGTCATTATCGTCGTTGCGTTGACCTCCTAAAGGCCTTTTCGAGTCCAGAGACAGGTGGTAGTCTCAGGGCGCTATGTCTGGTTACACGGAGCATGATCAAATTGTTCCCACCCAAATGAAGCGATAGGGTTCAAAGAGCACTGTGAGGGCAAGAAGCGTCATGCAGCATAATAAACCAATTTTTTTAGTATGATGCGCTGTTTGTCTTTGATTGTACGATGCCGTATACGTGACATTTCACAAAAACCCTATTTTCACCTATGCTAGTGTCAGATATGAATTTAGGGTTGAAATGACCTATCCTGTTGGATGCCTTCTTCCATAGCTTCTTTTGATCCTATCGCCCATCATTTTACGATTCATTTGTTAAGAAATAGCGATTTTTCAATTTGGGTGTGTTTTTCACCATCTTACGACAAATTATCATTTTGAAGTGTTCGAGGCTTATTTTCACCTATGTTATTGATAGTTATGGTTATAGGGTTCAGAAGCTCCATCGCGTAGAAAGGTGGCTTTAATAGCAAAGTTTAGAGCTATAACCCTCAATTTTACCATTTATAGTTTAAGAGATATCGAACTTTCAATTTGGGGTGGTTTACGCCCCTAACTCATTTTTTGTCAATAAAGATTCATCTTACGTTAGTAAAAAAGTATAATTTTCCGTGTTTTTGTCGGTTTCAATTACAATTTTTAGAGAAATCGCCCATCATTTTGAAATGATTGGATTAAGAGATAACGATATTTTTCATTTTAAGGGTGTTTTTGAATAAATAGACTGTTTTACCACATGATTGAAACTCATTCAAACCGGAAACCAACTTTCACTACCCTACCGTGTTTCACATAATCAACCATGGGTACATCGGGTAACCTGATAGGTGACGGAAGAGGTCATAATTGCAGATGGTGATGTCATTCACTTTCTCAAAACAAATATCTACGTGTTAGTCACATATCCTCTCCAGACATGATCACCATTTAAGTCAAGAACCAACATGGCTGAACACTTAGATCTCTCTGACATGCTTTAACGTCATCCAATAGCGTCATACACTGTCCCGAAACAAGCATCAACTTTTCGGTACAGTCAAGTGGCCTGCACGAAGGACCAAGCATCATCATTCTTTTCTCGCCAAACCCACTCCTCCATGACTCAGCACGAATCAACTTGTCTGCACGGTAACGTGTCTTCCCCTATCATCTTATCCGACCAACCGTCGCCATGACAACCTCTCTTATTTACTCATCCATCCATGAGCACCCATTTAAGGCTATGACACACTCACCGTGCGGCTACAATATCCCATGACCTTGTAGCATCCTCTCATGTAGACACGTGACTTGGGAATTCCCATCGCGGGATTTAAAAATTGGAAAAGGCAAAACGAGATTGAGGAATTTTTGAAACCTCAGGGGAATGGGGGGGATCTGGGTGGATCTAGGCAAATATGGGGTATTTTAGGAAAACCTGGGGAGAAATTTGATTAATTTTACAATTCGGTCGGCATTCCTGAGGGGCTATCTATGACCGCAAAGAAGTCATTCCACTCTTCGCTTATCTCCATCTGAAAGGAATTATTGGTGAAATCTGGGAGAATTCGTCACTCCGCGGTTGGCAACCCATGAGGGATATCAGACACTACGTAGCAGGACCTTAAGGTGTTCCTTCTGCCCCTTTGATGGCGCCACTTGTCTCATCGCTTTCTTGATGATGGAAACAAGTACCCTTAGGGTCCAATGGCAACCTCTCATGAAGTCAGGTGACCCTGAGATACCCCACGTCCTCCAATGACCTTGACGTCATATACCTATCTGATTATTATTATTAGCCTACAGTGGTTTGTGGTGGATGGGGTTGGTTGGTGTATGGGGGAGGAGCGGGGTGGGGGTTCTGGCCACAACTTCCCATGAACTATGAGAAACCCCGCCGCCATTTTGATCAGGTCATCACTGCCCCTCAGGACCCTATTTTCTTTTTTGCGAGGGTAGGTTTGATTTTAGGCTTAAAATGACTTGTCCATTGGAAATGGGATGTGGAGCTTTCTCTTTGGAGTTATCAATTGCTTCTTTCAGGATCCAAATTAAGAGGTTATTGCCCAGTCAATCCTGGGGCCCACTGCGTGACTACTGTGGACCTCACATGAAACATCTAATAGATCTAATAGTCGGTCTAAGAAGAATTTGATGGAAGAACGTTGGTCAGATTAAGGCCCCTACAGGGAATGCGCCCTTAAAGGAGAAGACCAAGCAAACGAGAAAATGAGAGGGCCAATTAGCCACAAACCACTAAGGGTGTAGGCGCTTGAAGTGTTATACGAGAGAGGCCACTCAAGCGTCAGGTGCCTAACCTTTGTGAGGTTTAGCCCCCACCACGGGGTGGAGGGGAGGGCCCTGTAGCCACAAACCACTCAGGAGAAGGCCCCTTAAAGTGTTCTATGAGAGGAGCCATCCAAATGTCCGTTGCCTATGCCTATGAGGTTAAGGCCCGACCATGGTAAAGATGCGAGGGCCTGTAGCCATAAACCACTCAGGAGAAGGCCCCATAAAGTGTCATTTAAGAGGGGCTACCCATACGTAAGTTGCCTAAGCGCATGATGTTTAGGCCCTACCTTGGTAAAGAGGAGAGGGCCCTGTAGCCATAAACCGATCAGGAGAAAGTCCCATAAAGTGTCACTTAAGAGGGGTCGCCCATACGTCAGTTGCCTAAGCATGTGATGTTTAGGCTCTTTCTTGGTAAAGAGGAGAGGGCCCTATAGCCATAAACCAATCAAGAGAAGGCCCATTAAAGTGTTATATGAGAGGGGCCTACCTTACATCAGTTGCCTAAGCCCGTAAGGTTTAGGCCCCACCATGGAAAGGTGAGAGCCCTATATCCATAAACCACTTGGGAGAAAGCCACTTTCAACATCATATGAGAGGGGCCAACCATACGTCAGTTGCCTGAGCCTTTGCAGTTTAGGCCCCACAATGATAAAGAGGGGAGGGCCCTGTATCCGCAAACCAATAGAGATAGGAGAAGGCCCCTTGAAGTCACTCCTATAAGGTGTTAAAATACGAATCAACATTGAGAGATTAACATTTTAAAATCCAATTGAATGTATAAATCTTTCCTATTATTATGGGAGAGTAATCATAGAGCCTATAATCACCTGTATATGATGTTCTTCTTTAACTACCCAGTGTCCATCTTCAAATGTATCAGCAGGCTCAACCTTAAGGTTATCAGTGGATAACAGCTCATTTGTTTCCTAGGGAGTATTAAACAAGTATGACACAATATAAAATAAATTGATACAATATCAGTACTGAGTAACAAATAAAGAACAGAATCTCATCATCCTACAATTTGTTAGTAAGAATTGTTACTTGTTTGCACATCACTAAGATTGCACTATTACTTACCATGTTAGGGAATCCATCTGTTTCAGACAATAGCTCACTCTTGATTAATGGTAATTCCTCCATTATGTTCAGGAAACTAGAACACACGAAGTGCGCTTAAAAGTTAAGGAAAAGTTTACTTATACCGGACCTAAATGCCAAATAAGTCTCATAAACAAATGAGGTAATTTCAGAACTCCCAATATAAGCCGATACTCGTAAACCTATGATAACCCACGAGGTGCATTTAGTTAAATGGGAGATTATCTTTTTCAATAAATGTCAAACTTATTCTACCTCGACGCTTGCCTAAACAAATGTAATAGGGTATAATATCGAGTCCATTTTAATGTCTATAAGATAGAATTGATCAAATGAAAGTTATTCCGTCATTTGTAAACAGTGAAATTGACATCCTACGTTAGTTTCTCTTTTGGTAAGTACACACAATCCTGAGCACATTCTGTTTAGGCAGGCGTATCCCCTACAATCGTTAATATACATTACAAACCTAACCACCGGTTTGTTTACGCTAAGCAAGATAACTTAACTTCCTAACTGCATGGGAACTTGGAAATATGCGCTGATTACAACGTACAATTTTACTTACCTCAATACGTTTCAACAAAACGCCCAGCTCAAACTAGAAGCGTGGCTTTGGGAGGGAAAGAATGGTAGACAGATGAGCAAGGGTTACAATGGGAAGGTATCTTGTTTAGATTAGATTAGATTGGATTTTTTTTAAATCAATTGTATCAATTACATGTATACAATACGATTTTGATATAGGACACGTCAGAAATTACATCTATAAAATAAAAGAACTAACAGGCACCTATATATTACTAATTCTCTAACTATTTATAACTTATTATAATAACAGATCTTAAGAGATACAATCTTATTGGACAACTATAGATAGATAGATTTTTATTAATTCCATTTGATCAAATACATTCATTCAATACATTTTTGATATAGGACACGTCAGAATTTACATCTATAAAATAAAAGAACTAACAGGTATATATTACTAATATTATAACTATTTAACTTATTATAATAGCAAATCTTAATAGATACAATCTTATTGCACAACTATTTACACCTCACTCTATTATCATAATATGAAAACTTAATTCTATAAATACAACAAGATACAGCTAGGTATTACAATTAAATTAAAAAAGTAAAATATAATTATAGATTTCATCGCTCCTATACGCTAAGATAATCAACTACTGAGTAAAAAAAATGGCACTGCAGATAAGCTTTCAGCATTCTATCAAAGGTTTTTATTTTTGGGGCCAGTTTTGACTACTGGGGTACTTTATTGTATAATTTAACTCCAGAATGAAAAGTTCCTTTTTGATATATGCTTGTGTGTGTGTGTGTGTGAAATATGAATGTTTTGATTTTGTCTTGTGTTATGCCTATGTACATCATTGTTTGTTTTAAGAAAAACATCTTTATTCATTAAATTCTTTTTAAAAAACATAATAATTTCAAAGATATATATGCAGGGCAGTGGGAGAAAGTTTAAATCTTTAAACAGAGGTCTACATGATTCTCTAGAGTTTACATTTGCCATAATTCTAATCGCCCTATTTTGTATCCTAAACGTGCTTAGTACATCTGGCGACATACCCCAAAATATGATCCCATATCTTAAGTATGAATGGAAATAATCAAAATAAGTATTTCTTAATGTGTGCATGCTAGTGCAGGTTTTCAAAATGCGTAAAGCAAGGCACATCGAGTTCAGTTTATTATTCAGATATTGTATATGCTTATTCCATTTCAAGTCTTGTTGTATCCATAGTCCTAAAAACTTTGTTTCTGATTTATTTTCTATTTGATGACCATTTAATGTTATATTGGGTTTCGCAGGATTCCTATTCTGTATAGTGTGGAAATTTAGACATACTGTTTTTTTTTAGTTTATTATGAGGCGATTATCTTGTGACCATTTGGTTAACTCTCCTGTAACGGAGTCAGCAGACTGCTGTATGACCTGTTTAGTTTCACCTTTTATTACGAGTGTTGTATCGCCCGCAAACAAAATTTCCTTATGCGAATGAACTTTCTGTGTTATATCATTGATATATAGAAGGAAGAGTAGTGGGCCCAAAACCGATCCCTGGGGTACTCCAAAGTCAATAATTCCCTCATTGGACAATGTTTCATTAAGTAATTTGGTTCCATCATCCTTGTGTCTCAAGCTTACTATTTGTTTACGCCTTGTTATGTAAGACTCGATCCATTTATTAGCTAGACCTCTAATACCATATTGATTTAGTTTGGTAAGGAGGATTTTATGGTCAACAACATCAAATGCTTTCGATAAATCCAAGAATAGGCCAGTTACATGTTCCGTATTGTCAATTAATTTCAGTATACAATTACTACATTCGTAAATTGCTGTCTGTGTAGATTTTTCCGTTCTGAATCCATGTTGTGAGTTAGATAATATTTTATTTTTTTCTATGGAACTTATCAGTCTCTTATACATAATTTTTTCCACAATTTTTGCAATACCAGTTGGTAAGGTAATAGGACGATAGTTATCTAATTCATCTTTTGAACCGTTTTTGTGCACTGGAATTACTTTTGATAACTTCAAAATATCCGGGTAAGTTCCTGAGAGAATTGAACTGTTTATTAAGTGCGTAAGTGGATTTATTATATTTTCTGCACATTTCTTTAAAATTGCATCAGGGATGCCATCAATGCCAGCACAGAATTTATTTTTTAGCTCTTTTATAACTATTCTTACCTCTTCACTTGTGACATGATTTATAAATAAAGAATCACTGTATATATTTATTTTTTTATTAGAATTTAGTGTATTTACCTGTGATTTATTTAATAATTTTTGTGGAATTTCCAGAAAATAGTCATTAAAAGTGTTTGCTATATTCTCTGGATTATTAATCACTTTTTTATTAATCCTGGTCAATGAATTGTTCCTTTGTATTTTAGCAGATTTTCCAGTTTCTTTCTTTATCACGGACCACATGGCCCTGTTTTTATTAGATGATTGGGAAATAAAATTATCATTATGCATTTTCTTTGCTAGTCTTATTACCTTATTTAATATGCTAGTGTATTTTTTGTAGTATAAGTTGAATTCAGGTGTTGTGTGGTATTGTTTATATAATTTGTGTAGAAATTTATTTCTTTGACATGCATTTATAATCCCTGTTGTTATCCAATTGCTACTTTTGTTATTTTGAACAGTTCTTCGTTTAAAGGGGAATGTTATTTCAAAATAGTGTTTTAGGGTAGCCTACTGTTAGGCTAAATGCATTAAATTTATCATTTACATTTTCTAGTTCTTAAATTTCTGACCATGTTTCCTTATTTAATAAGTCATTGAAATATGTATCATTTGATTCAGTGAATGACCTGCACTTTGATTTTACTCCATTATCATTATTATTGATTGTTTCGGATACTTCAAAACTCAGTATTTGTCCATGGTGGTCACTAAAACCCGGACAATAGACTTTCTATTGAATGGTGATATTTATCTGTATTTATAAAAATTTGATCAGGAGTGGGTTTACTAAATTTTGTTATTCTTGTTGGGGTATTTACTGTAGGTTTCAGTCTATAGGAAATTAGTAACTGTGTTAATAATTCACAATTTCTATCAAATTTTAAGAAATCCACATTTACATCCCACAAATTATTAAATCGAAATTTAATTTGCTTATGTTATTGAGTAACAATTCTAATTTATCTATAAATAAAGGAAACTTTCCTGACGGAGAACGGTATACGCATACAATTATTAACTTAAATTGCTGTATTTTTACGGCAGAGAATTCTAAATCCTGTTCCATTTCACCGCCATTCTAGATCTCTGATGTTCCGGTTTTGATATTTTAGTAAACTGATTCAGTCTGCTTTCTCTAATTTATAATATTTTAGGTTTCACTACACTCAATGATTCACACACCATTTTCACTTCCAAGGCAGAGCAGTGTATTTCTCTTTTATTTTTCTTGAAGACAAAATAACATACATAATAAGTACCAACATAACAGAAAAAACATTTAGTTACAACCCTTGCCAACCTAACATGTTTAACACACTCCCTCAAGGGTGTAATCAAATAGTTTTTATTTATTTTTTGGTCTTTTATGTTTTCCACTTACATAATGGATATGACACTCATAAACTCTAAAAAATCACACTTTAAACATAACACGTTTTTCTAGATTTGCAAATTTACCAGGAAGAAGAGGTTTAGTTAAAATGTCTGCAACATTTTGATCACTAAAACAATACAGGATCTTGAACCATCCTTTCTTGTATTCATCTTTAACCAGGTGATATTTAACAGCAATATAGATACAGTTTCTGGTCAACTGGTTTGATCAATCATTTTTATGCAACTGGTATTGTCCACATGCAAGTTTACGTTGATAGTTTCTTCCAGTAGCTCCTCAAGTACAGATTTCACATATTTCATTTCCTTGCAGCATTGGGCGGCTGAAATGTAGGCCTACTCAGCTTCAGTTGATGATTGAGCTACAATAGACTGTTTACGAGAGCACCAAGCAATTGGACCATTAGCTTAGTAGGCTACATTATGTAACCTGATGTACTCTTGCATCCCATTCTGTCCCCTGCATGATCAGAGTCGCAGAATACTTTTAGAGTACCGTAGAGTGGGGTGAAGTCAATCAGGTGGGGCGAGGTCGATCATTGTGACGTCTCGATATAATTTCAGTACTAACACCTGGTGGGTAAATGGAGAAGTAACGATTTAAATTTCTTTGGAATGTTGAAGCTCCGTGCTATTTATATGATATTATTTGTATGTTATAACCATAATACGTTAAGTGTGGTTAAGTTTTCAATCTATGTCCATGTTTAATATTTTTCAAAACTTTGGTCAACAAACAGTCATCCACCGGTTTCAATCGGTACCCCAACTTCTTCACCGACTTCATTTGATATGTTGATGTGTTGTGCTCTTGTGCTGCCCTTTAGACGGCACCTAATTTATGCCACATGCAAGCAATAATGTATTATACCGAATGTTTACATTTGGTAGGGTGAAGTAGATCATGGTACAAATATATCAGAAGAAGCCAGGCGCTGCTGGGAAACGATATTATAATGTTCAGTATTTGAACAATGCTGTGCAAAGAGTAAAAAGGGGGGAAAATACGCATCAGGAAAGCCTCTGAATGAAATACTATCCTAAATGATTTGGTCAAAGGTAAACACAATACTACTGGGTCAAAGGTAAACACACTGAACGTTTGGAGGACAACTTGCATAGAATACCACTGATGAAAATTTTTTGTTTGAAGGTTTAGTTAAGTGCTCAGAGTCGGGGTTTCCTCTGAAACAGTGAAACGTACTAATGTATGAAATGTAGAGGAAAAGAAGGCTATTAGTGGATATTCGTCAAGCCATTTGTCTCTGAATGTAATTCGTTTTTGCAAAGAAAATAATAATGAAATTGCTCTCAAAGAGTTTAAAAAGAGTACGCTACATCTTCCAAAGACTATCGCAGAAATGAACATAACATTAATCGAGATTTAAGTGATAGGGAATCTTTGATTTACGAATTATATTGTATGCTTTAGAGAGTAAGCTCGCTAGCATTAAATATTATTACATTTTATAATTTTGCCATTTCTATATGTTAAATCATGAGTGAAATATTTTAAAAACTAAAATGATGATCGATTTCACCCCATATGATGTGTGAAGTCGTTTCTAGGCTGAAATAAACCTGTGATCGACTTCACCCCACCAGGTGGGGTGAAGCCGATCACACTTCAAACAGTAATAGTTTCGTAATTTACGGAAGTTGTCATGCTGTTTTGCAAGCAATAGATTGATGAAGCTTCATTACATATATATATATATATATGGGTTTTCAAAATTGCATTTCGTCATCTTCATACTGTAATATGTCAAAAAAAACGTATTTTTGATCGACTTCGCCCCACTCTACGGTATGTACATTCTTGACATTGTTTGAGTAGTGAATACCTTGGTCAATGGATCCTTTTAGGTATCTTAGTGTCCTTTTGATGTTGACAACGTCTTGCTTCGTAGGACTTCTTGTGTGTCTGCTGGCATAGTTGACAGCATAGCTGATATCTGGTCTTGTCTTTGCAGGATAGGTACAGCAGGCTTCCCACTGCTTCTTGATATGGAAAGCTTGTTTGGGAAGTTTTGGCATCATCATGAGAATTATCTTGATGTGAGATTGGAGTACTTGTTGGTTTTGATGTTTCCATGTTGTATTTTTCAATGACATGTTGAGCATATCTTTCTTGACTGATATGCCAGTGTAGTTAAAAGGGACGTAAAACCAATAACATTATTATTTCTTGACTGATGAATACTCCATCTTTGTTTTGAGAAATTTGCATTCCCATTTCTATATGTTAAATCATGAGTGAAATATTTTAAAAATTAAAATGATGATCGATTTCACCCCATATGATGTGTGAAGTCATTTCTAGGCTGAAATAAACCTGTGATCGACTTCACCCCACCAGGTGGATTCGAGATTTATGGAAGTCTCGAATTGCTTCTTCATTTTCGTCATTAGTTCTATAATTTGTTGCTCATTTTCTCCTATCACCATCCCATCATCCACATGGATAGCAACAAATAATTTCTTTCCTGAAGTGGACTTGAACACACATTGGTCTGAGTTTGTTTCAAACCTCCGCCTTTGAGATAGTCCGTCAGACGTTTGAACCATATAGTGCTTTTCTTAGTTTACATATTTTTCCTGAGACATTCAAATCTTCTGGAAGGCGCATGTATATCTCAGTTTGTAAGTCACCGTACAAGAAAGCAGATTTGATGTCAAAGGTTGATATCTTAAAACCTTCTGAAGCTGTAATAGCCAATAACATTCTCAGAGTGTTTGATTGTACTACTGAGCTGAAAATGTCCTCATAGTTTAAGCCCTTTTTCTGTTGGAAGCCTCTAGCAACCAATCTTGCCCTATAGCGACCGTCTTCTTTAATCTTCAACAACCAGCGACTAGTAACGATTTCTTTACCTTTGGCACATTCTTCGTTGACTAAATCCCAAGTTTCATTTTTCTTGAGGCAGTCCTTTTCCTCTTGTATGGCCTTCTTCCATTTTTCTCTATCTTGACTCATCTGTAAGCAATGCATAATCTTCATATTTCTTTGGCATTTTTATGTCTCTTTTTGGTCTTTGGTTTGGTTGTGGATTTATTGGTGCATCATCTTCATCACTTGAGGGTTCATAATCCGATCCAGTATCTTCATCTTTTGCTTCCTCACTATCTGTTTCATCTTGACTTTCATGGTTTATTTCATTTTCCTGGTTGTCTTCATCTTCAAGTAAATTTTCAATGGTGATACTTTGGTTTTGTAATGCAGGCTTCTTGTCATTTTCTGTGTCAAAGAACTTCACATCTCTGGATACATAGATCACCCGATCTTCCTTGTCCCAGATTCTGTATCCATTATTGGAGTAGCCGACAACATAACCCTTCTTACCTCTAGGATCTAGTTTCATCAGATGCCCGAGACTCTTGGTGTAGACCACAGAACCATACTGTTGAAGGCGAGAGAGATCTGGTTTTCTGTGGTACCATTTTTCGGCAGGAGTGGTGTCAACTGTTACCGTTGGACTCCTGTTTTGAAGATAGGCAGCAGTTTCCACTGCAGTTCCCCACATTTCATTGGGAAAATTTGCATCGTAACAGTAGCGCTCTCATTTTGTTCCCTAGAGTCAGATTCATCCTTTCAGCAGTGCCGTTCATGTGAGGTGTATGAGGTATGGTATAGTCTAATTTGATACCTTTACCCTTACACCAATTGTGGTGTTTGAAGCCATATTTTCAGTGTTCCCTTAGTAAACAAGAGTTTAGTGCTTTTCAGTCGGTCAACACGAATGTACCCAAAAGAGATGGGTTATGCCCTACTCCTGAAAGAAATTACATGAGATTAATAAAACACTAGGATGACCAGTTTCGATCGTCAAGCGATCATCATCAGATCCATTACACTTAGGCTACAAAATCTATGTTTGAAATACAGGTGAAAATATTTACAATATGTACAATTGTTTAGTTGCAGTATTGGTACTGCAACTGTCAGTGTATGCTAAATGCAGTATATATGTTCGGTGAAATGCTAAATGGTGATAGCTATCCGTAGATTTTACTTTAGAGAGATTATATGGTTGTAATCTATGGTTAAACTATAAAATTTTAGGCTAACTACTTATCTAATTGTCTTCCGTACAACAGCTACTCGCAGTTTTTGTGCTCACTTGAACTCACTTTGCGGTCGACTGCGGTGGTTATCTTAACGACTGGTTTTTCCCTGCTTTCTCCCCCCCTGCTCCTACGTCCTGTGGGGAGTGATAGCGATGTGTTTATGTGAGGTGTTGCCAACCTAGATAAGATGTATGTTATTGAATGAGGTGGGTCTGCAACTATTAAAGACCGTGGATTAGCCCTCGCCACGCGTGGAGCATAACCCATTCGAACTAAGCGTTGACGGTCTTATGAGGACGTCCCGGTACCTTTAATACTGCCGCGAATATGGGCCTTGGTTTATTGCAGAAGAAAAGTACATCGTACACCTGATCCAGATAACATTTACCTATTAATAACCCCCTAATTTCCCCCCTTTTTTATCTAGCTTGGCTGTGTCACTAAATTGTGTTTTGTTTCCGACAGGGTGTGTTTTTAGTAGGGTGAAGAGGGGTGAGCTCTCCATGAACGTGTGTTCATTTAGATTGTTGGGATTGTTTCGTTTGGCTAGGTGTATCTCGATTGCTTCCTTTATGTCAAGAGCTCTGCCTTTCGATTCGTGATGGATTATTTTAAGGTCCGACTCTATGTTGGTAAAGCTGTGCCCTGCGTCACACATATGTTCGCACACGGCTGAATGTGTTCCGTATCTTATCGCATTCCTATGTTCATTATAACGTGTGTCTACCCGTCTTCCACTCTGCCCGATGTAATTAGCTTGACAATCGGTGTCTTGGCACGTTATAGAATATACCCCTGACCTTGAATACGGGTCACGTTTATTTAGATTACTATTTAGGAGGTGCCGAGCGGTTGTGTTTTTCGTCGTGAAAGCTATCTTTATGCCTTGCTTTTTGAATAGGTTAGTGATTTTATATGTATTCGCATTCACATAGTTGAAACGCGCAAATTTTTTCTCATTACTGTCCGGTTTGGGAATCGTTTTATCTTTATTTTTATGTTTGGCTATAATTTGATTTATTTTGCTTGGCGAGAAGTTGTTTTCCTTTGCTATTTGCATAATAGTTCTTATTTCCTTATTATAGTTGTCTTTTGACATGGGTATGTTTAAAGCTCTGTGCACCATTGAATTGAAACCCGCTAGTTTGTGCGTACTGGGGTGATTAGACTGATTGTCGATTGCATGCGAGGTTTGTGTTGCTTTCCGGAATATGGAATATGAAAGGTCGTTGTCTTTACGTTCAATAGTTACATCGAGATAATTTATTTTCCGGTCTATTTCGGATTCCTTAGTGAATTTGATAGAGTGGTGAAGGCTATTAATGGATTCGAGAATTGTTTCTTCGCTTGTTAGTTCAGTATCGTAGATGCAAATTACATCATCTACGTATCTTTTCCATATTACTATTCCCTTTGTTGAAGTCTTTTCGAAGAACGCATTTTCTAGTGCATTGATGAAGATGTCAGCGATTAACCCACTTAGTGGCGATCCCATTGCTAGGCCTTCTCTCTGTTTGTATATTTTATTGTCGAATTGAAACACGTTTTGGGTGAGAACGACCCTCAGTAATCTCACAATCTCTTCAATTTCTTTTACCGAATTGTTGTATTTTAAGTTGTTTTCGATAGTGTTGATTGCTTCAATAATCGGAATATTGGTGTACATGTTAGTTACGTCGAAGGATACTAGCCTGAAGCTAGGTTTCATTTGTAGGGTGTTCAATGCTGTTACTAGTTCTGTTGTGTTCTTTACAGAGTTGTTTTTGTCGTTGGAAAGACGGCATTTTAAGATTTTTAGTAACTCTTTACTGATTTTGTAATTAGGGGCATTCCTACAATTGACTATTGGTCTCATTGGGCATTCCTTTTTGTGTATTTTTGGTTGTCCCCTCAATGACGGTATTTTCGGGTTCATGTTTATTAGTTTTGATTTTTCGGCTTTGTTCAGTATGTATTCTGTTTCTTTTAGCGCACTTTTTATTTGTTTTTGGAATTTGTTGGTGGGGTCTTTTGTTAATTCCTTGATTTCGTTGTTGTTTAGGAATTCGACTGTTTTTTCAATGTATTCTGTTTTGTTCAAAATTACTGTAGTGTTTCCCTTATCTGCTTTTGTGATGATTAAGTCATGTTCTTTTATTTTCTGTTTCAACGACTTTATTTCTTTGAGTTGTTTGTTGTTTTGAATGTTATTGCTATCGCCCTCTCGTTTGAGGATTTTTTTGGCTTCGTTGGTGGCGAGATTTTTGGTTAATTCCCTGTCTTCTGCTGGGAGCTTGTGACTGGCTATCTCAATATCTGTGATTAACTGTTTTATATTGTGGTTCGTGTGTGCGTCTGAGCAGTTGTATTTCAAACCTTTGTCTAACATATTCATTTCACCTTGAGAAAAGGTTACGTTCGTTCTGTTGTTTACTCTGCTGTGGAAATTGAATTCATTGTTATTCGTGTGTTGTTCGTTAGATTGATGGTTCTGTGTTTCTCCTAGTTTTCTTAATTTATTTTCTAGCGTTTCATGCTTCCTCGTTGCTCTGATTTTGATGGTGTCATGTAGGTGCTCGGTGAAGCTGTCCCATTGGGCTGCGTGCCAGAAATTACTTAGTTGCAATTGAATGTCGTACAATTGTTGGTTAATTTTTTGCTTTCTTATGTATGCAAATCTTAATTCGTTTTTTATCCAAAGCGCTTTGGCTTGTTTGGTTGAAATGATCGAGGCTGGTGTGTTCGGTACGGTTTTAATTGGTACGTATTTAGGAGTGAGGTTTAGTTCTATACATTTTTTGTTGAACCAAATTGACTTGTCTAAATTCATGAGTTTAAGCCTGAGTGATTTGAATTTTTTGGCTTCACGATTTGCCTGACTAGCCGTGAACATTGTGGTGTTTGGAGCCATATTTTCAGTGTTGCCTTAGTAAACAAGAGTTTAGTGCTTTTCGGCCGGTCAACACGAATGTACCCAAAAGAGATGGGTTATGCCCTACTCCTGAAATAAATTACATGAGATTAATAAAACACTAGGATGACCAGTTTCGATCGTCAAGCGATCATCATCAGATCCATTACACTTAGGCTACAAAATCTATGTTTGAAATACAGGTGAAAATATTTACAATATGTACAATTGTTTAGTTGCAGTATTGGTACTGCAACTGTCAGTGTATGCTAAATGCAGTATATATGTTCGGTGAAATGCTAAATGGTGATAGCTATCCGTAGATTTTACTTTAGAGAGATTATATGGTTGTAATCTATGGTTAAACTATAAAATTTTAGGCTAACTACTTATCTAATTGTCTTCCGTACAACAGCTACTCGCAGTTTTGTGCTCACTTGAACTCACTTTGCGGTCGACTGCGGTGGTTATCTTAACGACTGGTTTTTCCCTGCTTTCTCCACCCCCTGCTCCTACGTGCTGTGGGGAGTGATAGCGATGTGTTTATGTGAGGTGTTGCCAACCTAGATAAGATGTATGTTATTGAATGAGGTGGGTCTGCAACTATTAAAGACCGTGGATTAGCCCTCGCCACGCGTGGAGCATAACCCATTCGAACTAAGCGTTGACGGTCTTATGAGGACGTCCCGGTACCTTTAATACTGCCGCGAATATGGGCCTTGGTTTATTGCAGAAGAAAAGTACATCGTACACCTGATCCAGATTACATTTACCTATTAATAACCCCCTAATTTCCCCCCTTTTTTATCTAGCTTGGCTGTGTCACTAAATAGTGTTTTGTTTCCGACAGGGTGTGTTTTTTAGTAGGGTGAAGAGGGGTGAGCTCTCCATGAACGTGTGTTCATTTAGATTGTTGGGATTGTTTCGTTTGGCTAGGTGTATCTCGATTGCTTCCTTTATGTCAAGAGCTCTGCCTTTCGATTCGTGATGGATTATTTTAAGGTCCGACTCTATGTTGGTAAAGCTGTGCCCTGCGTCACACATATGTTCGCACACGGCTGAATGTGTTCCGTATCTTATCGCATTCCTATGTTCATTATAACGTGTGTCTACCCGTCTTCCACTCTGCCCGATGTAATTAGCTTGACAATCGGTGTCTTGGCACGTTATAGAATATACCCCTGACCTTGAATACGGGTCACGTTTATTTAGATTACTATTTAGGAGGTGCCTAGCGGTTGTGTTTTTCGTCGTGAAAGCTATCTTTATGCCTTGCTTTTTGAATAGGTTAGTGATTTTATATGTATTCGCATTCACATAGTTGAAACGCGCAAATTTTTTTTTTTTTTTTTAGAACTAAACCTCACTCCTAAATACGTACCAATTAAAACCGTACCGAACACACCAGCCTCGATCATTTCAACCAAACAAGCCAAAGCGCTTTGGATAAAAAACGAATTAAGATTTGCATACATAAGAAAGCAAAAAATTAACCAACAATTGTACGACATTCAATTGCAACTAAGTAATTTCTGGCACGCAGCCCAATGGGACAGCTTCACCGAGCACCTACATGACACCATCAAAATCAGAGCAACGAGGAAGCATGAAACGCTAGAAAATAAATTAAGAAAACTAGGAGAAACACAGAACCATCAATCTAACGAACAACACACGAATAACAATGAATTCAATTTCCACAGCAGAGTAAACAACAGAACGAACGTAACCTTTTCTCAAGGTGAAATGAATATGTTAGACAAAGGTTTGAAATACAACTGCTCAGACGCACACACGAACCACAATATAAAACAGTTAATCACAGATATTGAGATAGCCAGTCACAAGCTCCCAGCAGAAGACAGGGAATTAACCAAAAATCTCGCCACCAACGAAGCCAAAAAAATCCTCAAACGAGAGGGCGATAGCAATAACATTCAAAACAACAAACAACTCAAAGAAATAAAGTCGTTGAAACAGAAAATAAAAGAACATGACTTAATCATCACAAAAGCAGATAAGGGAAACACTACAGTAATTTTGAACAAAACAGAATACATTGAAAAAACAGTCGAATTCCTAAACAACAACGAAATCAAGGAATTAACAAAAGACCCCACCAACAAATTCCAAAAACAAATAAAAAGTGCGCTAAAAGAAACAGAATACATACTGACCAAAGCCGAAAAATCAAAACTAATAAACATGAACCCGAAAATACCGTCATTGAGGGGACAACCAAAAATACACAAAAAGGAATGCCCAATGAGACCAATAGTCAATTGTAGGAATGCCCCTAATTACAAAATCAGTAAAGAGTTACTAAAAATCTTAAAATGCCGTCTTTCCAACGACAAAAACAACTCTGTAAAGAACACAACAGAACTAGTAACAGCATTGAACACCCTACAAATGAAACCTAGCTTCAGGCTAGTATCCTTCGACGTAACTAACATGTACACCAATATTCCGATTATTGAAGCAATCAACACTATCGAAAACAACTTAAAATACAACAATTCGGTAAAAGAAATTGAAGAGATTGTGAGATTACTGAGGGTCGTTCTCACCCAAAACGTGTTTCAATTCGACAATAAAATATACACACAGAGAGAAGGCCTAGCAATGGGATCGCCACTAAGTGGGTTAATCGCTGACATCTTCATCAATGCACTAGAAAATGCGTTCTTCGAAAAGACTTCAACAAAGGGAATAGTAATATGGAAAAGATACGTAGATGATGTAATTTGCATCTACGATACTGAACTAACAAGCGAAGAAACAATTCTCGAATCCATTAATAGCCTTCACCACTCTATCAAATTCACTAAGGAATCCGAAATAGACCGGAAAATAAATTATCTCGATGTAACTATTGAACGTAAAGACAACGACCTTTCATATTCCATATTCCGGAAAGCAACACAAACCTCGCATGCAATCGACAATCAGTCTAATCACCCCAGTACGCACAAACTAGCGGGTTTCAATTCAATGGTGCACAGAGCTTTAAACATACCCATGTCAAAAGACAACTATAATAAGGAAATAAGAACTATTATGCAAATAGCAAATGAAAACAACTTCTCGCCAAGCAAAATAAATTAAATTATAGCCATACATAAAAATAAAGATAAGACGATTCCCAAACCGGACAGTAATGAGAAAAAATTTGCGCGTTTCAACTATGTGAATGCGAATACATATAAAATCACTAACCTATTCAAAAAGCAAGGCATAAAGATAGCTTTCACGACGAAAAACACAACCGCTCGGCACCTCCTAAATAGTAATCTAAATAAACGTGACCCGTATTCAAGGTCAGGGGTATATTCTATAACGTGCCAAGACACCGATTGTCAAGCTAATTACATCGGGCAGAGTGGAAGACGGGTAGACACACGTTATAATGAACATAGGAATGCGATAAGATACGGAACACATTCAGCCGTGTGCGAACATATGTGTGACGCAGGGCACAGCTTTACCAACATAGAGTCGGACCTTAAAATAATCCATCACGAATCGAAAGGCAGAGCCCTTGACATAAAGGAAGCAATCGAGATACACCTAGCCAAACGAAACAATCCCAACAATCTAAATGAACACACGTTCATGGAGAGCTCACCCCTCTTCACCCTACTAAAAAACACACCCTGTCGGAAACAAAACACAATTTAGTGACACAGCCAAGCTAGATAAAAAAGGGGGGAAAATAGGGGGTTATTAATAGGTAAATGTTATCTGGATCAGGTGTACGATGTACTTTTCTTCTGCAATAAACCAAGGGTCATATTCGCGGCAGTATTAAAGGTACCGGGACGTCCTCATAAGACCGTCAACGCTTAGTTCGAATGGGTTATGCTCCACGCGTGGCGAGGGCTAATCCACGGTCTTTAATAGTTGCAGACCCACCTCATTCAATAACATACATCTTATCTAGGTTGGCAACACCTCACATAAACACATCGCTATCACTCCCCACAGCACGTAGGAGCAGGGGGGGAGAAAGCAGGGAAAAACCAGTCGTTAAGATAACCACCGCAGTCGACCGCAAAGTGAGTTCAAGTGAGCACAAAAACTGCGAGTAGCTGTTGTACGGAAGACAATTAGATAAGTAGTTAGCCTAAAATTTTATAGTTTAACCATAGATTACAACCATATAATCTCTCTAAAGTAAAATCTACGGATAGCTATCACCATTTAGCATTTCACCGAATATATATACTGCATTTAGCATACAGTGACAGTTGCAGTACCAATACTGCAACTAAACAATTGTACATATTGTAAATATTTTCACCTGTATTTCAAACATAGATTTTGTAGCCTAAGTGTAATGGATCTGATGATGATCGCTTGACGATCGAAACTGGTCATCCTAGTGTTTTATTAATCTCATGTAATTTATTTCAGGAGTAGGGCATAACCCATCTCTTTTGGGTACATTCGTGTTGACCGACTGAAAAGCACTAAACTCTTGCTTACACCAATTCTTGAAGTCATTAGACCGATATTCTCCACCATTATCAACTCTTATTTTAGACACTTTTAGGTTATGATGGTTTTCTGCTTCAGCAATATAGTCCTTTAAAAATCTTCAGCTTCGTCTTTGGTTTCTAGCAAATACACTTGTAAAAAATGGGTGAAATCATCTATACATAACATAAAATAGTTCTTGTTGTCAAAAGTTGGTGGTTCAATTTTACCACACAAGTCTGTATGTATAATTTCCATAGGTCTCTCTGCTCTTTGTCGCACTGTGTTAAAAGGATTTCTGTTGATTTTTGCTATAGCACATATTTCACATCTAGGGTTAACTTTGGATTTACTTAGAGAAATTGGCACTCCCTGACATAGGTTAGGAAGTTTCTGTAGATTTCCAAAGCTAATATGGCCTAATTTCTTGTGCCATACCATGTGTTTTTCAGTTTGGGTTAGGAGTGTTTCTTCTTGACGTTGAGCGATTAAGTTCACAACAAACAATCCACCTGGAGTTTTCTTTCCTATAAGCACAACTTTATCATCCTTCAAAAACAAAACTCCTTTATTTTTGAATCTTACCTCTCCATTGTTTTCAGTGATGGCATTGACAGAGAGTAAGTTGTGGAACATAAGACACATCTTTAAACAACACGTTGTCAGTTTCTATGTCTCCTGACAACACAGCGTTCATTGTTTCACCTCTCTTTGTACTGTATATTTTAGCTTCTGATGATTCAGTATTTGATAAAATGTCACGCTTATTTGTCAGATGTGATGTAGAACCACTGTCTACCACAAACATATTTTCATTTAGTTTTTCACAGAATAACAGTTCACCATACTGTTCAGATTCTGCAAAGAAGGATACGTTGTCTTTCTTCTTTTCATGTTCTTCTTTGAACCAGCAGTTGTCAGACACATGATTAGATTTCTTACAGTAAATGCATTTCTTACTGTCAAGCACATTGTTTCTATTCTTGAAGCATTCTTCTTCATTGTGAGTGTCACGTTTACAGATCTTGCAATATTTCTTCTTTGGACATCTTGTTTTAATATGCCCTTTTCCCCCACATTTATTACACTTCACTTGAGACCCTTTTGACCCCTTGTATTTATTTTGTGCACCTAAAACAACACTGGTCTCTTCTGACTTAGGCCTACTTGACAACTTGTAGTCTTCTTCAACACAAAGTCTAGCCACAAGATTTTCAATGGATCTATCTGAAGTAGGTGTAGATTCCCATGCACTTGAGAAATAGTGATATTGCTCAGGCAGTGAAAAAGGGATTTTTGCCATAACCATCTCTTCAGATATTTCTTGTTTGAATTGTTGTAGCTTGAAGACAATATTTCTTAGATGGCTGATATTCATCATCATTCCTTTAGTTTTATCAAACTTAAAACCATGGAAGTCCATGAGCAGCTGTTGTTTTTGTTGACTGGTATCTCTTCTAAATACACCTCTGAGTGCTTCATAATTTCTTTGGAAGTAGTACATGTCAGAATATGATTTTTCACCACCTTGTCAATTGTTCTCAGAATATAATACTGAGCTCTAGCATCTTTGGCCAACCATGCCTTGGTATTTCAGTGAGAGGTTCTTGTCCATTAACAACATCCCATACTTCCTTGGCTTTAAATAGAATTTGAATTTCAAAATCCCACAGTTGAAATGTGTCAGGGCTGCTGAGTTTTTCTATGCTGTGTAGTTCACTATCACCTGATGCCATTGTCTTAGTCTTTTGTTTTTCTTCAACACGCTGCACAGTTCTTGAATATTTATGTTGTTTCACAGTTTACCCATTGCATTTGGCACATCTGGGCCCATGATCTGTTCCGGTTTTGAGATTTTAGTAAACTGATTCAGTCTGCTTTCTCGAATTTATAATATTTTAGGTTTCACTACACTCAATGATTCATACACCATTTTCACTTGCAAGGCAGAGCAGTGTACTACTCTTTTATTTTTCTTGAAAACAAAATAACATACATAATATGTACCAACATAACAGAAAAAACATTTGGTTATAACCCTTGCCAACCTAACATGTTTTAACATCTAAACTATTAGCGGTATCACCCTGAAATTGTGTACGGAGATAAAGGGCACTACTGAATTTCGTCTGTAAGACTATTTTCATTTATGAAAAAATAGGCTTATGAGATCACCTTTTGTCCGTGTGTCTGTCTGTGTGTGCGTGTATGATAATCATAATATTGTCAAAATATGAAAACTTAATTCTATAAATACAACAACTTACAGCTAGGTATTACAATTAAAATAGAAAAGTAAAATATAATTATAGATTTCATCGCTGCTATACGCTAAGATATTCAACTACAGAGTAAAAACAATGGCACTGCAGATAAGCTTCAACTTTCTATCAAAGGTTTTTAATTTTGGGGCAAGTTTTGTATACTGGGGTAGTTTATTGTATAATTTAACTCCTATGTGAAAAGTTCCTTTTTGATAATATGCATGTGTCTGTGTGTGAAATATGAATATTTTGATTTTGTCTTGTGTTATGCCTATGAACATCATTGTTTGTTTTAAGAAAAACATCTTTATTCATTAAATTCTTAAAAAAAAAACATAACACTTTCAAAGATATATATGCAGGGCAGTGGGAGAATGTTTAAATATTAAAAAAGAGGTCTACATTATTGTCTAGGGTTTACATTTGCCGTAATTCTAATCGCCCTCTTTTGTATCCTAAACGTGCTTAGTACATCTGGTGACATACCCCAAAATATGACCCCATATCTTAAGTATGAATGGAAATAAGCAAAATATGTATTTCTTAATGTGTGCATGCTAGTGCAGGTTTTCAAAATACGTAACGCAAAGCACATCGAGTTCAGTTTAGTATTCAGATATTGTACGGTATATGTTTATTCCATTTCAAGTCATGTTGTATCCATAGTCCTAAAAACTTTGTTTGTGATATATTTTCTATTTGATGACCATTTAATGTTATATTGAGCTTCTCAGGATTCCTATTCTGTATAGTGAGGACACTTAGAGATACTATTTTTTTATAGTTTACTATGAAGCGATTATCTTGTGTCCATTTGGTTAACTCGATTCTGTAACGGAGTCAGCAGACTGCTGTAAAACCTGTTTAGTCTCACCTTTAATTACGAGTGTTGTATGGTCCGCAAACAAAATTTCCTTATGTGAATGAACGTTCTGTGTTATATCATTAGTATATAGAAGAAAGAGTAGTGGGCCCAAAACCGATCCCTGGGGTACTCCAAATTTAATAATTCTCTCATTGGACAGGGATAGGATCTACGGCTGAAAGAATTACCAAAAGACTGGCAGTGGATGGGGGATATAAAAGGGCAGAAATGATCACTCACGTTGGAAAGACAAAGTCATTGGGAGCAGTAATATACGTAAAAAGTAATAATTGGAAGGGCGGGA
Organism: Meconema thalassinum; assembly: GCA_946902985.2. Classification (NCBI taxonomy): domain Eukaryota; kingdom Metazoa; phylum Arthropoda; class Insecta; order Orthoptera; family Tettigoniidae; genus Meconema; species Meconema thalassinum. Next base: position 156,620,598 of record OX336388.2, on the reverse strand, counting down.
ATTGACGGGTACGCTACAATTTGCCAGGGAAATCTTGGAGTAGTCCATTGATCTCTAATGCTACTGGATGTCACACTCGTCGCATTGGTTACACGAAAAAGTATGTCCAGGTAATCGGCTACATTCGCCTGGAGGTTAGGGATGTTCTTTCTCCGTCAGTTATTCGACAATATGGAATGTGTGAAAGGCGGGCAGTATTTTATCCAAAATGGTCATTAATTACATAACAGTTCTATACTTCGCACTGCTGTTAATTGGTAAAAACTAATGTATAAGGATCTGAGAAGACAATAAATATGATAATTATTTTAAAGGGCCTGGTTGTTACGTCAGATCTCATATAAATAGAGAGTGGTGAAGAGGGTTCTGAATATACGTGCGAAAATCTGCATTCTTGGCTGTCACCGAGGGGGCCGTGGTTCGATTCCCCACTCTGCCAAAAAAAAAAATCTGGTCTGAGGGGTGGAACGGGGTACACTCAGCATCGTGAGGCAAATATGAATAGAGGTGGATTCGATTCCTACCTCAGCCATCCTGGAAGTGGTTTTCCGTGGTATCCTTACATCTACTCCAGGCAAATGCCGGGATGGTACCTAACGTAAGGCCACGGCCGTTTCCTACCCAAATCCTACCTCAATTGCAAATACACACCAGTAGGCTAAAGACATCAGAGTGACACAGGTTATCAGACAAATTCTACACACACCCAAGTACACGGGGTTAGATGACAACGATGCCGCAAAGCCCCTAAAAGAATCAACTTAAATCTGCAGCCCAGGCTACTTAGGCAGTGCACAGTAGCTTCTGTATCTCTCCCTCTCAGTCATAAACATAATGCATTACTGCAAGCGATGCCAGCATTTTCTGGGTTGCAGGTATAGGCCAACCTTATTTTCATAGAACATTGCACATTACTTTGACATGTCTCAGGCTAAAATATTGAATGCCTGAATTCTCTTGGTTAACTCATGTTCTTGTCTGACCCCAAAACTATTTGGGTAATGTTTCTGGGGGATAGAGTATCGTTCCTTTTCCTGACCCTCATGAGTCATGACCCCTTCTCTTTCTTATTCTGATATCCTCATTCTCTATGACTCGAACTTTGAACTGTGATATGAGTTTCATATTAAGTACCGTATCTTGCAGATTGTATGTGTTCAATATACTGTGCCCAACTCCAGGAATGGGTATTCCAAGATTCAGACACCTAGATATCAAGGGAAAGGCTACAGCCGCTTTTGAAAGTTGAGATATTTGAATATCGCGCTCCATTCCTTCCAGAAGGAAATGGAAATTTTATGCAGCCAAGAGCATGTCAAGTGACGTAGCGAGTAATAGCAGAGGTCGAGACTATTTGTTGATTAAATAGTTAGCCATGGAGTAGAGACTTGAGACTTGGATCAGATTACTGGCACGGCCAAATGAAAGAGAATGCACTTAGTATCAAGTAAATCGGACCAGGGATACCAGAGATAGGAGGATTTCTAGATTTCAGCGTGATGCAGCGTGACCCTGGCCGTTTTGAATAAAGCCGGCTGGCCCAAGCAACATCAGCTCACTTCGAACCAAGCTCTTGCATAGCAAGGTGCTGCTACGCTGAGCCAAGGCACATGGTTGCCGGATCTACGCAGAAGTTATCTTCAAAATTGTGATAGTCACAAAAGTGCTGCGATACATGTGGAACTTAGTAAGTTTTCGGCAGAGTGAATCATTAAGGTGATTGATATTTTTCTACGGACACTGGTGAAATATTTTATTTCTACATGGACATATGCTAGACTTTGTCTAGAACGTACTTTGTCACAGTCCAGTAATAATCATTCAATACTTGGATATTTTAGTCCAATTCAGTCGGTTTCATAATTGTAACTTGATAACCACTCCGATCTTTCAGTATATTGAAGGCCAGTCTATCACGGTGTTGTTCATTAGCCGACAAAGGGAAACTATATGTTGCTTCGCGCATGATAGATGGTGATAAGCCATGCCCAGGGAACGATCTTCAGAACAGCCGTTGATTGGTTTAGACTGTCAGTGTTTTCTTGTACTGAAAAGATTACCGTGAGTTATGTTACAACTGACATATTTGAGAATAGATCATTTAGATCTGACCCCATTTAAGCAAACTGTTATGGCATTAACAGAAATAAATATTAAAATGGATCAGCAGTTACTTCAAACTTCAAGAGATATTACCACTATGTCTTGTTAGACAGATTGTGGGTATATAATGGCGGCCGATACAAGGATTAGACGTGCGTGTCCGATAGGGCATGTATCTGGATAAATCTGGTACAGACCAGGTTCACTACGCTTCAAGACCAACGAGAAATGTAAGCCACATTTTGACTTTATATTATGCCTAGCTAATTGGAACAAACTCATTTTCTGCAGATGACCAACACATTTATTTTTCTTCGTATTTAAATCTTGCAATGATTTACGCAAGACATATTAGAGTTATTCTGAGTATTTTCAGCACTCAGAACAGTTTAGGGTCGATGACCGAGCATAACGAGGATTTATTTGAATATTTCAGATTTTTGAATAATCACGGAAAACAGCCGATGTAACTGTAAAAGTTAATCATTATTTTTGTTGAGAAATGGATATTTTATCCATATTCGAAGATTCGAACATGTGGATTCTCACATAATGAAATAATAATTAAATATATTTAAAATAATATAACAAATAATAATAATAAACCACTAATAATAATAATAATGATTTTCATAACTTTTCTAAATAATTCTTGGATCTTATATTTTCTAATAATCACATTTATTGAGAGAGAACCTATGAAGTAGTTTAATCATTTCTAGTTTGGAACAGGTGATTTTCCGAAGGAGAGTGGTTAGCGCAAGCCCGCATTCAACCAACGTTACAGTTCTGGTTGAACAGTTAATATTTGCAATGAGCAAAGTATATTTTTCAGATAACACGGAGAGGCATGAAACGGGAAGCAATTGATAATTGTATCAAATAGGATATTTTTGTATTTATATAAAATCATGACGTAGATACACATTCGAAAGTGAAATAAAGAGTATCATAAGTATGGTAAATTCACGGGTTGAACTGAATGGTAAAATAAAATAAACTTGTAAGTTTATAAATCTTCCAGTGTTGATAACAAGCAGAGGCTTCATTTATTGTATAAATTTTGGGAAGAAAATTTATGTGTGTGGAGTAGTTGAAATGCCATTCCCAGTTGCGCATGTTTAAGTCGCAGGAATGAGGAGGTTTTTATTTGAGCATCAATCAAATAGCAGGTTCGATGACTCAGTGTTATAGAAGGAGTATTGGAGCTACACATTACGTCGTATGAATGACCCGAAGGTTATTTCTTAAAAACCATCAGTTCTTATTTCAACCTTGTTTACGGATTCCATTAAGACTTTGATTTTGCTAGAACCCGGATTTGTCATGATATTATTTTATTCTTCTTCAGAGGAAGACCTTTGCCGTTGTTGTTGGAATGTTGTGTTCTCACACAAATAATAGAATGGGCCACTGCCAATTAAAAATAATTCTATAACCACGAATAATTTGAAGGATGTTTTTAATCCTAGTGCCATGAACTAAATGAATTTATTATGAAGCTACAATTCTTATTTCCGCATTCTGTCGAAGAATTGCAAGTTGTAAAAGTTACTAAAATGGCCACAAATATAAATATTTTTCTTAATAATGATTCCAAGTGGAAAATCGAATAGTTGGATGGTCCAACAATTTATTGATCAAGTTGATGATTCAGAAATCATATATTTTGTTAGGAACTTGAAGTTCATAATCGAGTCACTTCTCGAAACGTTTAATGTCAGAAGAACAATTAATTTTGTTGTGCTTCGCACAGTTCTTCGATGCTATGCTCAAGGTCAAATACTTTTCAGATGTTATTAATATGTGTAAATAATTTGTGTTGATTCAGAGATAATAATATTTTTTGACAATATTTTTTGAAACTGGAAAAATAAGTGAAAATTAAAAATTCTATGAACATTTATTCTACGAGTGTTAATATTATGTAAAAATTCAAACAGTGAACTACAGTATTTCCAGTAAAGACAATTAAATTTGAACTGGATTTAATCATGAATAATCGATATAATTTTGGAACACAGTCTACAGGACTAATAATCAGACTTGTGTTTCCAAAGATAATTGTCCAATGTGTTGGAAAATTTCTGTACATTGTGTAAATAGGAATGTGGGTCGCCACACATGAATGATGCTGCTTTGAGCATTTTATTTTGCAGTCAATTTTAAAATTCAAAATAAAATGAGATAATTTTACATGATGTGTTATGCCCAGTTGAATCTCCTTCTATCCTTGTTGTTGCATTGAGCCAAAAATCAGTAAAGCATTTTTTTCATTTGATGTCGTTTTTGCGATTAGCTTTAACCCATCTGGCGCCCCGGGATATCTTGACTCTCGTGCTGACTGATTATTGGTAAAATGCATATGTGGTCGTGCGGACTCCGGTCTAAACGGGCACAATACTAATAATAAAAAGGAACAATTTCCTTAGAGTATTTTTGTTGCAACAAACACACTTCATTAGAGTCAAACTTCAGAATGAAATTTAGTGATAAATTGAAGTTAAAGTGGAAAATTAAAATGTTGTCCAAATATTCCAGACAAAACACCATCTGAATAATGGAATAAACCTATGGATGATTAGTTTATTGATGTATGCCTAGGGGCAGATGACCTCGCTGTTCCGCCCCTTAAAACAACCATAACTAACTGATGTATCTACTGTATGTAACATACAAATATATTTGTAGGGTACATTTATAAAGGCCCGCAGAAAAATTGGAATAGAAGTTGCTGTGGTTTGGATATGCCTAGAAGATTGAAAAGTAAAAGAGCTGAAGTTCATAGCCTACCCAACAAGCGAATTTTTCGCAATGCTAATATCTACTCTAATAGCTCACTCTTTGCTATTACAGCGCGTGGAAATTAGCATTCCCTATAGGCCTATGTATCACTTCTCTTCTCCTGTAAATAGTAGTCATTGCCGTGTATTTGGAAATAAAGAAATGTTGTAGAATGACAGCTTACACCAAATGTCTTCTTTTTCATTTATAACAGCTCGTGATAACAATTTCCCATCAGAATTGGGCTGTTAATAAGCCAAAGTAAGCATCCTTTCAACGAGCACGCCATGCAGCTTGAGCGATGTTTGCCCTTACAACCAGGCAAATGTAACCGCAAAGCAAGAGGCCTCACTCCAGCCGTGGAAGCGAGACCTCCAGGAGTAATATACAGATCAATGCAGTTCTCTCTAAGAAGATGCAAAGATGTTAACAGAGTTAGACAGGCAGTGCGTGGTTGTAGCCCACTTGGGAATTTGATAATGATATTTCTTTTACTTCTAATTTCAAGCTGTTCGATGACCGTATGTAGTCTATGTCGTTCTTGTTTTATTAAAATTACTAGCAGAAGTACCCGTTCTTCGAACGGTGTTCGGTGTTAACACCAGACATTATAATAATAATAATAATGTTATTGGTGTTACGCCCCTTTAAAGTACTGTTGCTTTTAGAGACGCACCAGACATTATCAATTGAGCTACTGTTGCAATGGTTAGCGGCTTGTCATTCCTTCATAAGTTTATCAAAACGAAGTTAGTTTTCTGGGAATATCACACACACTGTTAATTTAAGGGCCTTATAATGTGGTTTCCGGAGACCCTTTATAGACTCGCGAATTTTGTGTCTCGCATTGAGAAGTGCAACATATGCTTTGGTCGTCCTTCTAGGATAATTTTTATATTTCGCCTATTTTAGCATGTATTTTGAGAAGTTTTTCCCTATATCCACCCTTCTACTGTATGAATGAACGGTGAAGAGTTTCATAAATGATTGGTGTATTGACTCATGTTTACCATACCTAATTTTACGATGCACCAAGTATCCGAACACGAGTTATAGGCGTACATAAGGATACACAGAAAGACAGACAGACAGACAATACTATTGTCTACAACATATCACCCAGAAATCCAAATATGAGTATATCTACCACACAGTATCAAAGAAAATCATCCTTACCATGAACCTGTATGTCGACAAAAAAAAAAAAAAAAAAAGATTAGTTGAAATGTGCTCGCAAACTAAATTCACCTGACGTGTACTTCCTGACATGAAATAGAATTGAAAGCCTTGTAGATGAAACGCAATACACGTCACACAAAAACTGACCCTCTACGTTGTGTTGGGTCCCCATACACAGGAAGACCTCTTTCATAAATTATAAAAGCTTGTGGTGCATGAAAATTCAGGTTCTTTAGTCTCAAATGGCCCAAATTCCTAAAAGCCGCAAAAAATGCTGATTCAATTCAGGAATTTTTGAAAATAATGTTGTTGTTTGTAGATATAATAGACCTTCTGCACTATATGTCGCACATGAAAATTGCATGAAAAAATCCTAGGTTACCCCTTGACCCCCTTAATTGCATTGATGAATTATACAGTCTACGTTGGTTCCGTGATAACCTTATATTTGCAAACTTTCACAGAAATGTAATAAATGTAATAAATTGCTTCTTACTGAAATAGATGGAAAGTTGGATGCCACCCCTCGAGATAATGTTGTCATGGTTACCGATTTGCATTCCTTCATTAGTTTGTTAAATTAAACTTAATTAGTTTTCTGGGAATGCTTCAGAAACTGTTGGTTTTAGAGCCTTATAATGTAGTTTTCGAGGACCCTCGAGTTTTATTTCTGGCACCGAGGGGCTTTGTCTTGTCGTTGTACGCCATAATATAATACTAATAAAATTAATATAACATAGGGATAGGAATATAATAGACCTGCCATACCACACCCGCAGATGTAAATCGCGTAAAAAAAATCTAGACTACCCCTTGACCCCCTTAAGCGCATTTTACGTATTGATGAAATTTACAGCTTAATTTGGTTCCATAATAACCATCTAACCGTTTGCAAACTTTCACACTAATGTAATTAATGGAATTGTATTGCGTCTTACAGCAATAGATGGATCTCTGAGAATCTGTTGCCATGGTTATCGGCTTGCATTCGTTCATAGTTTATTAAATTAAATTAGTTTTCTGGGAATATCTCAAAAACGGTTGGACGTAGGACCTTAAAATGTGCTTTTAGGGCCCCCGAGTTTTGTCTCTCACATTGAGGGGCTGAAAATGAGCTTTGTCTCGTCCTTCTACTCCTATTTCAGCATGTATTTTAAGGGGGTATGCCCCCTTTTATGAGAGGTATAGAGAAGAGTTACATCAATGATTAGTGTCGTGCCTCTGATGGATATCTGTACCAAATTTTACGTTGATACACCCAGCCGTTCTCGAGTTATAAGGGAACAAAGTTGTCCACAGACAATCAAGCAAACAGACAGACAGACCAAAACATTATTTTCGCGCGCATCTATCATAAAACAGTCTGAAACGTGTAAATAACTCAAATTTCCGTAGAAATTCAGAAAAAAAAACAGACAAATTTTCTTTTTTCTATATGTAGAGATATACTGCACCGCTCGATGTGACCGTGTTTTATTGCACAAATTTAGGTTTTACTCGCTAACCGTCCGAGATACACGAAAAGTGATAAGGAACTTTTGGATAGAAAATTAAATGCTTAAGCTCGTGTATACCATGAAAAGTTTGCTATTTCTTAGTGTTCTCTTTTTATTTGAAATGGAAATATGAAATTTTGAAACCAAAGGGTGTAGTGACGTCACATAAGTAGGTTTTACTCGCTAACCGTTGGAGATACACGAAAAGTGATAAGGATCTTTCGGATAGAAAATTAAATGCTAAAGCTCGTGTATACCATCAAAGGTTTGCTATTTCCTACCGTTCTCTTTTTATTTGATATGGAAATATGAAATTTTGAAACCAAAGGGTGTAGTGACGTCACTAAAATGGTCGCCATTTCTTAATAGTGCAAAATATCGAAATTAAAAGTATCCTATTTGTAAACCTGGTATTTCAGCTACATCCATGCAAAATTTCATTTAAATCGGACCAGTAGTTCTTGCGTTATTAGGTAACAGACAGACAGACAGAAAGACAGACACACACCATCTCATTTTTATATATTAGTATGATTATTACCGTAATACTCAGATAATAATAATAATATCGTATGGCCTCGGGTGACGGGTGCAAGCTTTGTTATTTGACAGCCAGAGGGCAGCTTGCATGTCGAATTTAGTCATTCCTTGGAACGCTATGGATGTCAAGGAGGTTAGATATTTAAGCTCCTTCACACTATAGTGCTTTCTAGAAGTGAATGAAGGAACTTTTGTGTTGGAGGATAATCCCGAGATTAATTTTGCCATTATGAACACGGCCTACTGAATTCAAATGGGTTCTTTAACATGCCAACCACGTATGATATGCATGCCGTGATTTTTGTTGCCTTTCAAAAATCACTTACCGCGGCCAAGAGCGAACCTGCTACCTTGGGGTTAGAAGTCCGACACGATAACCACTCGGCCACCGTGGCAAGCGTAATACTCAGATGTTTGTTAACATACAAAGCAATTATGCCGTTTACTTTAAATCGAAACATAATTATTTACATAACTTAGATCAATACCAATGAAGTTCCGAACTACCTTAGTTGTTGCTAATATCACTGCCTCCTAAATTAATTCATACAAGTTAGTATGACCACCTCGTGGTGTAGCGGCTTGCACTAATGGCTGTCGCCCCGAAGGTCTGGGTTCGATTGCGGGCTCTGCCAAGAATTTTAATATCTGGTGTAAGTGCTGGAACGGGGAACACTCAGCCTCGTGAGGAAATACTAAGATGAGGTGCAATTCCCAGCTCAACCATCCTGGAAGTGGTTTTCTCCACTTCTACTCCAGGCAAATGGTTTCTAATATATGGCCACGGCTGCCTCCTTCCCAATCCTATCCCCAATTTACTGTCATCGCGGCAGGAGTTGGCAGTTCTACACGCTGTGACGGGGTAAGGGGTGGTCTTGCAGTACGCATGCGCGGCCCGCATATTACAGACCTAAATATATCGACTGGCAGTCACTTGCTGCTACTTCCTGCTTCACGTGTCTGTATTGTTACCATCCTTCCTACTGTCGGTATTCTTACAACCCTTTGTGGTTACTATTAACAGTGTGGCAGTATTAGGTACAGTAACGGAAACAGGAAAAGTGGTGTGTGCAGGAAAGTTATCGCTAATGTGCCCAATTGCTGTGTTGAAGAAGCCGAGCAGGAAGTCTTTCTATTACTTTGACAAAACCAATTGCTAGAGCAGCTATGCATGCAAAGTGTCTGAGAGAACAATTCACCGTACTAGAAAATAAATTAAGGACAGTCCAACCGGCAAACTGTCGACGCCAGGGAAGAAACGCCAGCAGGCAGAGCATCGCAACGCAGTTATTGACGAATTTGAGCGCCGCGTGAAGGACACAATTGAAGATTTTTATATCGGACAAAAAGTAGTGCTGTCGTGGCTTATTAACTGGAGATGTAATTATGTGCAGAAATTGAGAAAATTAAGACAAGAAGGCAAACCAATTTTTTACCTCGACGAGACCTGGGTTGATACGAATTTAACTTTCAAGAAGTGTTGGCAGAGTGAAGGTATTGCAGGAATAATGGATCTTGTTAATGCTTCTAACATACTTATTTTTGTGCACATAGGGTCATCGGATGGATTTTTACAGGGCAGTGAACTTGTGTATAAGGCCGGCATTGCTACGGTTGATTACCATGGGCAGATGAATGCTAAATACTTTGAATAATGGGTAGCCGAGAAAGCTATTCCAAATTTTACCACGCAATCCGTTATTGTTTAGGATAATGCACCATACCACGGGAAACAAGTGGATAAGCCCCCAGCGAAATCTTCTCTAAAACAGGACATGATTGCCTATCTGACAAGGAATGGAGTGACATGTGATGAAACTATGAGGGAAATGACATTATTTGAACTTATAAAACAAACTAAACCCAGGGAAAAGGTTTTCAGAATCGATCATTTGCTGGCCGAACATGGACTTCCGGTCGTTTGACTTCCTCCTTACATGTGTGATTTAAACCCTATTGAACTGGCATGTATAAAAGTAAAACATTACATGCGTGAGAATAATACCACTGGAGATACGCTATGTCTCTGGAAAGATTACACGAACTAGTGCACATTACCATTAATCGTGTGACTCCAGCTGACTGGGCAGGTTACTGTCGACATGTGTTGAGTATAGAGAATGAGTACTGGTTTAAGGATGCGATAATGGAAGATGTTGTTGACAAACTACTTATTATTAGCCTGGGAGGTGATGACAGCGATTTCAGTACTAGTGACGAAGAGGAAACCAATTCCGAAATCGAAGACAATGAACAAGAAGTGTTGGTAGTTCCATTGGAATGAACAGAAACGTTTATTTTTTATGCTATTCGCGAACTCAATCGAATGTAGGTGGTAGGTCAGTCGCGACAAAATGGTGGACGCAATGGTGATAGACTTGATTGATGTATTGAATGTTGTTGGGGATTCTAGGCGGCCTCTCGTTGAAGGACAGGCAATTTTAGATGCCAAACACATAATTATGTGTGGGAGGGTAGCCGAAACAGAAGATTTAGTGAGACTTGAAGCTTTATGCTTACAAACCAGTAATTTGAAGGGAGTTCCTCACCAGATTAAAATTGAGATTCGATCAGCAGTTGCCGAGAAAAGGTTAATTTGTTCGTGTACCTGTAAGGCTGGAAGTTCAGGAAAGTGCAAGCATGTAGTCGGTACATTGCTTTACATATTTCGGTAAGTAGATGCATTTAAATTTAGAAGATATAATACTGTTGAAGCCGATAAATCGAAGAGTGTACAAGTTGACTGTATTTGTTTTTTCTTCTTTTCGTAATAGGCACACAATTGAAAACTTGGAAGACCTGAGCTCCACAGATTTGAAGCAGCAGTGGGGCAAGTTACAGAAGGACAACTGCATGTACGACAAAGCGATTCCTATAAATAAATTTTGCCACATGGGAAGATCAACTGTCAAATCGACCCTCCAAAGTCGCCTAGTCGGTAGTGCAGGCGAGAATAATATACTGGATATTCTACTTTCTGGGGCACAGGGATCCGAGCTGGATCTTACTTTGCGCTTAAGGGAGACTACTGCTACTACTACTACTACTATTCAAGTCTCGAGTGGTGATGATTTGCTACAATTATCCCTATGCCATAAACTTTTAGGCAACAACAACTTGTTGCCACAACTTAGTGCTATGGTTGATTTTGATGCAGAACTTCAAGGTGACATTGCTCAATTTTTTTAATGAGAAGGTAGCTCTCACATATGAAGACAGTGTAAAATTATGTTTGACAACTCTTACCCAATCTGGAGAAATTTGGAAGAATGCAAGAAAAGTAAGATTAACTGGTACTACGTGTTACAGTGTTTTTACTTACAGCAAAAATAAAAGCCCTGACTGGAATTTAAAAGTGAGTAGGCTGTTCAAAACTGATTTCAAGGGAAACATGGCAACTGTGCATGGGAAAAAATTTGAACTAGTAGCCTTAGAAGCTTATGAAATTGCTTTTAAAAATAAAGTGGAACCGGTGGGCATTATTGTTCCTCCAAGTGCCCCATGGTTAGGTGTAAGTCTGGATGGTGTGGTTAGTTCACTCTGTTGTGTAGAGGTTAAGTGCCCTCTAGCAGGTAAAACGCAGACTGCAATTGATGTAGTGCAGGGCCTAAAATATTTAAATGGGTCGATTGAGGAAAATACTTTATCCTTAAAGACAAATCATCAATATTATGGTCAGGTACAGCTGCAAATGCTGCTAAGTGGATTGGAAGCTTGTCATTTTGTCATTTTCTCATCCTATGACAATTCATTAGTTGTAATCAACATACCATTTGATGCTGATTTTACAGAGGTAATGATAAGAACTATTGGATATGTGTACTTTAAGAATATATTGCCTGTCCTACGTAAATTGTAGGTTAGACCATGCCTATAGGTGTATTTTCCAGAGTTGGAATCTGACAGTTTGGCTCCACTGGGCAAAAACAGTTAACGACTAGATCGCCTGCAAGGCTTGTTGGCATGGAAACCAAACAGCGCTACCAATTTGAAGGATGCTATTTGGCCACGTTATTGTCGCCGACCGTTGGATTGTTTGGTTGCCTCCAGTGCACACTCGCCTTGCTGCATTCAATAATCTGTTGTTTTTATGAGTTATAATTGTTTTGGTTTAAGTTAATTACTTTTACTTGTAGTATTTATACTTGTAATTCATTAGTGTCCGTTATTTATTTATGTAGCATTGTCAGCATCAGTTTAAGCTTAGGTTCGTGTTCATAGGCTAGAGTGAATTAGATTAAAGTTAGCTTTCTTTTTGCTTGCGAGTGGTGACGTTTTAAAGGATGACTTCTCGTAGAGGTAGACTGAGGATACATCCAGTTTGGGTATTGTCAAGACCTGGCCGAGGTGTACCTATTCTAAGCTATGGAAAGAAAATGATCATCACCACACAGGATTTTTTGAAAGGGAGGGTGAAAATAACAGAGCATCAGTCGAACCATTAATTCTATTCAGTCGCGCGCTGGGCTCAAGTTAAGCAATACGTTGCTTCTAATAACAGTAAAACATTCAATTCGACAGAGGTTGAAAAACTTATTGTCTAAGGGATTGTGTTTCTTGTGCCTTGAAACTTACTCTACAGGAAATATAAATAGCTAAATATCACGGAAACAATCACGTGTTGTCGTTTCGCTTTGAACATTTTGCTTTATGATACGTGTTCGTAATATTGCTATTGCTATTCATTACAATATTCTCCTCAATTTGACGGGCTATTATTTTATTTTACAGTGTGCACCGAACAGTTTTAAGCATTGCTTTGTTTAAAATTTTTGAAAACCATGAGGAAAGGAGTGGGAGAGTGGAAGTACACACGTGGTGGCCAGCTGCGCTGCGGTCGGTCTGGATAAGTAGGGTAAAAATACTGAATAACACGCGTTTGATACGGAACACTTTTTATTTTTCGGTTATAATCGGTAAATGTGGAACCTAAAATAATGACAGTGTTATTTTTAATTGTATATATGTATAACTGTGCGATACACGTGATCTAATTTGTGTGTTCCACTGGATTTTATGTGTCAATTGCAGATTATCAAGAATCCATCGGTTGTCTGCTGGTATTTGTTTTTGAGCAGTTCGAGTCATGGCGCTGTTACGTTTAAAAGCTATATTTGAGTTTGCTCACTGTACCATAGACTCTAGAAAATATTTGCTGCTTGGTAGGGCGAAGGGATGAGTTTAACTTGTATTAAAACTCTGGGGAGACAGGAATTGCTTGATTAGTTGGATGGTTAGCAGGTAGGTTTGGTGTTGAATATCGGACTGGTAGCAGGTTCTTGCAGAGTAGATATTTACCCTGCGAAGTCAAATTAGGCCTATATGACTCGTAGTGGAATGGCTCGGATATCGCAGAGCGAGGTGATGGTGGTTGGTAGGGAAATGAACTAGGGAGCAGGGAAGGATACCTGACTGATGAAGCTTGGCTGTCGAGGTACGGCTTGGTTCGGCGAGACTGTACTTGGCTGTCTAGGTGCGGCTTGGCTCGGCGTAACAGTGAACAACCCGTCCTGTCGTCAGTGTGTGTAGTGGCGAGTGGTCCAACCCGCTCCTGTTGACCGTATTTATTTGGTATCGTCCCCTTTCTGCTATTGCTATTTGCATCTTTTGGAAAGTGATGAAAACTTATATCCGCAGCCCTCTTATACATCGACTTACAGCCGTGAACTGAGCAATATACTTTGCTTTTACTCATTTTGCACTCTATCAACGAGTAAAACTTATTACTTATGTATAAAGACATGAAGAATTTACCACGATACAAGGAACCATAATACAAACAGTCACCACGTGACAAATGTACCCTACTTGGTAAGTTTCTCATTATTACCGCTATATGTCATAATCAGATAGCTGGAGTTGCCAATAACAATTGATGTTTTTTTTCTTGTAAATAGCATTTTACTAGCTTTTCTTATAGGATAGTTGATGTAAAAAGTAACTTAGAGTAATTATTGCTACATTGTATCCATAAATAGGCTAATTTATGAAATAATAAAAAAGTGATATTGTTTCAAATGCTTTATTTATCATAGAAGTACAATGTGAATGTAATAATATCATCATGTAGGTCATACCACAGAGCACCCCCATCCCACAACAATTTGGCTTAAGATGAGTCATCATGCAGCGTGGTTTCACTTCGCTGCACGTTTGATACATTGAAAAATGGCTGCAGTCATAACAAGATAAACTATTGTTTTCATCAGAATTGTCTTGAAGGCGTTGTGTACGACTGAATATCAATTAGGAACTCGTGTAGTATACGTTGCCCGGCGCCATTAAAATCCGAAAAATTTACTATAGAAATGGCCAATGTTACTAATATACAGGAGTTGAATATTTTATCGATAGAGTGTTACTGTATTTTTTCAGAGTGCCAACATTGTTTCCAGACCAATGGTTTTCGCCTAGGCCAATAAAGGTAAGGTAGCGCGGCCCTGCGCGTTAGGCTAATATAAACACCCCTGGTTTTTGTTACGCACAGTGGGGTTAGTGATGCATCAATACTCTTTATCCAAGCCAATGGTTTTGCCTAGCAGCACAATCAGTAAGTTGGCAACAAACATGACGACTTGCTTTTTGATAAGTTTATTACTTGAAAGTTAATGTTGACAATTTCCTTATTTTGGAAGTGTTTATGCAGTGTTTGTCAATGGCAAATGGCTTTAATAATGTGGCAGAGTAATTACAAACCATTTTCAGAGCGCTACTAATTAAAATAACGCACTTTCGAAACGGGCAACGGATGCTACACGAGAGCCATCCAGGAAGATAAGTAGGATGAAGCCTAGAAAGGCGTAGCATTGCTTTGAAGTTCATAATCATACGAGCATTCAATTGATGATTAAATTTCTTTGGTTGTGGACTATGGAGGAAAACCCATTCTCCATAAGAAGACTTAGATTTGTGAAAATAATTTACATATTGTACGTAGTTATGAACGAAATACCACATTTTTCCTTAGGTCTACAAACATTACTATAATTTTGTTGGTGTACATAGCCTACCCCAGCATGGTAACATATCTGTACTTGGCAGAGTGACAGAAAATTCTATTAGGTTTCTCATGAAAAATAATAGGCTACGGGTACCAGCCTATTTTCTTTCACTCGGGTGCATTCTAACTAGGTACGCAAATTGTGTACTGTATATGAACTAGTAGGCTAATGTATGTTAGAGAGAACTTGTTGATTATAATCTACTGTATACTTGGGGGCGTGGTGGCGCAGCGATCAAGCTGCTGGCCTCTCGCCAAGGTGGACCAGGTTCGATTCCTGGTCAATGCATGCAAGATATTTTTAAGTGCAATGCCGTGTCCTGTGGTTCGGATTCAATGTAAAAAGAAGGTCCCGTGGCTCATGATTGCGAGATTAATGGTCACGTAAAACTACAAGCTTCCTTCCTTTACTATACATTGTTTTACTAGTGATTTGGTTCTTCTGGTCTAATTTCTGCAATTGGCACCGTCTAGGCCCAGGGAGGGACAAGGGGGGCAAATGTATAGGGGTCCGTAAGCAATGAGGGCCCATTAGTGGTGCACGTTAGTTTCAGTTTATTGTAGCTACTTTTGTATTATGTAAGATGTTAAAAGTTTAAATTAAACTTTAAATTAATCTATCAATACGGATATCTACAAGCATTTGTACTATCAATGGCAAATGTATTTAAAGTCTAATAACAATGACCGCTGCGCCACCACGCCCCAGTCTAATAACACTTTGCATCATTTGGACGGGGGGTGGTGGTGGGGACCAACGTTTTAAGGAGTGTAATATTAAGTCACCTACATAAAACATTTTTGGACGTACATGGACCTGATCTGCAACAAGGATACATGCATTTGCTTAATTTTCTGAGTGATGCAGCAGGTAAGCTATAGTGAAATATAATAATCCTAAAAATGAAATCAAGCCTATTGGAACCATGCATGTGGCAGTAACAGGGACCAGAATGAAATCAGGAGAGTTAAAATACATTAAATTTGTTGACGTAATGTCACAAACCAGGAAACTCATGTTAAAGTGTGCATGCACAGTCTACTCCGATATCATTAGCGACATGCTCTGGCTACTGTTGTAGCCTATGAGACTACATGATTATAGGCCTACATTTCCACTAGCAGCATATCAGTAGGTTAATTAAGAATTATTTGTAAGAAGTCGAGAGCTTGTTCATCCTATTTTTAGATCCAATTTAACCTGTCACATAAACGTTATGGTGAATATTATAGATATGGTAACCTTAACTTCAGGAATTGTTATCCATATGCTGCTACATTCATGAAACGATCATGCAACTTTAGTGGCTAAAGCAGGGGCATTAATTCATAGAAGGTAACTCGAATGGCCTAGGCCTAACCTAAAAATTAGTTAGTTATTGAGGTTTTAAGGGGCGGAAAACCTAAAAATTACAAGCAACGTGAAATTAACAAAGTTGTTCATTGAGCGACACCACTATGCATTCATCATCAGTTTAGTCTCCCAGTGGATCCATTGTTATATTAAGTTGTATTAAATTTATTTTGAAATAATGAACGAAACACGTTTAAACAACTGTCATTTTGTGCCATCTCTCCGTTTCTATTTACAGCTAGTTTATATGTAGCGTTTTACTTCGCTGCTGATACAGCGATCAAATTCTGCTTTAGAAAAAACACACCCACAAACTGGGTACTAGGTACCAGTAGCAAAAGCCTCCTTAGTCATACTTATCAACACTAAGAATAGGAGGTGAAAGGTTCACTACTCCTGCAATAATAGTCATTACAGAATCCATGTATGGAACCATATATAAATTGACTCTCCCTTTTAATACTTTAAATATTTTCATCCTCTGAATTGTTCTTTCTACATGCACTCTAGCTGCAGCTATGTCAGCAGTTCTGAGTGCATCCTCTGTTGACAATTGCTGATTCTTACCAAGAAAGGGTGGCCTGATCAATTGTATATTCCTTTCAATGCACTCACTCTCTATCAAAAATCCTTTATCGACCATTACAGCATCCTGATAAGGTAATAACATGCCTAATAAATTGGATTGCAAAAATATATCTTTGTCTGTAACCCTTCCACCATACACTTGACTTACAAAAGTTACTAAACCTGATGGTGCAACACCAACAAGTACTTTCAATGTGTAATCGCCTTTGTAATGAGAGTAGGACATCACACGACACTTTAAACACTTATTTTTCTCCACGGGAATTTCTGTACAATCCAAAATAACTCTAGTATTCTGAAAATGTTGAAAACATATAGGCATCCTCTTCTTAATCAGATCTTTCTCCAGCCATGGAACAGCTGTTTTTAGTGCCTCATGTAATAACTCTACTGTTACATGGAAATAGTTCTTACATGTATTAGCTGTGACCCCAAATAGAACAGCTAAACACCTAAAAGAAAGATTAATTTTCAATTTCACGAACACTAAAATGATACGCTTTCTTAATGACAAGGTTAGTGGTTTGGCACTCTGCCTTTCTAATTTTCCTGTAGCAACACATATATTATCTAATGATGTAACCGATGGGATACCAGTAAATGCATTAATTTCTCTATTTGTTATCATCATGTCCTCTAAAGTTATTTTTCTACAATCATCAATTAGGGGAAGGTGTTGTACCTTGGGCCATCTCCACTTCAGTTGATTTAGTGTAATTCTGCTATCTGGTGGGATATAAATGAATTACTGTCATGGAGTAAACTATTATGTATACTCCTTGACCACCATATCATTGAAGCTCTTTGAAAAGTGAAGTACACATATTAATCTGAGAAGTAAAATTCCATCGTGTGAAAGTATTTTTTCTGGTGCCTCTTATTTATTCTGCTGAGAGCACAAAACAAGACGTGTTCAGAAGACTGTTATCAAGGTAAGGAGGGTATTTCTCATAATTTTAATGATCTGTGTGACGTTCCTCCAAATTATAACCTCCAAGTTTGGGGTTTCGTTTCGTAATGTAGTGCTGGTTGTTGTACCTTGGGCCACATCTCATGTTGTACCTTGGTCCATGGCCCAAGGTACAACATGATGTTTTTAATATTTTTGGTTTGACGTTTGAATTTATATTTTACGGTATTTAAGAATCCTACTGAATTATTGTATTATTTCTAGGAATATGCCAAGAAGCAAAACAGGAAAAACCAGAGAGAAAGTGGACAGTGATGCACTTTCTAAAGCCGTGAAGGATGTTTTATCCAATAAAACTAAGGTGAGATCTGCGGCCAAGAGGTATGGGATTTCAAGAACTACATTGGCCAGACGTTTGTTAATTGTGAAGGGTACCGGTAGTGAAGATGAAGAAATTGTATATGTACCTAGGAACGATGTGAAAAGAGTGTTTTCAGAACAACAAGAATCGGAACTGGTTGAATATTTCAAACAGGCAGCAAGAATGAATTACGGACTAACAAAAGCGAAAGCCATGGAACTTGCTTACGAATACGCTGTGGCCAATGCTGTAAAAATTCCAAATACATGGGAAGAAAACAAGTCAGCAGGGTTGATGTGGTTCAGAGGTTTGCGAAAGCGTTTCCCTTCCCTTTCATTAAGAAAACCTGAAGCGACAAGCCTCTCACGGGCTACAAGTTTCAATCGCACTAATGTTTCAGCATTTTATAAAAACTTGAAAACTGTTATGTCTAGGACTCACTTTCCACCAAACAAAATATACAATCTTGATGAAACTGGAAATTCAACTGTCCATATTCCACCAAAAGTTATTTGTGAAAAAGGCACCAAGCAGATTGGAAGCATGACTTCTGGAGAGAGGGGAGTGAATATTACGATGATAGTAGCTGTTAATGCGATAGGAAATCATGTTCCACCTATGCTAATTTTTCCACGTGTGCACTTTAAGGACCACATGTTATTCGGTGCTCCAGCTGGAACAATCGGACGAGCAAATCCATCAGGTTGGTCAAATGACGAGCTTTTTGTAGATTTTTTAAATCATTTCATAGCATGTGAGAAACCAACTGTAGCAGAACCAGTTTTGCTGATCATGGACAACCACGAGACTCATATTTCTTTGAGGGCAATTGATATTTGCAAGAATAGTGGGGTTGTTTTGTTAACTTTGCCTCCGCACACGTCGCATAAACTGCAGCCACTTGACCGCACAGTGTTTGGGCCATATAAAACGTTCTATAACAGTGCTATGAATGAGTTGATGTTGACTAATCCAGGAAAACCAGCATCAATATACGATATCTCAGGCATTGTAGGAAAGGCATTTACCAGAGCGTTCACCAAAGAAAATATTGAAAAGGGATTTAAGGCTACTGGAATTTATCCAGTTGATGAGAATATTTTCGGTGACTTTGAATTCATGCCTGCAAATGTTACCGACAGACCTTATGATTCTGGTGAACGAGAGGAAAATGAAGAAAATGGGAATACTGCTGTCTCTGAGCAGGGAGCAGAGGTGACATCAGGAGGGAATCATAAATCCCCAGAAATGCTGCGTCCATTTCCCAAAGCTGGACCACGAAAACAAACTGGAAGACGTAGAGCTGGGAAGACTAGAATATTAACGGATACACCAGAGAGAAATGAAATAAAAGACAAGAAATCAAAAAAGAAGAAGAAGAATGAAGCAATAGTCAAACGTCGCCTGGATTTTCAAGACTCCACCTCAGAAGAAGAAACTTTCGAAGTAATTTTACAAGATTCAAGTGATGATGATCTGGAAACATTGAGAGAAAAGTACCTCGATGAAGAAAAGGACAATGATAATTTTGAAGAAGGAACAGAATTGAAAGAAGGCGATTATGCTGTGACCTGCGTTGCTGGAAAGAAGAACATTTCATACTATGTCTCAAAAATCTCAAACGTTTATGGTGATGAGTATGAAGTTCAGTACCTAAAGAGAATTGGAAAAACCAATAAATTCACTTTGCCAGAACCAGAAACTTTCACTCTGTCTATGGCAGATGTTGTGTTGAAGCTCCCTAAACCGTGCACTATTGGAACATCCCAGAGGCAAAGTTCATGGTTGTATTTTCCTGTCGATTTCACTACCATGTATGATGTAAAGTAGGACTATGCATAATGTATTCAACTAAATACTAATAAAATGTTACCTACAGTGTTTATTTGACAAAACTTGGCATATTTTAGTTTTATTTCAAAATAAACTTTAATGGCCCAAGGTACAACCCCTAGTTGTACCTCGGGCCACATTGCAACCTCTGTTTTGAAGGGCTGTATCAAATTTCAAATGTATCATAAACCAGTTTTTGAAACAGCTTCTTCTGCAGAAAGAGGCAGATGTCAATTTCTGATCTTGAGCAGGTCGAAACATTGAAATAATTAAGCTGTAGAAAATAAATATTAAAATTTGGCCCAAGGTACAACACCTTCCCCTACACTTGGCGTTACTTGTATCCCTTTATTCTACACATTTCCTTAGAGTGGGATCTTCCACCAGAGCTGCAAACATCTCCTCTGCCACAGTCTCTGTGTCTTCAGTTACCACTTCACTGTCTTCAGTTGGAGATGGTGGTGCCACAGCTTCATGTCTATGTTGCACACGTGCATCCCTGGCCTCTGCCTGTAGTTTCAGGAGAGAAGATATCTTCTTATCCAATGATCTCAGTGGCAATTTCTGAGAGGGCATGGCGCCCTTCTTCAGGTATCTTTTACATGCTCTCACATCTGAAAGTAAAATATATTTATAATTCTACTGCAATATTATAACAATCTTATGCTTATTAATAATCCTACCCCACTGGAAGTAGCTTGTGTAGTCCACTTTAAGAAGAATAGGTATAAATAATGTAGCCTAATCCAGTGTATGAAGGTTATCTTTCCACAACTGGGACGTAATTAATATGTATGAAAGAAATAAACAGGTCATCTACAGTACACGTACAAAGGAATGTTTACTAACCTGGATAAAAATAATCCTCCTTTGAGAAATGCAAACCGCATACAATCATATATTTAAAAATCGGCTTTGCGATGCGAAGTACTCGACTCCATTCCTTCTTTAAACCTTTCTCTTTAGGAAAGTAATGCATTGATATGCCTCTTGTTGCCTTTGAAGAGCACTGTGGAACTGAACAATATCTATTACTCATTTTTCAGCCTCAGTTATTATGCAAAAGCTGAAAAAATGAGAGAAGATCACACACGTCAACAAAAATCGCAGGTTAAACAGCTGTTTGTTAATATTTCTATCACCATTCCTCTAGTTCCAGCTAAGCGGCAGTACCGTCGCTTGAGTTCGCGAATAGTGTGATATGATACTTGACAGTCCCATTTACTCAGTAATTAGGACCTCAAGAAGTGTAATGTCACTTGTGTTGTTTAGTAGCCCAAAGCTCTAAAGTGCTACTCATATTTTTTGCCACCTCAGAGTTGAAGAATTTTGTGTAATTTACAAGTGTTGAAATGAAGAGGAACAATGTTTATTTGTAGTTTCATATTGTAAACATAATGTTTTGTAACGTGTTTTAAAAGTACAACTTGCCGTATGAAGCACTCATTATACAAGAAACACGGTAATAATGTAATGACAAAACAACTCCAGACTACCTTTTTGGTTCAGGGCTTCCACATTATAGAATTAATATTATTATTATTATTATATCCTTAATTAAAATTAAACTTGTGTTAATGCCAGAATAAATTAGTTTCAGCAACAAGAATGCACATAATACATAATTTGACGATATAAGACTACTACTAATAATAAATCAAAATTAGTATTATTATGATGATAATGATAGTTGTTGTGTCAAGGGGCCGTTAATGGTCAGGGTGATATTGGAAAAGACAATGAAATAGGAACCACAACGAAAAACCAATTAAATGGAAAATATTTACTAAATGAAACTCAGACTGAAAGCACTCACAAAATGCAATTTAGAGTGAAAACACCTACAAAATGCAATTTAGCCGTAAACACTCCCAAAAAAATAATTTAGATCGAAAACTCGCATCAAATGCAATTTAGATTGAAAATACTTACAAGATTTATTTTAGATTGAAATTGCTCAAAAATGTACCGGAAGTTTAATTTCAAAATACTAACAAAATTTAATTTAGATGCACAGGGGAGCCAATGCTCAAACCAGTGCCATAAAGAATAGCAGGAAAGAGGAGAGAGTCCACCTCAAAGGCGGAAAGGGGGGGGGGGGGAACTGGATCCAGCTCATGAATCCCTCGGGGTCGCCACTCCCGAACTCACGAGCCGTGTACCCTTGAGGGTATATTGAAAAGAAAATAAGGCTGATCCCTCGAAGAGTGAGGATACCCTAATACCATCGGGGTCGAAAAGGAACAGAGTTGACCAAGAGAGGTCGACAGGAAAGAAGACGGAGACGAGCCCGGCACAAGTGGAAGCAATGCTGGACTCACCTTGGGCCCCGTGGTCGCCAACCCACGTCCCACTAGATGTGAGCCCCTGGGAGGAATTAGCATTATTAATTGTAAATAATTACAGTATTTAGCATATATGTATTTATATTTCTCAAGTCATCAAGAAACATTATGCATACACTGGTCTCAGCACGTCCTTTTTTATTGATATTACACATCAGTCTAACTGCCTGCAACAAGTTCCGTAATTACTATGAACATCGTCAGGTAGTATTGATTTCATTATTTTCCAATTAATACGAAGCTTCAATAATACTGCCATGCTACAAACAGTAAGCAATAATTATTATTACTATTCTGATTGTGGTAAACATAGATCAGTCACGGCTTATTCACAATTATGTAATTAGGTAACTACATTAAAGTAGCCTACATCTCGTGTGTTTCATTGTTGTTGTTGTTGTTGTTAATTGGTATATTGGGTCTTGGGTTGAGTAGGAATGCTGTGCTGCTTACTTCCGTTTGTCATAAACCTGTCAGTCAATATGTCACTGAAGCCCCCTTTCCACTTTTATCATTTGCAGAGTACAGAGATATAGTAATCATAATGTCATTAGTATTACGCTGCGTTTAAAGACGCCTGGGTGCCGCAATTTTGTCCTGAAAGGGATCTTTAACCCCTCGCATTTAAACACCCTTAAATACCAACTAACTGCGCCAGGATTTGACTCCACAGCCTTAGGCCCAGCAGACGACACGCAACCAGTCACAAAGAAAGAAAGAAAGAAAGAAAGAAAGAAAGAAAGAAAGAAGGGACGTGCTGAGTGAGTGAAGCAAGTAGTGACCAACTTAATGTTTTTGGAATGCGCGATGCGCAGACATCTGCAGTTTAAACCCGACTGCCAACTCCTGACGCGATATCAGTAATAATACATGCGGCTTCGGTGGCGTAGCCGCTAGCCTGCTGTGCCCAAGATCGCTGGCTCAAACTTGGCCAAAGTCGTCGGATTTTTAAGAGCGTTAAAATCCTTCAGTATGCCTTCCTTCAGAGGGGAAGTAAAGCCGGCATGTAAAAGAACCTACCACTACAATTGGTAGTGTATAGCCACATTTGTAAGTTATATTTGGCTGGTTCGCTCTATCAAGTACCAAAGTTCGTGGCTGAGTGTCAGTGACAGTGGCATCTGGAAGCCAAAGCTGGGAGCAGCATTCAGTTAAAATACCCTGCTATGGCCATTGGCTGCACACACTCTACTGTAGTAGAGCCATCACAATAACACATGTTATCTCCAATATTCCAACCACACACAAAAATACACTGACCTGTATGACCACATTGTCCCTGCCTCTATAATGAGCAACAATATCAAGTTAGTACCCAGATGGAGCTGTTTCAGCCCTTGTAAAAGATGTTTGGGAACCACACAAGCGCTTGTGATGACAGTTAGTACAATCTGAACTCTCTTGACCTGCCATTGCTTCCTGATAGGCTTCACCATCTCCAAATATTTGCACACTTTTTCAGCATTTTTAGCGTGCATGTTGTGCGTATTTGGAATAGGATCATCAGGACTTCCTTCAATCTTTTGTTGAAAATCACTATGTAAGGCCTGTTGTGTTTAACTGTCCTTTCGTTGAGAACTGACCAATCTCAATACAATCTGATACAATCATTTTCAGCCACGTTTTTTGAACCATACTGGAACCGGTACCGGTAATATGGAACCTTGTTCTCTTTTAAAAGCTGGAGTTTTCCACCTGGCTCTTGCTGCTGGATATTTGATACAGCACCACCCTTGCTTTGTTTCAATAAGAATTATATCTCAGCCATACCTTTGAATCAACTACTATGTCATTGTCCCCAAAATTCCCAAACCAATAATTGTATAATGTTGTGTGACAGCTTGAATGAAAGGGCGTAACTGTACCTTTTCCTAGGCCAAGACTGGTCTACCCCCCAAGATAAATACAACCCCGATCCTAGGGGTAAAATAAGTATCTTAAAGGATATCCCCGCCAGCTTTAGTAGATAACATCAGTCAAGCTAGAAGGACACTGGAGATCCCTGAGTGTGAATTTTGTATCAGGTGCCAACCAGTTAGTGCAGCGCACTCCATATTTCGGAAGAAGATTTGTTTTACTCATTTCAAGCACGTCTTTTGTTGATATTCGACACTTGTTTTTCCAAATTATTTCTTTGTCTATATTTTTGATTTTTTTATAAAGCCCAATTTTTTATTCACACTTAGTATTACAAAACTCCATATTTTTCTAACGGTATAAAAAAATGTAATGTGAAGCCCAATATTATAATTTATTTATTTACAATAAATTAACATTACATTGTGGGGTACACCCATTTTATTATTTTATTTCATTCGTTTAATTACAATTTTTATCATCAACATTTCACATCAAAGAAACATTAGACTTACGTGCATCTATAGTATTTTTGTTCTTAATTGAGCTGAAGAAGACCTCAATGTCAGGTGGAAGCTTGTACAATATACAATAGATATATTTGTGTGAGTACTGGTTGGCGAATAATTTAAACTTTGAAGATAATGAAAGGGAAACAGAAAATTTTAGTCTCGCAAGACTCATGAACACAGATGATCTGTCTTAAGAAGTGCAAACAAGATCAGGAAACAATAACAGCATGAGTGATGGTGTTAATTGTAATAATAATGATGATAATAATAATTCTTTTGGATTTTGTCAAAGGGCATAAATACATTTTAAAAAATATCTCGCGAACCAATAATTGAAAAAGTCACGCACTGATTCAAATTAAAGAGCGTAACGCCGTCTTTAGGTGGGATTACTTATTTTTCAAATTTTGCCAAAGGGCAAAACTACACATTTCAATTTTTTTAAACTATTTTTAACATTAATTTTATTTATTTAATTATTTATTCATTTAAATTTTATTTATCACTTTTTTCAGATTTTTCCAAAGGACCTTACTTCGTTTAAAAAAATGTCTCACAAACCAATTATTGTACGCAGTCGCGCAAGCATTCAATTTCAAATTAAGGAGCGCATCGCCCTCTATCTCTAGGACCATTTATATTTTTTTCATATTTGTGCCAAAGGGCACAACTGTACATCTTTATTCAGTACCTAATTAATTATTTATTTTACTGTCATCTATGTATAGGTAGATAGGTAATTTTCCCGACAGGGGGTGGGGGAGTAAACAAGCTGGGTGGTATTTCTTAGTTCGGGAACCGGGCTGTAAGAATTCTATCACACCCATTTTATTTGAACACGACAGTACCTTTGAATCAACTACTAGGACATCGACCAGAGATATCCAAAACCAAAAAATCGTAGAGAGTCGCGTTAGAGGTCAAATTAAGAGGTGTAACGGTACCTTGTCGGAGGGAAGATCATCATTTTAAATTGTGCCAAAAGGCTTAAATGCAAATTGCAAATTTGGGATTTTTAGCAATTTTTAAATGATAAACATTCTAAGGGAAAGAGTACGTCTTTCAAGATGGTATCCTACATATCCGTTCTTCCACCCAACCCCATCACCAGCATGAACCACTAAAGTTTCCTCAATTACCAAAAAATCCTTAAATCAGCAGATATTCCATAAGCATTCTATCCAACCCTATCTTTGAGACGCGACAATACCATTGAATTAACTACTAGGTCATCGACCCGAGATTTCCCAAATTAAAAATTGGATATTGTTGTACAACAGCTTGAATAAAAGAGCGTAACTCTAACTTTTCCTAGGTCAAGAATTTACTATCCCAAGATAAATACAAACCCTAACCTAGGGGTAAAATGAGGCTTATTTTAGAATTATATGTAGGTTATATCTCCGCCAGCTTTAGTGGATAAAATCAGTCAAGCTAGAAAGACACCGGGGAATCCCCAACCAAGTTCCTGCGCTGGCGATCCAAATACATTAAAATTACCATTTTCAAAATATCCAGCCCAGTACATGAAATCTATAATACATTATTTTAACTATACTTTAACTTTCATAATATTTCTATAGTATGTTTTTATGCACCCACTGAAGATGCAGAGGACTATGTTAAAGACTCTTTCTATGATAGTTTAGACCAACTGATGACATAAAATTGTTTTTGGGAGATGCAAATGCAAAAGTTGGTAATGAAGAAATATGGAAACAGTACACAGGAGACAACAGCCTTCATGATATTTCCAATGATAATGGACAAAAGCTAATCAGCTTAGCTATCGCCAAAAACCTTAAAATTATGTCCACTCACTTCCCTCGAAAAGATATTCATAAAGCAACATGGGTATCTCCTAATGGCATAACAAAAATCAAATTGACCCTGTTTTAGTGAAAAGTAGACACAAAAGTAGCATCGTAGATGTAAGAAGCAGGAGAGGTGCAGAATGTGGAACAGATCACTACCTAGTTATTTTCAAACTTAGACAAAAACTATGTATAGTCAAAAGATTGAAACAAACTACTGCTCCAAAAATTAATATCAAAAGGCTTACTGATCAAACCATAAAAATGATTTTAAACTGAAGCTAACCAACAGATTCCAAATCATAGATCAACCAGAATCAGGACAAACGGTAGAGGGAAAATGGCAAAAAATAAAGGATTCTATCACAACAATCGCCGAAGAAGTTGTCGGCTATCGAGAGAGTACAAAAGGGAAAAAACCTTGGTTTAATGAGGATTGCCAAAGATTAATAGACGATAGATTAAGAGCAAAAAAGTTGATGCTTACCAAACAAACTCTAACCAACAAACAAAATTACAAACAGATAAATAGGGAGACTAACAAAACATAACGAGCAGCTAAACGGAACTTTGTGAAAGATCAGCTAAGAAAAGCAGAAGAAGATAGCAACAAAAATAATACAAGAGAATTTTTTCGCTTTGGCAGACATTTTAAACAAGGGTACAAGGCAAGATCAATAGGGGTAAAAGATAGGAATGGCAATGTTGTTTGCAACCAAACAGAAGTGCTAACAACTTGCAAAAACTACTTTGAAGACCTCTTAAATTGTGAAGAAGTGGCAACAAACATTGAAGAGGAATTATACCTAAATGTCCAGCCAAGGATTAACCCTCCTACCTATGAAGAAGTTGAAAAGGTAGTTAAAAGTTTAAAAAACAATAAAACCCCTGGAGAGGATAACATAACAGCAGAACTTCTTAAAGGAGGTGGAAGCCCTTAGCTAAAAAAGGTTACATAACTTAATTGTAGAAATCTGGGAGAAGGAAGAAATCCCAGTAGAATGGAAGATGGCAGTAGTAGTTCCGATTCACATAAAGGGAGATAAATTCGAGTGCAATAATTACCGAGGGATATCATTAATAAGCAGCGCATATAAAGTATTCTCAAGAATAATCTACAACAGACCAGAATGTTATGCAGAAGAAATTCTTGGAGATCACCAAGCAGGATTTAGAAGCCAAAGGTCTACAACAGACCAAATTTTTGTCTTAAAACAAGTAATATCCAAATATTGGGAGTTTAACAAAACAGCCCATCTACTTTTTGTAGATTTCAACAAGGCATACGATAGTATCAATAGGAAACAAATGTGGAAATACATGCAGCGGAATGGAATACCAGAAAAACTTATCACTATGGCAAAACTGTGCACAGAAGGGTCCAAATGCAAAATTAGAATCAATAATGAATATACCGAAGAATTTAATGTCAACACTGGAGTAAGAGAGGGAGATGGACTCGCCTTTATTATTATTCAATTTAGCTTTAGAAGAAACATTGAAACGAGTAAACCAGCTCCACCCAGGCCTTGAAGTGGGAAACAAGATAAACATATTAGCTTATGCTGATGACATAACACTCATGGCAGAAAGCGAATACGATCTAAAAATACTCACAGAAACCCTTATTGAAGAAGCCAAGGAAGTAGGTCTAATGATAAATGAACAAAAACAAAATATCTAGTTGTAGGAAGGAATGCAGCACAAGTACAAAACCCCTTAACAGTTGCTTCATACGCTTTTCACAGATGTACTGAGTTCAGATATCTGGGGATTACCATAGACCAGAATAATATGGGAGAAACAGAAATAAAATCAAGAATTCTCAGTGGCAACAAAAGCTACTGGTCTCTGCAAAATCTCTTAAAGAGTAAAATTATATCTAGAAAAACTAAAGTGAGAATTTATAAAAGCATTATACTTCCTGTTGTCACGTATGGCTCAGAAACCTGGGTATTGTCCAAGCAAACTGAAAGGAAATTAGTAACTTTTGAAAATAGAATACTACGACGCATTTTCGGACCGATAGTAGAAAATGGCCAGTGGAGAATTAGAACGAATAAGGAATTGCGGGATCTCTACAAAGAACCGGATATCGTGGCCCGTGCCAAAAGCCAAAGACTGCGCTGGGCTGGTCATGTACATAGAAGAAGTAGAGAAAAGAATTTAAGGGCAGTTTTGGAAGGTGTACCCAGAGGAAGACGACCATTGGGACGACCGAGACTTCGCTGGTGGGACCAAGTTCAAAAAGATATGAGAAAAATCGGAGTCACGGAGGGCATAATGGATGATCGAGAAAGATGGCGCCGCGCTGTTGGCGAGGCCAAAAACCTGCTTAGGTTTGAGTGGCCATCTAGGTAGGTAGTAGTTTAACTTGCTACTGACTCGGCCATTATAAAGAAACAGGATTCTACATATTTCGTTGTCATTGATTGAAGTCCCCATTTATTACAATATCTTTCAAATTTTCAAATCACTAGTACGGACATTTTTCATTGCGGATATATTCTTGTGTCTCTCAGCAAGGGCTATATCATCGGCATAACAAAACTTCGCTGATTGCGATTTAGAGAGATCAGATGTACTTGTATATCACATCTATCTCACGTTCGTATGTCTTAATATGCTGCTAGGCAGCGAGAGTCATAAGCTCCTCCCATCACGCCAGCTTAACAGTTTAAGGCCTGTGGTGTGACATTTATGCCAGGGTATGTCACCTTTCGAAATTGAGATCAGCAAACGAGTAATTACTAAGCCGTTCTCACACTTCGCATAACCGTTTTATGCTCTGTATACAGATTGCACCATTGCTTTACTGCCTACGTTTGGGACACCCTGTCAACCCCTTTCCCCAATTTGACCACATAAACAATTTTTAGCGTTTGGATTTGCCTTCTACTTAAATTTCATTATATTCAATTTATAAGTTTAAACGCCGATTGATTAGTAACAGGTTAACAGATAATAATCAAACCGAAGGTATCTATGATCAATATACACCTCACGCTGGATAAATGCAATGTTTTGCCAAAATTAAAGACAGTAAGGTAACCTTATGTAAAAAGCATTTTTTTTATTTCCATTTCCATTGGGTTAACAACTAAGTAACACGGTAAATTTAGCCCAACCTAAACCAATGACTGTGGCTGTTGTCTGCTATCGGTTGCAAGTAGCTCAACTATTGAATGACAGTTCAAATATACTCATTAATTGTTTGACAGAAATATGGATTTTGATTTCTATTTATTAAAATGATTTCTTTAAACGAGTTTAAGAGTGAATCCTGTTTCAATTGTGGTTCTTAACACAAGGAATAAAAATGTTTCTTAATACACCAAATTCATGTTTCTTCAAATTATACTTCAGAGTAAACTTTGCAGCATAAAAGGGCATTTGACCCTCGTGAAGTAAGAGACGTATCTTCAAATTTATCTGCAGAGCAACTTTTGTTAGAACGTATAGCATATCACTTAAAGGATGCAAGGAAAACATAAACACAAAACATACACGAAGTGAAAACACACACTTAAAAGAAAATCAATTCATCCAATTTTCTTCAAAAGAACTGCCTGACACCAACAAGCGAAAATAAAAAAAAAGCACTTCCTTGCGCTAGTAAATAAATATGCAGCGGTGACAGCAATCGAGCTTATGATTGGTGCATCTCAACTATAAAAATAAACATAGTCGGTCATAAAGAGAGTTCGTTTCTTTCGACTATGATTGACGCGTTACAATTAATTATTTTACTCTATAAATGAGAGACTGCACAGTCATCTATCAAACAAAAAATCGAAAACTGAACTAAGGAATGCTGCCCATCGCTGTCTTATATCCTAATACGTACACTTGTAATATAATCTCGAAGTTATTTCACACTCGATCAAATGTCTTTATGACGTAAATTACCGTGAGTTCGTAGTTCAAAATTGAATCTGAACACCCAATATATTTCCTATAGATGTAACTTATTGACAACGCATATTAAAATTCACACTTGACACTACCAATGGGTTGACACAAAAGTTCTTGACGAAAGTGAAAATGATAATAATAATACATTTCTATACATTCCCTAATGTAATTTGTGGCACATGGCTGTATCTTCCATTACTACTCGACACTTTAATTAGTGGATTGATTACACCAGAACACACTGATCATTAACCAGCCATCACATGAATTGACAATACATTTTGTCGTGACGCCATTACACGTTCCAAGTATAAGATTCGATGGTTAATATAAAGTGTATTTGATGTGCAAGTCTACGATATTGGACTGACATTTTAATTATTCAAAGCACTTTCTACATATTATGGGGCAGGATTGTTACTCCCGCAACATGTCCCATTTACCAGGATATTAACCCCTAAATCATCTGATTTTATACATCATTAATAAATCGGGGATTACACATATATCACTATACCATTATCTTCTACTCACAAGTAGAACAATTATACTTCAATTATCACATATCCAATATTAGCCTAAGAATCGTTAGATCTTTCACTCTCCAACAATTATGTATAACAATATAATTATCGTTTATCAAAGATCTTTAGCCATTTCACAATGTCTTATCAAAGTTAGTCACTGTTTACCGGAATTTAATGTTCAAAAAATATGTAGAGTTATTATTATTATTAAACAAAAAATATTGTATTATTTAATGCATGTTCTAAATAGAGACAATAATTTTGAGATGCCACCAGCCCTGATGACACTTAAAACATACTGTAAGACATAATATATATACTATGAAATATAGTTAGGAAGAATAACTTGAGGATCAACCTCGCCTACAAGTATAAGCGTAAATTTCAGGGAACGATATAAATAACTTAAATTGTTCGCATGTCAATATAGATCAAAATTATGGAATATTAGGAAATTCATTGCAAAAATAAGATTCACATAACAAGTTGGAAGGACTTTAAAGATGTTTTGAAGTGGATGATCCCACGGCACGGAATGAAACCATGCACCACGATTCCATAATGGTTCCATCCTAGGGAACGGTTGCATCCCAGCATTCGCCTACTGCCATCTCTACGTCCACAGCAATATGCCCGGGATTGGCATCGTTCCCAGTACTCCATTCTGCTCTATCGGTACCGCTCACCTTGCCATTAGGCTTCCTAGCCGGACATCTCCTTCAAACAGCTGGGCGGTAATATCAGACTCCTACTCGATCGTCCTCGACTCGTTCAAATATGGTCATACACGTCCGGCATTGTAATGATGTAGTCCACAGTCTTTATGTATTATTTGTCTGATTGAACAGTACAGTAAACTCTCTCGAGTATTATTGGTGAATTATTTCACTGCTAACTAGAACGTTTCAAATATCCGTGTAATACTCTATTTCCAGATATGTCTGGCTACTTCAAACACTGAGTTCATAATTAGTGAATAGTGATATTTCCCAAGTCCATAATATCATGGTCACTTACAATCACTTCATATTTCAACATGTATCCAGTCCACAAGGTATTGAGCGTTTCGGTGACGCTTATAGACAGTCAAATAATCAGTCAGCTAGAATAGAACAAGTCCATGTCCACATACCTTTGCATTTCCAATATTCACGTAAGATGTAGATTTTCACAATCACTTTTCAAATTACAGTAACACTGTATGATATAACATCGCTTGTTATTAGTATTACTCCTTTACACCACTTGTGCAAGTAAAAACTTTGCGCAGAATATGTCTTTAGACAAACGCGCAGAGTAACGTTGTCTTTTCACCTTTGAAGAATATAACAGCGGCGCAACCGCGAGGACTGATACACATAGCACGGCAATAACACGATGAAAAAGCTATCTCACTATGACACAAGCATGACGACAAAAGCAAAACAAGCATGCCTTAGCTCTCCAAGCTCCAGCTTATATACGCTTCCAAGGTCAAGTATCGATTCATGCGGCAACATTACGTAGTGCGATACTCTTCCTACTATTGACTCCTGCGTTGCAAGGTTCTGGAATATGTCTTTTGTACAATAAATCTTCACAAAATAAGTAGAATGTTAACACAAAATAGTATTCGCAGGTGCTTATTCCTTCAACTTCCATATATCCGTAAAAACAAAAATATTATACCCAAGCATTTCCTGGCGAACTCTCATGTCACGCGCTAAATTGAAACATTGTAGAGGGACAACTCGTAGTGACCTCGGCCTCGTCTAAGCGCGCTCAATTCAAGTATCGAATCATGCTAGCCTCCTCACTACTTCTTATCAGGGTACAATATGTGTCTCCATATTTTCATTCTGAATACAGTTTTCGTTCCCACTTGCAATACTATGAAGAAATGTGTGTTTCTTCATGGTTTCCATGTGGATAAACTTTTCTTGGCCATTGCTACATGAATATGGCATCCTGTGCATCTACTATTTAATCGAAATTTTTATGTAAATCTCCCTCGCACGTAGTACATGAATATAACTCCTGACCACTGTGGCATAACATATGTGCCTTCATGTCTTTTCTACATGTACTTTGCTTTGCACATTCCTCATGATCATGGCCTTATACTACTGACGATTCTTAAGTCTCTCCTATTGTCCTTTCTGAGAACTTTGCTTCGCATGTACTACATGAATTACGCTGCCAACCACTGTGTGATCAAATATCTTGGCATATATGCTTTCAGAGAATGAATTTGTTTCGCACGTACAACATGAATAAGGCTTCAAACCACTGTGAATAAACATGTGAATCCACAAATGTCTTTTCTGGTAAATTTCACCTCACACGTACTACATGAAAAAGACTTCGATCCTCTGTGAGATAACATACGTATCTTCAATTTTTTTCCTAAGCAAATTTGGCTTCGCACTTATTTCATGCTTCTGTTTTCTCACCAGTATGACAAATCATGTGTGTCGTTAAATATCCGATCCCGGAATAAATTTGCTCCACGCGTAATATATGAATATGGCTACAGACAACTGTGATATATGTCTCACCCAAATTCTTTTCATAGTCAATTTTGCTTCATACGTACTACTTTCGAACCGCAGTGGGATAAAATGTGAATCTTCAAAGCTTTCTTCCGAGCAAATTTTGCTTCGTACTTACTACAGGAGTATTTACCTCTATGAATAATCATATGCTTGTTCAAAGTGCTTTTCCTGGGAAATTTTGCTCCGCACGTATCACATAAATGTTTCCTTAGACCACTGTGACATACGATATGTATCGTCAAATATCGTTTCTGGCTAAATTGAGCTTCACATGTACTACATGAAAAAGGCTTTAATGCACTATGGGATAACATATGGCTCGCCAGAAAGCCTTTCTGAGAAAATTTTGCTTCGCAAATACTACAAACCACTGTGTGATAACATGTGTCTCGGCAATTGTCCTTTCTGAGCAAAAACCTTGCTCCGCAAGTACTACATGAGAAAGGCTTCAGACCACTGCGAGTAACCATATGAACCCTCAAACTTTTTCTCCAAGCAAATTTGGCTTCGCAGATACTACAGGAGTATGGCCTCTGACCGGTATGTATAATCATATGCGTATTCAAGCTGCCTAATAGAGTAAATTTTGCTCCGCAAGTGCTACAAGAATATGGCTTCTGACCATTATGATGTAACATGTGTTTATTCAAACTCCCCACCCTAGGAAACTTCGCTTCACAAATACTACATGAGTATTTCTTGTTGAAACTATCAATTAACAACTGCTTTCTCAAAAGTGATAGTCTCGAAAAGTTCTCTTTACATACATTACATTTGCATGGGTAGCTGCCAGTATTCACGGTTCCATCGATAGGTTGCACTTGTCCTCCAGTGTATTCGAATGCATTAATTTTCCTTGCAACCGAATCGGACGTATCTGTACAAGGCCTGAAATATTTAGTATGTAATATATAATAAATAATATATTATATTTTGTATAATAAAGGAATACTCTCGATATACAGAGATCTTATTAGTGAAGTGACAATTGGGGAAACATTCAGTAGTACGCATACCAAGAAAGTTGTTCTTACAAGTACCAGGAAATTGCGTTGTTTTAACATTAAATGAGATGCTCATAGAGTCTCGATATCTTATGAAAACAAATATAGTACACAATGCAGAGGTAAATACATTTGAAACACAATAGAAACGCTTGAACATGGAGAAGGGCAATCGCATCAACATGCTTACGAGGTTGTTAGTCAATCTGATCTATTATCGGTTCAATTAACAAGATATGGGAAATTCATATTTCCAGTGCGAGTGTTCAAATTTCACATTCCGGGAGAATATTGCAATACTCCAACTCTTTGAGTGAATAGGGGCACTGAAATAAGAAGTTGCAATGGCAGGGTTTTGCGACGATATATTAATTGAAGGAATCTGGGACCATTTTAACCCCACGTGGGTGTAACTAACGCTAGGTGACACACATTAATGTACATTTAGCAGTTAAAGAAAGGCCATTGTGGCTTGTTCAATCAAGGAGGGTGTATCGGATGTGCAGGCTATGTGTGTGTTTGAGTCTTCAGTATTTCGTTTGGTTGATGCTGTCTCCATGTTTCCCTGTCCTGAGCTAATCGTTTTATCTCTACATAGCTACCACATCCTACATCCGAGACCATCTATTT
The DNA here is from genome assembly GCA_946902985.2 of Meconema thalassinum. NCBI lineage: Eukaryota > Metazoa > Arthropoda > Insecta > Orthoptera > Tettigoniidae > Meconema > Meconema thalassinum. Next base: position 156,585,312 of record OX336388.2, on the reverse strand, counting down.
AACATATTCTAACCTTGGTCTACTCCTGGGTGACTTATTAAGTGTCCTACCAACCTATCTCTCCTCTTCATTAGCAGCCACCAGAATCATATCTCCAACTCGTCTTAATACCTCTTCATTCGTATCCCTATCTACCCACCTGATGTTTATCATTCTCCTGTCACTCCAAATTTCAAACGCTTCAATTCTCCTTTCAATTCCTTTTCTGTGTAAATGTCTTCCTTGCCTGTGGTAACCTACCTTTTATATCCTCTTTGCTTCGTCCATCAATGGTTAATTTGTTTCCTAATTTACACTATCAATTGGAATACAACCAAATTTTGTACGTGCTATGTGTACATAAACAGATATAACCGAGCGTATTCTTAAGAGCCACCAGGGCTGCCAACTGTTAATAAATGCTCTGAATTTATTTTATCCAAATACCAATATATCAGAAATTATGCAAGCCGACAGCTTTAAACTATGCACACGCATATTACCTGGCATTTTATATTAATTTGGAGTAACCTATATACGTCCGTGCTTCAAACATGATTCTAAGCCTGCTGAGAGGTCCAACTTTAAATACATGTAACTTCTATACTATCATTTGGATTTCAACCACATTTCGTATGTGCTATGTGTGTCATAATAGATATGACTAGGCGTATTCTAAAGAGCAATCGGGGCTGCCAACTGTTAATAAATGCTGTCTCTATTTTTGTTACCCTAATATCAATATATCAGAAAGTATGCAAGCCAATAGCTCTAAACATTGCACACGTATAGCACCTGGCATTCTACATTAATTTGGAGCAACTAATATACGTAAGTGCTGTCAACTTTATTCTAAGTCTGCTGATATGTCCAATTTTAAAATGCATGGAACTTCTATATTAACTAATGGATTTGATTCAAAATTGACACAATAGATCATATTATTTCAGATTATTTCTGACCAATACATGCATGACATTGTTGCCAACATGATTTTACGCGCGCTGTTAGATCCAATGTTTAACTGCATGTAACGTCCATGCTATCCATTGGACTTCAAGCAAATTTTGTATTCTGAACCCTAAGATATGGAACTAATAATATATTCAGTCACCAGGGCTGCAAACTGTAGTACTCTACATTATGCCAGGTAAACAGTATTTCGAACTAATAAGAAATTTCGATATTACCAACTAAATTTCGTCATTATTCTAGATAGATCCATATAGACTAATCATTGGCATGAATCTTAAATTTTAAGAAAAGTAGGCTCTTCAGTTCGTCATGGAACGTCTTGTTGTATTACAATTATTCATCTTCTCCATGAATTCCTTCCTCAAGACAGAATCCATACCATTTAATAACTCAATCAAAACATCTGGTGTGTCGGCAAAGATGACGATGTCATCGGCAAATCTCAGAGTTGAAATTATTTGTACTTGAATCTTTACCGCTACTTTGATTTTTTCTCCAATTTACTTCATTGCTTTTCCAATGTATAGATTGAAAATAATGGGTGATAAGTTGCAGGCTTGCCTTACACCCTTCCGAATACCAGCTTCTCTCTCAAGTCCCTCCACTCAAATAACTGCTATCTGGTTTCTGTATATATCGTAGAGCACCCTCCTATCCCTGTACATTATTGCAATCGTTTTCAAAATATCAAACAACTTATTCCAATCATCGTTATCAAAGGTGTTTTAAGTTTAGAAATGTCATGAAAGTTCTCGTATTCTTCCTTATTCTAGCTTCTAAAATCAGCCTAAGACATAGTACAGCTTTCCTTGTTCCTACGGATCTCCTGAAGCCAAATTGGTCTTCACCCAGCCTTCTTTCTATCTGTATTTCTATCCTCTTGTAAATTATTCTTGTCAGGATCATTGAAGAATAAGTGATCAAGCTGATTGTATGGTAATCTTCACATCTGTCAGCTCCCGTTTTCTTCGGTATAGGGATGATGACATTCTTCTTGAAATCAGAGGGTACCTCACCGGTCTCAAAAATCCCACACACCAAGTGAAATAACCTAATCAGACCTTCATCACCTATGCAGCGTAGCATCTCAATCGGTATATCATCTATGCCTGGAGCTTTGTTCCTGCTTGAGTCTTCTAATGCTCTGTCAAATTCTGATCTCATTATCAAATCTCCTTTCTCATCCTCATCAATTTCCTCTTCCTTTTCCACATCATGATTCCCTTATACAAACACTGCATCCGAGTCCTTAATAGTACAGCACATAGTCTTCCTTTCCCCAAGAGAACTCTTAAACCTTCGATAAGCTGCATCTACCTTTCCTAATTTCAGACAATTCTCTATACTTACACATTTCTCTTTCAAACATTTTTCTTTTGATTCCATACACTTCTTGTTCACCTCATTTCTCAGACGTCTGTATTCGGCTTTTCACCTTTCATCTCTTTCATTTTTGTTCATCCGCCATTCGTCCATTAATTCCTGCGTGATCCACGCTTTTCAACCTATTCTTTCTTTCCTACCAATGTTTTCTTTTGCGGCTTTTGTTATTTCATTCTTCAAAAGTGCCCATTCCTCTGTAATTGTATCATGTTCAGGGTTTTTCTATATTCATTCCTTTATACTCGCCTTGAATAGTTTGTTCACTTCCTTCCTCTTTCAGTCTGTCTATTGCCCATGTTTTGACTTATCTTCAATTTCTTCAACTTAAGTCTGCATTTCATAACAACCAGATTGTGGTAAGAGTTTATGTCGGCACCGGGATATGATAAGCAACCCATAATCTGGTTTCAAAATGTCTGCTTGACCATAATGAAGTCGATTTGGTAACGCCCTGTATCTCCCGGTCTCATCCATGTGTATATTTTCTTATTGTGGTTTTTGAATAAAGTGTTAGCTATGACCAACTCATTCTCGGTGCAGAAATCCATCAGCCTTCTTCTTCGATCATTGCTTTCACCTACTCCGAATTCTCCTACTATTTTCCCCACTCTTCCTTTTCTTACCACAGCATTCCTATCTCCCATTACTATAATATTTTCATCTCCCTTGACATACCTCAGAACTTCATCTTTATCTTCGTAGACCTTTTCAACATCTTCATTATCAGCTTAACTGGTGGCCATATAGACTTGTAACACTGTGGTACACTTTGGGTTTGTATTGATTCTTGCTACAATTATTCGTTCACTGTCTTGTTCATAATATTCTACCCGCTGTCCAAGTTCCCTAGTCAATATGAGACCAACCCCTGCTTGACCAGAGTTTGATTGAGTCCCAGTGATCCTACAGTCTCCTGCCAGCGCATTTCCCTAAACCCATTCAAATCCAACCTCAAACTAACGATTTCCCTTTCTAAGTTTTCTATATGGCTACATGATTTCGAAAATACTTATGTTATCACGCTTAACAACTAAAACAATCGGGGGGCATAGTTATTGAGTAGATGGTTGGTTGGTTCCCTAGTTTAGGGCTGCGACAACGCGGCCATGTAGCCCCATGTACTTTGCGTAAGTGCAGAATCTGTCAGATAACCGGTGTTAATTGTTAATTGTGATGACTGTATTAGTGTGTTATCTGTTTTTAATTCAAGTAAGGACTGCAGACGATACTTTCAAGTAGTTCCTACTTTCGCTACCAAATGCTACCGTCCACGACACCAGGCTGCGAACTTGGCTACTACCAGATGCCATCGCAACCATCGCCCGATGAGGAACGTTGGAACTTCACAGCATTAATCAAACATAACCAAAAAATTTTGCTTCACACAGGTTAATTAGTGGAAAGTTCCATTACATGCCATAAATCTAAGACATGGGTCCGCCGGCTTCACTTCCCCTCCGACGGAATGCATACTATGGGATTATTAACACTCATAAACATCCGACGACTTCGGCCGGGTTTGAACCCGCGACCTTGCGCATAGAAGCTCAGCATGCTACCAACTACGCCACCGAAGCCGCTTATTGAGTAGAGATGACTGATTAGTCGAAACATCCAATTAATAAAGCCTCATGCTAAATATGAAGGTGGCTTGTTACAATGTACAGAATATGGTAACCCTACCAGATAAAACACACTTGATTGTGAACAGTAGGGAAGTAAGGAGAGATCTAACACCCCACCACTACTCCCAATGCAAGCCGCTATCTTCCGAACCCTTGGTCGGATTTTGACGAATGACGTGATGTACGACTTGGAGTGATGTCCCCTTTCCTATGGACCACTAGTTATATATATAAAAAAGTTTTGTTTTGTTTTTGAAAATGGGCGATATTTCCAAAGCCAGATATGATAGAACGTTGTGTAATGGTTCAAACGAAAGGTCTCTATGTCCTTTATTGTTAGAACAAAAGTTTATATTTTTACGTTCTTTTTTTTGAAAAAAGTCCAATTTTGAAATGCTTATAGTTCGGAAACTAAGAAGTTTACAAAAATGTTTGACATAAACCAAACCATGTTTCAAGTCTCTAGGACAAAAAGTGTGCAGATACTAGCTAGATACTAGCCTAATTTCTAGCGAACTTTGCCGATTTCTCGCGAACGCATGATTTGATTTTGATGTATGACGTGTCGTAGGACTTGGGTGACGTCCTCCTCCCTATGGAGAACGTATTTTCACCCCAAAATAAAACTACCCCTACTAGGGGTGAAATAGTAATATGAAGCAATTTTTGTCGTAGAGACTTGAAATTTATTTTGGGGGTAGAGGGGGTAGGGATCTTTTATTTATGTCTAACACACTTTTTTTTTATAAAATTCCTAATTTTGGAAATACAGCCCATGTTCAAAATGGAAGTTTTTTTAGTTTTTATTCTAGAGACTTGAATCTTGGTTTGGGGGGTAGAGGGGGTAACGACCTTCCATTTAGGTGAAACAAACTGTTTTGTAAAATTTCTAATTTTGAAAATACTATATAGCCCATAGAATGCAAACACATTTGCCATTGAAATCAAATGTTTTAAGTATCCGTATTGATATTAGAATTAAAACGTTTAAAATTATACGCCAAATCAATACTTAACAAATATATATCTTATATATTGGGACATGTTTCGACCTTCAATGAGGTCATCTTAGGCTTAAAATGAAAATCAATTAAGAATTAAAAACTAAAAATAGTATATATGACTTAAAACTAAATAATAAATGAAACGGTCTTCTTCTTCAAGTGCCTCGTCCTCTAAGAACATTGGCGATCAGTAGCATGATCTGCTGTTTGTCCATTGCTGTTCTAAATAGTGAAACTGTAATAAGTCTAAATCACTGGCTTAAGTTCTTTAGCCAGGATATTCGTCTGCGTCCCGGACTCCTAATGCCATCAATCTTCCCTTGGATAATTAATTGCAAGAGGTGGTATTTGTTGTTGCGCATAAAATGACCAAAGTATTCTAGTTTTCTCCTTTTGATGATACTGAGAATTTCCAAGTCCTTAAAATCCTGCGATACGTCCACATTTCAAACGCTGTCAGTTTCTTATTTAAAACCTCGGTAAGTGTCCATGATTCAACTCCATAGAGCAGGACACTAAAAACGTAGCATCGAAGCAGTCGGGTGCGTAATGACAGACTTAAATCGCGGCTGATCAAAACATTTCTCAATTTCATGAAAGAACTTCTGGCCTGCTCAATTCTACAGCGAATTTCCTGATTTAAGTCCCAGTTATCATTGATTTGACATCCTAAATATTTATATGATGAAACCCTTCCAATTCATTCATTACCAAGTGTTAGAATGCCCTGAATTTCATCTTTGTTACTACTAACAACCATCCACTTAGTTTTTTCTACATTTAAATGTAATCCCATGGCATTACTCTCTTCATAAATAGAATCCAGTAGTGTTTGTAGATCATCCATACTTGTTGCAAGGATGAAAGTGTCATCAGCATATCGGATGTTATTAATGATAGATCCATTTACTACTCCTCCTTGAGACTTTCCATCAAGTGCATCTTGGAAAATCTTTTCAGAATAGATATTGAAGAGGAGTGGAGAAAGAATGCAACCTTGGCAAACTCCCTTCATAATCGATACTTCTTCAGACAGCTGACCATCAACACGTACAGCAGCACGTTTGTTCCAGTACAGATTTCCAATTAATCGGATGTCACGTCCATCTAGTCCCAGGTCACGTAAAATGTACATAATTTTATCGTGTTGAACAGTGTCAAAGGCTTTTTCATAATCGATGAAACACATGTAAACATCGACACGAACATCACGGCATCGTTGAATCAACACCTGAAGACTGAGCAATGCCTCCCGAGTTCCGAAACCACTCCTGAATCCAAACTGTGTGCCACCAATGTTTTCCTCACATTTATGATATAACCTTAAGTGCAGGATTTAAAGGAATTACTTCAGGGCATGACTCATTAAACTGATCATTCTATAGTCTTTTTGAGAATCGGTATAAAAGTTGATTCGAGCCAATCATGTGGTATGTATCCACTTCGATAGATGTTATTGAACAAACCCACCAGCAAGGAAAGAGATCGTTCATCCTTGAGAAGATTTAGTATTTCAATGTGCAATTCATCTGGACCTGGAGCCTTTCCACTCTTCGATATTGTTATGGCAAGTTCAATTTCATCTCTTGTAATGTCTATGCCATCGCCCGTTCGAATACCATGATCAACACTTCTGTTGTCTTCGAATAGAGTTTCAATGTAGCCCTTCCATTCTGTAAACTTCTCTTCAGTACTAGGGAGAATGATGCCATATCTATTTTTGAGAATCCCAATCCCTCTGCTCTTATAAATCCCAGCTGCTTGCTTAACCTTTTTATACATGTTGAACGAGTCATGCTTTGCACACAGTTCTTCTATTTCGCTACATTCCTTTGAAAGGTGTTGTTCTTTGGCAGTACGGATTTCCTTCCGTATTAATTTCTGCAATTATCTGTACTTTATCGGGTCATTATTCTTGGAAGGTCTTCTGTAATCGATCAATTGTAGAATTTTATCTGTCATCCAAGGTTTGCTTTTCCTACTCTCCGTGGCCTGTAGTTTTTCTCGACACACTTCATTCACTGTGGATTTGAATTGGTTCCAAGTGTCTTCAATATTACGTGCATCCTTGTTCGACTGCACATAATCTAGTTTTGTACTCAATGCTGTTTGGACATCATTTCTCAATACAGGGTCTTGGAGCTTATGGATCGCAAAATGATTGCTGTGCCTCACTGGGTGATATTTTTTCAAGTTCAAATTCATTGTGGCTAACAAAACATTATGATTGGAGTTAATATCAGCACCAGGATATGTCTTCAAACTTTTTAGGGAATTTCTGAATCGCTTATTGACGAGGATATAGTCAATTTGATTCCTGACATTATTGTCGATGTTTGAGGTCCATGTGTAAAGACGACGTGGAGGAAGCTGAAAATGAGTGTTTGCTATGATGAACTCCTCCTCTTGGCATAGCTGGACCAATCGATCACCTCGATCATTGCCACTCTCTAATCCGAAATTACCCACTATATCAGCGCGTCGACCATGACCTACAGAGGTGGCCAAATTATTAGACTAAAACTTGAAAAATAACATATTTAATTTTCCTGGTTAGGCTTACAAATGAAAATTAAACATGCATGAGCGTCAATACTTTGTATGCATTCCTTTGTTAGAAATATGCATTTTCAGCCTTTTGGGCATACTTTCATGAGTGTTTGGCAATTGTTTTTGATATTATTGCCATGGTGCCAAATCCGTACTAAAGTTTCAATCAGCCCAATTGTTGTTATAACAGTGGTTTTCTCGATTTTCTTCTTGACAATAGCCCTCAACTTTCAATTGGATTCATGTCTGGGCTATTTCCGGGCCACGGAAGCACAGAAAGTTTTTTATCACTGAGGAATTGCGTCACTTTCTTGGCCGCATGACAGGGTGCACCGTCATGCATGAAGACACAAGGATTTTCCCCAAACCAATCGCTTATCTGAGGTAAGAAACGCTTCTCAAGGACTTTTATATATTGGTCCTGCTTCATGGTACCCTCTACAATATATAATCTTCCGGTTCCATACACAGACATCACACGCCAGACCATAACTTTCTTTGGATATTTTACTGTCTGTTGTACGCACTGGTGATGAAGCTCTTCTTCTGACCTCCTATGAACGTACTGACTCATTTATTCACTTACTTAAAATATAGATTCATCACTGAAGCAAACCTATTAACACTTTTTCATTTTAGTAGTGCAATATCGGTATTATTTCAAGTAATAAAGGAACAATAATAACAACAATTTTATAAATTTCGAGTGAGCATTGTTAAACCTGCGATAAAAGTAGTTAATGTTTGTAAAACTACTATTTTGATGTTACATACCTTCTTCCAGTTGTATGTAGACCAATCTTCCTGGCCCTTTGCCCATTCTTAGCTCTTTTTTGCCATAACTGGAGTGATCTTTGCTTTTCTTCTGGGTCGTCTAGGTTTCATTCCCTATTAAACAATGTTGTTCTTACAGTTTTAGCAGATACATCTATGCCACTACTTTTCAAATTATTTCTTAGCTCATTGCTCGTAGCTGAGCGATGGTTTCGTGAAATTGAGATCAGTTTTGCACACCACTAGGGCTTAATTTACTTTCCCACCACATTTTCCCTTTCGTTAAGACTGGTAAACCACTCCGTTTCCATCTATTTTATTAATTCTACTCCCTGATTTTTGTGCAATATTGAGTCTTGTTGCTATCTCCTGCTGAGTGCAGTGTCCTTATTCAAGCAGTTTTCTTGTTATCCCAATTTTCCTTGGGGACATATCACGTTTTCTCCCCATTAACTTAAAATTCCCTTGATGGGTCGATGTGATGCACTGCCTTCAAATCACGTCGCAAATAAAGGTTAAAATATCTCAGCATAAAGCTCCAGAGCTTTGTTGATGGAATTAAGTGACAGATAATAACTAAACAATCACTAAATTCTTGGTAAATTTCAAACAAACAACCACATGTGCATAGAAATAAATACTTCCTTCAGATAGCAGACAATCAATTCTAACAGTTTTGCCAAACTATGAGACAGAAAATCCTAAAAACATTATCCAAATGTCCCTATAGCTTTGTAACATCTCCAGTGCCAGTTCCCATAGAAAAACAAATGAATATGTACTCAGCAAAATTGAATAATGGATTTTCAGACCTTTAGTCTAATAATTTGGCCACCTCTGTAACTTGGCATTGAAATCGCCCATCTCAATGGTAATCTCATGCGTTTTGGTGAAAGGCAAGGCCGTTTTGACTTGGGCGTAGAACGCTTCGATGTCTTCATCTGTTGCATAACAAGTTGGAGCATACACCTGGATAATATTCAGTAATATCGGTTTGGCATTGAATTGTAGAAAAATTACCCTATCGGACGCAGGTACAAAGGCCTTCACTGTCGCAGTAATATCTGGGTGTAATACGAACCCTACACCATTATAATGGTGGGGGATTGTCATTGCCTGCATAATATGCCTGGTAACCATTGACGTTACATTTTCCAGAATTAGGCTAGCGCATCTCACTAATTCCAAGGATGTCAACTTTTAGTCTTTCCATTTCTCTGATGGCATTGTGAGTCTTTCCACTTTGAAATAAACTGCGGACATTCCAAGTGGCTATCCTTTTCACGACTGGCCCGGAGATTCTTAGCACCCTCTGCCCACTTAAGGGCTGCCGGGGACTAGGGGCCTTGGCTTTAGATTGTCCAGTCATGCTAAAGATTATCCTGGGGAAGATAATGTGGTGGTTTCCCGTTGCCTTCCACATTCCCATGCCGTTGACCAATTGTTATTGATTCCTCCACCTTTAAGGACAATTTCTTATCCTAAGGACAAGAGAGTGCCCTGCTTCATCATGAAGATGAATTTGGAAGCTTATCCCGGCCTCCGTTCGGCCTCCTCCCATCTGATACCTGTCCCAGCCTTGGAGCAGATACTTTTTACTCCATTAATCCCGAGCACTGGGCTGCCACTTCCGCCAGTTACACTGTACCAAAGAAACGTTAATAAAAATAATTGTAATAAATGAAATATGGTAATAAAATAGATATCCTTACAAATGCATTATTAAATAAAATAAATGTAATATTGGTCTTTTTTACAATAATTTTTCAAAAGTAGTTAGAAAATAAGAAATATTAATTGTGAGTTACTTTATAGGTGGATAAAGACTTAATGTATTTTATAAAATTTTGCATTAAATACTACGGGAGGATTTTAATACGACGGTTGCATTAAGGAGGATAATACATAACCAAACACTATTTAACACTTTTAAAGAAGAGCTACACATACCTTAATATCATTTCAAGAGTCCCGATTTTCATTGTTTTTATAAACGTTTGGATATATGTTAGAATTCCCACATATCCACAATGGACTTTTCACTCAAATTCTTATACGAATTCCGAAATTCTCCATCCTATACAACAAGGTTAATTCATGTTCGTCGTAATAACTGGTTGGGACCTATTAAAAAAACTCCGTATTGAAGAAGATTCAGCTTATTAAGCACGCTCTGAACTGAATTATTTTATTGATTTTAGAACTTGATTTTCTAAATTATTTTTGTATATATTTTGATTGAAAAATATGAAAGTCCTTAAGTCATATATACTATTTTTAGTTTCTAATTCTTAATTGATTTTCATTTTAAGCTGAAGATGACCTCATTGAAGGTCGAAACATGTCCCAATATATAAGATATATATTTGTTAAGTATTGATTTGGCGTAACATTTTAAACGTTTTAATACAGCCCATGTTCAAAATTAATTTTGTTAGGACCTTTCATTTACGTGAAACAACCCTTTTTTGTAAAATTCCTAATTTTGAAATAAAACCCATGTTCAAAAATATTTTTTTGAAAAAAAAATGAAAATACACACTATTTTTAGACTGAGAGTGGGATAGCAATTTTTTGGAAAAAATAAAAAAATCTCAAATACTTTCCGACCACGGTGGCCATGCCCCGACAAAATCAATGGATATTTCGATGGGACGGCGGGACGTGATAAGACGGTTCGTTTTCCGATGTGACTGACCACGGTGGCCATGCTTGCAAATGCATTAATCGATATTTCATGAACCATGGATCGCAGAGGCTTACGCGATGGTTCGATTAAGGGTGTGTGTAGATTTTTCCTTTTATTAAAAACTCATGCTTGGTGAAGGCATGATTGAAAATGAAATATCCTCAGCATGCTTTCAGTCGACCGACCAGGTCAGGGAATGGAATGAATGAAGTCCCCATCTTGCGACGAGGATATGAACTGTGCTGGCTGCTGAAGCCTGTCGCACTCCCCTGGGACAATGATTAAATGAATGACAGATGAAATGAAATGAGAGTGGAGAGTGTTGCTGGAATGAAATTGTGACTGGGAAAACCGGAGTACCTGGAGAAAGACTTGTCTGCCTCCGCTTTGTCCAGCACAAATCTTACATGGAGTGACTGGGATTTGATCCATGGACCCAGTGGTGAGAGGCCAGCGTACTCCGAATCCAAATCCAACCAAACCAAACCGCACTAAACCGAACTAAACTGAACCAAACCTGCTGTTATTGGCGATGTCCAAAGGAAAGGGGTAACGCTCTACCTGGTCGGTCGACTGAAAGCATGCTTTGAATTTTTATTTCCAATCATGCCTTCACCAAGCATGAGTTGTTGAAAAAAGAAAAAGCCTACACATACCCTTAAACGAACCATCGCATAAGACTCTGCGATCCATGGTTCATGAAATATCGATTAATGCATTTGCAAGCATGGCCACCGTGGCAGCGAACCAACGCATAAGACTCTGCGATTCATGGTTCATGAAATATCGATTATTGCATTTGCAAGCATGGCCACCGTAGCCAGCCACATCGGAAAACGAACCGTCGTATCACGTCCCGCCGTCCCATCGAATTATCCATTGAATTTTTCGCGGCATGGCCACCGTGGCCGGATGGTATTTTTTCCCCGAAAAATTGCTATCCCACTCTCAGTCCAAAAATAGTGTGTATATTCAAATGTTTTTCCAAAAAATATTTTTGAACATGGGTTATAGTTCCAAAATTAGGAATTTTACAAAAAGGTTGTTTCACGTAAATGAAAGGTCCTTACCCCCTCTACCCACAAACCAAGTTTCAAGTCTCTAGAAGGAAAACCAAAACATTCCATTTTGAACATGGGCTATATTTCCAAAGTTAGGAATTTTACAAAATAAAAGTGCGTTTGACATGAATAAAAGGTTCCTACCCCCAATATAAATTTCAAGTCTCTAGCACAAAAATGACTTCATATTATTATTTCACCCCCTAGTAGGGGTAGTTTTTATTTTGGGGTAAAAATACGTTCTCCATAGGAAGGAGGACGTCACCCAAGTCCTACGACATGTCACACATCAAAATCCGATCATGCGTTCGCGAGATATCGGCAAAGTTCGCGAAATCTAGCTCCCCCACCACACCCTACCAGACAGTTTTTTTTCTAGAGACTTGAAACTTGGTTTGAGGGTAGAGGGGGTAAAGCCCATCAATTTATGTCAAACATTTTTGTAAACTTCTTAGTTTCCAAACTATAAGAATTTTAAAATTGGACTTTTTCAAGAAAAAAATATATAGACTTTTGTTCTAACAATAAAGGACATAGATACCTTTCGTTTGAAGAGACGGCTGCGTTACCTGGGGCATGTTATAAGAATGGAGGGAGATAGAATTCCTAGGAAGACCCTCGACCATCAACCAGAGGGAAGAAGGAAGCCAGGCCGGCCGAGGAAGAGGTGGATTGACGACGTCAGAGAGGATGTGCGGACGCTGGGGATCCGGAGCTGAAGGATGCGCTGCAACCAAGAAAGAATGGGCGGCTGCTGTAGGAGAGGCCAGGGTGCTTCATGGACTGTAGTGCCAGGAGAGTGAGTGAGTGAGTGAGTGACAAACGCCGAGGCACTAAGTTCAGCGCGTATAGTACAAGACATCACGAGAGGCGACCACAGCAAGGCTTTGGTGGTAAACCCTACAGCGACAGAGCAGTAGGCCGTGAATTATGGAGAATTTACAGTTTGCTGAGAGATGCAGTGAACGGTTTCCTTGCTGTGATCAGGGCCGTAGAGAGCGACCGCGGGCCCCAGGACTAGAACTTCCGGGTCCCTTATTTTTAATTCGTTCCGTGGCATGAACATAAAAAATACTGTGTGTAATTTAGTACATGCTAATTAAATGTGAGTTTTCTTGTTCTCCCGTTATTGAGAATTCTATTATTGTCTCCCATTGTTTCATTTTACTTCTTGCTTTTGATCAATGTGGATTTTACTCTTTTTGCATGTGTGTGTGTGTGTGTCTGACTGTTTATGCTCGCCTCAAGGAGAAGCAAGACGCTTTTCAGGACCATGTTAAGTAAATCGATTTTTCTAATCTTTATTTTGAAATAACTCTGAAAACTTTGCCATTTCCCTGGGAGAGAAGCTAAGAAAATCATAGTTATCTTAACATTCATTTTATGTTCTCTTTATGAGGATTTCCACACTATTGAGTTGTTGCTGTTATATTAAGTAATATAGCCTTGCCAGAAGAATTCAAAAATATAAAGAAAATACGTCCAGGGAAATTGTCTATTTTTAGCCTATTTTCAATTTTGAAAAAATAGGCTTATGAGATCACCTTTTGTCCGTGTGTGTGTGCGCGTGTGTGTGTGATTCGTGTGTGTGTCCCCCCCTAATAAAATCTAAACGGCAGGAGCGATTTCAATGAAACTCGGAAAACTCATAGCACTATTCCCGGCGACCTCGACCGTGCCCTTCAAATTTTGTTACGACTCACCAATCCAACATGGCGGCTGTGCGAAATATTTCACCAGCATTCAATATCTCCTAAACTATTACCGATATTACCCTGACATTTTATATGGTGATAGAGGGAACTACTATAAGTTCACTTATGTGACTTTTGAAAACCTGGTAACTACAAAACCAACATGGAGGCCAAGCGAATTTGTGACTTTTAAATAGACGTTTCTCGTGATTTGACCAACCAAACGCAATGAAACTTGGTACAGTATATGTTTATATAGATTGTAATGCACCGACATCTAACTTCGTTCAATTGTTTACATAATCACAAGATGGCGGATGTGCGAAATATTTCACCGGCATTCTATATCTCTGAAACTATTAGCGGTATCTCCCTAAAATTTTGTACAGAGATAAAGGGCACTTCTGGAAGTCCATCTGTAAGACTTTCAAAAACCGGTTAACTACAAAACGAACATGGCGGTCAAGCGAATTTGAAAATTTTAAATAGACCTTTCTCGCGATTTAATGTTCCAAGCGCACTGAAACCTGGTACAGGAAATATTTATACACATTGTAATCCACTGGTATCTAATTTCGTTCAATTGTTTACATAACCTCAAGATGGCGGCAGTGCGAATTTTAAAATTAAGTTTTTATTTCTTGTGATGTAGTCATGCGATCGAAGTGAAAGTTTGAATAATGAACCTACGCAATAATTTTCCTTTAATGGTACATGACTCTATGGCCTATACATTTAACAATCCAACATGGCGACCATCCGAAATATTTAGACGATACTGAATATCTACCAATCTATTTTAGCAATCAAACTGCATTTTTTAATGTTCATAGGGGCTATGAACTTAAGTTCACCTATAGGACTTTAAATAACCTGGTGATCACAAATCCAACATGGCGGTGACGCGAATTATAAATATTTACATGGATGTTTCTCGCCATTTAACCATCCGAGTGCAGTGAAACTTGGTACAGTAAATCCTTATACGAATGTTAATCCACTGGCATCTAATTTATTTCAATTGTTTCCATAACCTCAAGATGGCAGCTGTGAAAAAATTTAAAATCTCCTTGTTTTTTCTTGTGTCCTAATTATGCGATTGAAGTTTGAATACTACACGTTCACAATAATCTGCATGTAACAGTACATAACTCTAGGACCTACATATATAAAATCCAACATGGCGACCATCCGAAATATTTAGTCGGTTCTTAATATCTACGAATCTATTACAGCAATCAAACAGAAATTGAGTATGTTGATAGTGGCAATTAACTTAAGTAGGATATATGAAAATTGGCTGTATAGTTCTTCACGGAACTACTTGTTATTGTTTACTGAACCTGTACGGTTGAATCTCAAATAACCCAGTTGTTATATTGTCCGATTTATAGGAATAGGTCTCCCTGGAAATTTCATTCAAAACTTTTTACTTTTTCTAGCGCAAGATTTCCTGCACTTGATGCACGTATTGTGCAGATATACACGTTTAAGTAACGAATATTTCACGTAAGGCATTACAGCACTATACACAATCACAATAAAACAACTGGCTAAGAGATTCAAACGTACAGGTTCAGTACGCGATAAAAATAGACGTTAAGGTCGTTATTTCCTTCGTGAAGCTAAATTAACCGGAAACATCATAAGTAGATGCCGATTATGTTTGAAAACGGATGGAAACATTTTCACCATCTACTGTAAGCATGGTGAGTAAAAATGCAAGATACTGATTTTAAGCACCGTATTCTGCCGTACATATGCGCGCGTGGCAGCCGGCAACTGAGACGTCACTGGCGGAGCGTGTGATCGGGAATGTCCTTGCCAAGCAAATATCAAGACCCTGTATATGCTTGAAAAGGGCGTATATTCTAATTTCCTGTTGTTTTGAAGCGCTTTTTGTAACTTCATGTTCTTAAAGTCGTTTATTTCGATTCGGACTCCGAGAATCTATCACAGAATAACACTGAAATCATTTTAATACCAAGTACTTTTCAGTCCTTTCTTCAAGTTAATATCAATTATTCTTATTCTGCATTCACTGTGTAAAACTTGTAAAATTATTTTCATTAAAAAATGTAAAGGCTATTAAAATTTTATATCAGTTAGACTTAAAAATTGTTGTTGTTTGTTTGAGTCCTAAGTCTTTTGACTGGTTTGTTGCAGCTCTCCACGCCTCCCTGTCCTGAGCTAATCGTTTCATCTCTACATAGCTACCACACCCTACATCCAAGGCAATCTGTTTAACATATTCTAACCTTGGTCTACCCTTACAGTTCTTGTCCTCGACCCTTCCTTCCATAACTAAGCTTGCTATTCCTGGGTGTCTTAGTATGTGTCCTACCAACCTATATGTTCTCTTCATTAGCAGTCGCCAGAAACATCTCTCCTTCCCCACTCGTCTTAATACCTCTTCGTTTGTAACCCTATCTACCCATCTGATCTTCATCATTCTCCTGTAACACCACATTTCAAACGCTTCAATTCTCCTCTTTTCTGCTGCACCAATAGTCCAAGTTTCACTTCCATAGAGCAACACGCTGCAGAGAAAAGCCTTCAAAAATGACTTCCTAATACCTAAATCTATATTCGATGTCAACAGATTCCTTTTCAGTAGAATTGCTTTCCTTGCTTGAGCTAACCTACTTTTTATATCCTCTTTCCTTCGTCCATCACTGGTTATTTTGCTTCCTAAGTAACATAATAAATTAATTATTGATGGTCAACACCGCTTGAAGCTCCATTAAGTAACATTTCCTACTGATTAGAACTGTTTCTTGGTTGGGATATTTTAAAAATGGGTTATGTCCGTGTGTTCATATTTTCTTGATAGTCATAATAGGAACGCTAAAGAATACGGAGTGATCGTAATTGCCGTAGTTATTTCATGGTGCATTTTTAAGCCTATTTTCATTTATGAAAAAAAAAAGGCTTATGAGATCACCTTTTGTCTGTGTGTGTGCGTGTGTGATGGTGTGCGTGATGGTGTGTGTCCCCCCTAATAATTTCTAAACGGCTCGATTGATTTCAATGAAACTCGGTAGGTTCATAGCACTATTCCGGACGACCCCGCCCGTGCCCTTCAAATTTTGTTACGTCTCGCCAATCCAACATGGCGGCTGTGCGAAATATTTCACCAGCATTCAATATCTCCGAAACTATTACCGATATCACCCTGGAATATTTTACGGTGATAAAGGGAACTACTAGAAGTTCACCTATGCGACTGTTGAAAACCTGGTAACTACAAAACCAACATGGTGGCCAAGCTAAGTTGCGACTTTTAAATAGACGTTTCTCGCGATTTAGCCAACCAAACGCAATAAAACTTGGTACATTATGTGTTTATACACATTGTAATGCACCGACATCTAACTTCGTTCAATTGTTTACATAACCTCAAGATGGCGGCTGTGCGAAATATTTCACCGGCATTCTATATCTCTGAAACTATTAGCAGTATCACCCTGAAATGTTGTACGGAGATAAAGGGCACTACTGAAAGTTCATCCATAAGACTTTCAAAAACCGGTTAACTACAAAACGAATATGGCGGCCAAGCGAAGTTGAAAATTTTAAATAGACTATTCTCGCGATTTAATGATCCAAACGCAATGAAATTTGGTACAGGAAATTTTTATACACATTGTAATGCACTGGTATCTAATTTAGTGCAATGGTTTACATAACCTCAAGATGGCGGCTGTGCGAATTTTAAAGTTAAGTTTTTATTTCTTGTGCGTAATCATGCGATCGAAGTGAAAGTTTGAATAATGAACCTACGCAATAATTTTCCTTTAATGGTACATAACTCTATGGTCTATTCATATAACGATCCAACATGGCGACTATCCAAAATATTTAAATGGATCTCAATATCTACGAATCTATTACAGCAATCAAACTGAAATTTTGTATGTTGATAGTGGCAATTAACGTGAGTAGGATATATGAAAATAGGCTGTATAGTTCTTGACGGAACTACTTGTTTCTCTTCTACCTCCCCGAGCAAGTCCGGGCCCCAGGGCTGCAGTGGCTTTTGCCCCACCCTCTCGTCGGGCCTGGCTGTGATTACAGGTGTACACAGTTGCTCAGCAAATGAAGTTACTTTCTCGCTATTCACGCTATATAATTATGCTTACTTATTACGAAAGAACTTATCCCGCCAAAGTACATAATGAAAGTACTTTATTTGGGAGGGGATAATGAAAACTGCATCTTTCGGGAACTGAATTTTCCCTCTGAAGAGTAAATTGATTCTCATTTGGACAAGAAATAGGCGTCCATGTTGTATGAAATACTGAGCAGTAACAAGGCTTAGTTGTGTGTGACTCTTATAAATACCTCTTTGACTGTTACCATCGTGTAAGTTAGGTGATATCCTGCGGGCTATAGTGCCAGAGCTCTGGGTCGCCTCAAATATCAACGAAAATTATTCTATATGAATATACAGACGTAAACATTCTAGGAAACAATTTCAGACTGTAAGGATAGCTGAAATTGTTGCTTCTAAGAAGCAGTATTTCAGCTCATAATTCAGGAATATTATACTTTACGTATGAAAGAATCACGCGTTAAATCCCACTTTAAATATGAGTAAGTTAGAAGCATAACTCACATGCTCCAAAATGATGAAAATTGGGACGACAGCAAATTCTTGAATTGCTTCATACGTAGAACATAATGCACGAAACAGTTATTCACATTTGGCACAAGATCCTTCAGAAAACAGGTGTTAAACTTGGTGTCTCATTCTCACCAGTCTGCGATTAGCTCACCCGTCGCCATTTTCTTGTATGGTAGTAACCAATGTAGCAAAATTGATGCCAGTGTAGTCTGTTCTGTTCAGTTATTGTTAGGAATATCATTCAATTTAGTGATTCGAATGGAACTAATTTGAGACAAAAGTCATGGAAGAAAACGTTTCACCCTTTAGAGAAACAGGAATGCCAAGGAAATGTTCGCGTCATCCAGATACGTGGAAAAGGCCGGAAGCCAAACGGATGAGGTTAGAATCATAGAATATTCGATTTTTTTCATTGATTGCAAATTAAAAATAGTCTTGTTATTGGCTTGATGTGTTCCTCTACGTAGGAATGTATAAAACCTTTTCTTTGAAACGTAACAGTGAGGAATCACAAGTTCACTATGTTAAGTCCATTTCTATGAAAGTAAACAGAACCTCAAAGTGAGGTTTGTTCTATCATTGTAGGTAAAACCTTCAGCGCAGTCCCATGTCGACACCGTGGAGGAGCATTTAATTGCTGCTCACTTTCTACGAACGATGCGAAAAACTTTCATTATTTGTTTTATAAAAAACCTGAAAGAGATTACCAGAATCAGTTCATATTGACGTACGTGGAGAATCACAACGTCACCAGACGTCAACCTAGGAAATACAAATCAAGTCAAAAACAAAAGTCGCAACTGCTTAGAACGACAAAGTATGTTCTACGAAGCACTCAGAAAAAATCCCAGTTTGCATGGCAACCTTTATAAACGTATTGGGAGTTTTACGATTCCGAGTAAATAATATCACTAAACAGCAAGTTTTTATACAAGACAAGAGAGGTGGCTTCGAGGGCGGACGAGTATGAACCCAAGAAAGACTGTGTAATGAACTTTATCAATAGTCTAAAGTGAGTAAAGACGCATTACTGTAGAAGACGAACATGCAGACGGTATCTGCCTGCAAATATAATCATCATCATCATCATCTGCCAGTCAAGTATTAGGCCAGGTGGTCTGTTACAGTCTCATTCCATCTTTTAGCTATACGTCCAATAGATCGATCTCCCTTTGATTGGTATCGTACAATCTGCTTTGGGACTCGTTCCCTAGGCATTCTGTTGCCATGGTCACTCCAGTTCTTCCTATAGGTTCCTATGTAGTTAAATACAGGTACTGTCTTTAGTTCTTTCATCACGTACTTATTCCTTTTGTGGTCCCAACGTGTGCATCCTACTATGCGTCTCATAAACTTCATCTCAGCAGCGGTGATCCTAGTTTCATCTCGTTTTCGGATTGTCCATGCTTCACTTCCATATGTGAGAACAGGTCTAGCTAGTGTTTTGTTGACTCGTAGTCGTGTCCCTCTAGACTAAGGATGGTTTCATTACCGAGTTTACTGTGCCTATGATTTTATTATACTTTGTGAGCTGCATCATTGTCGAATGATAAAGAGTAGCCTACGTAGTTGAAGGTGTTTACTCTTTCCAACAGTTTGTTGTTGAAACAGATCTTACTCGGAATTGGTTCTTTGCCCTAGAAAGCGAGTACTTTCGATGTTTCTGAAGATATTTCCATGTCATACATATCCAGTGGCTATTTCACTGAGATGATGTATGGAACGTTGTAAGTCGTCCTCTGTGCTGGCGAATAGTACTTGGTTATCAGCGTACAGAAGCGTGTCTAATTTCAGGTTTCTGTTGATTGTGATACTGCCCTGGGGGAGACGTCTCCAGTCATTTATAAGGGCATTCATGTATATGACAAAAAGCAGGGGGGTATTATAATTTGCCTTCTTAAAAGAAATTCAGCTTCAATCTCGAAACCAAAGTTTATTGATTGATAAAAATACTAAAGAATATAATAGCTCTTGTGACATGACCTTTGTTTCTCGCTAATACCGCAATGTAATTGCTTGTTGCCAAAAGAACAAAAGGCTGATACCTTTTTAAGAAAGGCACAGTCTTGAAGAAGTTGACCTAACGTTCTAGTGACTGTACTACACTCTCCCCCGGGAAAATTTGAACATTGGCAATGGGTGGAGATGTAAACGTGTCACAATTTTAATACTTATCATACTAATCATACTAATATATAAAAATGAGATGGTGTGTGTCTGTCTTTCTGTCTGTCTGTCTGTTACCTAATAACGCAAGAACCACTGGTCCGATTTAAATGAAATTTTGCATGGATGTAGCTGAAATACCAGGTTTACATATAGGATACTTTTAATTTCGATATTTTGCACTATTAAGAAATGGCGACCTTTTTAGTGACGTCACTACACCCTTTGGTTTCAAAATTTCATATTTCCATATCAAATAAAAAGAGAACAGTAGGAAATAGCAACCTTTTGATGGCACATATGAGCTTCAAAATTTAATTTTCTATCCGAAAGGTCCTTATAACTTTTCGTGTATCTCCAACGGTTAGCGAGTAAAACCTACTTTTGTGACGTCACTAAACCCTTTGGTTTCAAAATTTCATATTTCCATTTCAAATAAAAAGAGAACGCTAAGAAATAGCAAACTTTTGATGGTATACGCGAGCTTTAGCATTTAATGTTCTATCCAAAAGGTTCTTATCACTGTTCGTGTATCTCCGACGGTTAGCGAGTAAAACCTAAATTTGTGCAATAAAACACGGTCACATCGAGCGGTGCAGTATATCTCTACATATATAAAAAAGAAAATTTGTCTGTTTTTTCTGAATTTCTACGGAAATTTGAGTTATTTACACGTTTCAGACTGTTTTATGATAGATGCGCGCGAAAATAATGTTTTGGTCTGTCTGTCTGTTTGCTTGATTGTCTGTGGACAAATTTGTTCCCTTATAACTCGAGAACGGCTGGGTGTATCAACGTAAAATTTGGTACAGATATCCATCAGAGGCACGACACTAATCATTGATGTAACTCTTCTCTATACCTCTCATAAAAGGGGGCATACCCCCTTAAAATACATGCTGAAATAGGAGTAGAAGGACGAGACAAAGCTCATTTTCAGCCCCTCAATGTGAGAGACAAAACTCGGGGGCCCTAAAAGCACATTTTAAGGTCCTACGTCCAACCGTTTTTGAGATATTCCCAGAAAACTAATTTAATTTAATAAACTATGAACGAATGCAAGCCGATAACCATGGCAACAGATTCTCAGAGATCCATCTATTGCTGTAAGACGCAATGCAATTCCATTAATTACATTAGTGTGAAAGTTTGCAAACGGTTAGATGGTTATTATGGAACCAAATTAAGCTGTACATTTCATCAATACGTAAAATGCGCTTGAGGGGGTCAAGGGGTAGTCTAGATTTTTTTCACGCGATTTACATCTGCGGGTGTGGTATGGCAGGTCTATTATATTCCTATCCCTATGTTATATTATTATTAGTAGTAGTATATTATGGCGTACAACGACGAGACAAAGCCCCTCGGTGCCAGAAATAAAACTCGAGGTTCCTCAGAAACTACATTATAAGGCTCTAAAACCAACAGTTTCTGAAACATTCCCAGAAAACTAATTAAGTTTAATTTAACAAACTAATGAAGGAATGCAAATCGGTAACCATGACAACATTATCTCAAGGGGTGGCATCCAACTTTCCATCTATTTCAGTAAGAAGCAATTTATTACATTTATTACATTTCTGTGAAAGTTTGCAAATATAAGGTTATCACGGAACCAACGTAGACTGTATAATTCATCAATGCAATTAAGGGGGTCAAGGGGTAACCTAGGATTTTTTCATGCAATTTTCACGTGCGACATATAGTGCAGAAGGTCTATTATATCTCCAAACAACAACATTATTTTCAAAAATTCCTGAATTGAATCAGCATTTTTTGCGGCTTTTAGGAATTTGGGCCATTTGAGACTAAAGAACCTGAATTTTCATGCACCACAAGCTTTTATAATTTATGAAAGAGGTCTTCCTATGTATGGGGACTCAACACAACGTAGAGGGTCAGTTTTTATGTGACGTGTATTGCGTTTCATCTACAAGGCTTTCAATTCTATTTCATGTCAGGAAGTACACGTCAGGTGAATTTAGTTTGAGAGCACATTTCAACTAATCTTTTTTTTTTTTTTTTTTTTTTTTTTGTCGACATACGGGTTCATCGTAAGGATGATTTTGTTTGATACTGTAACTGTTTCGCTAGCCCACACTGTTGGGAGAAAATGTAATTGTTTACCTTTGCCTAAGCTATGTTGTTTTAATGGGCGCCAAGACCTCAATGCAATGCTGAAATCTAAATTTGTATTTAACAACGTCTAGCTCTGGTAGAACACCGTCAAGAATCTATTTACTCAGATCGTGGTATGATTTGATCATTAACCCAACAAACAATTGTATCAGGAGAAGGAATTGGTCTATATCTAATGCTACCTACTGAAAGCAAAGATTGCATTGTAAAAGAAATGAATTTATTATATAAAACAAGTATAGCAAAATTAATAATAATAATAAGTACAAAATTTAAATTGGAGCGTTGTGATTTGAATATTACCGATAGAAAATTACGTGAAAACGGAGTCTGATAAATTGATTTTACTCTTATTTCCAAGCTATGAAGTTACTGAAATATGAAATATAAAACAAAGAAACATGAGAGATTGCGTATTTCTGCGTCATTTGCGCTTACCACTGGAAATTGCCAAAGCATTTCCCTCGTACTTGATGATGCTGTGAGCTTCCCACAGTCTCCTGGACGTCGCCATCTTCTTCGTTATATGATGATATACTGGTAGATTATATAATTCTATGGTCCGTACCTCGGACCCAAACACTCGTACAACCAAGTTTTACAAAAGTTCGTCGCTAACTCCACTGAACATCGGAGCGACACGCACTTGCGACCGTACTCTGCAAGTTCTACACCGATTGTCCTCGTTTCACGGCGCGTCGAACGTATATCCACACGTTGGCTCCCCCACCAGGGTACCGTCTTCCAGCTTACGTTGTCTCCCCTGATTTGCTGAGCACGCCGCTAGATCCCCACTCTGCCTCATTACACTCGGCGCGCGAGAGGGAGAAGTCGTTTTCCGTACCAACAATTCGCCTTTTCTAGACCTTGCGACCCAGCCTTGCGTAATACTTCTCGACAGGAATCAGCTTGTACTTGAAATCCCAGTGAGTCACGTCTCTCGTTATTCCCTAACTGACGAAAACTCCGTAAAATTCCGTAATCACATAATTTTCTATGATATTGTCGTTCGTAATAATTTGCTTGATAGCGTTTTCTAAGACATAGAAAACCTATCTGAATGCTAATAATTTTTATAAAATGCTCCGAAAATACCTTAATAATAATAATAATTATAATAAATTAATAATAATAATAAATTAACATGAAAAATTCTCTTGGCTGAACAATTTTCCGCGTAAATAAATATAGAATGGCTTCCTACTGACTTATGCCAGTTGCATAAAAACCCCTCGAAAAACACGTTACAATACTGTGTGGTAGATATACCCATATTTGGATTTCTGGGTGATATGTTGTAGACAATAGTATTGTCTGTCTGTCTTTCTTTCTGTGTATCCTTATGTACGCCTATAACTCATGTTCGGATGCTTGGTGCATCGTAAAATTAGGTATGGTAAACATGAGTCAATACACCAATCATTTATAAAACTCTTCACCGTTCATTTCATACAGTAGAAGGGTGGATATAGGGAAAAACTTCTCAAAATACATGCTAAAATAGGCGAAATATAAAAATTATCCTAGAAGGACGACCAAAGCATATGTTGCACTTCTCAATGTGAGACACAAAATTCGCGAGTCTATAAAGGGTCTCCGAAAACCACATTATAAGGCCTTAAATTAACAGTGTGTGTGATATTCCCAGAAAACTAACTTCGTTTTGATAAACTTATGAAGGAATGACAAGCCGCTAACCATTGCAACAGTAGCTCAATTGATAATGTCTGGTGCGTCTCTAAAAGCAACAGTACTTAAAAGGGACGTAACACCAATAACATTATTATTATTATTATTATTATTATTATTATTATTATTATAATGTCTGGTGTTAACACCGAACACCGGTCGAAGAACGGGTACTTCTGCTAGTTAATATATAAAAATGAGATGGTGTGTGTCTGTCTTTCTGTCTGTCTGTCTGTCTGTTACTCAATAACGCAAGAACCACTGGTCTGATTTAAATGATATTTTTCATGTATGTAGCTGATTCACCAGGTTTACATATAGGGTACTTTTGATTCCGAAATTTTGTACTGTTAAAAAATGGCGACCGTTTTAGTGACGTCACTACACCCTTTGGTTTCAAAATTTCATGCTTCCATATCAAATAAAAAGAGAACGGTAGAAAATAGCAAACTTTTGATGGAACATTCGAGCTTTGAAATTTTATTTCCTATCCGAAAGGTCCTTATCACTTTTCGTGTATCTCCAACGGTTAGCGAGTAAAACCGACATTTGTGACGTCACTACACCCTTTGGTTTCAAAATTTCATATTTCTATTTCAAATAAAAAGAGAACGCTAAGAAATAACAAACTTTTGATGGCATACACGAGCTTTAACATTTAATTTTCTATCCAAAAGGTCCTTATCACTTTTCATATATCTCCAACGGTTAGCGAGTAAAACCTAAATTTGTGCAATAAAACACGGTCAACACCGTGCGGTGCAGTATATCTCTCTATACATACAAATGAAAGTTTGTCTGTTTTTCTCTGAATTTCTACGGAAATTTGATTTGTTCACGCGTTTCAGACTGATTTATGAAGGATGCGCGCGAAAAAAAAATTTTTTTTGTCTGTCTGTCTGTTTTTTTTTTTTTTTTTTCTGTGGACAACTTTGTTCCCTTATAACTCGGGAACGGCTGGGTGTACCAACGTAACATTTGGTACAGATATCCATCAGAGGCACCACACTTATCATTGATGTAACTCTTCTCCGTACCTCTCATAAAAGGGGGCCTATCCCCTTAAAATACATGCTGAAATAGGCGTAGAAGGACGAGACAAAGCTCATTTTCAGACCCTCAATGTGAGAAACAAAACTCGGGTCCCCGAAAACCACATTTTAAGGCCCTAAGACCAACCGTTTTTGAGATATTCCCAGAAAACTAATTTCATTTAATAAACTAAAGTACGAATACAAGCCAGTAACCATGGCAACAGATTCTCAGAGGTCCATCTATTGCTGTAAGACGCAATGCAAATTCCATTAATTACATTAGTGTGAAAGTTTGCAAACGGCTAGAAGGTTATCACGGAACCAAATTAAGCCGTAAAATTCATCAATACGTATAATGCGCTTAAGGGGATCAAGGGGTACTCTAGAATTTTTTCACGCGATTTACACCTGCGGGTGTGGTACGGCAGGTCAATTATATTCCTATCCCCATATTATTCATTCATTCATTTCGTATAGGCCATCTATGGACCGCGTCCTTCCAACTGTCTCCTACTGGCCTTGATGTTTGCCCGGTACGCCCCCATTCGTTCTTGGTGGACTTCCTTCCGTTCCTGGGTCCAAATCATTCCCGTTTTCAGCTTCGGTTTTTCTTGGAAACCTTTGCAAGCTTGAAGTTTCCTTTTGAGTGGGGCGCGCTCCTGAATGCCTGTTGGTGTAATCCCCACTTCTTTCAGATCTTTATCCAGTTCAATGAACCAGGCCCATTTTGTTTTCCTCTCCTGAAAGTAAGTTAGGTTGCGGTTGGTCAGTCTCGCTGGGCTCATTCGTTTCACATGCCCAAAAAATGGTTTCCTTCTGTTCCGGACGACGTTACTTATCTTCCCCACATGAGTATATAGTTCATGATTATGCCGACTTCTGTTTTCCCCATTGTCTTTGATGGAACCCAATATCTTTCTCAAAATTTTCCTTTCTTTGGCCTCCAGTTTCTCGACCAAGCCTTTTTTTGTTCACCGTGAGGCATTCAGAAGCATGCAAGACCTCCGGACGGATGACACTGCAGTAATGTTTTAGTTTTGCGTTGAAGGATATTGACCTTTTCTTATAGATGTCCTTAGTTAAATGGTAGGCCATTTCCATTTTGCTCATGCGTGATGTGAATGCTTCTTTCTCTGATAATATCCCTTCCCTGACCCGTCCTGAAAAGAAAAGTACATGGCCATTGGCTGCATTAATAATAAAAAATAGGTGTTATAGTTTCTCCCTATATTATATTACTATTAGTATTATATTATGGCGTACAACGACGAGACAAATGCCCTCGGTGCCAGAAACAAAACTCGGGGGCCCTAAAGGGTCCTCGAAAATTACATTATAAGGCTCTAAATCCAACAGTTCTTGAAATATTCCCAGAAAACTAATTTAATTCAATTTAACAAACTAATGAAGGAATGCAATTCGGTAACCATGAGAACAATATCTCAAGGGGTGGCATACAACTTTCCTTCTATTTCTGTAAGAAGCAATGTCACTCCATTTATTACATTTCTGTGAAAGTTTGCAAATGGCTATGAGGTTATCACGGAACTAACGTAGACTGTATAATTCATCAATGCAATTAAGGGGGTCAGGGGGTAACCTAGAACATTTTCATGCAATTTTCACGTTCGACATATAGTACAGAAGGTCTATTATATCTCCAAACAGTAACATTATTTTCAAAATTTCTTGAAATGAACCAGCATTTTTTGCGGCTTTTAGGAATTTGGGCAATTTGAGACTAAAGAACCTGAATTTTCATGCACCACAAGCCTTTATAATTTATGAAAAGGGCCTTCCTGTGTATGGGCACCTAGCAGAACGTAGAGGGTCAGTTTTTATGTGACGTGTATTGCGTTTCGTCTACAAGGCTTTCAATTCTATTTCACGTCAGGAAGTACACGTTAGGTGAATTTAGTCTGAGAGCACATTTTAACTAATTTTTTTCATCGTAAGGATGAGTTTGTTTGATACTGTGTGGTCGACATACCCATATTTGGATATCTGGATAATATATTGTAGACAATAGAATTGTCTGTCTGTCTTTCTGTGTATCTTTATGTACGCCTATACCTCGTGTTCGGATGCTTGGTGCATCGTAAAATTAGGTATGGTAACCATGAGAGTCAATACACCAATCATTTATAAAACTCTTCACTGTACTTTTCATACAGTATATGGGTGGATATAGAGAAAAACTTCTCAATACGTACTAAAATAGGCGAAATATAAAAATTATCCTAAAAGGACGACCAAAGCATATGTTGCGCTTCTCAATGTGAGACACAAAATTCGGGAATCTATAAAGGGTCTCCGAAAACTACATTTTAAGGGCCTTAAATTAACAGTGTGTGTGATATTACCAGAGAACTAACTTCGTTCTGATAAATTTGAAGGAATGACAAATCGCTAACCAATGCAACAGTAGCTCAATTGATAATGTCTGGTGTTAACAACGAACACCGTTCGAAGAACGGGTACTTCTGCTAGTGATATATAAATTGACATTCGTATTCCCTTAGGAAGGAAGGTTTAATCACACTTCGTCCAGACCGTGTAGTGATATTAGGTGCACGCACCGGCGTGCCTGAACTCTGGACGGCTGAAGCCCTAGGTACAGGTGGGGTCATCTTGTCATATGGAGCAGTAATCTGGGACTGGGTAGTTGACGGACTGGATGTGACCTCCGGAGTGTTTGGAGTAGGGAGAAACTCATGGGCAGCATCAACCTGCTCAGTTGCTGTTGGGCATTGAGTCAATATAGGAGGTGGAGAAGGAACACCAGATATTGAAATTTGAGGAGGTTTCACTGGAAGTTTGGGGTGGTTCTGAATCCGGGCTGACATCGACACCAGCGTGTCTTGGGCGTAGATGTGATGTGGAGATGTGTTTGATTTTGTCCCCCATCATGACCTCATAGGAGACAGATGAGACTCTTCTTGCGATGACGCCAGGGATCCATTTGAATATCTTATGAATGATAGACCGGACCCATACGGTGTCACCCTGTTGATAGGCTGTCACCTTGTCCTTGTTGGTTTCTATCATATTCTCTTGGACCTTCTTCATTTGACTGGACAGTATTGTCGCAGGATGGAGGAGTGATAGGTGATTCCTAAGACGCCGACCCAGGAACACTTCAGCTGGTTGGGACTTTGTAGAAGTATGGGGTGTTGTTCTGTAATGCATTGATAAATCATCAATTTTTCTTTGCAGGGGTTTGGTCTTGGTATCTTGATCTAATAGTTGTTTGAGCAGAGCGGTTTTTGTTGACTTGACCAAGTTCTCAGACTGACCATTGGCCTAAGGGTGATATACCGGTGAATGTAGGAGTCTTATGCCTCGTTCCGTTAAGAACTTCTGAAACTCTTGAGAGGCAAAGGGGGGACCATTGTCGGTCACTATTTTTTCCGGCCACCCCCATCGCGCAAAAATAGTAGATAATTTATTACACACTTGTTCTGCTGAGGTGCCATCATGCATAGTTTCAATTTCAGGCCATTTAGAATGTGTATCAATGACAATTAGGAGGTGCGTACCTTTGAACTCAGCAAAATCTAGGTGAATTCTTTGCCATTTTCTTGTTGGCCATGGCCAAGGCATGACTTGTTCTGGTGGTATGGCCATATGTAGTGATTGGCATACTGAGCATGTTTGAACGAGTTGATCTATATCGTTGTCCATGCGGGGCCACCACACGTATCCTCGGGCTAGAGTTTTCATACGTGACGTGCCGGGGTGCATTTCGTGCAACATTTGAAGTGCTACAGGTTGTAGCGCAGGCGGAACGAGAACCCTACATCCCCAGAGCATACAATCTTGTTGGGCGCTAAGCTCTAGGCGGCGGCGGTAAAATGGTTGCAATTCAGCTGACTCGATATTGTCAGGCCAACCTGAGATGATGTAGTGCAGAACTTGTTTTAGGAGAGTGTCTGCTCGAGTCTCTTGAGCAATCTGGATTGCTGACAGAGGTCGAATACTGCTTACATCTACTCGATTTATTGCCGACTCCACTTCTGTTTGGTCTGGGAGTGGGTTGCGGCTGAGATAATCTGCATAGGGTATCTCGTTGGATTTCTTGAGTAAGATCTTGAACCTGTAAGCTGACAGTAGAACAGACCATCTCTGTAAGCGTAAAGCGGTGAACTGTCTCAGGTGTGATTTTGGTCCAAATTTTGTGATAAGCGCCGAGTTGTCTGTATGGAGTTCGAATTCTCGGCCATATAAATACTTATGGAATTTCTTGAGGCCCATCACAATGGCAGCAGCTTCACGCTCATGTTGCGGATATTTATGTTCAGCAGACGAAAATGTCCTTGATGTGAATGCTATGGGACGCTCCTCTCCATTGGGCATCACATGCGATATTACAGACCCAGCACCATGCTGAGAAGCATCACATGTTAGGCGCAGAGGAAGTTCGAGGCTGTATGGGATCAGAACACAATCACTGGTAAGTGTATGGATGCATTTGACATAGGCTTCACTCTGTTCTTCTCCCCATTTCCACTCGGCGTCCTTCTTGACTAATTGGTATAGGGGGGCAAGGACTGTGGATAAATTTGGAATGAACTTATGATAAAACGAGACTAGACCAATGAATTGTTGAAGTTCTGTTGGGTTGGATGGAGCTTTGGCTCTGTAAATGGCATCAATCTTCTTGGTATCTGGACGGAGACCTCTATCATCCAAGATGTGTCCGAGGTATTCTAATCTATTGACTAGCAGTTCACACTTATCCCAGTTGACGGTTACGTTGTATTCATGGAACCTTTGAAGCACCTCTTCCTGAAGCTTCATACATCCTTCATAGGTTTTGTGAGCTCCCGTGACATCATCCTGATAAATGAACACATTCAAGGAGGCAAGTATTTGTGTCATTATATTTTGGAATATAACAGATGCTGAGGCCAGACCATATGGTAATCGCAGACATTTATAAGATCCATAGGGTGTTGCGAGTACCAAAATGTCTTGGGATGAATCGGCCATTCAGAGTTGCTGATATGCCTGGGAGAGATCAAGCTTAAAAAAAATAATTTCCAGCTACAATAGATAAGTCATCTATGTGAGGAAGTGGGTAGTATTCCATATCCAGCTGGGGGTTCACCGTGACGCTCAAGTCCCCACATATGCGAACTGTGTGGTCTGGTTTTGGGACTACAACTATTGGAGTTCCCCCTGTTTTGGACATGGTTAGCTTGATTTGACCATTCGCCTCCATGGCATCCAGACATTTCTTGGTAGGGAGACGGAATGGTATGGGAATGACCCTTGGTCCATAGAATACAGAAGTAGCACCTTTTTTAAGAACTACATTTACCTCAAAGTGTTTGATTTCACCTGGTTGTTTTTTGAATACAGAGGAGAATTTATTTTTTTAAACCTCTGTATCTTGATTTACCTGGAGTACGGTAAGGCGAGGAAATATTTCCTGCCAATCCAGTGTGAATTGCCAGAGCCAGGGTAGGCCCATCAGTGAGGGAAATTTTCCTTTGGCAACAATTAATGTAAGGGTTGCTTTCTGGCATTTATACTTGACCTGGACCTCCAGTTGTCCAAGTAATTCCAGAAGGTGTCCAGTACATCCACGGAGAGATTTGGTGGGTTTGAGTGAGAGATATTGAAAGTGTTGCAGGTATAATGGCTCACCAATTAAGCTTACACTTGCAGCTGTGTCCACTTCCATCTGTCTCCTTCCACCTGGACACATATCGATGTCCTGTAACTGGTGTTACGACTAGATATTCTGTAAAAGTCTGAGGTAATTAGATAGGTCATGTCACCTGGTGATGGTGTTATCTGTTGGTCATCTTCGACTGACTTTACCTTACCACTGGAATAATGTTTATTTCTCTCAGATTTCTTTCTACATGCAGCAGAGATGTGTCCTTTGATCCCACATGAGTGACATTCAGCCTCTAGGAACGGACATGACTTCCTGGCATGATTACCAAGACAACCAGAACATTGATTGGATTTGTTCTAGTTGCTGGATGTTGACTGCCAGTTGTTGGATGCAATGTGTTTGGTATTCTTGAATGCTCCTGATTTGCTTTATTTGTGGTATTGAATAGCGTTGACACTGGAAACATTTGGCACACTTTCATATCTTTGAGCAATGGTAAGCATGGCATTAAAATTACCTTCCACATCCTTTATTCGGTCCCGTGTAGTTTCACTGGTGATGCCTAAGTAGAATTGGGTCTTCAGAGCTGAATCCAGGTATGCACCAAACTCACAAGTTGCTGCTAGGTGTCTCAGGGCTATGGCATAGTCTGCATACGATTCCTCTTGAGCAGGACGGCGATTGTGGAATTTGATTCGTTCCTCAAATACGGAACGCGATGGTGCGTAGTGATTTTCCAACTTGTCTCGAAGTTGTTGGAAAGTACAATTTCCAGGACTATGAGGCGATCAGAGGTCTACTAAAATTTGGAATGTTCTAGGACCCACACTGCGTAGTAAGAAAGCTTTGCATATTTGCAGATCTTAAATTTCCTCCGTCTCAAAATATATTTGAGGCATTGAAAGTAAGATTTGATATCTTCAACCCGTGGGTCGAATGGACGAAAGTCTTTCGGCATTTTGCCAAAAAATATAGACAGTACTTACTGGCCGCAAGTTGTCTTGGAGATTACAATCTAGGCCACAGGGAACTCACTATTGTCCGCGAGTTATTTCGTGTAAGTTCGTTTCTAAACTTCTCGTCGCCATTTATTATAATTTGCCTTCTTAAAAGAAATTCAGCTTCAATCTCGAAACCAAAGTTTATTGATTGATAAAAATACTAAAGAATATAATAGCTCTTGTGACATGACCTTTGTTTCTCGCTAATAACGCAATGTAATTGCTTGTTGCCAAAAAAAAGCCTGATACCTTTTTAAGAAAGGCACAGCCTTGAATAAGTTGACCAAACTTTCTAGTGACTGTACTACAGGGAGAAAGGCCACAACCTTGTCGTACTCCTCTGTTAATTAGTTTCCATGGTATAACTGTGTTGTTAACTCTGCAAATATGAACTGCAAAATATCATGGTAAATGTATTCTTCCAAGCGCGAAAACATCCCTATAATACTTCCTTACTCCAGGAACATCTCACACACAAAATACAACGTAGGCTTTGGTACACCTAGTACCGATGTGTGTTCTACATGTTTAAGCCAAGCTGAAAAGTTAAAACACTAGAGAGACCCTAACATAATAAACAATTACTGAAAAGAGAGTTCACAAGTTAAAGTACATGGCATTTTTAACACATTGAAGGACAAGGATGTTGAAAGGTTAATTCTTTCATTTTATTGTGAGAAATATATATACCATTGCCCAAGGTTCAGATCAGTCATTCTATTATAGAAGACAAATTTATGTCCAGAATTTTACCATTGTTAAAGGTTATAGTAAATATGAGTTAAACCGTTCCAATATCATTTCTTAGTGTTGGACTGAACATGAATTCTGTCGAGATTCAAACATTATATCCTCATGCGTGTATGATACATTAAACTCCCTTGACATGTCCCATTACACAAGAATTCGATTGGTATGTGCTGCACAAAATCAAAAGAATTCCACTTTGATTGCGATGTGTATCGTTTGGCTCTCCGTAGAGTCTCCTCCACACATAGATGGAATATGGAAAAAATGGAAGTAATAGGACAACCTGAAGAAATGTATGAGATAATTCTGAGTCAGTCAAGATTGACATTGGTAGGAAGGGACTCCAGTGTTGTCGATTTCAATCGTTGTGCGGAAAATGCATTACGAAATCCAGGATCATGGCATTTTCCAATTTCAAAATGTAAGCGCATTGACATAAAGCGCGGAGTAGGATATAAAATTCTTGTGCGAGGTGAGCAAACATTCAGAAATGCCCTTGGAGTGTTTAGATCCGTGTTTAAATCTGGAGTAATGCACTCATGCATCCAGAAGTCGTCCAACCAAACAATTCAATCTCCTCAGATAAAAGGAGGGATGTTGAAAACCTTTTGACTGCCCAATATGGAGAAAACTGGAGAGAATTTGTGGAACTTATGGTTTATAAGCATGTCATTGATGGGAATAGCGGTTTCGGTGGCACAGTTGGTAGCATGCTGAACTGCTGTGCCCAAGATAGCGGGTTCAAACCCGGCCGAAGTCGTCGGATTTTTTAAGAGCGTTCAAATCCTTCAGTATGCCTTCTTTCGGAAGGGAAGTAAATCGGGCGGTCCCATGTCATAGATTTATGGCATGTAAATGATCCTTACACAGACTAAACTTGCGTGAAGCTAAATTGTAGGTTAGATTTCGTTGGAACGCTCTATCCATGTTCCAACGTTCACCACTAGGTTTCATTGATAACTGGTAGCGAAAGTTGGAACTACTTGAAATTGAACGGAACTGGTAGCTCACCCTAGCGGTGTCCGCTTGAAGCAGCTACAGCCTCCGGCGAGCCGAAAATGTCCTCGGACACTCCCGGCACTGACAGCCATACGATACACAAATAAATAAATAAATAAATAATTGAAGGGAATACAGTACATCTGATCAAACTGATCGTGAGTGTATGTGCCAAAACATGATTCAAGAGGAACTTAATGTTGCGATATAGACATAGGAGTATTTTTTTTTTCTGCTTTAGAAGTTAATCTCCTCCAAATCTTCAGTGTAGTCGCGTATTGACTCCCATAATAACTAATATTTTCCTTAGGTATTTGAAACTTTCATTCTTCTGAAGGAATGAATAACAAATGTGTACTACTTTCCTCCTGATTATAATATTCTACCTTTTTTTGTGACCAATAGCTAGTTCTCGTGCATGGAAATTTTGATAATTAAATTGAAGAAATATTCACGCTAAACATCTTTTTGTGAATTTTCAAACGGTATTCCATATTATCGAGTCGCAACACCTTTTTAATAGTTCCCGCAAAACCAACATCATCCAAACAGCTCAGTATCAAAACTCATTTGATCCAAAATGGTAATTGTAAAAACTTACATGTTCCATACGTCATTAACAAAACTCACATGATCCATAATATAACTGTAAATAATTGTAATTTCTCAATAAACAAACATAATCTGAAATGTGAATAATGATTTCTTAAACATATGTGACTTATGCGACATGTTCATTTCACATGTAAAACACGTTTTTCGTTATTTGTGAAGGGCAGGGTCTCTCTGGGTGCATTGCACGGCGCAAGGAGCTAAATACGACTTTGTTAGGTTAACCACTGTGCTAATCTCCTCCCCTCTCTTTTCTTACGCTTGTCTTGCTAGCTCCGCTCGTCTCCCTCTTCCTCAACTTCCCGGCTGTTTCTTCCACAAAGTACTGGTGGATACTTTTGGATACAGAATGCTCTTCTTTAAGATTTCTCAACTCATTTAACTCTTCCTCTCTGGCGTCTCCAATGATTTCACCATAGTTTTCTGAACTTACTCTCCTGTAAAGTCTTTCAATAGCCGATTTTCTTTTGCTTTATTTTCACGTTCAGACCAAGTTGATGAAATCCATCCATCATCTAATGAACTAATGAGCAATTAAAGGTAATCAATTTTAAAGGGAATTGGGTTCTTTTATCTCAAATTCTGCTTTGTGTTGCTGCTGTGTTTTTTTTTTGCGATTTAATTAATTGAAATTGAAAGTTTCCATAATTGTTTGGCTACTTACTTATTCTCTTTGCAGGTTGTACCGCGTCCGTGATATTTTGATCCCATTTAATTATATCAAGCAGAGAATAATGGAAGTTTCCGGGTTTCTAACTGAAGAAATTTGTGTTCAGACAGTTAAATATTCTATGCGTTGAAAGAGTTGATTTTATTTGTTGCTTCGTGTATTTCGTGCACTGTTATACGGCCTTTCTATTTTATTATCGTTCCCGTTTATTCATTTTTCTTTAAGGAACTTGCGTTGGTTTGTATAACCTTATCTTGTGATAGATTTCTCCGGTGAGATCAACTTCATAACCTGATTTCGTGTCACTATTTTTAAACCGTATACTGAGGTCATCTTGAGAGCAATCAGCAGTTTTAAGGTATCTGCTCGTTAATCAATGTTGAGCTGTTTGCTTTCTGTGCATGCATATGTTGCAAGCGTCAGCTGCGCTATATTTCATTGTCAAAGGAAATTTTGGGTTGGGCTGTTTGTCGTATATTAAATTGGTAGTAGCAATTTTGTACCCTGGCATTATTAAATTTTGGTTAGGCCTTTGTTAATTTTTGTTTGGGATGAACGCGAAATAAGGTTGCGCATCGATAGGACATAAAATTTTGCAACAAATCTGCCTTGTATTAATTTAATTTTCATCATTCTAGATTTCTTTTCTAGCTGTATTTATAGACATGTTTGTAAATCAATTTGGTTAGTTACGGTATTCTAAGAATATGTACTCGATTACACTTTGTCATGCGTCTCAGCTCTGACCTTTCATGGGGTGAATTGGAAATTGGTGTGATGTGCTGATATACCTTTTAGGACGGGTTTGACTTACAGGACCATTTCTTTTCGCTCCATGCGGAGCATAGGGCATCCAAGAATGATTTCCATCTGACACTGTTTGCTGCCAAGTTCTTCATTTCCCTCCAAGTATTTCCAGCTTTCCTGGCCTCCTCTTCAATGGAACGTAGCAAGTTCTTCCTTGGTCTTCCTCGTCTCCGAGACCCTTGAGGGTTCCACTCAAGAGCTCTCCTTTCTACTGCATCATTCTGTTTCCGCAGAGTACGGCAAATCCAATACCATTTCCTCCGTTGCATTTGGAATTCTATACGTTGCGGTTAGCCATTTGCCATAGCTCTTCGTTTGGGATTATATCTGGCCATCGTATACCAAGAAATTGGTGCAGGCAGCGATTGCTGAATATTTGAAGTTGGTGGCTAATAGGATTTGTAACTTTCTATGTTTAACATGTGTACAATAGGACAGCTTTCACATTGGTACTAAAAAGGCTGATTTTCGACTTTCTGGATATGTTACGGTTTCTCCAGACTGGATAGAGCTGTACAAAAGCCCCGTTAGCTTTTCGTATTCTGCTCTTGACGTCCTCCTCAGCCCCTCCACTTCTCGTTACCACACTTCCCCTGTTCTACATCTACTTCTACCACAGTGAGGCCAGCCTGCACTGTCGAGTTTACCCTCAGCTCTTTTGTCTTCTTTGAATTTATCTTAAGTGCAACCCCAGAGTCTTCAAGTTCAAAGTTAGCCAGTTTCCCCTCTATGTTTCAGAAGCAATGTGCTTGCATACAGATGTCATCAGCAAAATCAAGATCCTCCAACTTGTCTCGAAGTCCCCCCTGTATCCTCTCTTCCTTCCTCTTCTCACCTTCCAAGGAGCGTTATCAAGAACAATCAGGAACAGGGTAGGAGAAAGTGTACATCCTCGTCGTCCTTCAGTCTGGATGGTCAATGGCTAGGTTAGCTGACCCTCATGCAGAACTTGATATTCATAACCAGAATACGTCTCTCGTATGTTATTAACTATTTTACTTGGCTTACCATATTCCCTTTAGGTCTCCATATGACGTTCCTATTAACGGAATCAAATGTGTTTTCAAAATCTATAATCGTTACTCCGCTCCACAATAATCCATTAACTGTTACTTACGTCCACACAACTGCGGTGTTCCCTAAATCCAGCTTGTTCTTTCCTCAAATTCGACTCGATAGACTTCTTTACGCAACTGAAGATTATCCTGAGAAACACTTTGCTTGGTACGGATAGTAAGATAAT
This sequence comes from Meconema thalassinum, assembly GCA_946902985.2. NCBI lineage: Eukaryota > Metazoa > Arthropoda > Insecta > Orthoptera > Tettigoniidae > Meconema > Meconema thalassinum. The sequence goes on along the minus strand of OX336388.2, from coordinate 156,548,212 downwards.
ATCTCTCCAGTTGGTTCAATTCATAAAGTCACCCTTCTTTGGGATTTTAACAATCAGAGCTTTCTACCATTCCGCAGGCAGCCTCTCTTCCAACCAGATCTTTTCCATCAATGGCTTTAGGATATTAGCTAAGTTGTCGATGTCTATCTTGAGGACATTTGGCGAAATGTTGCCAACACTGGGGGCTTTTCCATCCTTCAGCTGTAGCAAAGCTTCTTTGATTTTAGCAGAAGTTGGACTGTGCAAAATAATATTTAGTTCAGAGGTCTCCGATTCATCATTCCTCTCTTCGTTTTTTTCATCAATCCCTCGATAAACATTAAACACTTCGGTGAAGTATTCTCTCCGCCGTTCTGGTCGTTGTTCAGTTGTAAATAAATTTCTCTGTTTGTGTTTTATGGGTAGGTACTGCCCCCGAAAATTGAAATTATTTCGGGACAAAATGAGAGTATTTTCCGTCCCCATGATAAAATTTAACTAGCAAATATAAATCCTGGAAGTATGACACACGAGAGTCGTGTTACAAGCTCCAGGCAGTGGGAGAGCCCAATAACTTGATATATTGCACAATAGACGCTTCTAGAAGGTTGAAATCGGCATAGCAACAGTGATTTAGCCATGAAATATAATAAATATTGTTATAAATTAAGCTATTGGATCCCAACCCAGAGCCAATGAGAAGAGGTCTTATTGATGACGGGATTAACTTCAACTATATAATTTGGTGAAATTATGCATTACGGCCCTTAGAAGAAGATTTTCTTAATCGGTAATGAAGAGAACATTAAAAGAAAATATGTCTGATACTCTAAAAACCGCAAAACGGTTAATCTACGCAGTAATAAGCATTAGTAATCTACGCGCTAAAATTATGGTTGGAGATTGATATGGCCGCCAAAATTTCGACTTGGAGAGGGAGATCCAAGAATCGAGGTTCTTATTCCAGCAGTCTTTGAAAAGTGAGGAAGTGTTTTTATTGGGTTAACGGAGATCCCAAAGCTTTGTCCGAGTGCGGCGATTGTCGACTCGTGGAGACGCTAGGTTAGCAGGGTAGAACATTGGAGATTACCGCACTAGCATTATAAGCGAAGTTGAGAGGAATATTGTAAGTAGAATATCTCATATATATTTGAGACTAGACTTCAGCGAAGTGAATATATAGAAAGTACAGGTCGAATACTTCATTCTGTTGTAAGTCAAGCGTTCTAAGTCACACCATTTCGACGAAATAAGCCTGTTAAGACAGTTTTTCAAAAGTGTTGGAAATATAAGCTGAATATCATTTTAGTTGCAACGTGAAGTTGGCCAACGCAGTTCAAGTGAACAGTAGCGGAGAACTTTAAACATTGGCGCAGGAAACAAGCATTATCATAATGACTATTGTTATTCTTCGGTTAGTTTCATTCGACATTGTTAACATTGTTGAAATGATGAACTAAATAGTCATGCGCCAGAGACATATTTAATGCAGAGTTAAGATACAACAATGGAGCTTCGATAGACAACGTATAGCAGAATACAGACGTAGTGTACGTTCCACCTTGTACATTTTCGTCAGTCTACGAACACTAATGTAACATCAATTAGCAACAGAAATAAATCATTCACCATCGACATGAATATTTTTCTACATTACTAGCTGTACACAGCATGCGTTGCAATGCCAATCAAAGAAAGTGTTGGCGTTGTAAATTTGTTGAAGTGCTTTTGGATTCCCAATATTTATTTATTTTCCGTTGAACAACTCTAAACTATTGTAAAATTGATTTACTATCTCAAAAAAAATCATAGGAGTGAGCTCAACAACTCACCAAAGTTTCATCGCAATGAAATGAATGGTATATGAAGGCACACGGGACTTTGTTGAAACGATTCGAGCGCCGTCACCCATTTGTTGAATATACTCGTACGCTACCTATTGTAAAATGGATTTACTAGGTCGAAAACCTTCCCTGGCGTGTACACAACAACTCATGAACGTTTCATCCAAATTGGATGAATGGCATATAAACGCATACGGGATTTTGTTTAAACGATTCACGTGCCTTCACTCATTTGTTGAATCTTCTTGTGCGCCACCCATTGAAAAACGGATTTACTAATTCATACACCTTCGCAGGACTGTACGCAACTCACCAAAGTTTTATCACAATCGGATGAATGGTATATGAACGCATACGGGACTTGGTTGAAACGATTCACGCACTGTCGCTCATTAGTTGAATGTACTCGTGCGCTACCAATTGTAAAATGGAATTACTAAATCAGAAATCTTTGCGGGAGTGGAAACAACATTTCTCTAAATTTCAATGCAATCGCATGAATGGCATATGAACGCATACGAATTTTTTTAAACGATACGCGCGCCGTTACGCTTTTGTTGAATCTACTCGTGCGCTACCTATTGTGAATAGGATTTACTAAGTCAGAAACCTTTCCTGCAGTGTGCACAACAATTCAACCAAATATTCATAGCAATCGGATGAATGGTATTTGAATGTTACGGGACTTTGTTTAAGCGATTCGCGTGCCGTCGATCATTTGTTGAATCTACTTGTGCGATACCTATTGTGAAGTGGTTGTACTAAGCCAGAAACCTTCCCTGGAGTGTACACAACAACTCACCCAAGTTTAGTCGCTATCGGACGAATGGTATATGAACGCATACGGGACTATGTTGAAACACTTCGCGCGTCTTCGCTCATTTCTTTAATCTACTTGTGCGATACCTATTGTAAAGTGCATTTCCTAACCCAGAAACCTTCCCTGAAGAGTACACATCTCACCCAAGTTTCATCGCTATCAGACGAATAGTATATGAACGCATACGGGACTTTTTTGAAACGCTTCGCGCGTCGTCGCTCATTTGTTGAATCTACTCGTGACCTACCTATCGTAAAGTGGATTTGCTAAGCCAGAAACCTTGCCTGAAGTGTACACTACCTCTCATCCAAGTTTCATCGCTATCGGACGAATGGTATGAGAACGCATACAGGACTTTGTTGAAACGCTTCGCCCGTCGTCGCTCATTTGTTTAATCTACTTGTGCGATACCTATTGTAAAGTGCATTTACTAACCCAGAAACCTTCCCTGAAGTGTACACAACAACTCGCCCAAGTTTAGTCGCCATCGGACGAATGGTAAATGAACGCATACGGGACTAAGTTGAACCACTTCGCGCATTCGAGCCCATTTGTTTAATCTACTTGTGCGATACCTATTGTAAAGTGCATTTACTAACCCAGAAACCTTCCCTGAAGTGTACACAACATCTCACCCAAGTTTCATCGCTATCAGACGAATAGTAGGCTATATGAACGCATACGGGACTTTGTTGAAACGCTTCGCGCGTCGTCGCTCATTTGTTAAATCTACTCGTGCCCTACCTATCGTCAAGTGGATTTCCTAAGCCAGAACCCTTGCCTGAAGTGTACACAACCTCTCACCCAAGTTTCATCGCTATCAGACGAATGGTATGTGAACGCATACAGCCTTTGTTGAAATGCTTCGCCCGTCGTCGCTCATTTGGTGAATCGACTCGTGCGCTACCTATTGTTAAGTGGATTTACTAAGCCAGAAGCCTTTCCTGAAGTTTACACAACAACTCACCCAAGTTTAGTCGCTATCGGACGAATGGTAAATGAACGCATACGGGACTATGTTGAAACACTTCGCGCGTCGTCGCTCATTTGTTTAATCTACAAGTGCGATGCCTATTGTAAAGTGGAATTACTAACCCAGAAAGCTTCCCTGAAGTGTACACAAAATCTCACCCAAGTTTCATCGCTATCAGACGAATAGTATATGAACGCATACGGGACTTTTTTGAAGCGCTTCGCGAGTCGTCGCTCATTTGTTGAATCTACTCGTGCGCTACCTATTATAACATGGATTTACTAAGCCAGAAACCTTGCCTGTAGTGTACACAACCTCTCACCCATGTGTCATCGCTATCGGACGAATGGTATGTGAACGCATACAGGACTTTGTTGAAACACTTCGCCCGTCGTCGCTCATTTGCTGAATCTACTCGTGCGCTACCTATTGTTAAGTGGATTTACTAAGCCAGAAACCTTACCTGAAGTGTACAGAACATCTCACCCAAGTTTCATCGCAATGGGATGAATGGTATATGAACGCATGTGAGACCATGTTGAAACAAACGCACGCCATTTTGTTGAAGCTACTCACGCGCCATCTATTGTAAATTGGATTTACTACGCCTATAACTTTTCCGGGACTGTGCACAACAACTCACCTAAATTTGATCGCAATCGGATGAATTGTATATGAACGCATCGCCATTACGCATTTGTTTAAACTACTCGCGCGCTATCTATATTGAAATGGATTAACTATGCCTATAAACTTCCCGGAAGTGTGTACAACAACTCACCAAAATTTGATCGTAATCGGATGAATGGTTTATGAACGCATAAAAGACGAACAGACAGACATTCCTCTTTATATTATATATATAAGATTATTCAACGATGATGCTGATATATTTGCGACGGAGAATGAAGATTCTACAGAAGATGCTAGGGTATCCCAGCAACAACAGAAGAATTTGCCAGAAGGAAGTCGTTCGAGCCCAGACGGAGGTTAGTGAATACCAGACGCGAGCCAGACAGCAATGATACAAGCAAATGTGGACAGAAAGATGAACCGTTAGCAGTCGAGGTCATGTTATTATATAATGTGAAGCCACATGGTCAGCCACTGCCTTGTAAATGGAACAGTTTCATAGCGCAGCACTTAGCCAGCGTTCATTGATGAATCAGGCCAATGCAGGTGCATTTCTAGACGCGTGGCGGAAGAGGTAACCAGTTGTAAGGAATGTTATGAATGCAGGAGCCTCTGTTAAACGTTTTCTTCACGTACAGTAGGCCTAGTTATTTCAAAAATGTTTATGCTTGTAATTTATAACACAGTAATTGCAGTAAGATTTGTAGTGGAAGAGAAGTGTATATGATTGTATGATTTTTTTTGTTATTTAGAATAGTTTATTGTTATTTTTGTTTATATTAGATTAGTTTACACTTAATAAATTTATACAGTTCGTTGTCTTTCGTCGTTGACGTGTGATTCATTATAAATATAAGGATTAGAGTATTGTGGATGTATTGTAGGCGAAGCTGAGTTCCCATTCCCCGAGACACGTAAGTAAAGGTAAGTGTGCCCCGTGTAGTTTGTTGTTTATCCGCAATATTCTCGTAACTGCTATATGTAAATCCCGAAAGACCATGTTGGAGCGATTTCTAATGACGTAATTTGCCGGTGCTGTTAGAAATAGACAATCCAGCTGGGGCTATGGATATTCCAAAAGGCTACTTTCCGGATTTCCGGGTACAGTACCTTGGAAGCTCTTCTTAGACAGCACTTGTGTGATACGGTAAATTTTTCTTCTGTCACCCTTTGATGCAGCATCTTCTGGCTTTTTCACCCACATCGATCCAATTTTTCGTATCTCTCTTCACACGTTTTTTGACTTGTTTGTCAACGACCTGTATTCTGCTTGCACATGGTGTAGTCTGTCATTTAGTCTGGGCTCTCACCCTCGACCTTAACGGCATGGGTGGCCCTGCCAGGAGCCGAAACTCCTACCGGCATTGCTCTCAGGATCAAGGAAGGAAGGAAGCTTGTAGTTTAACGTGACCGTTAATCTCGCGATCATGATCCACGGGGCTCTAAGTATCACTTAGACACACAAGCCTCCCCATACGTCAAGGTACCAGACCATGAATTTTTATGGGGTGAATAAGAAATTGTTGTGACTTGCCTGTATACCTTTTAAGGGTTTAAGTGTTGCTAAGGCGGTATAAGTAGTTTGATGAAGTGTGGTGTTATAACAAGGGCTCGGATTTTTAGGAAAATAAATATTTTTTTACGTAAATACATATTTTAAGCATTTTTTCTATAAGTACAAATACATAAATTCCTGCTTTTCACTTATTAGCACATAAAAAGACATAATATTTACATTTTAAATCAGTATGCTAGTGGAGAGAGAATTGAGAGAGGAGCAGAATGGATTCAGATCTGGGAGATCAACAGTGGTTCTCATATTTTCAGTGAGACAGCTCCAGGAACACCACTACGAATTTGGAGAGGATCTGTTGATGGCCTTCCTGGACATCGAAAAGGCCTATGATAGTGTGTGTAGGGAGAAGGATTGGGAAGCAATGGAAAACATGGGAGTGGAAAACGGGACTGTAGGCTGAGTGAAGGAGATGTCTTGTGGAAGTGTGAGTTGTGTGAAAGTTGGAGGGGAAAGAACGGACTCGTTCAGACAGATGAGTGGCCTGAAACAGGGTAGTGCACTGTCACCCCTTCTCTTTATTGTGGTTATGGACGAGGTAATGATATGGGTAGCAGGAAAGATAGGAGAAGATAAGATGAAAGCAATGGTGATTGCAGATGATCTCATGGTCTGGGGAAACAAGGAGGAGGAAATTCAGGAGCAACTCAAGGCTTGGGAAGAAACAGTGGGAGAGTACGGATGGAAGTTCAACATCAGTAAATGTGAGATCCTGTTAACGACCAGGAAAAAGGACAGACCAATGAGTGGGATAACACTTGGAGGTGGACAGCTGAAGAAGGTGGAAAGTCTCAAGTACTAGGGAAGTATAGTGGAGGAAAATGGGAGAAATGACAAAGAGATTACGGAACGTGGCAGACAGGCAGAAGCTTTTCTGAGAAGCATTAGGAGCTTAGTGTGGAATAAAGATGACCCACAAAAAAGCAAGGAAGTGTTATACAGAAGCTACTATATCCCGATACTGACCTATGGTTCAGAAACGTAGATAATGAAGAAAAGAGACATAAGCAGAATACAGGCAAGTGAAATAAAGTTCCTGCGAAGTAGGATAGGAGTAACAAGAAGAGACAGGGTGAGGAATGAAAAGGTCAGGGAAATAGTGAAAGAGGAGCCCTTGCTAGGTAGGATTGAGACATCAAGACTGAGGTGGTATGGATACTTAAAGAGAATGGAAGAGAAGCAGATTCCCAAGAGGATACAAGAGATGCAGATGCAGAAGAAATGACCAAGGGGAAGACCAAGAGATAGATGGCTGAAAGGAGTGGAGGAATGTGTCAAGAAGAGAGGCAAGGACTGGACCAGAGTGACAGCAGAGAGGTGGTGGGAAGAAAGGACTAAGTGGCGAGACTTATGTTCCAAACAGACCCAGCCTGGGGCTGGAAACTGTGCAAGATGATGATGATGATAGATATTTCAGTTTATTGCATTTTTGTACTGTGTTACTTCAACGGGGAAGAACCTGTGAGCTATCTAATCCTCATGCAGAGCATATGTCAGCTTGCAACTGCGTTATTCTTAACTTGTCACCCCGTGCCACTCACTGTGGACGCTGGGGATTTCCTAGTCGATAGCCATATTGCACCACGTGCTAGACCTTCCCCCTCCCCTCCAGCTACCTGGAACCATTGTCACTCACATGCAGTTCATTTCTGGTACTGTGAAGTGTAAGAGTTCTACGATGCCTAAAGTAAAAACAACTACAAGTTATCGTCTGTTGCAAAATTTAAAGATAATTTTACTTCTGATGGGGGCGTTCTGTTCTGCCAACCACGTGGTAAAGGAAGTAAGGCTGAACAGCGATCTCAAGTTACGCAACACCTCAAGGGCAAGAAACATATTGCCGCAGTATCACGCCTTCAGAAGAAGTGTTTCGCGATAATCGTCGGTCATTTGCGATGGACAACCAGAAGATGTATCTCGCTGTGTATTGTAATGCTTCAGCAGTCAGTGAGACAGAGAATAAATTGCATTCGTGAGTACTGCATATTGTTTATATTCACATTTATTATAATTAAATATTCTTACTTCTTTGTCACATATTTCAGGTATTTTTAATACATAAAAAATAAATATTTTCCCGATTTTTAGCACCTAGAAATCTGAGCCCTAGTTATCACAATTTGCATTCTCAGGGAAAAGTCATTTCGCTGAGTCATCGTTTTGTTATATATGGTCTAAGTTGGCAGACTTCAGTCCCTGAAGATATCTAAAGAAAAGGCATGTTGAAATGAATAAAGACGTAACAGGCAGATGCACCTACGTAGTTACTATCAGGCAGCTCATCGCGCATTATTCCTTTAATAATTTTTATTTGTTAAAGCATCAACACAAACATTGTAAATTACGTAAAATATAGATGTCAGTCAGCAGTTAAAAGAATAACACGCGTGTAAATAATTTCAGACAAGCCAAGCGTGTAAGTTGTAAGTTATTACCGGACGGACCATTCTTCTATACGTGGTGTTTTAGGAGGAATAGTAAATATTTGAAGAGGTGCAATATAAAAATCCATATAATATGTGTCCTATTTGTAATGCGTACAGAGTTACAGCTGGTAGTATTTAACCCAAACAAATGTAAAGCCAAGGCAAATGAGGACGCTCAAAGTTGATTTTCAAAAATTCCACCACCACCAACTTCAATGCTCTTTGCACTTCTCTTGATAACACCCGGTGTAGCTCCTGGAAGGGCGTCTTGGCGTTCTTTGATGAGGGCTGCACTATGCATAATCTGAACGACTAACTCTGCTCTTGTGTTAACCTTTTCCTCGTAGACTTTGCCTTTCAAACTTTCCCACAGGGAAAATCCAAAGGGGTAAGGTCCGGAGACCTTGGTGGCCAAGAAACATGCCCATAGCAACGGGTGTGTCAACACACGAACTGCCCTGGTTACATACCAAAGTCTGTATCTCGGTATGCAATACAAATGGGACACATTTACTGTGGTACAGCAGAGCAATGCATTCTATCAAAGTGTAAGAAAACTTGTTCGGGATAAGGAAGTACCAAGGAAAAGCAAGGAGGTAAAGCATAAAGTGTACTATGTTCCCATATTAACTTATGCAGCTGAGACTTGGACCCTGACAAGCAGGCAAGAGAGTAGAATCCAAGCCAGTGAAATGAAATTCCTAAGTAGGAAAGACAAGGAAATACAGAGTGAGGAATGAAGATGTTAGGAAGAAAGTTGGGATGGGAAAACTAAATGAGAGAATTGAGAAGAATAAACTAAGGTGGTTTGGACATGTAAAGAGGATGGAGGAAAATAGAATACCAAGACAGATGCTGGAGGCGAAGTGCAAGTGTAAGAGAGCAAGAGGAAGACCTAGAACAAGGTGGATTGATTCAGTGAAGAACAGCGTAAGAAATAGAAATCTGGACTGGGACAAGATCGTGGAAGAAGAATGGTGGAAGGAAAGAGGAAAGTGCCATAAATACCCCGACCCGGCAGGAGCTGGATAAGGGGAAATGATGATGATGTTGATTACTGTTCCTCCTGAAACACCCTGCATCGATAACTTTCTCAATGTTAACTTTTTGATATTACAACTGTTACTTTTCAGTCGGTCAACACAATATAGTCCAAATTACTGGGACATGCAAAAAATAACCTGAGGAAAAATTACATGTGGTTAAAAGACAAATATTATTTCCCATCTGTAGGGTTCCACTACTCACTGTGGCAAAACCCAACATCATTTGCTGGAGAATAGTTACTTGGCCGTGAAATCTAATATCCCAAAACTTGATTTATTCTGTCTGTTTAGTCTGCTGAACTCATTTAGGTGAACACATGTCTGCCCAATGTATATTTCTTGTAAAGTACTCAAAGAGCCGAGAAAACTCTCTTGATAAAGTTAACTCGAAATCACAAACTATAAGAAGTTTACTTACAATCACTCCAGCAACATTCTGTGGGACATATCAATACCTTGCAAATCACTCACATCCTCCAACAATTAAACATTATTGGTAGTATATAATTTATGGGATTTTACTTGTAGCAGTATTAGGACAGAGGGAGCCTATTCACGCTTGAAATTAAGGGTTTAAAATAGAGCTGAGGACGCAGCACGCACTGCGCGTGGTTTAAAGTAGTGATTATTCCTAACAAAGCAAATAATACTGTCATATTCTTATCAATAATGCATGCATCATTCTGCCAAGCAAGTGAGAGGGTCTTTCACGAGTCATAAACAGCTTTCATAATCAGACTAACAAACGCTTCTTCAGTAATATTTCTGACAGTGTGAATTCTGAATGAGAATAGGTAATTTTAGGTTTGATGAAAAGAAAGTTAATATCAATATTTACTCTGTGAAGAGATATTGTTAAATGAATGATACAATAAGAAACATCTGGCATTGTAAACTAAACTTATTCATGCCCAAAATGTTCAGTTTTGCACACTTATAAGCGAATGAATGTTATTTCTTTAACAGCTGTGCACTTAACTTACTTATTTAAAAGGTTTCCACTTGCATCACTTTCTACATCCAGGGTTTCCTCCTTCACATCCTGGGGATAAGAAGGATTAATTTATTTATTCGCTATCACTTTATACGTCGTACACAACTGACATACCATGTATTTGTACAGCACAGTTCAATTGATGTAAAGATAAAGATGATGAACGATGACCTGACTCTACTTTCATAATGACCATCATATGTTACTAATAGAGATGAATATAATACTGATAAATGGCCATTATTTCCCTAGATCTGAAACATTATACACCATCAAACCAATCTTTAGGGACCAAAAAAAAAAGCTCAGTGTGAGAGAAAAAACTGAAACCAGTGACTGTAAGGAAGTAATAGTATAAGGATTGATGAAGATGAACAAACAATTTTTACAATATATAAAACCCTATCTAGTTGTCACTTCCTTGATTTATTCCCAAACACAATGGAACATAACCAATACCAATAGACGTAAACACCATACTGGTAGCCACAGCTAGCACTAGAAGCTGTAATCAATGTGAAATGAGGACCGACAACATATTGACAGTCACGGCTAGTAGTAGAGGCTGTCTAAACGGCGAAGATGACGCAGTACCATACTGACAACCACAACTAGCAGTGAAGGTTGCTGTCGAGGCAAAGAATGGACTAACAACATACTGACAGAGTTTAGGCCCCACCACTGTAGCCATAAACCACTAAGAGTGTAGACCCCTAAAAACAAGAAGGCCCACTCAAAAGTCTCCAGCTTTAAGCTGTTGAAAAACAAAACAACACTGAGTGATGAAAACTTTATAACTAAATTAAATGCACATATCTTTGCTATTATTATAAAAGAATAAACTTAAAACCTATAATCACCTCAATTTGATGTTCTTCTTTAACAATCCCGTGTCCATCATCAAATGTATCATCAGACTCAACCTTAAGGATATCAGTAGATAACAGTTCTTTTGATTCCTAGGGAGTATTACACAAGTATGACACAATATGATACAAATTGATACAATATCACTACTGAGCAACAAATAGAACAGTATCTCATTCGCCTACAATTTGTTAGTAAGTATTAAGGCTCACAACGTCACTTGTTTGCACGGTACTAAGATAGCACTATTACTTACAATGTCAGGTAATCCATCTGTTTCAGACAATCATACATGCTCACTCTTGATGATCGGCAATTCCTCCATTTTGTTCAAGGAATCTAGAACACACCAACTGCACTTATGAATTAATCCAAAAGTGTATTTATTCCTAAATGCCAAATAAGTTTTATATACTTAATTAAATAATCGTTGACACGATGCGAAAACGAAGGATTGCGTTTTTGGACACATATTCCGCTTGCCAAATACTAGACTCCTGAAACAACTTTTTGACTTCTTTTGGAACAGTAAAACAAAAATCACATGGTTTAAAGAAATACAAATGGATTTAGACGAATTGAAAATCACTAAGCATCAAATTGAACATAGAGAAGAGAAACGGCTTCTGAATAACAAATACACTCGCTTAACATTCAAAATATCACAGCGTAAGCAATATATTATATCTGCAGAAGAACGGGCTGCAAGATCTTCCAGAATGTAGAAGTATTGGGAAAGAAAAAAATTATCAAGTATTAAGAACTGAACTTAGTTTTTGAAGACTTTGTATACAAGGATTGATTTTGGTGCTCCAAAATGGGCGTAAACAGTGTAAATAAATAAATAAGGCTATTCTAGAACTCCTAATATAAGCCATTGAACTACAGATAATGCTGGAAGGCCGACTGTATGGGAGTAAAGAGCGGTGTTTGGTGCGACTGGTTACGCCTGGTAGTGTACGTCAAGGAGGCAAGTTTGACGTATACGACCGCGAGGATGATGTACGTACGTACGACAAGATACAAGTAAAAGATGTACTTTTGAACATTCAAGCGAACGGTAAACTAAACGGGACTTACGCTGATATATATATTTCAAAGCAACATAGTAATTTGATACTGAAAATGGCTAGGAATATACGCCAACATAAAATATATTGCAGCCTGATTGTACATTTTTCTCCTTAGATCAAAGGCAGTGTACCGGTACACAATAACTATACCCGCAAAAAATACAAGCCATACGTAGGCTACATTAAAAAATAACATATACAACAACAAAAATAGACGAGAAATGGATAAGAATAAAGATTAAACAGGATGTCCAGTGAAGAACATATAGCCTACTGTCTCCTAAATGCATGGGTATTGTAATAACTCTTTGTTCTTTTCAAGGAGTATAATTGAATGTTGGTTGTAGTAGCTTGTTGAAATACAACATGTTATGCGGATATTAAACAAGAATATGAGGTGCCCTTTGGTCTACACGAAATTTCATTCAATTCGGTTTCACCGTGTTTAATTGATACGGTGAATCGATTTGAACACATACATGGCCGCTATCTGCAAACTATAGGGCTGATGACCTTGTAGTTCAGCAAAAGCTGCTTCTCACAAAAAGGTGTGTGGTTGCAAAATTTGCTAGAGATCAAATGATTAGGTTGGTCATAATTTGATTTAAGCTTTTAATATTTGGGTGGCCGACATTCCGTTTCCGTCAAGATGGCGGCAATGTAAAACACGACACTGAGGTGTCCTATGCTATTGCTACCTCTGCACCAAATTTCGTCCAATTCGGTTTAACTGTGTTTGAATTGATAGGGGGAATCGATTTGCACACTTACAAGGCCGCCATATGCAAACTATAGGACTGATGACCTCGTAGCTTGGTCAAAGTGCGCTTCTCACTTGAAGGTATGTTGTTGCAAAATTTGGTAGAGATCAGATGATAAGGTTGGTCGTAAATATATTTAAGATTTTAACATTTGGGTGGCCGCCATTACGTTTCCGTCAAGATGGCGACGATATAAAACATGACACTGAGTTGCCTTTTGCGAGTGCAACTTCTGTACCAAATTTCGTTAAATTCGGTTTCACCGTGTTTGAATAGATAGGGGGAATCGATTTGTACACATACATGGCCGCCATCCGCAAATAATTGGGCTGATGACCTTGTAGTTTGGTCAAACGATTTTTCATACGTAACGGTATAATAGAGATCAGATGATTAGGTTGGTCATAATTTGATTTAAGCTTTTAACACTTGGGTGGCCGCCATTACGTTTTCGTCAAGATGGCGGCGATATAAAACATGACACTGTGGTGCTCTTTGCTAGTGCTACCCCTGTACCAAATTTCGTTCAATTCGGTTTCACCGTGTTCGAATTGATATGAGCGGGGGACAGACATTCAGAGTACACCCTCTCACAGACACACACACAGACAGACACACAATTTTTCGCCCTGTGTTGATCTCATAAGTCTACTTTCATTTTTTGCAGAAAATCGAAAGTAGGCTAAAAAATATGGTAATTGGTATTCAACATTTTTATTATCCACTCAAAGGCAGCTTTCATATGTGTGTGGATATGTATAAGCCTACAAATAAACAATTAAATATAAGTAGATGCTTAGTGAACAAAACAACCATTTGCTCAATACTCATCCAAAGCAGGTCGTGACTTAGACCTCACAAAGTTAAAATTAAATAAGATAGGGGTATAACTTATGTGCGACCAGGTGAAATACTGTTAGGCCTACGGTATTCGTAATGTGTAATTGAGAAAAAAAATGTACAAAACAATCACATATTCAACATTTACTAAAACGGATTCAAATTCAAATTCAGCCAAAAACCTATGAAAGTTAAAAAAGAATATGCGTATCTGTTTGGAACAGGGGCGGGGGTGGGTGGTATGTGTATGAGCAGGGTGAAGCAGAATAATTCTTAATGTCTACAGTAGCATAACAATCACCAGGATGTAGGTAAGACCAGTTGTACACGGTAAGAAATTCATATTTACCACGTTATATAGGTGGTGAACAAAGAAAAAAGTGGCATTCTTCAGCCCAACATGTAGCAAACCTTTAAACCAGTCATTAGAAAGGTAAAGATGAATATGAATACCTGTTTCGGACAGAAGGGAGGCGCGGGGGGGAGTGGAGGTGGAGGTATGTCCAAGAGCAGGGGGATGCAAAATAATCCTTAACCTGCAGTTTAAAAAAATATACTTAAATAAGCCAATAAGGACTCCTAGAGTCCTTCGTCCTTCCTTGAGAACGAACAGGGGCGTATATAAGGGGGAGGGGGGCATTGTTAATAAGTGACGTATGGCAACGTTGCAAAGCAAGGCGAAGGTAGAGCGATGTAAACAGTGTGACAATCAGTTTACTCTGATGTTATGTGTAAAAACAAAACCTCTTATTGCTCTCCAGTTCCTTCGCTCTTATGAACGAACCAAGAACAGCAACAAGTGCCCTTGAAGCGTGTGACTCAAGTTTTTTCGCTAACTTTTATACCCTTATCAAACTTTTGGCAAATTTGTCTCTCTCTGTAGCTACTGGTAATGCCGAACGGGGTTTGAGTTGGTCGAAAACATACTTGAGAAATTCTACTTCTGAAAACAGACTCAACGGTCTAGTATTCTCATCTATTCACGGAGACATACATCTCACTGACAATGAAGTTATAAACCGATTTGGTAATGCTTCAAGAAACCTTCAATTTATATTATAATGTGAGTTGTAAATCAAAACAGTAACATTAATTCTTTCCATGTAAATACTATCAAGAGAGAAAGATGATTGTATTAATAAAAAGCAGGGGCGGCTCCTGACTAAAATTTTAGGGTGGGCCAGATGATATTATTGTTGGTATATTGGCTTTCACAGCCAAGGAATTAGAACTTGGCCATTTTTCTAGGTTTATGCCGTGTCGTGTGCGGGGTTTCGCCTAGGAACACCAAGATAGCCTCATCAGAAGGGAGGCAGTGCACAGTTCGCTACTCCTGTGGGGGTCCGGACACGGATACAAAGAGCCCGCTGATGAGACTATCTTGGTGTTCCTAGGCGAAATCCCGCACAAGGCACGGCATAAACCTAGAAAAATTGCTGAGTTTCGATATTATTGTTTTTTATATAAAATACTGTTTTATATTTGGCATTCAATGTTGCCAATATTGCCATTATCATAATTCCATACAACACAACACTTGAAAAAAGGTTTAATGAAAAGTTCATGCATTAAAACTGTACTCACATGGCTTCTTATTTGTGAACATATTCTCCTCTCCTCTGCTTGGATGAAGCAAATGTATCTATCAGTTTGGTTGATGAGGTCCTAATTTTTTAATTTCTAACTTTGTGTTCTGCGGTATAGAAGAAAATAGATTTGTTAATAAAGATCCACTCTCATTTTCCTATGTCACACACAATCAGCATAGTAATAACTACGTACCGTATCACGAAAGTTAAAAACACATTAATTTACAGATATTAATTAACCTCATCCACAGAATTCACTAACACACTAGTTCTGTACTTGGAACACCAGACAACTGAAAACGCATAAATATATCATTGTCTAATGTCATCTAGCTGCGAACAATGACTGAATACCTGTTTAAGGGCGTGGGGTGAGGTGGACCCTTCTCCCGTAATCCTGTTTGACAGAGGCAAAAGCAGGAAGTGAAATGGAGACATTGTCTATTTCGCTTCAAAGCGAGGCTATGGGCCCATTCTGCTGGCCCTTGAAGAGAGAGAAAAGTCCCTTCATAGCACAGAAGAATTCGCGTGCAAGACAGTCCACTGTTTCCTCGCCGTGCCCATCAAGCCATATACTTTATATGGAACTTTCTGTACAGTGGCCCTCGCTATGACAATACACCATACGAGGCTGTCAGAATCTTAAGCTAGGGATGAGTTACGTATACTGAATTCTTTTTAGAGATTCTAGGAAAGAAAACCACTTATTTTAAGTAGAATATCTGTAATTTAAAGTAGTTTTTAAATACTTTAATTAAACAAATTTTGTGCAATACTGTCTAATGGCCCTGGGTGGGCAGGGCCCTTTCGACCCTTAATGATGCACCGCCCCTGATAAAAAGTATAATAAAATGGTATTAGTTGTGTTTGACATCAACCAAACATAAAACGTCACAACAAATTGTTTGAAAAAGTGATGCCAGATAGTCTTAAAACTCATCATTTTGCACCAAATTATACAAAAGTTTCCCGGGGAGAACCGCGGACCCCTATTCTTTGGACCTATACCATGCCCCCTAACCCTCGCTTGGGCACCCCTCGAAATAAAACACTATATACGACTCTGATTTGTCATATACTATTAACTTAAGGCCTATTATGTCAAAATGTGATGTAAGACGTATCCACAAACGCAGAATAGCCTACTTAATTACAAATTTATATTCGAAAATAAAGTAGACCGTAAACCTACCGTATCAATGGAAAATACCATATTTATAACGTTGCACAGAGACAGTGCTTATCTGTGGAAATGAAGCTTTTGTGAGTTTTTCTCCTGCCCAATAGAGCATCCTAATGTTACACAAGAAATGGGCATCTTGATTTTATAGCATAATCGACGTGCGATCAAATATATGAAATAAATTAAAAGAGCCACGTCACATCAGCTGACTTGCAACCTGCGTAACATGTCACGGATGCCATTCAATGCCAGACATGACTAGGCGATGACCAGGAAGCAGTTTTCAGCGATAGTTACCATGGGAGGAGTTGTACCAGTAGTAGCCGACCTACACTACAGTTCAATGATACAATGAGTCTCTCTCACGACTCGGCCGGCCGGCGCGGCATTATCTGTCTCCCGTTGACTCATCACTCCCCGCTAATAAGCTAATCTTGGGATACCAAAATTAATATAACCCGCGATATGGTGTTTGATAATTGGGAGATTATTTTTGTCAATAAATGACAAACTTATTCGGCCATGACGCTCGCCTAAACAAATCTACGTAAACAAATGTGATAGGATATTATATTGAGTACATTTTAATGTCTATGCGACAGAACTATTATTTAAATAAATTTATTCTGCCATTTGCGGAACAGTGAAATTGGCATTCAACGTTACCCGGAAGTTCCTCTATTTCCAAGTGCCAACAATCGTGAGCAGATTTCGTTGTAGCAGGCGTATCCAGTACTATCTTTCATATACAATACAAACCTAACCACACGTTTGATTAGGCTACGCAAGTAAACTTATCTTACTTACTGCAGGAGTACTGTAGGCAAATAGCTTATAAAGATAATAGCGGAAACTCGGCCGTAAAAGCATGCGCTCGCCTGGAGACAGCGATCACAGTGCCATCTCTTGGTGCGAGTTGACAGCAATACTCTTCTTGCCACCCACAGCTAGCATTTTTGAGTGCGTACCGACCGAAATTGCATTGTGAAGTTAACATATGTCTCGGCTTGATATTTAGGCAGCAAATAATTTAAAGATTAGTGTTAAAAGAAACAAAAGATACTTGGTTCTGTACAATATTTATAGAGAATTCTAAAAAATACTGGACTGCTTCTGCATATGGTTTGCTTTGCCATAGGCAGTAGAACTGAAGGCACTGCACCAGGCCAAATACTGAAAATTACAAGGAAATATTAGCATATTGGTTTTAATCCATCCTTTTTGACATACTGGTATTTAAAAACGAGTTGAACACGCTTAATTACATTTAAAAAAACAGTTACCTTCTTATATAACGTATTTCCTAATAAAGTCAGTAAAATTAAAATTTGTGTTTCTGAACTTGTTAGATTACACCAACCTCCTTTGCTTTAATAGTGCAATACGTACACTTTAGAGGAAAATGACCTCGCTGTTCCGCCTCTTATAACAACAATAAATAACTACGTACACTTTCAATCGGGAATATTGGAGCAAGTTGTTAAATTTTAGGCCTACTGTACCGTAGAGTGACCACGTTTTATAAAGGCTCTTATTTCAATATTAACATTAGGCCTACTATCAACAACCTACAAAGATCTTACCCTTGACTTAACAAGTTTTTGTTCCTGAAATCTTTCTCCACAAAGTGGTCTGAGCATACAACACGAGTTCTGTTTAAATGTTCTGGGCCATTCCTTTCAATACGTCATGTAAGTCAGCTCTACGGCTTCGAATAACCCACAGCGTGCATCTATAAATAAGTAAAGAACAGGCTAAAATATGCTAAATTATATTGTAAAAGCATTCTGTATTAAAAGAAAACCGAACTATCAGTGTAATGATAGGCTACTTGTTTACAATAATTTCTTGGGAACCTGAAGAAAGATTTTGGGTCACTTTGTTGTTTATAATTATTACAGCCATATATGGCACAAATACTCCCCGTACCAACCATTATAATTGGATAATTAGATCATTCACAGGTCAATAATTTCTTATAATTGTTTGGTTGGATCTCACGGTTGTAAATCAGCTGGTCTTACGTTGCCAACTCGGACCGCTAGGCAGTGCTGGGTAGCGCTGTCTCCTGTTTTGGCGAGGAGTTTCAGCTATTATCTTTATAAGCTACTAGCTGAAGTACCCGTGCTTCGCTACGGGTCGTAAATGAATTAAAATGTGAAGGTGACAGTTAAAACAGGGGATAGGCGAGGTGCTGCGCAGAGGGAGATTAAGGATGGAACATTTTGTCCAACTACACCGCTCTGCCTTGACCGTGTTTTATAGCACACATTTAGGTTTTACTCGCTAACGGTTGGAGATACATTTCGGATGGAAAATGCATTTTTTAACCTCGTATATGCCATCAAGAGTTTGCTATTTCTTAGCGTTCTCTTTTTATTTGAAATGGAAATATGAAAGTTTAAAACCAAAGGGTGGAGTGACGTCACTAAAATGGTCGCCATCTTTGAATATTGCAAAGTATTGAAATCAAAAGTAACCTGTATGTTAACCAGGTAAATCTGCTACTTCCCTGTAAAATTCATGTAAATCGGACCTGTGGTACTTGCGTGATTGAGTAATACGCAGACACACACCATCTCATTTTTAGTCTCGCTTCGCTCGCATCATAGTCGTGTCATATTGTTATTCAATGAAATGCAGGTTTAACCCCGTTAACACCCCTTTAGAACCTGAATATCCAAAAATCCCTCCTTAGTAGATGTTTTCGACACACAGCAAACATATCCCCAAAATATCATTCTTCTAACATTAATAGATTTGGTTGGTCGATGAGAGTGAACATCCAAAAATCCGTCCTTAGTGGACGTTTTTCTTCCAGAATTTCACCCCTCACCATAGGCCCCTTAAATTGGATTTATGAAAAAACGGTCGAACACCTATTTATTTTATTTATTTATTTATTTATTTATTTATTTATTTATTTTAAGCTGATTGATTTCCACCGAGTTTCAAACTCCTCGCCTATGTCGTTTAAGAGATACACGCTCCGTTAAGAATCTTTCAACCCCCACTTTTCATCCCTTTCACCTCATAACATACACTACATCGAAAAACCATTAGACATGTGTCAGCTTATTTTTAATGATTAGTATATATGCCAAGTATCACATCCCCAAATGAAACCACTCGTGAGATATTGTTATTCAATGAAATGCACGTTTACCCCCTTAACACCTATTTAGAACCTGAATATTCAAAACTCTTTCCTTAGTGGACGTTTTCGACATAAAACGAACATATCCCCAAAATGTCATGTTTCCAACTTCAATAATTTTGGCTGGGCGATGATGAGTGAGTGAGTCAGTCAGGACATTTTCTTTCATTTATATTTGATAATTTCACCCCTCCCCATGAACCCCTTAAATTTGATTTATGAAACAAACGGTCGAACACCTATTTACTTATTTAAAGCTGTTTTCCCCCTGAGTTTGATGAGTGAGTAAGTGAGTCAATCAGTTAGGACACTTTCTTTCCTGTTTTTTTTTTCCCCAGAATTTCACCCCTCTCCAAGGGCCCCTTAAATTGGATTTATGAAAAAGAACGGTCGAACACATATTTACTTGTATTTTAAGCTGTTTTTCCCGCCGAATTTCAAACTTCCCGCCTATGTCGTTTAAGAGATACACGCTCCGTTAAGAATCCCTCAACCCCCAATTTTCACCCCTTTCACCTCATAATATACATCACATCGACAAACCCTTAGACATATGTCTGATTATTTTTAATGATTAGTTTCTATACCGAATATCACATCCCCAAAGAAACAAATCATGTGATATCGTTATTCAATGAAATGCATCTTTACCCCCTTAACACCTCTTTAAATCCCGAATAAACACAAATCATTCCTTAGTTGACGTTTTCGACATACAACGAACATATTCCCAAAATTTCATGTTTCTAACATTAATAGTTTTCGCTGGGCGTGATGAGTGAGTGAGTCAGACAGGACATTTTCTTTCAATTATTTTTACCAGAATTTCACCCTTCCCCATGGGCCCCTTAAATTGGATTGATGAAGAAACTCTTGAACACCTATTAACTTATTTTTTAATCTGTCTTTTTCCCCTGAGTTTGATGAGTGAGTGAGTTAGTCAGTCAGTTAGGACACTTTCTCTCCTTTTTTCCCCCAGAATTTCACCCCACCCCATTGGCCCCTTAAATTAATTTATGAAAAAAACCGGTCGAACACCGATTTACTTATTTATTTAGCTGATTTTCTTTCTCTGAGTTTCAAATTTCTCACCTATGTCGTTTAAGAGATAGGCCTTCACGCTCCGTTAGGAATCCTTCAACCGCCACTTTTCACCCCTTGCACCTCATAATGATACACCATATCGAAAAACACTTAGACACCTGTCTGCTTATTTTTAATGATTAGTTTATAGGCCGAGTATCACATCCACAAATGAAACCACTCTTGAGATATTGTTATTCAATGAAATGCAGGTTTAACCCCCTTAAGACCCCTTTAGAGCCTGAATATCCAAAAATCCTCCCTTAGTGTACGGTTTTGACATACAACGAACATATCTCCAAAATGCCATGTTTCCAACTTCAATATTTTTGGCTGGGCGATGATGAGTGAGTGAATGAGTCAGGACATTTTCTTTCATTTGTTTTTCTTCAGAATTTCACCCCTCCCGATGAACCCCTTCAATTTGATTGATCCAAAAAAAAAACCTGTCGAACAGCTATTTACTTACTTTAAAGCAGTTTTTCCCCCTGAGTTTGATGAGTGAGTCAGTCAGTCAATCGGTTAGGACACTTTCTTTCCATTTCCCCCCCCCCCCCCTGAATTTCACCCCTCCCCATGGGCTCCTTAAATTGGATTTATGAAAAAACGGTCAAACAAATATTTACTTATTTTGTATGCTGATTTCTTTCCGCTGAGTTTCAAACTCCTCGCCTATGTCGTTTAAGAGATACACGCTCCGTTAGGAATCTTTCAATCCCTACTTTTCACCCCTTTCACCTCATAATATACACCACATCGAAAAACCATCAGGCACTTGTCTTCTTACTTTTTAATGATGAGTTTATATGCCGTGAATCACATCCCCCAATGAAACCATTCGAGAGATATTGTTATTCAATGAAATGCAGGTTTAACCCCCTTAAGACCCCTTTAGAACCTGAATATCCGAAAATCCTCCCTTAGTAGACTGTTTTGACATACAATGAACATATCCCCAAACTGTCATGTTTCTAACTTCAATAATTTTGGCAGGGCGATGATGATGAGTGAGTGAGTGAGTGAGTGAGTCAGGACATTTTCTTTCAATTTTCTTTTTTCAGAATTTCACCCCTCCCCATGAACCCCTTAAATTTGATTTATGAAAAAAAACTGTCGAAAAGCTATTTACTTACTTTAAAGCAGTTTTTCCCCCTGAGTTTGATGAGTGAGTCAGTCAGTCAATCAGTTAGGACACTTTCTTTCCTGTCCCCCCCCCCCAGAATTTCACCCTTCCCCATGGGCCCCTTAAATTGGATTTATAAAAAAACGGTCAAACAAATATTTATTTATTTTTTATGCTGATTTTTTTTCGCTGAGTTTCAAACTCCTCGCCTTTGTCGTTTAAGAGATACACGCTCATTTAGGAATATTTCAATCCCCACTTTTCACCCCTTTCACCTCATAATATACACCACATCGAAAAACCCTGAGACTCGGGTCTTCTTATTTTTAATGATGAGTTTATGTGCCGAGTATCACATCCCCCAATGAAACCAATCGGGAGATATTGCTAGTCAATGAAATGCAGGTCTACCCCCTTAACACCCCTTTAGAACCTGAATATACAAAAATCCTTTCTTAGTGGACATTTGCGGTCCTTGGGGAAGCTGCATACCAAATTTCATTCCAATCCGTTCGGTGGTTTCTGAGATTTCGTGATGAATGAATGAGTGAGTGAGTGGTATTTGACAAATATATAGTAGAAGATAGTGTCAAGTCTTTGTTATGCTAAACTCGGTTGACAGTGCTGTGTGAGTAGGTGAGTAACTAACGGGATTTCAAGTAAAGATGCTCATTTTCTATACCAGAAGTGCAGAGCGCAACTGTCATCCAGACGGCCGTGCCTCGACTTGAGCTATGTTGCCATGGAAACTATCTGCCTTGCCATTCCTTCATGAGTATATTTTATGATTTGATTAGCCTGTGCTTGAGTCCAAAAGGGCCTAAATCAAAAGAATGAGAAAGACTATCGAAAATTCAAGTAGCCAGCGGTTCCTTCCGGGTCCTAAACTATGTGTATGCAAAATGTGGTTGAGATTGGTGGAACGGTGTAGATTTGTATACGGAATAGACCCACCCACATACATACCCACATACAGACTTTCACTTTTATATATTAGATGTGGTTGAGATTGGTGGAACGGTGTAGATTTGTATACGGAACAGACCCACCCACATACATACCCACATACAGACTTTCACTTTTATATATAAGATTTGCTGTAGGCTACTTAAATATACGCACTGATTGCAAGGTACAATAATATAAAGTTACGCCTAATGAACAAAACGCCCAGCTCAAACTAGAAGCAGTTATCAGCTTGTGTATCCAATTACGAAACAGGATTTTGATTTCTCCGCCGTAAAAAAAAATACAGCAAGTTAAGCCAATAAGTGTATGCGTTTACCGTTCAACTTCAGGAAATGTTTGTTTATTTATAGATATATTAGAACTGTTACTCAATAACATGAGCAAAGTAAATTTCGACGTAGAGCCTAGGCCCTGATAATTTGTGGGGATGTGAATGTGGAGTTCTTAAAATGTGATAGAAATTATGAATTATTAACACAGTTACTAATTTCCTACGGACTGAAACCTACAATAAATACCCCGACAAGAATAACAAAATTTAGTAAAAACCACTCCTAATCAAATTTTTATAAATAAACTAGCTGTACCCGGCATGCGTTGCAATGCGGGCGTTGTAATTTTGTTTCTTGAAGTTATTTTGGAAACAATCTTTTTTTCAATTTCCGTTAACTGCTTCTAAACTATCGTAAAATGGATTAACTCATTTAGAAACATTCGCGGGAGCGTGCACAACAATAGGGATGTATAGAACTAGCACCGATAGAGCGCACTGCTGTTGTACTGGGTAAGCGCAAGGCGCTCTTCATTTGTCTCCTATATTCTCATGCCGCTAATATCCACGAATTTAAGTTGTTTAAATTGTTATTTTCGTAACTATGCCGAACTATTGCAGTGTTCCTCTTTGCAAAAATCAGGGAAGCCCGTTTTCGTTTCACCAATTTCCACAAAATAAAGAAATGAGTAAGAAATGGTCACATGCTTTTAGAAGGAAACATTTCGGTGAGAAAAATCTGACCGAATATATTAAAGTGTGTTTCCATCATTTACAACCCGATGACTTCACGAAAACTGTGTTGGATAAGTGTGACTTACAATGGAAAATAATTCCTATTTTGTACCTATAAACTGACTAGACATTTCGATAACATCCACTGAATTTATGCGTTTGTAGGCCTATTTGAAGGTGAGAGAGCAAGGTAAAAACCGGGCGCTGTTCTACCGCTTTTTCCGTGGACCACGAACACAACAAAAATAATTATTTAGGAAGAGGCCATACACAAGAAAATTGCCGGATTATCACGATAAGCCTACAATATCGGAATCTGCAGAAATCATCTCCTTTGAAGTACAGGAAGAAATCATCAATATACACGAAGAAATGAAAGTAACATATCTGACTCCCATTTTCAAAGACATCAATAGGCTACTCGGTCAAATACTTCAAGAATAAATGTCGCAACATTAACAGTCACAAACGTTGGTTTCTTGAAATCGGAATTAATCGTTAATTTCCATCTGCCTGATGGAGAATGTGGTAGCGACTGACTTCCACATTCTTGAGATATAGTCAGATGAATGGAAACAGTTCGTGGCCCTAAAGCAGGGATTCTCAAACTTGAAAAAAATGTACCCTCAAGTAAGGGGTAAGGGAACGATTCTAATTGCGAAATTGACAAAATTACATAAGAACCAAACGTTGCGATGCATTTTCGAGGTACACATTTAATTACCGGTATCAACTTTCTTTGATTATGTTTGCCTTAAACACGACAGTTTCATGTAAGCTATCAACCTAAAAAAATACATGAATCGAAGTCTGAATATTTAAATCTCAATTTATGATTTAAGTCTTTTGGAGATATATTTATCAATATAGGCCTACAATACTCTAGTAATTGTAATCTTTAGGAGAAAGCATGCTGACTCATATTCATTATTTGAATAAAAAAGCGTGTTAGAATTTTGTTATAACCGCTGTAGGCTCTTAATTCTTCCTTCCTCCCGCTGGTTTTAGTGCCTCTTGTCCGTAGCTCATTTTGCAGCTGTTTAACGCTTAAACGCTGAAAATCGTTTATCATATATTAGGAGATATACCTATAGAATTAATTAATATAGTCTTGGAGTAAAATTAGAGAAGATATAATTTACTTTAGCTTAGAAAACTCGGTCACAATTTACACATTCGTCGCAGCTGACTGGGAGAAACATAAGACGATCGCCTTGCGCTTACCCAGTACTACACGAGCGCTATCTGGCACGAACTTTCTCCCGCTACATCCCTATTCACAAAAGTTTCATCGCAATCGGATGAATTGGATATGAATGCATACGGAATTTTGTTTAAACGATTCGTGCGCTGTCACTCATTTCTAGAATTTATTCTTGCGCTACCTACTGTGAAATGGATTTACTAAGTTAGAAACCTTCACGTAAGTGTACACAACAACTCAACAAAGTTTCATCGCAATCGAGGAATGGTATATGAATGCTTGTGGGATTTTGTTGAAACGCTTCGTGCGTCGTCACTCATTTGTTGCATCTACTCGTACACTACCTATTGTAAAATGGATTTACTAAGTCGAAAACCTTCCCAGGCGTGTACACAACAACTCATTAAAGTTTCATCGTAATCCGATGGAAGGCATATGAACGCATACGGGATTTTGTTTAAACGATACTCGTGCCGTCACTCATATGTTGAATCTACTCGTACGCTACCTATAGTAAAATAGATTTAATAAGCCTGAAACTTTTCCTGGAGTGTACTCAACGATTCACCAAAGTCTCATCGCAATCGGATGAATGGTATATGAATGCATATGGGACTCTTTTGAAACGAATCGCGTGCCATCACTCATTTCTTGAACCTACTCGTGCACTACCTGTAGTGAAATGCATGCACTAAGTCAGATACCTTCCCTGGAGTGTACACAACAATTCTCCAAAGTTTCATCGCAATCGAATTAATAGTATATGAACGCATACGGGACTTCATTTGTTGAATCTACTCGTGCACTTCCTATTGTAAAATGGATTTACTAAACCAGAAAACTTTCCTGGAGTGCACATAACAATTCACAAAAGTTTCATCGCAATCGGATGAATAGTATATGAACGCATACGGTACTTGGTTGAAACGATTCACGTGCCATCGCTCATTTGTTGAATAAAATTTTGCGCTTCCTTTTGTAAAATGCATGTACTAAGCCAGAAACCTTCCCTGAAGTGTACACAAAGACACACCCAAGTTTCATCGCTTTCGCCCGAACGGTGTATGAACGCATATGGGACTTTGTTGAAACGCTTCGCGCGTTGTCACTCATATGTTGAATCTACCCGTGCGCTACCTATTGAAAAGTGGATGATCTAAGCCAGAAACCTTCCCAGATGTATGCACAACATTTCACCCAAGTTTCATTGCTATCGGAAGAATGGTATTTGAACGCATACGGTACTTTGTTGAAACGCTTCGCACGTCGTCGCTCATTTGTTGAATCTACTCGTTCGCCACCTATTGTAAAATGGATTTACCAAGTCAGAGACCTTCCTTGAAATGTACACAACATCTCACCCAAGTTTCATCGCTATCGGACGAATGGTATATGAACGCATACGGGACTTAGTTGAAACGTTTCACGCATCGTCTCTCATTTGTTGAATCTGCTCGTGCGCTACCTATTGTAAAATGGATTTACTAAGCCAGAAACCTTCCCTGTAGTGTACACAACATCTCACCCAAGCTTAATAGCAATGGGTTGAATGGTATATGAACGCAGGTGGTCTTTATTGAAACGAATCGCACGCCATTTTGTTGAAGCTACTCGCGCGCCATCTACTGTAAATTGGATTTACTGCGCCCGTCAGAGGTAGTTATCTTGTCCACCACCGAGCGTGCGTGGCTTTCCAGATGACCACATTCTTGAACACATATGGCCTAAGAGGATCGGAGTACACTCCTTGTAGGGCTATTCCGGCACAAGACTCCGCATCATCATAGGGATCAGGTTCCCATCATAGCATAAGTCATAGACATCCCAAGGAAATGTAGCTCCAAGTAAACTACTAAATTAAAATCCAGGCTTAAGTAAAATTCACAAAATGGTTTATTGAAATCTCAAACCCCTATCCTACCATCGGAGGGTATCAGTCGGCTAATCCGCCAACTAAAAAAAAAACAATCATTAACTATCAAAATGAACCCCTCTCGATTGGTCCTAAATACAATCAAAAAGCACTAGCAAAGCTTGGGAAATGGTACAAAAAGGATTTTAATTAAATTTACAATGAACATGGCATGATGTTTCCAAGTGAAACATAATATTGGCAAATCGTCAAACATGACAGAAAAATAAACAAAGGAAACTGGGACAATCCCGTATTTACATTTAATTTTAAGTGATCTAAACTAATCCTGAATTTATACTAAATTAGGGTGAGAAGCATCCGTAGTATAACAAACTAAACAAAAGATCTAAATTGATTTACATTCATCGCTTACAACACAAATAATTTACAATCAACTGTACAACAAAAGGTCTACAAGTAGTAGTATAAAGATTGGAATATGGGTGTACAAAACAATCCATAAATAAATATCACACACAAAAGTTTTCTTATTATTCCTACCTACAACTTGGTTACTGTTTGTTTCCGTCGGTCATCTATAATGTGTAAGCTAGAAACTGAAAATACTGTTCGTTAACAGTAGAACAAATAACATGGTTCACGGCCCACGAGTTGAAAAACTCTGGGTAAACCAAATTCCTGTCAGTCGAACGTGTCATCTGCTAAATGCTTAATCTAAAGAAAATGAATCTGCACAGCACATTGCAATGGTCAGCGAGTTCTAATCAAGGATCAAAGTTAAACAACCGTTTAGTGATTAACGAGAATTATAACATTCGTTTAAGTTCATTACGTCTTCTTATTTAATTTATGATGGTTAGTTGTCGTTGGTTTAAGATTCTTTAATTATGAAGATTGACCACATGCAAGGCTTCCTAACTAGTGGATAAAACCACCCAAGTACACGCGAACATGCCTACTCCGAGCTGCGAAAAAGCTCAAAAACATTGTGTCCGCCAGCATCACATCAGGAATCTCGGTCTGTCAAGCGCTCAGCTTTGAAACAAGGCCGGCAACCTCAAAAAAAAATATGGGCAACCACCCCTTGATCGTGTATCAAAACACGGCAAGAACATTCACAACATGTGAGAAAAATTATCACAGCCTCAAAAATATGTCAATCAGTGTCACAAGACAACTCAAATATCTTAAACAACAAAATCCTATCCAAATATTCTTCGCTTACAACAGAGGCGAATATCATTAATAGAATTGGTGACCTGCTGTCACATTGTATCATTGCATTCCAAAGAAATAGCGGTCAACTTGACCTAGTTTTAACAAGCTTAACACAAAAGCCAACACATGAAATCATCGTGTGTTAAAGTTTAAACAAAGACCTTGGCTAAAGGGTACGTTGATTTTTTTACCAATGGACCTGGACACAGCTAACTGGAAATGCGGCTGGAGCTTGGGCTATTTGCAAGCAAGCGGCGATCGTACTTTCCCTTCCCAGCCTAAATTTGGATACTATGGGGAAGGGTGGTAGTCTGGCAAGACAAAGAATGACAGATTTACTATATAGCCTTTCAAAGGAGTTAAGTTTAAAAGAATGTTTTGAAAGGCGCAAATAATTTGAATTTGCCGTGATGATTTTAGTTCTTGGAACTGTAGGATCTCCGACGACTGATCGAGTACTCCCAGGTAGGGTAGTGATGAAGCAGTTTTGGGTACAATTTTGTTGTTTTCTTTGAAAATTTTGGTAAAAACACCAATTGTTGCATTTAAAAAGCTAAGCTTTTACCCAGCAAAATGCCGGCAAAAAGTTTAGACAAGATGAAAAACTTTGACTTGAAAACGAACCATAAGTTATAGAGAAAATCTCAACAAAGCAGGAAGCTTGCGGAGCTAGCTTTACTTGCCTTACTGGCATATTAGAATTAGCTATGAAAGCTAAAAACAACTTTGAAAATGTTTTTAAGGAGAGGTTTTTTTCCAATGCAAAGAATAGTGAGAATCTTATTGATTGTATGTTTGATTTTCTTAAAGAGGGCATAAGCCGATGGGAAGAGTCAGGGAAAATAGGGTCCTGCCTAATCGTTATTCTATAGAAAAGGATAAAGCGAAAAAGAAATATGGTTTTATTTTACAATAAAAAGGAGTTGACGTAACAAACCATATAAAGTTGATTTAGATTTAAATTAATAATAATACTTTTATTGCAGCTAAACAGCCATTAAATACATTTAAATACACTATGTTTGCGCACCTGCGCCTTGGGTAGCATAGTCTTTTATGGACTTTATTCTTTTGCTGCATTTTTCAATATGGTAGCGTTCACATGTGTGTCCGCATAGTTGACATACACATGTGTCATCCGGATCATGGTATGCTTTGTTTGTACAAATCAAATGGTGAAAACCATGAACTGCCAGGCGTGTGAACATGTGCCTCATCTCAAAGCTAGCAGATGTCCACGCCCGGTCAACCATGGCCCCCGTTCCATAAAATTCCAGTGGGATTTCTTCTCTCTTCCTTCTGAGAGTCGTTAATAGGTTTTCCGCACCTATTGTGCTAGGTAATACTAGAAGCGTTCTAAAGTCTTCAATTAGGAATGTTTCTCGCGCGAGGAGGTAGACTAGCCGAGATTTGGTCGTCTTGGAAACTCCAATAGCTTTTTTAATGTATAATGCTTTAACACTTTCAAGTGATGATAGATTCTTTTCAGTGAGGAAAGGCCATATGATTTCTATTCCGTATGTCAATATTGGCATTATTTTATTTTTAAATAATGCCATTGCTGTCTCGAGGTTGCGTGTTCTTATATATCTTATATCGTGCATCGCCCGAACCGCTTGTGTAATTTTTTCTGTCACATGTTTTGTAAAGCATTTTGCACTTGTTTGTAGAGTGATGCCTAGGTATTTGAATTCTTTTACTATATTTATTCTTTTTTCCTGTATGAAAATTTCTGTTCCGGTCGGTACCTTTCCTCCTTGTCGAAACACCATCATTTGTGTCTTAGATGTGTTGATGTCAAAATTATATTCAGTGCACCATTCCTCCATGTCTTTTAGAATGTTTTGTAGTTAGGTAGATTTCATTAGAAAGCTAACTATTGCAATGGGTCCCATGTTTCGACTTCCGGAAAATTTCAACATATCTTCGCGTTTCACATCCCCCAGACCTCAAAACCACCGTCAGTTCAAAAGTTTATATATAATTTATGTATATATGTATCTATCTATCTATATCTATATATATATATATATATATATATATATATATATATATATATATATATCAGTTTCTTGTGGACACGATAACTGCCGTAATTTTGCACCAATCACTTTGAATTTTTTACATAATATGTATCCCTATAAAATCTCGGTCGAGTTCGTTAATGGGCAAAATCGGGCAAAGGGGGTGAAAATGGGGGTCTTTTTTCGAAAAAGTGAAATATCGCTATCACTCCCTTAATACATGAAATATCGAATCCCTTCAAAGTTTATAATATGTATCGGATAAGTGCCAAAAATTTATGTCAAATAAGTTTTTTGATAGCACCAACCATTGACCAAAGGGGTGGAAAAAAGTGGGTTTTTCGGGAAACATTAATCATATCTCTCTTAATAGGCACAATATCAAAACCGTACAAAATAGAAAATATTCCCCTAATAATTACCTAAAACTTTTGTCTGAAAGAAATTTTGATATGACCCACCATTACGCCAAGGGATGAGAAAAACGATTTCGGAATTAAAGAAAATGCAAAGTGCCATAAGAGGTTACCATGACAACGCTTCTAAATTGATCAGGTATGAGCTCTCAGAGGTTGCCAAGACAACGCCATTGACGAGATCACATTCATTTTAGCCTACTTTTCACACTTTGCAAAAATGAGGAAAAAGTAGACTTATGAGATCGATCCGGGAAAATGTGTCTGTCTGTCTGTCTGTCTGTCCTTCTGGCTGGCTGACGGTGTATGTGTGTGTGTCCCCCCCTATCAACTCCTAAACGGCTGCAGCAATCGAAACCAAATTTAGTATGAGTAAAGATGTATACCGGAATATCTCAAGCCCATATTTGAAAAAGATGTCAGTGCTACCAACTGCTAAAAAAAACGCATTAGAAATTTGAGCTCCATGTTGGATATCATGGAAGGCATTACTGGGAGCAATTCCAAAATTGGCACACATGTAGATAATACTATTTCAGTTTAATTTCCAGGAGGCCATACATGACAGTGTTGCCAAAATAATTTTAAGCCTTCTGATAGGTCCAATATTTAAATGCACATAACTTCTACACTATCAATTGGATTTCAACCAAATTATGTATGTAATATATGCACATAAGCAGGTATGACTGAGCGTATTATTAAGAGCCACGAGGGCTGCCAACTGTTAATAATTGCTCTCTCTACTTTTTATCCAAATACCAATATATTAGAAAGTATGCAAGCCGACAGCTTTTAACTATGCAGGCGTATAGTACCTGACATTTTACATTAATTTGGAGTATCTTATATACGCCAGTTCTACCAACATGATCTTAAGCCTGCTGATAGGACCAATTTTTAAATACATGTAACTTCTATACTGTCAGTTGGATTTCAACCAAATTTCGTATGTGCTATGTGTAATATAACAGATGTGACTATAAGTAGTCTTATGAGCAATTAGGGCTGCCAACTGTTAAAAATGGTGTCTATATTTTTTACTCTAATATCAATATATCAGAAAGTATGCAAGCCAACAGGTCTATACTTTGCATACGTATAGCACCTGACATTCTAGATTAATTTGGAGTAATTAATATAAGTCAGTGATGCCAACATGATTCTATGCCTGATGATAGCTCCAATTTTAAAATACATATAACTTCTATATAAAAAAATGGATTTCATCCAAAATTGGCACAAAAAGATATCATAAGATTTCCGATTATTTCTGACCAGCATACGCATGACATTGTTGCCAACGTGCTTTTACGTGTGCTGATAGATCCAATGTATAACTCCATGTAACGTCCTTTGGACTTCAACCACATTTTGTATTCTGTACCTTAAGAGATGGAATTAAGAATATATTCAGTCACCAGGGCTGCCAACTGTATTGCTGTATTAGGCTACATTATGCCTAGTATACAGTATTTCGAACTAATTAAGACATTCCGATATTACCAACTTAATTTCGTCACTATTCTAGATAGGTTCATATACTGTAGATTAATCATTGGCATGAATCTTAATTTTAAGAAAAGTAGTCTCTTTAGTTCGACACGGAACTTCTTGTTCCATCCGACTATGTGGGAAGCGGCTAACTGGTAGCATGCTGAACTTCTATGCCCAAGGTCGCTGGTTCAAAACCGGCCAAAGTCGTCGGATTTTCTAAGAGCGCTAAAAATCCCTCAGCATGCTTTCCTTCGGAGGGGAAGTTCCAACGTTCATTTCAAGTTGCTGGTTGCGGTGGAATCTAGCAGCCAAGTTCACAGTAGGTGTCGTTGACGGTAGTATTTGGTACAAAATTAGGTACTACTACTTAAAATTGACCTTCTGCAGACCTTACCTGAATTAGAGACTAATACAGTCATCACAATTAACACCGTTTATCGTTTATCAGACAGATTCTACACACACCCAATGTGCACGGGGTTACATGACCACGTTGTCGCAGCCCCTAAACTGAGGAACCAACCAACATCTCTGCGGGAGATAAAATTTTGCGTGAAGAAGTAACAGACTGTTAGATAGTTACACATCAGTTCCAAACCTTGCATAAGGACATTGTGATCAAAAGTATAAAAATGAACCCCAAATATGACAAGAAAGTTACCATCCCCATAAGACAATAAAATGTTAAAAATATGCATAGAAAGACGAAAAAAAGGTTAATTAACCTCCAATTGTAAAATACATTCTCGCAATAAATGAGGTCTGATCCACCTACGAAAACCTGCATATTTCGCCTATTTTAGCCTATCCTCTAGTCTGCCCGGTGAAATCTACCTCCGCCTTCCGGCGTGCCGAGAGGAATTTTTTTTATGATGTTATGTGATCCGATCACAATGTCATCAGCGTACGCATATGATACAATATCTGTCTTTTGAGTTATTCTCATTATGTCTTCCGCTGCTAGGATGAAGAGCAAAGGGCTGATTGGGTCACCCTGTAGTACTCCATTCGTTTGAATTATCGGATCAGAGAGTGATATATTATCCGAGATTCTTATGTTGTTCCAATGTAGTACCGTATGTATAATTCTTGTCCATACATTATCTCTATCTAGAGCTTTTTCCAGCTTCAGTTTCACAAGATCACGGTTTATGCGATCAAATGCTTTTGTGAAGTCTATAAATACTGCGTAAAATTTTTCTTTTCTTTCCATGACTTGCCAAATGTTATTTAATAATAGTTTTATTGCAGTAAGAGTTGACCTCCCTTTCCTGAATCCAAATTGTGTTTCTGGTAGTTGTACATCTATTTCTTCTGTGATTCTTTCTGTTATTAATTTAGTGAATATCTTGAACGGAATGTTCTCCAGTGCGATGCCTCTGTACATATTTGTATCATATGGGTCACCTTTGCCTTTATAGAGAACTTTTATGGTAGACTGTCTCCATCTCTCTGGTATTGATGCCGTCTCGATGCATTTATTATATAATTTCGTCCATATTGGTAATAGAAGGTGTGCCGTGTCTTTTATGTATTCACCGAATATGTTGTCTGGTCAAGCAGCTTTGCTTTTCTTAATGCTTGCGATTATATTTTGAACTTCTTTTGTTGTTAGTGGAGTCCATTCCAATGTCGTTGTTTGGTCAGTTCCTTCTATGTTTTCCGGTATGTTTGTTATTCCTGCCCTGTTGAGAAGATCGTTAAAGTGTGTCGTCCATTCTTGCATATTGATATAGTGGGTCTGTGCCTGTTTCCTAGGGCGTAGTGCGATGTATGGGTCATTCTTGGCCTCTTCCACGATTCTTTTTCCTTCCGCTTCCCAGAATGTCCTTTTCTTTTCACGTATCAGTGTCTTGTAGTCACTTCTTTTCTTGTTATATTCTTGAAGGAAAAGAAGACTCTCGCAATTCGTCCTTAGCTGGTGTAAGGCCCCCAATACGTATTTTTTAGATAGGTAGCATTCCTGGTCGAACCATTGTTTTGCCTTTCGATCTTTCCTAGGGGTTGTGGCTTGTATTAGGAGTTCTTCAAGGACTTGTACTGCTTCATCTAGTCTTGAATCTTCTGTTAGTGTTTCTATTTTCTTTATAAGGTCGGGTCTACCTTCTACTTTCCCACAGTCTATCTTCCTTGATAAGAGCTGTTTACTTTGCCTCTTTGTTGTACACAAGTCTCCCTGTATTACTATTTTCAAAGGAATATGCTTTCTTATAGGTGTATGATCTGCTGCCCATAGTGGAGCTATTTCTCCTTTTATGTGACCTCTTATAAGCGCAACGTCTATCGCACTTTTCCCATTATGGCATATATATGTAGGTATGTTGTGGTTATTCAGAAGGTGTAGGCCATCTTCCTGCATTTTTTCCATTACTAATGTTGTTTTATAGTTTTGTGCATCCAGCCTACAATTTAAGTCTCCGGCTAGGATTAGAGGGATGTCGTGCCTACTCAATGATATTAGTTGCCCTACTTCATCTATTATCTCCATGGCCGTTGTATACGGTTGAAAGTAACAGGTAATAATGGTGATGTATTGTGTTTCAATTAGCAGAGAGTGATCTAATTTAATTTCTGAGATTATTGGCGTCAACCATGACTTTAATAGGATAGTAATTCCACCTGCAGGTCTTCCCCTTTCTCCTTGTTGCGCTTGAAGATGTATACAGTAATATTCTGCGTGTTGCCAATGATCTGTGAGAAATGTTTCTGTTAATAATACTGCGTCGTATCCACTCAGGCAATCTTTGGGTGCTGAGCTTAGTGCGTTCTTCAAACCTTCAATGTTCCATAACATAATTTGTAAGTTGTCTTTTCTCACATATTCTCCATTTTTTGAGTTACTCATACACCACTCATCTGTTTTATTCTGGTTGTATCCTTGCATTCCTCCGAAAAAGCCGAAAACGTCTTACGGTGATGTTTGCTGGCCAAAAGTCTTCTTTATTTATTCTTTCCAGGTATTTAAAGGGAATTCCCACTTTGAAATACTTTGTATCAAATTTCGTTAAGAATTCTTCGCATATAATTTCTCCTATAATTTCCTTTTTGATCAGAAATTTCTTTATGGACTCGGCTGTGGTTTCCTGTTGCACTCTTCCTATAAATATCCAGGCCATCTTTTCTACTGCTTGTAGGTTTACGTCTTCCATTCCTGTGCCTGTTATAGATGCTTGATGTCGTGGTAGTTGTCTTTGTTTCCTGCCTATGACTTCCGTCCATTTCTCTTCAGCTGTAATGTTCTTTGGTGTTTCTTGATTATGAACTTGTGAAGGGTTGCCAGTTATTGGTGGGAAACTAATTGTTTTTACATTGTTTTCCATATTATTTTCTGTGGGAGTCAATTCTGATTGAGTTCCTATGTTCCTATCGAAGCGATACGGAATTGATTGTTTTGATTTTTTATTTCCTAGATGGGATCCTATTTCCAGTTTATCTTTAATTTCAATTTCATCTCTTATCATTTTTTTGATATTACTAGTGATGTTCTCCATCATTGTCTGCATTTGATGTGCTATTGTTTCTGTAAGTTTGTCTTCTAGCGCTCGACCTATCTCTGCGCTTTGTTCGTTATACTTTCCTCCAGTACGTGTCTGTAGTGGTATGGTACTGCTTAAATCTCTTTGCTTATTACTATTTGGTTCATGTACACCGCTAGTAGAAGGCGCTCCTTGCTGGTGTCTGTCTGTTTCTTCCACTGCGGCTATTCCTTTATATCCCACCAACTTCTGGCACTGTCTATGACAATCATTCGTGACATCCTGCCCTACCTCAGTGGGTGTCTTGTTCGCTTTCTCTCTGATAGGCGACACTATCAGCTGGTTGTTATTTAAACTTTCTTCCTCTCCGTTAGATGTCGTCCTCTGGCAGCGCCGTTTGTCATTGCCACTCGTAGCTTCATTCTCTGCATCAGTAGATGTCGTTAGTTGTTTAATGATTTGACTACCTTCTCCCTTGTTTACATCTCTCTGGTTGTCAACCGTAACCTCATGTTGTGATCCTTCCTTTTCTGGATTTATTTCTAATACATTTGATTTCAACATTTTGCAGCAGTTTCTTATCTCACTTACCGCTTTCAGCATGCCATCCTTCATTTCCTTCTTCAAGTAGCCTCCTACTTCCGTGATATTCACTATGTATGTAAGAGCACTTTCCAATCTGCTTTCTATGATATCCGCCATTTAGATTTAAATTAATAACAATAAGTAGTTTTAACATACAACGGTCTAAGACTTAATGCTAACAAATTGGAATTTTTTTTGACAATGTGAATAGGACGCAAGTTTAAAACTTGCTTCGAGCACCAAATCTGTATAAGATTTTAAAAGTTGTGCTAAAATTGAAAATTTTAACATTTCTAACAAAGATAACAAATAATTAAAGCTTTAGTAATTATATCAGGTACAAGGTGAGCACTTTTGAATTCCTATTGGAAATCTTAAAGGCTATGAAAATTACAACAACAAAAGAGAGAAAAATAAAGAAGATTCTATAACTTCATGTATTTACACAGTAATTACGGCCGTGCTAATTTCAAATAGGACAGGTCACTATTTGTGAAACCTGAAGAGAAAAATTAGTTTACCCAATTATGAGTAGAAAAAAATAGAATTCCTCCCTTTAAAAAAGGGAAAAGAATTAGAATGTGGACTTGCCACCGATTATACAGAAGTTAATTCGTGAAATTCGAAAGAAAATTGGGAGGGCACTTGTTATAGAGTGACACCTCGTTGAAAGAGACATAAATTTATAATTTAATTGTATTATGTAGGCATTTGGGAAGGAAGAA
This sequence comes from Meconema thalassinum, assembly GCA_946902985.2. Classification (NCBI taxonomy): domain Eukaryota; kingdom Metazoa; phylum Arthropoda; class Insecta; order Orthoptera; family Tettigoniidae; genus Meconema; species Meconema thalassinum. Next base: position 156,511,252 of record OX336388.2, on the reverse strand, counting down.
ATGGGAATTTTAGGAAAATGTCCTGACCAGATTTATATTGCTCTCATTCGAACGCGACACGGTTGGTGGTTTAACGGGCACTCTTTTCACTATAGTCTATTGATGTATTTGAAAAGTTCACTATTGCAGCACAGAAAGTTCACAAGGAGAAAAGTTATTGCAATTATGTAAATCACTAGTTGAATTTTAGCTTGAGAGAGTTTATTTCGTTAGAAATTTGTATGGGTTGTAGTTGAATGCTGAAGAGAAGTTCCCACGGAGGAATACAAATCAGTATTTTAACAACAGTAACTGTTATGCAAATTCCTCAGTGAGGAGGAGTAATTCCATGTTAGAGTGGAAAATACTAGCTTGCTTTACTTGTAGAAATGTCGTTTGACCCAGAAAGTTCCAGAATTTTGATGATTGTTGAATTGGGAAAAAAGGTCCCACGGAGGAACAAAGCTAAGTTTTATATAGACAGTGGGTGTTTTAACAAGATTCCCACGGTGTGAGAAGTATTCTCAGTTAAATCGTACAACAAGTACTAAATTTTCAGGTTTTAAAGTCAGCTTAGAAGCCATGGCATGACTAGAAAAATCCCTCGAAGACGGTTATAGTACAACAATTTGAAATTTCTCACACTGTCTATAAAATCGTATTAAAAAGCATTTAGCTATTTAAAAACCATTAAAATGTGGTGAAAACCATTAGAGTTTGGTACTTAGCTCATTGTTTGTAGAGTAGATGATCCATGGCGACCGTTAGCTTAAATCCACAACATGGCGTAGATATTAAAAAATGTCTCGAGTAGACAGTAGACAGGAGACAAGCCTTAGATAGGCTCCAACTGTAAGTGTTGACGTCTGACACACAAGTGAGAGCCGCTCGACGAAGCACGAAGGCACCAAGGAGGGAAGAGGGTGGGGGTAAAAGACAAAGGAACATACATAAGAATTACAAACATTAAAAACATTAAAGTGATCTTCAAGGAGATGATAGCAGGCGTCAATGGAGAAGCCTGGTGGATGGCTATGTTGTAGAAGTCCTCTTGAGCATGGAGATGTTAGCTGGCGATAACGATGAAACCTGGTGGTTTGATTGGTAAGGAAGTCCTCTTGTGAATGGAAACATTGAGGAACTTCAGAGGTTAGCTGCTAGATGTCCCTAGGTTGTTAATGGAAGATATATATCTAGAACAGACTTTTAAACAACATAAGCAAAGTGCACAAATAAACGAAAAAATAAGAAATCACTGTTGGTGTTTGCGAAGAAAGGAAGGAATGAATTAAAGCAAGGAGCAGCAAAAGCTAACTCTATCTTACCGTGTATTCAAAAGAATACACCAGCGTGGCCACTGAACAGTAGGAGGAGTGGGACAGTTCTAGCTCGACTCATCGCTCGCGTCACTTTTAAACGTGAAACGAATTAATATCACGCGCACCGCTGGGTATAGTTTGGCAGGATACGGTTTCTACATATGAATAGGATGAAAGGCAGCATTTTGCTGAATATAGAAATATGAATCACAATTCTACTCCCAGTAGTTAACCTTTTATATTTTAAAATTGGCTGCCTGTGTGACTCAGCGGCAACGTTCTCGCTTGCTCTGTCCAAGGTTGCAGGATCGAATCCTGGCGCAGTCAGTTGGCCTTTGAGGGCGGGCAAATGCGGGGGAGCATTGTCAGTAGATTTACTGGCACGTTAAAGATCCCCTTCGGGGCAAAATTCCGGCACCCTGACGTCTCTAAAATTCGCAGTAGTTACAAGGGACGTAAAACAAATAACAATAATATTTTAAAATTATTTGAAGGAGGACACTGCTCATCGATCACTCACTCATCTATTACTACCCGTAAAACCTTGTAGCAATGTAAGCGTGGTTTTATACGAATATTGTTGTTGCAAAACACTTTCAGTGGGCATGTTTTTTAACATGTCTTGTCATAATAGAAACAAGCCATAAAGAAAAGTAATCAATTAACGCATCACAGAAAATAAAATAATAAAGAAAAGTACGGTTCATGAAAATAGACAAACCCAAAGAATATGAAACCTGGAATTTATTTAGTGCTCTATAATGCATGTTTTACCTTAAGTATTTCGATCTTTGCAGACGATTGTCTTGCCTCTCCGTCAAAACTGTTCTGTTATACAGTGCCTTTCTCCACTTGAATCCCATTGTACGTAAAGACGTCGTGACCTCTCTTTACTGTCTAAAATTAATGTATTGTTGTAACTTAGAAAATAACAGTCGAAGCTTTTCATTTCGTAAAAAGCAGAATCATATATACATCGTCGTATTACATTTTGATTAAAATTATCCGCTGAAGATTTGGTGGCTGCTCTCGGTCTTGCTTTACGAGGTCTGGATAAAGATGTATAGAAGCCTTCCATCAACTCTAAAACCTTTATTTCACTTCCTATCGCCCTAATTGTACGCTCAGGAACTCCAGCAGCCGCTACTGCCCGTTTGCCAAATTTATTTATACGTATGTCAACGACCCTTTCCGCTTCTTGTTTCATGAAATTGTGCACAATAAATATTATTTCTCTCGCCTGACTCTGTTATGCTTTTCTTTTTAACTTGGAGAGCACCGGAGGCATTGCGACCGTTGATCGTCAGTGTCTTTCAAACTCGCCGCCTACGATAAGAACACAACAAGAAGTTAACTGGTATATCAATATTACGCACGTATTCAATCGAGAGGAAATGATTTAAACACACACAAAACCTGCTATTTCAACTAGGCTAGAAAAAGCATACGAGAAAACCAAGGTATATAGAGTAAATTGCTTCGTTACCAGCTGCTGCTGAGTTCGGGAGCCAATGTAATGTTTTCATGTCGTTGCACAATGACGAGGCGGGTGAACGAAACTCTCATCTACATTGCGTAGCATTATGTTTTCACGGTCAAGTCCAAGCAGAGAATGAACGTTGTTGCAACATCGGGACTCGGGGATTCAGGACGTGTCACGTGTGTCAGAGGAGGTGTGAAGGACCTAAAGTGCGTAACTGCGTCGCGGCAGACACTGCTGGTTCGGGCTTTACTTAAGTGCAATATTAATTCAATCCAAACCTAGTCGGAGCGTACTATAGAGTACAAAATCTTAGCAGAGAATGCAACGGTAATAAACGGGAATGTATATAGCCCTACACAACTCGCTTTGATGGTTTGGGGCTCACTCCCCGGTAGGTTTGACAAACCGGATAGTTTTGAATGAAAGTATTGGGGGGAAATCTGTAAACCATAACGTACAATATGTAGCCTATGTTTTTTTTTAAATCTGTGATGGAACTTTTTAATAATAGTAGCCTACTTGGATATGTTTTCGATGATTTCCACACTCATGTGCTAGTTTTATATTTGATTTATATTTAACTAGCAGTAGTGCCCGGCTTCGCCCGGTGGATTCATTTGTTTTATGGATGATAATGAATACTACTACAGAACTGGCAAATGATATTTAAACTAACAAAAAGAAAAAATATAACTTTTGTGGTGGTCGTGGTAGTGGGGGTGAAAATTAGTACAGTATAATGGACGTAACATTCAGGACATTTTTTCCGTAATGATAATGATAATAATGAATAGGGAAACTGCTATTTACTAACTACAGTACTGACATATGTAATTACAAACGAATTGAAAAATATGATTAGAAAGAGGAGTAAGTAAAATAACAGACACGGTCTAGGGCCTATATCTCATTGGCTGTTAGGAAAATGGAGATCAATAGTGTCGTCTTTTGTCACATAGCGTCGTAGGAAAATAATCAGAGCACTTGGCTGTCCCAAGGTCCTGAAGCAGCAATAGTGTAATTTATCGCCACATAGCGCTCAAGGATAAGGATCGGAATAAACGAAAGTAAATTTGAAAGCACAATCGCTTATTGCAGCTGATAATCTCAATGTACTGCACCAACACCATCGCACTTATACAGAGGCATAATATGCATAATGACAACTGTTTTAAGGGGCCTAAGAAATCTTTTTTGCACTAATTATTCCTCGTGACTGCAATTTATAAGCAGCGCAAGATGTAACTATTTTCGCAATTCTGCACCAGAACACTGGTAGGGGCGATGTGATGCAGCCCGAATTACCAGGCAACAATAGATTTATTAAAATATTCTTAGAGGTACACTACTACGCACATGTTCTAGGGCCTAAACACGTTGTTTTTAAGTGCATTTTGTCTGTTTTCTAACTGTAGGGAATGGAGAGGGTTTTCCAAACTATCAAGTGGACAGTGGTACCAGCAGGATTTCAAAGGGTAAGTATGTAAAATTTGGTGCAATAAAGTGAAACGGTGTAGATTTGTGCAGGGAATGGAGTGGTCTGTTCGAAAATTCAAGTGAACATTGTTACCCACAGGGTTCCAAAGGGTTAAGTATACAAAATTTCGTTCAAATCGGTGAAACAGTGTAGATTTGTGCCAAAGGGCCTAAACGCTGGGAATGGAGTGGTCTGTCCGAAATTTCATGCAGACTCGTAGGGTTCCAATGTAGGAAGTATTTAAATTTTGGTTCACATCGGTGAAACGGAGTAGATTTGTGCCAAAGGGCCTACATGCAGGGAATGGAGTGGTCTGTCCGAAATTGCATGTAGACAGTGTTAACCGCAGGGTTCCTAACGGTAAATATACACATTTTCGTTCAGACCGGTGAAACGATGTAGATTTGCGCAAAAGGGCCTAAATGCAGGAAATGGAGTGGTGTGTCCGAAATTTCATGTAGATAGTGTTACTTGCAGGGTTCCAAAGGGTAATTATACAAATTTTGGTTCTGATCGGTGAAACGGTGTAGATTTGAGCCAAAGGGCCTAAATGCAAGGAATGGAGTGGTCTGTCCGAAATTTAAAGTTGGCAGTGTTAACTGCTGGGTTCCAAACGGTAAGTATACAAATTTTGGTTCAGATCGCTGGAACTGTGTAGATTTGCGCCAAAGGGCCTAAATGCAGGGAGTGGAGTGGTCTGTCCGAAATTTCATGTAGATAGTGTTGCTCTCAGGGTTCCAAAGGGTAAGTATACACATTTTGGTTCAGAGCGGGAAACGGTGTAGATTCGTGCCAAAGGGCCTAAATGCAGGGAATGGAGTGGCCTGTCCGAAATTTCATGTAGACAGTGTTACTCGTCCGGTTCCAAAGTGTAAGTATGTAAAATTTGGTTCAGATCGGTGAAACGGTGTAGATTTGTGCCAAAGGGCCTAATTGCAGAGAATGGAGTGGTCTGTCCGAAATTTCATGTAGACAGTGTTCTCTCAGGGTCCCAAAGGGTAGGTATATAAATTTTGGTTGATTTTGGTGAAACGGTGTAGATTTGAGACAAAGGGCCTAAATGCAGGGAAGGGAGTGGTATGTCCGTAATTTTAAGTAGACAATGTTTCCCGCAGGATATACGAATGCATAGAGAATACTACAGTTCAATAAATCCTTGAGCAACACTGAGAAATGGCTTCAAATACCATATCCTATCTCCAATTTACACATGATAGAGCAACGATCGCAATAACCCATTTTATCACAAAAATTATACACACACATCCATGTACACGGGGCAACATGACAACGATGTCTAAGCCCCGCAAAAGAAATAACAACTGTCTACACATGAAAACTGCAAAATGGTGATATGTGAATGTAGGAATGTTTGCCACTATGTATCTCTGACAAGATAGCATTACATCGGTCAGTTCTCCCGTGTCCTTGAGCACATTTTACCGGACTATCATGATACAGAGTAAATTGTTGTTGCTTAGTGACAACCTGTCCATCAATGGTGTGGCGTTGACTATCATGATATAGTGCTAGTCATTGTCGCCTAGCAACAATATGTCCGTCAAGTTATTAGATCAGTGAAACGGTGTAAATTTGTGCAAAAGGGCCTAATTGCAGGGAATGGAGTGGTATGTCCGAAATTTAAAGTGGACAGTGTTTCTCGCTTGGTTCCAAAATGTAAGTATACAAAATTTGGTTCAGATCGGTGAAACGGTGTATATTTGTATAAATAACAGACAAACAAACAGACAAACCAATATTGAGTTTTATGTATATACACGACCATAAAATACATTGTTATTATCATTATTATTATTCTTATTTACCTCAGAATACGTGGTTTAGAGTCCGATTCTTTTCAATAGTGTTATTGTTACGACACTGCTTCCTTTTTGTCTCCTTAGTAATTCTTCCTACATGACGTAATTTGCAATTAAAGAAGGGCTCGCTCACAGCTCTGTAGTGAATGTGTAACGACTTTGGTATTACCCGTTTAACATGAAATTGCCACGGAGCCTGGCTGCGCCAGTGTTTGTTGTTTATTGTAGCAGCAGCCCCGCGGGACGAAGCGGGGAACACAGCGATGACAAGAGTTCATTCTGCACATAAGACAAGCAGCATTGCGCGTCACAGGGGCTCATGTCACCATAGACAGTCAAACAATAACTGAGCTGAGTCATATCCTACTCGTGCAACTGTACCTGTCAACGAAGCAGGCTAACGTGTGACACAAGTAAACAAGGAATAAATCCCAACTCGACCGCCGACTTCGAAAAATTTACTGTTCATTAGCAATAGACCTCAAAGAACAATAACCAGGAAGAATCATGTTACGTCCGGTATTTTGAATTTTTTTTGGAGATTAAATATTGAATTATTACTTGTTGGATATGTTATAGTCATTTCCAGGCTAAAAGTTGTAAGTTTGTGAAGACATCAAGTGTATTGTTCATTTGGAATTGGGTAGGCATTTACGTCAGCGAGTGTGTATATTGAGCCTGTCAGAGGAGGTTATTCGGGTACCATCCACCGAAAGAAATAGTACGTCGAACGACCCATTCCTTCGAACCCAAAACCTGAGAGGATCGGATGCATTTCTCAAAGGGAATGTGCAGCACGACAGTCTTGGTCCCAGAGATCTGGTCAATTTGTACGTAAATGTCATAGACACCCCAAAGAAATACACACAAGCTAATAAATAAAGAGATCCAGTCTTAAGTAAAATTTCGTGAATGTTTTATTCAACAATGTGACCCCTATCCTACTTCGGAGGGTCACAAAATCGGCTAATCCGCTAACTAGTTATATATATATATATACTAGCAGAAGTACCCGTTCTTCGAACGGTGTTCGGTGTTAACACCAGGCATTATCAATTGACCTACTGTTGCAATGGTTAGCGGATTGTCATTTCTTCATAAGTTAATCAGAACGAAGTTAATTTTCTGGGAATACCAAACACACTGTTAATTTAAAGGCCTTAAAATGTGGTTTTCGGAGACCCTTTATAGACTCTCACATTGAGAAGCGCAACATATGCTTTGGTCGTCCTTCTAGGATATTTTTTTATTTCGCCTATTTAGCATGTATTTTGAGAAGATTTTCCCTGTATGCACCTTTCTACTGTATGAAAAGTACGGTGAAAAGTGTTATAAATGATTGGTGTATTGACTCTCATGGATACCATACCTAATTTTACGATGCACGAAGCATCCGAATACAAGTTATAGGCGTACATAAAGATACACAGAAAGACCATTCTACTGTCTACAACATAGCACCCAGATATCCAAATATGGGTATATCTATCACACAGTATCAAACAAAACCATCCTTACGATGAACCCCGTATGTCGACAAAAAAGATTCGTTAAAATGTGCTCTCAAACTAAATTCACCTAACGTGTACTTCCTGACATGAAATAGAATACACGTCACATAAAACTGACCCTCTACGTTGTGTAAGGTCCCCATACACAGGAAGACACCTTTCATAAATTATAAAGGCTTGTGGTGCATGAAAATTCAGGTTCTTTAGCCTCAAATGGCCCAAATTCCTAAGAGCCGCAAAAATGTTGATCCAATTCAGGAATTTTTGAAAATAATGTTGCTGTTTGGACATATAATAGACCTTCGGTACCATATGTCGCACGTGAAAATTGTGTGAAAAAATTCTAGGTTACCCCTTGTCCCCCTTAATTGCATTGATGAATTATACAGTCTAAGTTGGTTCCGTGATAACCTTATAGTCATTTGCAAACTTTCACAGAAATGTAATAAATGGAGTGACATTGCTTCTTACAGAAATAGATGGAAAGTTTGATGTCTCCCCTTGAGATAATGTTGTCATGGTAACCGACTTGCATTCCTTCATTAATTTGTTAAATTAAATTAGTTTTCTGGGAATATTTCAGAAACTGTTGGTTTAGAGCCTTATAATGTAGTTTTCAAGGACCCTTTAGGGTCCCCAAGTTTTGTTTCTGGCACCGAGGGGCTTAGTCTCGTCGTTGTACTCCATAATATAATACAAATACTAATGATAATAATATAATATAGGGATAGAAATTTAATAGACCTGCCGTACCACACCCGCAGGTGTAAATCACGTGAGGCCGATAACCTAGATGTTAGGCCCCTTAAAAAACAACGTAAATCACGTGAAAAAATTCTCGAGTCCCCCTTGACCCCCTTAAGCGTATTATACGTATGATGAATTTTACCGCTTAATTTGGTTCCGTGATAAACTTCTAACCGTTTGCAAACTTTCTCACTAATGGAATTGCATTGAGTCTTACAACAATAGATGGACCTCTGAGATTCTGCTGCCATAGTTACCGGCTTGCATTCTTTCATTAGTTTATTAAATGAAATTAGTTTTCTGGGAATATCACAAAAACGATTGGATTTAGGGCCTTAAAATGTAGTTCTCGGGGACCCATTGGGTCCCACATTGAGGAGTTGAAAATGAGCTCTGTCTCGTCCTTTTATGCCTATTTCAGCATGTATTTTAAGGGGGTAGGCCCCCTTTTATGAGAGGTACGGAGAAGAGTTACATCAATGATTAGTGTCGTGCCTATGATGGATATGTGTACCAAAGTTTACGTTGATACATCCAGCTGTTCTCGAGTTATAAGGGAACAAATTTGTCCACAGACAAACAAACAAACTAACACACAAAAAATGTATTTTATTCGCACGCATCCATCAAAAAACAGTCTGAAACGCGTAATTAACTCAAATTTCCGTAGAAATTCAGAAGAAACCGACAAACTTCCAATTTTATATAAATACAAGCTGTACCCGGCATGCGTTGCAATGCCAATCAAAGAAAGTGTTGCCGTTGAAATTCTGTTTCTTGAAGTGCTTTTGGATACACAACATGTTAACTGCCTCTAAGCTATCGTAAAATGGATTTTCTAATTTAGAACCATTCGTGGAATCGTGCACAACAACTTTCAAAAGTTTCATCGCTGTCACTCATTTGTTGAATCTACTCGTACGCTACCTGTTGTGAAATGGATTTACTAAGTCGAAACCCTTCCCTGGCGTGTACACAATAACTCATCAATGATTCATCGCAATCGGATGAATTGCATATGCACGTATAAGGGGTTATGTTTAAACGATTCGTGCGCTGTCACTCATTTGTTGAATCTACTCGTGCGCTACCTATAGAGAAATGTATTACTAAGTCGAAGCCCTTCCCTGGCGTGTACACAATAACTCATCAAGGTTTCATCGCAATCGAAGAATGTTATATGAACGCAATAGGATTTTTGTTGAAATGCTTCGCGCGTCGTCACCCATTTGTTGCATCTACTCTTGCGCTACTTATTGTGAAATGGATTTACTAAGTCCCCTTCCCTGGTGGGTAGACAATAACTGATCAATGTTTCATCGCAATCGGATGAATAGTATATGAACGCATACCTGATTTTGTTTAAACGATTTACGCTCCGTCACTCATTTGTTGAATCTATTCGTGCGCTACCTACTGTAAAATGTATTTACTAAGTTAGAATTTCACAACATCTCACCCAAGTGACTAATGGGATATGAAGACATAGGGGACTGTATTGAAACGCTCCGCATGTCGTCGTTCATTTGTTGAATCTACTCGTGTGCTACCTACTGTGAAATGTATTTACTAAGCCAGAAACCTTCCTTGGAGTGTCCACCATATTTCACCCAAGTTTCACCGCTAACGGCAGAATGGTATATGACCTTATACGGGACGTTGTTGAATCGCTTCGCGCGTCGTCCCTCATTTGTTGAATCAACTTGTGCGCTGCATATTGTATAGTGGATTCACTAAGCAGAAATTTTCCATGACGTGTACACAACATCTCACCCAAGTTTCATAGCTACGGACGAATGGTACATGAATGCATACGGGACTTGAGTAGGGGGGTAGTGGCGCTTCCAACGCACTCCAGAACCCTCCTTGACCCACTACTAAGCCTCAGCCATGTTAAATATCTCTCGAACGCATGGTCCGATTTTGACAAATGAGGTGTCGTTGGACTCGGGCTGACGTCCTCTTTGCTATGGACTACTCGTTATATTTTTTTATTTTTTTTTTATTTTTTTCGTTTTCGAAAGTAGGCGATAGCTTGAAAACTAAACATGATAGAACGTTATGCCATGGCTCAAACGAATGGTCTTTATGACCTTTATTTTAATAATGACTTTTTTTTATACTTTTTATGTTTTTTTGAAAAAACTCGAATTTTGAAATTCCTATATTTTGGAAACTAGGAATTATACAAAAAAGTTTGTTTGACATAAATGAAAGGTCCCTATGCCCTCTACCCGCAAAATAAATGTCAAGTCTCTAGAGCAAAAATTTGTGTTTTGTAAGTAGTGTGGTAGTGGGGGAGCTGTCTACTAACTTATTTAGCCCTCCTTGTATTTGCCCCGAAGCTGATATCTCGCTAACCAATCATGGGATTTCAACATACAGGGTGTCCTAGCACTCGTAGTGATGCCCCCTACTTTCCTATCGACTCTTTATTTAATTAAAAGACCAAAACTAAAAGGTCATTCGCTTTTAATATCTCGCGAACCAATCATGCTAGAGGCGTGTTCGACAGGTCCAAGGACTCGGGGTGACGTCCTCTTTGCTATGGACCACTTGTTATAATTTTAAAAAAAAATTTGGAAACTCGATTTTGGGGTAAACACGTGTTTTTTGTGATTTTTGCCGATATTTCACGAACCAATAACGCTAGAGACGTGTACGAGGTGTTCTAGGACTCGGGCTAACGCCCCCTTTCAAATGTGGTAGATAGGTTTTTCCAAAAAAAATATTCACAAAGGGCCTAACGCCATACATGTTGAAAAAACTTTTTTTCCTTTTCTTTACGTGTTTATAATGTTTATGAAGCGTGGTAGTTGAGAGAGACGATACGGCTGAGTGTGTGTGTTTCAACGAACCTGTCGCTGACCACGGTGGCTATGCTTAATAGAACAATCGCTATTTCGGCGGGTCGGTGTATGACAGAGCGAGGGTTCGTTTTCTGATATTTTACCTTTAACGTGTAAACGGTGATGAGAACTTGGTTCTATGTTGGTCGAAGCGAGTACAGAAAACAAACTTGCCGAGGAGCAAGAGGTGAATGTCATTTGAGCTTATTGGAAAGCGCCGATCTGACTTGACATCAGATGCAATGGAAAATGACAAAGACGCAGAGGACACTTGAAGGTGAAATAATCTGACCATCGTGGTGGCAGGGAAGAGCGAAATGCATGCATACACGTGTGAGATGACATGTACGCTAAACAAGTTACATGCTGTTTTGCTTCGTACGTGACAAAATGCAAGTTCATGTGAAATTTGATCCGGCACAGGTGTTCACTTTGGGTGTTAGCTGTCCACGTGACCGATAACAGGATGTTCAAAGCGTGGGAAAAATGATTATACATGCAATGTAACATATATATAAAGACATGTCGTTATTATTTCCACTCTCACTTAGGTGACTACCTTTGAACACATTGCGTTGCGTGAAACCCCTGGTCTTGTTTAACAGTTTTGGTGTTGGTGGAAAATACTTAACCTTTTTGTGGGGTAGGTATTTATTTATATATTTATTCATTTATACATTTATTGATTAATATATATATATACAAGCAATTATTTATTGATTAGGTAATTAATGATTTTATTTATTTGTTTGCAGATAACCGGCATACCTTACATGTCTGAGGGAGAAGAAACTATTGCACTTTTGAGCCCACTAGAAGGGAAGAGCAACAAGTCACTGCAAGTAACGGTGAGATGATTTTTTTAAACTAAGTTGTTTCATTTTTTTTGTTTTATGTTTTATTTTATGAAATGTATGTATTAAACTGAATTTAGGTATTTATAGCGGTTTATTTTATTTATTTTTAGAAACTTGGAAAGAATAGCCTTACCGCCGTAGCAGTCGCTGAAAAAAACCCGAAACGCACTAAAGTGAAACCACTGCCAAAGAGTGAACTGTTTAAAACTCAGGTAAGTCCAACTTAAAAATGCTATTACATTTTACCACTACTGAAAACTGGTAGACAAAAATAAATTCATTACCTGTACATGACTGGGACAATGATTGCTTTCTTGATTAATGGCTATGTTGTTGTTGTTGACTGGGAAAAGTACAAGGCCATGTTGGATTTTCTAAAAATAAAAATAATAAATTTAATTTATGGGTGGTTCCCTAAGGACTCAACGAATATCCACAGGTTTGATCATGATAATGTGAACAAAATGACATGACATTCATTTTTGTTTATATATTGGTTAAAGGGAGGGTGGGGGAATGTAAATGACTGTAGCTTTATAAAATAGAAAATAAGTACATGGGTTACTGTTAGTGCCAACATACAGTTTATTTTTAATGGTGTTTTGATATATTAATGTCAATTAACGTTAACGTCTTATTTTCAGTATTGATTGATTGATGGATTGATTGAACGAGTGATGGGTTATTTTGTTTCCTTTTAGGTGTCGTCATGTGCCATTAACGTAATGAACAGACAGTGAACAAGCATGCATTATGCTTTAAACTACTCTGTGCTCTTGTGCAAAGTTAATAACTTACAATAAGAAAAAGTTTTATTATAACACATGGCGTTAGCACTAAATACAACAAGTGAGCAAGTTGGTTTTCCACGTGGGTTAAATTTAAAATCAGAACATGATCGATGGTTAACATTTGAATCCTGGCCTGTAGGCTTTTTGTCGACGCATGAACTTGCAAAAGCCGTTTTTTTTAACTTGAACCGAGAAGATGTGGTGCGCTGTGTGTTTTGTCGTATTGAACTTTCACGCTGGGAAAAAGGGGATGATCCCTTTAGAGACCATTTGCGATGGTCTCCTCACTGTCCTTACATGCTTGGAAAGCAAGTGGGTAACCTACCCGTGCATTCATTTTACCGAACCACAAGGCCTTTGGCCGCTATTTACGTTGCTGAATCACAAATAAATAATAATAATAATGTATTACCAGCCAACGGTAGTGTCGATATATGTGGTCCATATGCCATAGACAGTGTTGAATTGGCGTGTGCTTTTGAAAAATTGGGAGTTTGCAAGACTAAAGCACTAGCACACCCAGAGTACAGCTCTGTTGAAAAACGTTTCGAATCTTATAAAAATGTTTGGCCATTAATATTAAAACACCTTACCAAACAGCTAAGTGAAGCTGGATTTTTTTATACTGGTGAAGGGGATAAAACAATATGTTTTTATTGTGGATTTGCTTTAAAGGATTGGAAAATGACTGATGAACCTTTTGTGCAACACGCTCGTTGGCTACCAAACTGTAAATACATGGTGTTGCTTAAAGGTCAGGAATTTGTGAACACTATTCGTAAAGAAAAAGTGATTGCAGCCCAGGGCATAAAAGTGCCTTTAGAGTTAGAACACGCGGAGCAAATACATAAGGCTGAAAGAAAAGGCTTGTGTTACGAACAGATACAAAAGTGTGACCAACAATTATGTAAAATTTGTTATCAAGATGAACTAGGTGTTGTATTTTTACCCTGTGGACACATGATAGCCTGTGTCAAGTGTGCATTAGAACTTAACACTTGTGCTATATGCAGAAAAGTAGTATCTGCTACAGTTAGGGCATTTCTTGCATAATTAGTATAATTTATTGGCCATGGATAGTGCAAAATCCCTAATTGCACAATATTATTAAAGCTGTTTTAGAGTGTAATAGATATGCTTTTGTTTTGTTTATAGACTACTACAATGAATGTTTTGAATGCTGTGGGACAATCATGTGGCTCAGAGACAAGGAAGCTCAGCGAATTGCCAACGCATATTCCATTCCGCATTATCAAGATTCGGAAATTGAAAACAGCATATGGTGATCGTGTACTTTGTGTATGTGAAAACTTTGAGACATTTCTGCCTATACGGTTTAATGATATGTCGGAGAGTGTTTTTGATGAAGTCAATAATGCTGTGCAACCTGTACACTTAATTTATGAAGGTTTTAAAAACAATAGGTGCATGGTTCGTTTTAATTAAATAAATAAATACATAATGTGAAATAATAATGGAAAATATAAGTAATGACAATATACTGAAAAAGAAAGAAAATATGTGTATAGAATAGTAATGTTTTAGTGTTTAGTGTTGTCTTTAAAAATATTATGATGAAACCAAAAAAAAATGTATATAAAGTTTGTAAATAAATGCAAAATGATGTTACAATGCTGTTTTATTTTATACAAAGTTAGTATATTTAACATTGCAGAGTATACATGATTATGACAATAAATGCACACTGAATACAAGCCTTTCTCACTTTACAATAGTCTGTTATAGTTTTAAACAGAAGGCTTGTTGTAGATCATTTTATAGCAATGTCCATTCAATGTTGTTTTCGAAAAGTGGGGAAGCCGCAATGGTTGTATTGACATAAAAACCTTATGGTTATTACTATTTAGTCACTTTGATCCCCTTGCATATCAAGAGCAGATGACCTAGTTGTTCCACTCTTTAAAACGACGACAACAACAACACTACCTCTTGCATAGTTTGTAATGTTGATGGCTCTTGCGACGTGGAAGATGGATTAAAAATAACTTTGAGAACAGGGGTTAAACGTTGATCATTAAACAATGCACTATTTTGAGTAGCAATATGGTTTTCTTGATTTTTTGTCGACGGCAACTGTGTTTCATGCGGTACACTACATTGATGATCACTGACACTTAAAACCTCACTATTTTTACTTTTTAGGTCACCACGACAATGTTTGGAACGTTGCTTTGAACAACGCCAAATAACAGTTCCATTTTTATTGGTTCGTTTCACAGTATATGAATATCCTTTATAGTATGCGTAAGGCTTACCATACCTAGTCACTGATACTTCCATATCAACTGCCAAGCATAGACTAAGCTCTAGTAATGTCAACTTGGTAATAAGAATACTTGTTTAATGTGAGAGCAAATATGAATCCAAAGAGTTCAGGTAAAAGTGAAAGCAAATAAGCAAATATTAGAAACAAGAGTTGGGGTAAAAGTGGTCGCAAAGTGGTAGACCCATTACACAATAATTTCAGCACGACGAAGCTCTTGTTCAATTTCTTTGATTTCCCAATCGTGACCGATATGCCCAGCTTGTCGTAAAGCATGCAATTGTCGAAGCCGTTGAATTAGCTTACTGGGTTTGTTCCAGTATACAAATTTAACAAATGGATTTTTAGGTGTAAACAAAGCATTACCATTATCATGATCATTATCATCATCATTATCATCATCATGATCACCATTATCATCATGACCATCATCACTGTTACTATATAGTCCTTTTTGATCCTCTTGCAATACCACTTTATTTATAGTCTGAGTTGATTTTGATAGTGTTGAAGGTTTCTTGGACGTTGACAACTGTCCTAACATGACGTTTCGAGGACATGATAAGTCCTTTTGAACAAACACTGCACTATCTTTAGCCGCAATATCGTTTTCTTGAACTTGCTTTTTAGCATTTTGATAATTGTTTGTAAACAGTAAGCGTGGTTCGTTTCGAGCACTACATTGATGAACACTTACACTTAAAACCTTTCCATTTTTACTTTTCAGATTGCCTCGACATTTTGTTGACCTCTCTTTTGAGCATCGCCAGAATATTATTCCATTTACATTCTGGCGATTATAGTTATAGGAGTAGCCTTGATAGAGTGCACGTAGCCTACCTTTGTTGGTTGTAATAAGTTCCATAGTAGTAACTGACCTGTCAGTACGATGTTCACACCACAAAGGTTACAACTGTTTTGCTGATGGAGTGACCTACCATAAGCTTATATATTGGCTTATGTGTTGGCTTTTTGTGTTGGCTTTTTGTGTTGGCTTTTCGTGTTGGCTTTTGTGTTGGCTTATGTGTTGGCTTTTTGTGTTGGCTTTTCGTGTTGGCTTTTGTGTTGGCTTTTCGTGTTGGCTTTTTGTGTTGGCTTTTCGTGTTGGCTTTTGTGTTGGCTTTTCGTGTTGGCTTTTCGTGTTGGCTTTTTGTGTTGGCTTTTCGTGTTGGCATTTCGTGTTGGCTTTTCGTGTTGGCTATTTTGTATTGGCCTTTTATGTTGGCTTTTTGTATTGGCTTTTCGTGTTGGCTTTTTGTGTGGGCTTTAGTATTGGCTTTTGTATTGGCTTATTTGACAAGTTATTTGTGTCAATGTATTTAGTGGATTTTTTCTTGGTGTTGGAAAGTAGTTGAAAGAGAAGGAATATTTAAAGACTTAACCTCAGCTCACTAACCTAACCTAACCTAACCTAACTTTACCTAACCTAACCTAACCTTTCAACTCTCAGATGTTAATTAAATTCTGTGCATAGTCGAGTTGAAACCCAAGACCTCAGGGGTAAAAAAAACAATTATTTTTGACGGCTTATTTTGGTAACTTATTTTAATGGCTAACCTAACTTTATCTAACCTAACCTAACCTCAGCTCACCTTGGATATTACTAGTAAGTGTTCATATTCTCTGCTAGGTAGCATGCTAGTAGTACAGGTAGTGCTCATATTTACCGCTAGGTAGCAGAAACATACTTTGCATGTTGCATGTGACACTTGTGAAGTTTAACCACATGCAAGACGTGCTTGTATAAGTTCACTATTTAAACTCAATATACAATTAACCACTAAATGTTCAGAACTAACATGTATAGCCATGTTTAGGGTATATGGGAGACCCTTAGCAAGAAAAGCTGTCTAACCCACGAGTGTACAGCCTTGTCATACGCAGTAAGCACCTGTTGGCAGAAAAAAACAACAACAACAATTTGAGAAAGCCAACAACATATCCATTAATGTATTTAAAGGAAACAGTTTTTTTTGTTGGCTTTCTCAAATTGTTGTTGTTGTTGTTTTCTGCCAACAGGTGCTTACTGCGTATGACAAGGCTGTACACTCGTGGGTTAGACTGCCTTTCTTGCTAAGGGTCTCCTATATACCCTAAACATGGCTATACATGTTAGTTCTGAACATTTAGTGGTTAATTGTATATTGAGTTTAAATAGAGAACTTATACAAGCACGTCTTGCATGTGGTTAAACTTCACAAGTGTCACATGCAACATGCAAAGTATGTTTCTGCTACCTAGCGGTAAATATGTGCACTACCTGTACTACTAGCATGCTACCTAGCAGAGAATATGAACACTTACTAGTAATATCCAAAGTGAGCTGAGGTTAGGTTAGGTTAGGTAAAGTTAGGTTAGCCATTAAAATAAGTTACCAAAATAAGCCGTCAAAAATAATTGTTTTTTTACCCCTGAGGTCTTGGGTTCCAACTCGACTATGCACAGAATTTAATTAACATCTGAGAGTTGAAAGGTTAGGTTAGGTTAGGTAAAGTTAGGTTAGGTTAGGTTAGGTTAGTGAGCTGAGGTTAAGTCTTTAAATATTCCTTCTCTTTCAACTACTTTCCAACACCAAGAAAAAAATCCACTAAATACATTGACACAAATAACTTGTCAAATAAGCCAATACAAAAGCCAATACTAAAGCCCACACAAAAAGCCAACACGAAAAGCCAATACAAAAAGCCAACATAAAAGGCCAATACAAAATAGCCAACACGAAAAGCCAACAGGAAATGCCAACACGAAAAGCCAACACAAAAAGCCAACACGAAAAGCCAACACGAAAAGCCAACACAAAAGCCAACACGAAAAGCCAACACAAAAAGCCAACACGAAAAGCCAACACAAAAGCCAACACGAAAAGCCAACACAAAAAGCCAACACATAAGCCAACACAAAAGCCAACACGAAAAGCCAACACAGAAAGCTAACACAAAAAGCCAACACATAAGCCAATATATAAGCTTATGGTAGGTCACTCCATCAGCAAAACAGTTGTAACCTTTGTGGTGTGAACATCGTACTGACAGGTCAGTTACTACTATGGAACTTATTACAACCAACAAAGGTAGGCTACGTGCACTCTATCAAGGCTACTCCTATAACTATAATCGCCAGAATGTAAATGGAATAATATTCTGGCGATGCTCAAAAGAGAGGTCAACAAAATGTCGAGGCAATCTGAAAAGTAAAAATGGAAAGGTTTTAAGTGTAAGTGTTCATCAATGTAGTGCTCGAAACGAACCACGCTTACTGTTTACAAACAATTATCAAAATGCTAAAAAGCAAGTTCAAGAAAACGATATTGCGGCTAAAGATAGTGCAGTGTTTGTTCAAAAGGACTTATCATGTCCTCGAAACGTCATGTTAGGACAGTTGTCAACGTCCAAGAAACCTTCAACACTATCAAAATCAACTCAGACTATAAATAAAGTGGTATTGCAAGAGGATCAAAAAGGACTATATAGTAACAGTGATGATGGTCATGATGATAATGGTGATCATGATGATGATAATGATGATGATGATAATGATCATGATAATGGTAATGCTTTGTTTACACCTAAAAATCCATTTGTTAAATTTGTATACTGGAACAAACCCAGTAAGCTAATTCAACGGCTTCGACAATTGCATGCTTTACGACAAGCTGGGCATATCGGTCACGATTGGGAAATCAAAGAAATTGAACAAGAGCTTCGTCGTGCTGAAATTATTGTGTAATGGGTCTACCACTTTGCGACCACTTTTACCCCAACTCTTGTTTCTAATATTTGCTTATTTGCTTTCACTTTTACCTGAACTCTTTGGATTCATATTTGCTCTCACATTAAACTAGTATTCTTATTACCAAGTTGACTTTACTAGAGCGTAGTCTATGCTTGACAGTTGATATGGAAGTATCAGTGACTAGGTATGGTAAGCCTTACGCATACTATAAAGGATATTCATATATTGTGAAACGAACCAATAAAAATGGAACTGTTATTTGGCGTTGTTCAAAGCAACGTTCCAAACATTGTCGTGGTGACCTAAAAAGTAAAAATAGTGAGGTTTTAAGTGTCAGTGATCATCAATGTAGTGTACCGCATGAAACACAGTTGCCGTCGACAAAAATCAAGAAAACCATATTGCTACTCAAAATAGTGCATTGTTTAATGATCAACGTTTAACCCCTGTTCTCAAAGTTATTTTTAATCCATCTTCCACGTCGCAAGAGCCATCAACATTACAAACTATGCAAGAGGTAGTGTTGTTGTTGTCGTTTTAAAGAGTGGAACAACTAGGTCATCTGCTCTTGATATGCAAGGGGATCAAAGTGACTAAATAGTAATAACCATAAGGTATTTATGTCAATACAACCATTGCGGCTTCCCCACTTTTCGAAAACAACATTGAATGGACATTGCTATAAAATGATCTACAACAAGCCTTGTGTTTAAAACTATAACAGACTATTGTAAAGTGAGAAAGGCTTGTATTCAGTGTGCATTTATTGTCATAATCATGTATACTCTGCAATGTTAAATATACTAATTTTGTATAAAATAAAACAGCATTGTAACATCATTTTGCATTTATTTACAAACTTTATATACATTTTTTTGGTTTCATCATAATATTTTTAAAGACAACACTAAACACTAAAACATTACTATTCTATACACATATTTTCTTTCTTTTTCAGTATATTGTCATTACTTATATTTTCCATTATTATTTCACATTATTTATTTATTTAATTAAAACGAACCATGCACCTATTGTTTTTAAAACCTTCATAAATTAAGTGTACAGGTTGCACAGCATTATTGACTTCATCAAAAACACTCTCCGACATATCATTAAACCGTATAGGCAGAAATGTCTCAAAGTTTTCACATACACAAAGTACACGATCACCATATGCTTTTTTCAATTTCCGAATCTTGATAATGCGGAATGGAATATGCGTTGGCAATTCGCTGAGCTTCCTTGTCTCTAAGCCACATGATTGTCCCACAGCATTCAAAACATTCATTGTAGTAGTCTATAAACAAAACAAAAGCATATCTATTACACTCTAAAACAGCTTTAATAATATTGTGCAATTAGGGATTTTGCACTATCCATGGCCAATAAATTATACTAATTATGCAAGAAATGCCCTAACTGTAGCAGATACTACTTTTCTGCATATAGCACAAGTGTTAAGTTCTAATGCACACTTGACACAGGCTATCATGTGTCCACAGGGTAAAAATACAACACCTAGTTCATCTTGATAACAAATTTTACATAATTGTTGGTCACACTTTTGTATCTGTTCGTAACACAAGCCTTTTCTTTCAGCCTTATGTATTTGCTCCGCGTGTTCTAACTCTAAAGGCACTTTTATGCCTTGTGCTGCAATCACTTTTTCTTTACGAATAGTGTTCACAAATTCCTGACCTTTAAGCAACACCATGTATTTACAGTTTGGTAGCCAACGAGCGTGTTGCACAAAAGGTTCATCAGTCATTTTCCAATCCTTTAAAGCAAATCCACAATAAAAACATATTGTTTTATCCCCTTCACCAGTATAAAAAAATCCAGCTTCACTTAGCTGTTTGGTAAGGTGTTTTAATATTAATGGCCAAACATTTTTATAAGATTCGAAACGTTTTTCAACAGAGCTGTACTCTGGGTGTGCTAGTGCTTTAGTCTTGCAAACTCCCAATTTTTCAAAAGCACACGCCAATTCAACACTGTCTATGGCATATGGACCACATATATCGACACTACCGTTGGCTGGTATTACATTATTATTATTATTTATTTGTGATTCAGCAACGTAAATAGCGGCCAAACGCCTTGTGGTTCGGTAAAATGAATGCACGGGTAGGTTACCCACTTGCTTTCCAAGCATGTAAGGACAGTAAGGAGACCATCGCAAATGGTCTCTAAAGGGATCATCCCCTTTTCCCCAGTGTGAAAGTTCAATACGACAAAACACACAGCGCACCACATCTTCTCGGTTCAAGTAAAAAAAAAACGGCTTTTGCAAGTTCATGCGTCGACAAAAAGCCTACAGGCCAGGATTCAAATGTTAACCATCGATCATGTTCTGATTTTAAATTTAACCCACGTGGTAAACCAACTTGCTCACTTGTTGTATTTAGTGCTAACGCCATGTGTTATAATAAAACTTTTTCTTATTGTAAGTTATTAACTTTGCACAAGAGCACAGAGTACTTTAAAGCATAATGCATGCTTGTTCACTGTCTGTTCATTACGTTAATGGCACATGACGACACCTAAAAGCAAACAAAATAACCCATCACTCATTCAATCAATCAATCAATCAATCAATCAATACTTGTAAATAAGACGTTAACGTTAATTGGCATTAATATATCAAAACACCATTAAAAA
This sequence comes from Meconema thalassinum, assembly GCA_946902985.2. NCBI lineage: Eukaryota > Metazoa > Arthropoda > Insecta > Orthoptera > Tettigoniidae > Meconema > Meconema thalassinum. Next base: position 156,489,739 of record OX336388.2, on the reverse strand, counting down.
TAAACTGTATGTTGGCACTAACAGTAACCCATGTACTTATTTTCTTTTTTATAAAGCTACAGTCATTTACATTCCCCCACCCTCCCTTTAACCAATATATAAACAAAAATGAATGTCATGTCATTTTGTTCACATTATCATGATCAAACCTGTGGATATTCGTTGAGTCCTTAGGGAACCACCCATAAATTAAATTTATTATTTTTATTTTTAGAAAATCCAACATGGCCTTGTACTTTTCCCAGTCAACAACAACAACATAGCCATTAATCAAGAAAGCAATCATTGTCCCAGTCATGTACAGGTAATGCATTTTTTTGTCTACGAGTTTTCGGTAGTGGTAAAATGTAATAGCATTTTTAAGTTGGACTTACCTGAGTTCTAAACAGTTCACTCTTTGGCAGTGGTTTCGCTTTAGTGCGTTTCGGGTTTTTTCAGCGACTGCTACGGCTGTAAGGCTATTCTTTCCAAGTTTCTAAAAATAAATAAAATAAACCGCTATAAATACCTAAATTCAGTTTAATACATACATTTCATAAAATAAAACATAAAACAAAAAAAATGAAACAACTTAGTTTAAAAAAAATCATCTCACCGTTACTTGCAGTGACTTGTTGCTCTTCCCTTCTAGTGGGCTCAAACGTGCAATAGTTTCTTCTCCCTCAGACATGTAAGGTATGCCGGTTATCTGCAAACAAATAAATAAATAAAATCATTAATTACCTAATCAATAAATAATTGCTTGTATATATATATATATTAATCAATAAATGTATAAATGAATAAATATATAAATAAATACCTTTCCCACAACAAGGTTAAGTATTTTCCACCAACACCAAAACTGTTAAACAAGACCAGGGGTTTCACGCAACGCAATGTGTTCAAAGGTAGTCACCTAAGTGAGAGTGGAAATAATAACGACATGTCTTTATATATGTTACATTGCATGTATAATCATTTTTTCCCACGCTTTGAACATCCTGTTATCGGTCACGTGGACAGCTAACACCCAAAGTGAACACCTGTGCCGGATCAAATTTCACATGAACTTGCATTTTGTCACGTACGAAGCAAAACAGCATGTAACTTGTTTAGCGTACATGTCATCTCACACGTGTATGCATGCATTTCGCTCTTCCCTGCCACCACGATGGTCAGATTATTTCACCTTCAAGTGTCCTCTGCGTCTTTGTCATTTTCCATTGCATCTGATGTCAAGTCAGATCGGCGCTTTCCAATAAGCTCAAATGACATTCACCTCTTGCTCCTCGGCAAGTTTGTTTTCTGTACTCGCTTCGACCAACATAGAACCAAGTTCTCATCACCGTTTACACGTTAAAGGTAAAATATCAGAAAACGAACCCTCGCTCTGTCATACACCGACCCGCCGAAATAGCGATTGTTCTATTAAGCATAGCCACCGTGGTCAGCGACAGGTTCGTTGAAACACACACACTCAGCCGTATCGTCTCTCTCAACTACCACGCTTCATAAACATTATAAACACGTAAAGAAAAGGAAAAAAAGTTTTTTCAACATGTATGGCGTTAGGCCCTTTGTGAATAATTTTTTTGGAAAAAACCTATCTACCACATTTGAAAGGGGGCGTTAGCCCGAGTCCTAGAACACCTCGTACACGTCTCTAGCGTTATTGGTTCGTGAAATATCGGCAAAAATCACAAAAAACACGTGTTTACCCCAAAATCGAGTTTCCAAATTTTTTTTTTAAATTATAACGAGTGGTCCATAGCAAAGAGGACGTCACCCCGAGTCCTTGGACCTGTCGAACACGCCTCTAGCATGATTGGTTCGCGAGATATTAAAAGCGAATGACCTTTTAGTTTTGGTCTTTTAATTAAATAAAGAGTCTATAGGAAAGTAGGGGGCATCACTACGAGTGCTAGGACACCCTGTATGTTGAAATCCCATGATTGGTTAGCGAGATATCAGCTTCGGGGCAAATACGAGGAGGGCTCAATAAGTTAGTAGACAGCTCCCCCACTACCACACTACTTACAAAACACAAATTTTTGCTCTAGAGACTTGACATTTATTTTGCGGGTAGAGGGCATAGGGACCTTTCATTTATGTCAAACAAACTTTTTTGTATAATTCCTAGTTTCCAAAATATAGGAATTTCAAAATTCGAGTTTTTTCAAAAAAACATAAAAAGTATTAAAAAAAGTCATTATAAAAATAAAGGTCATAAAGACCATTCGTTTGAGCCATGGCATAACGTTCTATCATGTTTAGTGTTCAAGCTATCGCCTACTTTCGAAAACGAAAAAAAAAAAAAATATAACGAGTAGTCCATAGCAAAGAGGACATCAGCCCGAGTCCAACGACACCTCATTTGTCAAAATCGGACCATGCGTTCGAGAGATATTTACCATGGCTGAGGCTTAGTAGTGGGTCAAGGAGGGTTCTGGAGTGCGTTGGAAGCGCCACTACCCCCCTACTGACTTGGTTGAAACGCTTCGCGTGTCGTCGCTCATTTGTTGATTCTACTCTTGCGCTACATATTGTAATATGGATGTACTCAGCCAGAAACCTTCCCTGGAGTGTACACAACATCTCACCCAAGTTTCATCGCAATCGGATGAATGGTATGTGAACGTATACGGGACGTTGTCGAAACACTTCGCGCGTAGTCACTCATTTGTTGAATATAAACGTGCGCTTCGTATTGTAAAATGGATTTACTTAGCCAGAAACCTTTCCTGGAGTGTACACAACAATTCACCAAACATTTATCACTATCAGACGACTGGTATATGACTTTATACGGGACTTTGTTGAAACCCTTCGCGTGTCATCGCTCATTTGTTGAATCTACTGGTGCGATACCTATTGTAAAATGTATGTACTAAGCCAGAAACCTTCCCTGGAGTGTACAAAACATCTCACCCAAGTTTCATCGCTATCGGATGAATGGTATATGAAATTATATGGAACTTTGTTGAAACGCTTCGCGCGTTGTTGCTCATTTGTTGATTCTACTCGTGCTCTACCTATTTTTAAAGGGATTTACTAAGCTAGAAACCTTCCCTGGAGTGCACACAAAATCTCAGCCTAGTGTCATCGCTATCGGACGAACGGTATATGAACGCAAACGTGACTTTGTTGAAATGCTTCGCGCGTCGTAGCTCATTTGTTGAATCTTCTCGTGCGCTGCCTATTGTAAAGTGGATGTACTAAGCCAGAAAATTTCCCTGCAGTGTATACAACATTTTACGCAAGTTCATAGCTATCGGACGAATGGTATATGAATGCATACGGGACTTTGTTGAAACGCATTGCGTGTCGTCGCTCATTTGTTCAATCTACTTGTGCGCTATCTACTGTGAAATGTATTCATTAATTTTGAAACCTTCACGTAAGTGTACACAACATCTCACCCAAGTTTCATCGCTATCGGACGAATGGTATATGAACACATACGGGACTTTGTTGAAATGCTTCGCGCATCGTCGCTCATTTGTTGAATCTACGCGTGCGCTACCTATTGTAAAATGGATTTATTAAGTCAGAAACCTTCCTTGGAGTGTACCCAACATCTCACCCAAGATTCATCGCAATCGGACGAATGGTATATGAACGCACAGGAGACATACCCACAGACATACAGACAAACTATCACGTAAAATTGATTTTTATATATATAGATTTTCCTATGACATACAGAGGATACAGTAATGCTACAGTATATACAATATATGAATGAATCCACAGCCTGCTTCCAGTCTCCTACCGAGTCTGGAATGGAATGAATGAAGCCCCCATCTAGCGGCGAGGATATGAACTGTGCCGGCTGCCGAGGCCTGACGCAGTCCTCTGGGGCAATGATTAAATGAATGACAGATGAAATGAAATGATAGTGGAGAGTGTTGCTGGAATGAAATTTTGACAGGGAAAACCGGAGTTCCCGGAGAAAAGCCTGTCTGCCTCCGTTCTGTCCAGCACAGATCTCACATGGAGTGACCGGGATTTGAACCACGGACCCAGCGGTGAGAGGCCGGCGTGCTGCCGCCTAAGCCACGGAGGCTTAAGTATATGCAATATATACAAGTAATAAATATCTAGTAACATCGAAAACGAAACCAAAAGTCACAGTTGGATGTCTAGAGCAGCAATCCACTCCACTGCATCATCAGTTGCGTTCTGCAGGTCGTCATATCCTCCCTTGAAGGACCGTGAAGGGCATTCCGACACAATATGATGGATTGTCTGCACTGAATCGCCACAATCGCACTGAGGACTAGAAATTTTCCCCCATTTGTGGAGCCAAAAGTTATATCATCCGTGACCGGTCCGCACTCTGTTCAGTGACGTCCAGATCCTTATTGGAAGATGGAAACCAGGAGGATTCCTGCAGGGGTCAGTGATCAATCCTAGCTCATCAGGGTTTGATGTAGTCCATTCTTCTCGCCAAGTTTCGTCCATATTGAACTGAGATTCAACAAGCATCTTGCGCAGCTGCCATGACGGATGTCGAGATTTTAATCTCCCTTGCTTCTGTGGATTACAGACCTAATGTATGGGTAAGAGATCATTTTCAGCGCATTTTGACCATTCCCTTTTTAGAGCTGTTAGCCTTCGCAGGGGAGGAGGGTGAATGTTGGATAATACTGGTAGCCACTTGAGTGGTGTGGATTTGAGAGTGCCCGATATTGTGCTCATTGTATCATTTAACTGGACATCAACGTTTCCTACATGTGCACTATTGATCCATACGGGGCTACAATATTCAGCAACTGAGTATACTAAGGCGAGAGCTGTTGTACGAAGAACAGTTGCATTTGCTCCCCAACTTGCACCACAGAGTTTGTGAAGGATGTTGTTACGTGTTCTGATTTTAGCTGCTGTTCTGCAGAGATGTTCTTTGTATGTCAAAGAGCGATCCAGCACAACACCCAAATATTTTGGTAGGGTACAATATTTTAGCTTTTGACCTCTGAATTGTACACAGGGAATGTAATGGTCCCTCCTATTATCCAGATTAAGAGCACTGACCTCTGTTTTGCTGATGTTGGGCTTCAGTCGCCAAGTGTCGAAGTAGCTGTCCAATTTTAGGAGATATTGTGTGAGAATTGTTTCAGCAGTCTCAAAATCTGTGGACTGGGCTGTCAGGGCTATATAATCAGCATATATGAACTTTCTGCAAATAGTAGGTGGAAGATCTGCAGTGTAAAGATTGAAGAGAAGTGGAGCAAGGACTGAGCCTTGTGGTAATCCATCATTTAATCTATAGGGCCTGCTTATATTTCCATTTAGGTGTACTTCAATTAGTCGGTTGCTGAGCATGTTGTTGAGCAGCGAAGCTAATGTCTTGCAAGGAATGATTTTCAGGAACTTCAGGATCATTCCTTTACGCCATACTGTATCGTACGCTGTTGATAGGTCCACAAACACTGCAATGTTTTATTTTTTCTTCAAAGCCTTGTTCAATATGACTGGCTAGTGCTAAAACCTTATCACAGCGGTTTCTTTTGGGTCTAAAACCTGCATGATCGACCGGGATGTACTGTAGTACAGTAGCTGAGATTCTGTTATAAACCAGTCTCTCGAGCAGTTTATAACAGATACTCAGTAGAGCAATAGGTCGGTAATCTTCCGCATTGCATCCGCTTTTACCAGGTTTCAGTATGGCTACAACTTTAGTTCTTTTAAAGAGATGTGGAAGTCTTCCTTTCCATAGGATGTCACTAAAGAATTTAGCAAGTCATTTCAGAGTTCTAAGGCCACAGTGTTTCAGAAATTCCGGGTAAATGCAATTCATGCCTGCTGCTTTTCCTAATGTTGTTTCCTTCAGAGCATGAGACACCTCCAAGACAGAGAAGTCCTCTGAAAACCGAGTGTTTGTTTCTGCTCTAGATAGGTTGATCTTCAACTCTTTAAGGATTTGTCTTGTTTCATTCTTGGTTCTGCCTGCAGATGTTTTTGCTAAGGCAACAATTCTCCTTGCTACCTTTTCGGGCTTTATTTTTGAGATCTTGCTACTTTGGAGTACTACTGCCCAGCTTCCTAAGTAGGGACCATGCTTTCATGCTGGATTGTTGGAAGTTCATGCTAGATGTCAAAGTATCCCATTTCTCCTTCCTGGCAGAGTCTAAACAATGTAATAACTCATCTGCGATCTCCGTCTGATTGCTGAGTTGATATTCTTCATATAGCTCATTACACTTTGTACTCCATCCTGGAATATACACCTTCCTAAATCCTCTGGGATTGAGCTTCTTTGCTATAGCACATATCAGTCCGGTAAAACGTGTATAATTTTCAAGAACAGGTGGTATCCATTGGATATTGTGATCCATCTCACTGGTGAAAGAATCCCAGTTCGCTTTTGTAAAGTTCCATCTAGGGACAGGATTTGATCTTATAATTGGGACTTCAATGCCAATTTTTAAAAGAACTGGTCTGTGCCGGCTTCGTGTGAAATTATCTAATACTTTTCTTCTACACGGGAGTGGTCTACCTAGTTCATCCCTAAAGTGCCCTACACGTGAGGTGTTAAATAAGCAACATCATTGGCTGCTGGACCAAAGGAATGTTCTTGCGGATATCCCAGCAATTTGAGGATACAACACAATTGCAATCATGACCACAAACGGTTCTTCTAAGAGCCAAATGACAACAAAGGAACTAGTTACATGAAATGAGTCAACTAAATCCTTAACTGTATTTACTAACCCTCGCGAAGGTCCTAGTTACACAGAAAATCAAGCAACAAGAATACCAGGTTCGTGGCACAAACAGAATCTACACGAAAGCAAGTTACAAGCAAATGACTCAGTAAAATTTACATTTAGCAGATGAGCAAACCAATCCCTGGGTGAGGATGGTACCACGTCCACATTTACAATTACATTTAAATTCTATCTAAATACTGACATGAAAGAAAATGTTATGACGTGACGCGCCATAACCAAAACATTAAGCAAGAGATAATGATAGCACACCACAGACTATTAAACAACAACAAAATGTTACAGATAAATACACTCTTATAAACTAGCAGGGTAACTATTTGGGTAATGCACTCAGAATAAGACAAAATCACACACAAGCCTACCTTCGCGAATTGGGAAAGCCATTTGCCCCCAATCGTCATCTCAAGCTTGTCATTTAGGTTGGCAATGGCGTAATCATCACCACGGCTTATATTGCATAGAATCACGCGGACCACAGATTACAAACTAATGGTTCCAGCGATTCTTGTCGTGGAATAGCAAAAATGTGTCAGCTCATTTAGGTGTCATCTCCATAAGGAAATGATGAAGATCCAGGTGTCGGAGCAAATATCACAAAGCAAAGATTCCAAGTTTATCAGGCTGAAATTATGCATCATCACATCGATTTAATAGAGTGAATAGAATGATTTAGGTTCAGGTTTATGTGAATGTTTATTTGGATCTATTAAACACCAGTCGTTGGCTAAAGAAATCTCCTCAGAGATAAGACTTACAATTAGTCACCCTAATACATTGAGCTAAGGATGGCTCATGTAACAATAACACGTTGCGCGACTTACTGACTCTTGCGCGTCTTACAAACTCATCGGTCGACCTGGCTCTGAGGCACATGGTTCGCCGGAATACCAATAATAACAATAATAATAACAATAATAACCCTTACCTTAACAGTGTTCTGAGACACTACAAATATATGGGTTACTAGCCTTTACACATGAACTGGTTCAATTTACGTTAGGTGATATACCTTTGATTACAACTTGCTAGATGATTTTAATACACCAGCGAAAAATAAAGACACTCCGATCACGGAAGCCGTCCTCGCATGTAGCGGTACAAAACATGTGTTCAGCCGTCAATGGCTGTACTCATAGCATGTGACATAATGCTCCTAGTCTCAAGGTATCCACATTCCGCAAATGACAAATGAACGTCATTTTCAAAAGAAAACAATCAATAAAAGTAGGTCTCACTTGGGAATGCTGGGTAAGAAAACCTGTTGGCTGGCCGCGCACTCTGCACTGCTAAATGTCTCATTCATAGCATCACAGCTCAAATCACATTACCTGTGTTTAAACTGTGCGTTTTCTATCTAACTGAATACACTGAATACAGTCCTGTAGTATTCCGTAAATGAACTAACAAATTGCACTTATTTCTTAAGAGTGTCTTTCAATACTATTTACCCTGTTCACAGATATAACATTTATAAAGTTTCAAACCTTACAAAAACGAAGACTGTACACTAGCAGATCTAACTGCTTTGATACTTGGAAGAGATGTCACTCCTCGATCCTACTCTTGAACTCGATGGTTCTGTGCACTATGCTCGGCACATTCTCAAACGAAAACAAACACCTAACCTCTACGGTGTTAGTTGAAATGATACGATTCTAGTCTTGGCTTCATGTCTAGATCAGTCCTACAAGACATGAGATCGTTCCTCCCTGGAACTAGTGTGGTAAATGTATACTCACAAATGTAAAATAAACAGTTCAAAACATAGGACAGTAGCTCTCGACTGTCAACTGATACGCTAATAAGTTGCTTCAAATAAAAGTGAGGTGCCTATTATATAGGATGTTCCCTAAGTATTTCAGAAGTTCACGTCTTCTTAATTACGGTGTCCTTTAACGGACACAAAGTTGAGCTCTGACATGGCACGTAAATAGTCGTACTGAATTACATAAATGTACATGTGCACCTCCCGTGTAGATCACGGTATAGGGTGTCTAACGATAGATTGTCCGAGTTACCAGAATGAAAAATACATATTCCACAGTCTCCAAAAGCAAGGTTGGAAACCCTGGCCTGTTCTACCTATGTGGTCGCTACGATTTTGGCTAAAATATGCTCATAGCTTAAGTCTACCTGGACAAACCTTGTACAAAGAGAAATTACAGGACTCACGGTTGTAACATCGTGTAGCTCACCTCCCTGTTTGCATTATGAGAGGGGTAAATAACTTCCAATTTATTGGAGTATTCCACAGGCTCCAAAAGCAAGGTTAGGAACCCTGGCCTGTTCTCTCGTTTCTGGTTCTCATGGTGCGGGTTGTCCATGGAAATCCACCTGGATTATCCTCCTATATGGCAGTTATTCCAGATGCGTTTCCCTCATGATTGCTCGTCTACTCCATGTCGAACATCTTGGATATAAGTCGAATAGTGTCGAACACGTGGTCCGAAGAACGCATCATCTTGATGAAAATAAGTTCACCGAATTTACCATTAAACTGTACAAGATCAACACTGCTACTACACTGGTGCAGGTATTTCCAAATTGGCCTTATTCCTGCCTCTGAATCTCCGATATACGGGTGATATCTATTTCACTGCTTCTATTACAGATACAATCACACACAAAAAATCGTGGATGATCACGGACATCGTAAATAATCAAAATAAATGTATAATCTAGCCGGTGATAAAATTATGAGCACAATTCACTGATGTGATCTATTTCAACGTTGCTCAAATATTTTATTGTACGCGACACACTTTGTTTGCACAACGTGGTCGAAATTTACACAAGTCCTCCACGAGGTGTTTCGTGGAAAAATACAGTTTTCACAAATACTTCACTTTTCGTGGAAGAATATGATTTCACTTGCCTGATGCGGCTGTATGGTGTACAATTCACTGATAATAATCACTGTAGCAGCCTGATGGCTGTCGATAATGTTCACAAGTGCTACTTAGCACGAAAGCGTGTTCATCGTCACTTTGATGGACAAAAAGAAATCACGTTCAACCTGAGTGAACTCTCAGTACGGTGTGTCGAATGCAGGAACTCCACCCCGGGTTTCAATGAAATTCTAAGTCGTTGATCGTTTACTTCCATGATCTCCGCGTGTCTGTGGTGTAATTACCTTTACGTTTTAATGAAATTTACCAATTACCAGGCATAGTAAATTGGTAAATAATGCAGAATTACTAGTTTTAAATTACCAAGATATGCTGCAGAATAATGGAGTACAAAATATCTCCCAGAAATAAACGAGCGGTCCTCGGCGAAGTCAAATTAGTATCAAAAACAAGATGTTCAGTAAAGAACATATAGCCTAGTTTCTCCTAAATGCATGGGTATTGTTAAAACTCGTTGTCCTTTTCAAGGAGTATAATTGAATGTTGGTTGTAGTAGCTTGTTGAAATACAACGTGCTATACGGATATTGAACATGAATATGAGGTGCCCTTTGCTAGTGCCACCTGTGTAAAAAAAATCATTCAATTCCGTTTCCCCGTGTTTGAATTGATATGGGGAATCGATATGCACACTTACATGGCCGCAATCTGCAAAATATTGGGCTGATGACCTTAAAGATCAGTCAAAAGATGCTTCCCATAAAACGGTATGTTGTTGCAAAATTTGGTAGAGATCAAATGATTAGGTTGGTCGTAATTAGATTTAAGATTTTATTATTTGGGTGGCCGCCATTCCGATTCCGTCAAGATGGTGGCGAGATAAAATATGACACTTAGGTGCCCTTTGCTAGTGCTACCTCTGTACCAAATGTCGTTGAATTCGGTTTTACCGTGTTTGAAGTGATAGGGGGAATCGATTTGCGCACATACATGGCTGCCATATGCAAACTATTGGACTGATGACCTTGTGGCTTAGTCAAAGAAAGCTTCTCACATAAAGGTATGTTGTTGCAAAATTTGGTGGAGATCAGATGATTAGTTTGGTCGTAATTTGATTCAAGCTTTTAACATTTGGGTGGCCACCATTACGTTTTCGCCAAGACGGCGGCAGTAAAAAACATGACACTGGACTCTCATTTTCTTGTGATATGTCTGTACCATATTTCGTTCAATTCGGTTTCACCGTGTTTGAATTGATCGGGGGAATCGATTTGCACACATACATGGGCGCCATCTGCAAACTATTAGGCTGATGACCTTGTAGTTTATGCAAAAGATGCTCGCCATATGAATAGATGTTGTTGCTAAATTTGGTAGAGATCGGATGATTAGGTTAGTCTTAATTTGATTTAAGCTTCGAACAATTGCGTGGCCGCCATTACGTTTCCGTCAAGATGGCGGCAATATAATGCCAGACACTGAGGTGCCCTTTGCAAGTGCTACCTCTGTGCCAAATTTCGTTCAATTCGGTTTCACCGAGTTTGAATTGATAGGGGAAATCGATTTGCACACATACATGGCCGCCATCTGCAAACTATTGGGCTGATGACCTTGAAGTTTGGTCGAAAGACGCTAACCTTATAATTATATGTTGCAAAATTTGGTAGAGTTCGGATTATTAGGTTAGTCGTAATTTGATTTAAGCTTTGAACATTTGGGTGGCCGCCATTACGTTTTCGTCAAGATGGCTGCGATATAAAACATGACAATGAAGTGCCCTTTGCCAGTGCTACCTCTGTACCAAATTTTATTCAATTCGGTTTCACCGAGTTTGAATTGATCGGGGGAATCAATTTGCACACATATATGGCCTCCATCTGCAAACTATTAGGCTGATGACCTTGAAGTTTAGTCGAAAAACGCTAACCTTATAAATATATGTTGTTGCAAAATTTGGTAGAGATCGGATGATTAGGTTAGTCGTAATTTGATTTAAGCTTTGAACATTTGGGTGGCCGCCATTACGTTTCCGTCAAGATGGCTGCGATATAAAACATGACACTGAGGTGCCCTTTGCTAGTTCTACCTCTGTACCAAATTTCGTTCAATTCGGTTTCACCGTGTTCGAATTGATACAGGGGGACAGACATTCAGAGTACACACACAGACACACAATGTTTGGCCCTGTGTAGATCTCATAAGTCTACTGTCATTTTTTGCAAGAATCGAAAGTAGGCTAATACGAGGAAGCTTCAGAGTGTGTTCTACACATGTGAGCTCAAAGATTAAGCATGCTCACGAAGAAATATTGAGGACATGAGCCAATATCGGGCTCAATATCGACCATGTAGTTTTATAATATGATACCTAGAAGTTATAGGTCATTTATCTTCCTTTTATTTACTTTCTTGACGAAATTCGACATTTTCTATGGTAGATTGGAATTTTGCTAGCAACATCGATTGTCTGAGAAAGACAGCTTTGTCTCATCACCGCATCAATATTGTGACGGTAATACAGGAAAATTAGGAATGGCAGAGTTAGTTTCATATTGCACAACACCGGATTTCCATACATGAGGTTTTATATTTTAGTGTACTTGTTGCACTGTATTAATAAGTTTGATAATTTTATTTTGTGAGTTGGTGATTACAACTGTGTGGTTATTTGTATTATGTTGTTTGAAATGTTAAAGATGTCGCTGCTGCATTTCCTACTGAGTGCAAGAATATTTGCATCTCGTTGGTTTTAAATCGCAAACCGTTAGTGTTGACAATGTATGGAATCCGGTTGTGAATGTGTAGTCAGTAAGCGTAGTTTATAATTGAATATGAAGCTTGTATTTTTACGAGACCGTATATCATGCGATTATGAGCCACGGGACATCCATTTTACGTGGAATCCGTACATTTCACTTCGTAAATATCACACGCATTGACCAGGAATCGAACTCGGTCCACCTAGGTGAGGTAACTAATCCCGGTGTCCGATGTACTGTATTACCAGACTGCATTTCCAGTCTCAGAATTCAGTAGATGAGTGCATTGATTTGTACAAGCCGGACGTTTGCCCTTGACATTGAAGCTTACGGGTGAACCTGTACATAGTCACTCTCTAGCCCTCTCGCTTCACAATTGTCACCACCGGTCTGATTTAATGGAATTCCAGACTTGAGCACGTAACGACACCACCGTGTCGACAGTACAGTCCACGTCGAAATATTGTGTGACACGGTAGTACACGTTACATAGTTACGAACAGAACGTCATTATATTTGCCAATGACTGTACTTTAGCAGTAGTGTGAGATAGATTTGTCAATCATCTGACCTCAAGGGGCAGCTGACAACAACACAGGTACTGTAGTAACTCGCCTCCAGGCTTCCAGTAAGATTTTTCACTCGCCTAAAACAAACGTCCGGCCTGTATATTGTAGCTTCGGTCATTAGTAAATTGTTAGAAGATGTAGGCCTGATTGGTAGTTTAGCCTTTCCATCCAACGGTACAAGAGTGGTGCTGGGCGATTGAATTCTCAGGGTTCAAGGAAGCATTCATTGTACGCCGTATGCAGCATGCTGAAACAACGTTGATAGAAATGTCGTTTATAATCGCAGCCCCTAAACTTAAGAACCAACCAACCAGAATGTGAGGTGCAATGTCATTCGGTTCGAAAAACGATTGTTGCTGTTGTTGGAAGATATTGGTTTGTAATTGTTCTAGTTTTTGTTGTCCATGTTGTTGTGTTGTGTTCAGGCAAGAAGTTCTGTAGCATTGTTTGTATTCAGATTGTGTTGAACTTTTCTGAACATAGGAGTTTATTGATTTTTGTGAGGTCGATCCCTATACGCTGGTGAAGGAAACAACGTTCACAAGGTACCGTAGTAAAAATATCTGGTTGGTAAGATCAGATTCTGTTTTAATACCTAATCTTGCGTCCCCTAAGTCTTCACGTATCCATGCGAATCACTCGTCTCCTCCATCGTGTGATGTGCATGTGAGCCAAGATAGGCAAGCAACTGTAACATTATATTGTCGGAATGTAATTTTTCACCCTGATTGCAATGCCATGATTCGAGGAACTTGTCATTTAAAAATAGAGATGTACGTTTAGTACAGGGTGGTTTTGTTATGTCCCCGACTTGTATTGTGATTGGAAATTAAACTGGTACTAGCATTAGTACCCGGCTTCGCCCAGTGGAATGATGATAATGTCTCAAAGTCTCCTTAGAAATATAATGGACTTAAAATCTAGGTCATTTGCCCCCAAATACAATGAGGGCGTAATATCTAGGTCATTTGCCCTTTTGATAAGTAAGATAATGAAAACTACTGTTGAATTGACACGTCAAACTTACAAACTACCGTAATAGAAATACATATTTCAAAATTCACAGGCGAGGAAGACTTATTGTGTGTGGTGATTAATGGTGTAATGGGCGTAACATCTAGGTCATTTGCCCTTATGATGAGGATGATAAGGGAAACTACTACTGGTATTGAATTGACACTTCAACTTATAATGCACACAATGCACTGTAGTAAAAATAAATATTTTAAAAATCACAGTCGAGAAAGACTTTATGCGGCGGTGATTAGTGGTATGATGCACGTAACATCTAGGTCATTTGCACTTATGATGATAATAATACGGTAATGAAATAATGCCTACTTAACGAACATGGTGTAATTTAAAACTGATATAGGTAATTCAGGTGTCTAGCTTCGATGTGTTCCAAAGTCTCAACCTTATTTTCTGGCTTAGGCCTGTACTCGATGCGTCTAGTGAAAGAACTTAAGGCGTTCTGCTCTGCAAAGAATATGGGTCCAAGCTGCACGAACGTGAGATGATCGCAGATGATGACGAAATATGATGACACACGTTCGGGGTTCCCCGTCCTATTTAGATTGGCTGGGGAATCACTCACTCTTTTGCAACACCACTGTGGCTTGAGCAACGGCCCTGTGCTGGCATCAGCCTAGACAGCAGATAACAAGGCGGGCTCTGGAAAGTCGTCTCATGTCACCTCGCGTTGAATCAGCAAGCTATTATCACAACTGCCCCCCCCCCCAGGGTCTCACAACTTGTTGAACGTGGATTGGCGACCATGGGACCCCGGCTGAGTCTGGCATCGCTTCTACTTCCTGGTGCCGGGCTCCTTTCAGTTATCTTTCCTGTCGACCTCCCTTGGTCAACTCTTGTTCTCTTCCGACCCCGACTGTATTAGGATATCCGAGGGCTAGGGAGTCTTTCACCTTCCCGCCTTAATTGGCCGTTGTCTCATATGACCTGACACCCTCATTCTTCGAAGGGGTCTTCCTTCTTTTCCTTTTCATAATATCTCCTGTCTTCTACTCATGGCCCTCAAAGAGGAAGGGTGTGTGTAACCCCACCACTTCTGGTACACCCTCAAGGGCTCATGGCTGGTGAGTATAAAAGCTGGCAACCCCAAGGGATTCCTCAGCTAAATGCAGGGAATGGAGTGGTATGTCCGAAATTTCAAGTGGACATTGTTACTCATCGGGTTCCAAAGGGTAAGTATGTAAAATTTGGTTCAAATCGGTGAAACCGTGTAGATTTGTGCCAAAGGGCCTAAATGGAGGGAATTGATTGGTCTGTCAGAAATTCATGTCGACAGTGCCACTCGTCGGGTTCCAAAGCGTAAGTATAAACAATTTGGTTCAGATCAGTGAAACGGTGTATATTAGTTCCAAAGGGCCTAAATGCAGGGAAAGGGGTGGCCTGTTTGAAATTTAAAGTGGACAGTGATACTCGTTGGGATCCAAAGAGTAAGTATACACATTTTGGTCCAGATTGGTGAAACGATGTAGATTTGTGCCAAAGGGCCTAAATACAGGGAATGGAGTGCTCTGTCCGAAATTTGAAGGAAACAGTGTTACTCGTCGGGTTCCAAAGGGTAAGTAACTTACAAAAAGATTGGTTGAGACGGGTGAAACGATGTAGATTTTTACCAAAGAGCCTAAATGCAGTAAATGGAATGGTCTATCCGAAATTTCATTTTGACAGTGTTACACGTCGAGTTCCAAAGGGTAAGTAATGTAAATATTGGTTTAGATCGATGAAACGATGTAGCTATGTGCCAAAGGGCATAAATGCAGAGAATGGAGTGGGTTGTCCGAAATTTCCAGTGGATAGTGTTACTCGTCGAGTTCCTAAGTGTAATTATGTAAAATTTGGTTGAGATCGGTGAAACGGTGTAGTTTTGTGCCAAAGGGCCAAAAAGCAGGGAATAGTCTGTCCGAAATTTAAAGTGAACAGTGTTACTTGTCGGGTTCCAAAGGGTAAGTATGTACATTTTGGGTCAGATCGGTAAAACGGTGTAGATTTGTGCCAAACGGCCTAAATGCAGGGAATGGAGTGGCCTCTCCGCTATTTCAAGCAGAGAGTGTTAGTCGAAGTGTTTCAAAGGGTAAATATACAAATTTTGGTTGAGATCGGTGAAACGGTGTAGATTTGGGCCAGAATGCCTAAATGCAGGGAATGGAGTGGTCTGTCCGCAAATTCAAGCAGACAGTGTTACTCGCAGGGTACCAAAGGGTAAGTATCCGAATGTTGGTTCTGATCGGTGAAACGGTGTAGATTTGTGCCAAAGGCCCTAAATGCAGAACATGGAGTGGTCTGTCCGCAAATTCAAGCAGACAGTGTTACTCGCAGGGTACCAAAGGGTAAGTACCTGAATGTTGGTTCTGATCGGTGAAACGGTGTAGATTTGTGCCAAAGGCCCTAAATACAGGACATGGAGTAGCCTCTCCGCAATTTCAAGCAGACAGTGTTATTCGCTGTTTTCGAAAGGGTAAATATACAAATTTTGGTTGAGATCGGTGAAACGGTTTGGATATGGGTCAAAGGGCCTAAATGCAGGGAATAGAGTGGTCTGTCCGCAATTTCAAGCATTGTTACTCGCCGGGTTCCAAAGGGTAAGTATACAAAATTTGGTTCAGATCGGTGAAACGGTGTAGATTTGTGCCAAAGGGCCTAAATGAAGGGAATGGAGAGGTCTGTCCGCAATTTCAAGCAGACAGTGTTACTCGCAGAGTATCAAAGGTTAAGAATACGAATTTTGGTTCTGATCGGTGAAACGATGTAGATTTCGACCAAAGAGCCTAAGTGCAGGGAATGGAGTGGTCTGTCCGAAATTTTAAGTGGACAGTGTTACTCGCAGAGTTGCAAAGGGCAAGTATACAGATTTTGGTTCAGATAGGTGAAATGGTGTAGATTTGTGAAAAGGGCCTAAATGCAGGGAATGGGATGGTCTGTCCGAAATTTTTAGTGGACATGGTTACCCGCAGGGTTCCAAAGGGTAAGTATACATATTTTGGTTCAGATCGGTGAAACGGTGTAGTTTTGTATACATAACAGACAGACCAACTTTGTGCTTTGTATATATAGAGATTATGCCGGCCCTGTGGTGTTGGAGTAGCGCGCCTGCCTCTCACCCGGAGGCCCCGGGTTTGATTCCCGGCTCCGTCAGGGATTTTAGAAACTGACGTGAGGGCTGGAACGGGGTGCAGTCAGCCTCGTGAGGACAATTGAGTAGCTGTCTGATAGTGAGACAGCGCCCCGGTCACGAAAACAAAGATTAACGGCCGAGGGCACCCGATGCGCTGACCACGCGTCACCCCAATATCTGCAGGCCAAATGGCTGGGCAGCGGTCGCTTGGTAGGCCTAGGCTCGTCATGGGCTGTAGTGCCAGGGATTATTATTATTATAGATTGATTACATCACTGAATTACGGTATGGTAAAGTTCGTCACCCCATAACTGTTTTGAAAAAGATTTAACTTAGATTATGCCAAAGGGGTCACCAAATTTCTAAAACAGTTGGTCCAATTCAATGCACATGCTCCTGTCTTGGTCTGTACGAGTACCAAATATTTCGACATAGGCTATGCTCCTGGTCTTCTTCGTGTAAAACTTCTTGATGCTATGAAATGTTGTATGTCAATGTTCCAGAGAGAAGCTTTGTTTACTTTCATTCCTGATGTGGAACAGAAATCTCTTATATATGATCCAAAATTGACTCATCATCGCAGTTCTGAAACCACTAAACCTAGAAAGCTGAAAGTTTGCATGTTGGTTGATCCTTGGTTGTAGGGGCTCACTAAGAAACAGTTATTGAATATTCAATTTGTGAGTTTTTTGGGCCCTTTGGGACTGAGCATGGACAAACGGTTCAAAGATCGGATTTAGCTCATTTTTAGCCGCCAGGTAGGAGAAACAATACTCGGAGGTCCTGTAGGGACCCCGGAACACATTTTAAGGTCCTAAAATGAACGGTTTCTGAGATATTCCCAAAAAACTTACAGATCAACATTACTATGGCAACCACTGCAATTTCGCAGAACTGGAATAGTTTTCTGGCAATATCTCGAAAACCGTTCGTTTTCTACAAATTTGGTTGTATGACATTTTGTAGTATCTCCAACGATTACGCCTCAGATTGCCATGATAGGATACATTTTGGAGTCCTATTTTGAACATTTCAACACATTCTTTTCGTTTGTCCGTACTGGTATGACAGCAAGGATCGTGAAAATTCATATGCTATTTGCCACATACATCTTTCACATGCATGCCAAATGTCATGTTCCTAGCCGCCACGTAAGTAGGTCAAAGAGGTAATGAATATGTGAGGAATGTACAAATCTTATATCTCTACATGAACTGTTTTATTTATACTGGTAGGTTTGTGGGGTCTGAAACAAAGCGTGATTTTGAGTCTAATTTTATACTCTTTGTGCCGGTTATGGTATGTGAGTATTTGGATTTTTACGCTGTTTTACAAGGTTATAGTACTTTCTGTTTTGCACGGTATGCTTTCTTACTCTTTATATATTTGTTTTTTGTTAACTGAATATTTCTGTTGACCAATATTTATTTGCTTTTTGTCCGTTTTTACCATGATCAACAACCCGAATTCACAGTCTGATGTGTCGAAGTCTACCGACTGTCACATTAGTTTATTTGGTTTTCATAATTAATCTTTCTGGTGAATTGGATAATCTTATTTCAACCAAGTTGGTATTTTGGGTTTCACGACCAATGTAACCCCACACAAAACACGGCTTAAACCTAGGAGTGCTGCTGAGTTTTAATTGCTTGGCCCTGAAATTCAATATACAATCATTTTGGAAGCCTGTATAGGGAGGTGAAAGACTGTTGAGCGTTTAGCTCCCGCAGTAAAGTACCGGAGGTATTCTAAATAAGAATTGAGGTAGCGCCCACTTTGCTACTCCTTTGGTAGTCCACAAATGGACAACAAGAGCTCGTTGATGAGCCATCTCGGAGTTACGAGGCGAAACCTAGCACAAGACACAGCACAAACTTAGAAAATTTGCTGTGATTAAGTAAGAAAGATGTCCCGATGTTTAAGACGTCACATTAACGATCACATAAAATATCACGCTTCCATTCAGTGGTATGCTATAAGTGATCGTTGAGTTAATCGTTAGTGATGACAAATGGAACAGTACATTAACGGGGCAAACTGTACATTTTAAAAATCTGCTCTGTTCGAATACTTCGTAAATACATTTCGGGCAATTTCAACTGAGGTGTTCTCTGTTGTAATACTAACGAGTATATTCAGCTTTTGTTTATAGGATAGTCCTGGGTGTTGGTTATTGCACTTAAGCGTCACTCATTGTTTAATTTCAGTCCTTCCATTTGGTTACTTCAAAGAGCTTTATTTAACTGGTATCTCAGTTTTGTTTCTTGTGTTATCGATGACTTAAAGTGTTCAAATTATTATTTAGTTTCGAAGACTAACATGGTTCACTTTCTACTTCATCAATGTCACGGAAAGCAATCAAAAAACTACTATTGAGCTGTTTTAGTACTATTTATTCCGGTTCCGCTGGTTGTCTGTTAAACAGTCAGTCCGAAGGCCGATTGGATCCTCAAAAAATACCGCCGTTAGGTTATGTGGGTAGATAACCACAAAAACCCAAGGCAGCGCTATATTGAGGCGTACTAGGTAAGATGAGGAGTGAGGTAGTTTGCCATTGCTTTCCTCATTGAGTCAGAACAGCAGTACTAACCCTATGAGTAGAACCATTCACAGCATCCACAGGCACTGAATGCGCCCTGAATGGCATTACTAAGCACCACCCATACCTCAGTAGCTTCCATATAATCATAGCCATGAGTGAGACTGAGACATTGGTGAAAAGCCACATTTTACTCTAGCCTGTGCCAACAAACAAATGCAAATGTACTGCATTCATCAAGAGATGGTAAATGGATTTAGTTGGTAACATGGAAATAACATAACTACATTACGAATGTGTGTATATATGAATGATTTAGGCCAGCAAGTACTAAAAGCCGTTCGAAGAACGGGTACTTCAGCTAGTACCTGTATAGAACACAGAGGCTCTACGCATATTTAAGTGGCATAAAGTGTTATGCTAAGATGTTCGCATGTATGTTGTCTGGGCAACAACTAGTGTTTTCTGACGTTTGGCTGACGGCGTGGGAGTTCTTTCCTGAGACGGAAGGAGTTATGTTGGCAATTAAAGAGCAAGTCATCCCTACTTGTAACTATCTATAACCGGATAGGTCATCAACTGAGATCCGTCCGTTAGTGGCAATAAATGCCGCAATGGTGTGAAGTCTGAAAGTATTCGACAAATCATCTCTGGATGCACGCACCTCTCAGGATCACTATATAAGCGAATGTAAGGTGCTGTATCAAAAATCCTGCAGCAAGAGCTAGGTGGGTAACTGCAGCTTTTAGGCAGATTTCATTAGAAAGCTAACTATTGCAATGGGTACCATGTTTCGACTTCCGGAAAATTTCGACATATCTTCGCGTTTCACATCCCCTAGACCCCAAAACCACCGTCAGTTCAAAAGTTTATATATAATTTATGTATATATGTATCTATATATATCACTTTCTTGTGGACACGATAACTACCGCAATTTTGCACCAATCACTTTGAAATTTTTACATAATATGTATCCCTATAAAATCTCGGTCGAGTTCGTCAATGGGAACAATCGGTCGAAGGGGGGGGGGGGGGGGGGAGGGGGAGAGGGCTTTTTTTCGAAAAAGTGAAATATCGCTATAACTCTCTTAATATTTGAAATATCGAATCCATTCAAAGTTCATACTATGTGTCGGATAAGGCCCAAATATTTATGTTTGAAACGTTTTTTTGGTAGCACCAACCATTGACCAAGGGGGTGAGAAAAAGTGGGTTTTTCGGGAAACATTAATCATATCTCTCTTAATAGGCACAATATCAAAACCGTACGCATTGGACAATATTCCCCTAATAATTACCTAAACTTTTGTCTGAAAGAATTTTTGATATGACCCACCATTACGCCAAGGGATGAGAAAATTCATTTCGGAATTATAAGAAAATGCTAAGAGCGATCAGAGGTTGCCATGACAACACTACTAAATTGATGAGGGACGAGCCATCTGACGTTGCCATGACAACGCACTTGCACGAGATCACATTCAGTTTTCCATCTGACTAAGTGTGAAGCGGCTTCGGTGACGTAACTGGTAGCATGCTGAACTTCTATGCCCAAGGTCGCGGGTTCAAGCCGGCCGAAGTCGTCGGATTTTCTAAGAGGGCTAAAAATCCCTCAGTATGCTTTCCTTTGGAGGGGAAGTTCCAACGTTCTTTGCCAGTTGCTGGTTGCGGTGGCATTTAGTAGCCAAGTTCACAGCTAGGTGTCGTTGACTGTAGTATTTGGTAGCAACATTAGTAACTACTGCTTGAAATTGACCGTCTGCAGTCCTTACCTGAATTACAGACTTATACAGCCATCACAATTCACACCGTTTATCAGACAGATTCTACACTCACCCAAAGTACACAGGGTTACATGACCGCGTTGTCGCAGCCCCGAAACAGAGGAACCAACTAAAATCTCTGCGGGAGATAAAATTTTGCGTGAAGAAGTAACAGACCGTTAGATAGTTACACATCAGTGTCGAAACCTTGCATCAGGACAGTGTGACCACAAGTATAACAATTAGTTCCGTGAAAAACTACACAGCCTATTTTCATATATCCTACATATGTTAACTGCCACTATCAACATACAAAATTTCAGTTTGATTGCTGTAATAGATTCGTAGATATTGAGAACTGACTAAATATTTCGAATGGTCGCCATGTTGGATTTGATATATGTAGGTATTAGAGTTATGTACTGTTACATGAAGATTATTGTGTACGTGTAGCATTCAAACTTCAATCGCATGATTAGGACACAAGAAGTAACAAGGAGATTTTAAAATTTCGCACAGCTGCCATCTTGTGGTTATGGAAACAATTGAAATAAATTAGATGCCTGTGGATTAACATTCGTATAAGGATTTACTGTACCAAGTGTCACTGCACTCGGATGGTTAAATTGCGAGAAACGTCCATATGAATATGTATACTTCGCGTCGCCGCCATGTTGGATTTGTGATCACCAGGTTATTTAAAGTCCTTTAGGTGAACATAAGTTCATAGCCCCAATGAACATAAAAAAATTCAGTTTGATTGCTATAATAGATTCGTAGATATTCAGAGCCGTCTAAATATTTCCGATGGTCGCCATGGTGGATTGTTAAATGTATAGGCCATAGTGTCATGTACCATTAAAATAAAATTATTGCGTAGGTTCATTATTCAAACTTTCATTTCGATCGCATGATTACGACACAAGAAATAAAAACTTAATTTTAAAATTCGCACTTCCGCCATCTTGAGGTTATATAAACAAATGAACTAAATTAGATACCATTGCATTACAATGTGTATGGACATTTCCTGTACCTGATTTCATTGCGTTTGGAACATTAAATCGCGAGAAAGGTCTATTTAAAATTTTCAAATTCGCTTGGCCGCCATGTTCGTTTTGTAGTTAACCGGTTTTTGAAAGTCTTATAGATGAACTTTCAGTAGTGCCCTTTATCTCCGTACAAAATTTCAGGGTGATACTGCTAATAGTTTCCGAGATATAGAAGGCCAGTAAAATATTTCGCACATCCGCCATCTTGTGGTTATGTAAACAATTGAACGAAGTTAGATGTCGGTGCATTACAATGTGTATAAACATATACTGTACCAAGTTTCATTGCGTTTGGTTGGTTAAATCGCGAGAAACGTCTATTTAAATGTGGCAAATTCGCGTGGCCACCATATTGGTTTTGTAGTTACCAGTTTTTCAAAAGTCACAGAGTTGAACTTCTAGTAGTTTCCTTTATCACCGTAACAAAATCCAGGGTGATATCGGGAATAGTTTCGGAGATATTGAATGCTGGTGAAATATTTCGCACAGCCGCCATGTTGGATTGGTGAGACGTAACGAAATTTGAAGGGCACGGTCAGGGTCGCCCAGGATAGTGCTATGAACTTACTGAGTTTCATTGAAATCGCTCCAGCCGTTTAGAATTTATTAGGGGGGAAACACACACACACACACGCACACACACACGGACAAAAGGTGATCTCATAAGCCTATTTTTTCAAAATTGAAAATAGGCTAAAAATGGACCCCAAATGACAAGAAGGTTACCGTCCCCTTAAGACAATAAAATGTTTAAAATAAGCATAAAATGATGAAAAACAAAGTTAATTATGCTCCAATTATAAAATACTTTCTCGCAATAAATGAGGTCTGATCTTTCTACGAAAACCTGAATATTCTGCCTATTTTCGCCTATCCCCAAGTTTGCCCGGTGAAATCTACCTCCGCCTTCCGGCGTGCCGAGAGGACTTTTTTAATCAGAACAAGGTTCCGCACAGCCAGCATGATCCAGGAAACGTGGCTGAAAATTATTATTTCAGACTATATTGGGATTGGACAGTTCTCCCCGAAAGGACAGTGAAACATACTAGGACTCATAGTGATCTTCAACAAGAGAATGAAGGAAGTCACGCTGATTGATGTTGTCATTCCGATAACGCAAAACTTGTCGAACGTGTGTCCAAATAGGCTATATGGAGCTGGTGAAGCTTATCAGGAAGCAATGGAGGTCAAGAGAGTTCGGATTGTTAATAGTCCTTTCAAACACTGGTGAGGTTCCCAATCATCTTCTACTAGGGCTAATAGAGTTTGATCAGGATGCTAACTTGTTGTTGCTTACTTTACGAGGTGCGTCATCATAGTCGTAGAACCCCGAGTATTTTTGGGTGTGTTAAAATGTGTGTGATAACATGTGTTATTGCGATGGCTGTACTATTGTGTGTGTTATAAATTGCCTATAGGATTGGGAAGGAGGCGGCTTTATGTTAGGAAGCATCCCAACAAGTACCTGTAGAAGAAGTGGGGAAAACCACTACCAGAATCGTTGCGCTGGGAATTGAACCCTCCTCTCAGTTTGGCCTCACCAGGGCGAATAAAGTAATAAGTGAAGGAACTCCGGTAGTTGACCGTTTCCGCCGCTAGGTGGTACTAACGTAACTTGGCCTCCGCGTTCCTGTCTGGCTCGTCTCTACTTAGTATAAAACAAAGTCCCCGATTCGTGGATGTCACGGGTAATCTCGAGAACCACTGGATGGATTTTGATGCGGCTTTCACCATTCTGTAAAGGCAATCTCGAGGAAGATTTCTGTGGAAAATAATGTATTTATGATAAAAGAGAGCCAAGCAGTAAAGATTTCAGTTTTCTGTGAAAAGGCCGAAAATAGAACCTGGTGTCCGTGCGCTTTTTAAGCTTACGCTGGGAAAACCGTTAAAAATATCAATATACTATGAGTGTAAGAATTGTTCAGCATGAAAAATTCTCCAAAAATGTCCACGGGAGCATTTCTCCATCTTCGATACTTCACCCAATATAAGTGTTTTTAGTTTGGACGGAAGGGGCATTTGTGTCTCATGCACCTCGCCATTCTTAAATTACGTCTGACAGGAATTCCTTGCACATTCATAACTGTTCCCGGACGAAGCCGGGGCGGGTTGCTAGTTGTTTATTAAAATAAGTATTACACTAAATACTAAGCAAGTTGTGAATAACAGAAAAAAATCTTCAAGGGAATACGAACATATTAAAATACTAAAACACTAAAATAAATTTCTAAGAAGAGAAGAGTTTACCCCTAAGCAGAAAAGTCCTTCATTATTGTTCTCGCTGATTTTGAAGACGATCTGGATCTCAGGTCCCTGGACATTTCTGTCGCCCGGAAAATGAACCGGCATTTAATGTAATGAAACACCATCCCAGGGATATATAGTAACAGATGATCCTCTGAGAGCCGGCCCTGTGGTGTTGGAGTAGCGCGCCTGTCTCTCATCCAGATGCCACGGGTTCGATTCCCGGCTCCGTCAGGGATTTTAGAAACTGACGTGAGGGCTGGAACGGGGTGCACTCAGCCTCGTGAGGACAATTGAGTAGCTGTCTGACAGTGATACAGCGCCCCGGTCATGCAAACCAAGATTAACGGCCGAGGGAACCCTATGCGCTGACCACGCGTCACCCCAATATCTGCAGGCCAAATGGCTGGGCAGCGGTCACTTGGTAGGCCTAGGCTCTTCAAGGGCTGTAGTGCCAGGGATTATTATTTTGATCCTCTGAGCAGAACACATTTTAGAACACAGGAATTTCACAGATTATATCCACACAATCTGAAAAGATTTCGCCCCACAACGCGCCTTCTTGCTCCAACATTGCCTCCACTACTGCATCTACACGTTTCATTACACGTTTTATCACGTGAAATGTCCGGCTCCGTGGCTAAATGGTTAGCGCGCTAGGCTTTGGTCCGCATTGTCCCGGGTTCGATTCCTGACTGGGCCATTGGGGATTTTAATCTCTTGGGGTTAATTCCCGTGGCTCGGGGACTGGGTGTATGTGCCGTCTTCATCATAACCTCATCCTCATTACGAAGCGTGGGTCGCCCAAGGGCGTCAATTTGAAAGATCTGCATTCGGCCTCTCAGGTGGCAACACGATCATTTTTTATTCACGTGAAATAAAGATAAAAACGGGTATTTGCGAAATGTAGATTCACTTCCGCCAAAGTCTCTCAGCATGGTGAGGATACATACATCACTAACAGCCTTAAATGTTTCGGAATCACTTTCCGATGACCAAATACAGGAAGTACATATCACAATCTTCGTTACTGCTGTGTGAATCCGGTAACCACTCAAATAATAAACAACGTTATCGCCTGCTCTCTCAGAACTCTCATCATTAACTGACAGGATTATAGGGTTCGATTTCTTTAATTTGCTGACAATTGTTATCCTTCACCTCTCTGCTCGTATGTATTTCATTTCTCGCCATTGACGTATTCATTAAGAGAAGAAAGCTACTTGTCAATATAACGTTCTCATAATTAGCTTGTGAAGAAAGGACCTCATTCACTGGTAGGCCTATGCATAATGATTACAGAAGTTTAAAACAAGCATAGAAATAAAACCTAAGTACAATTTGCGCGCGGTAATGTATCACTGCTTGACTGCCGTCCCGTCACGTGCTTTAGACCATATGCTCGGCGCGGCGCCTGGTGTTGGAATTTAGAACTACTTCATCTTAACCATTGACTCATACGGAAGTTCCACCACTTATTACTTCATTCGCCCTGGCCTCACGAAGCTGAGTGTGCCCATTCAAGCCCTTACATGGTTACACCAGAAATTAAATTTCTTGAAAGGGCCCGAAAATGAACCCAGAATTTCAGGGCGATACCCGCTGCCATACAGCACTGGTTGGTCACACTAACTTGTATTAATTAATCTAGAAGGCAGTAACAACAAGAATAGTTCGGAAATTCCTAGGTAAAGTAATTATCTAAGTCATGGTACACTAATAATTATGCTTTAATTTACCGGTAATGTCGTTGCTTTGTATTTTAACAATCATCTGAGGATAACGGTATTAATAGTAAGCAGAAGAAGAAGATTGGTGTAGGGAATGAATATAAAGTCACTTCCTTTAGAATTGCAGTCTAATATAATTAGCAAATGGGGATAATCAGAGGCGCACCGACAGGGGAGGGGTTAGGGTTTAACCCCCAGAGATATTTCTTTACTTGAATCTTTATATTGTCTCATATATCAACTGTTTTGCGCTATAGATAGTGAGGCGTGTTAACTCCTGTATATATTATCATTTTAAATGATCTAGTCGACTTCGTCGTTACGTTACGGTGACGTCACAAAATGTACCGAGAATGCACTGAGGTGTGTGACGTCTTAGTATCGTTTAGTGCATGTGTACTGAGTTCACTGGTGAGCTCTGGAGTTACGAGTCGGCAACGACACGGCGAGCGTGACGTCATCCAGCCAGCTCCCTCCTTTCACCGCGCGCTCCAGCTCCCTCATGACTTGTAAATTTCTAGCGTTCTGATTGTTTCTTGATCATCTCCAGCCTTTCTAGCATTTTTCATCATTTGTAGCATTTAAAATGATATAAAGTCCGGACTTTCAGACTGACTCTCCCTTCTTTGAATGTGATCACGTTCTTCATTTGGTAAATGCCCCATACTCTAGGCTCCTCTCAGCGAGACTCCACCTCCAGCGTTGGATCAGTTTTCCTGTCAAATGCGCGATCGGTAGCTTTCTTCACGTTCTTCGTGTTTATTTAAACGTGTGCCCGTTTCGTTAAAGATAATTCAGAACATGAGCAGTTTATGCAGTTTATTCCAATCAATGATACAGATCAAGTCATGAAGATAGGCAGACTTTGAGAATCAATAGTAATGGCAGTAGGAACACGTTAAGCAAAACATTATTTCTCTCTCACATAATATCAATATTTTAAGCAACCACGTACGGTCCAACTACCGTTTCAGTTTTAATATTTAGTTACTGTTTTCCGTATTTTTGTATAATTTTTTCTTCATATTTTTTGTGTCGAAAAAATAATGAGACCTAAAATAGATTTCATGCAAAGAGAACTGTTATTAAACTAGCGGTACCCTATTGACTTTTATGACTATTAATCGAAATATCATTTTAATTATGATATTAATGAAACATCCCCCCCTCCTACAGAAGGAAATCGTGCATACGCCACTGGGAATAATGCCTGATAACAAATTACAATTGCTGTAATGTAAAAATCACAAAACATGAAGTATGTACATATTCGAAAAGCTTAAAATTAAAAGTAAAAGAACCAAAGACATTCTAAGGGCCGGTTTCACCAGCTCCGCTTAACGAAATAAGGGTGGTTTAAACTATCCTCAATGACGTGACCCGTTGCACCAGTCCGAAAGGGCGGCTTAGCGGGCGCTCAGGCTAAGCGGTCATGTTCGTCGGTTTAACGCTGGTTTAAGGCTCGCTTACAGATAAAATGGCGCATGTCAAGTTGTAATCTGGTGCATATTTCAGCTGGTTCGGTGTGGTGTCAAAAGAAATACTGTAATTTTACTCCAAACGTGATTTTTAGTGATTTTATTAACGGTGTTCTTCTTGTTGCGTTTCGGCCAACTAAAGGACTACGTTATTTCAACCGGTGTCTGCGTCGAGTTATAATAGTGATCTGTTCGTGTATAACTGCTCGCATGAATTCTTGTTATTAACAGTGTTATTAATATTATTAATAATGTCAGATTTTGAATCAGACGATGACGAGGAACTTTTAGACATAATTTATAGACGTCCGAGAACTATATATGTTGGGCCCACCTATTTCCAGAGTATAGACGATGTCGAATTTATTACCAGATTTCGTCTAACGAAACTGACTGTCCAGACTGTTTTGGAGCAAATTCAAGCTAGACTACTACACAGGAGCAACAGGTGAGTTATAATACAGCTAATGTTATAAGCATAAAATGATTTAAATTCACATGGACTTTGGATGCTTATTAGAGGTTATGTCTGCACATAGGCATAAACAGTAGAGGTTATGTCTGCTTTACCAAGCATATAGGCGTAAATAGTTTATAGGCAGCAATTTATTAACAATGTAGTAGCCTATACAGTTGACGGGATGTACTGCCATGGCAACATAGACTTATAGGTTAATCAACTGATCCACAAATGTGTGTGGTCATAGTAAGAAAGAAAAAGAGGGGGGTATTTTTGTAACTACAGTAGTAATTACTACATCAGGGCACTGATACTACTATTCGCAAGGATAATCATAGATACCTCTGTATTCATAACTTTACTGTTTATTTCTACTCAAAACCTAAAAACTGTTCTTCTGTTTCAGAAACCATGCTGTATCTCCCATGGATCAGCTACTTCTGACCTTGAGGTTTTATGCAAGTGGTTGCCACTTAATTACTGCTGGGGATTTTTTAAAGGTGCATAAGGCGACAGCATGCCGCATTGTAAAGAGAGTGTCTGTGGCATTAGCCGAACTAAGGCCCCATTATGTAAAGTTTCCTACCACTAGGGAAGAAATTATAAGTGCTCAACGCAGCTTCAAAGCTGAATTTAATTTCCCCAGAGTAGTAGGTGTCATAGATTGCACCCACATCAAAATTCAGTCACCTGGAGGGGAGAATCCTGAGATATATCGGAACAGGAAGGGGTACTTTTCGTACAATGTACAGGTTATTGCTGGTCCTGATCTGAAGATAGTGGACATCGTTGCGAGATGGTATGGGTCGGTTCATGACTCCACCATTTTCAATAACTGTGAGAGGAGAGCGATGTTTGAAATTGGTCGCTATGGGAACGGTATTCTCTTGGGTGATTCTGGGTACCCACTTCTACCATTTCTCTTGACACCTCTCGACAACCCGGAAACTCCAGCAGAGCTCTTATATAATCAATCTCACATTCGCACCAGAAATTGTGTGGAAAGATTATTTGGTTGCTGGAAGAGGAAATTTCCCATACTGTCTTTGGGTCTCAGAGTGGGCCAACAAACTGGTTTAGCCATCATTGTGGCTACTGCAGTTCTCTTCAACTTCAGCAGAGATATGGGTGAAGATGATGCTCCAGCCGATCCCGATGTAGTTATTGACGAACCTGCAGATGACATACAGCTAGTCCCAAATCCTGGCCCTTTCAATCGAAGGAATGAGGCTACTAGAAGACAACTCATCGAGGACTACTTTCAAACCCTTTTGTAAGAATCCTGCTATTGATGTGATAGAAGCCGCTTTTCAGTGTTGCTTATTTTTATAAAAGAAAGCTTTCCAGTCGGTCAACACAAATTGTGCCCAATTACATTACTACAGGCCACCAGTTTAAATCGGAACGGTTGCTTTAGAACATAAATTTAAAAAATAGTGTAGACAACATCGTTCCTGAAGTTATTCACGTTAATAATAGTAAAACAGTAGAAGAGAGCAATACTATCTGTAAGTTAAATAAGTCTGATGCGTTACACATGTTTTTACGAACGCATGTTATCTGAACATTGTGTATATACAGTATTTGTGCACAAGTGTAATTCATAAACATTGCAGGCCCTACATTAACTAATTTGAAGTGAGCAGGATCTGGTGATGATCTCTTGACGATTGAAACATTTCATCCAACCCCCATTTTTGTACATAAAAGCTTGTTATTGGGAATACCTATATCTTGTTTCTTTCAGGTTAGAGCATGCAAATACTTGTTTTGCCTCCTATTGTAATAGGGCACAATTTGTGTTGACAAACTAGAAAATTTCCTGCTATTTCAGAACAAGTGAACTTTTGTGCTGAATTTCTTAAGCGGTTTGGTGTGGCAAGCATCATACACTCACTGGCATAAAAAGCGAAACACTACGAATTTCAGACAAAAATCAATGTTGAACCGCTTCAAACCTGGTACAAATTGAATATTGTGACATTGCAACGATATGGCAATGTGCTGTTTACGGATGAGTCCCGATTATGTTTGAGGGCACCGGATGGGAGGGAGAGAGTATGGAGAAGGCCCGGGGAACGTTAATCACCCTGTACCTTCTCTGCAAAGACACTGTTCAATGGACGCTCTCTGATGGTCTGGGCTGGGATTACATCGGATACACGCATGGAGCTTGTCCTGATGCATGACAACGCTCGCCCACACGTTGCTGTGTACGTGAGTACCTGGATGAAGTCGGAATTGAGCTCATGGTGTGGTGTAGAGTAATCATTTATAATCATACAGTATAACAGGTCGGAGGACAATACGATGGATTCCAGGTTTCGACATTTCCAAATCCGTGTTTCTTCCTTGTAACAGTTATGTTTATCAATTATTGTGCTAACTTAATTAATGTTATAATATTTCATTAATACAAGGTTTGAAGCGGTCCAACATTGAGTTTTATCTGAAATTCACAGTGTTTCGCCGTTTTATGCCGGTAGGTGTATGTAGGCCTACTTAAATGTAAATAAATCTTGTTGGGATTCTTATGTAACTTAAATATCTTGTGACAACCATATAATTTAAGGACGCCTGTATCTATAGGTAGGCTAACTCTTCGGGAGTGATGAACATGCAAAACTAATTAAATTAGGGGAAATACCTTGTGTAATGATGAATAATAATTGTAGAAAGGATTACGTTAAAGATGTTTTCTCCTCCGCCCACTATAAATAGCGAAATTTTAGTTGTGTCGGACATTGTAGGCGTGATTTATGGGGCAAATAAAATATTGCCAACCCCACGCATACGTGTGGTGTTTGTTATGCTCCGCTCGCATCGTTGTGTTTCCATGTTAAGAAGGCTTTGCATACAATAACAAGCCTAACCTGGGGCTCACGCCCCAGACCCCTTGCTTGTAGCACAAGCAGTAATTTTCAGTCAGACAGAAGACAATAGTATCTCGCTTTGCTAGCTTAGCTCTCTACGCATGACCTGTGTTTTTTTTTTTTTGTACTATACCTTGACAACAGTGAAATGCTGTCAATGTATACGCCTGTGTGCATCTCAGTAACGGTTGAAGACACCTAATGCGCCTCTTTCAGTAACAGATGACAATGACGGTGTAGGATCCACATTCATCACCCCCAAAGAATTGCCGGTACCTATCTATATACCCTTTGAACTGTTGAAACTATGTTCAATTTATTTTGGTTCTACATAGCTTCATGTAACTTTTATGCATTTTTTTAAACAATCTTTCTTTGCATCTTTTAATTCATTTTCTTAGGTTCCTGCTTTTGTTCTTTAGTTGAATTTTTATAGGGTACATTTGATGATTATTGATGTTTTAAGGGGTGGAACAGTGAGGTCATCTGCCCCTTAGGGTACATTTGTCGTTTGTAACTTTTTTAAACAAATATATGTAATTATTGCTGTGTTACCTGTGTGGAAGTGTTCAAACAAAGTAAAAATGGGAGTGGGACTGTATAGATTAGAGATACCTTACACTGGAAAATTCCCCTGGACACAAAACCATGACGACATGGACGACACTAATTAAGGTTTAAACCATGCATACATGTTATGGTCGATGTGTTAATAGGGCTTTACATATAAACACAAAGCTAACCAGGGACTTACGCCCCAGGCCCACTCGCTTGTAGTACAAGCTGTAGAACAGTGGTCTAACATAGTTGCGACTAATGGTTTTGCATTGTCTCACCATGGCTCTAGAAGTGTGCAGTGCAACTCTTCAATTAAATTAAGCAACTTAACACCCGTGATTGCATCCGCATGTAACTACGCACTGTTTGAAATCTTTCCTCATTACAGCTGAGTACACACATTTTTTTCTTCTGATTTGGTAGTTATATTCCCTTTTTTTCTTCGACAACCTTAGGGCACTTCTGATGTCACTGGTGTGCATTAGTCTATTTCGGCCTTGCTTAATTTTTCATATTAAATCAGATTGTTTTTGATTACTGTTTGAGCCTTATTTGTTGGAATGTTTGAATACATATCTTGTACATTGAAAGAATGCATTTTATGATTGTATCCTAGAATTATGTTTTTTACCTTGTTACTAAAATGTATAGAATTTATAAAACTAGTGTTTACCTCCATTTCTATATATTTCTTCTTTAAAAATTGTAGTTCATACTTGTCAGGCTGCTCTTGAAATTTACTATAGCTCTTATTGGCATGTCTTTTTTATGGGTTTTTGGTAACACTCTTGCTGTGCGTAAGCTTGTGTTCATGTTTATTAATTTTGGTGGGTCGTTTCCATCAAATAGGACATTGAGTTTTTTTTTATGGTTTTAAGTTTCTTTGTGCATTATTTGTTGGGCCCTTATTCATTTTTTAAAATGTTGTTTTTGCAATGGTACAAGTCATTGTTTTCAGGCCAGAAATGTCCTGTATGTAGGTATGTGAGCAAGAAGCACTGCAAGATGTTTCTTTCCACATCAAGTATTAACCCTTGTGTGGTCGCATAAGAAACTTATTTGGCTGCACACGGTGAAAAAGACTGTCCAAGAGAATAATAATAATGTTATTGGTTTTACATCCCTTTTAACTACCCTGGCTTTTAGAGACGTCGGGGTGCTGGAATTTTGCCCCGAAGGGGATCTTTAACGTGCCAGTAAATGTACTGACACGGTTCCCTCGCATTTGCGCACCCTCAAATGCCAGCTGACTGCGCCAGGTTTCGAACCTGCAACCTTGGGCTCAGCAGTGTCCAAGAGACCCTGTATTATTAAAAGCAGGGTAGGCCTATACTTACTGACTTTTCTATTTCAACCCACAGTGCAATATGTCGCACCCCGGTGGAAGACTGCCACAAGTCAAAAAGGACACTTTTTCAGGAGAAGCATTTAAAGATTTTGAGCTAATAGGAAAAGTATAAATATTTCCATAAATAAAGTGAAAGTAACGTATCACTAACTTCTAATATTGTCTAGTACTATGCAATAACATACAAAGTTATTTCATGGATTATAATTATGTGTTTTAATAAAACATATTAACAATTTTGAGTTATGGCAGTTTTCTATTCAGTGACGTAGAATTGCTATTTATGGGATCTGAGTTTTGGCAGTTTTACAGGACACTGACTTGATAATAGGCATTTATAAGTACCACGTAATTCAAAATTCATGTTTTTTGACGTGTGGCAGTCTTCCACCGGGGGTGCGATGTAATAACAAATGAAACAATAAATCTTAGTTATGAAAGTCATTTATGTAAAAGAAATTGTTTATATTCAAAATAGAATGAAGTAATGTAAAATTCCAATAAAGCTTAAATTACTACTAATGAAATAATGTGACAATATATCTTGAAAATCAGTATGTTATAGCTAGTCCCATCTGTTTGCATTTAAGCATCCAACTACTATTTGCATTTAAGCATCCAACAACTATTATAATCTCCCACTCTATTGTAGATACAAGGACACGGAGCTTTAGACCTGTTGTCAAAACATTTGCTTCTAGTAACAGCGCGTTGAGTGAAACTGATAAGAGTATCGCGTTGTTCGAGGGTGAGGTACTGAGGAGGGGAAAGTCTTGGTGCCAAACCGGGATTTTGTCCTGTGCTTAATATTTATATTTATTTATAATGGTTT
This sequence comes from Meconema thalassinum, assembly GCA_946902985.2. Lineage (NCBI taxonomy): Eukaryota > Metazoa > Arthropoda > Insecta > Orthoptera > Tettigoniidae > Meconema > Meconema thalassinum. The sequence goes on along the minus strand of OX336388.2, from coordinate 156,455,827 downwards.
TGATCACTGAGTAAATATATTTCAGCTAAAATGGACATAATGATGCTATTTAGGGCATTCACCATAGATTTTTTTTTCCATTCATTTTGTGTTTTCATGTAAATGTCTTGAAATTATTGAATTATATTTCAAACATACTACCTTTCAACATTCCAAAGTCACTTTATTTTTTCTTGTTCATTTTTTGGCAAGGATGTTGTAGTTCATTGAACTTGTTTTTTTTTTTTTTTTGGGAGTTAGTGGTAATGCCTGGGCCATATTATTATGTGCGAGTGCTCACATTTCATAAACTTATTTCTGAGAAGAATTGGTTTCCAAAGAAAATTTGTTGATTATGAGGATGATATTTATTTTGGTTCCCACTATAGGGCGATTACTACTCAATCCAGAATATGCACAGGAAAAATAGTGCCTGATTGAGTGAGATACCAAAGTGATGATTCAGACTCTGTATTTTTAAATTATAGTGTTTGATGGGTGTTTTGAATATAGTATATGATGTTAAATAAATATTATTGAGTGATAAGCACAGTATCATCATTTGTAAGTGGGAAGTTATTACCCCATTGCCCGCTGTCGGGAATGGCCAGTGGGATAATAATTCCCCACCCCATATTTCATAAAATCGAATCCGCACCCATAAAAGAGTTCCATATTCCTACCCCTCTATCACACTGTATTACAAATGTTTTAAACAATTCTTATTTAGTTATCCTTTGTCGTTTGCCCTATCAATGGGTTAACAACACCCCATGCAAAATAGCTCATCACAACCTTGGTGAATCAAAAACTCTGCAGTACCATCACTGCCACAAGTTCGTCCCTTTTGTAAATCATTGGCTTTGACTCACAAATCTCTTCAGCAATAATCCAAAGCTGTCAACAAATATATAACAGTAGGTAGGAGAATGAAAGTCAAGTGGTTCTAACATTTATATTTTTAATAATATTCAAAAGAAATAAAATTAATCACAATTGAGTAAAAAAAAAGGATTATAAAAACAAAACTGTGAACCAAAGAAAAAGAATTACATTGTACTTTCATACACATTCTGGATGGGTTTGCATGCTAATGGTAAAAAAGTTAAAACTGAGAGACTGGTAAAAGATTAGCTTAGTTATGGCTAGACTGACGGAACTTGCTTGGCCAACACTCGTACAGATACATATTTTGCATCAAGTACCGGTACATTGTTCTCCCTAGACTTTGGTACCGATTTTGAAGACCACTTGGGGTGACAAAATCAGCTAGCATGCAAATTCTAAAAAAGTACTTTTGCAATAGACAAAACATACACATCCATGCCCATGGCCAGATTCGCTCCTCTCTTTTACGTAAATGTATGAACTTGCAATTGAAGGATGAAGTGCGGACTTCGAAATCAAAAACGCGGCTTGCTATTGGTAACTGGAAGCCGAGCTAGAGTTCAGTTCCAAGGCCAACCGTTTACACCGCTGACCCATACCAGCTAGCAAAAAAGTACAGATTGTCACAAACCTTCCTCACTCCATGACCCGTATGCAGATCGATGCTCAGCGAGAATTTCTAAGTTTATTGCCAGCAAATATGAACTCTGCCTTTTGCGCACGCATGTTCCACACTAAATTAGAACAAGGTAGGCGACTCCTTCTACATTCAGAGGGAATCGGTCAAAGTTACCGGGAGGAGGAGAATAGCGGAAACTATCAACTAGTAAAGCCAGAAGGTCTTTTAATACTCCCAACTTTCCTATTCTATAGGTTCAATCCCGGCCGATGTCATCGGATTTTTTAAGATTAGATTTTGTTGAAACGCTCTATCAAACTTCCAACGTTCACCACTAGGTATCAGTGACATCTGGTAGCGAAAGTTGGAACAACTTGAAATTGAACGGAACTAATAGCTCACCCCATGGTTGTCCGCATTGAAGCAGCTACAGCCTCTGGCGAGCCGAACATGTCCTCGGACACTACCGGCACTAAAAACCATACGCTTAAATAAATAAACCTATTCTATAGCCAAATTTTGTAAATCGAACAATAAAATTTACAATTTTTATTTTGTCAATATACGGACATATTGTGATTTTCTTTAATAACAAAATGTCTAGCTTGTAAATTTCACTACAGCAAAATAACATGTAATTTTGCATTACAGGATTGCTGGTTTTATTTTCATTAGTTTGGTAACACTGAGAAATATGGTTTATGCGTACTCACACCAAGCATTTCAGAGTTCGTGAAAATTTTGTAATTGCAGGTGTTGTGTATTTAATCTGTTTATTATGGAACACTCTTGGGTGTTCTATGAATTATCTTTCTAAATATTAATTTTTTTTTGAGGGCACACAACTGATTTTCTGCACCAGCCTCCACTGAACTTAAGTCAAACTTTAGCATCTCTCTGAACAAATGATCAAGATTTTTAAAAAAAAAGTAAATGGTTCTATGGACTAACACAAAAGAGCAGGTAAGTCTACTTTCAAATAGCATTGCCTGTAACAGCTAAAAGGGTAGAATTGGTGACAAAACAGTTTCATCAATAGCACTCTGAAGGTTAAGCATGAAGAGAAAATCGGACAGTGACTGCAGAGGCAAGCACACAACAGAGCAATAGAAGCAAGTCGTTAGAGTTTAAGTCCACAAGCGACCTGCACGCTGTGATGAGGATGAATGGTGAAGATATCACAAACGCCAAGTCCCCAAGCCATGGGGAGAAAATAATACACAAAATTAAAATCCCACAACCCGACCTAGAATTGCATTATAATCTAGCGACTTACCCACTTACAAAGTCATACACTGCACTACATTTTTTCTGAAGGGGACCCCTACATTATTAATATTCCAAGCTACAGGGTCTGTTTTTTAGTTCGCTCCGCAGCACCACTCGGAGCACGGCTTGGCTGGCGCAATGACACTCTGTCCCTAGACTTCTAATGCGCGCTTTTCCTCCCCATTCACACTTATTGAAAGTCATTTCTAGTGAAACTATTAGTCTAAATCAGCATTTATTGTTTCACGGAAAAATATAGGCCCTATAATTCTACGAACACTTACTGCGCACCAAACTCCTATCTTTACATCATGAAGTGGACGGACATGCAGCTGGTGGGGATTTTCTACACACCAGTAGCGATTGTTTTGACTATTTACATAGCCACTTAAGTGTAGCCATGCCTCATCACTATAAAACAAAAGTTCTAGGTCAACATTCCTATCGCGAACTGACCGAAGCAACCAGTTACAATATTGAACCCTAGCGAAGCTGTCAGGTCCTCTTAATTATTGGGCAGGGGTGGGTTTGTACTGTTTGGCAGTAAACAGTTTTGTTGCTTTGTGGGCAGAAGATAGTGACACATTAGTTTGTACGGCAAGACGTGACAAGGATTTTGTTGGAGTTCTTCCAAGAGAGCTCCTATTTTGTCAAGCTTTTCCTCTGTTAAAACGGTTCGTCTCTTGCGTGATCCCTTGTTAAGAATGGACCCGCTGGTGCGGAACTTCTTTACTAATTTACGTACCGTACTCCTATGGGGAGGGAGGATGCTAGGAAATTTGCGAATGAATTGAAAGCGGCACTCTGTATAAGAAGAATGCTTCGCATAGCACAACACAATGAATACACGCTGTTCCACTGTATACATCACTCGTTAAACACACAACTTTTGTATTCCTACAGAAACGACGCTATTTTAAAGCGAACACATTGAACACGCTATCAGTACCACAGATGTTAAAACTATTGCTGTGAAGCAATGGTTATCGCTACCGTACTTCATTAGATCATCTTAGCCATCATGAAGGGATATATCTCTCGACAAATGAGTCACATGGCCGGGCTATCGCCTTCCGTGCATGTTCCCCCGATACTCGGAGCAAACTAAAAAAAAGACCCTGTACATCGTTTACCCACTATGGGGAGTAGTGAAACATTGCGATTCCTTGAACTACAAGCAAGGGAGTTTGGGGGCAGTGGAGAAAACATTACGGCTTAATTGACACAATTATTTTTCATCATTACACAAGTTATTTCAGCTAATTTAAGTAGTTTTGTACTTGGTTCATCACTTCCGAAGTGTTACCATTCCTTGACAGATCTTGCGAGAGTTATTTAAGGTAAATGCACCAATGGTCGTCATGTTAAGACAGATTTAGTCAAGGAAATATATACACCTTAACATTTTGGTAAATTTAATCTACAAAAGCACTCTACCTAACCTCAAACTCTACTCAAACACTAGGAAAGTCTAAATATCGAAGATATTCGTTTTAGGAAAAATCACGTATTTTTTAAAAAAGTGTGTTTTTTGCGCCAGTGCTCGGCACGATGTATTTGGATTTTGGGTTCGTATAGATAGACCTGGATTTCTTTTTAGGAAAGATTCACACCATTTCCTTCCTGGCCGCCATCTTTGAAAGGAAAGTCCCTTTTCAATTCTTGTGTGAGGCACTGGAGGCTATTTTGCAAATCGTCCTTTGTTACCGGGACCCCGCTTTTCGCAGTGAGATTGCCCATTGAACGAGCATAGCGTCATCTTCCTTTGTTAAAATGGAACTTAGCCCCATCTTCCTCTCTCTAGGAGATTTTCCTTTAATTTTGTCCGAGAGGGTGTTTCTCGGAACACCATTCCTCTCTGCGGCCTCTTTAATAGTCATCCTCCACAACGGCCTTAATAGCAGCTTCTATTTGCTCAATATCATAATTCAGAACTGTGCGTTTCAACATATTGCCTGAAAGCAAAGATTTAGTCTTAGAATAATATAATATTTTTCATCTCAATAAAAAAAATTAAAAATCCTCTGTAGCATGCCTAGCCAAAAAAAAACTAGGCCTACTGAGGTGCGGCCGACAAGAAGAGAGACCTACGTAATAACAACAATACACTGTAAATGTTTATTGGTTGCGAAAAGTTAACACAAACTTTAACATTATCGTGCACTAGTGTTCGTCACGAATGTGCTCTAAAGTTCGTCAGCTATGACGACTACTGAACACGATGATCAAATGATAATTTAATTAATACAGGGTGCTTTAAAGCCACATTACAAGTATATTGCCGCTGTTAGTTAGGGAATGAAAAGGTCTTGCAAGGAGAAATGACAATGTGCCAGTTTTCGTCACAAATGACTAGCATTGGTAAAGTGTGTTTTTTAAATCCAGTGTTCGTCACCGGCATTTCTCATAAAACTAGGCACGTGAGCATGAAATAACAAATCACATATGTTACAGAAACAATTACCAACTATATCACGCACTTGTAACATTTTAAAATGTCGGAATGTAACACGCATGCACATAATTAACTCGCGTGCCTGCTTAGCACATGAGAGAAGCAAATGGCACGTCAAGACAGCTCAACTCACCGGAGATGTTTGATGCTGGGAATCACCTATTACATCACACGCATGATTTCTCAAAGTTGCTCCTTATCGGCAACGAAGGTATGACGCATCTCGTAAGACTTTGTGTGTTGAGAAAGACCCGTTTACATGCTTATTTTTTGTACTTATATACGAGAGTGACGATGACTGGATCAGTGACGAAAACTGGTACAGTTACCTTAATAAACATCATGCAAGAAATATCAAATTCACATCTCCCAGAACAACTCCTCCAGCACTCAATCTGAACAAAATAAGTTTTCTCCAACAATTATTTATATAATATTAATGACGATTTCAACCAGATGTATCTGAACAAATTTGCGAAACCTCATGACCACGCACTAAAACCCTCCCTCTCCTAACTCTAAAATTGCTTCTAACCACCATTTTGTTGTATACCAGGGAATGAAAAGGTTAAATACTGTCTGGGAACAGCCTGAGATAAGAAATAGCTCCAACCCTACTCAATTTCTGTAGTGTGCTTGCCTCAGTCTTCACTTCTCAATCTTATTTCCCCTTTTCTGCCTCTAACTGTGCTCGCAAAATTTCCAGCTGCAACTTATGCTCCTCCCTTGCAATCTCTAGCCGCAACTTATGCTCTTCCCTTGCATGTTCTAGCCGCAACATATGCTCCTCCTTTTGATTTGCTAGTTTGTCATCCAAAAGCTGGAGTTCTTTCCTATCTTTCTCTTTGCTAGCCTCTTTCGCCAACTGAAAGTTTTCTGCCTGAAGGTGAACTAGTCTTAATTTGGCTTCCCCCAATTCCGTGAAAACTTCGTGGCCTCTCACTCTTTTGCGCCCTTTTGGAGTAGTAGGGGCCTTCTTTTCATCGGCCTTGGGACGACTGGTCAGCAGTGAAGGGTGTGGTGGCTTACGCAACGACTGGACGTTCCAGCTCGTCCAATCGTTGGAGCCTTCTCCTGAATCTTCCTGTGAACACACAAAAATCTTATCAAAGTCAAGTCCTATATTTTAAGTTGGTAACAGGGCTTCAATATATTGGCTTCCACAGTTATGAACCACAACATGAGACATATTCTTGGGTTAAGAAACAAGAGTATTATCTCTCTATTGGGTAAAAATCCACTAAAAACTAGTTACAGATGAAAATTAGTCATGTTGGGTTATATTTGGTTTAGGTTACAATTGGGGTGTAATGCTAATGCTGGACATCATTAATTTGTGTGAAATTTTTATGTGATGGGTGGTTATAAACAGTACTGCCATCAGTACTGTCAGTACTTTCAATGCATTAACTACTTAATTAAACTACGCAAACCCATTAATATACATAGGCCTAGGGGGCGTGGTGGCGCAGCGGTTAAGCTGTTGCCCTCTCACCAAGGTGGACCGGGTTCAATTCCCGCCCAATGCATGTGAGATTTTCAAAGTGAAATGCCATGTCCCGTGATTCGGATTCCATGTAAAAAGGAGGTCCCGTGGCTCATGATCACTTTCCGGCACAAAATGACGCCAGTAATGCGATACAATTCTCATACACTCCCAACTCCATCTTTCACTGCTGCCTGCTAATAGCATACTCCAAGTCAGTCGGAGTCGTGAAGGTGACCTTGTGGACGACATACAGCGTTGCGACGCTTCCCTCACAATTACCATACTACAACGTGTTAAGATTTTACTCAGAACTTATGGCAGTACTGTCTAATGACTGTCACAAACCTTTGAGATGAATAATGAAAGATTAACACATGAATAAGTAACGGGTTGAAGGGAAACGACTATGGATTACTGAGAAGGTAATGTCTTGACATTTATTTGGAGTTGAAAATGGGAAACCATGGAAACCCACTTCAAAGATGGCCAGCAGTGTGATTTAAATCCCCCTTGTCTATGGAATCTGCAGATAGCTTGGCCCAATGACGTAGTAAGCATAGCTATTGCTGTCAGTTGTGTGTGTGCATTCGGATAACCTTATGCGCATTGGTTATTGGGTCTAGATTGGGAAGGACACAGCAGTGCCCTTCGGTAGGCTACCATCCTATTTTTGGCTGGGTTAATAAAAGTGGGAACCGTTTTGAAAATGGCTGAGGTAGAAACTGAACCCACCACCCTTATTATTAGACTTACCGTGACAGTCTCTGGTACTGGTAGTATCACGAGAGGTGATAAACGTGGCTGGCTTTGGCCTGGCGCAGGTGATGGTTCAGGCTCTGGTGTGGTATTGATGTCCGGAACAATTTCCATCATCACTGGAACGTCTTCCCATGTTCCCTCCATCACATCATTCTCTCTGTGATCGTCATCATGAGTGTCTGCTATTTTTTCCCACAAAACAAAACAAAACATTGTAGACAAATGTTATGGGAACAAGTTAAGAATACAGTGGCCAGGGAATGACATGCTAATATAAACCAAGCCATGGGTATATGTGTTGAAGTTCTTTTTATATTAAACCTGTATTTGTTCCAATATATCCATTGCTCATTCAGCTTATGGTACCAAACATCCACTACTGCATTCTTAAATTATATCACATAGCCTACAGCATTCCAAATATTAATATTGGCTCTACCTTGCTGTTTCATCTAATCTCTCATCAGACATGCACATTTTAGCAAAAGAGGTACATTAATATTCAAAATATGACATTGAAGAGATTCATGGAGCAAAATTAAAATAGAAAATTGGCATACCTGTCACAGAAATATATTGAGAATCGCTGTCCCATGGAGAATCCAATGGTAACAGCGAAGGGCTCATTAAAGCTCTTACTTTATTGCTGATGCTGTCATCCGCTATTTTCACAGTTGTTCCTCCACCTAAGCATCAAAATATAGTCACTATAGTTTTAAAAACAGTGGGATAGGGACAGAGAAACCAATCAGACCAAAATAGCCTAAATTGAAATCTGGTGGTGAGTGGTCTTACCTGTAATGAAAGTCTCTCGCCTTTCAACAGCGACTGCCTTCCTCGTAATTTTTTTTAAATTTTCATAGCACTTCCTTAGTGAAAATGCCTGCCTTTCGCATTCACCACTTGCGGCATTAAATTCATGGGCTATCTTTTCCCATACCTGTGCCTTTTCTCTGGTAGTCACGGCGTCTGTCTTTTTATTTTCAATTGTACTTTTATACACATTTACCAGGTCCAAAAGGAGAGCTTTCTCGCTGGGCAAGAAGTTCCGGGTTCTCTTTTTTTCATTCTTCCCGTTATCCATCGTATAAAGTTAAAATACGGTATTGATTTCGAGAAAATGGAGCTATCACAAAACACAATGACACGAGACAACAACTTGAACACTTGGAGGGAAAATCTCAGCTGTCTACAATCAAATGATTAGAATGACCAACATGACAAACAGAATCAATATTGGAAGATTAAAACTGTGAGGATTATTTCATACATACACATGCCACGAATACAATAATAGCGATCAAATATATCTCTGGATGCTTCAGTTGTACTTTCTGCTTTATATTGCGCATTATTAATATGCAGAGCAATCTGTTAGCGCGAGATTATATTGGCATTACACACGGGAACGATATACTGTCGAAAGGTTTCACTATTCTTTGCTGCAGGGAGCATTACTCACGCAACGAAGGTCTTTGACTCCCTTCGTAAACTCAGTTCACCTAAGTGAAGTACGAGACGAGTTGGTGCAACACCCAGCCTTAAGCCGTCGTATTTAAGATCGCTTAACCGTAAGCCACCCTTAGGGCCGGTTGCACCACGAGGCCGCTTAAACCCTGCTTTGCTAAGGGTGGCTTACGGTTAAGCGATCTTAAATACGACGGCTTAAGGCTGGGTGTTGCACCAACTCGTCTCGTACTTCACTTAGGTGAACTGAGTTTACGAAGGGAGTCAAAGACCTTCGTTGCGTGAGTAATGCTCCCTGCAGCAAAGAATAGTGAAACCTTTCGACAGTATATCGTTCCCGTGTGTAATGCCAATATAATCTCGCGCTAACAGATTGCTCTGCATATTAATAATGCGCAATATAAAGCAGAAAGTACAACTGAAGCATCCAGAGATATATTTGATCGCTATTATTGTATTCGTGGCATGTGTATGTATGAAATAATCCTCACAGTTTTAATCTTCCAATATTGATTCTGTTTGTCATGTTGGTCATTCTAATCATTTGATTGTAGACAGCTGAGATTTTCCCTCCAAGTGTTCAAGTTGTTGTCTCGTGTCATTGTGTTTTGTGATAGCTCCATTTTCTCGAAATCAATACCGTATTTTAACTTTATACGATGGATAACGGGAAGAATGAAAAAAAGAGAACCCGGAACTTCTTGCCCAGCGAGAAAGCTCTCCTTTTGGACCTGGTAAATGTGTATAAAAGTACAATTGAAAATAAAAAGACAGACGCCGTGACTACCAGAGAAAAGGCACAGGTATGGGAAAAGATAGCCCATGAATTTAATGCCGCAAGTGGTGAATGCGAAAGGCAGGCATTTTCACTAAGGAAGTGCTATGAAAATTTAAAAAAAATTACGAGGAAGGCAGTCGCTGTTGAAAGGCGAGAGACTTTCATTACAGGTAAGACCACTCACCACCAGATTTCAATTTAGGCTATTTTGGTCTGATTGGTTTCTCTGTCCCTATCCCACTGTTTTTAAAACTATAGTGACTATATTTTGATGCTTAGGTGGAGGAACAACTGTGAAAATAGCGGATGACAGCATCAGCAATAAAGTAAGAGCTTTAATGAGCCCTTCGCTGTTACCATTGGATTCTCCATGGGACAGCGATTCTCAATATATTTCTGTGACAGGTATGCCAATTTTCTATTTTAATTTTGCTCCATGAATCTCTTCAATGTCATATTTTGAATATTAATGTACCTCTTTTGCTAAAATGTGCATGTCTGATGAGAGATTAGATGAAACAGCAAGGTAGAGCCAATATTAATATTTGGAATGCTGTAGGCTATGTGATATAATTTAAGAATGCAGTAGTGGATGTTTGGTACCATAAGCTGAATGAGCAATGGATATATTGGAACAAATACAGGTTTAATATAAAAAGAACTTCAACACATATACCCATGGCTTGGTTTATATTAGCATGTCATTCCCTGGCCACTGTATTCTTAACTTGTTCCCATAACATTTGTCTACAATGTTTTGTTTTGTTTTGTGGGAAAAAATAGCAGACACTCATGATGACGATCACAGAGGGAATGATGTGATGGAGGGAACATGGGAAGACGTTCCAGTGATGATGGAAATTGTTCCGGACATCAATACCACACCAGAGCCTGAACCATCACCTGCGCCAGGCCAAAGCCAGCCACGTTTATCACCTCTCGTGATACTACCAGTACCAGAGACTGTCACGGTAAGTCTAATAATAAGGGTGGTGGGTTCAGTTTCTACCTCAGCCATTTTCAAAACGGTTCCCACTTTTATTAACCCAGCCAAAAATAGGATGGTAGCCTACCGAAGGGCACTGCTGTGTCCTTCCCAATCTAGACCCAATAACCAATGCGCATAAGGTTATCCGAATGCACACACACAACTGACAGCAATAGCTATGCTTACTACGTCATTGGGCCAAGCTATCTGCAGATTCCATAGACAAGGGGGATTTAAATCACACTGCTGGCCATCTTTGAAGTGGGTTTCCATGGTTTCCCATTTTCAACTCCAAATAAATGTCAAGACATTACCTTCTCAGTAATCCATAGTCGTTTCCCTTCAACCCGTTACTTATTCATGTGTTAATCTTTCATTATTCATCTCAAAGGTTTGTGACAGTCATTAGACAGTACTGCCATAAGTTCTGAGTAAAATCTTAACACGTTGTAGTATGGTAATTGTGAGGGAAGCGTCGCAACGCTGTATGTCGTCCACAAGGTCACCTTCACGACTCCGACTGACTTGGAGTATGCTATTAGCAGGCAGCAGTGAAAGATGGAGTTGGGAGTGTATGAGAATTGTATCGCATTACTGGCGTCATTTTGTGCCGGAAAGTGATCATGAGCCACGGGACCTCCTTTTTACATGGAATCCGAATCACGGGACATGGCATTTCACTTTGAAAATCTCACATGCATTGGGCGGGAATTGAACCCGGTCCACCTTGGTGAGAGGGCAACAGCTTAACCGCTGCGCCACCACGCCCCCTAGGCCTATGTATATTAATGGGTTTGCGTAGTTTAATTAAGTAGTTAATGCATTGAAAGTACTGACAGTACTGATGGCAGTACTGTTTATAACCACCCATCACATAAAAATTTCACACAAATTAATGATGTCCAGCATTAGCATTACACCCCAATTGTAACCTAAACCAAATATAACCCAACATGACTAATTTTCATCTGTAACTAGTTTTTAGTGGATTTTTACCCAATAGAGAGATAATACTCTTGTTTCTTAACCCAAGAATATGTCTCATGTTGTGGTTCATAACTGTGGAAGCCAATATATTGAAGCCCTGTTACCAACTTAAAATATAGGACTTGACTTTGATAAGATTTTTGTGTGTTCACAGGAAGATTCAGGAGAAGGCTCCAACGATTGGACGAGCTGGAACGTCCAGTCGTTGCGTAAGCCACCACACCCTTCACTGCTGACCAGTCGTCCCAAGGCCGATGAAAAGAAGGCCCCTACTACTCCAAAAGGGCGCAAAAGAGTGAGAGGCCACGAAGTTTTCACGGAATTGGGGGAAGCCAAATTAAGACTAGTTCACCTTCAGGCAGAAAACTTTCAGTTGGCGAAAGAGGCTAGCAAAGAGAAAGATAGGAAAGAACTCCAGCTTTTGGATGACAAACTAGCAAATCAAAAGGAGGAGCATATGTTGCGGCTAGAACATGCAAGGGAAGAGCATAAGTTGCGGCTAGAGATTGCAAGGGAGGAGCATAAGTTGCAGCTGGAAATTTTGCGAGCACAGTTAGAGGCAGAAAAGAGGAAATAAGATTGAGAAGTGAAGACTGAGGCAAGCACACTACAGAAATTGAGTAGGGTTGGAGCTATTTCTTATCTCAGGCTGTTCCCAGACAGTATTTAACCTTTTCATTCCCTGGTATACAACAAAATGGTGGTTAGAAGCAATTTTAGAGTTAGGAGAGGGAGGGTTTTAGTGCGTGGTCATGAGGTTTCGCAAATTTGTTCAGATACATCTGGTTGAAATCGTCATTAATATTATATAAATAATTGTTGGAGAAAACTTATTTTGTTCAGATTGAGTGCTGGAGGAGTTGTTCTGGGAGATGTGAATTTGATATTTCTTGCATGATGTTTATTAAGGTAACTGTACCAGTTTTCGTCACTGATCCAGTCATCGTCACTCTCGTATATAAGTACAAAAAATAAGCATGTAAACGGGTCTTTCTCAACACACAAAGTCTTACGAGATGCGTCATACCTTCGTTGCCGATAAGGAGCAACTTTGAGAAATCATGCGTGTGATGTAATAGGTGATTCCCAGCATCAAACATCTCCGGTGAGTTGAGCTGTCTTGACGTGCCATTTGCTTCTCTCATGTGCTAAGCAGGCACGCGAGTTAATTATGTGCATGCGTGTTACATTCCGACATTTTAAAATGTTACAAGTGCGTGATATAGTTGGTAATTGTTTCTGTAACATATGTGATTTGTTATTTCATGCTCACGTGCCTAGTTTTATGAGAAATGCCGGTGACGAACACTGGATTTAAAAAACACACTTTACCAATGCTAGTCATTTGTGACGAAAACTGGCACATTGTCATTTCTCCTTGCAAGACCTTTTCATTCCCTAACTAACAGCGGCAATATACTTGTAATGTGGCTTTAAAGCACCCTGTATTAATTAAATTATCATTTGATCATCGTGTTCAGTAGTCGTCATAGCTGACGAACTTTAGAGCACATTCGTGACGAACACTAGTGCACGATAATGTTAAAGTTTGTGTTAACTTTTCGCAACCAATAAACATTTACAGTGTATTGTTGTTATTACGTAGGTCTCTCTTCTTGTCGGCCGCACCTCAGTAGGCCTAGTTTTTTTTTGGCTAGGCATGCTACAGAGGATTTTTAATTTTTTTTATTGAGATGAAAAATATTATATTATTCTAAGACTAAATCTTTGCTTTCAGGCAATATGTTGAAACGCACAGTTCTGAATTATGATATTGAGCAAATAGAAGCTGCTATTAAGGCCGTTGTGGAGGATGACTATTAAAGAGGCCGCAGAGAGGAATGGTGTTCCGAGAAACACCCTCTCGGACAAAATTAAAGGAAAATCTCCTAGAGAGAGGAAGATGGGGCTAAGTTCCATTTTAACAAAGGAAGATGACGCTATGCTCGTTCAATGGGCAATCTCACTGCGAAAAGCGGGGTCCCGGTAACAAAGGACGATTTGCAAAATAGCCTCCAGTGCCTCACACAAGAATTGAAAAGGGACTTTCCTTTCAAAGATGGCGGCCAGGAAGGAAATGGTGTGAATCTTTCCTAAAAAGAAATCCAGGTCTATCTATACGAACCCAAAATCCAAATACATCGTGCCGAGCACTGGCGCAAAAAACACACTTTTTTAAAAAATACGTGATTTTTCCTAAAACGAATATCTTCGATATTTAGACTTTCCTAGTGTTTGAGTAGAGTTTGAGGTTAGGTAGAGTGCTTTTGTAGATTAAATTTACCAAAATGTTAAGGTGTATATATTTCCTTGACTAAATCTGTCTTAACATGACGACCATTGGTGCATTTACCTTAAATAACTCTCGCAAGATCTGTCAAGGAATGGTAACACTTCGGAAGTGATGAACCAAGTACAAAACTACTTAAATTAGCTGAAATAACTTGTGTAATGATGAAAAATAATTGTGTCAATTAAGCCGTAATGTTTTCTCCACTGCCCCCAAACTCCCTTGCTTGTAGTTCAAGGAATCGCAATGTTTCACTACTCCCCATAGTGGGTAAACGATGTACAGGGTCTTTTTTTTAGTTTGCTCCGAGTATCGGGGGAACATGCACGGAAGGCGATAGCCCGGCCATGTGACTCATTTGTCGAGAGATATATCCCTTCATGATGGCTAAGATGATCTAATGAAGTACGGTAGCGATAACCATTGCTTCACAGCAATAGTTTTAACATCTGTGGTACTGATAGCGTGTTCAATGTGTTCGCTTTAAAATAGCGTCGTTTCTGTAGGAATACAAAAGTTGTGTGTTTAACGAGTGATGTATACAGTGGAACAGCGTGTATTCATTGTGTTGTGCTATGCGAAGCATTCTTCTTATACAGAGTGCCGCTTTCAATTCATTCGCAAATTTCCTAGCATCCTCCCTCCCCATAGGAGTACGGTACGTAAATTAGTAAAGAAGTTCCGCACCAGCGGGTCCATTCTTAACAAGGGATCACGCAAGAGACGAACCGTTTTAACAGAGGAAAAGCTTGACAAAATAGGAGCTCTCTTGGAAGAACTCCAACAAAATCCTTGTCACGTCTTGCCGTACAAACTAATGTGTCACTATCTTCTGCCCACAAAGCAACAAAACTGTTTACTGCCAAACAGTACAAACCCACCCCTGCCCAATAATTAAGAGGACCTGACAGCTTCGCTAGGGTTCAATATTGTAACTGGTTGCTTCGGTCAGTTCGCGATAGGAATGTTGACCTAGAACTTTTGTTTTATAGTGATGAGGCATGGCTACACTTAAGTGGCTATGTAAATAGTCAAAACAATCGCTACTGGTGTGTAGAAAATCCCCACCAGCTGCATGTCCGTCCACTTCATGATGTAAAGATAGGAGTTTGGTGCGCAGTAAGTGTTCGTAGAATTATAGGGCCTATATTTTTCCGTGAAACAATAAATGCTGATTTAGACTAATAGTTTCACTAGAAATGACTTTCAATAAGTGTGAATGGGGAGGAAAAGCGCGCATTAGAAGTCTAGGGACAGAGTGTCATTGCGCCAGCCAAGCCGTGCTCCGAGTGGTGCTGCGGAGCGAACTAAAAAACAGACCCTGTAGCTTGGAATATTAATAATGTAGGGGTCCCCTTCAGAAAAAATGTAGTGCAGTGTATGACTTTGTAAGTGGGTAAGTCGCTAGATTATAATGCAATTCTAGGTCGGGTTGTGGGATTTTAATTTTGTGTATTATTTTCTCCCCATGGCTTGGGGACTTGGCGTTTGTGATATCTTCACCATTCATCCTCATCACAGCGTGCAGGTCGCTTGTGGACTTAAACTCTAACGACTTGCTTCTATTGCTCTGTTGTGTGCTTGCCTCTGCAGTCACTGTCCGATTTTCTCTTCATGCTTAACCTTCAGAGTGCTATTGATGAAACTGTTTTGTCACCAATTCTACCCTTTTAGCTGTTACAGGCAATGCTATTTGAAAGTAGACTTACCTGCTCTTTTGTGTTAGTCCATAGAACCATTTACTTTTTTTTTTAAAATCTTGATCATTTGTTCAGAGAGATGCTAAAGTTTGACTTAAGTTCAGTGGAGGCTGGTGCAGAAAATCAGTTGTGTGCCCTCAAAAAAAAATTAATATTTAGAAAGATAATTCATAGAACACCCAAGAGTGTTCCATAATAAACAGATTAAATACACAACACCTGCAATTACAAAATTTTCACGAACTCTGAAATGCTTGGTGTGAGTACGCATAAACCATATTTCTCAGTGTTACCAAACTAATGAAAATAAAACCAGCAATCCTGTAATGCAAAATTACATGTTATTTTGCTGTAGTGAAATTTACAAGCTAGACATTTTGTTATTAAAGAAAATCACAATATGTCCGTATATTGACAAAATAAAAATTGTAAATTTTATTGTTCGATTTACAAAATTTGGCTATAGAATAGGTTTATTTATTTAAGCGTATGGTTTTTAGTGCCGGTAGTGTCCGAGGACATGTTCGGCTCGCCAGAGGCTGTAGCTGCTTCAATGCGGACAACCATGGGGTGAGCTATTAGTTCCGTTCAATTTCAAGTTGTTCCAACTTTCGCTACCAGATGTCACTGATACCTAGTGGTGAACGTTGGAAGTTTGATAGAGCGTTTCAACAAAATCTAATCTTAAAAAATCCGATGACATCGGCCGGGATTGAACCTATAGAATAGGAAAGTTGGGAGTATTAAAAGACCTTCTGGCTTTACTAGTTGATAGTTTCCGCTATTCTCCTCCTCCCGGTAACTTTGACCGATTCCCTCTGAATGTAGAAGGAGTCGCCTACCTTGTTCTAATTTAGTGTGGAACATGCGTGCGCAAAAGGCAGAGTTCATATTTGCTGGCAATAAACTTAGAAATTCTCGCTGAGCATCGATCTGCATACGGGTCATGGAGTGAGGAAGGTTTGTGACAATCTGTACTTTTTTGCTAGCTGGTATGGGTCAGCGGTGTAAACGGTTGGCCTTGGAACTGAACTCTAGCTCGGCTTCCAGTTACCAATAGCAAGCCGCGTTTTTGATTTCGAAGTCCGCACTTCATCCTTCAATTGCAAGTTCATACATTTACGTAAAAGAGAGGAGCGAATCTGGCCATGGGCATGGATGTGTATGTTTTGTCTATTGCAAAAGTACTTTTTTAGAATTTGCATGCTAGCTGATTTTGTCACCCCAAGTGGTCTTCAAAATCGGTACCAAAGTCTAGGGAGAACAATGTACCGGTACTTGATGCAAAATATGTATCTGTACGAGTGTTGGCCAAGCAAGTTCCGTCAGTCTAGCCATAACTAAGCTAATCTTTTACCAGTCTCTCAGTTTTAACTTTTTTACCATTAGCATGCAAACCCATCCAGAATGTGTATGAAAGTACAATGTAATTCTTTTTCTTTGGTTCACAGTTTTGTTTTTATAATCCTTTTTTTTTACTCAATTGTGATTAATTTTATTTCTTTTGAATATTATTAAAAATATAAATGTTAGAACCACTTGACTTTCATTCTCCTACCTACTGTTATATATTTGTTGACAGCTTTGGATTATTGCTGAAGAGATTTGTGAGTCAAAGCCAATGATTTACAAAAGGGACGAACTTGTGGCAGTGATGGTACTGCAGAGTTTTTGATTCACCAAGGTTGTGATGAGCTATTTTGCATGGGGTGTTGTTAACCCATTGATAGGGCAAACGACAAAGGATAACTAAATAAGAATTGTTTAAAACATTTGTAATACAGTGTGATAGAGGGGTAGGAATATGGAACTCTTTTATGGGTGCGGATTCGATTTTATGAAATATGGGGTGGGGAATTATTATCCCACTGGCCATTCCCGACAGCGGGCAATGGGGTAATAACTTCCCACTTACAAATGATGATACTGTGCTTATCACTCAATAATATTTATTTAACATCATATACTATATTCAAAACACCCATCAAACACTATAATTTAAAAATACAGAGTCTGAATCATCACTTTGGTATCTCACTCAATCAGGCACTATTTTTCCTGTGCATATTCTGGATTGAGTAGTAATCGCCCTATAGTGGGAACCAAAATAAATATCATCCTCATAATCAACAAATTTTCTTTGGAAACCAATTCTTCTCAGAAATAAGTTTATGAAATGTGAGCACTCGCACATAATAATATGGCCCAGGCATTACCACTAACTCCCAAAAAAAAAAAAAAAACAAGTTCAATGAACTACAACATCCTTGCCAAAAAATGAACAAGAAAAAATAAAGTGACTTTGGAATGTTGAAAGGTAGTATGTTTGAAATATAATTCAATAATTTCAAGACATTTACATGAAAACACAAAATGAATGGAAAAAAAAATCTATGGTGAATGCCCTAAATAGCATCATTATGTCCATTTTAGCTGAAATATATTTACTCAGTGATCAAAACCATTATAAATAAATATAAATATTAAGCACAGGACAAAATCCCGGTTTGGCACCAAGACTTTCCCCTCCTCAGTACCTCACCCTCGAACAACGCGATACTCTTATCAGTTTCACTCAACGCGCTGTTACTAGAAGCAAATGTTTTGACAACAGGTCTAAAGCTCCGTGTCCTTGTATCTACAATAGAGTGGGAGATTATAATAGTTGTTGGATGCTTAAATGCAAATAGTAGTTGGATGCTTAAATGCAAACAGATGGGACTAGCTATAACATACTGATTTTCAAGATATATTGTCACATTATTTCATTAGTAGTAATTTAAGCTTTATTGGAATTTTACATTACTTCATTCTATTTTGAATATAAACAATTTCTTTTACATAAATGACTTTCATAACTAAGATTTATTGTTTCATTTGTTATTACATCGCACCCCCGGTGGAAGACTGCCACACGTCAAAAAACATGAATTTTGAATTACGTGGTACTTATAAATGCCTATTATCAAGTCAGTGTCCTGTAAAACTGCCAAAACTCAGATCCCATAAATAGCAATTCTACGTCACTGAATAGAAAACTGCCATAACTCAAAATTGTTAATATGTTTTATTAAAACACATAATTATAATCCATGAAATAACTTTGTATGTTATTGCATAGTACTAGACAATATTAGAAGTTAGTGATACGTTACTTTCACTTTATTTATGGAAATATTTATACTTTTCCTATTAGCTCAAAATCTTTAAATGCTTCTCCTGAAAAAGTGTCCTTTTTGACTTGTGGCAGTCTTCCACCGGGGTGCGACATATTGCACTGTGGGTTGAAATAGAAAAGTCAGTAAGTATAGGCCTACCCTGCTTTTAATAATACAGGGTCTCTTGGACACTGCTGAGCCCAAGGTTGCAGGTTCGAAACCTGGCGCAGTCAGCTGGCATTTGAGGGTGCGCAAATGCGAGGGAACCGTGTCAGTACATTTACTGGCACGTTAAAGATCCCCTTCGGGGCAAAATTCCAGCACCCCGACGTCTCTAAAAGCCAGGGTAGTTAAAAGGGATGTAAAACCAATAACATTATTATTATTCTCTTGGACAGTCTTTTTCACCGTGTGCAGCCAAATAAGTTTCTTATGCGACCACACAAGGGTTAATACTTGATGTGGAAAGAAACATCTTGCAGTGCTTCTTGCTCACATACCTACATACAGGACATTTCTGGCCTGAAAACAATGACTTGTACCATTGCAAAAACAACATTTTAAAAAATGAATAAGGGCCCAACAAATAATGCACAAAGAAACTTAAAACCATAAAAAAAAACTCAATGTCCTATTTGATGGAAACGACCCACCAAAATTAATAAACATGAACACAAGCTTACGCACAGCAAGAGTGTTACCAAAAACCCATAAAAAAGACATGCCAATAAGAGCTATAGTAAATTTCAAGAGCAGCCTGACAAGTATGAACTACAATTTTTAAAGAAGAAATATATAGAAATGGAGGTAAACACTAGTTTTATAAATTCTATACATTTTAGTAACAAGGTAAAAAACATAATTCTAGGATACAATCATAAAATGCATTCTTTCAATGTACAAGATATGTATTCAAACATTCCAACAAATAAGGCTCAAACAGTAATCAAAAACAATCTGATTTAATATGAAAAATTAAGCAAGGCCGAAATAGACTAATGCACACCAGTGACATCAGAAGTGCCCTAAGGTTGTCGAAGAAAAAAAGGGAATATAACTACCAAATCAGAAGAAAAACATGTGTGTACTCAGCTGTAATGAGGAAAGATTTCAAACAGTGCGTAGTTACATGCGGATGCAATCACGGGTGTTAAGTTGCTTAATTTAATTGAAGAGTTGCACTGCACACTTCTAGAGCCATGGTGAGACAATGCAAAACCATTAGTCGCAACTATGTTAGACCACTGTTCTACAGCTTGTACTACAAGCGAGTGGGCCTGGGGCGTAAGTCCCTGGTTAGCTTTGTGTTTATATGTAAAGCCCTATTAACACATCGACCATAACATGTATGCATGGTTTAAACCTTAATTAGTGTCGTCCATGTCGTCATGGTTTTGTGTCCAGGGGAATTTTCCAGTGTAAGGTATCTCTAATCTATACAGTCCCACTCCCATTTTTACTTTGTTTGAACACTTCCACACAGGTAACACAGCAATAATTACATATATTTGTTTAAAAAAGTTACAAACGACAAATGTACCCTAAGGGGCAGATGACCTCACTGTTCCACCCCTTAAAACATCAATAATCATCAAATGTACCCTATAAAAATTCAACTAAAGAACAAAAGCAGGAACCTAAGAAAATGAATTAAAAGATGCAAAGAAAGATTGTTTAAAAAAATGCATAAAAGTTACATGAAGCTATGTAGAACCAAAATAAATTGAACATAGTTTCAACAGTTCAAAGGGTATATAGATAGGTACCGGCAATTCTTTGGGGGTGATGAATGTGGATCCTACACCGTCATTGTCATCTGTTACTGAAAGAGGCGCATTAGGTGTCTTCAACCGTTACTGAGATGCACACAGGCGTATACATTGACAGCATTTCACTGTTGTCAAGGTATAGTACAAAAAAAAAAAACACAGGTCATGCGTAGAGAGCTAAGCTAGCAAAGCGAGATACTATTGTCTTCTGTCTGACTGAAAATTACTGCTTGTGCTACAAGCAAGGGGTCTGGGGCGTGAGCCCCAGGTTAGGCTTGTTATTGTATGCAAAGCCTTCTTAACATGGAAACACAACGATGCGAGCGGAGCATAACAAACACCACACGTATGCGTGGGGTTGGCAATATTTTATTTGCCCCATAAATCACGCCTACAATGTCCGACACAACTAAAATTTCGCTATTTATAGTGGGCGGAGGAGAAAACATCTTTAACGTAATCCTTTCTACAATTATTATTCATCATTACACAAGGTATTTCCCCTAATTTAATTAGTTTTGCATGTTCATCACTCCCGAAGAGTTAGCCTACCTATAGATACAGGCGTCCTTAAATTATATGGTTGTCACAAGATATTTAAGTTACATAAGAATCCCAACAAGATTTATTTACATTTAAGTAGGCCTACATACACCTACCGGCATAAAACGGCGAAACACTGTGAATTTCAGATAAAACTCAATGTTGGACCGCTTCAAACCTTGTATTAATGAAATATTATAACATTAATTAAGTTAGCACAATAATTGATAAACATAACTGTTACAAGGAAGAAACACGGATTTGGAAATGTCGAAACCTGGAATCCATCGTATTGTCCTCCGACCTGTTATACTGTATGATTATAAATGATTACTCTACACCACACCATGAGCTCAATTCCGACTTCATCCAGGTACTCACGTACACAGCAACGTGTGGGCGAGCGTTGTCATGCATCAGGACAAGCTCCATGCGTGTATCCGATGTAATCCCAGCCCAGACCATCAGAGAGCGTCCATTGAACAGTGTCTTTGCAGAGAAGGTACAGGGTGATTAACGTTCCCCGGGCCTTCTCCATACTCTCTCCCTCCCATCCGGTGCCCTCAAACATAATCGGGACTCATCCGTAAACAGCACATTGCCATATCGTTGCAATGTCACAATATTCAATTTGTACCAGGTTTGAAGCGGTTCAACATTGATTTTTGTCTGAAATTCGTAGTGTTTCGCTTTTTATGCCAGTGAGTGTATGATGCTTGCCACACCAAACCGCTTAAGAAATTCAGCACAAAAGTTCACTTGTTCTGAAATAGCAGGAAATTTTCTAGTTTGTCAACACAAATTGTGCCCTATTACAATAGGAGGCAAAACAAGTATTTGCATGCTCTAACCTGAAAGAAACAAGATATAGGTATTCCCAATAACAAGCTTTTATGTACAAAAATGGGGGTTGGATGAAATGTTTCAATCGTCAAGAGATCATCACCAGATCCTGCTCACTTCAAATTAGTTAATGTAGGGCCTGCAATGTTTATGAATTACACTTGTGCACAAATACTGTATATACACAATGTTCAGATAACATGCGTTCGTAAAAACATGTGTAACGCATCAGACTTATTTAACTTACAGATAGTATTGCTCTCTTCTACTGTTTTACTATTATTAACGTGAATAACTTCAGGAACGATGTTGTCTACACTATTTTTTAAATTTATGTTCTAAAGCAACCGTTCCGATTTAAACTGGTGGCCTGTAGTAATGTAATTGGGCACAATTTGTGTTGACCGACTGGAAAGCTTTCTTTTATAAAAATAAGCAACACTGAAAAGCGGCTTCTATCACATCAATAGCAGGATTCTTACAAAAGGGTTTGAAAGTAGTCCTCGATGAGTTGTCTTCTAGTAGCCTCATTCCTTCGATTGAAAGGGCCAGGATTTGGGACTAGCTGTATGTCATCTGCAGGTTCGTCAATAACTACATCGGGATCGGCTGGAGCATCATCTTCACCCATATCTCTGCTGAAGTTGAAGAGAACTGCAGTAGCCACAATGATGGCTAAACCAGTTTGTTGGCCCACTCTGAGACCCAAAGACAGTATGGGAAATTTCCTCTTCCAGCAACCAAATAATCTTTCCACACAATTTCTGGTGCGAATGTGAGATTGATTATATAAGAGCTCTGCTGGAGTTTCCGGGTTGTCGAGAGGTGTCAAGAGAAATGGTAGAAGTGGGTACCCAGAATCACCCAAGAGAATACCGTTCCCATAGCGACCAATTTCAAACATCGCTCTCCTCTCACAGTTATTGAAAATGGTGGAGTCATGAACCGACCCATACCATCTCGCAACGATGTCCACTATCTTCAGATCAGGACCAGCAATAACCTGTACATTGTACGAAAAGTACCCCTTCCTGTTCCGATATATCTCAGGATTCTCCCCTCCAGGTGACTGAATTTTGATGTGGGTGCAATCTATGACACCTACTACTCTGGGGAAATTAAATTCAGCTTTGAAGCTGCGTTGAGCACTTATAATTTCTTCCCTAGTGGTAGGAAACTTTACATAATGGGGCCTTAGTTCGGCTAATGCCACAGACACTCTCTTTACAATGCGGCATGCTGTCGCCTTATGCACCTTTAAAAAATCCCCAGCAGTAATTAAGTGGCAACCACTTGCATAAAACCTCAAGGTCAGAAGTAGCTGATCCATGGGAGATACAGCATGGTTTCTGAAACAGAAGAACAGTTTTTAGGTTTTGAGTAGAAATAAACAGTAAAGTTATGAATACAGAGGTATCTATGATTATCCTTGCGAATAGTAGTATCAGTGCCCTGATGTAGTAATTACTACTGTAGTTACAAAAATACCCCCCTCTTTTTCTTTCTTACTATGACCACACACATTTGTGGATCAGTTGATTAACCTATAAGTCTATGTTGCCATGGCAGTACATCCCGTCAACTGTATAGGCTACTACATTGTTAATAAATTGCTGCCTATAAACTATTTACGCCTATATGCTTGGTAAAGCAGACATAACCTCTACTGTTTATGCCTATGTGCAGACATAACCTCTAATAAGCATCCAAAGTCCATGTGAATTTAAATCATTTTATGCTTATAACATTAGCTGTATTATAACTCACCTGTTGCTCCTGTGTAGTAGTCTAGCTTGAATTTGCTCCAAAACAGTCTGGACAGTCAGTTTCGTTAGACGAAATCTGGTAATAAATTCGACATCGTCTATACTCTGGAAATAGGTGGGCCCAACATATATAGTTCTCGGACGTCTATAAATTATGTCTAAAAGTTCCTCGTCATCGTCTGATTCAAAATCTGACATTATTAATAATATTAATAACACTGTTAATAACAAGAATTCATGCGAGCAGTTATACACGAACAGATCACTATTATAACTCGACGCAGACACCGGTTGAAATAACGTAGTCCTTTAGTTGGCCGAAACGCAACAAGAAGAACACCGTTAATAAAATCACTAAAAATCACGTTTGGAGTAAAATTACAGTATTTCTTTTGACACCACACCGAACCAGCTGAAATATGCACCAGATTACAACTTGACATGCGCCATTTTATCTGTAAGCGAGCCTTAAACCAGCGTTAAACCGACGAACATGACCGCTTAGCCTGAGCGCCCGCTAAGCCGCCCTTTCGGACTGGTGCAACGGGTCACGTCATTGAGGATAGTTTAAACCACCCTTATTTCGTTAAGCGGAGCTGGTGAAACCGGCCCTTAGCAAAGCAGGGTTTAAGCGGCCTCGTGGTGCAACCGGCCCTAAATCCCCAAAAAGCTACACTCACGCACTGCATAATTCTGTTAACATTTTTGCTTACCGTATTATGAAAGAGAACTCAGAAATTTCCCTGGCAAACGGTTTCTATAAATTTCCATCCTTCCTACTAATGTTTTTTAACCTAAATTACTGCCCCTAATGACAATGTCTAATCTCCGACATGAGTGATCATTTCTGCCCTTATATACCCCATCTGCTGGCAACCTCTTGCAATGCTTTCATTTCTACGAAAGATGCCTTTCTCTCATTGCCCTTGTTCGTCTGTGCGCCATATTATCCCACCCCAGGCCAAAGAGTAATAACTCCTTGCCTTAGGTTACGGTTCTAGTTTGAGCTGGGCGTTTTGTTCAAAAGAAGGAATTTTTCAAATATTGTACATTTCAATCAGTGCTTATTTCTAAGTACTCGTGCTGTAAGTTCACTTGCGTATGTTTAATAATGAAATTTGTAGTTAGGTTTGTAATGCACCGTGCATCAACGATTGTAGTGGATACGCCTGCCTAAACAGAATGCGCTCACGATTCTGTGTACTTGGAAATTGAGAAACTACCGTAGAATGCCAATTTCGCTGTTTCACAATTGGCGGAATAACTTTTCATTTTATCAATTCTATCGTATGGACATGAATATGTACTCGATATTATACTCTATCACATTTCTTATCTAGGCGAACGTCATGATTAAATAAGTTTGACCTTTATTGACAAAAATAATCTCCCATTTATAAAAATGCACCTCCCGGGTTATAACTGGTTTACCAATATTAGTTTATAATCGGGGGTATATGTAGGGTCTTTGATTATTTCTTTCGCCTACCGGTACTTTATGTGTTCTAGTTTCCCGAACATAATGGAGGAATTACCGTTTGTCAAGAGTGAGCATGAATGGTTGTCAGAAACAGAAGGATTACCTAACATGGTAAGTAATAGTACAATCTTAGTGATATGCAAACAAGCGTCGTTTGGAGCCCTAATACTTGCCAACAAATTGTAGGATAAACAGTCCTTTTTTTTTTTTTTTTTTGTCAAACCGGTATTTGTGTAATACTCCCTAGGAATCAAAAGAGCTGTTATCCACTGATATCCTTTTAAGGTTGAGCCTGCTGATACATTTGACGATGGACACGGGATTGTTACGGATGAACATCACATACTCGTGATTATAGGCTCCAAGTTTACTCTTCTATACTAATAGGAAAGATTTTTACATTAAATTGGATTATTCAATTTTAATGAGTCAATGCTTTTTCATATTTCAACACCTTATTGCAGTGTTTTTAAGGGGGCTTCTCCATTTGTTATTGGTCTATGGCTACATGGCCTTCCCCTCCTTACCATGGTATGGCCTAACCCATCACAGGCTTAGGCACCTGACATACGATTGGCCCCACTCGGAGACCTACACACTTTTGGTTTATGGCTGCAGGGCCCTCCCCTCCTTACCATGGTATGGCCTAACCCATCACAGGCTTAGGCACCTGACATACGATTGGCCACACTCGGAGGCCTACACCCTTTTGGTTTATGGCTGCAGGGCCCTCCCCTCCTTACCATGGTATGGCCTAACCCATCACAGGCTTAGGCACCTGACATACGATTGGCCCCACTCGGAGGCCTACACCCTTATGGTTTATGGCTGCAGGGCCCTCCCCTCCTTACCATGGTATGGCCTAACGCATCACAGGCTTAGGCACCTGACATACGATTGGCCCCACTCGGAGGCCTACACCCTTTTGGTTTATGGCTGCAGGGCCCTCCCCTCCTTACCATGGTATGGCCTAACCCATCACAGGCTTAGGCACCTGACACACGATTGGCCCCACTCGGAGGCCTACACCCTTTTGGTTTATGGCTGCAGGGCCCTCCCCTCCTTACCATGGTATGGCCTAACCCATCACAGGCTTAGGCACCTGACATACGATTGGCCCCACTCGGAGGCCTACACCCTTTTGGTTTATGGCTGCAGGGCCCTTCCCCTCCTTACCATGGTATGGCCTAACCCATCACAGGCTTAGGCACCTGACATACGATTGGCCCCACTCGGAGGCCTACACCCTTTTGGTTTATGGCTGCAGGGCCCTCCCCTCCTTACCATGGTATGGCCTAACCCATCACAGGCTTAGACACCTGACATGCGATTGGCCCCACTCGGAGGCCTACACCCTTTTGGTTTATGGCTGCAGGGCCCTCCCCTCCTTACCATGGTATGGCCTAACCCATCACAGGCTTAGGCACCTGACATACGATTGGCCCCACTCGGAGGCCTACACCCTTTTGGTTTATGGCTGCAGGGCCTTCCCCTCCTTACCATGGTATGGCCTAACCCATCACAGGCTTAGGCACCTGACATACGATTGGCCCCACTCGGAGGCCTACACCCTTTTGGTTTATGGCTGCAGGGCCTTCCCCTCCTTACCATGGTATGGCCTAACCCATCACAGGCTTAGGCACCTGACATACGATTGGCCCCACTCGGGGGCCTACACCCTTTTGGTTTATGGCTGCAGGGTCCTCTCCTCCTTACCATGGTATGGCCTAACCCATCACAGGCTAAGGCACCTGACATACGACTGGCCCCACTCGGAGGCCTACACCCTTTTGGTTTATGGCTGTAGGGCCCTCCCCTCCTTACCATGGTATGGCCTAACCCATCACAGGCTTAGGCACCTGACATACGATTGGCCCCACTCGGAGGCCTACACCCTTTTGGTTTATGGCTGCAGGGCCCTCCCCTCCTTACCATGGTATGGCCTAACCCATCACAGGCTTAGGCACCTGTCATACGATTGGCCCCACTCGGAGGCCTACACCCTTTTGGTTTATGGCTGCAGGGCCCTCCCCTCCTTACCATGGTATGGCCTAACCCATCACAGGCTTAGGCACCTGACACACGATTGGCCCCACTCGGAGGCCTACACCCTTTTGGTTTATGGCTGCAGGGCCCTCCCCTCCTTACCATGGTATGGCCTAACCCATCACAGGCTTAGGCACCTGACACACGATTGGCCCCACTCGGAGGCCTACACCCTTTTGGTTTATGGCTGCAGGGCCCTCCCCTCCTTACCATGGTATGGCCTAACCCATCACAGGCTTAGGCACCTGACATACGATTGGCCCCACTCGGAGGCCTACACCCTTTTGGTTTATGGCTGCAGGGCCCTCCCCTCCTTACCATGGTAGGGCCTAACCCATCACAGACTTAGGCACCTGACATACGATTGGCCCCACTCGGAGGCCTACACACTTTTGGTTTATGGCTAATTATTTTATTTCTTTATTTCTTTTTTACTATCTTATTTCTCTTTGACAGGTCCAAACCCTTAGTGGATATTGGGACCTCTGTCATTCTCTGCTACGGGTATATACCTCAAGAGCTGAGGGTAGGGGGCTGTGGAACGGTGGTCAAGCTGTTGACCTGTCACCACGGTGGACCGGGTTCGATTCCCGGTCAGTGCATGTGGTCATTTTCAAAGGGAAATGCCATGTCCTGTGGTTTGTATTCCACGTAAAATGGAGGTCTCGTGGCTCATGATCACGAGATTAACGGTAACTTAAAACTACAAACTTCCTTCCTCTCAAAGAGCTTAAGGCTATTTGCGTTCTCCTTTTCCCCAGTAGGTGGTCTCCTCCTTTAAGGGATCATTGTTAGTGTGCCACTCTTTATTCCCCTGTAAGGGGCCTAAATCTCATGCCTAGTGGGCCTTCTCTTTATTCACTGTAAGGGGCCTAAATCTCATGCCTTGTGGGCCCTCTCTTTATTCACTGTAAGGGGCCTAAATCTCATGCATAGTGGGCCTTCTCTTTATTTACTGTAAGGGGCCTAAATCTCATGCCTTGTGGGCCCTCTCTTTATTCACTGTAAGGGGCCTATATCTCATGCCTTGTGGGCCCTCTCTTTATTCACTGTAAGGGGCCTAAATCTCATGCCTTGTGGGCCCTCTCATTATTCACTGTAAGGGGCCTAAATCTCATGCCTTGTGGGCCCTCTCATTGTTCACTGTAAGGGGCCTAAATCTCATGCCTAGTGGGCCCTCTCTTTATTCACTGTAAGGGGCCTAAATCTCATGCCTAGTGGGCCCTCTCTTTATTCACTGTAAGGGGCCTAGATCTCATGCCTAGTGGGCCCTCCCTTCATTCCCCTGTAAGGGGCCTAAATCTCATGCCTAATGGGCCCTGTATTTATTCACTGTAAGGGTCCTAAATCTTGTGCCTAGAGGGCCCTCACTTTATTCACTGTAAGGGGCCTAAATCTCGTGCCTAGTGGGCCCTCTCTTTATTCACTGTAGGGGGCCTAAATCTCATGCCTAGTGGGCCCTCTCTTTATTCACTGTAAGGGGCCTAAATCTCATGCTTAGTGGGCCCTCTCTTTATTCACTGTAAGGGGCCTAAATCTCATGTCTAGTGGGCCCTCTCTTTATTCACTGTAAGGGGCCTAAATCTCATGCCTAGTGAGCCCTCTCTTTATTCACTGTAAGGGGCCTAAATCTCATGCCTAGTGGGCCCTCTCTTTATTCACTGTAAGGTGCCTAAATCTCATGCTTAGTGGGCCCTTCCTCTATTCACTCTAAGGGGCCTAAATCTCATGCCTAGTGGGCCCTCTCTTTATTCACTGTAAGGGTCCTAAATCTCATGCCCAGTGGGCCCTCTCTTTATTCACTGTAAGGGGCCTAAATCTCATGCCTAGTGGGTCCTCTCATTGTTCACTGTAAATGTCCTAAATCTCGTGCCTAGTGGGCCCTCTCTTCTTTCTCTTGTAAGGGCCTACCTCTCAGACTCATAAGTAGAGGACACTCATCTCTTTCATATATAAGGCCCTATATTTTCATGGTTCAAGGCCAGTAGGCAATCTCTTCTTTCCTTTGTGACGGGCCTGAACTCGTGGGTAGCCGTGGCTATCAATATAGTGTTGTTCCAGGCTACACTGCAAGTTAAAGATGTCAGTATGGTATTTTGACCGTTGCTGTCAATATGGAGTTGGAACGCACTTCGCCTTGATGTAAGCCCACACTCATAAATGTGCCCTGTAATACGGTGTTGGTCAATTCTTCGGTTTCTTAACAGCCTCTACTGGTAGCTGTGGCTTTTAATTTTCTGTTAATCTACACTGCCCCAAAGATTCAGCCTGTACTAAGTGTCTCTAAATGCCAGAGTAGTTAATAGGGACGTAAAACCAATAACGTTATTAATATCTAATTTTTTTTGTCGTGTAGCCTCCTGAGAGGCCGAGTGCAGGTCTTTCTAGTCGACGCCCGTGGGCGACCTGCGCGTCGGGATGAGAGATGGAATGGATGAAGATGAATGGAACTGGGCAAGGATGTGGAAGGAAGCGGCCGTGGCCTGTCAGAAGGTACTGTCCCAGCATTTGCCTGGTGTTGAAAATGGGAAACCACGGAAAACCATTTCAAGGACAGCCGACGGTGGGGCTCGAACCCACGCATCTACCGAGTCAGAGAGCTTGGCCCCTTGACCTAACGCAGCGCTTTAGCCCGCGTAGCCACTACTGTCGGAGTCGGATGATAAACCAAGCAAATGAAAACCAAACGACTATAATTACAGAAATTTTGGGGTTAGTACAAAACGGCAATGAATTTCACAGAATTTCACTTCTGGTAGATGATTAATATCTAATACAAGCCTTGACTGTCAATATGGTGTTGCTGTACTCTTTGCGTAGATAACAACCCTCACCACAAGATGTGGCTGCGTTTATGGTGTTGGTCCATTCTTTGCTTTAATGACCAACTTATCTGCTAACTGTAGCCATGTTGGACCACTCTTCGCCTTGTTCCATCCTCTTGGTTCATCATATAAGACGTTTCTATTTAAATATTATATTACTATGTTCTTTCCTACCATACTATTTAATTTTTTCAATTATTTTGTATGACTATTGATTGGAATAGCAAACCATCTTATTGGTCAAGTGATCTGTTAATTTATTTGCTCTTATTTGTACTGTATTTTGGATTCATTCTTACATGGCTACCTCCGCCATTTGACCAACGTTCTTCCGTCTAATTCTTCTTAGACCGACATGTAGATCTATTGGATATCTCATTATGAGGTCCATACTAGTTTGGCAGTGAGTTCCAGGGTTTAATTTGCAATAACCCCTGAACTAGAATCCTGAAAAATGCAATTGATAACTCCAAAGTGAAAGCACCACAACCCATTTCAAGTGGACAAGTCACTTCAAGCCTAAAATCAAACCTGCCCCTCGCAAAAAAGAAAATAGTGTTCTGAGGGGCCTTAATGACGTCATAAAGATGGCGGTGGGGATTCTCATAGGTCACGGGAAGTTTTGTCCTGAACCCCCTTCCCGATTATATCCCATCTACCACGCACCCCTATGATAATAATAATTAGCTATATGACGTCAAAGTCATTGGAGGACTCTGCGTCACGTGACTTCATGAGAGGATGCCTCAAAGTCATCGGGGGTACATGCTTATGTCGTCAAGAAAGTGGTGAGACTTATGGTGCCATCAAGAGGGCTGAGGGGTCACTTAATGGTCTTGCAGCGTTATGGGTGATGTCCCGGCTGGGTTGCCAACTGGGGAGTGAACTCCCATACTTCACCAAAATTTTCCTTCAGATAGGGATAAGGGATGAGTAGAATGACTTCTTCGTGGTCGTTGATGCTCCCCTCCTCTAACCATTGACAACTCCTCATGCATGCGCGGTCAATACCATTGAGATAAATTGTGCAATTTAACGTACTTCCATATCTCTCTGACACGCACTAATTCCTCTACCGTCGCAAGGGAGGTGTCTGGGTGTTGCATTCAGATACAACAAGGGATGGTGACAGGCCGACCACCCATGTGGTCCGAAGAGTCAGGGAAGGGATTATGAAATGAAAGTGGGTTGTGAACATTCTGCCAATTAGCGATCTCACAGAGTGTGAAGTACGCTCAAGGATTCGTTTTCTAAATACAAAAGGCGTGAATGCGGTTGACATTCAACGGCTGATTATAACTGTAGTGTACCGAGATCACTCAGGAGAGAAGGAACGGAAAGACAACGGGTTAATGTATTTAAAAATATCGGCACCTTCGTCCATGGCGTGGAGAGTCGTGGGCGACCGTCTTTCATGACTAAAGACTTGGGACTTAGTGGAGTAAGTTGATGCAAATGTATTCGTCGTCATGGGTTTACGTAAATATGAAGGAGTGATTTGTGTAGTGAAGCTGAAGCAAACCACTCAAGCTCGTAAAATTATGTGCACTGTGTCTTGGGGTTGCCGGGGTTTAATCCTAGTGGAATGTTTTACACCGTGGTGGAGGAATAAATTGCGAGAGTTATTGTGAGACCTAGCGTATACTTAATCGTGCAATCCAAGACGGCGTATCATACTAAAATAAGGGATTCTTTTGTTTCATGACGATTCTCGCCCTCACACTGCTAATTGAACCCCATCATTTCATTTGCGTTAGAACAATTTGATCATGCTCCGTGTAGCCAGACATAGCGCCTAGAGACTACCACCTGTCCCTGCACTCGAAAAGGCCTTGAGAAGGTCAACGCTATGACGATGATGACCTAAAAGCGACCGTGGCTGGCTTATCAGGCGGCAGATATCAATGAGGATGAAATCCAAAAGTTGGATTCGCGATATGTGTGTTTGAATATATGTGTGAATTATGTTAAGAAGTTGTGTAAGGTACAGATAAACAATCATAAAATGTCTCATCTATTGAGGCACAAACAATGGTAAGTGTCACTTCGGCTGCTGTCGCCTGTGTACAGTTCGGTGGATATGTACTGCAACTTGGTCCGTCCGTAATTCTCTCGCTCTCTCTCGCTATCGGCCAGCCCCTCACCCCGCTCCAACACGCACCGTGTCGTGTTAAGACGTGATACACTCACAATGACGTGTGTTACGCTGTAGCGTAGTAGGTTAGCACTCAGGTTGTAAAGTAGTTCATCGCCGAGCAACCACATTTCGAGTCACGCCGTGAATATTTTTTGTTGTTGTTGATGATAATGCGTCATTTCATTCTGCCATGGCTCACTATACACACGCATCCAGAGAGCATGTTCTGGCTCTCGTCGAACACGGAAATTACAGTGTGCGAGAGGCTGCAATCCGATGTGGAGTTCCACCTAGATCTGCTCAAAGATGGGTTGAGTTGTGGCGGGTGTCAGGGAGGATTGGTCGTCTACCGGGCACTGGTTTACAGTGGGATTCTACTGTAGAGGAAGACCGCCATTTATTTACAACTTCGCAGGAAAATCCGTTCTTAAATTCTTTAGAGCTCATGCAGACGACCGATTTTGCTGGATGTCCATACATGGTCCGTAAACGGTTACTGGAAGCACGAATTGCTTGCAGAAAGCCTGCAATCAAAGAATGTATCTCCGACCTACATATAGGAGTGTTCAGGGCTGGCTTTCTGAGCAGCACTGCATTGAACTGCTCAACCGACATCCTCGAAATCCAGACTTGAACGCCATTAAGCATGTGTGGGCAAAGTGAAAACGCCATATCAGGGAAAACTGGCCTCACCCTCACCCTCGTTCGCAGGATGCATCGTGGGAGATTATGTTGGATGCATGGGAGGAGATTGCTCTTGATGAGTAGTACTTCAGAAATCTAGTTCGGTCAATGCCACGTCATCTACAGCATGTTGTCGAAGGCGGTAGATACTGGTCGATATATTAAAGAAGTGCCTACAGCAGGCCTTTTCAGGACTAACAATAAGCAAATTCATTAAGCCAGATTTTCCTTTGTATAGATACACACACGTATTTTGTTCATGAAATATTTGACATGTTTAAAAAATATACACCGAGAGTATGATTTGAACCCTGGTTCTATGTCATTTCACGCAACGCATCTTCCCCTGAGCTAACTGGCAGTCTGCAGAAGGCTCATAATATTGTAATGATACTTCCAACATCCTATGCACGTCTATAAGAGCTACCATAGACCCAGTGGTAATTAACTAACGGTTTATTGCAATATTTCGTTGTTAAACTTAAAGGCGTCCAGTATCGCGCGCTTCCACAATGGTATAACGGGCCATCAAAACAAAAAGGATTGCCGAGACCAACATTTGAACCACGGTGGTACGGGTTACCAATTTCGCACCTTTTCTCTACGCACAGCTATTCTGTTAAGCGCTTCTCATTTGTCGTCACTTGGCACGTGCCCTCACTTCACGCATTTATTTACGCATTTGGGCGTTTTCTCATAAATTGCATATCATTCTTCTCTGTTATTCTCATATCTGCACAGTGGCACTGTATACTGATAGTAGCATTTGTCACGAACATTGTCATTGAACAAAGATCGAAGTGCATCAAATTTTGTTGTAACTGTACAGCCACGTCCACGCACGATGATACCCGAACAGGACTTTGCTATTTTCCATGCGACAATTTATGATTGTCTATTTGTACAGACTTACACGTAAAAATAGTTTCAAATTTGCATAATTTTTTTTGTATAATAATGTTCTCCGCAACAGCAACGTGCAGCTGCGAGTGGTTGCGTCATCAGTTAAGTTGGTAGCACGGTGTCCTTGATAGGGTGAAGGCTACATGTGTGGGCTGTCGAATTCGTATTGCAATAAGCGAGCATGTGTGTCATCAGCACTTCCAGCATCTGTTATGAATGGCTGTGGTGAGTATAAAGTGTAGCCTACTGTTTGTTTGTTATGATACAAGCGACAGCCGTTTTGCCAACGTAACTGGTGACGTAATCTCTCGCAGCAGCTTGTAGGCACTGCGGAGAACATTCCCGGGCGCACTGTATTTCTAAAATAAAGCACATCTCGTAAATTGGTATATTGACCTTGGTCTTCTAATTTGCATTGTGTTTAAGAAAATTCAAGGAAATGGCAACCAGTTAAGTGTTTACAATATTCCTTGATTGCTGCAGCAGAAGGTTACAGGTTCGATGTGAGGTGAAATTCTCCCAATGCAAAGAACATATTTGTGAGACACATAATTTATCTGCAGGTTGATACTGATCATACAGGGGATATTAAGTTTGAAGAATGTCCAACGCCAGTGATTATTCCATGCGTCAAAAGTGAGACACCCTCTGAAGATCCCAACGAGGTAAGTACCTTATCGGATCACTACGTGACCTGTACTCCATCTCCTTACCACCTCATTTTATAGTCACAACTTAACTGATAACTAGTGAAAGCATTCACCTGTTAGGTCTTGTGATGTACAGAATGCACAAGCGACCTCTGGCTGTGTACACTGATACTCTGGCCACTGATCTAAACGGGATTCAAATTGAATTCTCATTGGCAAAACCAGCATTTGTTAGCCACTGTGAATTCGAATTTGAACATTAAGAACTTATTGGAGGATTTCAAAGATGTATGTGTAGGAATGCGAATTGATTTTACTTAGTCTATATATTATGCCGGCCCCGTGGTGTTGGGGTAGCGCGCCTGCCTCTCACCCGGAGGCCCCGGGTTCGATCCCCGGCTCCTCCGATTTTAAAACTGACGTGAGGGTTGGAACGGGGTGCACTCAGCCTCGTGAGGACAATTGATTAGCTGTCTGACAGTGAGACAGCGCCCCGATCACGAATACCAAGATTAACGGCCGAGGGGACCCGACGCGCTGATCACGCGTCACCCCAATATCTGCAGGCCAAATGGCTGGGCAGCGGTCGCTTGGTCGGCCTTAGCCCGTCATGGGCTGGATAGTGCCAAGGGTTGTTGTTTTTTTTTTTGTCTATATATCTGTATTCTGGCAAGAAATTCACTCACGAGGGCTACAAAGACGAGGTGGGATTCTGTACCTCAGCAATCCTTGAAGCGTTCTTCTGTAGATTGTCACTGTAAATTTAGGCGTTAACTGGGATGGTTCTAACTTATGAGAGTGATCGGCTCATTCCCTAATCAGAGCATTGCAAGAATATTTACTTGGTCTTTAGCATAAAGGCAACAAATACTTGAAGATAACGAACTTTCGCTAGAAATCAGATGTAAAACCACCTTACGTTTAAACCGTAGTATAATATTATCCGAATATTAGTTTGGAAAATCTCGGGTCCATGGCTTAGTAGCAAAATAGCTACCTACCACTACAGCTCCTCAATCAAATAAATAATTAATAATTATCAAATAATAATGAAATGTAGTTGCGCCCTTTTGGCAAAAATCTAAAACACAGAAACATTATAAATAAAAATGACATAAATACTAAATTAAAACGTTAAATAAAATTAAAAAGGGGGTAAAACCTAAATTTTCAAAATGCGTAGTTAGACCCTTTGGCAAAATTTGGAAAAACACATGGTCAATTGAAATGTGTGTATTTAATATAACACCTCGCTCGCTTTTCTAGGATGGTTCTCAATATCTTGGGTCAATGACCTAGTAAATAAGTTTGTTTAGTACAAATCTGAAATATAAGTAGTCAATGGTAAAGAGGGCAAACAACCTATTAAAACGAGCTAACACATGACTTTCTAACATGATTGGTTCGCCCAATCTCTGGTCAATGACCTTGTAGTTTGGTCTTTTGCAAAATCTTAATAAAGAAAAGTATTAAATAAAATTACATAAATAATAAAAATTAAATTAAATAACCATTTTAAGAGGGATTAAACTCAAGTAAAAGGACCCCTCGCACAAGTCTCAGAGGTTATCAGTTTTGGAAATCTTGGGTCAATGACCTTGCAGTTAATAAATATTCACATAATCAAGGATGAATGATCAATAAATAACCATTTAAAAATCCTGTCGTCTTACGGAAGCCGCATACAAAAAATTAATTATTTCACCTCGGGGTAGGGGTAGTTTTTATCTTGGAGTAAAAATTACATGTCTTTGTGATAAAGAGGATAGAGACCTTTCGTTTGACAACTCGTACAACCCCCTCCGATTATTGATTCAGGAGATATTGGGTTGGGGGCCGGCAGGGTCCCTCTGTAAGTAAGACCAGCGATGACACTCGTCAGAACATGTCTTGCCTAACTGCTGATGTCATCGGCGACATCACGATTGACAGTAAATGTATATTTGGCAATCTTACGGGAATACGCCTGGGGAATAGTAGGTTTTGTGTGGGTAAAACATAGACAGATATTGGCATTTATAATAACACTTGGAAAGGAGATGTGTATAGTGTTCTGTATTAGTCCTACTTAGGTATATATGTCTAGTTAAGATGGGGAGAAATGTTTTGTGAATCTTAGGTGGAATGCAAAAATTTGGGTGTGTATCAGGATCTTTACCAGAACTATATAGGTAAAGTAAGGAAGGGGATACATGTTTTCAACTACTACTGTATATAGGTGCATATATTGACAACTTATTGGTGTTGTGAATATGTAGGCCTATGTTATAAAATAGGCTAGATCCTGACATAAGGTCTGTTATATTTATGACTATTCCCACTGTGTGTGACACAGATGGGGGGGATTATATACCATGATGTGTACTTATTGTCTCCATTTGGTTCCCATGATTGAGGTTTAAAACAGTATGTTGTTACTTGCCAAAGTCATCACATGTGTACAGGGAAGGTTTGGTGATGACTAATCAGTTACAAATTACTTTTAACATTACTTACTTTTAACTGTTGAATTTAATTGAAAACTTGCATTGCACTCTTCTAAAGAAATGGTTGATACTCAGTTAGACAACGGTCTGGGCGAACACATTAGTCGCTACCAGCTTAAATGCTATATAAATGAAAATTACTGCTTGTGCTACAAGCAAAGGGGTCTGGGGCGTAAGCCCCAGGTTAGGTTCATGTATGCATGGAAAGCTTTATTAACAAAATGGCTGCATTGATAGAGTATTGACGAAATCAAGAAGGACACTATATGTTTACCTGGCAAACTTATGGGAAAATGTCGGGAATAAGGGGATATCGGTTGGTGAAACGTAAACAGAAATTGGCATTTAGATTAACACTTGGAATTGAGATGTGTATTGTTTTCCAAATTTACCAATAGTCGCTTATATAAAAAAAATACATCCCCATCCTTATTGACCTATATATGTCTGGTAAAGATCTCGATACTCATCGAATTTGGCATTCTAGCTGATATTTATATATATATCTTTTTTTCGTGTGGCCTCCTCAGAGGCTGAGTGCAGGTCTTTCTAGTCGACGCCTGTGGGCGACCTGCGTGTCGGGATGAGAGATGGAATGGATGAAACTGGGCGAGGATGTGGAAGGAATCGGCTGTGGCCTATCAGAAGGTACCGTCCCAACATTTGCCTGGTGTTGAAAATAGGGAAACCACGGAAAACCATTTCAAGGACGGCCGACGGTGGGGCACGAACCCACGCGTCTACCGAGTCAGCAGAGAGATTGGTCCCATGACCTAACGGTGCGCTTTAGCCAGCTGAGCCACTGCTGTCGGTTGATATTTATATAATACTAGCTGTACCCGGCATGCGTTGCAATGCCAATCAAAGGAAGTGTTGGCGTTGTAACTTTTTTTGTTGAAGTGCTTTAGGATTCCCAATATTTTTTTCTTTTTCCGTTAACCACCTCTAAACTATTGTAAAATCGATTTATTATCTCCCAAAATATCATGGGAGCGTGCTCAAAAACTCAACAAAGTTTCATCGCAATGAAATGAATGGCATATGAACGCATACGGGACTTTTTGAAACGATTAGAGCGCCGTCCCCCATTTGTTGAATATACTCGTACGCTACCTATTGTAAAATGGATTTACTAAGACGAAAACCTTCCCTGGCGTGTACACAACAACTCATGAACGTTTCATCGAAATCGAATGAATGGCATATGAACGCATACGGGATTTTGTTTAAACGATTCACGCGCCTTCACTCATTTGTTGAATCTTCTTGTGCGCCACCCATTGAAAAACGGATTTACTAATTCATACACCTTTGCAGGACTGTACTCAACTCACCAACGTTTTATCACAATCGGATGAATGGTATATGAACGCATACGGGACTTGGTTGAAACGATTCACGCGCTGTCACTCATTAGTTGAATCTACTCGCGCGCTACCAATTGTAAAATTGAGTTACTAAATCAGAAATTCTTGCGGGAGTGGAAACAATATTTCTCTAAATTTAATTGCAATCGCATGAATGGTATATGAACGCATACGAATTTTTTAAAATGATACGCGCGCCGTTACTCATTTGTTGAATCTACTCGTGCGCTACCTATTGTAAAAAGGATTTACTAAGTCAGAAACCTTTCCTCGACTGTGCACAACAATTCGACTAAAGATTCATAGCAATCCGGTGAATGGTATTTGAACGCTACGGGACTTTGTTTAAGCGATTCGCGTGCCGTCGAACATATGTTGAATCTACTTGTGCGAGACCTATTGTAAAGTGGATGTACTATGCCAGAAACCTTCCCTGAAGTGTACGCGACATCTCACCCAAGTTTCATCGCTATCGGACGAATGGTATATAAACGCTTACGGGACTTTGTTGAAACGCTTCGCGCGTCTTCGCTCATTTGTTGAATCTACTTGTGTGCTACCTATTGTAAAATGGACTTACTAAGCCTGAAACTTTCCCTGGAGTGTAAACAACTCACCCAAGTTTAGTCGCTATCGGACGAATGATATATGAACGCATGCGGGACTATGTTGAAACACTTCGCGCGTCGTCGCTCATTTCTTTATACTTTGCCCATTTTGTGGGAGCCCATTGCCCGGATATATGAGTCGTTTTTCGGGATTACATTTTGGAAATTTTAGGTTGAAGAAGAGCGCCAAGGAGGAGTTAGTGAGTCGCCCTGTAGGCGAGGCGTTACGTCACATGTGCGGGTTGGATGCGCACGGAACTACGACAGGGTCACTGTTCGGAGAGTACCTGTTGAAGCGAGTGGTAGAGGTCAGCAGTAGAATATCGAACGGAATTCGTCTCATGCGTGGCCTAGCATGAGTTCGAAGATCTTATTCGGATCGGCATTTCGCGTGCCAGACATACAGTCTACGAGGAAACACTTTTTCTGTGTTGGTCACTGAATGCTTTGATGCAGGTGGACCAGTTGTGGAGTGTTCAAAACTGTTGTGGACTCATTTTGGTCTCACATACAGGTAGCCTATGGCCCGGAACATATTCATAATCCGAATCTAGGGAAACGTATAGCTTCAATCGAAGGATGTTGGAAACATGGCAAGCAATTTTGTTAGCGGACTGTCCTATAACAGCTTGAATGTTAACCAAGTTGTTGTGTCTTCTACTTGTGACACAGACTTATTTGGAAACGGTGCATGACCGCGTGACTATATTTCGAATACAACAGTCTAGATTACGGGAATTTTGTGGCAAAGGCCATGGTGATAATGAACAACGAACAGGAATTCATGGTAGCGAACAGTCGTAATAAATTTTGGTATTTTACTGCCATGGATCGAAACGTTACTATTGAGAGCTAAAGCCTATTTGGTGGTGCAATGGAGGCCGACGTGAAGAAACTTTAGATCGAGCCAGCTGGTGGACATGGACGTGGCCGGCTGCAGACACGGGACTCATCGAGGAAGATCACCATTAAGGGAAGTGAAAAACACCTTTACTTTGTAGAATTTAGCATATGTGATTTGTAGGCTATAGACGTTTTCACTCAACCATGTTTCAACGTTTTGATGCCAGCATTTATTTTTTGAATTATGCAGGAGCATAGTGACTGGATCATCTTTATGGATTTCTATGCGATGTGTTTGTGTGTCACGAAGTCGAGCATATCCTCGATACGGCTTATCGTTGGATGATGGCATACTTCTGAGGCATCCATGCTTCGATAGCTAGTTAGTCACTTTTCGTAGATTTTCTCGTGTACAGTCTTGTACATATTATTTTTCCCTTGTTGCATTTTTGGTCTAAAACTATCTTTTTTGGGTAGTGACTTGCTATAATTATTAATAATTTATGATCTTGGGAGTTGATCTCCGTAATACTTAATGAGGTTAGATACTTAATCGTTACTTGATGAGTTTGATTTTTCCACATGATTAGGATTTTCTGATAATTATTATTAATAATAATAATAATAATTGATGATTTTAGCACTTGTTATAATTCTTGATTGAATCATGTTGAATGAATATCGGGATTTTGAAGATCTGTTGCGATCGTAAACTTGGAATTCAATCATTTTTGACTTGTGAAATATTTAATAATAATAATAATAAATTTATTGGGTGATAGTGAACCAGTTTGTGGTGTTCACATAATCGAATGTCGGAGTAAGTTATAGGCGGATGGTAATGAGGTCGTAATTAATAATGCAATTTGGATTTCTCTAAGGAGATATTTTATTTTCGAAAGAAAGTTGCGGTGTGGAGCGCTTGTGTCAAATAGGGAGTGTTTTTGTAAGATGACCATTGGAAGGCAAACTAATTGTTAATCACAATTAAATGATTTATCTGGCATGGTAGTTGGAGTTGATTGGGCAGAGACGCGTGTTCTGATCCCATAATAATTATTCTAATCCATTAATAGAAGCAATAAGGCTCATTGAATTTTGGTAATATGGAAATAATGTTTATGATTAAATAATGTTGTATGTGAAATGAAGTTAATGATTTTGGAGGATGATTCCTCATATTGTATTCTCAAAAAGAAGGGTTAAGCCAGTGGAGCAACCCCAAGCCGTCAACCAGATAACGTCATCAGTGGAATTCAGAATTCCACTTGTTTTTGCTCACACCTTAGAAACATTCTATGGAATTATTTAAAATTTCCGAACAATTCATATATGTTTCTTTTCTTTGCAACTTTCAACATCATGTGATGAAATATAATGTGAAGCCTATTCAATGCTCGGTTATATGGGGCATTCGTGGAAAGCAGACCTCGTGTTCAGATGATTTTTGTTAACCGTCATAACTGATCCATAATTCATATAAATTTAATAATCACATGGTAATAGTGCATTACACCCAAGTCTAATAAATGAATAAATTTATTTCTTTAGGAAATTTATTTTTAAATCAACATGGTTGATGGAGTGATTAATAAATTCCATGTGTGGAATTTACGATTGTGAAGTAACGGGATTATCATTATATGCCAGAGAAGAATAGATTGGTCATAGCCAATAACATTTTTGACAGCGTGTTAAATAATAGAGATAACATTTTCAGATTTTTATCCATGACTTTTCACATGCGTGATATTGAAACTAAGAATACCTTGGAAGATAATTTTGGAAATATAAATGCTGTTGTAACGTATATATAATATTATTTTGAATGATGTCAGACTGTACTAATTAATTGTCTGCTCATCATTAATGTGTTTATAGTGTTTCGAATAACACACATTCCAGTGATAATTATGAATTTCACTAAATGTTGGAGAAGCATTTGACTAATCACGTTACTTAAATTTTTTTGTTTTAATTTATTGTTGCCGTTAGTCAGACAAGGCATCTTTTAGAGCAGGATCCCAGGGGGAGCGATAGGATGTTCTTTATTTTCAGGAGTGTATTTAGTGATTCCCCTGTGGAAAGAAGTTTGTAATTAGTTTAGGATGGTTGAGTGAATAAATTGACCTGACGCATTTTAGACAACTGGTAACATTCACAATTCTTGGACTTAATTCCTTTCTATCCTTTCTGCAGTGTACATCGGAATAGTAGCGAAGCTTTTATTTTAGATTACAGCGTTGGCTGTTTGCCCATATTTTTACCCTGAGATGTTTTTGAGTCTTGTGCTCTGCTGTTATTTAGATGTGCGCTTACGTAGACGTGGGACTTCCGTCAAACGGTCACATAAAGTAAGGTGGAAGAGTTTTGGCGACAACGTGTAGGGCCCGAGTTTGGCTGCCAACATGTTGAGTTGTTTCAGAGTCTGATGCGATTCGATTCCGAATTTCGATTCGGGGTCGAGTGGTATTTGATTTTTGGATTAGCATAGGAGATGGGGTTTTTGTAGGCTTCAAGATCAATGAATGTACAGTTCCATAGTTTTGATTTGCATTTGTTGGGTTGTCGTTTGTGATTTTTCACAGTAAATTAATAGTAAATGTTAGAATTTAATATGTTATTCGTAACGAAGCCTCAGTTCAAGGTCGTGTCTGCATAGTCACTGTACTAATATTATAGATTTAAGATTCTTCAAGCGTCGACTGACATTGTAACCCAGTGTTCTAGTAATCTTTATGAGTGAAATGGAAGCACTTACTAGGATGATCCAGGAGTTGGGTCAGAAAATGACAGAGAATTCTGCTCCTCTAGAACAGAAATTAGAAATTCAAATGAAAGAGAATTCCGCTTCTCTAGAACATAAAATAGGAACTGAAATGGCAGAGAATTCTGTTTCTTTAGAAAATAAAATAACTGAGAATTCTGTTTCTCTAGAACATAAAATAGACAATAAAATGAAAGGTTTACAAAATAAGATTGAAAGTCAAATAAAAGAAAATGCGGATTCTATAAGAAGTTTAGAATGTAAAATCACGGAAAACTCAAACTTGTTGAAATCCGAAATGTTAGAAAAGATAGAATTGATAGAAGGCAGGATGTTAAGAAGTGTGCAGTCATTCGAGGATAAGCTAGCCGAATCGATAGATGCTAAAATTGAGGACAGGGTAGTCTCATTGGAAACGAAAATCAAGGATAATGCTAGGAGAGCTCAAGAGAATTTCTTAAGTTTGGAAGCGAGGATCATAGATACCGGGAAGAATTTGAAAAATAATTTGTTTAATAACTACGGCCATATGAAGGATAGCTTGCAGGATAGTCGTCGTCTGAAGATGGAAGAGTTAGATCAACACAAGAACGGTACGCAGACGATGATTAGGTCGTTGGAAAATAAGTTAGATGATAATGTCCGGAAGATAACAGATGACTTAGCAACTTTAGAAATCAGTACGATGAAGAAATGTACATTGAATTCCACACAAGTAGTCCAGAATGTTACAGCTGAATTTCAGGGAATAGTAGTAAAACAATTGGAAGCCTCCGTGGCTTAGGCGGCAGCACGCCGGCCTCTCACCGCTGGGTCCGTGGTTCAAATCCCAGTCATGTGAGATCTGTGCTGGACAAAACGGAGGCAGACAGGTTTTTCTCCGGGTACTCCGGTTTTCCCTGTCAAAATTTCATTCCAGCAACACTCTCCACTATCATTTCATTTCATCTGTCATTCATTTAATCATTGCCCCAGGGGAGTGCGTCAGGCCTCGGCAGCTGGCACAGTTCATATCCTCGCCGCTAGATGGGGGCTTTATTCATTCCATTCCTGACCCGGTAGAAGACTGGAAGCAGGCTGTGGATTTTCAGTAGTAGAACAATTGAAGGAAGGAGTAGTCAAAGAATTGAAGAATGAGATGAAAGCAAAAGTGATTAAAGAAATTCAGGAACTGCTTGCGAAAGAAACTAATGATGAAGATAGAGAAGTGAGGACAGCTTTTTCGTCAGAGATTAAATTAGTGTCGGGAGACATTCAATCCATTCGGGATTCTGTGGAAAAATTAAAGAATCAGTTAAGTGTTGAAGAGGAAAGTCAGATGAAGGGAATAGAAGAATTGAAGGATAGTATGGAAATAGATGAAGAGGGAAAACAAAATAGGAAGGAAATGGAGGAAGTTAGGCAAACTGTTAACAATTTTGAGAGTATAAATCTAGATCTGAGGAGAAACAGGCAAATATAACTGAAAATACTTTTGAAAATAGTGGTGGATTATCAGAGATAGGTAGGTCAGAAGGAGTCTCTACCATTCGTACTTCTACTCCGATCATATTAGTAAAGAGTTATGAAGAGAAGCTGATTAAGTTTTCCGGAACTGGAAATGTTTCACCTGTTGAATTTTTGAGGGAGGTTGGAGATTATCTGAAGGATACTAAAGTTACTAAAGAAAGGGAAATGAGAGTTATTAGTAGATTTTTAGACGGTCCAGCACTCGTCTGGTTTAGGGCCTTTCGTTGCAATTTGAGAACTTCTGAAGAGTTTGAACAGGCATTATTACGAAAATTTTGGTCTCCGGAAACTCAGCAGAATATCAGGGCAGAGTTATACGTGAAACGTTATTCTACGTCACAGCGACTAAGTATTCGAATTATTTTGCGAACCAGCTTGAAAAACTTCAGTGTTTAAATCCACTGATGCCACCTTATGAATTGATTCCTGCGTTAATTAGACAATTTCATTTGGAGGTGCAACGCAGTCTTATTTCTGCTAATGTCGAAAACATGGAGGAATTTGATGAAGTCCTTCGGCGTTTGGATCATTCCAATGCTCAATTTTATCAGCCGAGGAATAGCAAGCAAGACAATCAAGCCGCGTATGCTGTCTTGACGGATAGACAATGTCAGACAACACCTGATAGGAATGATTGGAATAGGAAAGAACAAACGTCGTGGGAGTATCACGATAGAAGAGGTCAAGATAATAGACAACCTTACGTTAGAAGAGGAAGGTATGGAAACAATTGGAATTCCT
The DNA here is from genome assembly GCA_946902985.2 of Meconema thalassinum. Taxonomy (NCBI): domain Eukaryota; kingdom Metazoa; phylum Arthropoda; class Insecta; order Orthoptera; family Tettigoniidae; genus Meconema; species Meconema thalassinum. Next base: position 156,411,034 of record OX336388.2, on the reverse strand, counting down.
GGAGGAGACAAGGATATAGTAGGCCATACAATAGAACAGGTTACAATCGACAATATGAGAGATCGAACAATGACAGGTTCACGGATCAGCAAATACAAAATCTGGAGCAAAGAGGAGAAGAAAGTCAACAATATCTGAAGGAATTAGATGATAGAAGAAATCAACCTGGTACTTCTGGTATTAATAATTCGGCTGGGAAGAATGCAAAAACGTCCATTTCGGAACGAGAGAACCAGCAGAATTAACTCCAACACAGTATATTTCCAAAATTATTCATTGGGAAGTCGAAGATGAGGACTTAATTCAGGAAGAACACGAGGTAAGGGAGTTAGGACAGAGAACCCGGTTACCTATTATTATTTGTGAAGTGTATGGGAAACAGGTACACACTCTGATAGATACAGGTTCCCTGCTTTGTTTGGTGAGCGAACGTTTGTACATTTTATAGAAAATTAACGGAGGATATTGAAGAAACACCCGTAGCTGGAATCAAGATCCAGGGTATTATTCCTAATAAGGTTACCACGTGCAAGGTGCAACTGTATTAAAAGATTACGATTGGAGGATGTTTCTTTGAGCATATTTTCGTAGTGATGCGAGATATTGCGCATGACTTGATCTTAGGGACGGATTTTATCAAGAGGTACAAGGCTATTCTAGACATGGAATCGGATACGATTAAATTTCATCGTGCAGGGGATGCTCATTTCGAAGATGAAGAGAAATACACCGTGGGAGAAGTGCGATGGACCAAGGATTTTGAGAGCATAGAAACTTCTGAGAAGGCTAATGAGAGAATTGAGCATGTTCCAGTAATGACGAGTTTGTTAGAAGAATTCCATGATATTTTTGATACAAGACCAGGAGAGATTAAAGACTTTGAATATAAGATCCAAGTATGTGATGATAGTCCATATCACGCTAAGTTGTATCGAGTACCAGAAAAGCATAGGACGAAGGTGAAAGAGATTATCCAAAACCTGGAGAAGGATCAGATTATTAAGAAATGTGTAACGTCTTACGTTAATCCTTTGGCTGTAGTACTGAAAGCAGATGGGAATTTAAGGATTTGCCTTGATGCCAGGTCATTGAATTCAAGACTATTGCCAGAATATGATAGGCCACCTTTGATCAAGGATTTATTAAGGAAATTCAAGGATAAGATGTGGTTTTCGACTGTGGATTTGACAACGTCTTATCATCATGTTAGACTCAGCGAAAATTCACAAAAGTTCACAGGATTTCTATTTGAACAGCAGACCTATGTTTTTAGAAAACTTCCGTTTGCAATGAAGACTTCAGGAGCAGTTTTGATACGTGCATTGGATCAGAACCTAAGTCAAGAGGTTAAAGACACAATCATATGCTATGTGGATGATATTTTGGTAGCTTCGGAGACTGAAGATCAGCACACGTTACACTTGCGAAATTTATTTTTGGATCTAAGGAAGTCCAATTTCAAAGTAAACTTGAAGAAATGTCAGTTCTTTAAGAAATAAATCAGATTTCTTGGACATATTTTGGATGGTGATAGTTATCGACCCAATGAGGAGAAACTTCAAGCAATTGTAGAATTTCCTAGACCTACTCGAGTCAAGCATGTACGACAATTTTTAGGGACTTGCCAGTTCTTTGCAGGACATTGCTATAAGTACACTGATGTAGTAGCACCTTTGCAGAATTTGGTAAGAAAGGACAATAAATGGAAATGGGATGACTTATGTGAAGAATCTTTTAATAAGGCGAAGGAGTTAATGCTCAATAGTGTCTAGTTGGAATATCCGAACTTTGAGAACATTTTTATTATCGAGTCGGATGCATCGAATATTGGGATAGGAGCTATCTTACTTCAGGAAGATGAGGATCGTACAAGGCATTATCTATATTTCATCAGTAGGAAGTTGAAGCCATCAGAAGGCAATTATTACACCACGGAGCTTGAAGCTTTGGCGATTGTGTTTGCACTAGAGTCTTGGAATAAGTTACTTATTGCACATTCCGTGATAGTCAGAACGGATCATCATGCCCTGGAATTTATCCTTAAGACCAATTTTGCCAGTGATAGGATCACGAGATGGGCATTATTCGTGCAGCAGTTCAACGTGACTATTGAACATAGACCAGGAAAAGCTACTTTGGGGGCTGATTTGTTAAGCAGAGTCGTGGAGCCCACACTTCGGATTCTACCAGTAATGCATATGCAAGAGGATGAGGACAATTTGAGAAGACTTGAGATGATACCACAAGCCCAGAAGCGATACAGATTGTTAAGAAACATTTATAGATTTCTTCATCGAGACATGGATTCGACTGATGTTGAATATCCACTTATGGAAAGAATGACACGAGATTATGTATTATTAAATGGCGTTGTGTATAAATTCATCGACACTGATCATAGTAAGTTACGAATCGTCATACCTCCTGGGTTACAGGAAGCCATCATTTGGTTAGCGCATAGAAGTTTAGGACACGCAGGACTGGATAAAACGATAGGCATGATTGCAGAAAAGTTTACTTGGGAACACATGAGAAACACCGTCAGAGAAGTCATCAGGACTTGTGATTTATGCCAGCGTAGCAAACACAATTCGCATTTGTTGAGAGAGATACTAAGGCCTATTATTCCATCAAAGCCTCGTGAATTATATGCCACAGATATTTATGGACCGCTCCCAAATTCAAAAAGGGGCAACCGGTATGTTTTGGTTACGGTTGACGTCTTTAGTAAATACACAATGATACATCATATTCAGAAAGCAAGTTCCAGATACATAATTAAGAGGATAAGGGAATGGGTTATTCCTGAAGCGGGAAAGCCCGAATTTTTATTATCTGACCATGAATCGCAGTTTACGTCGTGGGAGTTCAGAAATGCCATGAGGGTTTTAGATATCAGGCAGGTGTTATGTTCCATAAGACACCCAGAGAGTAATCCGGCAGAGAGATTGATGTCTGAGGTAGCTAAGTTCTGTCATCTCTACTGTGCGAATGAACATTGGCGATGGATGGATGTGATTCCCATCGCGTTGAAATCAATCAATTCTACAGTGCATGAAAGCACAGGGCAAATTCCATTAGTGTTACATCAGGGAGAGAAACCCATATGACCGTGGGACAGGATCGTATATATTCCACCAGAGATAGAGCCAAATCAGAGAGGGCGTGAAGTAGAAGCTTTGGGAAGATTGCGAGTACAGGCAGAGAAACGCAACAGGAGAGTTAGAGGAAGGAGATATAGAGCGCCTCTGAGGGAACGAAATTTAGTGTTAATTAGGAAGCCTACTCCATCTGATGTCAGCAACAAAGTATATTCTAAGTTTGCCAGCTTATATAATGGACCATTCAGAGTGGCGCAGAGTCTAGATAATGGCAGTTATCGTATTGAAGACATTACATCCGGTAACATTGTGGGAACATTTAGTGGAGCAAATCTGAGGGAATATTTTTCAAGAACCAGATAAGAGCAAAATCGAAAAACAACTGTGAGAAGGAAAATAAAATTGGAGATTTTTATTTTAAGCATGTGTGGGGTGGATGTGCCCATTTTGAGGGAGCCCATTGCCCGGATATATGAGTCGTTTTTCGGGATAACATTTTGGAAATTTTAGTTTGAAGAAGAGCGCCAAGGAGGAGTTTGTGAATCGCCCTGTAGGCGAGGCGTTACGTCACATGTGCGGGTTGGATGCGCACGGAACTACGACAGGGTCACTGCTCGAAGAGCACCTGTTGAAGCGAGTGGTAGAAGTCAGCAGTAGAATATCGAACGGAATTTGTGTCATGCGTGGCCTAGCATGAGTTCGAAGATCTTATTCGGATACAGTCTACGAGGAAACACTTTTTCAGTGTTGGTCACTGAATGCTTTTATGCAGGTTGACCAGTTGTGGGATGTTCAAAACTGTTGTGGACTCATTTTGGTCTCACATACAGGTAGCCTATGTCCCGGAACATATTCATAATCCGAATCTAGGGAAATGTATAGCTTCAATCGAAGGATGTTGGAAACATGGCAAGCAATTTTGTTAGCGGACTGTGCTACACCAGCTTGAATGTTAACCAAGTTGTTGTGTCTTCTACTTGTGATGCAGACTTATTTGGAAACGGTGCATGACCGGGTGACTATATTTCGAATACAACAGTCTAGATTACAGGAATTTTGTGGCAAAAGCCATGGTGATAATGAACAACGAACAGGAATTCATGGTAGCGAACAGTCGTAATAAATTTTGGTATTTTACTGCCATGGATCGAAACGTTACTATTGAGTGCTAAAGCCTATTTGGTGGTGCAATGGAGGCCGACGTGAAGAAACTTTAGATCGAGCCAGCTGGTGGACATGGACGTGGCCGGCTGCAGACACGGGACTCATCGAGGAAGATCACCATTAAGGGAAGTGAAAAACACCTTTACTTTGTAGAATTTAGCATATGTGATTTGTAGGCTATAGACGTTTTCACTCAACCATGTTTCAACGTTTTGATGCCAGCATTTATTTTTTGAATTATGCAGGAGCATAGTGACTGGATCATATTTATGGATTTCTAGGCGATGTCTTTGTGTCTCACGAGGTCAAGCATATTCACGATACGGCTTATCGTTGGATAATGGCATACTTCTGAGGCATCCATGCTTCGATAGCTAGTTAGTCACTTTTCGTAGATTTTCTTGTGTACAGTCTTGTACATATTTTTCCATTGTTACATTTTTGGTCTAAAGCTATCTTTTTTGGGTAGTGACTTGCTATAATTATTAATAATTTATTATTCTTGGGAGTTGATCTCCGTAATACTTAATGAGGTTAGATACTTAATCGTTACTTGATGAGTTTGTTTTTCCACATGATTAGGATTTCCTGATAATTATTAATAATAATAATAATTGATGATTGTAATACTTGTTATAATTCTTGATTGAATCATGTTGAATGATTATCGGGATTTTGAAGATCTGTTGGGATCGTAAACTTGGAATTTAATCATTTTTGACTTGTGAAATATTTAATAATAATAATAATAAATTTATTGGGTGATAGTGAACCAGTTTGTGGTGTTCACATAATCGAATGTCGGAGTAAGTTATAGGCGGATGGTAATGAGGTCGTAATTAATAATGCAATTTGGATTTCTCTAAGGAGATATTTTATTTTCGAAAGAAAGTTGCGGTGTGGAGCGCTTGTGTCAAATAGGGAGTGTTTTTGTAAGATGACCATTGGAAGGCAAACTAATTGTTAATCACAATTTAATGATTTATCTGGCATGGTAGTTGAGTTGATTGGGCAGAGACGCGTATTCTGATCCCGCAATAATTATTATAATCCATTAATAGGAGCAATAAGGCTCATTGAATTTTGGAAATATGGAAATAATGTTTATGATTAAATAATGTTGTATGTGAAATGAAGTTAATGATTTTGGAGGATGATTCCTCATATTGTATTCTCAAAAAGAAGGGTTAAGCCAGTGGAGCAACCCCAAGCCGTCAACCAGATAACGTCATCAGTGGAATTCCGAATTCCACTTGTTTTTGCTCACACCTTACAAACATTCTATGGAATGATTTAAAATTGCCGAACAATTAATATATGTTTTTTCTTTGCAACTTTCAACATCATGTGATGAAATATAATGTGAAGCCTATTCAATGCTCGGTGATATGGGGCATTCGTGGAATGCAGACCTCGTGTTCAGATGATTTTTGTTAACCGTCATAACTGATCCATAATTCATATAAATTTAATAATCACATGGTAATAGTGCATTCCACCCAAGTCTAATAAATGAATAAATTTATTTCTTTAGGAAATTTATTTTTAAATCAACATGGTTGATGGAGTGATAAATAAATTCCAAGTGTGGAATTTACGATTGTGAAGTAACGGGATTATCATTATATGACAGAAGAATAGATTTTCTTAGCCAATCAAATTTTTGACGGCGTGCTAAATAATAGAGATAACATTTTTCAGATTTTTATCCATGACTTTTCACATTCGTGATATTGAAACTAAGAATATCTCGGAAGACAATTTTGGAAATATAAATGCTGTTGTAACTTATATATAATATTTTTTGAATGATGTCAGACTGGACTAATTAATTGTCTGCGCATCATTAATGTGTTTATAGTGTTTCAAATAACACACATTCCAGTGATAATTATGAATTTCACTAAATGTTGGAGAAGCATTTGACTAATCACGTCACTTAATTTTTTTTGTTTTAATTTATTGTTGCCGTTATTCAGACAAGGCATCTTTAGAGCAGGATCCCTGGGGGGAGCGATAGGATGTTCTTTATTTTCAGGAGTGTATTTAGTGATTCCCCTGTGGAAAGAAGTTTGTAATTAGTTTAGGATGTTTGAGTGAATAAATTTACCTGACGCATTTTATCGTAGACAACTGGTGACATTCATGATTCTTGAACTTAACTCCTTTCTATCCTTGCTGCAATGTACATCGGAATAACAGCTGAGCTTTTATTTTAAATTACAGCGTTGGCTGTTTGCCCATATTTTTACCCTGAGATGTTTTTGAGACTTTTGCTCTGCTGTTCTTTAGATGTGCGCTTATGTGGACGTGGGACTTCCGTCAAACGGTCTCAATACTTATTTGCGATACCTATTGTAAAGTGCATTTACTAACCCCGAAGCCTTCCATGAAGTGTACACAACATCTCACCCAAGTTTCATCGCTATCAGACGAATAGTATATGAACGCATACGGGACTTTGTTGAAACGCTTCGCGAGTTGTCACTCATTTGTTGAATCTACTCGTGCCCTACCTATCGTAAAGTGGATATGCTAAGCCAGAATCCTTGCCTGAAGTGTACACAACCTCTCACCCAATTATCATCGCTATCGGACGAATAGTATGTGAACGCATACAGGACTTTGTTGAAACGCTTCGCCCGTCGTCGCTCATTTGTTGAATCTACTCGTGCGCTATCTATTGTTAAGTGGATTTACTAAGCCAGAAACCTTCCCTGAAGTGTACACAACAACTCACCCAAGTTTAGTCGCTATCGGACGAATGGTATATGATCGCATGCGGGACTATGTTGAAACACTTCGCGCGTTGTCGCTCAATTGATTAATCTACTTGTGCGATACCTATTGTAAAGTAGATTTACTAACCCAGAAAGGTTCCCTGAATTGTACACAACATCTCACCCAAGTTTCATCACTATCAGGCGAATCGTACATGAACGCATTCGGTACTTTGTTAAAACGCTTCGGGCGTCGTCGCTCATTTGTTGAATCTACTCGTGCGCTATCTATTGTTAAGTGGATTTACTAAGCCAGAAACCTTGCCTGAAGTGTATACAACCTCTCACCCAAGTTTCATCGCTATCAGACGAATGGTATGTGAACGCATACAGTACTTTGTTGAAACGGTTCGCCCGTCGTCGCTCATTTCTTGAATCTACTCGTGCGCTACCAATTGTTACGTGGATTTACTAAGCCAGAAACCTTTCATAAGGTGTACACAACATCTCACCCAAGTTTCATCGCTATCAGACGAATGGTATATGAACGCATACGGGACTTTGTTAAAACGTTTCATGCGTCGTCGCTCATTTGTTGAATATACTCATGCGCTACCTAATATACCATCGATTTTCTAAGCCAGAATCCTTGCCTGTTGTGTATACAACCTCTCACCCAAGTTTCATCCCTATCGGACGAATGGTATGTGAACGCATACAGGACTTTGTTGAAAAGCTTCGCCCGTCGTTGCTCATTTGTTGAATCTACTCGTGCGCTACCTATTGTTAAGTGGATTTCCTAAGCCAGAAACCTTCCCTGAAGTGAACACAACATCTTACCCAAGTTTCATCGCTATCAGACGAATAGTATGTGAACGCATACAGGACTTTGTTGAAACGTTTCGCCCGTCTTCGCTCATTTGTTGAATCTACTCGTGCGCTACCTATTGTTAAGTGGATTTACTAGGCCAGAAACATTACCTGAAGTGTACAGAACTTCTCACCCAAGTTTCATCGCAATGTGATGAATGGTATATGAACACATGTCGGACTTTCTTGAAACATGCGCACGCCATTTTGTTGAAGCTACTCGCGCGCCATGTATTGTAAATTGGATATACTACGCCTATAACTTTTCTGGGACTTTGCACAACAGCTCACCAAAATTTGATCGCAATCTGGCGAATAGTATATGAACGCATCGCCTTTACGCATTTGTTTAAACTACTCGCGCGCTATCTATTGTGAAATGGATTAACTATGCCTATGACCATCCCGGAAGTGTTTACAACAACTCACCAAAATTCGATCCCAATCGGATGAATGGTTTATGAACGCATAAAAGACGAACAAACGAACATTCATTCTTATATATATATATATATATATAAGATAAGACAAGATATATCAGCATCTTTATTTGACCTATATATGTTGTCGGGTATAGATGGCGATACACATCGAAATTTTGGCATTTTAGCCTATATATATAAAATATGTATCCCCATCTTTACTTGACCTATATATTATGATGTCTGGTAAGGATGGCGATACACATCGAAATTTGGCATTTTAGCTTATATTTATAAAAATGTATCCCGATATTTACTTAATTTCCATATAGGACAGGGGCAGATGACCTCTTAGTTCTGCCCCTTAAAACAACAATAACTAACTCCATATAGGATGTCTGGTGAAGATCCCGATACTCATGCAATTTTTTGCAATTTACAGTAACAATTCTGTATCAGGATCATTACCAGATATCCCGAAAACAGTGTTGGTACAAATATTGAGGACCTAGACAATCTTTCTTGAAGGATACGTAGACATGGAAGATACTATGACATATGGTATGCTTACAGCAAAATATTTAAACATTAACGTCCATCTCGTTCAACCCTCCAATCACTTATCTCCTTTAAGGCACTGGTTTCCGTGTTTTCTCTCGCACATACTTTCCTGTTGGTCCCTAAAGAAGTGATGGTTTGCTGGTGTATTATATTTCAGTACCGGGGAACACATGGCCATTTATCTGTATAATATCCATCTCTATCAGTATCTTAGAATGGACATCATGACAAGAGAGTCAAGGTAATCGTTCACCGTCTTTCTCTTCACATCGATTGAGCAGTGCTGTACTAATACATGGTATGTTATTTGTGTATGAAATAGTAAGTGATAGCGAGAAAATTAATTATTCTTTCTTGTCCCCAGGATGTGAAAGAGGAAACCCTGGATGTAGACATTGATGCAAGTGGAAGCCAATTAAATAAGTAAGTGGACAGCATTAAAGAAAATAATATTCATTCACTTTTATGTGTGCAAAACTGAGAATTTTGGGCATGTATAACCTTAGTTTGCAATGCCAGATGCCTCTTATTATATCGCTCATTTAACTAAATGTCTCTACACAGAGTAAATATTGATATTAACTTCGTATTTAGCAATCCTCAAGTTATCCATTCTCATTCAGAGTTCTCACTGTCAGAAGTATAATTTAAGAAACGGTTGTTAGTCTGCTGATGGAAGCTGTTCCTGACTCTTTAAAGACCCCCTCACTTGCTTGTAAGAAAGACGCATGCATTATTGATCAGATTTGGACACTTATATGCGTTTTGCACGGAACAATGACTACTCTAAACCGCCCCCAGTGTGTCCTGTGTCCTCTGCTCCATATGCCTCTTTCTTAACCCAGAACTGCGAGCGTAAGTGGGCTCCTCAATTCCTGATGCTACTACAGTTAAAATCACATAAAAGACATACTACCTTAAATTCAGGAAGGCCATAAGTGATTTGAAAGGTATCAACATATCCCATATAATACTGCTGGAGCGATTGTAAGTTATCTTATTCCTGTGTATATATATATAATCAAGTAGTTCCGTGAAGAACTATACAGCCTATTTTTATATATCCTACACATGTTAATTGCCTCTATCAACATACAAAATTTCAGTTTGAAGGTTGTGATAGATTCGTAGATATTGGGAACCGTCTAAATATTTCAGATGGTCCCCAGGTTGGATTTTTATTTTTGTACTATTACATTAAGATTATTGTGTACGTGTGGTATTCAAATTTTAATCGCATGATTAGAACACAAGAAGTAAAAACGAGATCTTAAAATTTCGCACAGCTGCCATCTTGTGATTATGCAAACAATTGAAATAAATTAGATGCCAGTGGATGAACATTTGTGTAAGCATTTAACGTGCAAGATTCACTGCACTCGGATAGTTAATTCGCGAGAAACGTCTATTTAAATATTTATAATTCGCGTCGCCGCCATGTTGGATTTGTGCTCATCAGGTTACTGACAGTCCTATAGGTGAACATATGTTCATAGCCTCTATGAACATAAAACATTTCAGTTTGATTGCTGTAAAAGATTCTTAGATATTGAGAACCGTCAAAATATTTCGGATGCTCGCCATTTTGGATTGTTATATGTATAGGCCATAGAGTTATGTACCATTCAAGGACAATTGTTGCCTAGGTTCATTATTCAAATTTTCACTTTGATCGCATGATTACGACACAAGAAATAAAAACTTAATTTTAAAGTTTCGCATAGCTGCCATCTTGAGGTTAGGTAAACAATTGAACTAAATTAAGTACCAGTGCATTAAAATATGTAAAATCATTTACTGTACCACATTTCACTGCGCTCAGCGAGTTAAATCCCGAGAAAAGTCTGTTGAAATGTTTCAAATTCACATGGCCGCCATGTTCGTTTTGTACTTTACATGTTTATCAAAGTTACATAGATAAACTTGTATCAGTACCATATATCACCGTACAAAATTTCAGGGTGATATCTGTAATAGTTTCGGAGATATAGAATGTCAGTGAAATATTTCGCACAGCCGCCATTATGAGGTTATGTAAACAATTGAACTAAATTAGACTGCAGTGCATTACAATTTGTATAAACATTTGCTGTACCAAGATTCATTACGTTTCGATAGTTAAATAGCGAGATAAGTCTATTTTAAAGTCTCAACTTCGCTTGGCCGCCATGTTGGTTTTGTAGTTACCAGGTTTTTGAAGGTCTCGTAAGTGAACTTCTTGTAGTCCCCTTTATCACCGTACAAAATGTCAGGTGATATCGGTAATATTTTCGGAGATACGGAATGCTGTTGAAATATTTCGCACAGCCGCCATGTTAGATAGGTGAGACACAATAAAATTTGAAGGGCACAGTCGAGGTCGGCCTGAATTGTGCTATGATCTTACCGTGTTTCATTGAAATCGCTCCAGCCGTTTAGAATTTATAAGGGACACACACACACACACACACAGACTCACTGACAAAAGGTGATCTCGTAAGCCTATTTTTTCATAAAATGAAAATAGGCTAAAAAGGATGTTCGTTTGTTCGTCTGTTATGCGTTCATAAACCATTCATCTGATTGCGATCAAATTTGGTGAGTTGTTGTGCACACTTCCGAAATCATCATAGGCATTGTTAATCCAATTTACAATAGGCAGCGCGCGAGTAGTTCAAACAAATGCGTGTTGGCGATGCGTTCGTATACAATTCATCCGATTGCTATCAAATTTTGGTGAGTTGTTGTGCACAATCCCGGAAAAGTTATAGGCGTAGTAAATCCAATTTACAGTAGTTGGTGCGCGAGTCGCTTCAACAAAATTGCGATGAAACTTGGGTGAGATGTTCTGTACATTTCAGGTAAGGTTTCTGGTTTAGTAAATCCATTTAACCATAGGTAGCGCACGAGTAGATTCAACAAATGAGCGACGACGTGCGAAGCGTTTCAACAAAGTCCCGTATGCGTTCATATACTATTCGTCTGATAGCGATGAAACTTGGGTGAGATGTTGTGTACACTTCAGGGAAGGTTTCTGGCATAGTAAATCTACTTTAATTTGGTATCGCTCAAATGGATTAAATAAATGTGCGATGACGCGCGAAGCGTTTCAACCAAGTCCCGTATGCGTTCATATACCATTCGTCCGATAGCGACTAAGCTTGGGTGAATTGTTGTGTACATTTCAGGGAAAGTTTCAGGCTTAGTAAATCCATTTAACAATAGGTAGCGCACGAGTAGATTCAACAAATTAGCAAAGGCGCGCGAAGCGTTTCCTCAAAGTCCCGTATACGTTCGTATACCATTCGTCTGATAGGGATGTTGTGTACACTTCAGGGAAGGTTTCTGTCTCAGTAAATCCACTGTTTTTTTTTTGAGACGTTTCGGCCATCAACGAACCACGATGTCCTTCACTCATATGATCACTGTAATGCTTGTTTTCTTGTCTGCCAGTAGATCTTCATTCTTGACGAATGTTCTGCTCTCCTTTCTTCCGTCCAGTTGCAGTGAGGGTGAGGCATCACAGATGTTAAAGGGTGTAGATTACTGGTTGATGTAACCGCCTTTCTGAACAGGTTCCTATCCCAAACCAGAGCTTGATTGATTCGAGCTTCTGTTAGGTCCTTTTTAACTTGCATCGACCATTTACAATAGGAATTTTTTTTAGATATCGATGAGTGGATTCGATATGAAAGTCGATGATGCTCCATCCGCTCCAAATGTCCAAAGAAAGACATTCTCCTTCTTCTCATCACAATCACCAAATCTTCTATATGTTCAAATAATTCATTGTTATGTCTTCTTCTGTAAGTACCATTATCCTTAACAGGTCCTAATATTTTCCTTAGAATTTTCCGATCCTTAAGTTCTATTTTTCTCAATGTACTTTTGTTTGTCATCTGTAAGCATTCTGCGGCATACAGTGCTGACGGCCTAATTACTGTGTTATAATGACAACGTTTGACATTCCGGGACAAGCTTTTACTTTTGTAAATGTTTTTGCAGGTTTGAAAGGCACCTTCCAATTTGTTACATCTGCTCTCAATGGCAGCTATTTCTGAATTATTAGGGGTAATCCATTCCCCTAGGTATTTAAATTTTCGGACTTTTTTGATTTTTGCTGACCAATCATGAATAATTTTGTGGCATCTTTGACATTTGTGATAAAATTAGTTTTATGGAAGGCCACATTAAGTCCAGTTTTAGCAGCTATGGTTTGTAGTTTATTAAGTTGGTCAGTGGCTCTTCCATTGTATTAGCGAACAAAGCGATGTCATCTGTAAAAGCGAGACAGTTTTTTTACAATAGGTATCGCACAAGTAGATTCATCAAATGAGCGACGGCACGCGAATCGTCTAAACAAAGTCCCGTATGCGTTCATATACCATTCATCCGATTGCTATGAAACTTCGGTGAATTGTAGTGCACACTCCAGGAAACGTTTCTGACTTAGTAAATCCTGTTTGCAATAGACAGCGCACGAGTTGATTCAACAAATGAGTAACGACGCGCGTATCGTTTAAGGGGAGTATGAATGGCCTATCCCGCTAATGTTAAATTTGCTAATTTCATGACCCATTTTCTCAAGAACTACTTCATGCAAAGTAGTGAAACTTTTGCAGATTATTTATACATGCTTTATGTACTTACTCCTCTTGTTTTGTTGACATACATATCTAGGAGTTGGGATAGAATTTTTTTCACCGTTTCATTTATTTCACACCTTTTTTTTGGTCAAATTTGTGTGCATTTTTTTTCAAATATACAAGCTATCTCTACCATTCTAGAGGTATGGTAATAGAAGGGTATACTACATGAACAGTGAGAAAATCAAGAGTATATCTACTATAGAACCGGCGATAACGGGTCATTTGTCTGAAATAAGTTAGTTTTTCAGGAATTGCAATTAAAAATTAATTTAGATTGTAACTCACTTTTCAATGGAAACAACAGCTAAAATGCGCTGGCAGTGTAGTCTCCATCATCTCCTACATTGTCCGAGTGCATCCTCTTCTTCCTCCTGAAAGATCTTGCATCCTTGGACACTTTTTGGGCCAGTAGCTCAGCTTTGTCGACTCGCTCCTTGTCCAGTTCCTTCAGTATGGCTGGTGTATTCCAACCAGTCTTCACTCTCACCTCTTCCAAGACTTTCAGTATACCAGTATTGCCATCATTAAGAGTGATGGCAGCAGCATACACACCAAGTTTCATTGTATGGTAGCCCACAAATACTTTTTAGGTACTCTTGACAACACTACATTGTTGAATGACTCATTCACGTTTTGTGTTCTCCCTGTCAGACATATCTTCAGTAGGTCTGGATTTGCCAAATCTCTATAAACCCGCTTTATAGCCAACATATCAGCCTCAGGTATAGAGGTCTTGTGGGTAACCTTATCTAAAATACCAGCTGCAGCAGCTTTTTTGTATTTACACCACTCGCCGGAACAATGTTTCTTTTTCGAGGAGGAACATGAAGAAGTAGCAATGTGTAGAGCAGACGAGCTAGGTGAACTTTCATTCCTAACGTCATTCACAACCTCCTTTACACCTGGATAAGTTCTGTAGAACCTATTTCCTTTGTTATTTACTTTCTTGAACACTGCTTTTGCTCCTGTTATGATAAGATGTACTCAAGATCAATAACACCAAAAATGAAAAAAATATGCTCGTTATGCCAGGAATATCGCACGCACTAACTAAACAATAAACACAACTGTTATGCCAGTCCCGGTAACTTATGTAGCAAAACTTCCTCTAGAATTTAAATCAAACCACAGGCTTCTAGACCTTATGGTTCTTGAGATATGAAGTGTTTACTGAAGAATGGCACATGAAATCCTGAGAATACCATGCGCAACTAATTAAATTAAATATTTCTAAGCAAGCAAATTTAATAAATCTTACACCAAAATAATCAGCAAATTCCAAATAATGTTTTGGCATCAAAATCAAAAATTACAACTTTTTCAACATAATGGCCATTTATACTCCCCTTAAAGATAATTCCGTACGCCTTCATATACCATTCATGCGATTGCAATGAAATTTGGTGAAAGGTTGTTTCCACTCCCGCGAAGATTTCTGATTTAGTAAATCCATTTTACAATTGGTGGCGCACGAGTTGATTCAACTAATGAGCGACAGCGCGAGTATCGTTTCAACCAAGTCCCGTGTATGTTCATATACCATTCATCCGATTGTGATAAAACTTTGTTGAGTTGAGTACAGTTCTGCGAAGATGTATGAATTAGTAAATGCGTTTTTCAATTGTTGGCGCACAAGTATTCAGGGAAGGTTTTCGAATTAGTAAATCCATTTTACAATAGGTAGCGTACGAGTATATTCAACAAATGGGTGACGGCGCTCGAATCGTTTGAACAAAGTCCCGTATGCGTTCATATACCATTCATTTCATTGCGATGAAACTTTGTTGAATTGTTGAGCACGCTCCCAAGAATATTTTTGAGATAGTAAGTCAATTTTACAATAGTTTAGAGGTGGTTAACGGAAAAACAAAAAAATATTGGGAATCCAAAAGCACTTCAACAAACTAAGTTACAACGCCAACACTTTCTTTGATTGGCATTGCAACGCAAGCCGGGTACGGCTAGTAGCTTATAATATCAAGATAACATTATCATGAGAGTTTTCTGAAATTACATTAGAAAGGAGCTTAATGTTCCCCCAGCATAGAATTTGGACTCCTCCAGCAGTGGTCTGGGTAGAGTGTATAACGATTGGCCTAAAAGGATACCAATGAAATACGCATGCAATGACCCTTTGAGTCTTTGAACACGATAATAATAACTCTGTTGTAAAACACTCAATGCACCACCAGGTATGAAGGATGATAATACATCTTGATACAAGCTACTAATAATTCAGTAACGTTTCACGTAACATTCCAGAAGATTAGAGAAAATCCAACTGTATTTCAGATAATCCAATCACAACTGCATTATCTACAAGTTCAATAAATAGTTTCAAAACGTACTGAACTCGACTTCTAAATGATTCTGGATGGACAGGATGCTATTTTGGATGTTTTGGTGAAATTTGGAGAAGATTGCTTTATTTTTGGAGGAATTACGATACTTTTAATATTTTATTATGAAGGGAAGCTTCAGATTGTCTTTGACGACAGTAAAATGGCGATCGAAGCCGCTGTTAGGCAATCCTGTGTCGTATTTTCGCTTGGACGCTCATAGCAACGTGCAGAGTTGGAAGAGAAATGCGTTGATTGGCTAATCTAATTTCTAGAAACACGGAGGAAGGAGAAGTTGAACGCGCCTAATGAGAAGCTTCATCGATAATATATACTGCAATTTATTAAAGAAGAGAGAATCTGCACATTTAAAACTATTGAGAAAGGATCTAAATCAAAAGGAACTATGTTAGTCTCTCAGGGAAGGAGTCTGAGATCCCTGTAGAAAGATATAAGTAACGAATGGTTTACCGCTCATTCCTGATGAGGCGCCATTCGATTGGTTTTGACGAGCGTGGTGACGCGCATCAAATCGCGATCTTAGTGTAGCAGCAGTGGTAGAGGTTAGACCTGCGATACTTTCGGTCCCGAAACCAGCGAGTGTAAGATAGGGGTCTCACGTGAACAAAGCTTGACGGCGAGGAGGTCGGTTCCGCCGGTCAAAGTACAACATGGGAAGTCCGCTGATGATGTGGGAAACGGAAAGTCGTTGTAATATCTGTTCTCGTGTGAAACCAGTATCGAGAGTTCGACTAAACTAAAGAGAAACATCATGTGTATATTTCGTAAAAGTCTCAGGAAGATATTTGAAAGAATAAGATAGTTTCCTTTGTTGAAGGCATTCACGTTATTCAAGCACGTTTCACACTGTGCGTGGTAGCATTGCAAGCGCTCTGCAGTGAGAACAATAGCGAGTGCAGGGGATGGCCCTTTGTGTGTTTGCGCAGTCACATTTGAAGGACAGCGGCGCACATTTATAGCAAGTTTCTGCTCAGTGATAAACTTTTTGTCGAGAAGTTCGATATGCAAGCGTTAAGGGGAATAATTAACATTGTGTTTAACGCATTTGTGATCATGAATTAAGCCAAGTTATGCGCAGGGAACGTGATATTACATTGTCAGTCTAGAATATCAGGCAACCGATATTAACCATAAAATTCAAGATGAGGAGTAACTATTGCGCAGCTACAGTCCAACTTTGCCGGACGGAACTTGATTGTCGCGTCATGGCTTGATACTATCAAACCCGAACTGATGTAGTTCGTCACACTTCAAGACTTGGAGGTTCGTGCGGCGTTGTGATCGAGGCGAGGTCCGCGTTCGTAACCAGCCAGGGAGATTAGCGATCAGAGACCAGGGTTCGAGAAATGAGAAATGACGAGGCAGATTTCCGAAGGAAGAGGAGGAAGATTATCGAGTGTGGAGTTACTGGTGTCGTCAGTAATTTCCACCATACTATTTCTACAAGATGTCACCGTAAGGTAGAGAGAGATATCTTCGTTCGTAGTTGTTGGTTCTTTATGTAGTTAGTTGTAGATTAGAATATCAGAGAGTATGGCACCATTTCAACGCTAGTCCATTTTTATTGTGTGTGATATATTTTAGGCACAGCAAATATTTTTGAACGTTGGATATTTAAATTTTAAATTTCTTTTAGTGAGATTTTGGATATTAACATATGGATTTTTGACTTTTAGGCTTCGAGATTTAAGCTCATTTTAAAAATAATTTTGTTTTTTCGTATTTATTTCAAACCGTGAATTTTTTGGGAATTTTATTGAAGTTCATCGAATTTTACTGAATTCTATTTCTATTTAACATTATGGAATATGATATTAATTTACCTAAGCAATCCAGACAAGGAAAAGTATATTTCTTTGGAAATGAATTGTTTTCTTGGACATTTCCAAGATTTTATTGCAAATCTTAAGAACAGCGATCCTTTATTTTGGGAATATAGTTATTTTGTTATAGCTAACTTCGAGTCTGATGCTACTCAAATAATTATTTGATCGAACATTTTGGATTGGTTGAAGAATGAAACATTATTTGGATATTCCAACTTTAGCCATTCATTATTAATAATAACTTATCAATGGATACATTATTTTATTTTGAGAGATCTTATCTACTTAGACAAATCAACACATTTGAGTATTCTACGAAACTTTTGCAACACTATTAGGGATTGTTGTTGACTTGATTGCATTAACGCAATGTTTTGGAAAGACCAGAGAGAAGTAACAAATGTTTATATTTATTAAATATTAACAACAATTATTTAAAATCTCAAGTATCTTGTATTAGTAAATCATTAGAGCATCGCTGTTTATTAGAGTCGACTATTATGTATTATTACTATTACTATATTACTATATATGAATATCTTGTGAAAGCAAGGCATTATATGCAATTTAAATAAGTTGTTACGCAAGAATACTGTATTAAGAGATCGAAGTGAAGAATTATCGCAGCTATATTTGTTTAATAGCCAGCTGAGGAAAATGTAATACGGAATTTACCTGTATTATCGAGATAAGTCATCGTTTAAGTATTCTGTGGACGTTTGTTCAGTATATTACAGAAGGGAAGGAAATTATGAGTAACTATATTACAGTAAAGAATTAAGAAAGATCTTTGTTGTCTATTATTATTGTGAAACGACTCTCAGTTGAATTGATTAGTTCTATTGGTGGAAAATATTTGGGAAACGGATTGAAAATAACAATGTTGTTAATTAGTTCTATTGGTGGAAAATATTTGGGAAACGGATTGAAAATAACAATGTTGTTAATTATTATTAAAATATTATCAAGAATAAGACGGCAATTATATAAGCTTAACTTAATCGTTCGGCTATGCACATATGCCCAATTATGAAACGAAGCCACAATATTATGGTTGGTTGGTTCTTAAGTTTAGGGGCTGCGACAACGCGGTCATGTAGCCCCGTGTACTCTGGGTGTGTGTAGAATATGTCTGATAACCGGTGTTAATTGTGATAACTGTATTAGTGTGTGTTATCTTTTTTTAAAATTTAAGTACTGCAGTTTAGAATTTTTCAAATAGTTCCTACTTTTGCCGCCATGCGCCACCGTCAACGACTACTAGGCTAAGTTCACAACTCAGCTGCTAGACGCCACCGCAGTCGGCTCCTGGCAACGAACTTATAAACCTAAGAGCGTTGTTTACAATAACCTATCCAATTTAGCTTCACACAGGTCCAATTAGTGGAAGGTTCTTTAACATGCCATAAATCTATGACATGGGACCGCCGGCTTTACTTCCCCTCCGAAGGAAGGCATACTGAGGGATTTTGAACACGCTATGCCACAATATTATGATGATAACAGTATGATATGATTTTGTAAGAGTGGCACTTTATTTAAGGGCAAGGATTGTCAGGAGTTGACAAGAGAAGGAAGGTTGGATGATTGAGAATCATCATGAGTGTTGTAAATATTATATGAAATTTTGTTATTAATATTTAAACATAATATCACTAATAGCTAGGAGAATTTAATGATATAATGAAGTTATCGGAATAACTTACTTGATAAACAGCTGATCCAAAAACAATAATAATAATATTGTTTATTATGTGAATTAACATGATTAATGATTATTTCTAATAATTAATAAACATCTAAATAATAAATATTTTGCAAATTTAATTAATAATTAGAACATATTAATAGCTTTTAATTAAACATTTAATAATAATTTATATTATTATTAATTAAATAAATTAGACAATTTTAGTTGACAATTAAACTTTTGTATAATTTATTATACATCTTTTAAACGTTTAAACCATTAATAGGAGTGATGT
Source organism: Meconema thalassinum (assembly GCA_946902985.2). Classification (NCBI taxonomy): domain Eukaryota; kingdom Metazoa; phylum Arthropoda; class Insecta; order Orthoptera; family Tettigoniidae; genus Meconema; species Meconema thalassinum. The sequence continues at coordinate 156,391,397 of OX336388.2, read as the reverse complement.
TTAAAGATCATGACGACGTTCTTTGACTACATTAAGGTTGTTTATTGGTGTACAGAAGTGATCTTATGGAAGATAGGAATTAAATAATTTTCATTATTTTTACCAATGGATGATTTTGTAACAGTAAGAAGGAATGTCATTGGAAGATATTGGTTGTATTAATAACAATATTTGTTCAGATATTACTAGAGAACAAGTGTGAATTTAAGCGCTGTTGTGCTAACAGCTGGTTGATTATTTGCATAATTGTTTTTTTAATGAGAAGTGAAGTACTTCTAACGTCAGTTGGACGGTGATTTATTTTATTATCTGATTATTGGATTTTTACATAATCACTTTACGGATCATATATAAATACCTTGGGATATTTGTTGATTAAATTATTATTATTATTATTCTATTAATAAATTAATTCGTTAGTTCTTGTAACCACGTCTTGATGATTTATTTAAATTATGGAGAAGGATTATGTTTTGGTGCATTTAAGGTTTTATTGAACCACTAGTTACGCCCACTTAACCGAGAATGGTATGTTTCTCGAGCTCTTCGTTTATTCAGTTTATCCACCCATTCTGCCTCACAAAACATGATCTTAGGAAGTGTGCATCCCCCATTTAGCTATTGTTGGTAGGATTTCCAGGTTTATTAGCCGGGGACCTCGAGATTCTGCAATCCAGTTGATCTTTGGATACGACAAGCAGCTCAAATGGTTTAAACGGGTACACATTAAATGGTAGCCCAACGTTTAGGCTCGAACTGTGGATCGTAACGACGCATTTCGTGATGTCAGGCACTTTTAGGCTTGTTGAGGCTTAATTGGGCGTGATTGGGTCCAATTGTTTTAATTTTGAATGATTACATTGAAAGAAATCCTGAGTAAGGAGGAATAAGTCGAGAAACAGAAAGCTGACTTATAATCTAAGGTTGGTGGTTTGATAATCCGTTTGTTGACATTTCAGTCACAGTCATTTAACGTTAAGGATTAAAATTAATTAATTGTAATAGAATTATGGCTTCATAATTTAAATGAATCATGAAAAGAATTACTCTAGGGATTAGTATAAGTATGGTAAACAATAAAATTCCCAAGTATTAAGTTGAAAATGGTTGCTCTATGGTATTCTAGTTCTGCAGTGTATATCATGTTCCCGTAGCAGTTGATATATTTGTAATTGTTGCAATGGCAATGAAGATCGAAGAGGTGTATAAGATGTTTTAGATGTTCAGGATGAGATGAACAATCTGACAAAAGATGTGGAAGGTGTTCGCACGTACATCCAGAAAGCTTTTAAAAATGCTAAAGAGGACGCTGAAAATAAATTTAAGTCTATTAGAGAAGAAGCAGAAAGGAATAGGGATGCTATTAAAGAATCCGTAATTGAAAGTGTTAAGGCAGAAGTAGATGCAGTTAAAGAAAGCGGTAGGGATACTATGGTAGAAAATATTGTTGGCACTGTAAAAGAAAGCGTTAAAGACAGTATCAAACAAGAGTTAAATGAAGTACAAGAGTCTTTGGAGAAATTACAAAGTAGTGCTTCTTCCGTTAGCAGCGATGTTAATAAATTGCAAGCTAGTTCTACACAAGTCACAAACCTAGTCGACAAGATACAGGGAAATGTTGACAAGATGCACGGAAATGTTGACAAAAACAGGATGAGGCTTTGTTACTCAAATAAAGAGTTGTCAACATTCAGAACAACACAATTGATGTACAAACTAGACTAGGTAGTGTAGAGTCTAACACAGAACAAGTTCAATCTAGATTAGGCACAATAGAGTCTAGTACAGAACACGTTCAATCTAGATTAGGCATAATAGAGTCTAAGATGCAACACAAGTTTAAAGAATTAGAAACAAGTAATGAGAATTTCCAGACTGAAATCAGAAAAGAATGGGAACTCAACAAACAACACTCTGAGGGAAACACATGACAAACTAACATGAATTTATCAGAACTTAAATGTGTTGTTGACAGTTTAAGAACACAAGTACAGGATCACAGTAAATTGTTGAAAAATGGCATTGATGTAGATGTGGAGAAAATTGTCAAAAAAAAGTTTGGAGGCGTTGAAAGATGATTGGAAGAAACTCAGATCCGATCATGTTTCAAGCATCAAACGAGATATGGAAAAGAAAATAGTTTCAACTGAAGCTAAATTAAACAAGGATGTTTCTGATGCAAGGGAGGATTTAATTAATAGAATCAATCTTGTACAGAAAACTCAAAGTCATGATATGTCAGGAGTTAGAGCAGATCGAGAAATGGATGAAACTAAATCTTTAGGAACCAAAGTGGATCGGATGGATAATGATTTGATAGCTGATAGAGAAAGGAGGTTAACAGAACTTGAGGAAATTAAAAGGAGCATTCAAAATATTAACTAAGGCGATGCATTAACGGCAGAAGCTATTATGATTTCATTAAAGGACGAACTTAGGAAAGATATTCAGGAATGCATAGGAAAACAGGCCAAGACCGAAAACGAAGTAAAGGAAACGGATCAAGCTAGAATGACACGATTAGAAGATGAAATTAGAGACGTTCGGACAAAACAAACTCCGATAGGACTGTCGATGCAACAAGATCTAGAAATAGGCGAGAATGATTTAGGATTAGGAAGTCTAAGACAGGTATACCCTTTCAACAGAGCATCTAACGTCACTATCTTTAGAAATGTTGAAGAAAAACTACAAAAATTTAATGATTAGGATGGTCTTACACCAATTGAGTTTGTTAGGCATCTCCGTGATTATTTCTTTGAAAATCAGTTATCTCAAGACCGAGAAATGCGTATCGTAGAACGCTATCTCGAGGGATCACCTCTGGAGTGGTATCGCGCGTTTAGATAAACGTTCGGAGGCTTTGAGGAATTTGCCGAAGCTCTAATCAAAATATATTGAAGTGTGGAAGGACAGCAAGATTTGAGAGCAGAGGTTTACTCTAAGAAATATTTAGTTACTCTCCCAACTAAGTATGCTGACTTCTTTAAAACGCAGTCAGCGAAACTACGTTACCTTCAACCCCCTTTGACACAAACGGAATTGATTGAAGCTATTTCTAGGCAACTTCCAGTCGATGTCAGACGTAATCTAATATCGTCAGAAGTCAACGATCTCGCTAATATGGATGAATTACTTCGTAGACTTGTCTACACAAGCTCCATGCCTAATGTGATTCCTAGAAACTGGCAGGACGTTAGAGAGGTGAGTACGATAGTCATAGATCAGACCCAACAAAAAGAAGTAACGAACCAAGTTCAGCATAGACTAGGTCCTGATAGGAACAATTACTTTAGAGATAGACGGTATGAACCAAGATACCGCCGATTCAGAGAAGGTAGACCTTATCAGCAACAGGAACGTAGAAATTGAGAAAATAACAGAAGGACAGGTTATTTCCGCAACAACAACAACTACAATAACAAATATTATAGGAATTACAACTCCTATCAACAAAGTGATCAGAACAATCGGAACAATAGAGGTTATAGCCGCTATAAAAACTATAACGATGAGGTATTTTCTAGACAGCAGTATAATGAGAGGTATCTTGAAGGTCAGGAGTACATTAGAAACGCTAACCAGGGAAATACAACTCGAGATTCCAGAGATAACAACAGGAGTGAAGTTGACCCTAAACCAGGCACTAGTCAACAGGGAAGAGCTGAGGAAACAGCCCCTGAAAAAAAAAATTACGAAGCGCAATTAAATGAAGATCACTTGTCATATCACGATGTCACGATTAATGAGATTTACCACGTTACTGACGAAGATCTACTCTTTGAGGAAGAAATTTCAAGAGAGGAAAGAAAAACAGAATTACCCATTATAAATATTCATGTGGAAGAGGAGCAATGCAGATCTTAGGTTGATACCGGCGCAGTAGTTTCGATTTTGTCCGAGGAATGCTATTTGAGGCTTTCGAAAAGTAATAGTATGACCATTTTGCCAGCTTCGACAGTAAAGGTGAGGGGTATCATCCAGGATAAATGTAAAGTAGAAGTATTCTTGAATTTCAAGATTAATGAGAGAGAATATGAACACGGCTTTATTGTGGTACAGAAAATAAATTTTGATATGATTTTGGGAATAGATTTTATTGGAAAGGTAGGAGCAGTCATCGATTTGAAGAATCGAGGTATTAGATTTTGTGAGAATAATTTGGAAACGGAGAATTTTGAAGAACAGGAAATGAGTACAGATCTAGATAAAGATTATAGAGAGGTTATTTTAGAGAATATTGTGAATTAAGTGGAAGGAGAAAGAGAACATTACACTCAAGCAATTGAAGGGTTCGAAGAAATACAAGAAGAATTTGAAGATTTGATAATTGAATTTAAAGATATTTTTGATGAGAAACCAGGTCTAATTAAAGATTTCCAATATCGTATTCGTTTGACTAATGAATCTCCTTACCAGAAAATGATATACCCTATTCCTGAAAAATATTACGAAGAGGTGAAAGGAATTATTAGAAGAATGGAAGAGGATGAAATTATTAGGAAGCAAGCAACAACCTTCATTAATCCTATAACCGTTGTGAAGAAAAGCAATGGACAACTACGTTTATGTCTCTATGCAAGAAGTATCAACTGATTGATTTTGCCGGAAACTGGTGGACCACCAAGGATTCGAGATTTATTAAGAAGATTTAAAGGTAAGTCATGTATCAGCGTACTGGACCTCGCAGCTTCCTTTTATCAGATAGAACTTACTGAAGATAGTAGACAATATACTGGGTTCTTGTTCGACCTATCTAGCTAAGTTTTCTTGAGATTACCTTTTGGTATTGTCAACAGTGGACCAGCTTTAATATGAGCTTTGGACAGTAAGCTTAGCGACGAGGTGAAGGAATACACAATTTGCTACATTGACGATCTCATCATTTCATCCGAGAATGAAAAGGAACATTTGGAGCATTTAAGGAAATTGTTTTTGGATTTAAGAGAAGCCAACTTTAAAGTCAATTTTGACAAGTGCCACTTTTTGAAGGAAAGGATAAATTTCTTGGTTTACACAATGATCAGTTTGGCTACCATCCGAATGAGAAGAAATTAGAAGCTATTGTTCGATTCCCAAGACCTACTAAAGTGAAACAACTCCGAGAATATGTAGGCATGTGCCAATTCTTGAGTAATCACTGTAGCCGATACTCTGAGATCATGGCACCATTGTATGACCTTCTTAAGAAGAATAATAGATGGAAATGGGGTCCCGCCGCAGAAGAGGCATTTGAAAAAGCAAAGGAAATGCTCAGAAATAATATTAAAATAGAGTATCCAGAGTTCGACCGTATATTCTATTTAGAATCGGATGCGTCGAGACTGGGAATCAGCGCTGTTTTATAACAGAAAGATGAGGGCGGAAACAAGCATTACATTGGATTCTGTAGTAGGAAATTGAGGAAACATGAGGAAAATTACTTTACCACTGAATTGGAAGCGATAGCTTTTGCAACGGCGTTGTAGCAATGGAAGAAAGTCCTGCTGGGACCCCATAAAGCTCTCCATTTCATGATGCAGTCGGATTTATCCAGCGATCGATTAACGAGATGGACTGTGTTTGTTCAGCAGTTTAATGCGACCATAATCCACCAACCTGGGAAGGATAACCTTTTAGCTGACGCTTTATCGCGTAATCCAGTAGAGAACATCCAGATAAATGCGATACAATTGGAGCTTCAAGACCAAGAGACTTTGGCTAAATTCGAAGGGATTAATGTATCACAGAAAAGATGCACTCCAATGAGGATCATGTATCGTTTCTTGAAAGGTTATATGGATAATGCTGATCCAGACTATGAGAAGGTCCGTAGACGCTCGAATCGATATATTTTGACAGGAGACATTGTTTGCAAGTATGTCGATAAGGAGAAGACAAAAGTTAGGGTTGTGGTTCCTCCTACTTTAGTAAAACCTTTGGTTTGGTTGACGCACCACAGCATAGGCCACGGTGGTTTGGACAAGACTGTCAATTCAGTACAAGAAATGTTCTATTGGAAGAAGATGAGAAATTCAGTGGCTGAAATCATTCGAACTTGTGAGAAATGTCAGAAAGGGAAAGGAAAGACCTAGATCCATTATTGCGTCGCAACCCCTCGAACTGTTCGCTTGTGACATTTTTGGTCCGTGTCCCAAGGGATATATAGGAAATCAGCTTTTATTAGTAACAATAGACGTATTTTCAAAATTGGTATCATTGGATCCGATCCAGAAAACTACGACAAGGCAGGTTTTGAACAGAATTGAGAAATCAGTAATTCCGAAGGCAGGAAAGCCGTAATTTCTCTTAATTGACCATGGACCTCAGTTTACGTCTATGGGATATCAGGAAGCCATGGGAAGGCTAGACATCAAGTATATATTTTCTAGTGTGCGATGTCCAGAGACGAATCCCAGTGAAAGAATTATGTCGGAATTTGCTAAATTCTGTAGGATTTTTGTCCTAATGATCATCAAAGTTGGGTTAGATTCGTTCCCATCATTGAAGAATGCATAAACACTTCGTTTCATGAGAGTTCAGCAGATGTTCCGCTGATGCTCCATTTTGATAGGAAGCCAGAGAGGCCTTGGAAGAATTTGTTTGACTCCATACTCAAAGATCCAGAAATTCCGAGAAGAGAAAGGATCGAGAAAGCCAAGGATAACTTAAGGAAAGCAGCAGACAAGCGTATGAAGCGATTACTTGGGAAACGATTCAGTGCACCATTCAACGTCGGAGATTTAGTCCTGATAAGAGAACCAACGAAAGCTGATGTAGCTCAGAATATATACACGAAATTTTCGATTGTATATATGGGTCCATTTAGAGTAGGCACTGTTCTTGGAAACAATTGTTAAGAAATTTTGGAGATCGATAGCGATATTTCTGTGGGAAGATTCAATGCTAAGAATCTGAAGAAATTTAATGAGAGATTGGACTAACAGATGAATTTAGAATTCTATTTCAAGGATTGTTTTATGTAACCCGAATAAAAGCATTGGTCACGCTTTGATTCAAGCGTTAATGGGAAAATGAACTCGAATTCTAAATGATTCAGGATGGACATGATGCTATTTTGGATGTTTTGGAGAAATTTGGAGAAGATTGCAGTATATTTGGAGGAATTACGATATTTTTAAAATTTTATTATGAAGGGAAGCTTCAGATTGTGATTGACGACAGTAAAATGGCGATCGAAGCCGCTGTTAGGCAATCCTGTGTCGTATTTTCGCTTGGCCGCTCATAGCAACGTGCAGAGTTGGAAGAGAAATGCGCTGATTGGCTAATCTAATTTCTAGAAACACGGAGGAAGGAGAAGTTGAGCGCGCCTAATGAAAAGCTTCATCGATAATATATACTGCCATTTATTAAAGAAGAGAGAATCTGCACAATTAAAACTATTGAGAAAGGATCTAAATTAAAAGGAACTATGTTAGTCACTCAGGGAAGGAAGTCTGATATCCCTGTAGAAAGATATAAGTAACGAATGGTTTACCGCTCATTCCTGATGAGGTGCCATTCGATTGGTTTTGACGAGCGTGGTGACGCGCATCAAATCGCGGTCTTTGTGTAGGAGCAGTGGTAGAGGTTGGACCTGCGATACTTTAGGTCCCGAAACCAGCGTGTGTAAGATAGGGGTCTCACGCGAACAAAGCTTGACGGCGAGGAGGTCGGTTCCGCCGGTCAAAGTACAACATGGGAAGTCCGCTGATGATGTGGGAAACGGAAAGTCGTTATAATATCAGTTCTCGTGTGAAACCAGTATCGAGAGTTCGACTAAACTAAAGAGAAACATCATGTGTATATTTCGTAAAAGTCTCAGGAAGATATTTGAAAGAATAAGATAGCTTCCTTTGTTGAATACTTACTTGACTTATTTCCTTTCGCTCCGTGCGGAGCATAGGACATCCAAGAATGATTTCCATCGGACTCTTGTTGTTGCCAAATTCTTCACTTCCCTCCAAGTTTTTCCCTCTTTTCTGGCCTCTTCTTCAATGGTGCGTTTCCAGGTATTCCTTGGACGTCCCCGTCTCCGAGCCCCTTGAGGATTCCAGTCCAGAGCTCCCCTTTCTACTGCATCATTCTGTTTCCGCAGAGTATGCCCAATTCAGCCCCATTTCCTCCGTTTAATTTGGACTGCTGTAGGTTGTTGGTTAGCCCTTTGCCACAGCTCTTCATTTGGGATTATATATGGCCATCGTATACACAGAATTCGACGCAGACAACGATTGATGAAAGTCTCAGGAAGATATTTGAAAGAATAAGATAGTTTCCTTTGTTGAAGGCATTCAGTTTATTCAAGCACGTTTCACACTGTGCGTGGCAGCATTGCAAGCGCTCTGCAGTGAGAACAATAGCGAGTACAGAGGATGACCCCATGTGTGTTTGCTCAGGCACATTTGAAGGACAGCGGCGCACAATTATAGCAAGTTTCTGCTCAGTGATTACCTTTTTGTCGAGATGTTCGATATGCAAGCGTTACGGGGAATAATTAACATTGTGTTTAACGCATTTGTGATCATGAACTAAGTCAAGTTATGCGCAGGGAACGTGATATTACATTGTCAGTCTAGAATAACAGGCAACCGATATTAACCATAAAATTCAAGATGAGGAGTTACTATTGCGCAGTTACAGTCCAACTTTACGAGACGGAACTTGATTTCGCGTCATGGCTTGATACTATCAAACCCGAACTGAAGTAGTTCGTCACACTTCAAGACTTGGAGGTTAGTGCGGCGTTGCTGATCGAGGCGAGGTCCGCGTCGTAACCAGGCAGGGAGATTAGCGATCGGAGACCAGGGTTCGAGACGTGACGAGGCAGTTTTCCGGAGGAAGAGGAGGAAGATTATCGAGTGTGGAATTACTGGTATCGTCAGTAATTTCCACCATACTATTTCTACAAGATGTCATCGTAAGGTAGAGAGAGAAATCTTCGTTCGTAGTTGTTGGTTCTGTATATAGTTAGTTGTAGATTGCAATATCAGAGAGCATGGCACCATTTCAACGCTAGTCCATTTTTATTGTGTGTGATATATTTTAGGCACAGAAATTATTTTTCAACGTTGGATATTTAAATTTTAAATTTCATTTAGTGAGATTTTCGATATTAACATATGGATTTTTGACTTTTAGGCTTCGAGATTTAAGCTCATTTTATAAATAATTTTGTTTTTCGTATTTATTTCGAACTGTGATTTTTTTGGGAATTTTATTGAATTTTATTGAAGTTTATCGAATTTTACTGAATTCTATTTAGCATTATGGAATATGATATTAATTTACCTAAGCAATCCAGACTAGGAAAAGGATATTTCTTTGGAAATGAATTGTTTCTTTGGACATTTCCAAGATTTTATTGCAAATCTTAAGAGCAGCGATCCTTTATTTTGGGAATATAGTTATTTTGTTATAGCTAACTTCGAGTCTGATGCTACTCAAGTAATTATTTGATCGAACATTTTGGATTGGTTGAAGAATGAAACATTATTTGGCCATTCCAACTTTAGCCATTCATTATTAATAATAACTTATCAATGGATAAATTATTTTGAGAGATCTTATCTACTTAGACAAATCAACACATTTGAGTATTCTACGAAACTTTTGCAACACAATTAGAAATTGTTGTTGACTACTGATTGCATTAACGCCATGTTTTGGAAAGACCAGAGAGAAGTAACAAATGTTTATATTTATTAAATATTAACAACAATTAATTAAAATCTAAAGTATCTTGTATTAGTAAACCATTACGGCATCGCTGTTTATTAGAGTCGACTATTATGTATTATTACAACATCTGAAAGAGTTAGGCTATACACTGTAATTACTATATATGAATATATTATGAAAGCAAGGCATTATATGCAATTAAATAAGTTGTTACGCAAGACTACTGTATTAAGAGATCGAAGTGAAGAATTATCGCAGCTATATTTGTTAAATAGCCAGCTGAGAAAAATGTTATACGGAATGTACCTGTATTATCGAGATAAGTCATTGTTTAATTATTCTGTGGATGTTTGTTCAGTTTATTAGAGAAGGGAAGGCCATTATACGCGTTGTAAGCGTTTATTTGGAAATTATGAGTAACTATATTACAGTAAAGAATTAAGATAGGCCTTTGTTGTGTATTATTATTGTGAAACGACTCTCAGTTGAATTGATTAGTTCTATTGGCTGAAAATATTTGGGAAATGGATTGAAAATAACAATGTTGTTAATTAATATTAAAATATAATCAAGAATAAGACGACAATTATATAAGCTTTACTTAATCGTTCGGCTATGCACATATGCCCAATTATGAAACGAAACCACAATATTATGATGATATCAATGTGATAGGATTTTGTAAGAGTGACACTTTATTTAAGAGCAAGGATTGTCAGGAGTTGATAAGAGAAGGATGGTTGGATGATTGAGAATCATCATGAGTGTTGTAAATAATATATGAAATTTTGTTACTAATATTTAAACATAATATCACTAATAGCTAGGTGAATTTAATGATATAATAAAGTTATCGGAATAACTTACATGATAAACAGCTGATCCTAAAACAATAATAATAATATTGTTTATTATGTGAATTAACATGATTAATAATTATTTCTAATATTTAATAAACATCTAAATAATACATATTTTGCTAATTTAATTAATATTTAGAAAATATTAATAGCTTTTAATTAAACATTTAATAATAATTTCTATTAATATTAATTAAATAATTTAGAGAATCTTAGTTGACAATTAAACTTTTGTTTAATTTATTATAAATCTTTTAAACGTTTAAACGATTAATAGGAGTGATGTTTAAAGAACATGACGACGTTCTTTGACTACATTAAGGTTGTTTATTGGTGTACAGAAGTGATCTTATGGAAGATCAGCATTAAATAATTTTCATTATTTTTACCAGTGGATGATTTTGTAACAGTAAGAAGGAATGTCATTGGAAGACATTGGTTGTATTAATAACAATATTTGTTCAGATATTACTAGAGGACAAGTGGGTAGATTATTGGCTTAGGAATAACCTAACCACCAAGGGAAGATGATAAAGAAAAGGAAGTGGGTTTCGGATTGGTGAAAAAGGATGGAGAAATAGGAGGAGGGTCCCACAAAAGTTATAAGTTTAGCTTTAAATGTCCTAAAAGGTGACTGCCACTGCAAATCAGCTCTCCGATACCTAAACTGAGTAGGTACTGCGCCCGAAGAAACCCATCAGTACTTATATCCAAAGCCCGAAAAAGGAATGCAGACATGTAAGTTACCCAGCTCACAAGCTTATCATGCCTACTAAGTAAAATTGGGAATTTCAGGAACATACAGGATAAATATTATTCGTAAAGAAAATAGTACTACTAGGCAAGGTACAAATTTCTACTATTATTTACATTTAGAGCAAATCGAGAAACACCAATCTCGAGGGGTGATAAGCTCTAATCTATAGTGAGCGTCTGTATCTATACCTCGTAGTACTATTTTCGACGATGACGACAATGAAAACGGTATCAGTTTAAATAAAAGTTGACTAAGTCGCTAAAAAGCGCCAGCCGTTTATTAAGCTAATAAAACAAGTATAAAAAACTGGCTTCCTCCCTTAATATTGTGTCTCCCTGACACTTCAACAAAAATAACTGCAAAGATAAATTTGCACGTGGCATTACTATAGTAAGGAAATGTGAAACGGCGTGATATTAAGTATTGCCCTATTTTATACAGGTCCGCTTCAACTATGAACCGTAGTTCCATATCTAATCAAAATTATTCATGAACTATGTGCATATACAGTATACATCCTTTTATGAATTTCAAATTTTACACTTCATAATGTCGAAGATTAAATTTTCTTCCTCCAATAAGTCTTTCATCTACTCAATTTTCTTAAACATCAAATCCAAACATACACTGCAACTATCGTGTTGAAAGTAACAAATACTCGTCATAATCAATTGAACATAAGTGACAAACATTTAAGCTAAGCACTGTTCCATTTTACCTTTATATATTTATCATAAAATACTGAAATAAGTTCTGAAATTCTTTACTGAGTTAACAATCTTGTGATAAACGTGAATACTGGAAGTGCACGGCATTAACCTTCGTTTCCACACTCCTCCTCCATAATTATACAACAATTACTTTCTCCCTTAAACACCCTGTACAGAATCTTCCTTTACTCACCCAACTTCACAATTATTGCATTCAATACTAGAAAAACTTAGAGACTTCTCAGCGTCCCTTCGTAAAATGACGTAACTCCTTTACGTTCATATCTCCTTAATTTGCACGGTAATTCAACTATAAACTTCCACTTCAATACATATACTTCCTTTACTTTAACATTTCTCCTCTATACTGATATAACTTCGCCTCGTGCTTATAATTTCATTTCTGCCATAAATCTCTGTACTTTCACTTTCTGATCACCCTGTGATTTAACTTTGTTAACTTTCTTTTTCACGTGTTTAAATTCAGCTTTACATTTTATTACAACTTTTCAAGAAATATCAGTAAATATTCATATTCTTAACAAAAGATATAAGTTTGACTTCCTTCCATTAATATATTTGTTTAACAAATTCATTTATGTTTTTTAACGCTCTAAATCTCATTAGACATATGTGTATAAGCTTTTCGTAATACTTTCGTTCATAATAAATTTCTGACACTCGAATCAACATCATGAGTTGTCGAAATATTCTTTACACTTCGTGACGTTACTTTTTAAATATGCTGTACTTAAATTTGCTCCAATGAACTTCATTTTACTTCAATTACAATCTTACTCCTTCTTTACTTCGTTCAACGTTCTATTCCTTTTAAATAGTTCACTCTACATTCTTTTAAATAATTTGCTTCATATTCCTCTAAACAATTTATTTATATTCCTCTAAACAATTTGTTCTAAGTTCCTCTGAACAATTCATTTATATTCCATCGCTGCGATAAAACAGATTTAATTAAATTAAATCTAACGCAAGTATGAAAATATTTACACGATTTTACTTTAATATAACCTTAGTGTTAATAGCATCATCATGCCAAAATTTCGTCCAAGTGACTGAAATTTTTCCTGAACAAGGCAAATAACTCCGTAGAAAAATACGAAAAATCACTATAACAAGATCTACACAAATTTAATTACTTTGACAAAATTATACGTTTTAAATAATGCAGTTAAAAAAATGCGGTTGAAAAATATGCGGTTGGTCAATTGGATAATCACAGAACATAACTACAATTCTACATGATAAAAGACAATTTCTTCACTACCTTGTGTTGGCTTCTGGACTGTTGAAAATACCTGCATCTCTCCTCCCAAACCAAACTTGTCGTATTCATAGCATCGCCCACAGCTATGAAGACCGGTTTGTGACAGAACCAGCTGGACTCGCGGTGAATGACCTCGCCGTGAACAGCTCCGCCAGCTCTCCGTCCTCCGTTCACTGCAAGTAGGCCGGCTTCGATTCTCCATCTCTTCAGAATATACATCTGGGTTTCTTCAGAATAGACATCGGTTTTCTTCAGAATAGACATCATGGTAGTAATATTGTCGTTTATGCATGCGTTTTCGTATCTCAAGATGTGTTAAAACTCTCGTAGAAAAGTATGAGTTTTGCTCGGTGATGTTGCGCTTTGCGTAGATATTTGTAGCGCCTTTCATGTTAGTGAATCTGGAATTCAACTGACATCCTTGTAGTCTTCACTTCCCTATGCGTAACTTAGCACATGGTAATATTCATATTTCTGACAATATAATTAAGACTTCCCCGTCGCTGACTTTTAACTTGCATTTTCAATACAATGCTCAAATAAGCTTTTTACACGTAGAAATACTGAGTAGCTTCTTGTCGAAAACGATTCAAGCTATGTGGAACAACTTTGCATAAGCACTGTAATATATGGTTGTACTGTTCCGTTCTGCTTTATATATTGTAGCTTGCTCCCAAGTTACTGTAAGTTCTGGAATTGCACTCTTCTTTGCTTCCAACTTTTATGAACCGTAGCACTATTATAAAAATACTCGTTTCTGCTCGAGGTCTTGTCTCGTTCAAATCTCAAATTGGAAAGAACTCTCTCGTCCATTTCTCCGCATTCCTCAAGTTCCAGTCTCTCTTCCTCTCCTCTCGTGGTGTGACGTAACTCCTACCACCTCTCCTCACTGCAGTCCGCAGTTCGACCTTCGTCTCTTCCCCTCTCTCATGACGTAACTCTCGCTTCAAGTGGCGTGATATTTCTCGTAATGTGGACCTCCCACATTCATATAATGGAATATATGTCCATCTTTAAATCATTCCTACTTCCTTGCCTTTTATAAATGCATAAGATCTATAGTATTTCACTCATTTCCATTCAGTTTTTCCCATATTTCTCAAATTTTTTAATAAGTAAAAATTTTCATCCACTCATTTATTTTCTGGGTTCTTGGTTCATCTCCCGATCAGTTCTTGAGTAATGACCTTCAATAAATTCTGGCGCATTTCCCCGTTGCTAATTTAAAGTAAAGTATAGCCTGTACTTTCTTTAATACCAGTAATTTCTCTGTTCTTGAGACTGAATTTATTTATTTTACTGTATCTGTTGGTAAAATCTTTTCAATTTGGAATGGTTGAATTTTCCAATGGATCTATTATCTTCCACTCTTACAATTTTATAGCAATTATTTCTGTAGACTGTATCTACTTTGAACGGTCCTCTGAACAGGTTACTGAACTTGATATACACTTTCTTCAGTACGTCAGCTTTCACAGGAATCCTGACTAATACAAGGTCACCTTCTCGTAGCGGTCCACTGAATCTCTTCCCTTCTAAACGTTTTAATCTCTTCTCAGCCGCTTTGTTCAACTGGATCCTCGCTTCTTCGATTCTCTGGTCCATCGGTGGTTCGTTATCTTCCGGAATATTGAAGATTCCGTTCCATGGTCGTACGGGTTTCTCTTCAAAATGGAACATGACTGGAATATCGTTGGTGCTCTCATGTCTCGTATTATTGATGCAAAATTCCACTAGTGGTACAATCTTTACCCAATTCGCATGATTATCTGCACTATACAAGCGAATGTACTTTGAAAATTCCAGCATTGTTCTTTCAATAGGATTCGTCTCTGGGCTTCGAACTGATGAAAATAGATGAACAATATCCTACCTATCAATCGCTCCCTGAAATTCTGCAGAAGTGAATTGCGTTCCATGGTCTGTTAATAGCCTCTCTGGTTTTCCTAATTTTGGAATAATGTTCCTCTCCAGGTGATATAAAACATTCCTCGTTGTTGCTTTCTGCATGGGATTGAGCATTACAATTTTGGAGAATACATCCATTGTAACTAACACATACTGGTTTCCTCTGTCTCCTTTAGGTGCAGGTCCAAAAATATCCTGACTAAACAATTCCAATGGTTTCGTCGGAATAATCGCTTTAGGTCTCTCCTTCAATAGTTCAGAATTATATTTATTCTTCTGACACAGTTCACAAGATCTGATCACTATGGTTATGGATTCTCTCATATTAATCCAGTAGAATTTTTCTAACATGGTATAGTATGTTTTGTCAACTCCTCCGTGACCTATACTTTTGTGTACTAACCAAATTAGTGGCACAATAAGTTCTGGTGGAATAGCAACTCGTACTTTCGTATGTCTGGCATCAATGTATTTACATACAGTTTCTCCCACGAGAAAATAGTGTGTAACTTTCCTTCTCGTTTCGAAAAAAAATCGATAAATGTTCCTGAATGGTGCATGCTTCTTTTGAAAAAGAGGAATTCTTTTCAACTTATCCAGCGTTTCTTGATCTTCTGCATCTGTCTGGATAACATTAACTCTCACATCTCTCTCAGGAATCGGATGTCTGGAAAGAATATCTGCTAGAAGGTTGTCTTTTCCAGGTACATGAACTATCGTGGCATCAAATTGTTGCGAAAACATGGTCCATCTGGTCAACCTATCGCTTGACAAGTCTGACTTCAACATGAATTCTAGTGCTTTATGATCCGTTCTGATTATGATCTTGTGTCCCAGCAATAATTTCTTCCAATTTTGTAGAGCATTTATGACGGCTAAAGCTTCAAGCTCCGTCGTGAAGTAATTCAGCTCGTGCGTGCGTAACTTCCTACTGCTGAATGAAATATAGTGAGGATTTCCATCTTGATCCTTCTGATATAAGACTGCACTAATACCAACTCGTGAAGCGTCCGTTTCTGTGATGAATGTTCTTTCAAAATCTGGGTACTCCAACTTGATGTTATCTCTGAGCATTTCCTTTGCTTGAATAAAGGCATTCTCAGCAGCTGCATCCCATTTCCATCTATTGTTCTTCTTTAGAAGCTCATGTAGAGGTGCCATGATTTCTGAATAACGTGGACAATGACTACTGAAAAACTGACAAAGACCCGCAAAAGCTCTGATGTCTTTGATTTTCTTGGGTGTTGGAAATTTCAAAATTGCTTCAATCTTGTCTTCTTTGGATGGTAACCAAATCTGTCTATAGTATGCCCAAGAAAGTTGATCTTTTCTTGAAAGAAATGACATTTATCCAATTTCACCTTGATGTTTGCACTTCTGAGGGTTTCAAATAGCTTCGTCAAATGCATGAAATGTTGCTCTGGTGTCTCTGAAGATATGATGATATCGTCCACGTAGCAAATAGCAAATTGTTTCACTTCTTCACTCAACTTGTCATCCAAGGCTCTGATAAGTGCTGGACTTGAATTTACCAATCCATATGGTACTCTTTGGTATACATAACAGGTTTGATTGAACATGAACCCTGTATAACATTTGCTGTCTTCTGTAAGCTCTATTTGATGAAATTCTGCAGTTAAATCAATCACTGAGAAACAGGTTTTATTCTTGAATCTCCTCAGTAGTTCTCTAATTTTCGGTGGCCTGTCGAATTCTTTCAGCAGAAGAGTATTTATGCCCCTGGCATCTAAACATAGTCTAAGACTACCATCTGCTTTCTTCACAACAGTGATTGGATTTAAATAAGGAGTGGCTTGCTTCCTTATAATCCCTTCTTTTTCCATGCCTTTTATGAGCTCTGTCACTTCAGCTTGATACTTCTCCGGAATTGGATACAATTTCTTCTGAAAAGGTGTGTCATCAGTGAGCTTAATCTGATATTTATATCCTCTTATAATACCTGGCTTGTTATCAAAAATGTCTGCATAAGTCGTGACTAATTCTTCCAATTTCTCCCTCTGATCTTCAATTTTCTCAATCTTTCTGCCTTAGTGAGGTATTCCTTCTGCTTCAACTTCCATAACAATCTTCACAAGATTTTCTTCTGTAGTTTCGTCAATCAAACTACACTCATTCTCATCCTTCGTCGTATCCTCTGATTGATGTAGGCCTTCATTAAATCTTATGACTCCATTTCGTAAATCGATCACAGCTCCAGTCTTAGTTATCAAATCAATGCCTAAAATAGCATCAAAATTGATCTGGCTCAAGACTATGAATATCTGCTCATATCTGTATTCATTTATAGAGAATTCCATTAGTGCTTGGACTTTACATTTCGTGGTCTTGTCGTTAAATACGCCCCTGACTTTAATGGTTGAAACGGGCATTGCTATAAGTGAATTTCCATCCTTCAATCTGTGAAAACAGTTCTCTGATAAAATTGATGCTGTTGCTCCCGTATCTAGTAGTGTTCTCAGGCATTCTCCTTCTGATATGATTTCTATAATTGGTAACCTCGCTACTCTATCTGTTTTCGTCTCTTCTCTCTCATACAGAAGATCTTCATTCGTGGCTTCATACAACTCATTAATCTGTATTTCATGTCTGGTTACGGTGCTGTTTTCTTCTCCTTTCACTTTTTGGAATTTGACGTTTTTTTTGTTGTACCCCTCCTGGGTCTTCATTCCTTCTATCTCTGCTTGTTCCAGGTTGAGGTTCTTGATTCAGGTTATGCTGTCCCTGATTTTGGTCTCTCGCATTCCTTTCTCTAAGATTCCTTAGATACTCCTGACTTTCTCTTTCCCTGTCATCATAATACCTTCTTACATTGTTATTATTCCTCCAACCTTGATTTTGTTGACTTTGCTGTTGTTGCTGTCTTGAATAATTATTCGTGTTTCTCCAGTTCTGATATCCCCGATATCCATAATTATTCATAGGGTTATTTCGATTATAATATCCCTCTCTACGATAATCATTGTTCCTGGTGTAATAGTTATTCCTCCATCTTTGATTTTCATATGGCCTTCCTTCTCTAGGTCTCTGGTAATCTGGTCGAAATCGATTCTGCCCATATATCCTGGATCTCGTTGGACCTACTCCATTTTTGTTCTCCTCTGTTTGCTGCATTTGATCGATGTGGATGGTGTGAATCTCTCTCGGTTCCTGGTTTCTACCTCTCTGGTTTTGATTTCCAGTTGAGTTGGTGGACAAATTAGACGTGTGATCCAGTCTTCTCAAAATTTCCGCCATTCCTTCTAGAGTTTTCACGTTTGCCGAAATGAGGTGTCTCCTAACTTCCGTTGGTAGCTGACATGAAATAGCGTGAACCAAGTCTTCTTCCGCCAAAGGGGGTTGCAAATACTGCAAGCGTGCTAATTGTTTCGTGAAGAAACTTGCGTATTTCGTTGGACTGGAATATGCATACTTCTTAGAATAAATTTCCGCTCGTATATCTTGTTGAAGTTCCTTGCTCCAAAATCGTTTTTGCAGAGCTATAGCGAATTCTTCAAATGTCTGATATGTGTATCTGAAAGCACTGTGCCATACTAACGCTTCTGAATCCAAGTATTTTTCCACGACCCTCATATGTCTTTCACGAGGTATCCTATTATCTTCTAAATACGACCTCATGTCTCTCAGAAATTCTACTGGAGTAATATTGCCTACTCCGCTGAATTTGTTCGGTTTCTCATCATTATTCTTGATTACGACGATATTGGCATTTGACCTACTTTGGTAAGGTTCAAAATCTCCTCCAAATTCCCCTATTTCAGTTTGAAATGGCTCTCGACTGAAGTTAAAATTGGACTTCGGAGTTTGTTGTTGACTAATCTCGCTTTCCTTATCCTCTTCTATCCTGTCTGTCCTAGCCTCTAATTTTCTTATTTCTTCTTTCAATTTTTCATCTCTTGCTTGAAAAAATCTCGTCAAGTCCTTTCTGATGTCCTCCCTGACTTCAGTTCTTAACGTTGATGGAAATGTAGCATCTCCTATCGTAAGTGACCTTAATTGCTGTTCAATTTCGCTGGTATCCTTATCCTGCTTTGATCGAATTTTCGCTGGTTCTATGCTTATCTCATCGACCGTACATTTAATTTTGTCAAATTCATTTGAGATAGTTAAATCTGTTTTATTAACAATCTCTGTCAGCGTGGCTACGTTATTAACTTGTAATGTATCTATCCGCTTAGATAGATCTTCCCGTACCTTGCTAACATTAATATTGGAACATAACTCTATAGCTTTAATGTCATTTGCTAATTTGTGATGTATCTCTGATATGATTTGAGTTGTGACTGTTACGACCTCCTCCTTCATGTCCGTAACTGCCTTTACAATGGAAGCATTTATATCTACATTTATACCCTCTTCAATTAGTTTGCTTTGACCTTCCAACTTGACCTGTAATTTACCAACAGTGCCATTTAGATTGTCAAGTTGCTCCTTGAGTTTGTTCTGGGCCCCTGAAATGTGTACATGATGAGTGTTATTCTCTTCTTTAATTGAGCTCATGCTAGCCTGTAGTTTCTGTTTTAGTTCTATCATGTGATTACTGTTAGCTCATTGGATTTCTATCACTTTTCCTGCCATGTCCTGTTTGACTTGATCAAATGAAGCTTTTAATTCTTCCTGTGCTTTACCTGCCCTTTCAAAAATTCTCTGAGCTTTTTCCTGATTTTTCCTAATCTCCTCCTGTGCTTTTTCCTGATTTTTCCTAACCTCCTCATGTATTTTCCTAGCTTCCTCCTGTGCTTTTTCCGGATTTTTCCTAACCTCCTCATGTATTTTCCTAGCTTCTTCCTGTGCTGCTCTTATTTCGGCTTGGATCTTTCTATCTTCTAATCTAGCCTGCTCCTCACTTAACCTGTCCTCCTCGCGAGCTTTTTCCTGAGCTAATCTTATCTCTGCTCTTATCCTATTTGCCTCTTCCAAAGCTAATTTGGCTTCTTCTCTTTCCTTCTCTCTAGCTAGTCTATCTTCCTTTCTGGCCTTCTCTAAAGCTAACTTGGCTTCTTCTCTTTCCTTCTCTCTAGCTAGTCTATCTTCCTTTCTGGCCTTCTCTAAAGCTAACTTAGCTTCTTCCTGTGCTTATGTTATACTAGCCGTAGTAATTGTTTGAGCAACTGATAACTCTGCCTTGACTTCTGATTTTACAGTAGCTGCTGATTTCTGTATCTCGGTTTTCAACTGTTTAATGTTGTTATGTGTTAATTGGTGGAGGGCTTCAAGGTCTTTGGTCAACGTACTTTGACCTTCCTTCATGGTTTCAAGCATCGTTCGAATGAACGTCATATCATTCGTTGACATATTTCTTCTTTTCTTGAGAAAAAGGGAAGTATCGACTACAAAAATTACCAGTGAATATCCAGATTGACCAACGCATGCATTTTATACCAGTGATGGAATATATAGAACATCTTAATCCTACTTACATCTATTTCAATCGCGAGTTATCTCGTATATCTCATCGTCCCATTTTACCGAACTGACATCGCTTCATTTTATCATCTCACTTAACCTATGTTTAACAACATGAATTTACTTTTAAATTTACTATTACATGACAAATGTCGTTAGCTGGTTTAAAAATTATGCCTCACAACTATAGTGTACTCCACTAATCTCCTGATGTTGTGTTCATCTCAACAATCATTAAATTTGGGATCGGTATTTTTCTTTTCAAAACTAATATGGCCTCACTCTCGAGTACTTCCAAACTTCTTCTCTCAAGTGCTCTTTCGAATGCATTTCGAATGCTTTTCGAATGCCCCACGGATGGGCACGCCATTTAAATATCATCTATCTATATGCGCCCGAAGAAACCCATCAGTACTTATATCCAAAGCCCGAAAAAGGATTGCAGACATGTAAGTTACCCAGCTCACAAGCTTATCATGCCTACTAAGTAAAATTGGGAATTTCAGGAACATACAGGATAAATATTATTCGTAAAGAAAATAGTACTACTAGACAAGGTACAAATTTCTACTATTATTTACATTTAGAGCAAATCGAGAAACTCCAATCTCGAGGGGTGATAAGCTCTAATCTATATTGAGCGCCTGTATCTATACCTCGTAGTACTATTTTCGACGATGACGACAATGAAAACGGTATCAGTTTAGATAAAAGTTGACTAAGTCGCTAAAAACGCCAGCCGTTTATTAAGCTAATAAAACAAGTATAAAAACTGGCTTCCTCCCTTAATATTGTGTCCCCCTGACACTTCAACAAAAATAACTGCAAAGATAAATTTGCACGTGGCATTACTATAGTAAGGAAATGTGAAACGGCGTGATATTAAGTATTGCTCTATTTTATACAGGTCCGCTTCAACTATGAACCGTAGTTCCATATCTAATCAAAATTATTCATGAACTATGTGCATATATACATCCTTTTATGGATTTCAAATTTTACACTTCATAATGTCGAAGATTAAATTTTCTTCCTCCAATAAGTCTTTCATCTACTCAATTTTCTTAAACATCAAATCCAAACATACACCGCAACTATCGTGTTGAAAGTAACAAATACTCGTCATAATCAATTGAACATAAGTGACAAACATTAGCTAAGCACTGTTCCTTTTTACCTTTATCTATTTATCATGAAATACTGAAATAAGTTCTGAAATTCTTTACTGAGTTAACAATCTTCTGATAAACGTGAATACTGGAAGTGCACGGCATTAACCTTCGTTTCCACACTCTTCCTCCATAATTATACAACAATTACTTTCTCCCTTAAACACCCTGTACAGAATCTTCCTTTAATACACTCACCCAACTTCACAATTATTGCATTCAATACTAGAAAAACTTAGAGACTTCTCAGCGTCCCTTCGTAAAATTACGTAACTCCTTTACGTTCATATCTCCTTAATTTGCACGGTAATTCAACTATAAACTTCCACTTCAATACATATACTTCCTTTACTTTAACATTTCTCCTCTATACTGATATAACTTCGCCTCGTGCTTATAATTTCATTTCTGCCATAAATCTCTGTACTTTCACTTTCTGATCACCCTGTGATTTAACTTTGTTAACTTTCTT
This sequence comes from Meconema thalassinum, assembly GCA_946902985.2. NCBI lineage: Eukaryota > Metazoa > Arthropoda > Insecta > Orthoptera > Tettigoniidae > Meconema > Meconema thalassinum. Next base: position 156,369,155 of record OX336388.2, on the reverse strand, counting down.
TTTCACGTGTTTAAATTCAGCTTTACATTTTATTACAACTTTTCAAGAAATATCAGTAAATATTCATATTCTTAACAAAAGATATAAGTTTGACTTCCTTCCATTAATATATTTGTTTAACAAATTCATTTATGTTTTTTAACGCTCTAAATCTCATTAGACATATGTGTATAAGCTTTTCGTAATACTTTCGTTCATAATAAATTTCTGACACTCGAATCAACATCATGAGTTGTCGAAATATTCTTTACACTTCGTGACGTTACTTTTTAAATATGCTGTACTTAAATTTGCTCCAATGAACTTCATTTTACTTCAATTACAATCGTACTCCTTCTTTACTTCGTTCAACGTTCTATTCCTTTTAAATAGTTCACTCTACATTCTTTTAAATAATTTGCTTCATATTCCTCTAAACAATTTATTTATATTCCTCTAAACAATTTGTTCTAAGTTCCTCTGAACAATTCATTTATATTCCATCGCTGCAATAAAACAGATTTAATTAAATTAAATCTAACGCAAGTATGAAAATATTTACACGATTTTACTTTAATATAACCTTAGTGTTAATAGCATCATCATGCCAAAATTTCGTCCAAGTGACGGAAATTTTTCAAGAACAAGGCAAATAACTCCGTAGAAAAATACGAAAAATCACTATAACAAGATCTACACAAATTTAATTACTTTGACAAAATTATACGTTTTAAATAATGCAGTTAAAAAAATGCGGTTGAAAAATATGCGGTTGGTCAATTGGATAATCACAGAACATAACTACAATTCTACATGATAAAAGACAATTTCTTCACTACCTTGTGTTGGCTTCTGGGCTGTTGAAAATACCTGCATCTCTCCTCCCAAACCAAACTTGTCGTATTCATAGCATCGCCCACAGCTATGAAGACCGGTTTGTGACAGAACCAGCTGGACTCGCGGTGAATGACCTCGCCGTGAACAGCTCCGCCAGCTCTCCGTCCTCCGTTCACTGCAAGTAGGCCGGCTTCGATTCTCCATCTCTTCAGAATAGACATCTGGGTTTCTTCAGAATAGACATCGGTTTTCTTCAGAATAGACATCGGTTTTCTTCAGAATAGACATCATGGTGGTAATATTGTCGTTTATGCAAGCGTTTTCGTATCTCAAGATGTGTTAGAACTCTCGTAGAAAAGTATGAGTTTTGCTCGGTGATGTTGCGCTTTGCGTAGATATTTGTAGCGCCTTTCATGTTAGTGAATCTGGAATGCAACTGACATCCTTGTAGTCTTCACTTCCCTATGCTTAACTTAGCACATGGTAATATTCATATTTCTGACAATATAATTAAGACTTCCCCGTCGCTGACTTTTAACTTGCATTTTCAATACAATGCTCAAATAAGCTTTTTACACGTAAAAATACTGAGTAGCTTCTTGTCGAAAACGTTTCAAGCTATGTGGAACAACTTTGCATAAGCACTGTAATATATGGCTGTACTGTTCCGTTCTGCTTTATATATTGTAGCTTGCTCCCAAGTTAACCGTAAGTTCTGGAATTGCACTCTTCTTTGCTTCCAACATTTATGAACCGTAGCACTATTATAAAAATACTCGTTTCTGCTCGAGGTCTTGTCTCGTTCATATCTCAAATTGGAAAGAACTCTCTCGTCCTGTTCTCCGCACTCCTCAAGTTACAGTCTCTCTTCCTCTCTTCTCGTGGTGTGACGTAACTCCTACCACCTCTCCTCACTTCAGTCCGCAGTTCGACCTTCGTCTCTTCCCCTCTCTCATGACGTAACTCTCGCTTCAAGTGGCGTGATATTTCTCGTAATGTGGACCTCCCACATTCATATAATGGAATATATGTCCATCTTTAAATCATTCCTACTTCCTTGCCTTTTATAAATGCATAAGATCTATAGTATTTCACTCATTTCCATACAGTTTTTCCCATATTTCCCAAATTTTTTAATAAATAAAAATTTTCATCCACTCATTTATTTTCTGGGGTCTTGGTACATCTCCCGATCAGTTCTTGAGTAATGACCTTCAATAAATTCTGGCGAAGTACCTGGGCAAAGCTAACGGGAGACGCAGCTGGAACTTGGGCGGTCTGCAAGAGAGTGGCTTTAGCGTATTCCCTCTCAAGCATACATATGCCTACTATGGGGTAGGGTGATGGTATGGAAAGACAAAAAGTAACAGATTTATTATGTGTCTGTTCAAAGTAATTTGAGGAATGCCAATAATTGGAATAGGTTTCGATATTTTTTGTTTTCGAAATTGTAGAATTCCTAAAGAGCGACCAAATGCTTCCAAGAAGGATGGGGGTAAAACAATAATGCCTTTGGGAATAATTTTGGTAAGTAAACCAGGAGTTGCACTTGGAAATGGCTAAGCTTTTACCCAGCAAGGAGCCGACTAAAAGTTTAGACAGTGAGAAACACTTATATTTTGAAAAACCAACCATAAGTGTTGGAGAGAATCTCCACAAGCAGGAAGCTGGCGTAGCGAGCTATGCTTGCCTTACTGGCCAGTTAGAATTAGCTATTAAAACTAAGAGAGACTTTACCAAGTTGTAAACTAAGAGTCCTTGCTCAAATGCAACAAGAGGTGAAAACCCTATCAAGAGATTTAGTTGCATTAAGTGGGAAGAGTCAAGGAAGACAGGATCTTGCCTTACTGTTATACTAGAAAAATGAGAAAGAGAAAAAGAACTCTTCAATTTATTTAACAATGCAAAAGAGTGTAATGAATTTAACAAATACATAATTTCAATTTTGTTAACAATTTGGGTTCGCAGACCTCCGAAAAACATTTAAAGTTTGCGCCAGGCAATTAACAATTCTTTTGGTTTCAAACCTTTATATGGTTTAAAATCTTCGCAAGATTTTAAAATGGCGAAGATAAAGTAAAAGCTTTAAAGACAATTAATGTGATTAAAGTTAGACAATAAATCGAGTACAAGGTGCGTACTTTTAAGAAATTTCTAAGTAAATATTTTTGAATGAGTAACAACTTCGAAAGTAACAATAACAAAAAGCAGGTAGAATAAAAGAGAAGTTCCTATAACTTCTTATATTTAAGCTGAATTTCTTTTAGTAGTTATACAAATAGGGCAGGTCACTAACTGTGAAACCTGAAGAGAAAGTTGAAAGGAAGGTACTGGACCTCCTATGTTTAAGTAGGAATCACGAGACAAATGGGGCAAGTTTCCCTTTTGTGAAACCTAGAAATAACTCACTCATTAGTTGAAAAAAATTGTATTCCCTGATTAGAAGGGAGAAACAAGATAATTTAAAGCGTGTGCCAGACACGTAATTATGCAGACATTAATTAATGATATATAAGCAAAAGGGGAGGGCTCGTCTTTAGAGTGACACCTCATTGAAAAAGACCTAAAGTAACAATTTTATTATGGTTTGTTAGTAAGAGGTTTAGGAAAGATCAACTGGGATTGGGGATAAATGTTCATGGCCGTATTTATAATAATCGGACGAGCGCGACGCGGAAGAAATACTGAACGAACACTGGTTTTCACTATAGTCTGTTGAAAAGGATGAAAAGTTCACTGTAGTAGCACAAAAGTTTATGGCAAAGAAAGTTATTGCAATTGTGGAAAATAACTAGTTACACTAGATAGGCAAGAGTCTATTGCTTGAGAAGGTTGTAGATTATCATTAAATACGCCAGAGAAAATTCCAACGGAGGAAGAAAAATTAGCTATTGAGCAGTAATTCATAAGGAAGATTCCTTAGTTTGAAGTAGTATTCCCACATGTAAGTGGAAAATACATGACGGTACGACTGGTAGATAGAGTGCAGATTCTGGAAAGTTCCAGAGTAATCCTAACTGAAGAATAGGGCCAAAGTAATTCCAGCGGTGGAACGAGCTGAGTATTTTATAGACAGTGGGTATTCATTGGTATCCCACGTTGTGGGAAGATCTCTCATTTAATTAGCATAAGAAATGCTGCTTTCTATTAAGATTGGCTTAGACAGACAAAAGCCCAACATAGAAAATCCCACGAAGGATGATTATTGCCCCAAATCTATTAATCTCACACTGCCTATACAATGATTATTAAAAGCATGTAGATATTAAAAGACGATGAGAATGAGGTTAAAACCTGAAGTCTGTACTTATCTTTGCTTCATGGCGAAGGTGAAGTTCCCATTGACGGTTGAGATTAGAGTTCCAACATGGCGTGGAATTAAAAGAATGCCTCTTTAGTTGAGGAGGCTAGCTCTAGTTGAGCTTTGACTGAATAAGTCGACTGCCGACGTACGAGTGAGACACGCTCAGCGAAGCACAGAGGGAACAGGGAAGGGAAAAGTGTGGGGGTAGGAGACAAAAGGAAAACATATAAGCATAACCAACATTGAAAAGTTAATTTCTCTTGATGAGATGGTCTTCAAAGAGTTGATAGTAGGCGACACTATCGCAGCCTGGTGGGTGAAAAAGTAGACGAAGTTCTCTTGATCACGGAGATGATAGCTGACGATGGCGACGAGATCTGGTAGCCAGATTGATAAGGAAGTCCTCTTGCACAGGGAAGAATTGAGGAACTTCATAGATTCGCTGCTAGATGACGCTAGGTGGGTCATGGAAGATATATATCTAGAACAGACCTACAAATAACATAAGAGACATGTCCAACAAGGAGAAATTAGAAGATCACTGTTGGTGTTTGAGGAAAGGGAAGGAATGAACAAGCAAAGAGCATTAAAAATATACTCTATCTTACCGTGTATTCCAAGAATACACCAAGCTGGGAGGGAAAAACACCAACAGAGAGCAGAATAAACAATTAAACATTTAAAGGTAATGGAGCAATTAATGACAGTGGTCTTGTGATTTGACCGTTAGTGGTTAAGATTCTGGCCACCCTGACTCTCCCGTCCCTACCAGGATAACACTCGGTCACTCTACCAGAAATCCAGACCAGGGCAGGAGAAACATCCCTAACCAGGACCAAGTCCCCCACTTTGATGTCGGGATTGGAGAGAAACCACTTGTGTCTCCGTTGCAAGGAAGTTAAATATTCCAAGTTCCACCTCTTCCAGAAAGAATTACGGAGGGCTTCAAGTTTACGCCAAACAATAGGTAGATTAGAATCCCTGTAAGAGCTGGAAAGGGGAGGAGGGGCAGAAAGAGAAGTGCCTATAAGGAAGTGACCAGGTGTGAGTGGAAGCAGGTCATCAGGGTCATTGGAAAGCGGAGTTAAAGCGCGAGAATTAACAACACCTTCAATCAGAACGGACAGTGAATTAAATTCTTCATAAGTAAGAATGCGATTACCTAAAACCTTTCTTAAATGACGTTTAGTGAGCTTTACGCAGGATTCCCACCTACCACCGTGATGAGGAGCGTAGGGAGGTATAAAACGCCATTTGAAACCCTTTGAATAGGAAAAATTAGAGATCTGTTCCATGGCAGGAGAAGATGTGAGAGCTTTCTTCCACAAGGAAGCTGCGCCCTGAAAAGTGGAAGCGTTATCAGAGAACATCTCTGAAGGAACACCACGCCTAGCAGCGAAGCGAGAGACAGCTGATAAAAGGTAAGAAGTAGAGGCATTCGTTACTAGTTCCAAATGGATTGCGCCAGTAACCATGCAAACAAAGAGAGAAACATAGAGCTTACCAAACAATTTGCGTTTAGCTTCAGGGGAATTTCGTTGATATTGGAACGGACCCATATAGTCCACACCAGTTAGAGCAAATGGATGTATAGGAGAAGAGCGAAAGGAGGGCAGATCGCTCATTAATTGAGTATTGACTTTAGGTTTCGCTTTGAAGCAAGGAATGCACTTGTGAATTACAGAGGAAACTTCGTGAATTCCATTTATATTCCAGTACTTTTCCCTTAAGAGGCAAAGCAGAGTGCGTGTACCAACATGCAGATTGCGATAATGAAAGTCACGTATAATTAAGGAAGTTACGTGATGTTTAGAAGGCAAAATAACGGGATGATTTTTGTCCTCAGAGAGCAAAGATTGCGAGAGCCTACCACCTATCCTGAGTAACCCATTGTCATCAAGGAACGGGGCCAAAGCACGGAGACGACTGGATTTGGGAAGATCCCTTTTGGAAGAAAGTAAAGACAATTAAGAAGAAAAGGCTTCTTGCTGTGTCAGTTGTAAGACCTTAATGGTAGCGAGATTCAATTCATGATTGGTAAGGTGTGGTTTGGGGAGAAGAGGTTGGTCAACCACAAGATATTTCCATCTTAGAAGATAGGCGACAATTCGAATTAATTTATGAAAGGAAGAATAGCGGGACAACAAGGGATGAGAAACGTTGGAAACAAGACACGAAGCAATAGATATAGCTGGAGGTTTAGAAGGCCAACAAGCAGAGTCTTCGATTAACCACGAGGGCCCATGCCAGTATAACTGGGAAGCTGCCAATTGAGAGGGTAAACATCCACGAGAGATAATGTCGGCTGGGTTGTCAGCGCTGGGCACATGCCTCCATTGACATCCCGAAGAAAGAGTTTGAATCTTGGAAACCCTGTTTGCAACAAAAGTTTGCCAGTGAGCGGGGTTCTTGGCGATCCAAGATAGGGTGATCATGGAATCGCTCCAGAGAGAGATTTGCGAGAATTCGACTTTCAATACTTCCCGTAATTTCTTAACGAGTTCTGCAGCCATGAGTGCAGCACACAATTCAAGTCTAGGCAAAGTGGTAGTTTTAAGAGGAGCCACCTTCGATTTGGCACAAACAAGGTTGGAAACTGAAGATCCATTTAATGAACCGCGGTAAATCAAATATGCACAGCAACCGTAAGCTTTTTCGGAACTGTCCGCGAACACATGAAGGAAAAAAGCTGCATTAGAATGAGCGTTAATTAAATTCCTGGGAATTTGAATAAAGGAAAGATCAAGCAAATTACTGCGAAAAGAAAGCCATCTGTTAAGAAAAGAAAGGGGAACAGTGTCATTCCATTCACATTTGAGCGACCACAGCTCTTGCATGAAAAGTTTGGCTATAACGATAACTGGGGCAAAAAATTGAAGCGGATCAAAAATTTTTGCAATTTCAGAGAGAATTTGTCTTTTTGTGTTAGGGAGCTCTTCTGCGAGTGAAACTTTATAGATGAGAGTGTCAGTGCTAGTGCACCAATGAACTCCAAGAGTTTTTATGGATTCGGAGTTTCCACAAATTTCGACAGAGGAGAGATCTACGTCTTCAATAGGAAACTAGGCGAGAAACTCAGGAGAGTTGGAATTCCACTTATGAAGTGGGAAACCTCCATTCCTTAGCAATGCCTGAAGTTCTAAAGACACGAAAGAAGCTTCCTCCAGAGTGGGGAAGGACTGCAAATAATCGTCAACATAGAATGACGTAGTTAGAGCTTCAGAAGCTTTAGAATCAAATAAATGACCATCATGAGAGGCTAACTAGTGTAGGGATCGGATAGCAAGGAAAGCGGAAGGTTTTAAGCCATAAGTAACCTTTTTAAACGAAATACCTTAATGGGCTTACTGATTTCATCACGCCACAAGATTCTTTGGAGATCTCGTTGTTCCGGTTGAATTAAAACTTGACGGTACATCTGTTTTATATCCGCTATAACAGCTATGGGAAATAATCGAAAGTTTAAGAGTATAGCAGATAGATCTGACTGAATAGCAGGATCAGAGTAAAGAGTATCGTTAAGGCTGTTGTCATTAACGTCAGGTGATGAACCATTGAAAACAACTCGGATTTTATCCTTTACAAGAGGGTGTTTCCACACGGGATGATGATTTAAGAAAACCGTTTCAATTGGAGGGTGCAATTCATCATCAGATTTGTTAACTTCCATATGATCTAAGTTTTCATACTCATCCATGTAATCGGTGTACTGCTGTTTAACGAGAGGTTCTTTCTTGAATTTGCTCTCGATAGCAAAGAGAGCTTTTCGAGCTTTGGGTTGAGAGTTAATAAGTTTAGGGGGATTATGTAATCTTGGCATTTGAACAATGAACCGGCCATCAGAAGAGCGAGTGGTGGTGTTCAGGAAAAGTTGCTCACAGAATTCATTTTTTGAAGAGGTCACGTTAGGAGGATCAACGCTTTCGAGCCTCCAGAACTGTTCCAGGTCAATATTGGAGAAGTAACATTGCGATGCGGGTTGGGGAGAATAATGGGGAAGTTGACCGGTGACGATCCATCCAAAATTAGTGTCTCTGGCGACCACGTTTGAGGTTAACTTGCGATCCTGTTTACGAAGGCAATTCCAGAAAACATTGGCACTAAAGAGTATGTCAATGGGGTTTTGTATGTTGAACAAAGGATCGGCTAGCCTTAAATGCGAGGGAATGTTTAACCCTGAAATATCCACAGAGTGACTTGGAGTGTCTTCTCCAATGCTATTGAGAATGAGACAATTCAGTTTGAGAAAGTTGTTTCTGTGACAAATGTCTCTTATGGTTAGCTTTGAGGACTGTAAAGCTTGCGATTTTGAGCTGTTATTGCCCGATACGTTAATAGAAGTGGGGTTTACAGGTAGGCCTAGTTTTCTAATCAAAGAATTAGATACAAAATCATGAGTTGCCTCTGAATCAAGAAGACCGCGGGCACGGACCCAGTTGCCAAGGTTATCCTGAACTTCGATTTGGACAGTAGACAATAATACTTGGGCACTACGAATGGACTTGTACGATGAAGCATTGGAACTGTTAGCATTATCACTTTTCTGAGAAGTAGATGCTGTCGATGACCTTGCCTGATCATGACGATGTAGCCAAGTGTGATGAGCCTTTTCACAATGGAAGCAAAGTCTTGTGGACTTACAATTTGAAGCAGAATGCGTGGGCGCTAGACAGTTGAAGCAATGTTTGTTTTGGGAAACTAATTTTCTTCTGTTGTCGACTCACATTTCTTTAAAGGATTCACATAAATATAAGGCATGGGAATCTTTACAAAGTATGCACTTTAAAGGTTCATTTAAACTCCTGCGGGGTTCACTTTGAGTGTTTAAAACAAGAGAGCTAGCAATACGGCGTTCACTAGACCTAGTTGGGTAACCAGTAGTGTTTGATTTAAGTTTAGATGAGCTGGACCCAGGTTTTTGAGTACTAGACGCTAAGCGTTCGCTTTTGGGTTTAAGAGACATTAATTCAAATTTTGAATTCGAGGATGAGGGTTCACTTTGATTGGCTAAAGCGGTTAAGAGTTGGCATCTAGCATTTATGAAAGTGACTAAATGCTCGTAAGAGTAATCCTCTTCTCTAGAAAGTTCAATCTCCCAAGCTTTGAGGGTAGCAGCATCAAATTTAGAAACCACTAAATGTATTAGGAAAGTGTCCCTGTGTTCAGTGGGTTGATCTAATTTGGACAGAGCTTTAACGTGAAGTTGAGTAGTATCAATGAGAGTACGCAATCTAGTGACGTCATTGTGCTGTGACGCAGGTAGGTTAAATTGAGCCTTCATATGGCGATGAATACGTAACCGTAAATTTCCGTATCTTTCTTTCAATAAGTTAAAGGCGATGGGGTAGTTTTCGGCACCTAAGGGGAGTGCTTCAACTAACTGCAGAGCTTGACCTCGGTGGATAGATCTCAAATAATGAAACTTGTAGATGACTTGAATGTCTTCATTGTCATGAACAAGAGAGCAAAATAATTCGTAAAAAGAATCCCAAGTAGATTCGTCTCCAGAGAAGTGGGGTAAATTAATCTTAGGTAGAATTGGTTTGGGCTTGTGAGTTCCATCGCGAAAGGAGATTTGTTGTTCGTAAAGGGAACCAAGAACAGAAGCGTCTTTTTTCTGTTCTTTTTCGAGTTGGCGTCTTATTTTGAAAGCAGAACCTATACCTTCGTAATATTGGTTTTCTACTTCGACTCGATCTTCGGTTTGATTGAGCATACAAGTTTCTATTTCAGTTTGGATGTTACAATAATTTTCATATGAGCGTTCAAAATCCCTTACACGATGTTTTAACAAGTCCAATTGAGCTTCTGAGGGATCTAGCTCTTTGATGTATTTTCTGAGTCGGGTAATTTGCCCTTTATAGGATTCTCGTTTAGAAGTAAGTTTTTCATCCTTATCCTTTTCAGTAGGAGCCATGACAAGGTAGGTAGATTAAAGTATAACTTACGAAACTGTGGAACCTTGGAAATGCTGTCAGGCTGGCAGCAGCAAATAAGTTGAAAGAAAGGGACACACCAAAGGAGACAGGAGCGGCCTCTTTCCACTACACAGGATTTGCACGATGTAGTTATAGCTGAAAGATTCAAAGCAGATATTAATAATTTGCAAAGTATGGTCAAATAATCCTTGAGAAAAAAAAGAGAATGACAAATGGACTCTCCCGGGTTTCGGCACAAAATTTTGGGTAGATTATTGGCTTAGGAATAACCTAACCACCAAGGGAAGATGATAAAGAAAAGGAAGTGGGTTTCGGATTGGAGAAAAAGGATGGAGAAATAGGAGGAGAGTCCCACAAAAGTTATAAGGTTAGCTTTAAATGTCCTAAAAGGTGACTGCCACTGCAAATCAGCTCTCCGATACCTAAAGTGAGTAGGTACCTGGGCAAAGCTAACGGGAGACGCAGCTGGAACTTGGGCGGTCTGCAAGAGAGTGGCTTTAGCGTATTCCTTCTCAAGCATACATATGCCTACTATGGGGAAGGGTGATGGTCTGGCAAGACAAAGAGTAACAGATTTATTATGTATCTGTTCAATGTAATTTGAAGAATGCCAATAATTGGAATAGGTTTCGATATTTTTTGTTTTCGAAATTGTAGAATTCCTAAAGAGCGACCAAATGCTTCCAAGAAGGATGGGGGTAAAACAATTATGCCTTTGGGAATAATTTTGGTAAGTAAACCAGGAGTTGCACTTGGAAATGGCTAAGCTCTTACCCAGCAAGGAGCCGACTAAAAGTTTAGACAGTGAGAAACACTTATATTTTGAAAAAACAACCATAAGTTTTGGAGAGAATCTCCACAAGCAGGAAGCTGGCGTAGCGAGCTATGCTTGCCTTACTGGCCAGTTAGAATTAGCTATTAAAGCTAAGAGAGACTTTACCAAGTTGTAAACTAAGAGTCCTTGCTCAAATGCAACAAGAGGTGAAAACCCTATCAAGAGATTTATTTGCATGAAGTGGGAAGAGTCAAGGAAGACCGGATCTTGCCTAACTGTTATACTAGAAAAATGAGAAAGAGAAAAAGAACTCTTCAATTTATTTAACAATGCAAAAGAGTGTAATGAATTTAACAAATATATAATTTCAATTTTGTTAACAATTTGGGGTCGCAGACCTCCGAAAAACATTTAAAGTTTGCGCCAGGCAATTAACAATTCTTTTGGTTTCAAACCTTTATATGGTTTAAAATCTTCGCAAGATTTTAAAATGGCGAAGATAAAGTAAAAGCTTTAAAGGCGATTAATGTGATTAAAGTTAGACAATAAATCGAGTACAAGGTGCGTACTTTTAAGAAATTTCTAAGTAAATATTTTAGAATGAGTAACAACTTCGAAAGTAACAGTAACAAAAAGCAGGTAGAATAAAAGAGAAGTTCCTATAACTTCTTATATTTAAGCTGTATTTCTTTTAGTAGTTATACAAATAGGGCAGGTCACTAACTGTGAAACCTGAAGAGAAAGTCGAAAGGAAGATTCTAGACCTCCTATGTTTAAGTAGGAATCACGAGCCAAATGGGGCAAGTTTCCCTTTCGCGAAACCTAGAAATAACTCACTCATGAATTGAAAAAATTGTATACCCTGATTAGAAGGGAGAAACAAGATAATTTGAAACGTGTACCAGACACGTAGTTATGCAGACATTAATTAATGCTATATAAGCAAAAGGGGAGGACACGTCTTTAGAGTGACACCTCATTGAAAAAGACCTAAGGTAACAATTTTATTATGGTTTGTTAGTAAGAGGTTTAGGAAAGATCAACTGGGGTTGGGGATAAATGTTCATGGCCGTATTTATAATAATCGGACGAGCGCGACGCGGAAGAAATACTGAACGAGCACTGGTTTTCAATATAGTCTGTTGAAATGGATGAAAAGTTCACTGTAGTAGCACAAAAGTTTATGGCAAAGAAAGTTATTGCAATTGTGGAAAATTACTAGTTACACTAGATAGGCGAGAGTCTATTGCTTGAGAAGGTTGTAGATTATCATTAAATACGCCAGAGAAAATTCCAACGGAGGAAGAAAAATTAGCTATTGAGCAGTAATTCATAAGAAAGATTCCTTAGTTTGAAATAGTATTCCCACATGTGAGTGGAAAATACATGACGGTACGACTGGTAGATAGAGTGCATATTCTGGAAAGTTCCAGAGCAATCCTAACTGAAGAATAGGGCCAAAGTAATTCCAGCGGTGGAACGAGCTGAGTATTTTATAGTCAGTGGGTATTCATTGGTATCCCACGTTGTGAGAAGATCTCTCATTTAATTAGCATAAGAAATGCTGCTTTCTATTAAGATTGGCTTAGACAGACAAAAGCCCAACATAGAAAATCCCACGAAGGATGATTATTGCCCCAAATCTATTAATCTCACACTGCCTATAAAATGATTATTAAAAGCATGTAGATATTAAAAGACGATGAGAATGAGGTTAAATCCCGAAGTCTGTACTTATCTTTGCTTCATGGCGAAGGTGAAGTTCCCTTTGACGGTTGAGATTAGAGTTCCAACATGGCGTGGAATTAATAGAATGCCTCTTTAGTTGAGGAGGCTTGCTCTAGTTGAGCTTTGACTGAATAAGTCGACTGCCGACGTACGAGTGAGACACGCTCAGCGAAGCACAGAGGGAACACGGAAGGGAAAAGAGTGGGGGTAGGAGACAGAAGGAAAACATATAAGCGTAACCAACATTGAAAAGTTAATTTCTCTTGATGAGATGGTCTTCAAAAAGTTGATAGTAGGCGACACTATCGCAGTCTGGTGGGTGAAAAAGTAGACGAAGTTCTCTTGATCACGGAGATGATAGCTGGCGATGGCGACGAGATCTGGTGGCCAGATTGATAAGGAAGTCCTCTTGCACAGGGAAGAATTGAGGAACTTCATAGATTCGCTGCTAGATGACGCTAGGTGGGTCATGGAAGATATATATCTAGAACAGACTCACAAATAACATAAGAGACATAACCAACAAGGAGAAATTAGAAGATCACTGTTGGGTTGTGCTAACAGCTGGTTGATTATTTGCTTAATTGTTATTTTTTTTAATGAGAAGTGAAGTATTTCTAACGCCTGTTGGACGGTGATATTATTTTAATATGTGATTATTGGATTTTTACATAATCACTTTACGGATCATACGTAAATACCTAGGGATATTTGTTGATTTAATTTTTTAATTATTAATCTATTAATAAATTAATTCGTTAGTTTTTGTAACCACGTCTTGCTGATTTATTTAAATTACTAGCTGAAGTACCCGTTCTTCGAAAGGCTTTTAGTATTTACTGGCCTAAATCATTAATATATATAATCACACATTCCTAATGTAGTTATGTTATTTCCATGTTATCAACTACATGTGTAGACTATATGCATTTTCACTCACCAAATTATTAATCAGAGGTAGGAAAGTGAAAATCCTTAGCCTGCTTTCAGTCGACCGACCGGGTCAGGGAATGGAATGAATGAAATCCCCATCTAACAGCGAGGATATGAACTGTGCCAGCTGCCGATGCCTGTCTCACTCCCCTGGGGCAATGATTAAATGAATGACGCTTGAAATGAAATAATAGTGGGGATTGATGCTGGAATGAAATTGTGACAGGGAAAACCGGAGTACCCGGAGAAAAGCCTGTTGCCTCCGCTTTGTAGGTGAGAATGTGCATTTAAATATTGGAAATACACATCAGCTTCTATGTAGTAAAAGTTAAATAACCTGTCTTAAATATTGGACACCTATCGTTTAACGTCTTCATACTATATTTAAACATATAAACATTATGCTAAAAATATATCAAACTTGATAGCAATTATCATATCCGCAATAAGTAATATCGCAGAAAGTGCGTACCATGTCATGATAACTAATGTTTGGTGCTTTTCAGTCGGTCAACACGAATGTACCCAAATAGAGCTGGGTTATGCCCTGATCCTGAAATAAATTACATAAGATTAATAAATAATTAATAAATCCTAGTGTATTTATTAATCTTATGTAATTTATTTCAGGATCTGGGCATAACCCAGCTCTATTTGGGTACATTCGTGTTGACCGACTGAAAAGCACCAAACTTTTGTTTACTTAGGCAATACTGAAAAATGGCTTCAAACCTCACTATGTCATGATAAAGAGTAACAGTAACGGAACAAACTTCAATCATCCCAAGTAATAATAAAAAAACAAATTAATTACAGATTTTTTTTCTAAGTTTATGCCGTGACTTGTGCGAGAATACGCCCAGTAACTCCGAGATGGTTCATCAGTGGGCCTTGTGGTCTATTTGCGGACTACCAAAGGAGTAGCAAACTGTGCGATACCTCAATTCTTATTTAGAACACCTCAGCCACTTTACTGCGAGTGCTAAAGGTTAAAACAGACTTTCACCTCCCTATAAAGGCTTCCAAAATGATTGTATATTCAATTTCAGGGCCAAGCAATTAAAACTCAGCAACTTTTCTAGGTTTACGCCGTCCTTCGTGCGGGTTTTTTAATTGGCCGCTAAAGTCAAATTACCTACTTTATTGAAATAAATTTGCCCAGGTCTGCAGTAAGATTAATATGTACACTAAATAAACTAATGTGACAGTAGATAGTCTTCGACACATTCGTCTGTGAATTTGGGTTTCTGATCATGGTAAAAAACGACAAATAGCAGATAAATATTGGCCAACTGAAATATTCATTTAAAGAAAAACAAATCGATAAAAAGGATGAAAGCATACCGTGCAAAGTAGAAAGCCCTATAACATTGTGAAACAACGTAAAGATCCAAATACTCACATACAATAACCGGCACAAAGAGTATGAAATTAGACTCAAAATCACGTCTAGTTTCGGACCCAACAAACTACCTCTACAAATAAAACAGCTCATGTAGAGACCAACATAGACTAACATTGTTCGGCGTTGACCGTGTTTTATAAGAGATATTTACGTTTTACTCCCTAACCGTTGGAGATACACGAAAATTGATAAGGATCTTTCGGATAGAAAATTAAATTCTAAAGCTCGTAGTGCCATCAAAAGTTGATATTTCTTAGCGTTCTCTTTTTATTTGAATTGGAAATATGAAAATAGTCGCCATTTTTAAATATTGCAAAACATCTAAATCAAAAGTAGCCTATATGTAAGCCTGGTAAATCAGCTACGTCCATGCAAAATTTCATTTAAATCGAACCAGTGGTTCTTGTGTTATTGAGTAACACACAGACAGACAGAAAGACACACACCATCTAATTTTTAGCCTATTTTCAATTTTGAAAAATAGGCTTATGAGATCACCTTTTGTCCGTGTGTGTGAGGTGTGTGTGTGTGTCCCTAATAAAATCTAAACGGCAAGAGCGATTTCAATGAAACTCGGTAAGTTCTTATCACTATTCCGGACAACCTCGACCGTGCCCTTCAAATTTTGTTACATCTCACCAATCCAACATGGCGGTTGGGCGAAATATTTCACCAGCATTCAATATCACCGAAACTATTACCGATATCACCCTGGAATTTTGTACGGTGATAAAGGGAACTACTAAAAGTTCACCTATGTGACTTTTGAAAACCTGGTAACTACAAAACCAACATGGCGGCCAAGCGAATGTTTAATAGACGATTCTCGCGATTTAACCAACCAAACGCAATAAAACTTGGTACAGTATATGTTTACACACATTGTAATGCACCGACATCAAACTTCGTTCAATTGTTTATATAACCCCAAGATGGCGGCTGTGCAAAATATTTCACCGGCATTATATACCTCTGAAACTATTACCGGTATCACCCTGAAATTTTGTACGGAGATGAAGGGTACTGCTGGAAGTTCATCAATGAGACTTTCAAAATCCGGTTAACTACAAACTGAACATGGCGGCCAAGCGAAGTTGGATTTTTAAAATAGACTTTACTCGCGATTTAATAACCCAAACGCAGTGACACATGGTACAGCAAATGGTTATACACATTGTAATGCAATGGTATCTAATTTAGTTCAATTGTTTACATAACCTCAAGATGTCGGCTGTGCGAATTTTAAAATTTAGTTTGTATTTCTTGTGTCGTAATCATGCGATCGAAGTGAAAGTTTAAATAATGAACTTACGCAATAATTTTCCTTTAATGGTACATGACTCTATGGCCTATACATATAACAATCCAACATGGCGACCATCCGAAATATTAGACGGTTCTCAATATCTACGGATCTATTACAGCAATCAAACTGAAATTTTGTATGTTGATAGAGGCAGTTAACATAAGTAGGATATATGAAAATAGGCTGTATAGTTCTTCACGGAACTACTTGTTATATATTAGTATGATGATGGAAATATGAAATTTTTAAACCAAAGGGTGTAGTGACGTCACAATTGTGGGTTTTACTCGCTAACCGCTGGAGATACACGAAAATGGATAAGGACCTTTCGGATAGAAAATTAAATTCTAAAGCTCGTAGTGCCATCAAAAGTTTGCTATTTCTTAGCGTTCTCTTTTTATTTGAAATGGAAGTATGAAAATAGTCGCCATTTCTAAATAGTGCAAAACATCGAAATCAAAAGTAGCCTATATGTAAGCCTGGTAAATCATCTACGTCCACGCAAAATTTCATTTAAATCGAACAAGTGGTTCTTGTGTTATTGAGTAACACACAGACAGACAGAAAGACACACACCATCTCATTTTTATATATTAGTGTGATGGAGAAGGATTATGTGTTGGTGCATTTAAGGTTTTATTGAACCACTAGTTACGCCCACTTAACCGAGAATGGTAAGTTTCTCGAGCTCTTCGTTTATTCAGTTTATCCACCCATTTTGCTTCACCAAAACATGATCTTAGGAAGTGTGCATCCCCCATTTAGCTATTGTTGGTAGGATTTCCAGGTTTATTAGCCGGGAACCTCGAGATTCTGCAGTCCAGTTGATCTTCCGATACGACAAGCAGCTCAAATGGTTTAAACGGGCACACATTAAATGGCAGCCCATCGTTTAGGCTCGAACTGTGGTTCGTAGGGACGTATTTCGTGATGTCAGGCACGATTAGGCTTGTTGAGGCTTAATTAGGCGTGTTTGGGTGCAATTGTTTTAATTTTGAATGATTAGATTGAAAGAAATCCTGAGTAAGGAGGAATAAATCGAGAAACAGAAAGCTGACTTATAATCTAAATTTTTTGGTTTGATAATCCAGTTGTTGACATTTCAGTCTCAGTCATTTAACGTTAAGGATTAAAATTAATTAATTGTAATAGAATTAGGGCTTCATAATTTAAATGAATCATGAAATGAATTACTATATGGATTAGTGTAAGTATGGTAAACAATAAAATTACCAAATATTAAGTTGAAAATGGTTGCTCTATGGTATTGTTACGTGCCACCCCCCTAGTGGCACTTTTGTTAACTGGATTACGGTGGGGTACAAAGCACAACACCAATTACTGCTTAAAGAAATAATTAACTTTATTGTGGCCAGAAAATTACACTATTCAGCAAATACAAGCAATTAGGAGCCTTCTCCAGTTTCCTCAAAACTCTTCCTTATGCGCTCTTGGCCCCTTTCACTTGCAACAGACCACAGAAGTTAATCCGTCCTAATGAGTACGGTGGCCTTGACAGAAACTACCTGTTCCTCTCATTTATGTTCTCCGACCACAATTACTTACGATCACTTGCTGCAGGCTATTTCGCTGTCCACAAGCTGGGAGAAACAATGTCACAGGATTTCGTAACTCGCACAGCACTTCGTCACCACACTTCTGTCGCACAAGATAATCGCTCGCACTAGCTCGTAAAACACAACGACAACTGCTTCACGGGTCACTCTTATATAGCAGGCCGGTGACTCAATAAATGGTTCTAGATCCATCCAGAGTCCACGGCTTCTCGAGGTTTCCACCGCTGGTCCAGTCACGAATCTTCTGGACTATCCCTTTGTCTGTAGTAGCCCTGTTGCATAAGGCGCGCGCAATACAGGAGGCAAGCCACAGCCCAGCCCCTGGGGCAGTTGTGCCTCAAGCGGCGAGCGATGACACAAACTCACAGCCGTAACACCACCCCCTTCCTAAAAAGGCTGATCGTCCCGATCAATCATTGGTCCGTCTGTGTCCCTCCGTAGGCTGCCAGGCGATCTCGATGCACGATCTTCATCTTCGCCCTCGGGCTCCGCTGGATCCTGTAGACGACATCGTTGATCCGTTTCACGACTCGGTACGGGCCCTCCCAGGACTTCTGCAGTTTGGGTGACAGGCCTTTCTTCCGTAATGGGTTGAAGAGCCAGACCAGGTCGTCCTCGTGGAATCCGCCGGCATCCGTCTGCTGGTCGTATCGGGTCTTCATTCTGTCGGTCTCGATCCGCAGTTTCCTCCTCGCGAACGCGTGCACGTCCTCCAGTTGGTCGACCAGTTCTTGACAATACTGGCTTACCGGGATCGGATCATTCCCAGGTCGGCCAAAGGCAAGATCGACAGGTAGACGGAGCTCCCTCCCAAACATGGCCCGGGCTGGTGTGCACCCGGTGGCTTCATGCACGGCGGCGCGGTAGGCCAGGAGAAATAGTGGAAGATGTTTGTCCCAATCCCTCTGGTGCTCGCTGACGACTATTCGAAGATGGTTCTCGATGGTGCGATTGAATCGCTCTACCATCCCGTTGGACTGAGGGTGTAGTGGCGTTGTCCTTGTCTTCCGGATTCCCAGCAGCTGGCATAGGTTCTGGAACACCTGCGACTCGAAGTTCCTCCCTTGGTCGGAGTGCAGCTCCAGGGGTACTCCGTACCGGCTGACGAATTCCTTCACCAGGGTCTCTGCAATCGTCGCGGCTTCTTGGTTAGGGAGCGCATACGCCTCCGGCCATTTGGTAAAGTAGTCGCTGACGACTAATATGTAGCGGTTCCCTGTCTCGCTTAACGGGAATGGCCCAGCAACATCGATGGCCACTCTCTCCATGGGGCCGCCCACGTTGTAGGTCTTCAGTGGACCCCGTCGTCTTCGTCCTGGGCCCTTGCTGGCTGCGCAATCGTGGCACCTCGCGCAGTGGTTCTCCACGTCTGTTCGGCATCCGATCCAGTAGAACCGCTCTCTCAGCTTCTCCAGGGTCTTCTTTATCCCTAGGTGTCCACCAGAAGATCCTCCATGAACTTCCTTCAGGACTTCCTCCGTCATAGCCTTTGGAACGACGACTTGTTCCCGAGATGTCTTCCCGTCGGTGCTCTCCCAGGTACGGCAGATGAGGCCATCCCTTACAATCAGCGAGTCCCACTGTGCCCAGTAGGACTTAAACTTTGGGCTGCAGTCACTCACAATGTTCCACCCGGGTCTGGGGACACAGGCCCTCTTCCATTCGGCTATCAGTCCCAGGTCATCATCCTCTGCTTGTGCCCGCGTGAAAGATTCGCGGCTCCAGTTCCCTTGAAGTTCCACAGTAGTCCGTCGGCACAGTATCCCGGTGTTCTCCTCCCTTCGGGCACAGAAGGTGCAGTCTTCGGGGCACGGTCTTCGTGACAGGGCGTCGGCGTTAGAATGCAGTTGGCCTTTCCTGTGCTGAATCTCAAAGTTGTACTGTTGAAGTCTCTCTAACCACCGCGCGAGTTGACCCTCGGGCTGCTTGAAGTTCAGGAGCCACCGCAGGGATGCATGGTCGGTCCTGATGAGAAATTCTTGCCCGTACAGGTACTTGTGGAAGTGTTCAATGGTCTTCACGATGGCGAGCAGCTCCTTCCTGGTGACGCAGTAGTTCCTTTCTGGCTTTGACAAGGCCTTGCTGAAGTAGGCCACTACTCTCTCCTCGCCGTCCACTACTTGCGACAGGATCCCCCCTATGCCAAAGTCGCTGGCATCGGTATCGACGATGAACCTTGTTCCAGGTCTGGGGTAGGCCAGAATAGGCGCGGTGCACAGAGCCTGCTTGAGTTGTTCGAAGGCACTGTGGCATTCTGCTGTCCACGTGAAGAGTTGGTCCTTCTCAGTCAGTCGATGTAAAGGTTTGGCGATGTCGGCGAATCCTCTCACGAAGCGACGATAATAAGTGCAGAGTCCCAGGAAGCTTCGTAGTTGCGACTTGTCCTTCGGAACTGGCCACTCCCTCACAGCTGCGGTCTTCTCTGGGTCGGTGCGCACCCCTTCTTCGGAGACGATATGCCCAAGGTACTGGACCCGCTTCTGGAAGAGCTGACACTTCTTGGGGCTCAACTTCAGCTGGGCAGCCCGTAGCTTCAACAAGATCTCCTTCAGGTTGCTGTAGTGCTCCTCGAAGCTCCTCCCCAGAACGATGACGTCGTCTAGGTATACCAGGCAGGTCTTCCAGTGTAGACCCCTCAGAATGGACTCCATTAGCCTTTCGAAGGTTGCAGGGGCGTTGCACAGACCGAATGGCATGACGGTGAACTGCCAGAGCCCGCTGCCCACAGAGAACGCCGTTTTCTCGCGGTCCTTAGGGTGGACCTCCACCTGCCAGTAGCCACTCTTCAAATCCAAGGTGGAGAACCATCTTGATCCTGATATGGTGTCCAGCGTGTCGTCGATCCGGGGTAGAGGGTAGCTGTCCTTTTTCGTGACGTCGTTCACCCGCCTGTAGTCCACGCAGAACCTGGTGGAACCGTCCTTCTTCTTCACTAGCACGACCGGAGAACTCCAAGGACTATGTGATGGCTCGATCACCCCTTGCTCCTTCATCTCTTCTACCATCCGGTCGACTTCGGCTTGCTTGGCGAGCGGGACACGTCGGAATGGGGCCCTAATCGGTGCGCTGTCCCCAACGTCGATTCTGTGCTGGACCAAGCTTGTCCTGCCGAAGTCTTTGCTCCCCAAGGAGAAGACATCCTGGAATTCGCGTAGCAGGTCCTGAAGTTGGCGTGATTGCTCTTCGTCTAGATGGTCCTGGGATCCTTGGTACAGCTTCTGGAGTTCTTCTGGCAGGGCGCGTCTTCTTCGGTTGTCCGTCTGCAGGTGTCCGTCCGTCGTATCTGTGATGCGGGCAATCCAGGTAACGGGCTCGCAGACTCCTAGGTTGGTGTCCCGGTGAACCGTAATGTCGTAGTCGTTCAGGTTGGACAGGCGGACGTACGGCCGAGACGTCGTGTTGATGAGAGTCTTGGCAACTAGCAATCCTTTTGTCTGGATGTCCTCATATTTTGGCTCGATGACAGCCGCCACACCCTCAGCAGTTCCGTCGACAATTACGGCAGCGCTGACTTCCGTCCTGGCGGGAACGATGACGTCCTCTCTCAGCCTTACTCGTCGTGCGGCGACGGCCTCGTGTGCTGGTTGCAAAGCAAGTTCCTCACTTCCGAAGTGCAGAGTGTTGGTACTCAGATCCAAGATGATGTTG
Organism: Meconema thalassinum; assembly: GCA_946902985.2. Classification (NCBI taxonomy): domain Eukaryota; kingdom Metazoa; phylum Arthropoda; class Insecta; order Orthoptera; family Tettigoniidae; genus Meconema; species Meconema thalassinum. The sequence continues at coordinate 156,347,724 of OX336388.2, read as the reverse complement.
TTCTGGTCCAGGAAGTCCAGTCCGATGATCACTTCATTTGATACGTCAGCCACAAGTACTGGATGCTTTATCGCCCGTCGACCAATGACGAACTCCAGTGATGCTTCGCCATGTACCGGTGCGGTCTCTCCGGTCGCGGTTATTAGCTGGAGGTTCCTTTGTGTGGGTTGCACTCTCCACTTCGGGATCACGGTGGGGCTGACGATGGTCCTCGATGCTCCCGTGTCGATTAGCATGGGCCAGCTCACTCCGTTGATAACTCCGTCGACCATCAGGCTGCTATTGTCCCTCCGTAACTTCGTCACACGGACTTGGACTGTCGGGGCTTGACGACTGTCACAAGCCAACCTTTGCCCCCCAAGGCTGGCTAATACTCGTTTCCCTGGGCCGCGCGGTTTTCAGACGACTGACTTCCCGTCGGATACCCTCGGCGGCGGCGATCACCGCAGTCCTTGCTCAGGTGGCCTTTCTTACCGCAGGTCCAGCAGGTCGGTAGTCCTCTTCCGGGCCGCCTCTCCGGTTGTCTTCCGGCTGTGTCGTTGCTGGTAGTGCCGCGACTATCGAAGAAACGGCTTAGCGCCTCCATCAATTCGTCGGCCAGGGGCTTGGTCTCGTTGGGTTTTGCTGGTTCGTCAACGTCCACTTGACGCACCCGCGCGTGCATTCTAGATGCCTGTTTCGCCGTCTCAAACTCAAGTGCGTGGCTCAGCGCATCTGCCAGGGTCCTATTGCGCGCGAGTCGCAGCGCCTGTTGAGTGTCCGAGTCCCGTAGTCCGTCGGTGAAGGTTTGCGTCGCAATCTGCTCCAGAAAGTCGGCCGGCGCTGTTGGGTAGGCTAGCCTTACGAGGCGTGCGATGTCCATCTCGAAATCCTGCAGGGTTTCCGTGTTCTTTTGTACCCGGGTCCGGAGCTGCATCTGGTAGGTCTGCTGAAGATGGCTATCCCCATATCTGGACTCCATATGTGCGATTAGTGAAGCGTAGTCCTGGGATCCGGTCGGGATGGCCTGAAGGACGTTAAGGGCATCCCCTCTCAGCGCTACAATGAGAGCTGTAGCCTTTTCCGTGCTGTTCCAGTTGTTTATGGAACAGGCTGCCTCGAACTGACGTAAATAGGTGCTCCACGGGACCTTTCCGTCGAAGGTTGGGGGCGTCACTCTGCTCTGTCCCGTTCCTGGTGTCCCCGGTGTACCTGTGGGCGGGCGTCGGCGCAGCTCGGCAACTTCCTCTTGAAGAGCGTTGACTTTCTCTTCCACCCCCGTGAGTGGGCGTTGGCGCAGTTCGGCTACTTCCTCTTGTAGGGCTTTGACTCTCTCATTCACCCCGGTCGGCGGGCGTCGGCGCAGCTCGGCGACTTCCTCTTGTAGGGCTTTGAATCTATCTTCCATCCCTGTCGGCGGGTGTCGGCGCAGCTCAGCAAATTCCTTTTGTAGAGCGTTAAATCTCTCTTCCACCCCCGTCAGCGGGCGTCGGCGTAGCTCAGCAACTTCTTCTTTTAAGGCGTCGAACTTCTTTTCCACTGCCGTGACTTCCTCACGCAGACCCAGTTCTAATTTCTTCAAGTCCTGTGCTAACTTATTCTGCCCGTCTTCCATCTTCTTCTGGCCGTCCTCTATCTTCTTGGTTAAATTCTTCTGGCCATCTTCTAATTTAGCAGTTAGGTCCTCGGCTAACTTCTTCTGGCCGTCCTCCATCTTCTTCTGGCCGTCCTCCATCTTCTTCAGGTCCTCCGCTAACTTATTTTGACCGTCTTCCATCTTCTTCTGGCCGTCTTCTAATTTGCAAGTTAGCTCCTTGGTTAAATTCTTCTGGCCATCTTCTAATTTAGCAGTTAGGTCCTCGGCTAACTTCTTCTGGCCGTCCTCCATCTTCTTCTGGCCGTCCTCCATCTTCTTCAGGTCCTCCGCTAACTTATTTTGACCGTCTTCCATCTTCTTCTGGCCGTCTTCTAATTTGCAAGTTAGCTCCTTGGTTAAATTCTTCTGGCCGTCTTCTATGCCATTTAACTTTTCTAGCAATGCTGCCAATTGCGCCTCCATTTTAGTTGTTTGCCGTGTAAAGGGCATGCACTCACAGGAAATTTTTTAAAAAATTTACCTGCTCGGGTTTTGAAACCAGGACCGTCAGGTGTTGTGCTTGAGTTCGTAATCCCACTTCTGACACCAGTTGTTACGTGCCACCCCCCTAGTGGCACTTTTGTTAACTGGATTACGGTGGGGTACAAAGCACAACACCAATTACTGCTTAAAGAAATAATTAACTTTATTGTGGCCAGAAAATTACACTATTCAGCAAATACAAGCAATTAGGAGCCTTCTCCAGTTTCCTCAAAACTCTTCCTTATGCGCTCTTGGCCCCTTTCACTTGCAACAGACCACAGAAGTTAATCCGTCCTAATGAGTACGGTGGCCTTGACAGAAACTACCTGTTCCTCTCATTTATGTTCTCCGACCACAATTACTTACGATCACTTGCTGCAGGCTATTTCGCTGTCCACAAGCTGGGAGAAACAATGTCACAGGATTTCGTAACTCGCACAGCACTTCGTCACCACACTTCTGTCGCACAAGATAATCGCTCGCACTAGCTCGTAAAACACAACGACAACTGCTTCACGGGTCACTCTTATATAGCAGGCCGGTGACTCAATAAATGGTTCTAGATCCATCCAGAGTCCACGGCTTCTCGAGGTTTCCACCGCTGGTCCAGTCACGAATCTTCTGGACTATCCCTTTGTCTGTAGTAGCCCTGTTGCATAAGGCGCGCGCAATACAGGAGGCAAGCCACAGCCCAGCCCCTGGGGCAGTTGTGCCTCAAGCGGCGAGCGATGACACACACTCACAGCCGTAACAGTATTCTAGTTCTGCAGTGTATATCATGTTCCCGTAGCAGTTGATATATTTGTAATTGTTGCAATGGCAATGAAGATCGAAGAGGTGTATAAGATGTTTTCAGATGTTTAGGATAAGATGAACAATCTGACAAAAGATGTGGTAGGTGTTCGCACGTACACCCAGAAAGGTTTTAAAAATGCTAAAGAGGACGCCGAAAAGAAATTTAAGTCTGTTAGAGAAGAAGCAGAAGGAATAGGGATGATATTAAAGAATCTGTAATTGAAAGTGTTAAGGCAGAAGTAGATGCAGTTAAAGAAAGCGTTAGGGACACTATAGTAGAAAACATTGTTGACACTGTAAAAGAAAGCGTTAATGACAGTATCAAACAAGAGTTAGATGAAGTACAAGAGTCTTTGGAGAAATTACAAAGTAGTGCTACTTCCGTTAGCAGCGATGTTAATAAATTGCAAGCTAGTTCTACACAAATCACAAACACAGTCGACAAGATACAGGGAAATGTTGACAAGATGCAGGGAAATGTTGACAAAATACAGGATGAGGCTTTGTTACTCAAAGAAAGAGTTATCAAAATTCAGAACAACACCATTGATGTACAAACTAGACTAGGTAGTGTAGAGTCTAACACAGAACAAGTTCAATCTAGATTAGGCACAATATAGACTAGTACAGAACAAGTTCAATCTAGATTAGGCATAATAGAGTCTAACATGCAACACAAGTTTAAAGAATTAGAAACAAGTAATGAGAATTTCCAGACTGAAATCAGAAAAGAATGGGAACTCAACAAACAACAAGCTGAGGGAAAAGCATCACAAACTAACACGAGTTTATCAGAACTTAAAAGTGTTGTTGACAGTTTAAGAACACAAGTACAGGATCACATTAAATTGTTGAAAAATGGCATTGATGTAGATGTGGAGAAAATTGTCAAAAAAAGTTTGGAGGTGTTGAAAGATGATTGTAAGAAACTCAGTTCCGATCATGTTTCAAGCATCAAACGAGATATGGAAAAGAAAATAGTTTCAACTGAAGCTAAATTAAACTAGGATGTTTCTGATGCAAGGGAGGATTTAATTAAAAGAATCAATCTTGAACAGATAACTCAAAGTGATGATATGTCAGGAGTTAGAGCAGATCGAGAAATGGATGAAACTAAATCTTTAGGAACCAAAGTGGATCGGATGGATAATGATTTGAGAGCTGATAGGGAAAGGAGGTTCACAGAGCTTGAGGACATTAAAATGAGCATTCAAAATATTAACTTAGGCGATGCATTAACGGCAGAAGCTATTAAGATTTAATTAAAGGACGAACTTAGGAAAGATATTCAGGAATGCATAGGAAATCCGTTCGAGACCGAAAACGAAGTAAAGGAAACAAATCAAGCTAGAATGACACGATTAGAAGATGAAATTAGAGACGTTCGGACAAAACAAACTCCGATAGGACTGTCGATGCAACAAGATCTAGAAATAGGCGAGAATGATTTAGGAGTAGGAAGTCTAAGACAGGTATACCCTTCGAACAGAGAATCTAACGTCACTATCATTAGAAATTTTGAAGAAAAACTACAAAAATTTAATGATTAGGATGGTCTTACACCAATTGAGTTTGTTAGGCATCTCCGTGATTATTTCTTTGAAAATCAGATATCTCAAGACAGAGAAATGCGTATCGTAGAACGCTACCTCGAGGGATCACCTTTGGAGTGGTAATGCGCGTTTAGGTGTACGTTCGGAGACTTTGAGGAATTTGCCGAAGCTCTAATCAAACGATATTGGAGTGTGGAAAGACAGCAAAAATTGAGAGCAGAGGTTTACTCAAAGAAATATTTAGGTACTCTCCCAACTATGTATGCTGACTTCTTTAAAACGCAGTTAGCGAATCTACGTTACCTTCAACCCCCTTTGACACAAACGGAATTAATAGAAGGTATTTCTAGGCAACTTCCAGTCGATGTCAGACGTAATCTAATATTGTCAGGAGTCAACGATCTCGCTAAGATGGATGAATTACTTCGTAGACTTGACTACACAAGCTCCATGCCTAATGTGATTCCTAGAAACAGGCAGGACAGTAGAGAGGTGAATACGATAGTCATAGATCAGTCCCTACAAACAGATGAAATAACGATCCAAATTCAGAATAGACTAGGTCCTGATAGGAACTATTACTTTGGAGATAGACTGTATGAACCAAGATACCGCAGATTCAGAGAATGTAGACCTTAACAGCAACAGGAACGTAGAAATGGAGAAAATAACAGAAGGACAGGTTATTTCCGCAACAACAACAACAACTACAATAACAACAATTATAGGAATTATACTCGAATCAACAAAATGATCAGAACAATCGGAACAATAGAGGTTATAGCCGCTATAAAAACTATAACGATGACGTATTTTCTAGACAGCAGTATAATGAGAGGTATCGTGAAGGTCAGGAGTACATTAAAAAAGCTAACCAGGGAAATACAACTCGAGATTCCAGAGATAACAACAGGAGTGAAGTTGACCCTAAACCAGGCACTAGTCAACAGGGAAGAGCTGAGGAAACAGCCCCTGAAAAAAAAAACAATTACGAAGCGCAATTAAATGAAGATCACTTGTCTTATCACGATGTCACGATTAATGAGATTTACCAGGTTACTGACGAAGATCTACCGTTTGAGGAAGAAATTTCAAGAGAGGAAAAAAAACAGAATTACCCATTATAAATATTCATGTGGAAGAGGAGCAATGCAGATCTTAGGTTGATACCGGCGCAGTAGTTTCGATTTTGTCCGAGGAATGCTATTTGAGGCTTTCGAAAAGCAATAGTATGACGAATTTGCCAGCTTCGACAGTAAAGGTGAGGGGGTATCTTTCAGGATAAGACGGTCAAATGTAAAGTACAAGTATTGTTGAATTTCAAGATTAACGAGAGAGAATATCTTTATTGTGGTACAGAAAATAAATTTTGATATGATTTTGGGAATAGATTTTATTGGAAAGGTAGGAGCAGTCATCGATTTGAAGAATCGAGGTATTAGATTTTGTGAGAATAATTTGGAAATGAAGAATTTTGAAGAACAGGAAATGAGTACAGATCTAGATAAAGATTATAGAGAGGTTATTTTAGAGAATATTGTGAATTAAGTGGAAGGAGAAAGAGAACATTACACTCAAGCAATTGAAGGGTTCGAAGAAATCCAAGAAGAATTTGAAGATTTGATAATTGAACTTAAAGATATTTTTGATGAGAAACCAGGTCTAATTAAAGATTTCCAGTATCGTATTCGATTGACTAATTAAACGCCTTACCAGAAAAATATATACCCTATTCCTGGAAAATATTACGAGGAGGTGAAAGGAATTATTAGAAGAATGGAAGAGGATGAAATTATTAGAAAGCAATCATCAACCTACATTAATCCTATAACCTCTGTGAAGAAAAGCAATGGACAACTACGTTTATGCCTCGATGCAAGAAGTATCAACTCATTGATTTTGCCGGGAACAGATAGACCACCAAGGATTCGAGATTTATTAAGAAGATTTAAAGGAAAGTCATGTTTCAGCGTACTGGACCTCACAGCTTCCTTTTATCAGATAGAACTTACAGAAGCTAGTAGACAATATACTAGGTTCTTGTTCGACCAATCTAGCTACGTATTCTTGAGATTACCTTTTGGTATTGTCAACAGTGGACCAGCTTTAATAAGAGCTTTGGACAGTAAGCTTAGCGACGAGTTGAAGTAAAACACAATTTGCTACATTGACGATCTCATCATTTCATCCGAGAATGAAAAGGAACATTTGGAACATTTAAGGAAATTGTTTTTGGATTTAAGAGAAGCCAAGATTAAAGTCAATTTTGACAGGTGCCACTTTTTGAAGGAAAGGATAAATTTCTTGGGTCACACCATTGATCAGTTTGGCTACCATCCGAATGAGAAGAATGTAGAAGCTATTGTTCGATTCCCAAGACCTACTAAAGTGAAATAAGTCCGAGAATTTGTAGCCATGTGCCAATTCTTGAGTACTCACTGTAGCTGATACTCTGAGATCATGGCACCATTGTATGACCTACTTAAGAAGAATAATAGATGGAACTGGGGTCCCGCCGCAGAAGAGGCATTTGAAAACCAAAGGAAATGCTCAGAAATAATATTAAATTAGAGTATCCAGAGTTCGACCGTATATTCTATTTAGAATCGGATGCGTCGAGTGTGGGAATCAGCGCTATATTATATCACAAAGATGAGGGCGGAAACAAGCATTACATTGGATTCTGTAGTAGGAAATTGAGGAAACATGAGGAAAATTACTTTACCACTGAATTGGAAGCGCTAGCTTTTGTAACGGCGTTGCAGCAATGGAAGAAAGTCCTGCTGGGACATCAAATTGTCATTCTCGCTGACCATAAAGCTCACCAGTTCATGATGCAGTCGAATTTATCCAGCGATCGATTAACGAGATGGACTCTGTTTGTTCAGCAGTTTAATGCGACCATAATCCACCAACCTGGGAAGGATAACCTTTTAGCTGACGCTTTATCGCGCAATCCAGTAGAGAACATCCAGATAATTGCGATACGGTTGGAGCTTCAAGACCAAGAGGCTTTGGCTAAATTCGAAAGGATTAATGTACCACAGAAAAGATGCACTCCAGTAAGGATCATGTATCGTTTCTTGAAAGGTTATATGGATAATGCTGATCCAGACTATGAGAAGGTCCGTAGACGATCGAATCGATATATTTTGTCAGGAGACATTGTTTGCAAGTTTGTCGATAAGGAGAAGACAAAAGTTAGGGTTATGGTTCCTCCTACTTTAGTAAAACCTTTGGTTTGGTTGACGCACCACAGCATAGGCCACGGTGGTTTGGACAAGACTGTCAATACAGTACAAGAAATGTTCTATTGGAAGACGATGAGAAATTCAGTGGCTGAAATCATTCGAACTTGTGACAAATGTCAGAAAGGGAAAGGAAAGACCTAGATCCATTATTCCGTCGTAACCCCTCGAACTGTTCCCTTGTGACATTTTTGGTCCGTGTCCCAAGGAATATAGAGGAAATCAGTTTGTATTAGTAACAATAGACGTATTTTCAAAATTGGTATCATTGGATCCGATCCAGAAAGCTACGACAAGGCAGGTTTTGAACAGAATTGAGAAATCAGTAATTCCGAAGGCAGGAAAGCCGGAATTTCTCTTAATTGACCATGGACCTCAGTTTACGTCTATGGGATTTCAGGAAGCCATGGGAAGGCTAGACTTCAAGCATAAATTATCTAGTGTGCGATGTCCACAGACGAATCCCAGTGAAAGAATTATGTCGGAATTTGCTAAATACTGTAGGATTTTTGTCCTAATGATCATCGAAGTTGGGTTAGATTCGTTCCCATCCTTGAAGAATGTATAAACACTACGTTTCATGAGAGTTCAGCAGATGTTCCGCTGATGCTCCATTTTGATAGGAAGCCAGAGAGTCCTTGGAAGAATTTGTTTGACTCCATACCCAAAGATCCAGAAATTCCGAGAAGAGAAAGGATCGAGAAAGCCAAGGATAACTTAAGGAAAGCAGCAGACAACCGTATTAAGCGAATACTTGGGAAACGATTCAGTGCACCCTTCAACGTCGGAGATTTAGTCCTGATAAGAGATCCAACGAAAGCTGATGAAGCTCAGAATATATACACGAAATTTCCGATTGTATATATGGGTCCATTTAGAGTAGGCACTGTTTTTGGAAACAATTGTTATGAAATTTTGGAGATCGACAGCGATATTTCTGTGGGAAGATTCAATGCTAAGAATCTGAAGAAATTTTATGAGTGATTGGACTAACAGATGAATTTAGAATTCTATTTCAAGGATTGTTTATGTAACCTGAATAAAAGCATTGGCCACGCTTTGATTCAAGCGTTCATGGGAAAATGAACTCGAATTCTAAATGATTCAGGATGGACAGGATGCTATTTTGGATGTTTTGGTGAAATTTGGAGAAGATTGCAGTATTTTTGGAGGAATTACGATATTTTTAAAATTTTATTATAAAGGGAAGCTTCAGATTGTGTTTGACGACAGTAAAATGGCAATCGAAGCCGCTGTTAGACAATCCTGTGTCGTAATTTTGCTTGGCCGCTCATAGCAACGTGCAGAGTTGGAAGAGAAATGCGCTGATTGGCTAATCTAATTTCTAGAAACACGGAGGAAGGAGAAGTTGAGCGCGCCTAATGAGAAGCTTCATCGATAATACATACTGCCATTTATTAAAGAAGAGAGAATCTGCACAGTTAAAACTATTGAGAGGATCTAAATTAAAAGGAACTACGTTAGTCACTCAGGGATGGAAGTCTGAGATCCCTGTAGAAAGATATAAGTAACGAATGGTTTACCGCTCATTCCTGATGAGGCGCCATTCGATTGGTTTTGATGGGCGTGGTGACGCGCATCAAATCGCGGTCTTTGTGTAGCAGCAGTGGTAGAGGTTGGACCTGCGATACTCTGGGTCCCGAAACCAGCGTGTGTATGATCGGGGTCTCACGCGAACAAAGGACGGTGAGGAGGTCGGTTCCGCCGGTCAAAGTACAACATGGGAAGTCCGCTGATGATGTGGGAAACGGAAAGTCGTTATAATATCAGTTCTTGTGTGAAACCAATATCGAGAGTTAGACTAAACTAAAGAGAAACATCATGTGTATATTTCGTAAAAGTCTCAGGAAGATATATGAAAGAATAAGATAGTTTCCTTTGTTGAAGGCATTCACGTTATTCAAGCACGTTTCACATTGTGCGTGGCAGCATTGCAAGCGCTCTGCAGTGAGATTAATAGCGAGTACAGGCGATGGCCCGTTGCGTGTTTGCTCAGGCACATTTGAAGGACAGCGGCGCACAATTATAGCAAGTTTCTGCTCAGTGATAAACTTTTTGTCGAGATGTTCGATATGCAAGCGTTAAGGGGAATAATTAACATTGTGTTTAACGCATTTGTGATCAGGAACTAAGCCAGGTTATGCGCAGGGAACGTGATATTACATTGTCAGTCTAGAATATCAGGCAACCGATATTAACCATAAAATTCAAGATGAGGAGTAACTATTGCGCAGTTTCAGTCCAACTTTGCGAGACGGAACTTGAATGTCGCGTCATGGCTAGATACTATCAAACCCGAACTGAAGTAGTTTGTCACACTTCAAGACTTGGAGGTTAGTGCGGCGTTGCTGATCGAGGCGAGGTCCGCGTCGTAACCAGGCAGGGAGATTAGCGATCGGAGACCAGGGTTCGAGACGTGACGAGGCAGTTTTCCGGAGGAAGAGGAGGAAGATTATCGAGTGTGGAGTTACTGGTGTCGTCAGTAATTTCCACCATACTATTTCTACAAGATGTCATCGTAAGGTAGGGAGAGAAATCTTTGTTCGTAATTGTTGGTTCTTTATGTAGTTAGTTGTAGATTAGAATATCAGTGAGCATGGCACCATTTCAACGCTAGTCCATTTTTATTGTGTGTGATATATTTTAGGCACAGAAATTATTTTTCAACGTTGGATATTTAAATTTTAAATTTCTTTTATTGAGATTTTGGATATTAACATATGGATTTTTGACTTTTAGGCTTCGAGATTTAAGCTCGTTTTATAAATATTTTTGTTTTTCGTATTTATTTCGAACCGTGAATTCTTTGGGAATTTTATTGTATTTTATTGAAGTTTATCGAAATTTACTGAATTCTATTTAGCATTATGGAATATGACATTAATTTACCTAAGCAATCCAGACTAGAAAAAGGATATTTCTTTGGAAATGAATTGTTTTTTTGGACATTTCCAAGATTTTATTGCAAATCTTAAGAGCAGCGATCCTTTATTTTGGGAATATAGTTATTTTGTTATAGCTAACTTCGAGTGTGATGCTACTCAAATAATTATTTGATCGAACATTTTGGATTGGTTGAAGAATGAAACATTATTTGGACATTCCAACTTTAGCCATTCATTATTAATAATAACTTATCAATGGATAAATTATTTTATTTTGAGAGATCTTATCTACTTAGACAAATCAACACATTTGAGTATTCTACGAAACTTTTGCAACACTATTAGAGATTGTTGTTGACTACTGATTGCATTAACGGAATGTTTTGGAAAGACCAGAGAGATGTAACAAATGTTTATATTTATTAAATATTAACAACAATTATTTAAAATCTCAAGTATCTTGAATTAGTAAACCATTACGGCATCGCTGTTTATTAGAGTCGACTATTATGTATTATTACAACATCTGAAAGAGTTAAACACTGTAATTACTTTATATGAATATCTTGTGAAAGCAAGGCATTATATGCAATTTAAATAAGTTGTTACTCAAGAATACTATATTAAGAGATCGAAGTGAAGAATTATCGCAGCTATATTTGTTTAATAGCCAGTTGAGGAAAATGTTATACGAAATTTACCTGTATTATCGAGAGAAGTCATTGTTTAAGTATTCTGTGGATGTTTGTTCAGTATATTACAGAAGGGAATGGAAATTATGAGTAACTATATTACAGTAAAGAATTAAGAAAGACCTTTGTTGTCTATTATTAGTGTGAAACAACTCTCAGTTGAATTGATTAGTTCTATTGGCGGAAAATATTTGGGAAACGGATTGAAAATAACAATGTTGTTAATTATTATTATAATATTATCAAGAATAAGACGGCAATTATATAAGCTTAACCTAATCGTTCGGCTATGCACATATGCCCAATTATGAAACGAAACCACAATATTATGATGATAACAGTGTGATAGGATTTTGTAAGGGTGATACTTTATTTAAGAGCGAGGATTTTCAGGAGTTGACAAGAGAAGGAAGGTTGGATGATTGAGAATCATCATGAGTGTTGTAAATAATATGTGAAAATTTGTTATTAATATTTAAACATAATATCACTAATAGCTAGGAGAATCTAATGATATAATGAAGATATCGGAATAACTTACTTGATAAACAGCTGATCCTAAAACAATAATATTAATATTGTTTATTATGTGAATTTACATGATTAATAATTATTTCTAATAATTAATAGACATCTAAATAATAAATATTTTGTAAATTTAATTAATATTTAGAAAATATTGATTGCTTTTAATTAAACATTTAATAATAATTTATATTATTATTAATTAAATAATTCAGAGAATCTTAGCTGACAATTAATCTTTTGTTTAATTTATTATAAATCTTTTAAACGGTTAAACCATTAATAGGAGTGATGTTTAAAGAACATGACGACGTTCTTTGACTACATTAAGGTTGTTTATTGGTGTACAGAAGTGATCTTATGGAAGATCAGCATTAAATAATTTTCATTATTTTTACCAATGGATGATTTTGTAACAGTAAGAAGGAATGTTATTGGAAGACATTGGTTGTATTAATAACATTATTTGTTCAGATATTACTAGAGAACAAGTGTGAATTTAAGCGCTGTTGTGCTAACAGCTGGTTGATTATTTGCTTAATTGTTATTTTTTATGAGAAGTGAAGTACTTCTAACGTCAGTTGGACGGTGATTTGATTTTATTATCTTATTATTGGATTTTTGCATAGTCACTTTACGGATCATATGTAAGTTATTATTCTATTAATAAATTAATTCGTTAGTTTTTGTAACCACGTCTTGATGATTTATTTAAATTATGGAGAAGGATTATGTTTTGGTGCATTTGAGGTTTCATTGAACCACTAGTTACGCCCACTTAACCGAGAATGGTAATTTTCTCGAGCTCTTCGTGTATTTAGTTTATCCATCCATTTTGCTCCACCAAAACATTATCTTAGGAAGTGTGCATCTCCCATTTAGCTATTGTTGGTAGGATTTCCAGGTTTATAAGCCGGGGACCTCGAGATTCTGCAATCCAGTTGATCTTCGGATACGACAAGCAGCTCAAATGGTTTAAACGGGTACAGTACATTTGAATTAACATAAAGATATAAATGTGTTGTCATTTGTTTGATATCAATAATATGGACCTAGTTTTGGCAGAATTACATCGTTGATCTGTATTGCTGGGCGGAAAATTGTTTGATTTTGCTAATTTGCTTGATTATTCTGATTTCCTTATTGTAATTGTCTTTTGACATGATTATGTATAAAGCCCTGTGCGCCTTTTAATTGAAGCCAGCTAATTTGTGCGTACTGGGGTGAATGGACTGATTTTAATTTGCTTGCGATGTTTGAGTCGGTTTTTGAAATATGGAATATGCTCGTTTATTATCTTTATGTTCGATAGTCATGTTGAGATAATTTATTTTCCGATCGGTTTCTGATTCCTTAGTGAATTTGGTACAGTGGTGTAGGTTATTAGTGGCTTGGAGTATTGATTTTTCGCTTGTTAATTCAGTGTCTTGATGGAAATTACATAATCCACGTGTCATTTCCATTGTACTATTCCCTTTGGCGAGATCTTTTCTAGGAACGCATTTTGACGATTCGGCAATTAGCCCGCTTAGGGGTGACCCCATGGATAGGCCCTCTGTTTGTGTGTATATTTTATCATCGAATTGTAACACCTTTTGGCTGAGTACGACCCTCAGTAATTTCACGATCTCTTCGGTTTATTTTGCCGAGTTCTTTGTCTTTAATTGTTTTCGATGACGTGGTACTTGTCGTCGGACACTCCCGGCACTAAAAGCCATACGATAGAAAAATAAGCTGATGTCGTTTCCTTCATTAATTGGAATGTTGGTGTACATGTTAGTAATTTCGAAGGACTCCAGCCACAAGCTGGGTTTCATTTCTAATAACTTTAATGAAGTTACTAGTTCCCTCGTGTTCCTTAATGAATTGTTTTTGTAATTGGAAAGGCGGTGTTTTAAAATATTTTGTAATTCTTTACTGATTTTATAATTTGGCGCGTTCCTGCAATTAACTATTTGTTTTAATGGGCACTCACGTTTGTGTCTTTTTGGCAGTCCTCTCATGGACGGTACTTTCGAGTTCATATTTATTAATTTTGATTCTTCGGCTTTGGTCAATATGTACAGTATTCTGTTTCTTTTAACGCACATTTTATTTGATTTTTGAATTTGTTGGTTGGATCTTTTTCTAGTTCCTTGATTTCATTCTTGTTCAGAAATTTCATTGTTTTATCGTTCTGTTTTGTTTAAAATTACTGTGGTGTTCCCCTTATCTGCTTTTTTTAATGACTAGGTCCTGTTCATTTATTCTTTGTTTCAATGACCTTACCTCTTTGAGTTGTATGTTGCCGTTAGTGTTGTTGCCTTTGCTCTCTCGTCTGAGGATCTCTCTGGCGTCGATGGTGGCTAAATGTTTTGGTTAATTCCCTATCTTGTACTGGAAGCTTTTGACTGGCTATCTCAATGTCTTCGAATAATAGCTTAATACTGTGGGTCGTGTGTGGTTCCGTGCAATTGTATTTCAATCCGTTGTCTAACATACAGTAGTCATTACTTGTGTGGAAAAAGTTACGTTCGTTCTGTTGTTTACTCTGCTGTGAAGTTGAATTCTTTGTTATTCGTGTGTTGTTCATTAGGGGTCATTATGTCGTGTATCTCCTAGCGTCTTTAATTTAATTTCTAGCTTTTCGTGCTTCCTCGTTGCTCTTGTTATGACAGTGTTGTGTACATGTTCAGTGAAGCTTATCCACTGGGATGCATGCCGGAAATTTCTTAATTGCAGTTGAATGTCGTACAATTGTTGTTTTTTTGTGTTTTGATGTACGCGAATCTTAATTCCTTTTCAATCCATAGCTCTTTGGCTTGTTTTGTTGAAATGATCGCTCTGGTGTTTTCGGTATGATTTTTATCAGTACGTATTTTGGGGTAAGATTCAGTTCTATGCACTTTTTGTTGAACCAAATTGACTTGTCTACGTTCATGAGTTATCGCCAAGCAATCATCATCAGATCCATTACACTTAGGCTATAAAATCTATGTCTGAAAGTATGGGTGGAATATTTACAATATGTATACTTATTTACGTAGTTGCAGTATTAATTAAGATAATTCAACTCGTCGATATTTGATAGTTATGGTCGATGTGATGTTTTGTTAAAATACTGGAAGTGGTGTTTGACCTCCAAAATTTAATTGTTTGGTGTCAAATATGTTATTGTATGTGGCTAAATGAAAAATTCAGGTTATATTGCACAGGCTTCTTATCTGATTGAGTCTTGCGCGGTTCGGGTGAGAGCAGTTATCTTTGTCACTATCTGCTCTCAACTAGAGGAGTTTTCTGTCTGCCAGGGTCTCTTATATACTTGGACTGTTCCGGCGTTCGCTTTCTTAAGTGTCGTGTGTTCATCATTCAAATGTGACTGTGTGTCTGAAGACTTAAAACGCAAACAACACCACTAAAACTTTCTTGTATCTCAGCACATACGCCACCTGTATGAGAATATAACTGTTATGCGCGAACCTTCACCTTAGCAAGTGGTCAAGATCAAGCAGAGTTACAGTAAGTTGAGGGATCTTTTCATTGTTGTTTATGCCATTCCGTAGATACAAATCAAAGGTTGGGCGGCAAGATTGTGGCGACTAGGATATGGTCGCAGTGCACTCATTCTATTTAATGGCTGTGGAGAATAGGTAATGAGTGATCCTTCGTAATAATCAACGATTGGCCCAACTTGAGCCAACAATAAACCTCCTATTTCCTCTCTGAGATGTAGACTCTGATCGGTATATAAACTGCATATCGATGTTTTTGTCCACTCAAGTGGAGGTGATTCGTTATTTTTACGGCGAAATACAGTTGTTTTCTGCCAATATGAATACATTGATGGAACTAAATGCTCAAATGCCATTCAGTTGTGAGTTCTGTCTAGATTCGAGACTGTCCGCTTCACTGTACCCCATTTCTTAACGTTGCATTAAATCATGTTTCATACTTCCACAAATAACTTACACCCTCCTTGTTGTACGCCATCGCTTAACGTTCCATTTAGATGTAATTTGCACCCATTCCACACCCATTCACTAACTGATCATACCCTAACTTGTCAGACATACTGTACTTGTGTTGGAACTTACAAACGCATTTTCCCCCTAATTTGTCACAACCATAATACTACACCTTTATGGTGACTGCATCATATAATCCACCTGGCACACGTGAGCTGTGCAAGAAGCGAAGTTGTTTACTTAACTTTCTCTCCTTTATGTTTTCTGTTTGTTTTATATTTCTCTGCCAGGTTTAAAAAAATCTGAAGATATTCAGCGTAGTAATTTCTAAGGATCCAATGAAACATTTCGGCAATTAGTTAAGTAATACGGGGTACACAAAGGTAATGTTTGGAGTATAAATACTAGTCGAGAATTGGATAAATGTTCACTATCTTATAGTACATAGTATAGTATATTATAGTATATTCTTCTTCTTCTCCTTCTGCTTTTACGGCTTCATTTGACCACTTCAGTAAATCATTTCTTGGTTCTCTTCTTCAGTAAGTTTTCCTTCCGAGTTGCCCAGTAGCTTTTCATTCGCTCTGATCTTCTCAGGTGTTCCTCATCTGTAAATACCCCTTACTATATTACGTTTGTCTATTTCTGCCTGAAATCTTTTATTTTATTTTTATTTTTTTTGCATGTCATCCAAGGTTATTTCTAATTCTTTCATATCTTCTCTAATTTCCTTAATCCATCCTACTTGTTGTTTTATATTCCATTGTTTCACTACAATTTTTCTAGATAACCTGGTTTCCTGTGTCCTCATAATGTGACCAAAAAAAGAAATCCGTTTCTTCCGAATAGTATCAGTGATGGGTTCCAGTTCTCTGTGTACCACTTCATTTGGTACTATCCGCCACTGTTGACCTTTCTGATATTTTTTTATTTATGCATGTTCCAGCTATTCTTCTTTCTACTTTTAAAATTTTGTCGATTCTGTTTTTCTGAGTAACTTTAAAAAGAGTTTCGCTTCTATATGTCACCTCTGGTTGAACAACCGTCTTGTAATGTTTTAATTTTGTTGCGATTGACAGACATTTTCTTTTATATGTAGACCATGTTAATTTTTGGGCTTTGTCATTTTATTTGTTCTTTCTTGCCATGCAGGTTTCTCATCCAAGTTGTAAGTTATAATTTCTCCTAAGTATTTAAATTGCTTCACTATTTTAACTTTCTTCTTATTTACTGATATGTGATTGATTACAAGTGGATTTGCTACCATTATCTCTGTCTTTTCAAATGATATCTGAAGTCCAATTCTCTGTGCTATATTTTGTAGGCTTATTATTTTATTTTTGGCTTCTTGAATATTATTATCCAGTAATGCTAAGTCATCTGCGAATACCGAGCAATTTAAGTCTATTTGATTTTTCTTGGTTCCAATTCTTATGCTCCTAGGATTTTCCCTGTACCATTCCCTCATCACATATTCCAAAGCAAAATTGAAAAGTGAAGGTGATATACCATCTCCTTGGCTTAGTCCTGTTTTAATCGTTAACGGTTCAGATATTTCTCCTCGAATTTTACTTTACATTTGGTGTTTGTTAGTGTTAGTTTTATAATTTTTAATAATTTGGGATGAAGTCCGAAATTCCTTAGTATTTTCAGCAAAGAAGATCTATGTATACAATCATAAGTTTTTGTTTAAGTCTACGAAGGTTATGACGTGCTGTTTTTGTCTACGTTTTAGTAGTCCATTACTAATTTTAAGGTGATTATCCGTTCTGGTCAGCTTCGCCCTGACCGAAATCCACCTTGGTATTCTCCTATTTCCAGTTCTAATTGATCTTTACAACGATTATATAGAATTCGTGACATTATTGTATATGTGATATTCAAAACGGAAATTCCTCGATAGTTGCCAGGATTTGATTTTCTCCTTTCTTGTGTAATGGATGTATAATAGCTGTAGTCCAATGGTCTGGCAGTTCTTCTTTGATCCAAATGTTCACTATGTATTGGTGTAATGAAATCTTTACGTGTTCTGCTGCATATTTCCACAATTCTGCAAATGTTTGATCTTCTCCACTCGCTTTGTAGTTTTTGAGCTCTCTCAGAGCTTTGTAGGCTTCTTGGACTGTGGGTGGATTTATGTTTTCTGATGGTGTTTTAATAGTGGTGTCTGTATTTATTTGAAGCAGTTTTGGTGGATCTTCGCAATTTAGCAACTTGTTAAATGTTTCTGCTAACATTTCTGTATTTCTTTTTATTTCTCTGAGCTAACTCGCAATTTTTGTCTTTTAACATTAATGTTGGAGGTTCATATCTTTGTAGTTGTTTACTGAAAATTGTGTATCAGCGTAGTAATCTCTTGAGTTTGTTTTCGCGCTATTTGTCTCGTACATCAGAAGTATATCCTTTTGGTATTGCCGTTTAACCCTTCGTATTATTTTTTGAGTTATCTTCCTTTTTATGAGTTCCAAGTGTGATTCATCTGTTCTTAAACTCTGAGACCGTAACCAGGCTTGATGTCTATCTACCACTTTTTTTTTTATCACACTCATCGTTCCACCGTTTGTGTTTCTTCCTTGGATTTATTAGGGCTACTTGTTCAGCTATTTGTTTCAATTGGGGAACTAGTTGATCTAGATCATCTGATATTTGAATATATCTAGTTCGTTCTTTGTATCCCTTGTTATTTATTAGTTTACGAGGGTCGTATGTTCTCTTTTCTTTTAGGTGAGATTTTTTCTGTCAACGGGGGGAATTTAATTTTAATCTTAATCATGTAATAATCGGATCCAGTATCTGTTCCTCTCATAACCTTCACATTGTAGATCTCCCTGTGATAGTTCTTATCCACACAAACCTGATCAAGTTGCCGTTCACCTTTTTTCCAATCTGGATGTTTCCAATTTTCGAATTTATTTGGTCTTCTCTTGAAGTAAGTCAATTTGGAGATCATATCATGGTTCCTGCAAAATTCCTCCAGTCTTATGCCATTCCTGTTTGTTCTTCTCGGTGCTGGCCATTTTCCTATCATGTCTCTATATCTTTTTTCCCTTCCTAACTTGGCATTAAAGTCTCCAATTAATATTTTGGTGTCCCTTTTATTTACGTCTGTTGTTGTCTGATCCAAAAGCTCTCAAAATCCCTCCACATCATCTTTGTGTTCTTTCTTATTATTTTTATCATTACTTGGGGCATGGGCATTTAGTATGATATATGTTCTATTTGCAGATTTTAGAGTTAGTGTCGACAGCCTAGGGGATAATGCTTTGAATTTTATGATGGACTCAATTATTTTGAGATTGACTACAAATCCTGTTCCGAATTGTGGATATTTCTTCATTACTCTTTTTCCTGCTATTCCCTTGTAAATTCTATACCCTTGTGATTCTATTGGTTCCTGATCAGTGTTTCTCATTTCTTGAAGCCCAGTTATTAGAATCCCTTTGCGATCCATTTCGTCTGTCAAAATTTTGAGTTTTCCTGGCTGTATGATAGAATTTATATTGTGTGTTGCTGTATAGTTTATCTGTCCTGTCTTCAGTCTAAATTTGGATTTTCTATCTGTCGGGGGTATTTTTAGATACTCCGACTCATCTAGGGTATCTTTCATGCCACTGCCCACCGTATCCGAAAGCAGCCTACCTTGGCAATTGCATGGCGGTGGAATGTTTCTTAAATGATTTCCTTCCATATTTGACTTTCAAAGGTGGTAACTGCGGTTGTTAACCGTAGAGGTTGTTGTGTGTTTGGTCCGCGAGAGCTATTTTAGTTTGCTTAAGTCCGCCGGCAAGCCGGCGAGAACCCCCCTGTCCGCCACCTGGGACGCGCCACTTCGGAGTATCACCTCTCCGCCTGCTACGACAGCGTAGTAGGTTCGTGGAGTATAGTATAAATATATATTATAATTATATTATAATGTTGTTAATGTGGATGGATTACTAAATTCTGTACTGTGTAATAAGCCACCTCCGTATTTAGCATGACGTTTTCTAGTTGGATGTTTGGACTAATCTGTCATCTCCACTCAATTAACATCCCAAAATGGTGAGAACCAATCATTCCTGGTATGATTAGCAGTGAAGCGTGATAACATACAGTAAGTGTTTTTGAAATCATGGAGGCTGCGTATCCAGTACACCAACCATAATGGAACAAGCCAAAATGGCCTTCTGTAACTGATTAAATGTGCATAATTTGTGTCACTTATCGTTCGTTAGACCTATGTGGGGCTCATATGCGCCGATTCCATCACTCAATACATTATAAAACCTTGCTGTTAGAACTTCAAATTTCAGTGCCCATATTCACTCAAAGAGTTGAAGTATTCCAATATTCATCAGGACTGATTGAGAGAAAAGGAAGTTGAACACTCGCACTGGAAATATGAATTTCCATATCCTGCCAATTGAACCGATTAACGATCAGGTTGTCCGTTGGCTAAGAACATATGTATTTTGATGCTATTGCCCTTTTCTATTTGCAAACGCTTCAGATGGATTTACCACTGAATTGTGTACTATGTATGATATTACAGGATATTGTTACTGTATGAACACCTCATTTTAGTAAATAGACCTTAAGTTTCTGGTACTTGCAAGAACAAGTTAGCTAGCATACGTACTACTAAAAATTTCTTCAATTAACACTTCACTACATAGAAAGTGTAGTTCTACCTTCCTTAATCTTACAAAATAATATGAAGCGCAATGTGATATATTACTATTAATTATTTCAGGTCACGTTCAGATACGTCGGATCCAGTTGCAATTTATACACTAGAAAGCACTGGAGGACAGTATATTACCACTGTATCAAGAAGGAATCTTGTACAGGAGCAACTTGTCGATGAAAACTTGAAAACCGTGATAAATAATGCTGGCCGTCAATCGTTGATATGTAAAATATGTAAAAAGAACTTTTCGAAACTTTCGCATTTGTTAAAGCACTTGCCAATTCATAGTAGCAATAAGAAATACTCGTGTAGTACATGCGAAGCAAAATTTTCCTACAAGGAGAATTTGACGAGACATATGTTTACTCACAGTGGTTTGAGGCCTTATTCATGTAATATTTGGAAAGCAACATTTAATCGTAAAGGTAGTCTGAAACAACATACGGTTCTTCATAGCGGTAATCAACCATATTCATGCAGTACGTGCAAGAAAAAGTTCTTTCAGTCAAGCAATTGGAAAGCACATATGAACGTGCACAGTGGTAAAAAGCCATATTCATGTAGTAAGTGTGAATTAAAATTTGCTGGAAAAAGAAGTTTGAATACACACATGTTATCTCACAAAGGTTTGAGGCCATATTCATGTAGTACGTGTGAAGCAAAATTCTCCGATAAAGGACATTTGAGGCAACATTTGTTATTACACAGTGGTTTAATGCCATACTCCTGTAGTAAGTGCGAAGCCAAATTTGCTCAAAAGCAAAGTTTACAGATGCATATGAAAACTCATAGTGGTTTGAAGCCTTTTTCATGTGATTTGTGCGATGCCAAATTTAACACCCAAGACCATTTGAAGAGACATATGTTTTCTCACAGTGGCTTGAAGCCTTACTCGTGTAGTATATGCAAAGCACAGTTTTCTCAGAAATATAACTTGAAGTCACATATTTTTCGTCACAGTGGTGAAAAGCCTTACTCATGCAGTACGTGCGAGGCGAAGTTTACTGAGAAGGGTGATTTGAAAAGTCATATCATGTGTCACAGTCGTAAAACACCACCAGCATGTAGTACGTGCGGAGCAAAATTTGCTTCTAAGGCAAGTTTGAAGAGACACTTGCTATCTGAAAGTGGTTCTAAGCCATATTTATGTACGAGAGTCGTTACATAAGTCATGGCAACTATGTTATATCTTTCAATAATGCTACGGCATGGGAACCCACGATGTGCATTGAGCTGATAAGGCCATGTGATACCTCAATGCCAACATAAGGGGTATGAACATAAGTTCACCTATAGGTCTTCCAATAAACTGGAGATCACAAATCCAACATGGCGGCGATCTGAAGTATAAATATGCACATGGACATTTCTCGGAATTCAACCATCCGAGTGCAGTGAAACTTGGTGGAGTAAATCCTTATACAAATGTAAATCCACTGGCATCTAATTTATTTCAATTGTTTCCTTAGTCTTTATTTTTTAAGTTTTAATTTTCAACTATCAATTTTTAATTCTTATTTTGCATTGTAATGCAGTTTTATCTTGTATTTTAATGTATTTTCACGTATTATCTGTTGTTTGCTACTGTAATTGGGACACTGCCCTGTTGTGGCAATAAGTAAATAATAATAGTATCGATGTCACAACATTGGTTTTAAAATGTCGAACTGGTTTGATGGGAGGAGCTTATGACTTTCGCCGTCTACCAGCATATTTAGACACACGAATTTGAGATGTGTGATATTCAAGTACATACTTCCCTTATGAGGCACTAAACATCTTTTCTGTTACACCCTGGCGTGAGTCAACGGTAAGGGATTGGCAACTGAACGCGCCCTCGGCTGCCAGTTCATATCTAGCCAAAGGCATGGATGTGTATGTGTTGTAAGTGATTGTAATTTCTTGGGTACAATATGTACATTGCAAAGATCTTTTATCATAACCCAAGACACGTAACGCAAGGAAGAAAACAACACTTTCTTTTCATTGTTTTACTTTGCGTGTTAGATAATGGTTTATTTGGCTTTTTCTTTGTATACTGTATATACTGCAGTTTAGTGTTTTTCACCCCACGTGAATTTCCCTTCAGTACTTAATTCAAAGTAGAAAAATATAGCGATTGCAAATTTCAAAATTGCACGTGAACAATGTTTGACAGTCAAGCCGGAACTAACCTATCACCTATTTTAGTTACCTTTGCAACGTAAATCCGCCTACAACGGTTACGAAAAGCAAGACATTAATCTCATGGTCTCCACGAAATAAACGATACTACCGACTCTAAAATAACACAGGTTATCAGACTAATTCTGCGCATCCAAATACACGGGATTTAATGACTATAATTTCGCAAAGCCGATAAATTAATTAACAAGAACGTCCATTTTACTTGGCTCAAGACTAGAAATTGTATTATCGACTTGTTCGTTTAAGGGGAATTTACTTAACCTTACATTTTCGTGCGATCTTACATTGGAATTTGTGCGTGTGTGTGTGTAAGGGTGGAGAGACGAAGATAGTGCAGTGGTGTAGCTGCTAGCTATTCCCAAAGACGGCTGAGGTTGAGTACATGTTACCCTGAGGAAGACTACAAACTTTGTCAACGAGGTGGCACTCTGCTGAAAGGGCTGTTCACATCTCTGCTAATATATCACAACCTATCAGTCAACGACAGATGCAGCAGCTAGTATAACGGAACAATTTAGACCTGAACCTTCCGATGCGCATGTGCGTCCAGGTTCATTACATCATCCCCCGGCCAGGATTATTTGATGGCGTTCACAGTAGCAAACAGTTCCAAAGCCGATGCATCGGGAGCGGGATTAGGTTTTACATGAACTTGTGAACGGACTTGCTCCATCTGATCTGTAGCAGCGCGCGTTGTTCGAAGGTGGACAAGGGCGATGTGCTATCCTCGAGCCTTCGATGTTAAAACTAGTACCACCAGATATTCGTGTGAGAGTGAATGCTGATATATAAGATCAGTATCTAATTCCCCTTTTAGTTTCGCTACTCAGAATAATATTGCTCTAAAACTATGTACCGACGGCTGTGAATATGTATCAAACCATACCGAGCTCACGATATGACGTTGACTACGCAAATTTCTTGCCGTTCTGATACGGCATTTCTTGTGTTATGCTAGTTCGACTACGGTAAAGAATATTTTTCAGTTTAATGCATGGTATAATAAGGTATTATATGCCAAGAATTATGATAATTGAAGTCATTTTAATTCCTTAATATTGAACAAGGGAGGTTATGCCTACGTCTCAATAGGCCGAATATTTGTTCAAGAATTTCTCGATAGCTTTGCTTTTTTATGTAGGATTATATCCTGTGACAAGGGTCAAAAAGCCAAGATTCTCTAAAAGTCTAGCAGTAAACCTCTTTCCAGTCATCCACACACATGATTACTTAATTATTTGTTAGCACTGCTCCATCTATCTAATTTGTTCCAAGGTATTTTTGGTGATACTTTCCTGCTTCTTATATCTTTCTTATTCACTGTAGTGTTCTCCTCAAAGATTTGAAACTTCCTTTAGATTTATTAATTAGCTTAACTGTGCTGTACAGTTTTTAGTTACAGTACTATAAAAATAATTTTATTTACAAAAAATAATCATATTAGATTGCAAAATTAATTTGAAACACTACAAGAATGGTTGGTTGGTTCCTCAGTTTAGGGCCTGTGACAACGCGGTCATGTAGCCCCGTGTACTTTGGGTGTGTGTAGAATCTGTCTGATAACCGGTGTTAATTGTGATGGCTGTATTAGTGTGTGTATCTGTTTATTAATTCAAGGAAGGACTGCAACTTTGAATTTTTCAAATAGTTCCTACTTTTGCCGCCAAACGCTACCGTCAACGACTACCAGACCTAGTTCAGAACTTAGCTACTAGACGCCACCGCAGTCGGCTCTTGGCAACGAACGTAGGAACCTAAGAGCGTTGTTTACATTCTTGACCTATACAATTTAGCTTCACACAGGTGTAATTTGTGGACGGTTCTTTAACATGCCGTAAATCTATGACATGGGACCGCCATCTTTACTTCCCCTCCGAAGGAAGGCATACTGAAGGATTTTAACGCTCTTAAAAATCCGATGGCTTAGGCTGGGTTTGAACCCGCTATCTTGGGCATAAAAGCTCAGCATGCTACCAACTACGCCACCGAAGCCGCTGTACAAGAATATAAATCAAATTTTCCCTATCTGTAAACTAGAGGTAATTTTCAGGATCATTACCCCTACCCTATCTAATAAGGGCAAATGGCCCTTTAAAATTATAACCAGCACCTGAAAAAAAAATCCGGGTCCCTCATCTAAAGCAAACCGGTATTTTTCAAATTAATTATAATCTTACTCAATTTTATGGAAGAACTAGCTTTTGATATGGTTAAGATTTTGATATAGCATAGCTATTTGCAATTATATCCAGGCTAGTAACCCGACTCGGCTTCGCCCGGTATCTTAAGTGGTTTACACAGCGTAAGCTTGAAAGGCGTACTGTACCCGATTACGAAAGCCACCGTAATTATATTTTTGCATTACGAACAGCGGAACGTCAGTATGAAGTTTGAACAGAGCGCTGAGACAGCTAGTTCACCGCACCGAGCAAGAGGATAAGCTAGAAAGGAGACCTGTGGCGAGCTACTGAAACTCATTAATGTTAGAATAAAATCGTCGATTTAAGGTCTCGAATCTAGTAGATATTATTGTCTATGGAATTTTAGTAATGCCAGAGGAGATTTGAGACAAATCGGACCAGTCGTTCGAGAGTTATGAGTATTTTTGTATAAGCACATATTTCAACAGGAAGTAGAGAAGGAGCCTAAGCTTTTGAACAGCCAACACAGCGAATTTCAGCTCCGTGGCAGTATATATAGAAGGATTTTTCAAGCCATGTTATGTTATTCTTTCATCAACTACCGGAGTAGTACCGTCGTAACGTTCGTCAGACCACGTGCTACGTATTTACAGTCAGTCACTATTGTCAACTGATATTGGACTTAGTCTCTCGAACTAAGCCAGCTGCACTTCAGTGAAATAAGCTCTTGGAATTATCGCGTCATACCAGTCAGGACTGGAAAATTAGACAACGATATTGGGGCCATTTGTTCTGAACAAATTGTGCTGGAGGGTATCCAAAACCCAAAGTAGGAGATTAGAGGATCTATCTACACTGTATATGTCCTATGACAGGTTTAGTCTACGACAGCGGGACAGATTCTGGGATACAGATCTGTTACAGAGCATATCTGTTTACTCGCGCAGGTTAATTATGGCAGGAATCTTCGTTTTCCATATACTCCAACGACAGTAAGCGTATGTTAGCAGAGGTCAAGTAGCTATTTCATCACTGAGTGGCATAAGTCAGAACGCTGTATTTTCAAGTGAATATTGTACAGTATCCCAGGGGTATGCACCCCTTGGAGACCATCCCCCCGGCATCTGGCTAAATCCCCTAAATGGCAACTCTTGGAAAGCCGGCCCAACATCCATAAAACTTAGCAGGGACAGCTTGCCACTCTAAAAGCAGCCCAGTCCTTGCACAATGGTTACAAATACCGACATACTAGTAACTGGGCCAATACATTGCTGACAGCAGGGCGCCAGAAGGTATAAGAAGACGTCCTAATGAGGTCAAACTCGCTCTCTTCATTGTCAGTGCTTCATCGAGACGGCCGAGGCTACGCTGGTGTCAACCGAGGTGAGTCAGTCAAATCGTGTTCAGAGTCCTATTTTGTAACCTGTAACCCAACACTTGTACACATTGTGAACATAATCTTATTCCCTACAAGGGACTCATACTCACAACTATAGACCAATAAAACACTTGGTCTACACTCTACACACGCTTTACTATTTATACGCCTTTTTACATCCCAACGCCCTTCCTTACTCCCGTCACGGCAAGACGTGACAGACGGTAGTCTATTAGCGCCAACTTAAGTACTTTTGTATTCCCCGAGCCGGCCCGGCTGCAAGCGAGCAGCGCGTGCCACTCGGCTGATACAAGCAGATTCAATTACATAATAAGCAGTCAGCTGAGCGACTAGCACAGCGACCCTTTGCAGTGGGTCCCGTCCCTTCAAACACTACTACATTATTTATAGGAACGCCCCCTAGTTCCTAGCACACCACAACACTCTACACTGGTCAGCTTGCCCCGACAAGGGAAGCTACCCTTTTAGGCACCACCTTATAAATTAATACAACAACTCTCCCTTTTAGATCCACCCCCAAATAAGGGATCTAAAACACTGGTGGAGGCGCCATCCTACGCACAGTAGAACGGGACTCAATCAACGAGCCCTCGTAGGAAAAACGACCCCTTCCGTACCGTAAAAAGCCAAGCAAATAGAGATTTTTTTTTTTAACCTCATATTGCGTCACACATTTTTTTTTTATTATTAAATGTCCACATTTAGAACTACATTAAGAGACTTTGCACACCATTTGTCGGCTAGTACAACTCCACTCCTGCCGAAGCTAAAGATTAAGAACAGTGACTTAATAACTGACCAGACTGCAGTACAACTTCTCAGGGACCTTGAATTCCACACAGCACAGATCCGTGCTCAACACCCTGCCGCTGCAGCACAGGTTATACATTTTACACGGTCCCAGGCCAGTGAATACACACACGAGTCGCCGGTATCCAGCGATAGTGAGGTAGATTGCCTGCCAACACTCCATCCCCTATTGTTACAGCAACTGCAGATCACAGAGCAGAAAGCCAGTAACCTGCTCGAGCGCATTTCAGAGCTATTAGAGACAGACACTATTAAAGCCGATAATCACACGACAGAAGCGGTTCTTGACATCCACACTATTTTGGAGACAGTAAAACAGGATTTAGACAGAACCGTACACATAGTCGAATCCACACAGTACGACGACACACCAGCCATAAGCACAGACATATCAGGTGACGAGCCACCTGGTAACGTAACACAGGTGTCCTACACGGGAAGCGAGGCTAATTCCCCTTCAAACAGCCCAAACACCTCGACACACAGTCAACGAAACACAGCCGAGAACGACATGAATAGACACACTGAGTACCCCATGATCCACCCCACAAAGTTCACGGGGGAAGGCCAGGATCCCGAGGAATACCTCAAGGCCTTCAATAGAACGGCTCGGATCAATGGTTGGAGCGAGGAAGTTAGAAAACGGCTCCTTCCTGCTTACCTCACGAAGGCGGCCATGACGCGGTATGAGCTCCATGAGGACACACTAGAAGCTGCCACATGGGAGGAAACCGCTTTACTCTTAAAGGAGGAGTTCCAGCTCATACCAGACGATGACGATCTCTATGACCAGATTAGACAGACACAGGGACCCAAAGAGAGCGCCCAAGCATACATCAATGTTAAATTGATAATGTGCGAAAAGTACAATGCAGCAATGACAAATAAACAGAAAGTCAAGCTGTTAATGCAGGGCCTCAGACCAGCCATAGTAGAAAAGCTATGCATTATGAACAACCTCACGGTCCAACATATGTTGAATAACATAAAGACCATAGAGGAGGGGAGAAAGATCACGGAAAAGGCTACGGAAAAAGCCGTGGATCTGCACTTCCAAACTCAGAAAGACGACACTAACGCCAAGATGGACGAATTAGTGGACAGGATGGAGAAACTGACCATAGCTGCCATCCAAGCGGGCGGGAGACCGCCAAGGGATGAGCAAGCAGACACACGAGAACACTATCATACTGAGAGGGACAGGGGGTACACGGAGAGGAGACGCTACGGGAGGGAAGAAAATTACTACCCTCCACAGCGGCCAACAACACCTCCCCCACAGGATAGGCCACACTACCCTCCGCGGTACTCACCGATAGCATACACGGACACAGAGCCGACATACCCCTCAAGGCGTTCACCATCTCCGTACACACGGGAGTACTACCCTGAGGAGTACGACCACGACATCCCCCGACGAAACAGCCCGCCCCCACGCAGCCAAGGTTATGCAGCCCCGCAGTACAGGGGAAATGGGGAATATCGGGAGAACCCGCCCCCACGCAGCCAAGGTTATGCAGCCCCGCAGTACAGGGGAAATGTGGAATATCGGGAGAACCCGCCCCCACGCAGCCGAGGTTATGCAGCCCCGCAGTACAGGGGAAATGTGGAATATCGGGAGAACCCGCCCCCACGCAGCCAAGGCTATGCGGCCCCGCAATACAAGGGAAAATGGGAACAGCGAGAAAACCCACCCTCGACCAGACAGGGGTATGCAGCTGACCAATATAGGGAAAAGGGGAACCGACGGGAACACCCGCCCCAACAGAAGCAGACATACACCCCACCCTGGCGGAGACAGAATAACGGACAACAGGGCAATAACCGACAAGGAAGAAAACCCACTAGAGAAAGGGACAACACAGACAAACACACGAAGGGCCCGGAACACTACCCCCTCCCAGACGAATACCCGAGGGAGTTCAGGGATGAAGCACCCCGCCGGACAGACAGGGGGGCAATACTCCCTACACCTACTTACACACCGCAAACGGGGAGTTGGCGCAGCCACCCCGAGGGGGGGCGCACATACAGTACAGGTAGGCGTACACCCACATTTTCAAAAAACGCCTAGACGGGGAGGTTCGGCTAGCTGATGAAGCAGCTGAGGTTCCTCCCCCAACACAACACAAGAAAGGCCCTTCCCCCAAGAAAACTCGTAATAGTAAGGGGAAGAAGCAGCCAGCCAAAGCTAAGGCTGACGATCCGCCCCCGGACCGTTTCCAAACACACCCCGTGCAAGGAGACGGCAACTGTCTGTTTAGGGCCATGAGCTTTCTAATCCGGAATACCGAGGATTATCATGGGGACTACAGACAGAAAACGGTCAAACATATCCTGGCCAACTGGAAAGAGTACCGGGACTTTGTGTCGGACGAGCGGGAAAACCCATTCCAGACCGGGGCGGATTACCGAAAATACATGGGCAAGGACGGCACCTATGGCAGTGCCGTAGAGGTAACCGCTCTCGGCAAGGTGATCAAAGCCAACATCCATGTATATACGGATGTGCACTCGCCTCCGCTATTCTCAACTGCGGGATTCAATAGGGACCTACACGTACTTTTTACAGGAAACCCTAAGGCGGGACATTACACACCCCTCACAATCAGAAGCAAACAGCCCGAGAACACGCCCATACCCTCCAAACAGGAAACCCTATCCCCTTCACCACAACACAGGGGGGGAAATGACCACACACAGGCGCATGACGCGAGCTCGCTCGGCATGGGGAAGCCAGCAACAGGAGTCGAACTCGCGACCGCCTGGAACAAAAGTCGGGGTAACAAGGGCAAGCTCAGGGTCACATTTGCAGACACACCTTCCCGAGAGGAAGAAACCAACAACAACACAACTACACAAAGGCTGGGAACGATTAATATATTAAACGTTCGCCAGCAAACTCCTAGTCTCACAGCAAGACCGGTTAAAGGAGATGGCAATGTACTGGGCAAACGCACTTTGCTGACCGGGGCAAAGTACTCAGGACAGGAAGTAAGCCGAGAGGCGAAGCGTGCTAGGTACGATAAACGGACAGATCCATGCCTCCCCAGCACAAATGTCACTCCGGCAACAACAACAACAACAACATACATCTTACACAACACATCGGTGCAGGGCAGTGGATTTCAGGTATCGACCCTCACGATACACGCCACCATAAATGGCCACAGAGTGCAGGCCCTAATCGATACTGGGGCTGCCGTAAGTTGTGTTAATAGCCGACACATTGCCGAGGCGCAAATACAAGGTGTCACGGGGGACATCCGGCTGGTAGCGGCCAATGCTCAGACGTTAGAAAACATGGGAGTGGCAAACATACATATTAGGATAGACCATTTTGCCACAACGCACCCCATGTTCGTTATCGAACACCTTTCTGCGTCAGCCATAATTGGTATGGATTTTCTCGCTAGGTATGAGGCTAGCATAAATTTCGCTAGTGGTCAGATGCTTTTAAAGCACGACCAGAGGCTCACCACACATCCCATGGTATACACCAGGAACAAAGATGGGATTCGAGCGGAGCGAGAAAACCACGAGCATCAGGCCCCTACACTGCACACTATCAGCCAATACACAAACACACACACGGATAAGGCGGCCAACCAGAACCACACGCAGGACCTGACTCCGGAGCAAAATAAAAGGCTCACGGAGCTCCTGGAGACCAACAGAGATATTTTTGCCCACTCAATGAAGGATCTCGCTGTGACAGACCTCATTGAACACCACGTCACACTCACTAGTGACCGACCGGTACACCAGCCTCCCTTCAGAGTGAGCCAGAAGGAGCGACATGCCATCGACGCTCAGATCTCAGAGATGCTCGAAGCAGGGGTCATTGTGCCCGTTATTTCTAACTACTCCTCTCCAGTTCTGCTGACCAAAAAGAGGGACGGATCGCACAGATTTTGTACTGACTACAGGAGGCTCAATAAGTTAGTCGAAAATGATAGTTATCCACTACCAAGGGCAGACACCTATTTGGACGCCCTTGGTGGAGCTAGCTGGTTCAGTTCGATGGATTGCTATAGTGGATTCTATTCAATCCCCGTCTATGAACCAGATAGGCACAAGCTGGCGTTCGTTACAGAGAACGGACTATTTACCTACACCCGTTTACCAATGGGTCTCCGTAACGCCAGCCAAACCTTCCAAAAGCTAGTGGATAAGACATTTTCAGGGCTTAAATGGCGTTCCGTATTGGTGTACGTGGATGACATAACGGTCTTCTCCAACACTTTTGACGAACACATCGTACATTTGGAGGAGGCTTTCGCAAGGATCAGAGAAGCTAAACTAAGGCTTAAACCTGCGAAATGTCAATTTGCCAGACAGCAAATTACCATATTGGGCCATATTGTCAATAGGGAGGGCATTATTCCCGACCCAGCTAAGACTGACGCAATAACGAACATCCCAATGCCCACAAATTTGAAACAATTGCGCAGTTTTATTGGCTTGGCTTCGTACTATCGCAAGCATATCTATAGATTTGCACACATCGCCCATCCACTAACTGAACTCACACGTGAAAGAACGCCCTTCAGCATCACGCAGGAACACATAGATGCCTTCAACACACTGAAGCAACTATTGACCTCACCGCCCTTACTGCAACACTTCCACAGTGATAGACCCACATTTTTACACGTGGATGCCAGCCTGTATGGGCTGGGGGCGGCCCTATTGCAGGAAGACACCGAAGGGCGTAAACGGCCCGTCGCCTATGCTAGCAGGAAGCTAACGGCCGTTGAGACTAGATACTCTGCCACAGAGCGGGAAATGCTGGCATTTTCGTGGGGAGTGAACTATTTTAGAGTATACCTCTATGGTATCAAGTTCACGGTAGTGACTGACCACGCGAGCTTGCTTTTTTGGGACAAATTTAAAAACCCAAATTCGCGACTCAACAGGTTTATATTCCGCCTGTATGAATATGATTTCGTGGTCAAACACAAGAAAGGCGCTACACACCTAGACGCAGATGGGTTGTCTAGGCTGCCAGTAGCCGATCCCCCGGATGACAGTAAGGACCACGACTGGGACAATATGCCCACCTTTGCCCTGACGGTGGTTGACATCAAACAGGAGCAAGAAAGTGATCCGCACTCGAAACAGATTCTATTGGCACTAGAAGACTTGGATAAAGTGGACTCCAAGACAGCACGGCTGTCTAGGCGATTTTTCCTAGACAAAGACGGGGTACTGAAATTTAAGCCCACAGCCATGCACGATAGCGCACCTATAGCGGTTCCGGAATCATTGAGAGAAAATATCGTGATCGGACACCATAATAGCCCAATAGCAGGGGCACACTTAGGTACGCATAAAACATACCTTAGAATCCGTGACAAGTACTATTGGGTGAACATGAAGGCCGACATAGATACCTTTGTCAAGACATGTCACACCTGCCAACGATTCAAAACGAGACCTGGCAAGCCTCATGGACTACTCAACCCAATTCCCGTGGGAGAGTTATTTCACAGAGTCGGAATAGATGTGAAAGGCCCCATTACAACAAGTCAGAAAGGTAATAAATATATCCTGGTGGCCACCGAGTATCTCACACGATACATGATTACAAAGGCTGTGCCCAAAGCAGACACGAACAGCATAGCCGAATTTCTATTTGACATAATTACACGATATGGCCTATTCCAAACCTTATTATCCGACAGAGGTACTATTTTCACCTCGAGAGTGCTCCAACAGTTTCTGGAGATACTCAGGATTAAGGCATACACTACCACGAGTTTTTCCCCGCAAACCAACGGACTCACGGAGAGTATGAATAAAATACTTGGAATAGCGCTGGCTAAATTTACAGAGGACGCAGGAACAGACTGGGATGAATACCTGCAAAGCATTACTTTTAGTTATAATACCTCTGTATCTACGGCTACGAAACACTCTCCACACTTCCTACTGCACGGATACACACCCAGAAGTCCCATAGACAATATATGTATCCCACAGGACGCCCACACAGACAATGCGGCTCGGCTAGAGCATTTGCAGATAGCCCGCATGGACGCTAGAAAAAACATAGCCGAGGCCCAGAAAAAGCAAAAAGAGCGGTACGATCGGAATAGAAAGACCGTGGAATACACACCCGGGCAATTGGTCATGGTCTGCAATTCTGCCCGTAAGAAGAACGTGTCCGAATTTCTCCTGCCACGCTGGTCAGGTCCCTTCAAAGTCTGCAGGAAGGTATCTGACCTAAATTATATAGTGAGCGTGCGCCATGGGAGAAAACTCATAAAGGACACTATTCACGCCCGCCGGATAAAGGCATATCATACACGTGAAGCTCACACACCTACACGTACAGGAAGGCACACTACTAAGAGAAAAGGAAACGGTCCCGCTGACAGACGTGGGAAGAAAGCCAAGAAATAGCCCACTGACCACGCCGGGATACGATCCTAACACCCCACAGAACTGTCCCGGAGACACGCGGGCATAATGACATTTCGTACCATTGTCGGGACATAATCGAACCACGGTACAGTAACACAAAATCTGGGGACACACATGTAGTTAAGGGAAGGTTCTTCTACAAGTACGGCCAACGCGTATGAGATTTCCAAAGTGAAATGCCATGGCCTGTGGTTTGGATTCCAAGTAAAACGGAAATCCCGTGGCTCATGATCTCCAGATACGGTCACGTTAAAACACAAATTCCCCTCTTTTCTGTCACAATGCGAAAAGCACTCATCGCAGTCACAGCGAGTAAGCGATTAAAAACACATGTGCCGGACATACAGCGTTATCAAGACAAGTAACGAGCGTGCGCACAGGACATTGTAATCCGATACCGCCATGCTCAGCAATAACACAGGCCTCAGTGATAAACTGTACGCTTACAGACAACAGCTCTCAGAGCAGAGCGCACGGCATCATTCACGCCCGATTTACAGACCCTATATCTTCCAAAATTACACTACAAGGGGAAATCAAAAACGTACAAACTCTACACAGGTATGCATGCTTTCATTTGCGCATTGCACATCCACGGGAACGTGCCATATTATATGCGGCACGGAAATGATCACACCAAGTCTTTACAGACAACCGGATTCGAACCCATGACCACACACCACACTCGTACCAAAAACTAACTATCCAATGGTATTTTTGGTACGCGGAACACAAGCAAAAACCACACTGGGAAAGCCCCAAGCCCTGTAACACAACGCAAACATAAAACACAGAGAATGACATAAGGTCACGGGTCTGAGTTCCAGTAAAAATTTAGACACAAGGGGAAGCAGTTATCCAGGCTCCCAACCACACCGAAATTGGCCCATACAAATGCATGAACAGGGAATACTACATTTCCTCCCACCAAAAACCAGACATAAAATTTCGAATTACACCAGACATAGCGAATACATTTCCCAGAGCAGGTAGGAAAATTTCGCAAGACACAAGTCTTAGAAAACAATGGCCACACAATGCCATTACATAACTAGGGCGAATTGCTACATTAAGCCGCTAGGAATTTAAAACAATGACCACACTTGCGCACGTGCAGAAAAAGCACATACCAACTGCTGACAGTAAACTATTTACACTGCAATACTGCGATGACTAGACGCTATTGCGTATCGCCAGTGACCGTGAAATCACAAACACATAACAATTATAACACCATACATTTTTTTCTCCACACTGCAAAAACATTTGGCAATGGACAAGACGTGACACAGCGGAACTTATCTTGGGCCTATAGGGGCACGGTCGCAAGTACGTTGGCAAGCCACGGGCGCCTTCTGCCCACACAGGCGATACATATTACGACTTGGCCTGCAACAGACCAACCGTCCGCGTGGTGTAGCGGTACATAGTCACACACACGCACACGCACTCAACAATTAGGAGCAAACACAGACAAGATCTCCCCCCTAATAACTTCTCTTATCGCTCGTAAGGCATAGGAGTCATTACAGATGACTAGCACATGACCAGTCGCATTACGACCACCGGCCACATCTACACTGCAAATGGCCGACCAGATTAGGTCATGCAGCTCTACTATCCCAAGGCGCGGATAGAAAGCCAACATGGACCAAGGGAGGACGACAGGAGAACAGGCTACCAGCGTACCACCTTACTCCCTTCCCATAACCTTCTCACGCCCAACATAAACAACGCAACCACATCTACACGACCAAAACAGCTACACTACATTACAAAATACACACACGGGGTTGATGGACTTCATGCGTCTAAAGAGCAGGCATGCTACGCCTTGCGTCCCGATGCTAACACCTGAGTATTAGGGGTGTGTCAGCAAACATTAAAGAAGCATAATGCGCCTCTCCAAATGAGAGAGGAGGCCATAGTTATATACTAACCATTCTTCAGTACTTAAACACTCCCGCATTAAAGGAACGTATGGTATTATGCCCCATCCTACACCTATCCGTACATGAAGGCAGAAACTTCATATCCAGACACATGCATGAGTATCCCATCCATTTACCAGGGATTTTAATATCAAACCTGCATGAACTTTCGTATTTTTGCAATCCCGGGAATTGCCTCCCCAATCCACTCACTATAGGAGCATCCCAACGCCACCACCGGTTCTAGGCCACCACTAACGTGGAACCCAAAGGTGCGCAACCCCTTCCTACCATACTTTAAGCCCTCTCAACAAGTAACTACCCCCAGATCCTAATAACAGGGTACCTGACATTCCAGACCCTACTAACACCTCCATTAAGGTAAGGAAAGCATTATTGCTGGAAAGCTGACGTAGCGATGGTAGACCAGAAGTAGCCTATGTACTTAGAAGATCTACAACCCCGCAACACTGAAAATATTTTACATCTTACACAGAAATTAAACCATTTACACAGGTTACGCTACATTTTTTTTTTCTTACAAAGGAATCTGATACGATATGATTGTTGACAACGGTGTAAGCCGAAGGTCAGGAGAACCACACTTTGAGAGATGGGGAAGGCGATGTGGACCCTTCCCCAGTTGGCCCGACAGCGCAGCGACCTCACCTACCTGACGACTAGACCAAACAGACGAACTACGTAAGGTCAAAGCATTCGGGACCTGACACGGGCAAACATCGAGATCTAGGGGTGCATATTAGCCCATCCCCCTTGTCGGAGAACGTTACACCCACTATGTGTCACAGTCATCGAAGCCGAGATCTGCAGGGTGACTTTCTGAGGATGGCGGGAGAAATAGCTCACTCAGCGCCGGCCTCAGGAACTATCCCTAGAGACGACCCATATTATGACTAGACTTCTAGTTAAGTTTAACTTTAAGAAGCACGGCTTCCATAGCGGGAAGCAAAACTCCTATGCGTTGGAGCAAAACACACTGCGGCCCATAGAGGCAAATTCATATATCAATGCGAAAAAGCATACTACGGCGGCCCATAGAGGCAAATTTATATAGCAATGCGAAAAAGCATACTACGGCGGCCCATAGAGGCAAATATTACTGCGAAAAGCAGATTGCGACGGCCGATTAAGGCGAAATCAATATTATGCCATTGGACCACACTGTCCAATGCCCACATAAATGGCGATGCATCGGGCAGCCAAAGGGCATTAAGAGAGGGGCAGTGCGCGCACCTCACAGGAGCCAAGTGGGCGGCTCAATTACGACAAATCGGAACAGCAAACGGTCATGAACAAGGAAGTTACAGCAGGCGAAACGGTTAGCTTAGTGGCACCGTAAGCCGCCTGCGGATAGATTAGTACTAGTAATAGACGTCGACACCTAGAGTTAAGGGGACGGAATCTAGCGACCCTAGAGACAACCGGTGTTTCTGGGGCTCGTGCGGGTGGTGTCCTGGGGATTTAATTGCCCCAGGCGATCGTCCTAGGCCAAATTTAGTTGTAAGACGGTTGCATTTGACACGCAACCTAGGATTAAGCAAATTTATTCACCGCTGTTGCCAGCTATGGCGCAGCACATTTCGGCAATAATTTAAGGCAACCCTCTCGGCTTAGTAATAGTTTTTTTTATTATTAGACCA
This sequence comes from Meconema thalassinum, assembly GCA_946902985.2. Classification (NCBI taxonomy): domain Eukaryota; kingdom Metazoa; phylum Arthropoda; class Insecta; order Orthoptera; family Tettigoniidae; genus Meconema; species Meconema thalassinum. The sequence continues at coordinate 156,310,736 of OX336388.2, read as the reverse complement.
TAATTAAGACAGATAGTATTAAGTAACGCCGGTCGGCTCCTGATGACCGCCAAACCCGGCATTAGGGTAAGTCCGACAATACACTATAATATAGGATAATATATAATATAGTACAATGGGCATAATCAAAGTGGAATATATCGGCACCCGGTAACCACAATTCCGCTACCGGGGTAAGACCGACAACACATTAAGGATAATATGTTAGGATAATATATTAGGTTAGACAACACTAGATTAAGGCGATATTTGGAGCCACTTTTCATATCTATAGTCTATAAGTAGACATAAGTTTAGTTGGCAGACAGGAGTACACTAGCACGTTGGTAGACAGGAGTAAAACAATTTCATATGGACAGTGTTACTAATCATATATTTGCGTGATTTACAGCCATGAGCTCCAACGTGGGACGCCCGCTCCCAGTATAGGGTGCTCCATAAGTATGGACATTATTTTTATCAGCGTAGAGAGGGGCGCCAATATGGGCACTCTCTAGATTTCTTATGGATATATCATTGCTACTGTTATGCTTATATATATATATATACCATGTTACATTCTCTTACATCCCGCTAGGTATCGGTCCAGCGCCGACAACCGACCAATGGGTACCGGCAGCCGCTACCAGGTAGCAACCCTGGGTTGAGCACCAGGCTCATGATACCATGTTTTACAGGCCGCATAACAAGGGTGAACACCCCATATATACACATACATGTCATTAATTTATTTTCTTTACCAACAGGTGGCGACATTGTATATAGCCCCCTGTAAATATTTTGCCCACGCCCATACACGTCTTGACAACCCCCAATCACACACACAATTTCCTCCCCTCTACACACATCTTGCTTACAGGTAACAAATCGGCACCACGGGGGAGATATGCCTGTGGGATATACCCTACCGCAGGTCGGATCAACATTTAGGAAACATATCACCTAACATGAGAGGTGACATACGGCCACACAACGCGGACTCCTTATGTACAGGACGGGTTGTGTCGCCATGATAGCCGCGCCCACCCACAGGGGGCAAAGCTATTAGCATAAATTGTACTTAGAAAGGATAACAACGAGGTACCTCACAAAAACTAGAATTATAAGGGATTAGCGCAATTAAGTAGACATAAGGCCATTGTAATTCATAATTTTTAAGGATAAACTTCATACAAGTATTCCACTAGACATAAGGCCATTGTAATTCATAATTTTTAAGGATAAACTCCATACAAGTATTCCACTAGACATAAGGTCAAGGTAATTCATAATTTTAAGGATAAACTTCATACAATTATTCCACTAGAAAGCGACAATATCCCTAAATGTCAGAGTCGCAACATAATACATTAAATACTATATATTTTTGTTTGTTTATCAAGATGCCAATGTACATAATGTGTATGATTTGCTTTCTTTCATTTTTCCTTCTTCTAACTTCCCCATTTGTCAGGGTGTTCCGTTTTCCCCAAACCAATAAATGTCTTTTGAATACTTCCCTTAAATTATACCCTGGAACACCCATTTTTCTATTTTCTTCTACCTTTCTTATTGCAGGGAGCACTTTTTCCCTAAGATAGGGCGGACGACGCAATCATCCGTTCGGCCCTGGGTTTTTCCTCCCTGCAAAACTATGTAAAGAATCACCATCAGAAACCATGTTTTTTTGAAACTAGCCATATGCCAGCAACAGCAAGGGCAAAATTTTTTTTTACATGTCAAATTTCTTTTACTGTCAAATTTTTCTCAAATGTCAATTTTTTTTAATGACAACTTTTTTCTCGATGTCAAATTTTTCGCAATGTTAATTTTGTTTTGTTTTGTTAATCTCCTTTTCCACAATGTCAACATCAGCGTATATATATATCTGTAAATCCCATAACCTTCCCCTCTGAACACGGGCTGACCTCACACCCACACTTCGATACGACGCCACCAGGAGATACGAGGGGGTTTCCAGGACCACTACGTCAACATCCCAACCTCCAGTTCCGTTCCCGTTCGCGAGGACGCGAACAAATGAAGGAAGACGCTTGTACAGTATCCCAGGGGTATGCACCCCTTGGAGACCATCCCCCCGGCATCTGGCTAAATCCCCTAAATGGCAACTCTTGGAAAGCCGGCCCAACATCCATAAAACTTAGCAGGGACAGCTTGCCACTCTAAAAGCAGCCCAGTCCTTGCACAATGGTTACAAATACCGACATACTAGTAACTGGGCCAATACATTGCTGACAGCAGGGCGCCAGAAGGTATAAGAAGACGTCCTAATGAGGTCAAACTCGCTCTCTTCATTGTCAGTGCTTCATCGAGACGGCCGAGGCTACGCTGGTGTCAACCGAGGTGAGTCAGTCAAATCGTGTTCAGAGTCCTATTTTGTAACCTGTAACCCAACACTTGTACACATTGTGAACATAATCTTATTCCCTACAAGGGACTCATACTCACAACTATAGACCAATAAAACACTTGGTCTACACTCTACACACGCTTTACTATTTATACGCCTTTTTACATCCCAACGCCCTTCCTTACTCCCGTCACGGCAAGACGTGACAGACGGTAGTCTATTAGCGCCAACTTAAGTACTTTTGTATTCCCCGAGCCGGCCCGGCTGCAAGCGAGCAGCGCGTGCCACTCGGCTGATACAAGCAGATTCAATTACATAATAAGCAGTCAGCTGAGCGACTAGCACAGCGACCCTTTGCAGTGGGTCCCGTCCCTTCAAACACTACTACATTATTTATAGGAACGCCCCCTAGTTCTTAGCACACCACAACACTCTACACTGGTCAGCTTGCCCCGACAAGGGAAGCTACCCTTTTAGGCACCACCTTATAAATTAATACAACAACTCTCCCTTTTAGATCCACCCCCAAATAAGGGATCTAAAACAATATGAACATTGAACAGTTTAAAAGTTTGTTTAAAACAATAGGACAGTTTGTTGTGACATCAGTCATAATGTGGACATTAGCAAACGTTATCGCGAAGTGGATCAGTGCGTATTATTAAACGCGAATATGTGCCGCTAAATACCGAGAGGATAGGGTAGCGAAGGAAGAAACCGAAGGTGAGGTAGATGGCCAGGGACAGTTGCCATGCTAATGGAAGGGAGAGAGATCCATTAGATTGTGACGTCATCCAAGGACCTGTACCACCATGAACATCAAGAATACGTGACACACATTCTTACATGTACTTTTTACTAGAGTAGAATAGTTGAGAAGTTCTCTCTTTTTCTAATTCACTTAGAAATTATCAACACTTTAATTTTCCTTCATTCTGACAGCTATGGTTATCGAGACTATAGTCAGAAAAACCATGGCTAGTACTCATCGAGAGTGAAGTTGTTTTAGAGAAAAAAAATTCAATCAAAGAATGTCCAAATGACATAATGAGAGGAGTTATTCAGTTAATTTGAATGCTTTTCGTAATTTGAAGAGAGCTTGGATCGTTCAGATTATTCAACATAAAAATCTAAACAATAATATAAAATAATTGTATGATAATTATGAGCGAATCCAAATAATAATAATAGTAAAATACTTCCACAATAAGTATAAATAATTATAAATGATTATGAATAAATTGTATGAATTATATTACAAGAATATTCAGGGAAGTGATAAGTAATTCAATTATTTAATGAATTTTATCATATAATAATAATAATAATAATAATAATAATAATTGATTTTATTTAAAATTATAAATATTTGAGTATTTCAGTGTGTACATTTCATTAATGATAATAATAATAATAATTGATTAGATTTAATATTATAAATATTTGAAGATATCAATCTGTATAGTTCAGCAGTAATAATAATAAAAATTGATTATTTAAAATTCATATGGAAATAAATATTATACAAGTCAGCAAGCAATGAAATGGAGAGCCATATGACGTATTTGTGGAATGCACCGCTAGATTTAGAAATGAGTAGAGGAACGGTAGGTGAACAAATAATGAACATGTATAAAATAGGTTGCAGTATTGTTAAATAAAGGCAGGAAAAGAATATGACCAGGATAAAATAGAAATATTACCTTTTGGAAAACCTTCATTTAAACCAGATCTAGGCAATCTAGAAGTCGGAGGCGTTTTGTTCAAGGACAGGAATAGTGCACAAATAATAAAAGAATGAATCATATATGATGATTATTATGTTTATATATATATATTATGTGACATGAAGGTCGGCATTTGTATAAAGGTGTATGGAGGATAGGAGCCGTCCATTGGAATATATTTCCATGAGGTAAGGAAGAAGTTGGAGCATTAGCTGCTCAATTGTAAAAAAGAAGGGTTGAGCCAAGTAACCGCCCCATATTTCTGTCCAATTCCAATTCTGTCAGAAATGTTTTCTCGCCTAATAGCTGAGTCAATTATTCTGATTTCCAGTTATGAAGCCTACTGAAAATAAGATTAATGTTTTGTTAAAACCTAGACGGATCCTAAAAGAACTAAAGATTTGAAAGTGCATAAAATAAATCTTAATTACAAATCGAGTTAATATTGCTTTGAATAGGAGTGGAACGTATTTATGAAAATTATTAATAATAATAATAACTGCTGATATTTCTTAACTTAGATATTTTTGATAATAATAATAATAGTTACTTAATTATTTTTGATATTAATCAGGGATTATGATAAATAATGATTGACAATGAAATGAATGATTTGATTAAGTAATGTTAACAACAATTTAATGTTGAGTTAAACAATATGGTTATTTATAAAATAACATCTGTGAAAATGGAAAGTTTAAAATTGTATTATTTTAAATTTAAAATTCGATTAAGTATGATAATTATGTAAATTATGTAAATATTTGAGCAAAGACTTAAACAACAACCACTTTAAACAAATGCTATTTGAGAAAAGTTAAATAGGACATTGAGGAAATGTAATAATATTAATATTCTGACATTGTCTGTCGAATATTGGTATTTTTCCAACCTAATGGTCCTACAAGAAATAACTATATATTTTTATTCAGACACAAGTGAAATACTAAATCACCTGATGTGATATTTTTCCAATGAAAACAAAAATTTTGTCAACTTGAACCAACGAAACAAACAATGATCTTTACATATTTGAAACCATGAGTGACATGTTTATTTAACATGAAGTGAAAGTGACAAGTGTATAGATAGGGGTCAATGAACAATGAACCGCCTATTGTGTAAATAGCGAAAATTTAGAATAGGGAACTGATACCAGATGGACTATTAATTTCTGGCTATCAACAATTAGGCTAAGAATATTTTCTTTTTGGTGTCGATATTTTTCTTGTGATGTTTTTGAATGATTTTGCATACATTTTTAAATATTTTAAATGTAGTAAAATGAGATAATTTTAAAGAAATTGGGGTATTTCCTTTCTCCTTTCCCTTCTCTCTTGCTTTCCATTGCCGATATCAGTCATGCCAGCGATTACTTTAGATTATTCCCAGATAGACCCTGAGATTGTTTTTCTCGTGCTGGACTGATTTCGGGAATTGGCAAATGTGTCCATTGGACTTCGGTCAAAACGGGCACATTAAGGATAGAGGAAATAGAAATGGCGCCCTGCACATAGGGGCTCGAGCTGTTTGTCACTTGCTTTGGCAATTGACATTCGCTGGTTAATTGCTTTTATTACGTGGGAGTTGGAAGTTCGTGTAGAGAGGGCTTATTAAATTTGTATTTTGAAATAAGATTAAATGAGTTGTGACGGCTTATACGTTTGGGAGTAAGATTTGTTATGGTATGGGAGTTTTTAAAATTAAATTGATTAATATGATAGAAGTAGGTTTTTTTGTTAGGGAAGAAATACACTATTTCGTAGCATTTAGGTGGAGGATTTTGTGGAAATTTTGCATTAAGGTTGTCATTTTATAAAGTAGATTTTTTGTTTACTAGTAGAGATTTTTTTCCATCGACATCGACGTAGGGTAATACCGTATCTCATTTTATTTTGACTTCTCAACTACTTTTGGCTAGTACATGTTTAGTTATAAATCTTCGGGATCCATTGGAATCCTATCCTATATTATCATATTTTGAAATGGATAAAGTTTTGGAAGTGTTGGCTAGGGTGAAAGCTGACATGAAAAGCAGTTTTGAGAATGCTGCTCAACTTGAAAAGAAATTATTGGACTATTCCAATAGATTAGAGCAACATATTAAAGAAAACATGAACTCATTAAGACCAGAAATGACTACAAATTCTAGCTCGTTAGAGAATAAATTAATTGAAAATTCTAATTCTTTAGAATGTAAATTAATTGAAAATTCTAATTCTTTAGAGAGTAAATTAAATAAAAATTCTAATTCTTTAGAGAGTAGATTATCTGAAAGTAGTAATTCGTTAAGGGAAACATTAGAAGACAAGATTTCGGAAAACTCTAAAAACCTTCAACGTGTAACTTAAAGTAATAGATTAATGGAATTATAAATTTTGCAAAACTCAGAAACAATGAGGTTAGACCTTAATGAACAATCTAAAAATTTAGAACAAAAATTGACAGATACTTAGAAACTAAACTGGTGGGAAAATCAAAATTTTTTGGGAATAAACTCAATGAATTATTCGATAAATCCAAGAGTCTAAAAGAGAGATTAGGCGAAAATTATAGTTCTTTAGAACATAAAATTTCTCAAAGCACTAAAACACTACGTAAATGACGAACTATCCGAGTCGCATGATAGATTTAGAGCGTTGGAAAGCTTATTTGAGGTAAACATGAAAAGATTCGCTGAGGATTTGGCAAACTTGGAAATAATGATTACTCACGAATGTAACGTCACTGCCAGACAAGTGTTACAAGGTAGCAACAGACTTTCAAGATACCATTGTTGAACAATTGAGAGGGGGGAGATGTTGTACAAGAATTAAGTAAGAGTATAAAAGAGATGGTAACCTCTGACATTCAGGAATCGTTTATGAAGAATACCCAAGGAAAGATACAAGAGACGAGAGATTCTTTTTCATCCCATATAAAAGTCATTTCAGGAGATGTTAATCAAATCCAGAAGGACGTTTCGAATGTGAACAACATCGTGAAAAATCATGAAACAATCATTGTAAAAATAGTTCAAGATATTAAAGACAATGTTCAGAATATGAAGGAAATGAGGGAACAGGGAAACGAAGTGGTAACAAAGAAATATATAGAAGAGAAAATAGGAGGAATTATGGAAGAGATAAGGAAGAGAACTGATGATGATGAAATTAAAAAATCTGTAGAAAATTTGGTAAACAAATTAACCAAATATCGATAACAACTTGAGGAACAGGCATCAGAAATGATCCAGAAATAAACAACAAACAAGAAGGATAATTCCCTAGAAAGCAATGAGGAAGTCTCGCTAAGGTTACAAACTCTTCACCTATTGCCATCTACAAAGAAAAGGAAGAAATACCTAATATGTTCACTGGTACTGGAAATATTCCACCAGCGGAATTTTTGAGGGAAGTGAAAAATTACCTCCGAGATTCGAAGGTAACAAAGGGAAGGGAAATACGGGTAATAAGTCGTTTTATTGACGGACCAGAACTTACGTGGTTCAGTGCTTTTCGCTCGAGTTTTCACACCTTCGAAGAATTCTCACAAGCACTTTTGAGAAAATTCTGGTCGCCAGAAACCCAACAGAAAATTAGGGCAGAATTGTACTCCAAACGATATTCCACGCCTCTTCCTACAAAATATTCGGCTTACTTTGCACAACAATTTTTGGAACCACCAATGCCTGACTTTGAATTAATTTCAGCATTAACAAGGCAATTTCCGATTGAAGTCCAGAGAACTTTGATAGCTGCGAGTATAAGTAACATGGAGGAGTTTGATGTGGTACTGCAGAGGCTTGAACACTCCGATACCCAATTTTTCCATCAAAGGGGTGGGAAACATGAAAACCCAGCAGTATATGCAGTAATGGCGGATCGCCAATGTCAGACAAATACGATATGCAAGTAACGTAGAAAAGATGAAGGAGAATGGAATAAAAGTAAGGATGCACCTTATCAAAACAGGCCTTATATCAGACCATATAGGTACGAAAACAGATGGAACACATGGAGAAGGCTCGGTTCTCAATTCGAACCATACAGCAGGCAACAGTATGAGCAGCAACGGCAACAACAACAATACAATCCACAGAATAGAAGGAATCAGAAGTATGATAAGGGAAAGGAACATTTCAAGCAAAAATCTAGAGAAAATCTCCAAAGTAGACATCAAGAGAGCAAACAATTTCTAGATCAGCTAGAGAATCAACCATGTACTTCTGGTTTACAAGAATCCAAACAAAATCAGAGAAGCAAATATATGGTTTCATATCGAAGATCGTTCTTTGGCAAATAGAAGAGAGAACTATGACAACGGAAGCTATAAACTCATCGATTAAGAAACTGGCAACAAGGTGGGAACGTTCAATGCTTCAAGCGTGAAGATTTTCTATTCAAGAGCCAGACAATGAGAAATGCAAAAAGATAAATAAAAATAAATACATTTTAGATATATTTTTTAACGGCGTGAGGTGTGGATGTACCAGATTACGGAAACCATCGTAATTATTTTTTTGAATTACGAACAGCAGAACGTCAGTTTGAAGTTTGAACAGAGCGCTGAGACAGCTAGTTCACCGCACCGAGCAAGAGGATAAGCTAGGAAGGAGACCTGTGGCTAGCTACTGAAACTCATTAATGTTAAAATAAAATCGTCGATTTAAGGTCTAGAATCTAGTAGATATTATTGGCTATGGAATTTTAGTAATGCCAGAGGAGATTTGAGACAAATCGGACCAGTCGTTCGAGAGTTATGAGTATTTTTGTATAAGCACGTATTTCAACAGGAAGTAGGGAAGGAGCCTAAGCTTTGGAACAGCAGGGCGTACTCGCAGGATGAAACAGCCGACACAGCGAATTTCAGCTCCGTGGCAGTATATATAGAAGGATTTTTCAAGCCATGTTATGTTATTCTTTCATCAACTACCGGAGTAGTACCGTCGTAACGTTCGTCAGACACTATTGTCAACTGATGTTGGACTTAGTCTCTCGAACTAAGTCAGCTGCACTTCAGTGAACTAAGCACTTGGAATTATCGCGTCATACCAGTCAGGAGTGGAAAATTAGACAACGATATTGGGGCCATTTGTTCTGAACAAATTGTGCTGGAGAGTATCTAATACCCAAAGTAGGAGATTAGAGGATCTATCTACACAGTAGATGTCCTATGACAGGTTTAGTCTACGACAACGGGACAGATTCCGGGATACAGATTAGTTACAGAGCATATCTGTTTATTCGCACAGGTTAATTATGGCAGGAATATTGGTTTTCCATACATTCCAACGACAGTAAGCGTATGTTAGCAGAGGTCAAGTAGCTATCTCATCACTGAGTGGCATAAGACAGAACGCTGTATTTTCAAGTGAATATGAACATTGAGCAGATTAAATGTTTGTTTAAAACAATAGGACAGTGTGTTATGACATCAGTCATAATGTCGGACATTAGCAAAAGTTATCGCGAAGTGGATCAGTGCGTATTATTAATCGCGAATATGTGCCGCTAAATACCGAGAGGATAGGATAACGATGGAAGAACCCGAAGGTGAGGTGAAGGTGAGGCAGATGGCCAGGGACAGTTGCCATGCCAATGGAAGGGAATCCATTAGATTGTGACGTCATCCAAGGACCTGTACCACCATGAACATCAAGAATACGTGAGCCACATTCTTACATGTACTTTTTACTAGAGTGGAGTAATTAAGAAGTTCTTTCTTTTTCTAATTCACTTAGAAATTATCAACACTTTAATTTTCCTTCGTTCTGATAGCTATTTCTATCGAGACTATAATCAGAAAACCCATGGCTAGTACTCATCGAGTGTGAAGTTCTTTTGAGAAATTTTATTTCAGTCATAGAATGTGCAAATGACATAATAAGAGGAGTTATTTAGTTAATTTGAATGGTTTTCGTAATTTGAAGAAAGCTTGGATCGTTCAGATTATTCAACATAAAAATCTAAACAATAAAATAAAATAATTGTATGATAATTATGAGCGAATCCAAATAATAATAATAAAAAAAATACTTCCACAATAAATGTAAATAATTATAAATAATTATGAATAAATTGTATGAATTAAATTACAAGAAAATTCAGGGAAGTGATAAATAATTCAATTATTTAATGATTTTTATCATGTCATTATAATAATAATAATAATGAAAATCCACAGCCTGCTTCCAGTCTCCGACCGGGTCAGGAATGGAATGAATGAAGCCCCCAATCTAGCGGCGAGGATATGAACTGTGCCGGCTGCCGAGGCCTGACGCACTCCTCTGGGGCAATGATTAAATGAATGACAGATGAAATGAAATGATAGTGGAGAGTGTTGCTGGAATGAAATTGTGACAGGGAAAACCGGAGTACCCGGAGAAAAACCTGTCTGCCTCCGTTCTGTCCAGCACAGATCTCACATGGAGTGACCGGGATTTGAACCACGGGCCCAGCGGTGAGAGGCCGGCGTGCTGCCGCCTGAGCCACGGAGGCTCCCAATAATAATAATAATAATAATTGATTTAATTAAAAATTATAAATACTTGACGATTTCAGTGTGTATATTTCAATAATAATAATAATAATAATAATAATAATTGATTTGATTTAATATTATAAATAAATGAGGATTTCAGTGTGTATAGTTCAGCAGTCATAATAATAACAGTGATTATTTAAAATTCATTTGGAAGTAAAAATTATACAAGTTAGCAAGCAATAAAATGGAGAGTCAGATGACGTATTTGTGGAATGCACCGCTAGATTGAGAAAATAGTAGAGGAACGGTAGGTGAACAAATAATGAACATGCATAAAATAGGATGCAGTATTGTTAAATAAAGGCAGGAAAAGAATATGACCAGAATAAAATGGAAATATTTCCTTTTGGAAAATCTTTATTTAAACCAGATCTAGGCAATGTAGAAGACGGAGGCGTTTTGTTTAATGACCGGAATAGTGCACAAATAATAAAAGAATGAATCATATATGATGATTATTAAGTTTATAAATATATATATATATATATTAATATATATTATGCGACATGAAGGTCGGCATTTGTATAAAGGTGTATGGAGGATAGGAGCCGTCCATTGGAATATATTTCCATGAGGTAAGGAAGAAGTTGGAGCATTAGCTGCTCAATTGTAAAAAAGAAGGGTTGAGCCAAGTAACCGCCCCATATTTCTGTCCAATTCCAATTCTGTCAGAAATGTTTTCTCGCCTAATACCTGAGTCAATTATTCTGATTTCCATTTAAGAAGCCTACTGAAAATAAGATTATAAGTTTTTTTTTAAACCTAGCCGGATCCTAAAAGAAATAAAGATTTGAGAGTGCATAAAATAAATCTAAATTACAAGTCGAGTTAATATTGCTTTGAATAGGAGTGGTACCTATTTATGAAAATTATTAATAATAATAATAACTGCTGATATTTCTGTACTTAGATATTTTTGATAATAATAATAATTACTGATATTTCGGAACTTATATATTAACAATAATAAAAAAATGCTACCCCCTTTACAGCATTGGACGGCACTGGCCAGCAGCACGTCGGTTTCTCGATAACCGACTCTTTGCTTACCAGAATGAGGCGTGGACGGGAAACGTGGATGGGCCAACTTACCTGTATTCAGGGGTCCGGGTCACTTCCGCAGCAACATCACCTCCAGATGGCATGTCCCAACAGAAGAGCTCCAAAGGAGTGGAAGGAAGATGGAGAAGGGGACAACACACACAGGCTATCGTACAAACATCCCCCAAAAACCAACGGAACTGCCGTCGGTGAAATAATGCCACAACCAAGTTTAAAAAAAAGAATAAAAAAAAAGGTTTAATATTAAAAATTTAAAGGAGAATCATCACCAGAAAAAGAACATGCATCCACCACCAATATTTTACAAGAATGCCAGATAGCGCCTAACATGCTTGCTTGCAAAGCGGAGAAGACGAAAGACTTAATTTAAAATAAAATAAAATTTAACAGCCCAAAGGTTAAAATAAATATTACATGCATAACATATTGAGAACGGGCTTGATGATTTGCACCGAAATGTAATCACGATCCGACATGCAGGAGTTCAGGCCACGCCAAAAAAGAAAGGATTGACAACAAATTACAGAACACGTCTGGTTTAGAGACCCGCGCCAAATGCACTGACAACGAGACCACAATGCATCACTGTAAACAAAAGATATGGCCACACCAAAAACATGCCAGATCGAAAATTACGGCAAACAATTAATAAGATTAAATTTAAACATTAGTAGAAGGAAATGAACGTGGGAAAAAACAATTACATCTAAAAACTATTAATGCAAGTCGTTTTAAAACTGGACGGATCTTACATGGATTAAAAAAAAGACAAACCCAAGCTTGCCAAAGGAAAATAAATAATAATTTAAACGTGAAATAAATTGGAAATGTGTCTCCACAAGGTACGAAGAAAAGAGCACAGAATTAAAAATAAACCAGGAAACGTAATAAAAACAACAATAAAATTAGACCAATAAAACAAAAGAGGAACAGAAATAAAATATTACTATAAGAAGATATCGGAGCTCCATAACATAAAATAATTAGATAAATTAAATTTAAAAAACGTACCTTACATCCTTCTCAGTGGAGACACAATAATAACAGAGTAATTAACACCTAATTTTACATAACTACCAGTGCTTCACAAAAAATGGCTAACACGCCCATGAGCCGCTCCGATGACAGCACCTGATCGCATCCAGCTGCGATTATCCTTGCACATTTCCTCTTCACGGCGGAACGATGAAAATTTACAGCCTGAAGAAAACAGGCAATTCCTTTTTTTAAATATATTCATATTTCGTAGAGAATGGGGGAGGCAACCGCCCCCCCCCCCCCATCAGCGGTGACACCTTTTACGACCAAGTCCTTCTTGACTCACTTCGGGACAGCTAATGGACTCCACAAAAATGGCGGAGAATCGCTCGTCATTTATCGAACTGTCTTCATGAAAATAATATTGTGAAATCAGAGAAAGACACATCAAAACAACAATGTCATAAAATAGGTTCATAATTTGGCGGTATCATGAATACGCCGGCTTTTGTTTTACGACGAAGAATGTGATTGTCTTTTCATTTATGTCATGCGTATATAGATTTATATAAGGCGAAGCCCACACCACCTATTGGGGAGAAACAGGAACTACTTGCAATCTCTCCAAGACCGACAGGCGCTACCATCTCGTGTTCAAAATGGGAAGCAAGTCACCAGGCGGTCGTTTCAAACTTCAAGAACAGCGTCCCTGATTAAATACACGTTTGAAATGGTAGAGACGTGCCCTTGCACGTATCAGTCTCCCTCCCTTAAGCGTGAACACCGTTCACGAATATGCCAAGGCATAGACAGTACTCCTTAACTTGTCGATTCACCAGAGATGCTTCCCGAAGATAATGTTCACCAGTTAACTCCAATTGATGGATGAAACCGCATCGTTTTGGTTAGGAAGAATGCAGGGTCAGATTATCAGTGAAGGGATAATTGATCACCTCGCAAACCACTTAGTTAACAGCTTCACTGTGTCCAAAAACCTTCAGAAACGCAGTACACCAGCACCAGCAGTGCTTTCAGAGTCCGAGACACGTTAGGAAAAATTTTCAACAAGTCCAATGTAGGTCGTTTTAGACGAAGTAGGATGAAGCAATGTGCAAGATATGATTCGACGCGTGGGCAGCCATTTACAAAAATAGAAGTTAATCTAATTTCAAAAAGTTAACAGAATTTACAATTTCTTACTACATTTTACAAAGAGAAACAAGGTTGAATTTAAATGAAGACAATTTTTGACCATGCCCTAGATCCGTGCTTACAAAATTTCATTAACAAGTTTACCTTTTTACAGATTCGAAGTACATTACAAGATTACATGAGTAAGACGACTATACATTTCGAAGGGACTACGGTAGAGGAATGACCACTACAATTCCCAAAGGGAACAGGAATACAAGGTTACCATGAGTTAGGTCTCCCACCGAGCCCAACTTACATGTTAGCATCTCCTATGAAACATCAAAATTAGGTACACTTTTACAATTTACCATTACAATGGGAACTTCCCAACAATTACATTTTGTATCCCACCCGAGTGTTCAAATCCAATTAAATTCAAAATTCCACAAGGAACAGAAGCTTGAAGGCTTCAATGAAGGTTAGGCATACTCTACATTATACAAATTTGTTTTACAAAATTTATGGTAGCATTTCCTCATTAGAGACGTCTCCACCTCGTTTAATGTGTGATAGATGCACTCTAGAAATGTTGTTGGCCTTAGGGTTTCGAACAAGAAGAGTAACAGGAGTCAAGAATGCCTCTACATAACATGGGCCTTTAAAACGAGGGGTTAACTTGCTTGAGACAAGATTACTGACGCCCTTGGGCTCGAAATTGCGGACGTACACAACATCACCAATTTCCAAATCAGCTGGCTTGCGACAGGCATTGTGTCGCCTGGCAAGTTGGTCATGGGATACCTTAATATTCTCTCCAGCCTTGTCGAATTTCGCCCTCATATCCTCGGGCGTGAAACTGTCAGGAAGGAGATCGTGCAGGTTCCACAGATTAGACAACGGAGAATTGGCCATAAAGGAAAACATTAACGAAAAAGGAGTAGCTTGCGTGCTCTCATGCACGGCGGTGTTGAAAGCAAAATTGAGCCAATGCAAATTAGAATCCCACTTGGAATGGTCGTCGTGGTGGAAAGCAATCAGAGCAGAACGGAGATTACGATTGACTCGCTCAGCGAGAGACGGGTTAGGAAAATAGGGAGTGGTGGTTACGTGCGAAATAGCATAATCAAACAAGAATTGACGGAACTGATGAGATACAAAGCACTTGGCATTATCTGACACCAGATACTGACACGGCCCAAAAGACGAGAAGATGGAATTAAGACACTTTATGACGGAACTGGTCGTAGCCTGTCTGGTGGGGAAAATCCAACTAAACCGGGAGAAACCGTCAGTGCAAACAAGCGCAAATTGGTTTCCCCGACCAGAGCGAGGGAACGGTCCAACATGGTCGATAAAAAGCCTCTCCATGGGTCTAGATGCTGGTTCAGATGACAACAGGCCAACCTTAGTAGAAACCGGAGGTTTGCTAATACTACATGCAGCACAATTCCTAATGAGCCTCCTGATGTCGCCATCCATACCTTGCCAAATGAAAAACTGTCTGATTTTAGCTCGTGTCTTGAATACTCCTAGGTGGCCACCAATAGGAGATTCATGATAGTAACGAAAGATTTCCGGAATGAGGATTGCCGGGAGCACAATTTTAGGTAGGCGGTCATGACGAGACGAACAACACAACACACCGTCCTTCAGAGAGTAGGGCTTGATCACTTCACCAGAATTGATTCGGTCAATAAGGCTAGATAAGGAGGGGTCTTCTTTCTGGAATCGTCTCACATCCTCAAACAGCACAGGGGAATTGCTAAGAACGGCATTGACACAATTTACAGCAGATACAAGGTCAACGGGTTCACATTCCTGAACATCCTCTTCAGCTGTTTCCTCGTACATGCGGCTTAAAGAATCAGCTACCGCATTTTCGGACCCACGAATATGTTGGACAGTGAACTGGAACGACAGAATCCTAGTTGCCCACCTAGCAATTCTACCAGTTTTGCGGGGTTTCCCTAAGACCCAGCTCAAGGCTTGGTTATCGGTCTCAAGGAGAAACTTGGTGTGCTCAAGATACATACGGAATTTTTCTAGAGCGAACAACACAGCTAAGCCCTCAAGTTCGTAAATAGAATACTTCCTCTCTGCGTCCGTTAAGGTACGTGAAGCGTATGCAATGGGTTGCCGACCCAGATCAGATTCCTGCAGAAGGACACAACCAACACCACGTCCAGACGCATCAGTCTGCACAATGAACTGCTTCCCAAAATCCGGAATGGCTAACACAGGGGCGTTAGAGAGCGCAAGCTTAAGATCTTCGAAGGCTGCTTGCTGAGAGGGACCCCACTCGAACTTCACAGCCTTTTTGCGTAATTGATTTAGAGGAGCAGCACGGTCGGCAAAGTTACTGATAAACTTACGGAAGAAGTTGACCATTCCAATGTAACGAGCAACACCCTTGGCGTTCTTGGGTGGTTTAAAATCTCTGATGGCCTGCGTACGAGATTGGTCCACTGAGATACCAGATTCAGAAACAATATGTCCCAAAAAGGAAATTTTGGGCTTGGCAAAGGAAACCTTGGACAATTTGACGGTAAGTCCAGCGTCACGCAACCGATCAAGTACAATTTTCAGATGATCAACGTGTTCCTCGAAGGATTCGGAATAGATCACCACATCGTCAAGGTAGTGGTACACAAACTTGAATTTAATTTCTGAAAATACCTTGTCCAGAAGTCTGCTCAACACAGCGGCTCCGGTGGATAGGCCAAACGGGACACGGGCATACTCAAAGAGGAACCAGTCAGTGGAAAAAGCAGTAACATGCCTGGATTCAGGAGAGAGGGGAATTTGGAAGTAGGAATAAATTAAATCGAGGATCGTGAACACCTTCGCGTTGCGAAACCAACTAAAACATGTGTGAAGGTCGGGCAAAGGAATGGACTGCAAAACAACTTTTTGATTAAGAGCCCTATAGTCGACCACCGGCCGAAAACCACCGTTAGGTTTTGGCACAAGAAATACAGGGGATGAGTAGGCAGAGATAGAGGGTTGGATTACACCTTCTTCTAACATCTTATCGATAATCTTACGAAGTTCAGCCATCTTGGGCGGGGCAAGGCGATACGGGCTGGAACGCACCGGCACAGAATCGGTTAGCTCAATCTTGTACTCCATCAAATGGGTTACACCCAACTTGTCAGTAAATACATCGCCATACTCCTGACATAACCTCTTAATGGCATCCTTTTGAAGACTCGTTAAATTTTACAGATCGAGATCCTCAATAGTCATAGGTTCAGTAACAGAATTGACAGCAGGAGAAGATAAAACCGGGTTAAATGATAATTTACTCTGTGGATTAAACTTAAACCATAAGTTGCGAGCACCAAAATCAAGAAGCATACCAACGTGTGACATGAAATTAGCTCCAATGACCACAGCACAAGAAAGATTTCTGGCAACCAAAAATTTAAATTTCCAATAAAAATTTAGAATATGAAATTTGACTGTCATACTACCCAAAATATTTAAGTTTGAACAATTTGCCGAAATAAAAGATTCATTGTTAGGCTCTAACTCAGGAAATTTGCAAACACTCTTCATAGATAAAAACCAGTCCTCGCTTATAAAGGATGCGACACTACCAGAATCAAGCAACGCAGAAACGGGCTCGTCATTAACACAAATTTCAATAAACGGGGATATTCCTTTAGCCACAGGAGAAATTCCAAAATCATTACTCGCTCTAACACGATTACAATTAGGTGACGAGGACACCCGCACCACAGGTTTCACACAACGTTTAGAATTAGGCTGACTTACCACGCCATTGCTCACCGACAGGTTAGGTAGGCCAGCGACAAAAGCAGAATTAGCACATGATGAATTAGCTTTCATAGAGTTATCAAGACTATCATTGGTAGGGCGACCAGAAACTTCACAGGGTTTTCCCAAATTCTTACACACAGAAATATCCTTGGAAGTAACACCCGAATTGGTCTCCTCAACGTTCCGTCATTGGCGATTCACAGCCTGGTTACTCGGACACACCTTCTTGACATGTCCCACTCCACCGCACGAGTGGCACTTAATATTAGGTCGAGGATGAAACATAACCTTAGGTGGGGGACGAGACATCAAGGAAGGAGGGGGACAAGCCATCAAGGAAGGAGGAGGAACATTAGCTACACGAAGGGAATCTGCATGCTTCACAGCCATAGCCTCTATAACGACCTGTTTCAGCTCGACGAATGATGAAGGCCTGGTACACAAAGTCATGTATGACCTATATTGAGGCGAAAACCCATTCACAATTGATGACACCAACTGTCGCTCGGTTAAAGGGGATGCAAAAACCTGGGCATACACCTTAATGTCACTGACATAGTCGCTAAGGGACTCGTCCAGCCTTTGGACACGATAAAGGAACTTAAGCTCGAGAGTACTTAGGGCGCTCGCAGGGACAAAAAACCACAACACTTCCCTAATAAACATGGCTAAGGACATGCGGAGGTGGATAGCTTCAACAAGCTTATCGCGCAGCATACCGGATGCAACTGGATACAAAAGTTGGAAAATCTGAACTTCCGACATCCCAAAAATCGAGGCATGGTTGCCCAACTCGACCACTTGCTTTAAAAATTGAACCACTTGGGTAACGTCATCAAGGTTGAAATGCTTTAACTTAGTTAAGAAACCAGAAATAGGATGAGGAATCGACCCATAATTAACGGTAGGTGAGAACGTAGCATTAGGAATAGAGACATTGTTACCAGGGTAGCCCGCTCGCACACCCTCTACAGGCGACAAAACATTAATATTACTAGAGAAAGAACTGGGATGCAATGGCTCGGCAGGGCCCAGGAAATCACTACGTGACCTAACATGAGAAGAATGACCGTATGCAGGATTAAGTGGTATGGACGAGCCAGCGCCAGGCAACAGAGGGGCAGGCAAACTACTATTGGTAATCGATCCCAAAACCTCAGACCTAGTAAACAGAGGTGATTCACGTTCAACCCCAGAAGAACTCTCCAAATTCACAAGGTTATCGCTTAAGTCAATTAAATTGAAAACACTATTGTTGTCGGCCATTTTGGAAAACACAGAATGCAGACAACCAATATAGAAAGAAACAAATTTTCAGGAATTACAAGGACAGTTTACACTTTCACAACAGTACCACAACCAGCAATTACCATCACCAAAGATTAGGCTGACACTCAAACACAGCCACCCTACTACACCAAATCATGCACCATGCTGTCCAGAACTGCACACGTCACCACCTGCTTGGCTCGAGAACAGAGAGCTAAATCACAAAAATAGGCACAAACAATCAGGCTACCAGCTTCCGACGGGGCTCCAGGATGCCTTCACACGCAGCATATAGGCTATTAGAACATTAAGAAATCCCATTTCCCATGCCAAGAACACATGTCAGTCACTCACCGAGCTGCATCTTCATTGGGGATGTTGCACACCAACAGGGTAAAATACAGGGGTAAACGCCTCGTTTAAAAACAGGACACCTTACATCCAGCATACCACATGGATATCCAGAGGCAACATGAAACACAATAAACGATAAGGATTAGCAAAACATAACATTAAGTACACTTTCCTGACAAAATCCCACCAACAACTGACCCATCGGTATCAGAGGGGTCCATAAAACAGCCTGTGGGTACTGGGGAGGGGATAGTTACGGAAGTGAACATGAGCAGGATCTGCTACCAAAATGCTACCCCCTTTACAGCATTGGACGGCACTGGCCAGCAGCACGTCGGTTTCTCGATAACCGACGCTTTTGCTTACCAGAATGAGGCGTGGACGGGAAACGTGGATGGGCCAACTTACCTGTATTCAGGGGTCCGGGTCACTTCCGCAGCAACATCACCTCCAGATGGCATGTCCCAACAGAAGAGCTCCAAAGGAGTGGAAGGAAGATGGAGAAGGGGACAACACACACAGGCTATCGTACAAACATCCCCCAAAAACCAACGGAACTGCCGTCGGTGAAATAATGCCACAACCAAGTTTTAAAAAAAGAAAAAAAAAGTTTTAATATTAAAAATTTAAAGGAGAATCATCACCAGAAAAAGAACATGCATCCACCACCAATATTTTACAAGAATGCCAGATAGCGCCTAACATGCTTGCTTGCAAAGCGAAGAAGACGAAAGACTTAATTTAAAATAAAATAAAATTTAACAGCCCAAAGGTTAAAATAAATATTACATGCATAACATATTGAGAACGGGCTTGATGATTTGCACCGAAATGTAATCACGATCCGACATGCAGGAGTTCAGGCCACGCCAAAAAAGAAAGGATTGACAACAAATTACAGAACAC
Organism: Meconema thalassinum; assembly: GCA_946902985.2. Taxonomy (NCBI): domain Eukaryota; kingdom Metazoa; phylum Arthropoda; class Insecta; order Orthoptera; family Tettigoniidae; genus Meconema; species Meconema thalassinum. The sequence continues at coordinate 156,290,648 of OX336388.2, read as the reverse complement.
GTCTGGTTTAGAGACCCGCGCCAAATGCACTGACAACGAGACCACAATGCATCACTGTAAACAAAAGATATGGCCACACCAAAAACATGCCAGATCGAAAATTACGGCAAACAATTAATAAGATTAAATTTAAACATTAGTAGAAGGAAATGAACGTGGGAAAAAAAACAATTACATCTAAAAACTATTAATGCAAGTCGTTTTAAAACTGGACGGATCTTACATGGATTAAAAAAAGGAACAAACCCAAGCTTGCCAAAGGAAAATAAATAATAATTTAAACGTGAAATAAATTGGAAATGTGTCTCCACAAGGTACGAAGAAAAGAGCACAGAATTAAAAATAAACCAGGAAACGTAATAAAAACAACAATAAAATTAGACCAATAAAACAAAAGAGGAACAGAAATAAAATATTACTATAAGAAGATATCGGAGCTCCATAACATAAAATAATTAGATAAATTAAATTTAAAAAACGTACCTTACATCCTTCTCAGTGGAGACACAATAATAACAGAGTAATTAACACCTAATTTTACATAACTACCAGTGCTTCACAAAAAATGGCTAACACGCCCATGAGCCGCTCCGATGACAGCACCTGATCGCATCCAGCTGCGATTATCCTTGCACATTTCCTCTTCACGGCGGAACGATGAAAATTTACAGCCTGAAGAAAACAGGCAATTCCTTTTTTTAAATATATTCATATTTCGTAGAGGATGGGGGAGGCAACCGCCCCCCCATCAGCGGTGACACCTTTTACGACCAAGTCCTTCTTGACTCACTTCGGGACAGCTAATGGACTCCACAAAAATGGCGGAGAATCGCTCGTCATTTATCGAACTGTCTTCATGAAAATAATATTGTGAAATCAGAGAAAGACACATCAAAACAACAATGTCATAAAATAGGTTCATAATTTGGCGGTATCATGAATACGCCGGCTTTTGTTTTACGACGAAGAATGTGATTGTCTTTTCATTTATGTCATGCGTATATAGATTTATATAAGGCGAAGCCCACACCACCTATTGGGGAGAAACAGGAACTACTTGCAATCTCTCCAAGACCGACAGGCGCTACCATCTCGTGTTCAAAATGGGAAGCAAGTCACCAGGCGGTCGTTTCAAACTTCAAGAACAGCGTCCCTGATTAAATACACGTTTGAAATGGTTGAGATGTGCCCTTGCACGTATCAATAATAATAATAATAATAATTGCTGATATTTCTGTACTTAGATATTTTTGATAGTAATAATAATACTTAGTTATTTTTGATAATAATCAGGGATTATGATAAATAATGATTGACAATGAAATGATTGATTTGATGAATTAATGTTAACAACAATTTGATGTTGAGTTACACAATATGGATATTTATAAATAACATCTTTGAAAATGGAAAGTTTAAAATTGTTCTTTTTTTGTAATGTTAAATTTGATTAAGTATGATAATTATGTAAATATTTGAGCAAATATTTAAACAACAACCACTTGAAACAAATGCTATTTGAGAAAAGTTAAATAGGACATTGAGGAAATATAATAATATTAATATTCTGACATTATGTGGTCGAATATTGGTATTTTTCCAACCTAATTTTCCTACAAGAAATAACTATATATTTTTATTCATACTCCAGTGAAATACGAAATCACCTGATGTGATATTTGTCCAATGAAACAAAATTTTTGTCAACTTGAACCAACGAAACAAACAATGATCTTTAACATGAAGTGAAAGTGACAAGTGTATAGATAGGGGTCAATGAACAATGAACCTATTGTGTAAATAGCGAACATTTAGAATAGGGAACTGATACCAGATGGACTATTAATTTCTGGCTATCAACGATTGAGGCTAGGAATATTTTCTTTTTGGTGTTGATATTTTTCTTGCGATGTTTTTGAATGATTTTGCATGATTTTTTTTAATATTTTAAAAGTAATAAAATGAGATAATTTTAAAGAAATTGTTGTATTTCCTTTCTCCTTTCTCTTCTCCCTTGCTTGGCATTGCCGATATCAGTCAAGCCAGCGATTACTTTAGATTATTCCCAGATAGACCCTGGGATTTTTTTTATCGTGCTGGAATGATTTCGGGAATTGGCAAATGTGCTCATTGGTCTTCGGTCTAAACGGGCACAGTACGGATGGCAGGTCCCAGACGGAATTAAGAAAATCCGAGGTGAAAAGCGAAACTCCAAATATATATTCTCTTCTATGAAGTCTTAACTCAACAGGACTCGAAGGTTGTTGCCGGCCGGTGCTGGGGTGATAGACTAGCTCGCAGCCTAGTTAACTCGCTCCGAAGCTAGCAATTTATATTTCCACTGACTGGAGATTGTTGAAAGAAATGAAAACGTAAAATCACTTATAGCGGGCGATGTATTAAAGATAGAAATATGCTGTCCCAGACCTGTTTGTAGAACTTTTTATGCTGACAAATTCTTTCACTCAGATATTTTTAACGATTTATCCAGCGTAAGTTTAAATGGAGCACGGACGGCAGGTTTTTCTTCAACTCTATTTACTACTCGGCTTCCTGTGGTCACAAATAAATGTTTTTCTACAGAACACTTCCTCGAGAAATCCTTTACAGAATGGTGAAAACCGTATCAAAATCCATCCAGTGGTTCTCGAGATTACCCGTTACATCCAGGAATCGGGGACTCTGTTTTATACTACAGTAAGTTATGTCGAGATTTCCACGACTATCATTTAAACAAATACATGAATTTATAACTAGTATGGGCTATTAAATCTACGTAAGACTCATTAAATATGTTATACAACTGTTCCTAGGGATACTTGTAGAGGACTGAACTAATAAAAACAGAGCATTTTTTTAATGTTCCTATGAATTAAAAGTACAGTATATCAACATTGTGATTTAACATGACTTATGTTTACAATGGAAATAATCCCTAAAAATTCATAAAACTACTACAATAGTGAAATTATCAGTTCCGCGAATAACGTTAATATGGCAGTTGCCAGCTTGCTGGAACGCCGCGAGCGCTAGTGTCGCTCCATCAACCAAGAGGATGCAATTTCGTAACGCAGCGAGCTTCGTGACTGTGTGTACCACTGGTAATACTACTCTGTCCTCCCAGGTTTGCCAATCTAACTCTTACCCTGCGAAATATAGCTTATTTCAAACTGAGGCTAGCGCCAAATAATTTTGAATCCCACCTAGCGGGACGATATTATGTTGGTTTTTCTTTTCTTAGCGGGAGAGAACTTATATGTAAATTAATCTAGTTTTGATTTAAAATAACGCGTTTTAATAAGGACTTCGAAAATGTTATGGGTACATTAACACTATTTGTGGTATCGTTATTAAATTCATGAGCATGAGATCACCGTCAGCCGAGTTGCTGCAGTATTTCCAACAATTCTCCGAATTACGGCTATATCCCAGCTACGAATGAGTGAAATTTGTCGCATATGTAGTGTTAGCAAATAAGCCTATTTCCGGCTGCATGTAGCATTTGTAAGGTAAAAAGGACTTAGTAGGTGACAAAAATCTTCGAAAATGACATTATAGGCGATCATGGCTAAGTTAATTGCAATATAAAGCACAGGATCATGTTGAAATATTGTATAAACATAAAACTGAGTAGCCTATTGTATAAATCATAAATCAACATGGTACATCGTGAGAGGACATGCCCAATTTTGCTGATATTTCTGTAAATGCCTTCTCTTGTTGAGAGATACGCAATCTACATGTTGGTAGCACGGATAGATCCGAGTATATTTTCTTCCTGTCAGAGGAACAGGAATATTGTGCATTTACCACTTCACTTGGGAATATTCATTGCCATAATTATTGGTCCGTAATGACACGTTGTAATATAATATATTCAAATAACCTTCGTCAATCAATACATGTAATTGCGCGTTATAAACGCACTACTGGCGGGCAGTGGCGTACGCAGGATTTCCTTCTGGGGGGGGGGGGGGGGGTTCATTCATAGTAATGTCCTATAATAAAAATGAAAATTCGAATATAATTCATAAAAAGCAACAACTCAGTTAAATAAACACTACCGGACCCAAGCGAGAAACCTCGCATGTTCATAAACCACCCTTCCCCGATAGGTTTATAACGAGAGAATTAATTGCAGCATGTTAGAGCTCCAGTATTTGCAAATCGCACACTTCTAACAAAAATTGATATTTATGAAATTAGAACGGAATTCGTCACTGCTAATGTCATTTGTGTGCTGAGTCCATTGATTTATCTTAGCTGTAACACTGACCAGTTATTCGATATTTTTGAAATTATACGATTTGAGAACTCATTCCTTTGACTTACTGTCTCTGAAATCCATGCAAAATGATAAAGGAAAGACCTCATAATGTTAAAATGACACGAAACAGGCGTCACAGCGTCCAAAATGTGAAGTGGACAGCAATTACGGAGTATATTTTCCTACAGCAACAGTATCGACAAATCTCACACTTCGTACATTTTTTAAAAGTCATTTTTTTAAGAAATTATTGATATTTATGAAATTAGAGTGCAATTCGTCACTGCTAATGTCTATTCTCTTTCATTTGAATGCTCATTTGGCACGATCGGTCGCTTGTGAGCGCCACAGGAGGGATCTATACTAATGAATGAATATACACACATCAAAAAAAGTTTTGCATCACCTCGGTTCCAAGAGTTCCGGAACCTTTAAATACAAAGGGAATAGAGATCAACACAAACAACATTTCAGCTCGTTTTATTGCTCATGAGACCCACACATTGCATGTTGTACCATCATACAGCTAGACTTTCAGCATTTGTGGTCCAGATTGCAGTACACACCACTACCTCTAATACCCAGTAGCACGTCCTCTTGCATTGATGCATGCCTGTATTCGTCGTGGCATACTATCCACAAGTTCATCAAGACACTGTTGGTCCAAATTGTCCCACTCCTCAACGACAATTCGGCGTAAATCTCTCAGAGTGGTTGGTGGGTCAAGACGTCCATAAACAGCCCTTTTCAACATATCCCAGGCATGTTCGATAGGGTTCATGTCTGGCGAACATGCTGGCCATTGTAGTCGAGCGATGTCGTTATCTTGAAGGAACGCATTCACAAGATGTGCACGATGAGGTCGAGAATTGTCGTCCATGAAGACAAATGCCTCTCCAATATTCTGCCGATATGGTTGCACTATGGGTCGGAGGATGTCATTCAGGTATCGTAAAGCCGTTTCGGAGCCTTCCATGACCACCAGTGGCGTACGTCGGCCCCACATAATGCCACCCCAAAACATCAGGGAACCACCACCTTGCTGCACTCGCTGGACAGTGTGTCTAAGACGTTCAGCCTGACCAGGGTGCCTCCAAACACGTCTCCGACGATTGTCTGGTTGAAGGCATATGCGACACTCATCGGTGAAGATAACGTGATGCCAATTCCGTGGGGTCCATTCAGCATGTTGTTGGGCCCATCTGTACCGCGCTGCATGGTGTCGGGGTTGCAAAGCTGGACCTCGCCATGGACGTCGGGAGTGAAGTTGCGCATCATGCAGCCTATTGCGCACAGTTTGAGTTGAAACACGACGTCCTGTGGCTGAACGAAACGCATTATTCAACATGGTGGCATTGCTGTCAGGGTTCCTCCGAGCGGCAATCCGTAAGTAGCGGTCATCCACTACAGTAGTAGCCCTTGGGCGGCCTGAGCGAGGCCTGTCATCGACAGTTCCTGTATCTCTGTACCTCCTCCATGTCCGAACAACATCGCTTTGGTTCACTCTGAGACGCCTGGAAACTTCCCTTGTTGAGAGCCCTTCTTGACGCAAAGTAACAATGCGGACGCGATCGAACTGCGGTACTGACCTTCTAGGCATGGTAGAACTACAGACAACATGAGCAGCGTACCTTCGTCCTGGTGGAATGACTGGAACTGATCGGCTGTCGTACCCCCTCCGTCTAATAGGCCCTGCTCATGCATGGTTGTTTACATCTTTGAGCAGTTTTAGTGACATCTATGAACAGTCAAAGAGACTGTATCTTGGATACAATATACACAGTCAACGTCTATATGCCGGAGATCTGGGAACCGAGGTGATGCAAAACTTTTTTTGATGTGTGTATATATATAATGATTCTCTTTGCATGAAAACTATTTTAACTATATTTTTCAGCACTTTAAACAATATTACAAACACTATTGAAAACATAAAAGGTTAATATAAATACGGAAAACAGTTTAGCCCAATATAGATATTGCACTAGATACAAACGGACAAAGAGAAATGTCTAAATTGACAATCGGGCTAAACCAAAGAATCTGATTAAGTAGATATTTGCCCTGGAATTTGTTGAAGGACTTAGACAAGTCTACTTCAATCGTGTATCAAGCCTTCTAGGTTTGACAGACAAGTCATTCAGTACTTCCTCAATTGAAACATCAACAGTATCATGAATGAACATCAAAGCTAATCCATTAAGGCGTTCTTCACTAGTTGAATTCCTTAAATAGTTCTTCAAGAATTTTAAGGACGAAAACGATCTTTCACACGAGCAGGTTGTGACAGGTAAGGTAGCCATGATGACAAGCAGGTTATACACAACTGGAAACATGTTCTTATTGCATATTGACAAAGCATCTATAGCACTCTTGGGCTTCTTTTCAATAGATTTCAGAGTTTGTTTCCAGAGAAGTAGCTCGCCTCTAATATTAAGGGGAAGTCCATAAAATTCAGCTACATTTTCTACTTCAGCTATGCTTTGGTTGGATAGTTCGTCTTCAGTTGTGGTAACTAGCGTTTGCAATGGCTGAAGAGTTTCTTTATGGGAGACAAATTTATATTCAAGTGGTGAAATAGTTTCTTCAAGAAATGGGATGAAAATAACCCGCCTATAATATTCTTCCGGATCGTTAGATGAAACGTTGTTCCTCATCGTTTGTCGAACAACAGTTCGAGGCTGAACTACAGGCACTCCAAATTCTTTGCAGAACTCTAAAACCGAATTATATGCACACAAAAACCTTGCGTCTGCATCTGCCCTCATTTCTTCAAGAGACCTCTTAACATTCATGGAGGCGTTGATTGCTTGACTGAGATCCAAATTTTCAGTTTGAAGGTATTTGCTGAGAGGAAGTGTGATTTGAAATGCTTCATGAATGACAAATACACTTATCAAGAACTCAAATTTGCTGATAGCGCACAGAAGAAGTTGCGCATCTGTAGCTGCCTTCTTATCAACCCATGCTGCTATTTTTTCTAATGCCAACAATAACGGTTTCAGAAGTTCAATGAATGAACGAACAGACTCGTGCTTTTCAATCCATACCGTTGCACATAACTTCTTGAGTTTACTCACTCGGGGTTTCTCTTCCATACTTTCAACTTCATTTGTCAACACAGCCTGCCTCTTTGGTGAAGTACTAAAAAAAGGCATAAGCTCTTTCAATTGTACCCATACAGTTCCTAATCTCTGCAATACTACACCCTTCAGAAATGGCCAGGGTTAAACAGTGAGCACCACAGTGAACATACTGGGCTTTGGGAAACTGTTTTCGTAAGATGGCCTGAGCACCTCTGTAGGATCCACTCATGGCACTAGCTCCATCATAACCTTGGCCTACGAGATATTCTGCATCCAGTCCCACACTTTTCAAACCAGACAATATGCTATTCGCAAGGCCTAACCCAGAAGCATCATAGATAGCAATAAATTGCAGAAACTCCACATGTACTGAATTATCTTGAACGAAACGGACACATAGTGACATTTGCTGCACACCGCTGATGTCTGTGGTCTCGTCAGCAAGAACAGAAAAGTATTTAGCTTTTTTCACCTGATCGACTAACCATTTCAATATATTATGTCATTCAAAGTTGAAATAATTTCATTCTGAATCCGTGGGCTTACGTATGTTGGATTTAAGGATGCTGTCATCTAATGTTCCTTCAGTATTGTATCACCAGCTTCTGCTCGAAACTTGAGAAGAGACCTGAAATTTCCCTCCCCTTTCTTGAGAGGCTCATCTAAATTTACAGGTCCCGAATCCCTGTGACCACGGAAAGCAATGCCCATTCGAGCAAGGAAAATCACAGATTTAATTATTGGTATGAGTTTCTCCCTTTTGCATAATATGTTGGATTGAACACCCCCATCCAAGCTTACGTCAACAGCAGGTTTTGTACCTTTGTATATGGCGAGAAAGTTCGCAGCCTTTTCCGTACATGCTATATGATACTTGGTTTCTTGGTGTTTTTTGAAATCCTCCTTCACATTTTTCCAGTTCATGGAAGGAAATTTTACTAGTTTACCTGGCGATGAAGATTGTTTTCCAATAACGGTGCAAAACAACGAACAATATTTACAAAAGGCTCCGTTCTTTGAAGGAGAATAAACTAGCCATTTCCACTCTGATAACCAATTCAACTGAAATTTCAGATTCCTTGGACCCGATAAAGGGAAATTAAAATTGCTTCCAGGTGTCCAGGCATTTTCCAACAGTTTATTTTTCAGATAGTCATCAATCTAAAGAAAAAAAGTAAATCACGACATTGAAATAATTAACATGTACCGACACATACGTAGGCCAAGGCCATACAAATACCGGTATAACATAATAGGTAAAGCATCGAAATGCAAATCAGTTACAGAAATAGCGATTATCATGAATCATATTGTAAACACACCTGTTGACCAGCATAACCTCCTAGGTCTGTTCGATGTATTTGGTCGGTAGCCGGCTTGGTAGTAGCCGATAATTTTTCAAGTTAATTTTCAATTCTTAAAGATGAACTACTTGAAATGGCAGTGTTGCATGTAACATCTACTCTTGTTTTTTTTAATAATAAATCGATCCATTACGCATTACAAATAAACTCGGAAAAAAGTGCGACTCACGATCTGGCAGTTCGCAGATAAGCACGTTTAAAGCAGCACGAAGCTGCGTTACGATAGTTACCAATCGAACACTTTAACAGTAAAACGACAATTTTGATATTTCGCCTAGTCTAGTTAGTTATTATTGCTTTAAGTGGAAGAACAGCGAGGTCATCTGCCCCTCTTGCCCCGTCTAACATGTAGTTTAAGGGTGTTTACCCCAGGCCATAACCAGTAGCTAGCGCCAAAGCTGGAGAAGTCTCGTTGCGAGTTGAGTGGAGGTCATTTACCACGTGAAGAACGTGTTCACATTAAAAATATATTACAAAGGAGTAGCCTAAAGAAGCCTCACTGGCAGCAATTCAAAACATTTTCCGGGTGATAGATGGGACAATATAAGGAGTCATGTAAACTAATGTCTCCGGGGGGGAGTCATACCCTAACCCCCCGCCCGTCGGTACGCCACTGCTGGTGCCTGGTGGGACATGTTTCGAACCATATTACGGTCCTTCCTCAGCCACTTCCATACAATGATTAGATACATCACATACAAAACACTGGATAAGATAGAAACATCATGCACAAAACTCGGTCACTCATACAAAACACATTAAAATCTGATCAATTCAAACACTCTCATCATATAAAATGTCATTTAAAAAAATTTAGTCCATATCTTCTTGTTCATTTCAGACTTGCTGTCTTGTTGTCATTTTCGACATGCTTCCGTTAACAAGGTTGAGTGGGGCAAAAAATTGTTCATGGTGCCCATGCGAAATCTGCTTAGTGTATGAACGGATCAGGAGAATATTCCCAAAGGACGGCCTAAAATGAATGAATAAACTAGGCATTAATTAAATTCTGAAATTTAAGGAAATGAGTGGAAGTCAAAAACTCCGAGAGAAGATCTCACTATTCTAAATTCCAACATTTTTCTTTTACCTAAATTACTGCCCCTACTGACTTTGTGTTACCTCCGACATGAGGGAATATTTCTGTCTTTATAAACCCCACCCGCTACCAACCTCTCAAGATCCTTTCGTTGCTACGAAAGATGCCTTTCTCTTTTAGCCCTTGCTCGTTTCTCTGTCATTATACCCACCCCAGGCTATGCTTCTAGTTCAAGCTGGGCGTTATGTTCAAATGAAGGAAGTCTTAAAATATTGTACCTTGCAATCAGAGCTGCTTATTTCTAAGTACTCGTGCTGTAAGTAAGTTCACTTGCCAATTGCATAGCTTAATGAAACTTGTAGTTAGGTCTGTAATGTACCGTGTATCAACGATTGTAGTGGTTATGCCTGCCTAAACAGAATGTGCTCACGATTGTGTGTACTTGGTAATAGAGAAACTAGCGTAGGATGCCAATTTCGCTGTTCCACAATTGGCGGAATAACTTCTCATTTCATTTTATAACCTCTATCGTATAGTCATAAAGCCCTGCGCGGAAGCGGATATCTGCTGATAAACCCGCGGATATAGTTTGCATGACTGTGCGGATAGCGGATAAGCTGTGAATAATGTTCGGAGTAAATTTGTGTATAGTTTTTAGAATTGGGCCTACATTCCGAATCCTAAGGGAACGTCTTTCTCCTCAAAATTTTAAATATGTTGTCTTAATACATCATCTAATTAAAAATATTCAGAACTGCTACATCAACATGGATTCTTCTTCTTCCTCTTATTATTATTATTATACGAATTTACGAGGAATGCATAGATTGCAGCACAGGTGTTAACATCCTTAGCCAATTTGTTGCTGCTGAGACACGTCTGGAGGATTTGTTTGTCTCTTCTAACAGATTCAGTTAGTTGTCAAGTCGTGTTTAACGCCTTGTGATCAATTTGCCTTCCGGTATGTTTCTCTTCATGGCAAATGCATGATGATGATTTACGCTAATGATGTCATTAAGCACAATTAACACTCCGAACTGAAAAGGGTTATAATTCCGGCCTTACAACATTCATTTTAAACGCAGCATATGACATACAAAGCATAGGAGAACGATTTTCTCGCCAAATGTTTAAATACTTTTACAAATATATAAATTCAGATTACAAACGTGTGGATGTGGATAAAAGTCGTGCGGATGCGGATAAGGTTTTGTAAATCCGCCCAGGGCTCCACGTATAGACATTAAACTGTACTCGATATTATACCCTATCACATTTGTTGTCTAGGCGAGCGTCATGGTCAAATAAGTTTGACCACTGTTGACAAAAATATTCTCCCATTAATAACAATAAGTTCCGTGACGAACTAAAGAGCCTCCCTTTCTTAGAATTGTGGGTTCATACCAATGATTAATCTATATGGATCTATCTAGAATAATGACGAAATTGAGTCGGCAATATGGAAATTTCTAATTAGTTCGAAATACTGTATACCTGACATAATGTAGCCTCATAGAGCACTACAGTTGGCAGCCCTGGTGACTGAATATATTCTTTGTTCCATATCTTAAGGTACAGAATACAAAATTAGGTTGAAGTCTAATGGATAGCATGGATGTTACATGCAGTTAAACATTGGATCTAACAGCGCGCGTAAAATCACGTTTGCCACAATGTCTTCACGTATTGGTCATAAATAATCTGAAATAATATGACCTATTGTTGTGCCAATTTTCATTGAAATCCATTAGTTAGTATAGAAGTTACATGCATTTCAAAATTGGACCTATCAGCAGGCTTAGAAGCATGTTGGCAGCACTGACGTATATAAGTTACTCCAAATTAATCAAGAATGCCAGGTATTATACATGTGCAAAGTTTAAGCTATTGGCTTGCATACTTTCTGATATATTGATATTGGGGTACGAAAATAGAGACAGCATTTATTTACAGTTGGCAGCCCTGTTTGCTCTTAAGAATACGCATTGTCATATCTGTTAAGGTACACATAGCACATACGAAATGTGGTTGAAATCCAAATGATAGTATAGAAGTTACATGTATTTAAATTTGGACCTCTCAGTAGGCTTAGAATTATGTTGATAGCACTGACGTATATAAGTTACCCCAAATTAATATAAAATGTCGGGTACTCTGCGTGTGCATAGTTTAAAGCTGTCAGCTTGCATACTTTCTGATATATTGGTGAAAATGAAAATCCACAGCCTGCTTCCAGTCGACCGACCGGGTCAGGGAATGGAATGAATGAAGCCCCCATCTAGCGGCGAGGATATGAACTGTGCCGGCTGCCGAAGCCTGTCGCACTCTCCTGGGGCAATGATTAAATGAATGACAGATGAAATGAAATGATAGTGGAGAGAGTTGCTGGAATGAAATTGTAACAGGGAAAACCGGAGTACCCGGAGAAAAACCTGTCTGCCTCCGTTTTGTCTAGCACAAATCTCACATGGAGTGATCGGGATTTGAACCACGGACCCAGCGGTCAGAGGCCGGCGTGCTGCCGCCTAAGCCACGGAGTCTGTTTTCAGAAGTAGAATTTCTTAAGTATGTTTTCAACCAACTCAAACTCCGTTCGGCAGTACCGGTAGCTACAGAGAGAGGCAAATTTGCCAAAAGTTTGATAAGGGTATAAAAGTTAGAGAGACAACTTTTGTCACATTCTTCAAGAGCACTTGTTGCTGTTCGTGGTTCGTTCATAAGAGCGAAGGCACTGGAGAGTAATAAGAGGTTATGTTGTTACACATAAGATCAGAGCAAACTGATTGTCACACTGTTAACATCGCTCTACCGTCGCCTTGCTTTCCAACGTTGCCATATGTCGTTTAGTAACAATAGTACATGATTATATTGGTTTTTAATGTTTTCACTCATAAACAAATAATATATATGACAAAAATTTCGGGGGGTTGGGCCTTATATACGCCCCTGATTTCATGACACAGTAGAATTGTAAAACTCCGAGGGACATATCCAAGAGGGACGCAAATTCCCTGTCTGCGCCACTAAATAAACAGGCGTCCTGAGCCGGCGTTTACGTGCGCTAGGGTGGCAATTTCGCATCCACTACTTACGGCAGACTTCGGCAGCCGGCACAGTGCATATCCTCGCCGCTAGATGGGGGCTTCATTCATTCCATTCCCTGACCCGGTCGGTCGACTGGAAGCAGGCTGTGGATATATTGGTATTTGGATAAAATAAATTGAGAGCATTTATTAACAGTTGGCAGCCCTGGTGGCACTTAAGAATACACTCATTTATATCTGTTTATGTGCACACAGCACATACGAAATTTGGTTGAATTCCAATTGATAGTGTAGAAGTTATATTCATTTAAAAATTGGACCTATCAGCAGGCTTATAATCATTTTGGCAGCACTGCCATGTATGACCTCATGGAAATTAAACTGAAATATTATTATCTATACGTGTGCCAATTTTGAAATAGCTCCCATTCATACCTTCCAAGATATCCACCATGGAGCTCAAATTTCAATTGCGATTTTTCAGCAGTTGGTAGCACTGACATTATTTTCAAATACGGCATTGAGATGTTCAGGTATAGATCTCTAATCCTAACAAATTTTGTTTTGATTGCTGCAGCCGTTTAGGAGTTGATAGGGGGGACACACAGACAGACAGAAGGGTGGACAGACAGACACACATTTGCCCGGATCGATCTCATAAGTCTACTTTTTCCTCATTTTTGCAAAATGTGAAAAGTAGGCTAAAAATATGCAACTCACGGGTTATATTTGGTTTACCACTGGCATATATTCGGCGGTTGTTGTGCAGTCTTGGATTAATTCTTATCCCTACTTTGTGTACTCTAGTTTCCTGAGCATAATGGAGAAATTACCATCAATTTAGAGTGAGCATGAATGGTTGGCAGAAACATTGGTAAGTAACAGTGCAATCTCAGTGATGTGCAAACTAGAGTCGCTTTGAACCATAATACTTACTAACAAATTGTAGGCATCTCAGATTCTGTTCTTTTCTTGTTACACTACCGTCAAGTGTGGTTACTTTGTGACAGTTTTGAGGGTTTTATTTGAATAAAAGCTTAACTATTTGTTAATGCACTCTTTCGGAGACTCCAAGTCAAAATTTGAAACATTCTCTTTAATCAAGGAAATTAAGGTTGCATTTTCTCGCATGCATCACGAAATATTTTCAAAATAAAGTGTCACAAAGTTACCCCATGGTTCGGGGTAACTTAGTGACACCAATGTTTCAAGGGAAATAATGAGGTAGAAACTCCAGGTCATAAAGTGAGACCTTACTGGACCAATAGATAGTGGAGGTATGGAGGTAATGTTTTGGAAAAGTTATGATAAAATTAGTAAGTTATACCCAATATCAAATTATATCATCTGTTTGTCAGTTCTTTATGTCTCGACATAATAGATTTTACCCAGTCCGTCCCAGGAAAATTATTCTTAAAACAATTGAACCTTCGTCGTCTGCGGTCTAAATATGATTTCGCCACACATCGCAAGTAGTATGATGTGACGTGAAATCCAATTGTGGATGTAGCGATTGCATTAGCAACAAGTAGTTCCGTGAAGAACTATACAGCCTATTTTCATATATCCTACTGATGTTAATTGCCTCTATCAACATACTAAATTTCAGTTTGATTGCTGTAATAGATTCGTAGATATTGAAAACCGTCTAAATATTTCGGGTGGTCGCCATGTTGGACTTTTATATATGTAGGGCTTAGAGTTTTGTACTGTTACATGAAGATTATTGTGGACGTGTAGTATTCAAACTTCAATCGCATGAGTAGTACACAAGAAGTAAAAACGAGATTTTAAAATTTCGCACAAATGCCATCTTGTGGTTATGAAAACAATTGAAAAACATTAGATGCCAGTAGATTAACATTTGTATAAGGATTTACTGTACCAAGTATCACTGCACTCGGATGGTTAAATTGCGAGAAACGACCATGTGAATATTTATATTTCGCTCCGCCGCCATGTTGGATTTGTGATCTCCAGATTATTGGAAGTCCTATAGGTGAACTTATGTCCATAGCCGCTATGAACATTAAAAAATTCAGTTTGATTGCTGTAATAGATTCGTAGATATTGAGAACAGTCTAAATATTTCTTATGTTCGCCATGTTGGATTGTTATATGTACAGGCCTTAGAGTCATGTACCTTTAAAGGAAAATTATTGCTTAGGTTCATTATTCAAACTTCCATTTCGATCGCATGATTACGACACAAGAAACAAAAACTTAATTTAAAAATTTGCACAGCCGCCATCTTGAGGTTATGTAAATAATTGAACTAAATTACATACCAGTGCATCACAATGTATATAAACATTTGCTGTACCAAGTTTCATTGCGTTTGGATCATTAAATCGCGAGAAAAGTCCATTTAAAACTTTCAACTTCGCTTGGCCGCCATGTTCGTTTTGTACTTAACCGGATTTGAAAGTCTCATAGATGAACTTCCAGTAGTGCCCTTTATCTCCGTGCAAAATGTCAGGGTGATACCGGTAACAGTTTCAGAGATATAGAATGCCGGTGAAATATTTCGCACAGCCGCCATATTGAGGTTATGTAAACAATTGAACGAAGGTAGATGTCGGTGCATTACAATGTTTATAAACATATACTGTGCCAAGTTTCATTGCGTTTGGTTGGTTAACTCGAGAGAAACGTCTATTTAAAAGTCGCAAATTCGCTTGGCCGCCATGTTGGTTTTGTAGTTACCAGGTTTTCAAAGGTCACATGAATGAAATTCTAGTAGTTCCCTTCGTCACCATACAAAATTCAAGGTTGATATCGGTAATAGTTTCGGAGATATTGAATTCTGGTGAAATATTTCGCACAGCCGCCATGTTGAATTGGTGAGACGTAACAAAATTTGAAGGGCACGGTCGGGGTCGCCCGGAATAGTGCTATGTACTTACCGAGTTTCATTGAAATCCCTCCAGTCGTTTAGATTTTATTCGGGACACACACACACACACACACACACACACACACGGACAAAAGGTGATCTCGTAAGCCTATTTTTTCAAAATTGAAAATAGGCTAACAAATGCATTTTCTTCATCATCAATAAATATTTTTGAGAATAAGGAAAGTTAAGAGAATGTTCGTGGCATTTGTAGACTTAGAAAAGGCTTTTGATAACGTTGATTGGACTAAATTGTTTGACATTTTGAAAACGATTGGGATAAAGTACAGGGATAGGAGGGTGATTTACAATCTATATAGAAACCAGACAGCAGTCATTCGAGCTGAAGGACATGAGAGAGAAGCTGGTATTCAGAAAGATGTAAGAAAAGGCTGCAACTTATCACCCATACTTTTCAATCTTTACATTGAACAAGCTATGAAGGAAATTGTAGAAAAATTTAAACTGGGAGTGAAGATTCAAGGAGAAATAATTTCAACCCTGAGATTTGCCAGTGACATAGTCATCTTGGCCGACACGCCTGAGGTTTTGAATGGTATGGACTACGTTTTGAGGAACGAATTCATGATGAAAATTAATAAATGTAAAACTAAAATATTGGAATCCAGCCGAAATAAATCAGAATCCTCTATGGATATCAAAATGGCAGGTGAAAAACTAAAGGAAGTAGGAGGCCACTGTTACTTAGGAAGCAAAATAACCAGTGATGGACGAAGCAAAGAGGATATAAAAAGTAGGTTAGCTCAGGCAAGGAAAGCATTTCTACAGAAAAGGAATCTGATGATATCGAATATAGATTTAGTTGTTAGGAAGTCATTTTTGATGGCCTTTGTCTGGAGCGTGGCACTCTATGGAAGTGAAACTTAAACTATTGGTGCAGCAGAAAAGAGGAGAATTGAAGCGTTTGAAATGTGGTGCTACGGGAGAGTGATGAAGATCAGATGGGTAGATAGGGTTACAAACGAAGAGGTATTAGGACTAGTGGGAGAGGAGAAATGTTTCTGGCGACTGTTAATGAAGAGAAGAGATAGGTTGGTAGGACACATACTAAGACACCCAGGAATAGCAAGCTTAGTTAAGGAAGGAATGGTCGAGGACAAGAACTGTAGGGGTAGACCAAGGTTAGAATATGTTAAATGGATTGCTTCGGACGTAGTGTGTGGTACCTATGTATAGATGAAACGATTAGCTCAGGACAGGGAGGCATGGAGAGCTGCATAAAACCAGTCAATAGACTGAATACTCAAACAACAACAAAGCGTAACAGGAGCACATATTACGGAGAAAAGAACGAGTACAGACTACTCGAGCTAAGTTATATCCTACCTGCACGACTGTGTTCGACATTCAAACAGACTAACAGCATGCTACAAGGGGCAGATGACCTCGTAGGTCTGTCCCTTAAAACCTCAATAAAAATTTAAAAAGCGTGAAACCATGTAGTAAAGAAGAGTCCCCACCAACATTGATCTTGAAAAGTTAATAGCTGGTGGTGGACGTTGATAGCCTTACTTACCCAGGTCCCTGTGAGTGATACCTCTGACGGTTCAGAGAACAAGCCAGAGAGTTTGGTCGCCTGAACACAAGAAGAGCTATGACTCACAACATGTTCAAAATGCCCTCTCCAAACCTATAATAACTGGTATCCTGACTGTCAAGAACTCAGGACCACTGACTACGCCACTCAGCTGGTGTCTATGGTTCTCGAATATTGCCATTAATAACACTACATTACAATTTATGTTCATTTAAGTGAATTTTGGGCAATTGAAAATTTATACATGTGAAGTGTGTGTTTGAAAGATTAAAATTCCTTGGCCTATGTGTCTTACGAGATTTCTCAAATTTGAGTATATTCTATTGCAACCAACACTTAAAGCCTTCTACACAAATTCGCAGAGAAATTTTACTGAAGTCAACATTATCTACATATATATATAACTCAATGAATGTCTGTCTGTTATTTATACAAATCTACATCGTTTCACCGATCTGAACCAAAATTCGTATACATACCCTTTGGCACCCTGCGGGTAACCCTGTCCACTTTAAATTTCGGACAGACCACTCCATTCCATGCATTTGGGCCCTTTGGCACAAATCTACACTGTTTCATCGATCTGAATCAAATATTGCATACTTACCCTTTGGAACCCGTCGAGTAACGAACCGTTTGGCACAAATCTACACCGTTTCACCGATCTGAACCAAACTTGATGTACTTAGCCTTTGGAACCCGACTACACTGTATACATGACATTTTGTACAGACCACTCCATCCCCTGCATTTAGGCCCTTTGGCTCAAATCTACTTTGTTTCGCTGATGTGAACCAAACTATATGTACTTACCCTTTGGAACCCTGCGGGTAACACTGTCCACTTTAAATTTCGGACATACCACTCCATTCCCTGCATTTAGGTCCTTTAGCACAAATCTACACCGTTTCACTTAATTGCACCGAATTTTACATACTTACCCTTTGAAACCCTTTTAGTATCACGGTCCACTTTAAATTTCGGATACACCATTCCATCCCCTGCATTTAGGCCTTTTAGCACAAGTCTACACTGTTTCACCTAATTTCACTGAATTTTACATACTTACCCTTTACCCTTTGGAGCCCATATGGGTAACACCGTCCACTTTTAATTTCGGACAGATCCATTCCATTCACTGCATTTAGGCCTGTAGGCATTTAGGCCATTAGCACAAATCTACACCGTTTCACCTAATTGCACCGAATTTTACATACATAACTTTTGAACCCATGCTGGTAACACTGTCCACTTGATATTTTGGACAACCCTCTCCATTCCGTACATTTAGAATAACAGACAAAAGGTACTTGAAAACAACGTTTTAAGGTCCCAGAACTATTCATGTCCGTAGTAGTGTAAATGTAAGAATATTTAATAAGCCTATAGTTGGCTGGTAATGCGGGCTGCGTCACGTCCCTACCAGTGTTCTTGTGCAGAATTGCGAAAATAGTTATATCTTACGCCCCTTAAAACAGTTATCATCATGGAAATATTATGCCTCTCTATAAGTGCGATGGTATTGGTGCAGTACATTGAGGTTATCAGTTGCAATAAGCGTTGGGGCTTTCACATTTACTTTCATTTATTCCGATACTTATTCTTCAGCGCTATGTGGCGATATACTCCAGATCACACTGAAAAGTATCACTAATTAACCTGGCTTTCACCATTGTATATTTAGTATTTTTCACATCCTAATTTGTTGATATCTCCGTAATCTACAAACTTCGTTTATTTTTTATTTTTCAAGTACCGTTTATTAAACTGGTCGCTGATGCGCTGTCAACGTTCGGTGCATGCGTACTCAGTGTGTAGCCTACGTCAGGGTAGCCATATATGCCATTATGGAAGCATTCTTCTGTATATCCTTTTGTTCTTGCGTATTGGAAATTTAGCTGCCAATCAACGATCCCACAGAGTTTCAAGTACTCTCTGTGATTCGTCTACTGAATACAAAAGGCTGATCATTACTGAAATGCACAGAGGACATTCTAGGAGCGAAGGAAGGGAAAGAAAACGGGTTAAAGCATGTCGGTACTTACGTCCATGGCGTGGAGAGTCGAGGGCGACCACCATCTTTTATGACTTAAGATTTGGAACTTACTATCGGATTTTTTATTATGGATACTCGAGTTTAGGCCTTAATTACAAGCAAACCAACAGACCTATTGAAAAACTAATTATACCAATATTTTCCTTGTTTAATTCTGCGTTAGACTATATACTGTAAGCCAATTATTCTCAAGTTTAAGAATTATTTTTTATTTGTGGTTTGATGAAAAATTGTCTGGGTTTTTGGCGTCTTTTCTAGGAACCACTCACTTAAAACTATGTACATGGAAAACTACTTGGCTGAGGGTAATTACATTTTTATATGTTATAGGCACAATTATTGGTAGTGCAAATTTCCAGCTTGACTGTTTTTTCAACTACCCAATAAAAAGTTCTTATACGCTTTCTGACGTAACGTTTTCTCAGTCCAGGATAAACGTACAGCAGGAAACTTGGCCTCATTTTGAAGCTCTCATTCATGATTATCGCAAACTACGACCACTCAGTGGCGTACCGACGGGGGGTGTTCAGGGTTGCAACCCCCCCCCCCCCCCCCCCCCGAGATTTTCCTTTACTTGAATCTATATATTGTCCCATCTATGACCTGTTTTACGGCATCGCTCGTTAGGCGTCTTAACTCCCGCATATACCTTAGGTGTGATCACGTTCCTCACTTAATAAATGCCCTGCACTCTACTCGCAGTGTTGGAGCTATCCATGGATCAGTTTTGCTGTTGAAGTGTGTGATCGGTAACTCTTTTCACGTCGCTTCGGGTCGCTTTAATAGTGTGTGCCCGTTTCCTTAAAGATAATTCAGTACACGAGGAGTATCTGCAATTTATTCCAATTAATGATACAGATAAAATAATCAAGATGGCAGATTTTGAGATCCAATAGCAATTTCAGTAGAAACACGAAGAGCAAAACATTATTTTTCTCTCACATAATATCAATATTTTAAGCAAACTATGGTCATGATGATACCACTGCATCGTATCAGTCTCAATATTTAGTTACTGTAGTCCATATTTTTTTAGAATTTATTTTCCTTTTTTTATTGTGTCGAAAAAATGAGACCTAAAATATTTTTCATGAAAAGAGAGCGTATATTTAATTGTGTTTTATGAATATTAATCAAAGTATCATTTTAATTATGATGATGACTGTCGTTTTAAGGGGCAGAGCAGCAAGGTCATCTGTCCTTGTAATACCGGTAATGTACTCAATTACCTTAATATATTAATGAAACCCCCCCCCAGAAGGAAATCCTGCGTAAGCCACTGCAGTAAACGTACAGTGTGATGACGAATTTATGAAGAGTAATATTACTGGGAGGTTTTGTGCGTTCTGGCCCGTGCGTTTAAAAGCGAGCGGGCTTGTATAATCCTGTGCAGCGTTGCCGCGTTAAGTTGCAGTCGTCGCGGCTCGCAACGAACGAACACTGCTTTAAGTTTACTTTCAACCTTTTATTTTCTTTCCGCGTACAAATTTCATTTTCCATCACCTTTTTCACATAAGGGCTTTGGACCTTCAATGGCAGGATTAAAATGGGTTTGCTTCCTAATTTGGAAATGTCATAGTACACAATTTTTACATGGGCTATTTACATTATTTACATATCATTACAATATTTAATTCAGTCAGTATTCTTCGCCTGAAGAATCGCTCTGTTCCGATGAATCAGAACTGTTGTCATTCATGTTAAATATGACTGGATCGAAATGAGGGACATTTCCAGACAGTCCATCTTTCTCCCAGTAGGTAGTGATCTGCAATTCTTTTAGCGTGTTTAATACATTGTTTCCAGGGTTCGGGAGTAACGGTACGCAAAGCTTCTCGGCATAAAACTTTCATTGCTCCCATACTTCTACCATTTTGTAATATGTTAGCTATATTTGTTTTTGCTATTTTTCATTTTACGTAAGCCCAAATAAGTTCGATTGGATTGAGCTCGCAATGAGCCACTGGTAACCAAACAAGCTTTACATCTGGTCGAATTCGTTTGGTTAGTTGTTCCAGCTTTTTCACTGGAGTTTGAAAATAAGGCCTGGCAAGGACAATCAACTCTGATATAGTCAGCTTGTTGTAATTGCCAACTCCAAGTGGTTGCGATATACAGTATTCTTTGATGTTATCCAGGTTATAATGTCAGGTTTCAGCCACGACATGTTCGGGTTTTTAGTTGCAGGATCGACCATTGTATGTGGGTCTTGATCTATAATGACTGCCGACCTTTGAGGCAATTAACTCAGAACATTCGCGAACCATTCTTCGTAATGAGTCGAGTTCATTTCGCTGTGGTAATCACCGCCCCCTTTCTTGCCAATAAAACGAAGTTCTGCACCGTCAAGAAATCCTTCTTCACTTCCTATATGTAAAATTATGATGCGTTTCCCAGCTCCAGACGGTGTCTTGAAACCTCCACGCCATCCATAAATTTCCTGAAGGTACCCTCTGTATTGATCATAATTGTCGAAGTTATTTTCCAAAGCATCAACCACGTTTTCTTGCCTCCCATATTTCATAGTGTGGTTCTGTCCACACCAGGTCTCGTCTGTAAAGAAGATCTTGTAGCTCTGTCGGGATGCAGCAACTGCCATGGATTCCATTAGCACTGATTTCCTGTTCAGTTTTTTTTAAATCGGATTCTCAAGCTTTTGACTACTTTCAAAAGCGTAGAAATTGACATATCAGGAAAATCGTCTATATTTTCTGACAGTTTCTTGCGGAGGTTTTTAATTGTGGGGAATACCTTATTCATGTAAAAATCTTGTATTGTTCTTCTTATTGTGCCCAAAGTAAAATCATCGAGTTGGATTTTCGGACGACCTGGCCCCGGCCTCGCACACTGCATCTTTCTTGACCTGGATGACATATTTTCATCATTCTCCATTGAAGTGGCTCCTATTCTCTTCACTGATGTCACTGATAATCCAATACCACTTTCCGATACACAGGAAACCTTTTGTCCCCTAATTTTTCCCCCTCATATAGAAACAAACGGCACTGAGAACTAGCGCAAGTTCGCCCTCAGACAATGGTGGTCTCGGAGGCATCTGGAAGTGATGTGATGTGGCCAATATGCAGTAAACAGGAAGACTGAAAATAACATGTAGACAATAGCCAGGTCACTCGCATTCCATTACAAAACTGCCCGGGATGAGGATACCCGACAACGCTCCACCCGAATTCACCAGCCCGCTCGCTTTTAATCGCACGGGCCAGAAAGCACAAAACATCCCATTAATATTACTCTTCGTAAATTCGTTATCACACTGTACGTTTACAGTGGTCGTAGTTTCCGATAATCACGAATGAGAGCTTCAAAATAAGGCCAAGTTCCCTGCTGTACGTTTATCCTGAACTGAGAAAACGTTACCTCAGAAAACGTCAAAGAACTTTTTATTGGGTTTTTGAAAAACATTCAAACTTGTAATTTGCACTAACAATAGTTGTGCCTATAACATATAAAAATTTCATTATCCTCAGCCAAGTAGATTTCCATGTACGTAGTTTTAGGTGAGCGATTCCTAGAAAAGACGTCAAAAAACCAGACAATTTTTCATAAAACCACAAATTAAAAAATAATTCTCAAACTTGAGAATAATTGGCTGATATAGTCTAACGCAAAATTAAACAAGACAAATATTGGTATGACTCTTTCTCAATAGGTGTGTTGGTTTGCTCGTAATTAAGGTCTATAGTCGAGTATCAAAAATAAAAAAATCCGATAGTAGTGCAGTAAGTTGATGCAAATGTCGTCGTCATGCGTTTACTGAAATTTCAAGAAACGGTTTGTGTGAAGTTCATGCAAGCCATTTTAGCTCGTAAAATTATGTGCACTATGTCTTGGGCTAGCCGGGGTTAAATCCTTGTGGAATGTTTCGCACCGTGGGGAAGGAATAAATGGTGAGACTTAATCTGAGACCTCACGTATACTTCATCGTACAATCCAAGGCAACAGCGTATCATACGAAAAGGAGGGATTATTTTACTTCATGAAGATTCTCGCCCTCAAACTGCTAATCGAACCCCATCGCTTCATTTGGGTGAGAACAATTTGATCATGCTCCGTGTAGCCAGCGCCCATAGACTACCACCACCTGTCCCTGCACTTGAAAAGGCCTTTAGAAGGTCAACGCAACGACGATGATGTTCTGAAAGTGACCGTGTGGCAGTGGCTGGCTTCTCAGGTGGCAGATTTCTATGAGGATGGAATCCAAAAGTGGTTTTGCAATATGTGTGTTTTAATATATGTGTAAATTATGTTGAGAAGTACTGTAGTATAAGGTACAGACTTACATGTAGGAATAAAATAGTTTCAAAATTGCTTTAGTTATTTATATAATAACTCGATATTTCAAAAATAAAACACACCTCCTTAATAGGTATATTGACCTTGAACTTTTATGTTGCATTGTGTTGGGAAAAGATCACGGAAATGGCAACCAGATAAATGTTCACACTATTCCTTGATTCCTGCAGGAGAAGTTTACAGGTTAAGTGTTAGATTAAATTCTCGCTATGCAAAGAACATATTTGTGAGACACATAATTTACCTGCAGGTTGAAACTGATGATGTTATGGATATTAAGCTTGAAGAATGTCCAACGCCAGTGTCCATTCCATGCGTCAAAAGAGAAACACAATCTGAAGATCTCAACAAGATAAGTACCTTAACGGATTACTACATGACCTGGTCTTATCTCCTTAGCGTCGACTGGTGTTTAGAGATTCCATAATTTCATTTTCACAACTTTATTGATGAGTAGTGCAAGCATTCACAGGTTAGGTCTTGTACAGAAAGCATAAGCCTATTTGCTTGTATTTGAAGAATGAAAATATCTTATTAATGGGAGACTTGAACCAGTGACCTCCGGCTGTGTACACTGATGATCTGGCCACAGATCAAAAGGGGGATGTTAAACCTATCAGTCGTGAAGCCGGCAATGTGTTTGGCACAATCACGTTGTAGCTTCTTAGTTGCCCACTCTGGACTTTGAATTTTAACTTGAAGAACTTTGAGAATTTCAAAGCTGTAGGGAAGCGAATTGGTTTTATTTTTTATTTTATCGAAATATCTGTCCTTTCTCAAGAAATCTGCTCATGAGGGCCACTAAGACGAGGTGGGATTCAGTACCTCTGCAATCCTTGAAGTCTTCTTCAGCGGTTTGTCACTGTAACTATAGTTATTAACTGGGATGGTTCTAACTTATGAGGGTGATTGTCTCATTCCAAATCAGAGTATTGCTGGAGCGTGCACTAGGTATTACGCATAAAGGCAACAAATTCTTGAAGAAAATAAATATATGTAAAAGAAATTTCAAGGAACGTAAGGAGAAAATACTTGTTAATACACAAATCCACTTATCCATACTTGTAAGTATGTGTGTTGCAACACATATTTCTCTTGTCATATTCCTTATTTATTATAGTTTTTAAAACCATTCCATAGGTGGCCAATGGTGTGGATTGGGGCAGATGACATCGTAGTTCGGCCCCTTAAAACAACAATAACTAACTAATGCTGGGGACCATACCAACTCAAATTCTGAGTCTGCAGATAGGCCAACCACATGGTCTATCGCATTTAACTTGAATAATATTCAAATTATACTTGTCTCTTAGGCGGGAATTATGAAGGTCGGAATCAATTTACGAATTTCAATCTTGTTTATATCCATTAATAGTAATTATGACAGAGAATCCAACCTTAAAATCAATGCATGTGGCGTATTACTACATTCATAAAAACATTCAAATAGTATTCTATGTAAAAACTACACTCTCTTCGTTGGCCTGCATCTCCATTGCAAATTAAGTGCTTCCATAGACCAGTAACCATATAATTGGATTAGTTAGTAACATTATGTAGCAAACAGTATTGGTGTTATACACTCTCCAAAACACTCTCCCAAAAGTAATTCATTGGCATAGTCTCAATTATTTAGATAATTGTATGGCTTTAAGTTAAATACAGTTTCTCTTGTAGGTAAAATCTTGTATCTTGGTGAATAAGTGGCATATCTGAATGTTTCATACATTCATTCTCAGAAACAGTGCTATTTCAATTATGGAGGACCTAGACAATTTTTACTAAATGATACGTTCACATGTAAGATACTATGAACTAATGCTTTCCTACAGCAAATATTTAAAAATGTTTGTTCATCTTCAACAATCCTTAAAGCTATTACTTCCTTTAAGGCACTGGTTCAGTGTATTCTCTCGCACGGAGTTTAAATGTGGTCCCTAATAAGTGACGGTTTGATAGTGTGTTATATTTCAGAACTAAGGAACACTTGGCCATTCATCAGTATAATCAGTAGCATATGATGGACATTATGAAAGTAGAGTTACGTAATTGTTCACAGTCTTGAACTTTATATCAATTGAGCTGAGCTGTACAAATACATGGTATGTTATTTGTGTACTAAATATTAAGTGATACTCCAAAAAATAATTACTCCTTCTTATCCCCAGGATGTGAAAGAGGAAAGCCTGAATGTAGAAAGTGATGCAAGTGGGAACCATTTAAATAAGTAATTGGACAGCATTTCAAGAAATAATATTAATTCCCTTTTATGTGAGCAAAACTGGAAATTTTGGGCATGAATAAGTTTAGTTTGCAATGTCAGATGTCTCCTTTTATATCTGCAATTTAACTTAATGTCTTTTCAGTGAATACATATTGATATTAGCTTTGTATTTAACAAGCCTCAAATTACCCATTCTCATTCAGAGCTCTGTATGTCAGAAGTGTAACTTAAGAAACGTTTGTTAGTCTGCTGATGGAAGATGTTCATGACTTGTAGAAAACCCTCTCACTTGCTTAGAAGAAAGGCACATGCATTCCTTTTCAGAATATGACAGTGATATGCATTTTGTATGGAACAATCACCACTTTAAACCGCCTCCAGTGTGTGCTGTGTCCTCGGCTCCATATGACTACTTCTTAATCCAAAACTGCGAGTGTAAGTGGGCTCCTCTTCTCTTGATGCCGCTACAAGTGAAATCCCATTAAAGCCACACTACGAATAATCTTAAATTCTGGGAAACTACGTGATTTGCAACAACACAATATAATAAATAAAATTAGTGCATGAACTTGAATTCTATTATGTAATATGGTTACTTATCTCAGCAGAGTCATTGTACGTAGCAATTGGTACCTTCTCGCCTGCCTACTGTTCATTTTTGATCCGTGGTGCCGGAAAGCCTTAGTTTCAATAGCATTACGAGCGACATCTCTTGACGGAAATTATAACTACGGTAACTGAAACTAGAAGGACTTGGTTTACATTATCGATTCTGGAAATATTCTCACTGCAATTTCAGGACTTGGTTCGTTGACAAATATCACAGGATGCAACCTAATCCCATAACATATTTCCAAAACAAACTTTTGAACCTCTTGAATTAAGGTGACCGAGACCTTGTAATGTAGGTATGGATTGTGCTTAAGAAATATTTTAGTCAATAATTTAAGACAAGTTGCCAGAAAACTAAATCCAAAAAGCTGCGTGCCTGCTACGGAGTAAGTTGCTCTGTGAAAAAGCAACCTCGTCAAGATTATATGACGTGGATACAGTTAAATACAATCTTCCATTTGTAGAAACACTTTCTTCGTCACGATCCTGAATAATTTTCAAACATCTTCTGTAGTAAATTGACGGGAAAATGTGCAACATCTAGACACGACGAGTGTTGTATGCGGCACGTAAGCTCACATTTTGCATCATTAATACATAAGGAGTCAGCATATTATGCAGAGCTTTCGCTTTGTACAAAGCTGAATATCATATCATTCCTGGTGCATTTTAAAGCTTTTATTTTTCCTAACAACAAAAATTTGCTCAGCTACATGCAAGGAAAATTGTAGTACACAGTTCCCATTGCTTCCATTACCTTAATACTAAACCGGTAGCTGATTATGCATAACCATACGCCGGTGGCGCGTCATATGGGGAGATAGATAGATAGATTTTATTAATTCCAGTTGATCAAATACATGTATACAATACATTTTTTATACAGGACACGTCAGAATTTACATCTATAAAATAAAAGTACTAATAGGTATATATTACCATCGCCGTCTGCTATGCTCTAACGCCTCCCCACTTCACTACAAACAGCGAACATGCAGGAGTACTAATATGCTCCACCACTTACCTCGCAGCGCTAGCAAGCTGATACTCCAGTCGCTCGTATCTGTTGTTGTCATCTAAACTCGATGAATCTTCCGACTTGTTGGCTTTGTGTTCAGATATTTAACATGTTCAAATCGGTCTGTCATTTCACACACGATCTTATCAGTAAATGCTGGTATTGCAATTTAGCAAATCAACTTACTTTGCACTTCCTTGTGGCCGCTGTCAGACGATGATTCGCACATCATCAAGGGGGACTTACTCAAAGCAGGCACAACAATTGCAGTCACGTGTTCACATATTCGGGTGGACATAAACTTTGCAACAGCACACACGAACTGAAAAAATATTGTCATAATCCACACTAGTCGTTTACTTGGATAATGCAGCTTATCAGAAGTGTCCCTCTTGTAAATTAAATCAGTCAGTCGGGAGCTAAATTTCCTTCTTCCAACCAGCTGATAACATAGTTCACACTGAATTTCCTTTTGGACTTGTTGCACTATAAATCCTCCGATGTACGTGATCGATGCTTGTTCCATTGTGACAAATCCAAGACCTGAAAGTTTATGTAATTAATAAATGCGTTCAAATGATGTTTTAATGTAATAAAATATTTATAATAAATACTGTAAAATTTCGACTTACGTGGTGGTTCACTGAGGTTGTTTAATATACTCTTGACTGAATCAGGAATAGAAGTCTGCTCTATCTCAGGTCTCTGCAGGTCCTTACTGGATATAACCATGTTCGTAAGGCCTTCTTTGTTTCTTCGTGTATGGGATGAGAGGGAATAAAAGACGGTTTTCAATATTCGCTTCAAGCTGAATATTACTGCCCTACAATCTAGTATGTCATTGCTTCCCGAGATATGTCTCAATTTGCTAAAGAAGTTCTCTATGGAGTCACTGTTGAATGCCCTTGTCAGTCCGAAATGAAACCCAGAAGACAGAAGATAACGTACACATAGAACGGTCGAAGAAGTAGTCAGTAGAATAGCTTCATGAGTTTCTTTACTCAAAAATCCCATGGCCTTTTCATGACTCGATTCCTTGATCTTAGCTAGATACGACGGAAATTCCTCTTCTAACCGTAAAGTCTCTCGTCGCTCATGTCGAAGAAATGCATTTTAACGCGATATTGACTAAGGTTTGTACTACTTACATCGTGAATTCCAAACCATTTCTTAATTACTTTCAGAAAAGTAATAGTTGCGCAGCAGTTCTGAAAGGCTTATGCTTTAAAATGAGAAGAATTGTCCTTCAGGCATTCCAAAGCAGTAATGACTTCCGTAGAAAATACTTATTTTGCCCTTTTTACGTTCATTTACTCAAAGTTGGTCGGTGCAACATTTTTCATGTAAGGAAGGGGACGGGTTTTCATTATTTCCTTGGACCGCAGTTTATATAAATTTTCTACATACTCTCCAGTTATTCCTTCATATCCATCTGTCATGGTCTTTTCTAGGAGACTGTTTCTTACATTCTTTAAAATGTGACACTGATCGAAAGCCAGAAATAAAGGCCTATTTTTATATTCAGGATGGCATATCTGTGGCTTTATTTCTTTTCCACTCGATGGTCTTCTCATCATATTAACATTAGTTTTATGATTGTCAGTAACTAATCTTAAAATCACAAAGCCACAAGTTTCCACCTCTTTTGTTACTGACAGAGTTAGAGTGTAAAGTTACAATCCCGAAAGTGTTTTAGAGAAGAAATATGCCGCAGGAATTCTCTAAGTGGTAGATAAGCCACATATCAGGAAGCACAGTAGGTAGTTTGCAAGAACCGTCCGATTTTCTTTTGCAACTGACGGGTTGGAAATGTTTTCACCCCTGAGAGCGTCAGCATGAGTAGAGGTGTCCTGGTGACCGAAAAGTGTGTCGAGTTCTTTGTCGTACTGCAATTGCTGCTTGATTGACATCTCATCAATATAATTAGAGAGCACATTTTTTCGACTTCATTTAGCCTTTCAGACTGAAGCCTCCGTGGCTTAGGCGGCAGCAAGCCGGCTCTTTCCGCTGGGTCCGTGGTTCAAATCCCGGTCACTCCATGTGAGATCTGTGCTGGACAAAACGGAGGCAGACAGGTTTTTCTCCGGGTACTCCGGTTTTCCCCGTCAAAATTTCATTCCAGCAACACTCTCCACTACCATTTCATTTCATCTGTCATTCATTTAATCATTGCCCCAGAGGAGTGCGTCAGGCCTCGGCAGCCGGCACAGTTCATATCCTCGCCACTAGATGGGGGCTTCATTCATTCCATTCCTGACCCGGTCGGAGACTGGAAGCAGGCTGTGGATTTTCATTTTTCATTTAGCCTTTCAGACTCTAGCAGAAGCCTGTTTTTCACTAAATCTGTTACTCCTGTTTCACATTAAGTGTCCCCTATGTAACGGCTAATTTCAAGAAATTAATTCTGATGAAATTGTATCCCTTAGGTGAAATGAATTCCCATATTACACATTGCTTTACTGAATCTTCTATCCATCTGGGTGATTTCTTGTTATGGTTTACAATTTGTTCCAAAATGAATGAACATTTGGAATTGGAAGGGTCCCGCTCTTTAATATTTAGTATAGATTGTAAAGATGCATGGTATTGATTATCATACTGGTGTAGTTGTCTCTTTTGGGATTCTAGTTCCATTTCCAATTTTTTAATTTTATTATTGGCACGTCACAGTTTTGCTCTAAGTGCAATGTCTTCCAGCGTCAGCGAATATATTACGTGCGTGACTATCTGTCTGAACTTCAACAGACTTGTTACCATGACCTCGCAATCCATAAACTTGGTCATCGTAAGGGATATCAATTGATTGAACTCCATCGGTTAAATAGGTCACGTTGGCTATGGGCGTGACGTAATTACTATCGTGAACATTTTCCACGGTATCGTTATCTCGCTTTCTTTTCTTGCCAGGGTTTCCGTCATGTTTCATGAGTTTTCTTCTCTCTAATATTGGTCTCAGTACTTTATGTGCAGGATAATCTTCAAATACCGTGGGGAAGACACTGTCCTTCAATTTCTTTATTTTCAGCCCTGGGCGATAATCAGACTCGAGACAAGTAGTTCCGTGAAGGACTAAATAGCCAATTTTCATATATTCTACTAATATCAATTGCCTCTATCAACATACAAATTGTCAGTTTGATTGCTGCAATAGATTCGTAGATAGAGAACCGTCCAAATATTTTCGATGGTCACCATGTTGGATTTTTATTTTATAGGCCTTAGATATATGTACTATTACATGAAGATAATTGTGTAGGTGTTTTATTCAAACTTCAACCGCATGATTAGGACACAAGAAATAAAAGCGGGATTTTAAAATTTCGCTCAACCGCCATCTTGTGGTTATGAAAATAATTTAAATGAATTAGATGCCAGTCGATTAAAATTTGTATAAGCATATACCGTTTCAATTTCATGCGCTCAGATGGTTAAAACGCAAGAAACGTCCGTTTGAATATTTGAAATACGCGTCGCCGCCATGTTGGATTTGTGCTCGCCTGGTTATTGAACGTCCCATAAGTGAACTTATGCTTATAGCCTCTATACACTTACAAAATTTCAGTTTAATTGCTGTAGTAGATTAATAGATATTGATAACCGTCTAAATATTTCGAATGTTCACCATGTTGGATTTTAATATAGGCTATGTAGGCCATAGCGTTATGTACTATTAGATTATGATTATTGAGTACGTTCATTATGCAAATGTTGATTTCGATCGCATGATTAGAACACAGGAAATAAAAACTTAATTTTCGAAATTCGCACAGCCGCCATCTTGAGGTTATATAAACAATTGAACTAAATTAAATACCAGTACATTACAATGTGTATATGCATTTACTGTACCAAGTTTCATTGCGTTTGGATCATTAAATCGCGAGAAAAGTCCATTTAAAACTTTCAACTTCGCTTGGCCACCATGTTCGTTTTGTAGTTAACCGGTTTTTGAAAGTCTCAGAGGAGAATTTCCAGTAGTGCTCTTTATCTTCGTACAAAATTTCAGGGCGATACCGGTAACAGTTTCAGAGATATTGAATGCCGGTGAAATATTTCGCACAGCCGCCATCTTGAGGTTATGTAAACAATTGAACGAAGTTAGATGTCGGTGCATTACAATGTGTATAGACATATACTGTAACACGTTTCATTGCGTTTGGTTGGTTAAATCGCGAGAAACGTCTATTTAAATGTCGTAATTTCGCTGGGCCGCCATGTTGGTTTTGTAGTTATCAGGTTTTCAAAGGTCACATAGGTGAACTTCTAGTAGTTTCCTTTATCACCGTACAAATTTTCAGAGTGATATCGGTAATAGTTTCGGAGATATTGAATGCTGGTGAAATATTTCGCACAGCCTGGGTAGATTATTGACTTGGGAATAACCTAACCACCAAGGGAAGATGATGAAGAAAAGGAAGTGGGTTTCGGACTGAAGAAAAAGGATGGAGAAATAGGAGGAGAGTCCTACAAAAGTTATAAGTTTAACTTTAAATATACTAAAAGGTGACTGCCACTGCAAATCAGCTCTCCGATACCTAAAGTGAGTAGGGACCTGGGCAAAGCTAACGGGAGACGCAGCTGGAACTTGGACGGTTTGCAAGAGAGTGGCTTTAGCGTATTCCCTCTCAAGCATACATATGCCTACTATGGGGAAGGGTGATGGTCTGGCAAGACAAAAAGTAACAGATTTATTATGTATCTGTTCAAAGGAGTTTGTTTTAGACAAGTAATTTGAAAAATGCCAATAATTTGAATAGGTTTCGATATTTTTTGTTTTTAAAATTGTAGAATTCCTAAAGAGCGACCAAATGCTTCCAAGAAGGATAGGGATAAAACAATTATACCTTTGAGAATAATTTTGGTAAGTGTACCAATACTTGTATTTGGAAATGGCTAAGCTTTTACCCTGCAAGGAGCCGACTAAAAGTTTAGACAATGAGAAACACTTATATTTTGAAAAACCAACCATAAGTGTTGGAGAGAATCTCCACAAGCAGGAAGCTGGCGTAGCGAGCTATGCTTGCCTTACTGGCCAGTTAGATTTAGCTATTAAAGCTAAGAGAGACTTTACCAAGTTGTCAACTAAGAGTTCTTGCTCAAATGCAACAAGTGGTGAAAACCCTATCAAGAGATGTATTTGCATTAAGTGGGAAGAGTCAAGGAAGACAGGATCTTGCCTAACCGTTATGTTAGAGAAATGATGAGTCAAAAAAGAAACTTTGAATTTATTTAACAATGCAAAAGAGTGTAAAGAATTTAACAAATATATAATTTCAATTTTGTTAACAATTTGGGGTCGCAGACCTCCTAAAATATTTAAAGCTTGCGCCAGGCAATTAACAATTCTTTTGGTTTCAAACCTTTTATATGTTTTAAGATTCTCGCAAGATTTGGAAATAGCGAAGATAAAATGAAAAATTTAAAGACAATTCAAGTGATTAAAGTTAGACAATAAATCAAGTACAAGGTGGGTACTTTAAGGAATTTCTAAGTAAATATCTTAGAAAGAGTAACAACTTCGAAAGTAACAACAACAAAAAGCAGGAAGAATAAAAGAGAAGTTCCTATAACTTCTTATATTAAAGCTGAATTACTTTGTCGGATTTTGCAAATAGGACAGGTCACTTATTGTGAAACCTGAAGAGAAAATCGAAAGGAAGTTTCTAGACCTCCTATGTTTAAGTAAGAATCACGAGACAAATAGGGCAAGTTTCCCTTTCGTAAAACCTAGAAATAACTCACTTATGAGTTGAAAAAATTGTATTCCCTGATTAGATGGGAGAAACAAGATAATTTAAAGCGTGTACTAGACACGAAGTTTTACAGACTTTAATTAATGATATATAAGCAAAAAGGGAGGGCACGTCTTTAGAGTGACACCTCATTGAAAAAGACCTAAAGTAACAATTTTATTATTATGGTTTGTTAGTAAGAGATTTAGGAAAGATCAAATGGGATTGAGGATAAATGTTCATGGCCATATTTATAATAATCGGACGAGCGCGGCGCGGAAGAAATATTGAACAAACACTGTTTTTCACTATGGTCTGTTGGAATAGATGAAAAGTTCACTGTAGTAGCACAAAAGTTTATGGCAAAGAAAGTTATTGCAATGATGGAAAATAACTAGTTACACTAGATAGGCGAGAGTCTATTGGTTGAGAAAGTTGTAGATTACAGTTAAATGCGCCAGAGAAAATCCCAACGGAGGAAGAAAAATTAGCTATTGATCAGTAATTCATAAGGAAGATTCCTTAGTTTGAAAAAGTATTCCCACATGTGAGTGGAAAATACATGACGGTATGACTGGAGAAGAGAGTGCAGATTCTGGAAGGTTCCAGAGCAATCCTGACTGAAGAATAGGGCCAAAGTTATTCCAGCGGTGGAACGAGCTAAGTATGTTATAGACAGTGGGTAATTCAATGGTATCCCACGTTGTGAGAAGATCTCTCATAAGAAATACTGCTTTCTATTAAGATTGGCTTAGACAGACAAAAGCCCAACATAGAAAATCCCACGAAGGATGATTATTGCCCCAAATATAGTAATCTCACACTGCCTATAAAATGATCATTAAAAGCATGTGGTTATTAAAAGACGATGAGAATGAGGTTAAAACCTGAAGTCGGTACTTATCTTTGCTTCATGGCGAAGGTGAAGTTCCCTTTGACGGTTGAGATTAAAGTTCCAACATGGCGTGGAATTAAAAGAATGCCTCTTTAGTTGAGGAGGCGTGCTCTAGCTGAGCTCTGACTGAATCGACTTTCGACGTACAAGTGAGACACGCTCAGCGAAGCACAGAGGGACCAGGGAAGGGAAAAAAGTGGGGGTAGGAGACAAAAGGAATACATATAAGAATAACCAACATGACAAAAAAAAATATCTTGATGAAATGTTCTTCAAAGAGTTGATAGTAGGCGACACTATCGCAGCCTGGTGGGTGAAAAAGTAGACGAAGTTCTCTTGATCATGGAGATGATAGCTGGCGATTGCGACGAGATCTGGTGGCCAGATTGATAAGGAAGTCCTCTTGTACAGGGAAGAATTGAGGAACTTCAGAGATTCGCTGCTAGATGACGCTAGGGGGGCCATGGAAGATATATATCTAGAACAGACTCACAAGTAACATGAAAACCATAAACAGCAAGGAGAAAATGGAAGATCACTGTCGGTGTTTGAGAAGAAGGAAAGAAAGAATTACAGCAAAGAGCAGTAAAAGTTTACTCTATCATACCGTGTATTCCAACGAATGCACCACAGCCGCGATTTTGGAATGGTGAGACGTAACAAGATTTGAAGGGCACGGACATGGTCATCCAGAATAGTGCTATGAACTTACCGAGTTTCATTGATATCGCTCCAGCCGTTTAGAAGTTATTAGGGGGACACACACCATCTCAAACACACACCACACACAGACAGACACACGGACAAAAGCTGACCTCATAAGCCAATTTTTTTTTTCATAAATGAAAATTGGCTAAAAATGCCGCCCAATACGTGAGAAGCTTGACTCAAAATTCGGTACAAAATTGTCTCGAGAAAACTTTTTAAGCCATTTCTGTCTTAATTCTGCATCACACGGGAATTCATGGAACGAATTCCTATTTACTTTCCCGCTCTTACTCTTGCAGTATGGAACACAGCAGTATACTATCGTGGCTAACAATCACCCAATACAATTAAAAGTATTACTTCTCTTCCACATAATTATCAGCTATCACAATACAGAATACCGATTCATGTTCTAGGAACTATACATAACAAGATAATACGTT
Organism: Meconema thalassinum; assembly: GCA_946902985.2. Classification (NCBI taxonomy): domain Eukaryota; kingdom Metazoa; phylum Arthropoda; class Insecta; order Orthoptera; family Tettigoniidae; genus Meconema; species Meconema thalassinum. The sequence continues at coordinate 156,255,392 of OX336388.2, read as the reverse complement.
GGTACAACATAAGATTGGTATTTAAATTAAATAAACATGCCTGTCTGTATATTCCATAGTCTTCTTCCTCTTCTGCTTCTACGCGATCAGACCCAGTGGACCGCGCGCTGCTACAAGAAATGTTTTCAATTGTTTTTAACGAAAATCACACGTTTTGTACATCTGCTCCTAATAGTGAAAATAATTCAAATTCGCATTTTGATACCCCGCCCCTAATCGACATCTCTTCATTCTATAAGGTGTTCTCGGTGCGGTATTTTAAGTGCTTTATTGAGCTAACAGGGTGGTCCCACCTTTAGTTACCCGAGGGCCAATCGAACTTTAGTATAGGGATGTGTTGGCAAGAGACATTCCAGAAAGAAAACGTATTACATATTTTACTCAAAGCATGTATTAAAATTTATATTAAAAGAAGTTTAATATTAGCCTACTGGTTTAATATACCACTTCATTTTACAGTCGAGAAATTAATGTGATGATTGGCACTGCTTTCCTGATACAAATGTAAGTTCAGTAAGGCAAAGTCTCAGGCTCGATTCCAGTGAAGCACTTTCAATTCGATTTCTCGTTTATGATTTAATTTGTTTGAGAGCAGATAAAGTTTCTCACTCATACGTACTGCCAAACAGCGATAACACTTGCAGGGAGAATTTAAGCAGTTTAGGAAAACGTTGTTTAGAAATCAGTTTCCAGAATTTTTCAGGGACATCACACTTTTTTATTCTGGTAGAATGGGTCTGCCGGAAGATCACAAATTTCCATTTGAAGGTCGCAGGGCACCTCACTCACTTCAATATCCATGGGGTTGTTGAACAGTGCAAGTTTTGCTTTTTTGGGAGTAAGAATCCTGCAATCTGTTCTGGAACTCTTTCCTGATATCTATTATTATTTCTAGGGGCCGATAACCTAGATGTTAGGCCCCTTAAAACAACAATTATCATCATCATCATCATCATGTATTATTATTTCACGAAACATACTAAAATTGATGTCACTTTTTCTTCTTTCGACTGCTGACAAGATGGGAAGTGTGCCATATTATTTGCCTCCAATGCAATTTGCATTACATCAAGTTTTTTGCGGAAGCCCTCAATATGTCCATAAAGCTGGGAGATATTTTGTTTTCTGCCTTGTAGTTTCAGGTTTAATATATATAGATAGGCTGTTAAATCTGTCAGAGAAGCAAGATTATTTAAAAACTGGATTTCTTCCAGATTTTCTTGATATTAATGCCCAATGTTTTCAGTTTTGGGAAAAGCAAGAATTTCATTCCTCAACCCAAAAAAATGTTGCAAGCAATTTCCAGCACACAGCCAACGCACTTCACAGTACAATGAAATGTCACCATACTCAGCTTCCAAATTGTCCTGGAATGCAATAAATGCTCTGTGTCTACAGGCTTTATTGCCTCCCCTTATTAAGTTTACAGTATTTACAACAGTTTTCATTGTCTCACTGAGCCTTATAATTTTTCCAGAGAGAGCCTCCTAGTGGATAATGCAGTGGAAAAGCAAAAAATTCAATCCTTTGTCTTTACACAGTCCTACTAAACCAATGTTAGGACCAACCATTGCTATAGCTCCATCTGTTGCAATGCCAGAGAACTTCACAAAACCTCCATATTTAGAAACGACATCATCCTGTGCGTTGAATATATCAGTACCTTTTTTGCTGGTTTCTAATGAACTTAATTCCAACAGTTCTTCATGAATTTCAAATTCTTCGTTTATTGTTCTAACAAAGATAAGGATCTGCCGATGTCAGCTATATCTGTGCTCTCATCTAGAGCTAGAGAGTAAAATTCTCTTGAGAGAACCTTAAACTTCACCAGCCATATCATTGATTCTTCTACTAACTGTCTGATGAGACCTGGAAATTGTTTCAAAAATTTTCGCCATCCCTTTATCTCCAAATGAAGATGCCATTTTTACAGCACATCTCATAATGAGCTCACCATCCCTAAATGACGTTTTACTTTTAGCTAGCTCTAAACCGGCAGTGCTTGATGGTTGCTGAAATAATGTATATTCTTCTGTCTTGTTAGTTTCAGCATCAAATAATTAAACACACAACTTCTGGCACTTCCCTGGAATTGATCGTTAGCTTGTATAGTGTCTATTCACGTTATACTCCTTCGAAACACCTAGGACTTGAGAACAGATAACACACTGTGGTTTTACATTATGTTCAACAAAAATGTAACTTTCCTGCCACTTTGACTGAAATTGTCGCTTCTCATCTTCAACACGCCGTTTATTAGTCCCGCCATATCAGGTACCGCTCTCGCAACAACGACAACAAACTCTCGTCGTACTATATCTCTCGAACAAACTCTCTCGTCAAACATAACCTCTTCGAACAGCCCTGCGCTCCCTCTTATAGAGAAATCCGCCGCAGCACACGAACAATCGCTAACTTATCGGCAGCTAATCACTGGCAGCCAACCAGTTGTCGCCTGGAGACGGGGCCGCTTCTCGTGCCGTACGTATTCGTGGAAAGACAATATTCTGATTACTGGCGTATTTTTCGGGATCTTTCTTTTCCCACCTGGCTCCTTCGTAACATTACTGAATGAAAGAGAAAATCAAAGTAGGCACGCCACGGATTATAACTGTCGAAGAGTGAAGGGCAGTAAGAAGGGCAAGGGCCAACAAAACTGAGCAGGCGGGCCGCATGCGGCCCTCGGGCCGCGGTTTGGACCACACTGAACTAGGTAAACAAAATTAATGTTTTAATATGTAACCATTCGTGACTTGGCAATCATCAATTATTATTTTAATGCCATTTTTAGGAGAGTAAATATCTTAAGTAAATAATTCAAATAATTTATTTTAGAAACCAATTTGTAAACAAAAGAGAATGTTAATTTTATCACAGTAAAGTAAAACGGTGTAACACCATACTGAAAATAATATATACCTGAAAATATGTACGCAGTGAATGCTGCCGGCATGCGTCGGACGTTGGCGGCAAAGAGGCCAAATCGAACAAAGCACTAACTGTCTGTCTTGCGATAGTCCTTCCATACAGATTCACACGAAGCTCGTTTAGATAATTGAAGCCCTTTCCGTTGAACAACTCCAGAACAAATTTTTCTCCAGCTATCTTGATATCTTTCTTGGATGCGCCAGGCTGATTGAAAACTTCGACAGTTTTCCGAAGATCTTCGTTGTTTTTGAGAATGCCCCATGGACGCTTCTTCCCTTTGTTAAAAGTAGCCGAAGTTGTGTCACATTCACTCACGGCATGTGCAAATAGCACACAACTTTTCATCTCGCCGATATCTTCCTGAATGTTTGTGTTAGGGAAAATCTTTCCAAGAGATATTGAGTTTCCAGGACTGTAAAAATGGATGTTGTTGTTCTCTCTTGCTATTGCCAACAACATGCGTAGGACATCAATGCCTGACGCTTGAATAGTAACAGCATGATCTTCGGCAACTAGAGACAACGCTTCGTCGACAATTAGTGTTCTGCGTTCCCTGTCACCTGACGAACAGCAACTCCAGCAGTTCTAAACTCCTTTGTCAACGTAGAGATGAACCGTCCCTTGTTTTTGGTGTTACTTAGAATGTCTGCCTGAGAAGTGGAAACCATTGTGTTGGAATCGAAGACGATGTCCATGTACGTCCGCTTCCCCGCACGGGGTGCCTGCTCCTGGTTTTTCGTGCTTGGAGTCTGATCGCAGTTGCCAAACACAAGCATAGTGCTTGCTTATGTTCAACTTGTAGGACTGGATTATGTCACCAAAAGTTGCAGGTCTTGTCCATACAACGGTATGCAAAAGCAGACCTCCATCAACGACTACTTTGCGTTGTTTTTCAAAATCTTTGGGGGCTTCTGAAGATTTGAAAAGGTGTTTAAGTGCTGACTTGGCTGTTTTTCTCAATAAGGATGAATCGAAGAGAGCTGGAGGCGTCGGTGCAAGCTCGTACTTCAAGAACTCCACGATATCCGCTTCCGATTTCATCACACATATATTTCGCATGAAAAGTTAGTGCGGGTTGACCGGGACGATGTCATCACGAATTTTTAGTTGGCACCCAACAACTGACAAAGGGACTACGCGGCTTTTTCTTGCGCGCTTGAGACCCTCAAAACTATTCCCCACCATTTGTTGTATTGCTTCTTCACCAACTTCTCGAGCCTTGTAGCATTTGATGCTGTTGTCTGCAACTACGCCAGTGGAAAGGTATTGAAGACTTTCTTTATTTAAATCCCACGGAGAGCGATTTTCTACCCACGAGCGAAACACTTCTGCGTGGCGGTTCTCCAGCTTCCGTCGCTAGTCTCTCAACTCAACGTGCTGTTCCGAGGAATTTGTCTTCACTTAGCTGTTTGGTAAGGTGATTTAATATTAATGGCCAAGCATTCTTATAAGATTCTAAACGTTTTTCAACAGAGCTGTACTCCGGGTGTGCTAGTGCTTTAGTCTTGCAAACTCCCAATTTTTCAAAAGCACATGCCAATTCAACACTGCCTATGGCATATGGACCACATATATCGACACTAGTGTTGTTGGCTGGTAATACATCATTATTAATATTTATTTGTGATTCAGCAACGTAAGTAGCGGCCAATGATCTTGTGGTTTGGTAAAATGAATACATAGGTATGTCACCCACTTGTTTTCCAAACATGTAAGGACAACAAGGAGACCATCGCAAATGGTCTCTAAAGGGTTCATCCCCTTCATCCCAGTGTGAAAGTTCAATACGACAAAACACACAGCGCACCACATCTTCTCGGTTCAAGTAAAAAAAACCGGCTTTTGCAAGTTTATGTGTCGACAAAAAGCCTACAGTCCAGGATTCAAATGTCAACCAGCGATCATGTTCTGATTTTAAATATAACCCACGTGGTAAATCAACTTGCTCACTTGTTGTATTTGGTACTAACGCCATGTGTTATAATAAAACTTTTTCTTATTGTAAGTTATTAACGTTGCACAGAGTACTTTAAAGCACAATGTATGCTTGTTCACTGTCTGTTAATTACGTTAATGGCGCATGACGACTCCTAAAAGCAAACAAAATATCCAATCAATCAATCAATCAATCAATCAATACTTGTAAATAAAAATTTAACGTTAATTGGCTTTAATATATCAAAACACCATAACAATTATAATAAACTGTATGTCGGCACTAACAGTAACCCATGTACTTATTTCCTTTTTATAAAGCTGCAGTCATTTACATTCCCCTTTAACCAATACATAAACAAAAAATAATAATGTCATGTCATTTTGTTCAGATTTTCATGTTCAAACCTGTGAATATTCGTTGAGTTCATAGGGTACAAAGTTCCTCATTTTTCTACTAGAAAGCGCTATAGAGTTTAAAGAGATTAGATATCTAACATCTAACCTCCTTGGCTTTCACAGTCAAGGAACAACTAAATTCGACATGCAAGCTACCCTCTGTGTGTCAAATAACAAGGTTTTCACCCGGCACCCGAGGCCATACGATATTAATATTATTATTAATATTATATTATTATTATTATTATAGGGAATGACATGTCAGTTAAATTAAAATTTTTGTTTTTTACAAAATACAATATGGCCTTGTACTTTCCCGGTAAACAACCAAATATGGTTTTGTACCGGTTGCCAATACATAGTCATTAATCAAGAAAGCAATCATCGTCCTAGTCATGTACAGGTAATGAATTTTTTGTCTACGAGTTTTCAGTAGTGGTAAAATGGAATAGCATTTTATGTTCGGCTTACCTGAGTTTTAAATAGTTCACTGTCTGGAAACAATGGTGGCACTTTACTGCGTCTCGGGTTTTCAGCGACTGCTACGGCGGTAAGGCTTTTCTTTCCAAGTTTCTAAAAATAAATAAAATAAACCGTTATAAATACCTAAATTCAGGTTAGGACATGCATTTCATAAAATAAAATATGAAACAAAAAATGAAAAAAATTAGTTTAAAAAAATAATCCCACCTTCACTTGCAGTGGCTTGTTGCTCCTTCCTTCTAGTGGGCTCAAAAGTAAACTGGTTTCTTGTATCTCAGTCATGTAAGGTATACCGGTTATCTGCAAACAAATAAATTAAAAAATCAATAATTACCTAATCAATAACTACAAATTTAAGGTTCATTAGCATGACATTATTAAAATAATCATTCATAGGTACTTACTAAAAAATAAAAGGATTTTTCTTCCACAACTCTACTGTATACGTCCGTGTGCTAAAATGGCAAGTGCATGACTAACGCAATCGTTATCTGTTAGCCTAGCAACAGAAAAGTTGTATTTTCTCAGCGTTTTGACCTTGAATGATTCTCTGTCTCTCTCTCGCACGTGTTCCCACGCCTCTTCACATTCCTCAATCTGAATAAGATTCGTATACCATATACTAGTTTCATGTTTTTAATAAGGAACCAAAATGGCTGCCTCTTATACATCGGTAGTCCTACTGTCTCAGAACCAAAATGGCGGTCTCTGCTTAAACAGCACACCTGCTAGCCACCACGAGGCAAGTAAGCTGATATCACACTTCCTGCTGACGTAGACATTCCTGCCTTGTCAGCACCAGCAACAGCTCTCACGAGTCCTCTGGCTAGGTACAATATTCAGTCACCAGTGAGCTGGACTGTGTGTGTGTTAGCATTGAAAACATGTGTGTGTCTTATTATTATTATCATTATTATTATTATTAAACAATTTATTGTAATAATAATTACTAGCAAGCGGCCATCCTCAATACATGATCATGTTAACCACATACTTTCATCCTAAAACGCATGACTTTACCCAGTTCAATATTTAGTTTATAACATTTCAGGCCAATGACCTTACCGTTTTGGCTCTTTGCGTACATGCACATAACTTGGTCGTGATAATGTTATAGGTTTCCATATTCTTAAACCATTTACTGTGCCAGACAGCAGTCTCGCTTATCACCGTTTACTAGCATGTTAAAGATCCCCTTCAGGGGTAAAAATATCCTAGCACACTTAACACATTTTCAAATATTCACCTCTATCCGTCATAGGAAATGTCTCAAAACCAACCGTCATAAGCTGCCCCGCCATCCCACCAAAATAGCTATTAATTTCTTCCGGGCACGGTCACCGAGATCGCCAACGTCTAAGAATCACTTGGTCATATCCTACAACCGTCTGCTGTGTCAGAGAGCGATCTCGCTCATCACTGTTAACTAAAACGTTTAAGATCCCCTTCAGGGGTAAAAAATCTTAGCATGCTTGTCACATTTCAAAATATTTGCCTTCATTCATTCGTCATTGGAAAAAATATCGAAAAGCAACCCCTCGTTTTGCCAGACATCGCCCCCGTCGAAATAGCCATTTCCAGTATTCACCATGCTCAGTCATAGCCTCGTTGTAACATACGTCAAACGCTACCGGCTGTCTGTCTACAAACACGCTTTTATTTTCAAAAATGAAAAAAAAAATAATTGCCTAGTTTTTTTTTTATCCTAGAGACTTGACATTTATTTTCCTGGTAGAGGGGGTAGGGACCTTTCATTTATGTCAACCGAACTTATTTGTCAACGTGTTAGTTTCCAAAATGGTAAACATTCAAAATTTAAGGGTTTTCAGATATCTCAAAATATAAAAAGGTTTTATTATAAAAAAAATAAAGGTCATAGAGACCATTGGTTTCATCTATGGCATAGCATTCTATCATGTTTGGTATTCAAACTATCGCCTACTATCTTTACCCTTATAAAGATAGTAAAGAGGACGTCAGCCCGAGTCCAACAACACCTCATTTGTTAAAATCCAACTATCCGTTCGCCAATGATCACCAATGTTCACGTGAAAGTAGGCTATCATTTTGTTTTTCCTCCTGCACCCTTGAAACTTCCTGTCCACGTAGAGGGAATACCCACCTTTCATTAACGTCAAACAAACGTTTTTTCCAATTCACCGTTTCCAAAATAGTGCCAATCCAAAAAACAAGAATTTTCAAATTTGTTTTAAAAAATACCAACACACATGCTTAGCCTAGAGAATGTCATCCCAACGCCAACAATACCTCGTTCGTTAAAATCCGACCACGCGTTCGAGAGATATCGGCAAAGTTTATATGAAAGTAGGGGGTGAAGTAGAACCTACACCCTAGCACTACTGCACAGTTTTAGTCCTAGAGACTTGAAATTTATTTTGGGGGTAGAGAGGGCAGGGCCATTCATTTATGTCAAATACTTTTTTGTAAACTCTTTAGTTTCCAAAATATAAAAATTAAAAAATTGAACTTTTTTCAAAAAACATCAAAAATAAAAAAGTTTTATTATAAAATATAAAGGGCATAAGGACCATTCGTTTGAACTATGGCATAACATTCTATCATGTTTGGTTTTCAAACTATCGCCTACTTTCAAAAACAAAATTTTTCAATTTTTTTTGAAAAATATAACGAGTGGTCCATTAAAAAGGGGGCGTCATCCCGAGTCCAACGATATGTCGCATGCTCATGGTTTCGCGAAATATACATAAAAGGTCAGCGTAGCCGAGCGGCTCGTGTCACTATTTAGAACTCTCACTGCTCCCCTACTGGTGTTGGTGCAGTATACAGAGGTTATCAGCTGCAATAAGCGTTGGTGCTTTCAAATTTACTTTCAGATCCTGATCCTTGAGCACTCCAGTTCTGTAAAACAAATGAATCCACCGGGCGAAGCCGGGCACTACTGCTAGTATTTCATAGTTTACATAATCTCCTTCAAGGGGACTTAAAGGTTTCTTTCATATTATTAAAAAATGTACTGTAACTTAGTGTATTCAAAATATTGTAACTATTCTTTATTTTATTATTATTACAAAACTACTTTCCATTTGATTTGATATTTTTGTATTTCCTATTGTTGTGGGCCCCACCATATCATATCTCCCAGGGCCCCGCAAGACCTAGATCCGCCACTGCCTCCATTCTCTACTAGAAAGTGCTATAGTGTCAAGGAGCTTAGATATCCAACCTCGTTGACTTTCGTAGCGTTACAAGGAACTACGAAATTCGACATGCAAGCAGCCCTGTGTGTGTCAAATAACAAAGCTTGCACCCGGCCACCGAGGCCGTACGATATTATAATATCTAATTTACCGCCCCCAATGACAGTCTTATCTCTGACATGAGTGATCATTTCTGCACTTAGGCTATACACCCCATCCGCTGCCAACCTCTTGGTAATGCTTCCACCGGTATATCCCACTTCTACGAAACATACCTTTCTCTTCTAGCCCTCCCTCCCTCTGTCTGCCATCCTTCCCTCACCATGCTATGCTCTTCTAATTTGAGCTGGGCGTTCTGTTGAAAAGGAGGAAGTTTTATATTATTGTACGTTGCAATCGGTGCTCATTTCCAAGAACTCGTTTTGTAAAAGTTCAATTTCGTAGCCTTATCAAACGTTTGTTCAGGTTTGTAATGCATATCAACGATTGTAGTGGATACGCCTGCCTAAATTGAATGTGCTCAGGATTGTGTGTACTTGAAAACAGAGAAACTAACGTAGGATGCAACAATTCACTGTTCCGAAAAAAGGCAGAATAACTTTTAATTTTATTAATTCTATCTTGTAGACATTAAAATGTACTCGATATTATACCTTTTCACATTTGTTACGGTGGCGAGCGTCAGGGTCAAATAATTTTGACCATATTGACAAAAATTATGTCCCATTTATAATGATGCACCTCACGGGTTATATTTGGTTTAGGCCTATCAATATTAGCTTATATTCGGTTGTCTAATATTACCTTTTTTGTTTATGCACAGTATATATGAGTATTATTTGGCGTTCTGGTAAAACAATAGTCTATGATCAATTCATAACACATTGTGTGTTCTAGTTCCCTGAACGAAATGGAGGAATTCCCAATCATCAAGAGTGAGCATGAATGGTTGTCTGAAACAGATGGATTACCTAACATGGTAAGTAATAGTGCAATCATTTTGATGTGCAAACAAGGGACGTTTAGAGCCTTAATACTTACTAACAAATTGTAGGCCAATGAGATTCTATTCTTTTTATGTTGCTCAGTACTGGTATTGTAACTATTTGTTTCATATTGTGTCATACTTGTTTAATACTCCCTAGGAATCAAAGGAGCTGTTGTCCACTGGTATACTTAAGGTTGAGTCTGCTGATACTATTGAAGATGGACACTGGATTGTTAAAGAAGAACATCATATACAGGTGATTATAGGTTTACTCTCTTATAATATTAGGAAAGATTTGTACATTTAATGTGATTTTTAAATTTTGATAATTCAATGTCGTTTCGTATTTTAATAGCTTATAGTAGTGACTTTCAGAGGCCCTCTCCTTTTTCTATTGTTTAGTGGCTACAGAGCAGGCTCTTAACCAGAGTGGGGCCTAAACCTCATGGGCTTTGGCATCTGACGTATGGGTGGCCCTTCTCATATAACACTATAAGGGGCCTACACCCATAGTGGTTAATTGATAAAGGGTGATCCCCTCTTGTCCATGGTGGGGCCCTAACCTCATCGGCTTAGGCAACTGACGTATGGGTGGCCCTTCTCATATAACACTTTAAAGGGCCTACACCCTTAGTGGTTTATGGCAAAAGGGCCTTTCCCTCTTTATCAGGGAGGGGCCTAAACCTCACGGGCTTAGGCAACTGACGTTTGAGTGGCACTTCCATAAAACACTTTAAAGGGCCTTCTCCTGAGCAGTTTATTGCTACAGGGCCTTCTCCTCTTCCCCCTGTTGGGGCTTAAACCTCACGGCCTTAGGCAACTAACGTACGGATGGCCCCTCTCATATAACACTTTAAGAGGCCTTCTTCTGAGTGGTTTATTGCTACAGGGTCCTACCCGCTTTACCATCGTGGGGCTAAAACCACATGGACTTAGGCAACTAAGGTATGGGTGGCCCCTTTCAAATAACACTTTAAGGGGTCTTCTCCTGAGTGGTTCATTGCTACAGTGCCCTCTCCTCTTCCCGTTGTTGGGCCCTAAACTTTACTTGCTTAGGCAAATGACGCTTAAGTGGCCTCTCTCATATGATAATTTCAAGGGATCTACACGCATAGTGATTTATGGCTACAGCGTCCTCTCATCTTTCCCGTGTAGGCAACCGATATATGATTGGCCCCTCTCGTTTAATACTTTTTAGAGGGGTACACCCTTGTTTATTTTATGGCTAATAATTGTTCCTCTCCTATTTCTCGTTGATGGGTCGAAAATCTTAATGACTATTTGGCCGTATCCATTTTCTCCTGTAGTCGTTCTCCTCCTTTAAGGGCTCATTCCGTGTAGGGGCTAAATCTGGCCAACGTTCTTCCCTCAAATTCTTCTTAGACCGACATGTTGTAGATTAGATACTTTATGTGAGGTCCACACTAGTCTGGCAGTGGTTTCCAGTATTGACTTGGCAATAACCTCTTAACTAGGATTCTGAAGAAAAAAAACAATCGATAACTCCAAAGAGAAAGCACCACATCCAATTTCAAATGGACAAGTCATCTCAAGTCTCAAATCAAACCTACCCCTCGCAAAAAACGATAATGAGGTTCTGAGGGGCCATGATGACGTCATCAAGATGGCGACGGGGCTTCTCGTAGGTCATAGCAAGTTGTGTCCTGAACCCCCTCCCCGCGCTATCCCCATCCACCACCCACCCTCATAATAATAATAATAATCAGATAGGTATATGACGTAAAGGTCATTGGAGAACGTAGGGTTGCTCAGGGTTAAGTTACTTCATGAGAGGATGCCTCAAAGTTGTTGGACCCTAAGGGTACATGATTACGTCACCAAAAGAGCGGTGAAACAAGTGGCGCCATCAAGGGGGCAGCGGGGTCACTTTAAGGTCCTGTGACGTTGTGGGTGATATCCCGGCTGGGTTGCGAACCAGAGAGTGACGAATTCTCCCAGACTTCAACAAAAATTTCCTACAGATAGTAATATGCGATGAGTGGAATTGCTTCTTCAGGGTCACGGATAGCCCGTCTGGAATGCGGACCAAATTGTAAAATTTCACAGATTTTCCTAAAATACACCAGATTTGCTCAATCCCCCCTTTCCCCTGGGGTTTCGAAAATTACTCAAACTCCTTTTGACTTCCTAAATCCCCCTGATTGTGGGTAAGGGATCTCGTGATGGAAATCCCAAGGACACATGGCTACATGAGAGAAAGGTACAAGGTCATGGGATATTGCAGCCGAGCGGTGAGGGTGACATAGCCCTAAATGAGCGCTGTAAATAAAAGAGGTTGTCATGGCGTTCAGAACCGGGGTGGGTGGGGTGGAGTCCTAAACGTTATGCTATTGAGCGAGTTATGGAGAAGGAAGATGGGCGGTTGGAGGGAATTAATGATAGGGGAAGACACGTGATTGCGCAGACAAGTTGATTCCAGTCATGGGACCGTGTATGGCGGTAAGCAAGAGTCGTGGAGGAGTGGGCTTGGTGAAAAAAGAATGGTGGTACATGGTCCTTTGCGCTGGCCACGTGACAGTGCAGACAAGTTTATGCTTGTTTCGGGACAGTGTATGACGGTATAGGATGACGGTTTGTAATCCATGTGATAGAAAGCGTAGGCCATTTTGGATCAAATTGGTCAGCCATGTTGTTTTTGTCCTAGAGGGTGATGATATTACCATGTCTGGAGAGGATACGTGATTAAACACGTGGATATTTGATTTGAGACAGTGAATGACGTCACCATCTGCAATTATGGCCCACTCCTTCACGTATCATGTTACCCGACGTACCCATGGTTGACTATGTGAAACACGGTAGAGTTGTGGAAGTTGGTTTCTGGTTTAAATGAGGTTCAATTTTGTGGAAAAACAGTCCTTTTTATTAAAAAACACCCCTAAATTGAATAAATCGATATCTCTAAAACCAATCATCACAAGATGATGGACGACTTCTTTAAACATAGTTATTGAAACCGTCTTCCAATATAATCGATCATCCCAACCGTAAACCTATATCAGCCACTAACGCAGGTGAAAATAGGTCTTAAACACCGCAAACGATACTTAATCCCGAGATGATTCGTTTTTTTTACAAAAAAAAGTGAGTTAGGAGTGCAAACCATCCCAAATTGAAAAGTCGATATATCTAAAACTATATAAATCGTAAAATTATGGTTTATAGCTATAAACTTAGCTATTAAAACCACCTTTCTACACGATAGGACTGCTGAACCCTAAATCCATAACTATCAATACAATAGGTGAAAATATGCCTCAAACACTTCAATGATAATTGTCGTAAGATGGTTTGTTTTCATACAAAAAGAGGGTAAGAGGCAGAAAGAAACCCCAAACTGAAAAATCGCTAATTCTTAAAACATGAATAGTAAAATGATGGGCTATAGGATCAAAAACAGCTCTTCTAACAGCTATCCAACTTGATAGGTCATTTCAACCCTAAATTCATATCTACCACTAATATGGTTGAAAATACTTGTTAAACACATCGAAATGTTAAGAATATAGAAGCCACTGTTCAAATTACTACAAGAGTTGTTGTCTAGTCCTACGGAGATGGTGTCAGTACTCTACAACTCTTTGTAGAGGGCTAATTATCAAGCTGTCAAGCTATTAAGATGAAACATTAATTATGTGGCACCACTTGGGGGTGCCAATGCAACTACTCTCCGTTTCTCAGCTCTAGGTTTAGTTTATTCTGTTGCTGAGTATTTTGCTCATGTGTGGATAAATAGTCCGCATGTAAGATTAATAGATGTACAATTGAATAACACCATGCGCATGATAACAGGAACAATTATGTCAACCCCTACACAATGGCTTCCTATTCTCAGCCACATCCCACCACCTCATTTGCGGCGATGCAACATTTTGATAAGAGAATATAAAAAGATCCTGACTAACAAACGACTACCAATCCATGGAGACATAAGTGATCTACATGTGAAACGATTACGTTCAAGACATCCACCTATCTGCACAGCGGAGAATCTTGCAACTAACAAATTCAACCTGACTGAGAGATGGTCTTCTGAATGGAATTCGTTGCCCCTCCAGAGAGTACAGTAATGCCATGCATAACTGAGCAGGTGCCAGGGTTCACTCAGCCTAGAAAGACCTGCTCGAAATTAAATAGAATCCGGACCAATCACGGTGTATGCGGCGATCTCCTGTACAAGTGGATGAAAAAATCTTCGTCATGTTGCGAGTGCGGTGCTGAAAGACAGACTGTTCGGCACCTAGTTCAGGAATGCCCACAAACATCATACAGTGGTGACTTCAGCGACTTCTTCCTAGGGACACCACAGGCACGTCATTACGTTTCGAAACTTGATGTCAAATTGTAAATAATTTTCATGTATGCCATACGATAAATAAATTAGTAAGGTAACTTTTATCACATATACATCAACATGGTTGGTTGGTTGGTTCCTAAGTTTAGGGGTTGCGACAACTCGGTCATATAGCCCCGTGTATTTTGGGTGCGTGTAGAATCTGTCTGATAACCGGTGTTAATTGTGATGACTGTATTAGTGTGTGTTATCTGTTTCTTAATTCAAGTAAGGACAGCAGACTTTTAAACTTTTCAAATAGTTCCTACTTTTGCCGTCAAACACCACCATCAACGACTACTAGTTGAGAACTTAGCTACTAGACGCCACCGCAGTCGGCTCTTGGCAACGAACGTAGGAACCTAAGAGCGTTGTTTACATTTGTATCTAATTTAGCTTCACACAGGTGTAATTAGTGGAAAGTTCTTTAACATGCCATAAATCTATGACATGGGACCGCCGGCTTTACTTCCCCTCCGAAGAAAGGCATTATATCAACATGGTTTGCAAATTTTGTTTATGAATACACATTAAAGGTCAACTCACCCTTCGTAATGAGTATCGTGATGATAGTTGAAGAGAAACATCACATACAGGTGATTTTAGGCTCTCAGTTTACTCTCTTATAATAATAGGAAAGATTTATACATTTAATTGGATTTTAAAATGTTAATTACTCAATGTTGTTTCATATTTTAACAGCTTATAACAGTAGCTTTAAGGAGCCTTCTCTTTTTGTTGTTGGTTTATGGTTACAGGGCTCTCCCCTCTTTTGCATGGTGGGGCCTAAACCTCATGGGCCTAGGCAACTGAAGTATAGGTGGCCCCTCTCATATAGCTTAACACTTTAAGGAGCCTCTCCACCTCTAACCACTAACTACTACTCATGCATGCCCCGTCAATACCATTGAGATAAATAGTGCAATTTAACTTATTTCCACCTCTCTCTCACACGCACTCTTTCATCTACCGTCGCAAGGAAGGTGTCCGGGAGTTGCACACGGATACAACAGGGGATGGTGACTGGCTGATCACCCATGTGGTCAGGAATTGTCAGTGAAAGGATTATGAAATGGAAGTGAGTTGTGAACATCCTGCCAATTATCGATCCCACAGATTGTGAAATGAGCTCTGTGATTCGTTTTCTAAATAAAAAAGGATTGAAATTGGTTGACTTTGAATGGCTGATCATAACTGAAGTGTACGGACATCAATGTAGGAGCGACGGAATGGAAATAAAACGAGTTCAAGCATTTAAAGGTGACGGTTCTTACGTCCATGGTGTGGAGAATCGTGGGCTACCGTCTTTCATGACTTGGGGCTTAGCGCAGTAAGTTGATGCAAATGTTTTCGTCATCAAGAGTGAAAATTCAAGGAGTGGTTTGTGTGAAGTTCAAACTAACCATTCCAGCTCGTAAAATTATGTACACTTTGTCTTGGGTTAGCCGGGGTTTAATCCTTGTGGAATATTATGTATAGTGGCGAAGGGATATATAGTGAGACTTCTTGTGAGACCTCACGTATACTTCATCGTACAATCCAATACAAACAGCGTATCATAATAAAAGAAGGGCTTCTTTTGTTTCCCGACGATTCTCGCCTTCACACTGCTAATCGAACCCCATCGGTTCATTTGGATGGGACCAATTTGATAATGCTCCGTGTAGCCAGACATTGCGCCTAGGGACTACCACCTGTCTCTGCACTCGAAAAGGCCCTTCTGAGGTTGACGTAACGACGACCATAAACTAAATTTGACCGTACTGCAGTGGATGGCTTATCGGGTGGCAGATTTCAATGTTGATGGAATCCAAAAATTGATTTCACAATGTGTGTGTTAATATACGTGTAAATTATGTTGAGAAGTTATAACAAAATCATCTCAAGTACGGACATACATGTAAAAATGAAATAGTTTCAAAATTTCTTGTGTTATTTATATAATTACATGGTATTTCCAAAATGAAAAACACCTAGCAAATTGGTCCTTTTATCTTGGTCTTCTATGTTGAATTGTGTTGGGGAAAGAATCAAGAAATTGGCAGCCACAAATTGTCCACATAATGCTTTGATTCCTGCAGCGGAAGTTTACAGGTTATGTGTGAGATATAAGTCTCTCTATGCAAAGAACATATTTTTGAGTCACATAATTTAGTCGCAGGTTGAAACTGATCATACTGAGGATATTAAGCTTGAAGAATGCCCAACGCCAGTGATCGTTCCTCGTGTCACAAGAGAAACACCATCTGAAGATCTCAACGTGGTAAGTACCTTATTGGATTACTACATGACCAGTTATTCATCTCATAGGCATCACATGGTGGTTAGGGATCGCAGAATCTTTCTGTCAGAACTTAATTAATGACTAGTGGAGGTAACTCGCTGTTAGGTCTGGTGTTGCATGGAAAGCACGGGCCTGTATTATGGGAGTTGGAGATTGAAATTATCTTACCCATGGGAGACCTGAACCAGCGACCTCTGGCTGTGTACACCGATGCTCTGGCCGCTGATATAAAGGGAGATGGATCTGAATTCTCATTGGCAAAACCTATATTAAATGACTCCAGATTGTGTTTGGAACAATCACATTGTAGCCTATCAGTTGCTTACTGTGGACTTAGAATTTTACCATAATTATGGAGCATTTCAAATGTAAACTTAAGCAAATTGATTTTGCTTTGTCCAAATAGCTATATTATGGCCAAAAATCTCCTCACAGTGGTTTTTGTCCCTTAACCTTCAGGCATTAACTGGGATGGCTAACTTATGGGAGTGATTGGCTCTTTCCCAGCTCTGAGAATTGCAAGAAAATCCACTTGGTCTTCAGCATCAAGGCAAAACATACTTAAAGAAGACAAATGTAAGAGAAATTTCTAGGGACATATGGAGAAACTACTTGATAATACATAAATCAACTAATTTTTTCTTATGAGTATCTATTGAGAAAAATATTCATCATACCATATTATTTACTTTGAGTTCATAAACCATTTCAAAGATGGCCCATGGTGGAGATCATACCCACTGTTCTTCTGAATCTGCACATAAGCTTACTACTTGGTCTGGTGCATTTAACATGAATAATATTCGAATTGTGCTTGTCTCTTATACTGTTCTAAGGCGGGAATTATAAAGATTTGAATCAATATATGAATTTCAATCTGGGAATTATTGATCAATATTAAAAAAGACAGAAACTCCAACCATGAAACCAATGCAAGGGTCGAACTACTACATTCATAAAATCGTGTGTAACAGACGTTTCTCTTAGCTCTCCAATCTTTTCGTCGGCCTGTATCTCCATTGCAAACTAAGTGCTTCCATAGACCAGTAGTCATTTAATGTGAGTAGTTAGTAGCATTTAGCAACAGTAACTCTACAAAACATTTTATGGCTTAGTCTCAATAAGATAGTTTAAAAGCGTTAATTGTGTTATTTTGTGGGTAAATTCTTGTATAATGGTTTATATCTGAATGATTGATACATTCATTCTCAGAAACAGTGTTGATACAAATATTGAGGACCTTGACGATTTGTAGTTGTTGATACGTGGACATGTAAGATACTATGACATATTTTATTCTTACAGCAAAGTTTAAAAAAAAGTTTTTCCATCTTAATCAATCCCTAAAGCGAATACTTTGAAGCACTGGCTTCGGAGTTTTCTCTCCCACGGATGGCTTCACAGTGTGTTATATTTCAGAATTAGGGAACACATTTTTGGCCATTTTTTAGTACAATATCCATCTCCATCTCGTTTACCGTCTATAGCTTCACATCAATTGAGCTGTGCTGTACAAATACATGGTATGTTATTTCTGTATCATATATAAAGTGATGGCGAAAAAAATTAATTGTTCCTTCTTATCCCCAGAATGTGGAAGAGGAATCCCTGGATGTTGAAAGTGATGCAAGTGGAAACCATTTAAATAAGTAAGTAGTCAACAAACGTTTGGACATGAATAAGTTTAGTTTGCAATGTCAGATGTCTCTTATTGTATCTGCAATTTAACTGAACGTGTATTCAGTCAGTAATTATTGATATAAAATTTCTATATAACATCCCCTAAATTAATTATCCATTCTCATTCAGAGTTCTGACTGTCAGAAGAGTAACTTAAGAAAAGTTTGTTAGTCTGCTGATGGGTGGCGTTTCTGACTCGTGCAAGTCCCTCTCACTTGCTTGTAGGAAAGACACATGCAATATTGATAAGAATTTATATATATTTCTAGCGTATGGCTTTTAGTGCCGGGAGTGTCCGAGGACATGTTCGGCTCGCCAGTTTTGTAGCTGCTTAGAGACGGACACCCAATGGGTGAGCTACAAGTACCGTTGGGGAGGACAGTTGTGATGTAAGGACGAGGAGTTGGAAGGTAGCGGCTGTGGCCTATAGTTAGGGACTAACCCCGGCATTTGCCTGGAAGGAAGATGGGAAACCACAGAAGACCATCTTCAAGGTTGCCAGCGGGGGGATTCGAACCTCCTCGCCTCCCGGATGTGAGCGACTGCCAGCAGTCATGCCGTAATGACCACAGCTAACTCACCCGGTTATAAGAATATGAAAGTGATATGCGTTTTCTAAGGAAAAAAGAGTACTTTAAACCTCCCGCAATGTGTGCTGTGTCCTCAGCTCCATATTACTCCTTTATAACCAAAAACGTTTAGCATAACTGGGCTCCAACTTTTCGAATACTGCTACACGTCATATCCCATTAATGATATACTATAAATAATCTTTAATTCTGGGAGGATGTGGGTGATTTGGATTTGGATGTCCCACATAATGCTGCTGAGTGATTGTAAGTAAACTGCTTATACCTTGTGATTTCAAGATAACATTATCAGGTGAGTACATAAAGGTAAGACAGGTTTGGTTCACATGATAAAACTTCTCATGAAACTCACCACTTTGTCAGCCCTCCTCTTTGTCTGAGCGATTGCTTTTAATTACTTTGGTCTTGTGTAGAAGTAGGGAGACAGGTGTTCACCTAAATGAGCTCACAGGAACATCAGGCAAACCGGCAGAATAGATCAAGTTTTCCAGACAATGATCTTATTGGTATATTAGATTTCACCCCAAAGTAATTATACTCCTGGAAATCATGTAGGGTTTTTCCGCTGTGGGTAGTGGATCTTTACAGGAGGTAGATAACGTTGAGCGAGCTTAATATTCCCTAGCATGGGGTTGCGATGCGCTTCATATATGGGACTACTCCAGCAGTGGTCCGGACAGGTTGTATCAAGAGCCCGATTATAGGCCTTAATTGATCCATCTTGGTGAAACCTTGAAAAGGTCTCTAGATTAGTAGACATGTTTACAGGAACAGCCACAAACCAGCCAAGAGTACAAAACGACAGTTACATTGAATTCTTTGTTTTAATGGTTAAAATATCTTCCTAACTACAAAGGACATAAAACAAATACATTTGAAATGTAAAAAATGTTTCATGTAACAAAATTTGAACGTACAATGGTTGTGATAACCGCCCTTGGTTACTTACTTACTTAAGTCCTGTTGTTCGGATCGCTGGAACATAGGGCTTCGACGGAGCATCGCCATCGGACTCTGTTTCGTGCCATTGCCTTCACTTCTCCCCACGTTCTCCTTGTTACTGCAGCTTCACTCTCCACTGTCCTCCTCCAAGCTTCCCTCGGTCTTCCCCTTCTGTGATGACCCTGAGGATTCCAACTCAGGGCTTGCCTCTCTATTGCCGTATAGTTTTTGCGCTGTGTATGTCCGACCCACTTCCATTTTCTTGCCTTTAACAGCAACTCCACGGGTTTCTCTTTTGTAAGGGTCCATAGTTGTTCATCGGATATTATATTTGGCTAAAACATTCTATAGATTCTTCGTAAGCATCGGTTTACAAAGGTCTGGATTTTCTTTATGATTGATTTTGTTACTTTCCAAGTCCCAAACGCATATAGCAACACTGATTTTACATTGCTATTGAATATTCGGAGTTTGGTTCGTCTGGAAATGTCATTGCTTTTCCAGATAGGTTGCAACTGGATAATGGCTGCATTTGCTTTCTTGATCCTACTGCTCACATCCTCCTCTGCTCCTTCAGTTTTAGAAACGTTACTACCAGAATACGTAAATTCTTTAACATCCTCTATGTTTCTTCTGTTTATCTGAAACTTCCTATCGGTTGTTACGTTTAGTCTTAGTGATATGGTCTTCCCTGAATTTCCAGTTAACCCTAGCTTTCTCGCCTGTTTCTGTAGATCTTCCGCTCTTGGTGACACACTGGCTCAAAAGGAGATTTTTCAGAGATTTTCACTGGAAATATTAACGCTCATTACCGTAAACACTTTCTCCAGCAATTTAAAGTAGTTAAGAACAAATTGGCATTGAATGTATAAAATAACTTTCAGCACAAATATACACCAATCCAAAAACGCTGTGCATATTGTTTGCCAAAGGTCGTAGTGGTCTTGAACCCATTACTCGTGCGTGTATATCGGCTGTGGACACTCGCCTGTGTCAATGAGGATAGATCTGTGCGATTGTGGAGACGACCCGGTGAACATAGACATGACCAATACATCCGAAACCAATACCAACAGAAGGACGTGGTGCAATGTTTAGGGGTGGCATCATGTATGATCGCCGTACCCCTCTTGTGTACATCCCAGGGCGTATGACAGGCTAACTTTAGAGGGATACTATACTGGCACCTGTAGTGAAAGGCTATGTTAATTCATTCATTTATTTGCAATTGGGGGTGTGTCCCCCGGTGGCAAATTGGATATTCATAACAAATAAATAATTCATCATCATCATCATTTCCCCTTATCCAGCTCCTGCCGGGTCGGGGTATTTATGGCACTTCTCCACTTTCCTCTTTTCTTCCACCATTCTTCTTCCACGATCTTGTCCCAGTCCAGATTTCTTTTTCTTACGCTGTTCTTCGCTGAATCAATCCACCTTGTTCTAGGTCTTCCTCTTGCTCTCTTACCCTTGCACTTTGCCTCCTGCATCTGTCTTGGTATTCTATTTTCCTCCATCCTATTTACATGTCCAAACCACCTTAGTTTATTCTTCTCAATTCTCTCATTTAGTTTTCCCATCCCAACTTCCTTCCTAACATCTTCATTCCTCACTCTGTCTTTCCTTGTCTTTCCTATCATACTTCTTAGGAATTTCATTTCACTGGCTTGGATTCTACTCTCTTGCCTGCTTGTCAGGGTCCAAGTCTCAGCTGCATAAGTTAATATGGGCACATAGTACACTTTATACATTACCTCCTTGCTTTTCCTTGGTACTTCCTCATCCCAAACAAGTTTTCTCACACTTTGATAGTATGCATTGCTCTGCTGTACTCTCCTGCCAATCTCCATGTCCAACCTACCAGTTTGCATCAATTCACTTCCTAGGTATTTGAAAGTGTCCACAATTTCCAAACTCTGACTTCCAATTTTCACAGTGCCCTTTCCTTGTCTTTCCCCTCTTGTCATCACCATGGTCTTGCTTTTCTCTATACTGATTTTCAGGCCGTACTTGAGAATATTTTCGTTCAGTGCATCTAGTTGTTTTTGCACTTCTTCGGTGTTCCTTCCCCAGACCACAATATCATCTGCAAATAACAGTAACTTCATGTCTTTATGTCCATATGCTTCCTTTGTTTCCTTTACAATTTCATCCATCACCATTATGAACAAGAGAGGTGACAGCACACTCCCCTGTCTTAGTCCAGTCTTGTTCCTAAACCAATCTGTCTTTCCAACTGGGGTCAGTACCCTGCTAACACAGTTGTTGTACATTGCTTGCACCATTTCCAACATTTCTCTTCCCAGTCTCTTCTTAACCATGGTTTCCCATACCTTCTCTCTGAGGACACTATCATATGCCTTTTCTAGATCTATGAAAGTCATGATCAAATCCTCTCCATATTCCCAGTTCTTTTCCATCACCTGCCTCAAGCTAAAGATTGGGTCCACTGTGGATCTTCCACTCCTGAAGCCATACTGTTCCTCTTGCAACTCTCCTTCTACCTTTCTTCTCATTCTTCTTTCTATTATCCTTTCCAGTATTTTTACTATCTGTGATATGTGGGTGATCCCTCTATAGTTATCACACACCTTCTTGTCCCCCTTCTTAAACACTGGTATTATTTGCCCTTTCTTCCAGTCTTCTGGTACACATTTCCGTTTCCACACACACTTTAGCAGTCGATACAACCATTGCATACCAACAGGTCCAGCAGCCTTCATCATTTCTACACTGATTTCATCCACCCCTGTTGCTTTTCCTGTCTTCATTTTCTGTACTGCTAATTCCACCTCCAGCATTGTTATATCATCTTCTGTTATAGAGTCGTCAGGTTGTGTCACTTCCATCTCACCAGTACAATTGCTCCCATTCAATAGCTTATCGAAATACTCCTTCCATCGTCCCTTTATCTCTTCTGGGTGTGTTAACAACTCTCCATCTTCCTTTCTTACTAGCTTTGTAGTAACTCTTTCTTTCCTATTACTTCTTAGAAGTCCATACAGCATCCTTTTACTGCCACTTACATCTGTTTCCATTCTTCGTGTTAAATTCTTCCCAACTTTTCTTCTTTTCTTCTCCTACCACTTTCTTACACCTCCGTTTGCTGTCGTGATACTTCCTTTTGCTTGCTTCTGTTTGATCTCAGTTCCATTCTTTCCATGCTGACTTCTTTTCTTTCACTGCTTTCCTCACTACTTCATTCCACCACGGTGTCTCCTTCTCTTTCACTCTTGTTGACGTCCTACCACAAGCTCTCTCTGCTGCACCAACAAATGCCTTTTTAAATTGGGACCATTCCTCTTCTATGTTTTCCACTTCACTAACTGGGATTTGTTGCTTCAATCTCTCCTGAAAATCTTCCTGTACAGTTTTGTCTTTCAATTTCCATACTTTTATTTTACTATCTCTGATCTCCTTGAGGTTTTCCAATTTTTCCCATCTAAATTTTGCCACCACAGCTCTATGGTCCCCATCAAATGCTTCTCCTGGTAAAGCTGTCACATCTATCAGCTTTCTGCGATTAGTCCTTTCCACCAGAAAGTAGTCAATTACTGATTTTGTTCTTCTATCGCCCCAACCATATCTCGTAATTTTCCTGCTGTTTTTCTTCCGAAACCATGAATTACCCACTATCAGTCCATTCCTTTCACAAAAGTTTACAAGTTCCTCTCCTTCCCGGTTCTTTTTCCCATATCCATATGGTCCAATGACTTCTTCCTTTCCTTGTCTCTCGTTTCCGACTTGTGCATTCATATCTCCCATGATCACCACTTCTACAACGACTACCAACTAACATCCCTTATTGGCACTCTCCTGCAGAATAGAAGGTTCCAAGTCTTTCTCCATGGTAAAAAGAGCAGATGGCGCATACAAAAGAACGGCTTACCTCAAGGCAGTGTACTCGCTCCTGTGCTATTTAATATTTACACTAACGATCAGCCCATACCAGAACATTCTAGGCTCTTCATCTATGCTGATGATACTGCAGTGGCTGCCCAAGGAAAAACATTTGAAGAGGTGGAGGGAAAGTTGACTTCTGCACTAGATACCCTTGGATCTTACTATGAAGCCAATCATCTTAAGCCAAATCCCAACAAGACTCAAGTATGTGCATTTCACTTAAGGAATAGAGAAGCTCGGCGGGAACTGGATGTTACATGGCAAGGCAAACAACTCCAACATTGTCCAACACCCGTGTATCTAGGTGTTACTCTTGACCGAACACTGTCCTTCAAGAAACATTGCCATAAGACCAGGCTGAAAGTTAGTTCACGGAACAATATTTTGAGGAAGCTCACAGCCACCACCTGGGGGGCAAGTCCTCACGTCCTAAGAACTTCTGCTCTTGCTTTGTGCATGTCTGCTGCAGAGTACGCTTCACCTGTGTGGAGTGCATCCAGTCACACCATGCAGATTGACATTGCCATCAACGAGACCATACGAATCTTGTCGGGATGTATGAAGCCTACTCCAGTCGACAAACTTTACCCGATTGTTGGGATAGCTCCCCCAACTATCAGAAGGGCTGTTGCTGCTGATGCAGAGAGGGCGAAGCAGATTAATGATCCCCGTCATCCACTGCATAATCATCAGGCTGTTGTCCGTCGACTGAAATCAAGAAAGAGTTTCATCGCCAGGACTCAACCACTGGAGGGAACATCGGAATCTAACCGCATCTCCAGGTGGAAGAGCAAGCTGCCGCCGGATATCCCTGTTAAGGAAGAGCTAGCCCCAGGAAATGACCTGCCTTACCCTGTTTGGAAATCACTTAATCGTCTCAGGGTGGGCGTCCCTCGTTGCAAGACCAACATGCAGAAATGGGGTATCCTTCCAGCTGATGGAGACACGTCCTGCGAGTGTGGAGCAACACAAGACCCAGCCCACCTGCTCATTTGTCCACTACTAGAACAACCCTGCACTACCCAGGACCTGATCGAGGCAAACAACAAGGCCATCGGAGTTGCTACATTCTGGAAATGATCGGACACGGAAATGAATGAATGACCACTTCTACATCTGAAATTACTCTTTCTACATCCTCCAGGAATACTTCAATATCTTCTCTGTTTCCAGTCTGTGGTGCATACACTTATATGAAGTCCATCTCGTCATTTTTCATCTTCATTCTAATTTTCATTATTCTGTCACTCGCACACTCAACCACTTCAACATACTCCTCCAGTTGTTTCGAGGTTATCAGTCCCACGCCATTTTTTGCCTCTTGGCCACCACTCCAGTAAAATGTATATCCTTTCCTCAATTTCTTCCTTCCTTTACCTTTCCATTTCACTTCACCCAGCCCCATCAATCCAACATTCTCCCTCTCCATGAAGTCTACCACCTCCTCCACCTTGCCTGTCAGGGTCATGACATTCATGATTCCCACTTTCATTTCGGTTACTGGTCGCCCATTTCTCACAGTTCCCCCAGTACCAAAAGAACTGCGCGTCACCTGCAGGGTACGCCCTAACCTTCTCCGAATCATTTGAAGTGCCATTTCCATTTTAGGCTATTATTACGATGGGGTCGCCACTCCCAAAGGCATTTTATGAAGCTACTGCCAGCTATTATACAGGCCGCCCCTAACATGGGAAACAGACGCCCTTGCAGCCGCCTCTAACCTGGGAAACAGACGCTGCCGATTGATGCTGTACTCATACTATTCCCTGAGTACTGGGTTGCCTCTTCCGCAATCTCCACCGTTCCGAAGTCCATCTTCTCCGCTGCAGATTCCGTTGAGGTCTTCGCACGTAACCCTGTGCACGGGGCCTATGTTATACCCCATAGGACTGGGTCCTCGCCAGAACTTAGCCGGTACTGTAGTTCCATGGTATATTACAGTACCGTTGCCCACCCCCGTGACGTGGACGCGCCTGGCAAGAATTATCCATGTAGCCAATTATACTTGCCTCATGGACCGGGTTAAGGAGCTGTCTAAATCCAGCCATAACAATTCAATAACAATTAAACTGGAGTATTTACACAATTACTCAGTCTTTTCTTTAACACACCTATATGTTTGGGAAAAGGCTCTAAGACTGCGGCAGGTAGAGAGTTCCTGTGATCAATGGCACGTTTTACAAAATAATATTTACCAAAATTTGTTCGCTGTGATCAGCCCTTAACTTTGAATGGATGATTGCCCCTACCCATGTTAGTGGGCTTTCCCATTCGTTTGCTTAGCTCACCCCATGCTGGTTGATTTGTATACGTGTTGTACATAGCGCAGAGTCTAGATTTCATCCTCCTAGCCTCAAGTTATTCCCACCCAAGTTTCTTTAACATACGGCTCACACTGCTCCTGGGATTAAAGTCACTGAGCACAAATCACGTGGCCTTTCTGTGTACCATTTTCAACACATTTATGAGCCCTACTTGATATGGATACCAAACCGCCGAGGCGTGTTCCAGAATAGGTCTTACAATTGACAAATATCCTAATTCTTTAGCAGAGGTACTACTTCCTTTAAATACCCTCATTACAAAGTGCATGGATTTGTAAGCTTTAGAAACTACACTTCCTACATGACTACTCCATTTCATGTCATTCCTTACGTGAACGCCCAAATATTTGCAAGAATCTTTTTCTACAAGTATTTCCGAGCCAATGTTATATTGAAAATCTTGCCTTCGCACTTTCCCTATTTTTATGAGACTACATTCTCTTGTGTTTAATTTCATTTTATTTTCAATCGCCGACTTATAGACCAGGTTCAGATCATCTTGAAGTACTGCGTTGTCTTGTGAGTCATGTATCTTTCGATATATTACACAATTATCCGCAAACAATCGACAGTCACTGCGAATCCTATTTGGTAAGTCATTTATAAACGCCAAAAAATAACAAAGTTCAGATTATGCTGCCCTGAGGGTTACCCGACGTTACGGTTATTTCATCCGAGAATCGGCCTTCGACTTTCACTTTCTGGGAACGACCCGTCAAAAATTCTTGGATTCATGAAATTCCTCTTCTATCAATCTTCGTCGAAGCTAATTTATAGAGTAGCATGTTATGCGGCACGACATCAAATGCCTTCGCAAAATCTGTAACTAATCTGAAATAGTTTCAGACTGTTAATATACAGCTCTACAGGCCTTACGAGATAAACCTCTAAGGTATTATTGCCTCTAGTAGGGAAGTCCATTACTTGGGAAAATCCCCCTCCCGTAGGAATTTGTTTGCAGCGCTCTGAGCTTGACGACAGCTAGTTGACTCACCAGACCAGTCTACTTTGGGGAGGTTTAAATCTCCGGCAATTATTATGCTCTTTTTGATAGTATTACCCGTACAAGTTTTATAATACAGTGTGTCGAGGAGCGAAAAGTTATCTTTCGTTGCTCTGTATGCCCCTATCACCTGAAGAGGGAATTTATTTCCTTCATCCGAAATTTGTACACATAACATTGCACGATCCGTATCAGGCCACTTAAAGAAACTAGCTATATTTTTGCGCACACAAATAAATAGCCCACCACCTCGCTTCCCCTGATCCCTTCTGTACATTTCGTAGGTCCCTTGAATTATTTCGCTACTATTTATATCCTCATATAACCAAGATTCAGTAGCAATGACAATGTCCGGAGAATACGTCTCTACAAGATTCCAAAATTCAATTAATTTATTTCCTAAACTCTGACAATTAACCTGCAGTAATCTTAATTCTTACCTCCACAGCAAATATATCGAAATAGCTCCTTCTGTTCCTGTCAGCTGGCAACCTCTGGACCTGCTCCTCCTTACAAAAGCCGGCACGAACCGATGACCCTGTCATGTAGGATCCCTAGGTTGAAAGCGCCTCGTCGATTTGGATGCAGCCCGTCTCTGGCGAAGTCACGGCCACCAATCCAGCAGTCAGCATCTACGTACCCTAATCCCAGTTGTGCACATACCCAGTCCATGCGATCATTTACAGTCGTAACTCGCCTTAACGGAACATCTCCCCGCCGAACAATGCCACTCATTATAATTTTTGCATTTCTAAACTTGCTTTTAGCTTTTCTGCCTAGTTCGTAGAGCTCCCCCATGATGTAATCAGCTGTAGCCCTCTTCTTCAAATCGTTCGTCCCAACAACACTTTAACTTTTTCAGAGTCCTCTACATTTGCTTCTTCCACTTGTTGGGCAAGCTGGTCAATTTTAATCCACGGATAACACCGCACATTCCTACCTGATTTCTTCGAGATATTCGCACTCCTTCGTATCATAGAGTCACATATTATGATAACGTCATCCTCCGTTTGCTCCTGCACGCCCTCTTCCACACTGATTCCAGTAGAAAGCCGTTCAGTCACATCCTTCTCCGTTTCTTCTGATTCACGAAGCTTTGCTCTAAGTTCCTGTATTGTTTGATCCCCTGCTTTGATTTATAGCCTCAAACAGTCCGGTGTATCACTTACTTTACAAAACCAATTCCCGACATCACAATCCTCCTTCTTGACCTTAATACAGCCGAAGTGAAACCATTTCGCACATCGTCCACACACAACACCGTTCATCAATGTTTTACTGCACGTCGAACACTTTAAAGCTTCCACTCACTGGATCATTTGCTGATTCACATTTGGAGTAACAGGGCCTGGATTCACTTCCACTCCACCAATAACTAACAACGCAGCTATCACTAGGGCTATAAACCACACGTTACTAGGTCCAGTACGCACACACAATCACCGGAAATCCCGACTACTCTTCGCATACCACAGTCCGATCCTCGCGCGATAAGACTCCAGAGAACAACCCATTTCAGCACACCTGCAAGCTCGGGAAAAACACGACCTTTCACTTAGACTGCCAACTGCCAACTTGATAGATGTAGATAATTTCCGCTCAAATTTCACTTTCGTTGACGTTAACGCTCGCCCGTACAGAGCCATTTTCTTCAGCAGATAGTACTGACAGAATTATATGGCCTGCCTATGCTCCCGATCTCAATTGTGTAGACCAGGCATGGACACTGCTTAATAAATAAGTCCCTCCTCACTTTCATCCCCACTGTGCTCCATGGCAATATGCAAAACTTTCTTTTGATGTGTGGATATAGTATTAACGGGATTTTTATATACCATTGATAAGATCGATAGTATACATGTACATCATTAAAGAGTCAAATCGAGGTAGATGACCTCGCTGTACCGCATCTATAAACCGCAATAACTAACTAAAGCCAAATCAAAGACAATTGATCCATTTGCTCGCAGAGTTGTTTGTTTGGTAATAGAAAAAAAAACAGGATTTGCTTTCTGATATTGAAACACAACCATATTACTTATAAACTTGCTGTGTATGGCGAAATTTTAAATCTTTTCAGTCGGTCAACAAATTAAAAGGGTGTTATTATCTAAAACTGGAAAAAAACTGTTAAAATATCAAATTGAAACTTTAAAAGAGAACTCAGAATTATCAACCAAATACCTAAAGAAAATTATTTTCCAGCCAGCGAAAATATATAACTCTGTCCAGAAACAAGCCGTCAAAACAGCATGGACAACGAACAACACAACTGCCAAGCATCTGCACAACAGTTATTTAAATAAACTAGACTCATACTCAAAATTAGGGGTATATTCAATGACGTGCCAATACACAGGGTATCAAGCAAATTACATAAAACAAACCGGCAGAAGAATGCACATACGATACAGGAATTACAGAAATGCGATAAACTACGGGACAAATTCGTCCGTATGCGAACATATGTACTATGTGGAAACAGGTTCACGAACATAGAATCCAAACCAAACCCCGTGGCGCAACAGCCATTGAAGAGCCTAGGCCTACCATGCGACCGCTGCCCAGCCATTTGACCAGCGGATTATGGGGTGACGGGTGGTCAAAACGTGGGGTCACCTTGGCCATTAATCTTGATCTCCTTGACCAGGCCGTGGTCTTACTGTCAGACAGCTACTCAATTGATCTCACGAGGCTGAGTGCACCCCGTTCCAGCCCTCAAGTTAGTTTCTAAAATCCCTGATGGAGCCGAGATTCGAACTCAGGGTCTCCGGGTGTGAGGCAGGTGCGCTACCCGAACACCAAGGGACCTGCCTCACCAATGTATAAACAGACTTAAATTATATACACCATTAATCGAAACAAAGAACCCTTGACATTAAGGAAGCAATTGAGATACATACTCCTTGCTAAGATAAGCAACCCTTATTAATATCCTAAACGATCACAACATTATTGAGAATTTACATCTTATTGCGCTAGTAGAAAATGCTCCCCTTAAGAGACGAGAATCAACGTAACGGTTTAGCTAAGTTAGATGAGGGGAAACATTTAGGGAAACTTTTTAATGGAAAAGGGTGTAATTTGTGCCTTATCTCAATAAAACTGGGGCCCATAGTTTGGTTGTATCAAGCAGTTCAAGACGTCCCGAATAGATCGATTGTTCTTAAAGAGGGCTGTTTGGCTTATGCGTACGGTAATGAAGATAGGACTTTAATATTAGAAATGTCCAGAATACATTGACATACTCCATATCAGAACGTGTCTAGTCCTAGCCAGCACACATTTTTTTTACAGACGAGGCGAATAAAGACAGACAGGAATCGAGACCACACAATGGAGAAGAGAGAGACAACGAGCCCTCACAAGGAAAATTCCTTTCAGTTCAGTGCGGACAGTGAATTTCGAATGCGTAATGATCCACCACGTGAAGGTGTCTAAATCTGTTTTTGATGGATAACTTTGTACTCTAATCTGACTTTTACCATAATGTCTATACCCTCATGTATACGACTAATGGTAGATACAATTCAATACTTTCAACGTTCGCTTTAGACTACGACATGTAATATTTTCATAGGCACTCATTATTAGGCCCAGGATGTTGATGCCGTAAAAAGTTTAAAAAATGCTCTTAAAACATTCGAAAATGACTGTAATAAATGACCTAAAAATCGAAAAATGCACTATAAAATGGAGGAAATGATCTTATAATAATAAACTCACCAATATTTCAAAAATGACATCTGAAGCTCAAACTGAAAAGTCAATCAAAATAGATTTCTAGCACTTAACAAAAGGTTTATGTTCATAGCTACTAGCTTCTTCTTAACTCTGAGAGACGTAACTCCCTCATATAAAGCTGTGACAACTAAATTGGGGGGGGGGGGGGGGGGGGAAATGACCTTAAAAGGCTGATTTGTCTAAAATATGACCAAAATACCTTCCAAACTTAAAAAATGCTCTTAAAATGGAAAAATAGCAAAAAAAAATGCAAAAAGATGCAAAATAAAAATGACATATTTGAAGACGGGGTGGCCTGTCTGGAGTTTCTATGTACTTCTGCATTGTTTCAGACAGCTCATCAACATCCGGGCCCTACTCATTATCATACATTTATTCATTGCATTATGTCGGTCAACATAACAACCTATCATGCAGGTCGTTTTCATTGGTTCTGAATCCCTTCACTGATTATTTTCAGTGTTCAATTAGTAGACTCTTCTGATAGAGATCTGACATTATTTCCCTTTTCTCTTGTATATTAACATACGATCTTGGAAAACATCGATTCTTCTCTACAGGTTGAGTCTGAGATCCAATGTTTATCTCTCGATATTCTCTTGTGAGCTGATTCCACAGAAGGATTAATAAACCGTATTATCTCACTGTGCACAAGCTTAACGTCCTTAGCGGTAACATTATCTAACACTCACATAGTGAAGAGATACGCTGTAAGGCCTGCCTTCTTGTACAGACAGTTGAGAGTTTAAAAATAACCTGAAAATATTACACCCGATTAAAATATGTGTTGACCGACTGGAAGATTGTAATATCAGTTATCAATAAGTCAAAAAGTGGCTTCTAAACTCTCAATATAGAAAATTGGGAGGTTGTAAACCCAAAACTCTATGGAAGTCCTACCTATCCTAGTCTCTCCGGTATTAACTTACGGCTTACCTGCTTGGCATATCACTACAGTGGAAAACTTGAATAAGTTGCAGTGTGTACTGCGGGAGAGGCTATCGCTCACCATTCCCCATCCTCTTTGTCCTTCCTTTGTAGCAATGGCTAAATAAATAAATAAATACATAAAATCCGAAGTTCTTATTTGGCTGTTCAAATTTCTTACAGGTAGGTTTCTCAGAAAATTGTGAATTATTTTAGACTATTGCTATGTTTGTCTGAAATTATTTATACTACTGTTATTCATTTTGAACACTGACTGAAATCTATTTCACATAATTTGCCGTGTATGTGTTGATGCTATAACAAAGGAGAATTATGAGTGGAATAATGCGCAATGAGCTTTCTGATAGTAACTATAGAGATGAATCTGCATGTTATGTCGTTATTCAATTGAATATAACATTTCCTTAGTTTTCACCAAGGCTCGTTCTACGACAATTAAACTCGAATATACTTCAGTTAGCCATCTTCATATTATGGCACTGTCTTGTCAGTTTTTACACAAAACCAAATATCAGCGCCAACCTAAGGGTCAAATTGTTACACTACCACCCCATACCCTTTCACAAGAATGTACACAACATAAACGTGAAATACATTTTAATGCTAAATATTAGAAACCTCTTATATCTAAGAATACACGAATATTAGGAACAGTGAGCCACGATGGCCTCACAATTGTAGCATTAGATTGCATTTGTTGGCTATAACCTGCACTTGGACTAGGTTGATAAATACAAAAAGGGCATTGATGGAGTTTGAAACAGGAGGCTCATTCGAGGAAACATTAGGTGACATGGAAACTTTAACACGAGTTACAGGAATATTTGCAACACCGTGAAGTTGGTATGGATTCATCGGAATCATTGGTTCAGGTACAATGATTTCATTTGCCAAAATAGAAGTCACATCCGGCACATGAATTGGGATGTCAACAACATTTGACTTTGCTAATTTAAACTGATTATGACTGACTGAAACAGGTTCTTTTCATTATTGACCAATGGTTGTTACAGAAATGAGAGTAAGACCAATAATCTTAATGACTTTTCCCAGAAATGGTTTATGCTTTATTGTAACTGGACGTAGCCAAACTAGATCTCCAAAATGTAGGTGTTTTACTCTTCTGACGCCATAAGCAGAAGTATTTGGCCGTAGGACAAACACGAGAAATTTCACTTTGGTAAAGGTGGGATCTCAGTCAATTTCCACCATCAACAATTCATAACTCACAGGGCTTTCATGCACATTCTCGACACGACAGCAAACATCTTTAGTATATTTCTGGGGAGGTCACCTGGACCAAGCATCAACTGGACCCATTTTACCAGTGCTGCGGTACTCAATAATGTAATGGTAATTGCTGAGAATGACAGCCCACAATTGCAACCGCAATGCAGGCACTTTAAAACTTTCTTTATCAGGAAAGAACTAGATTTTTTGAGAGTAGAATTGTCAGTAACAATAATGTACTTCCTCCCCCACTGAAATTAATTGAACTTTGTGAGAGCTGTGACACTATCTATGGCCTACCTTTCCAATCGAGAATACCTTTGTTGCACATCTGCCAAGGAACGGGACATGTACATCACAGGCCTGTCACTTTTACCCTTTCTTTGTGCAAGAACAGCGCCAACCCCATTAGGAGAACCATCACAAACCAAAACAGTAGTCTTAGTAGGATCAAAGTAGCTAATAGAAGCTTAGAACACAGTACCTTCTTACTCAACCCCATTGCCTCGTCACATTGTTCAGTTCACTCCCAATTAAATCCTGCAGGTAACAACGAATACAATGCTGTCAAGGAAGTGGGACTAAATCTGATATAAAAGTTGACAATTCCCATGACTGATCTGAAGTCTGACCTATTGGGCGGTACAGGGCATTCCATAAAAGCTCTTACATGTTTTGGTGATGATTTATACTCAGAGCCACCTAACACAAACCCAAGAATTTCTACACTCTGGACAAATAGCTTGAGCCTAGCCTCGTTGATTCTCACATTATATTTATCCGATCTCCATAACGTCATATGAAAATTCTTATGGCACTCATCAATATATCCTCTTCCAACAATGAAACCTTCATCTTAGGGCTTCGGAAAATCAGACATAATCTGATCAATCGAAGATTTAAGACTAGCAATTGCACTTGCTTAACCATAAAGCAATTTGGAGGGTTTTAATAAACCAATGCAATTGTTCAGCTTAAGAATTTCTGGAGACTTCTCATCAATTTTCTGCTGCATATAGGCATAGGTACAATTTATTACATACTACACCCATTCAGGCATTAAAAATATCCTCGTATAGGCAACGGGTAATGATACACAACAATATTAGAGTTAACAGTTCTCTTGTAATCATGCACTACTCTCACCTCTGAATAGTTAGGCTTAGGAACAGGCCACAAAGGTGAAGCCCACAGGGAACTCTCTACACTGGCATATCTACCTTCTTGCACGTTCCTTCTCAATCCTTCATTAACAGCCTCTCTCAAACTGTGAGGCATCCCAAGCACTGTGAAACACTGGTCTAACACCAACCTTGAGTATTATCGGATCTGTAAACCCCGCTCTGCTACTCCTCAGATGACGACTTCAGTAAATAAGAGTATTTATGTCTCAGCTCTTCCATATCTTCTTCTATATGTCTCATAACCTTTACTCGAATAGCCACAATTGCCTCATATTTCTACACTTCCTTCTCAGTATTTATACAAAACGAAACATCAGCTCCAACCTAACAACACATAAAAATGTGCTTGAAATATTTTAGTTCGAGCGTTGGATGATATTAGACTCAAAGAATAAAATAATAAAAGAAAATAAATTAATTGGAGGCAAAATCAGGTATTATTTTATATACACAAGTTGATAATGGTAATGATGTGAAGCAATCAAATGATCGAAAAGGAACCTATAATAAACCATAAGTTAAACAAGAAGTTCCGTGACGAACTTAAGAGCGTACTTTTCTCGAAATGTAAGATTCATGCCAATGATTAATCGATATTGACCGAATTAGAATAATATCGAAATTGAGTTGGTAATATCGAAATTTCTAACTAGATCAAAATATAACTGGCATAATGTAGCCTAATAGAGCACTACACTTGGCAGCCCTGGTGACTGAATATATTCTTAGTTCCATCTCTTAAGGTACACAATACAAAATTTGGTTGAAGACCGATGGATAGCATGGACTTTACATGTATTTAGACATTGGACCTATCAGTGCGTAAAATCATGTTGGCAACAATGTCTCGCATGTAATGGTCAGAAATAATCTGAACTATTATGATCTATTGTTGTGCCAATTTTGGATGATATCCATTTATTGGTATGAAGTTACATGTATTTAAAAATTGGACCGATCATCAGGCTAAGAATCATGTTGGAAGCACTGATGTATATTAGTTACTCCAAATTAATCTAGAATGTAAGGTACTATACGTGTGCAGTGTTTAGAGCTGTTGGCATGAACACTTCCTGATATATTGATATAAGAGTAAGAAAATAGAGACATCATTTATTAACAGTTGGCAGCCCTGGTTGCTCTTAAGAATACGCATTGTCATATCTGTTATGAAACGCATAGCACATACGAAATTTGGTCGAAATCCAATTGATAGTATAGAAGTTACATGTATTTGCAATTTGTTCTATCAGCAGCCTTAGAATCATGTTGGTAGTACTGACGTCCATTGGTTACTCCAAATTAATCTAGAATGTCAGGTATTATACGTGTGCACAGTTTAAAGCTGTCGGCTTGCATACCTTCTGATATAATAGTATTTGGATTTAAAAAAATAGAGAGAGCATTTATTAACAGTTGGCTGCCCTGGTGGCTGTTAAAATTACGGTCATTCATATCTGTTTAAGTGCCCATAGTACATACGAAATTTGGTTGAAATCCAATTGATAGAGTAGTAGTTATATGCATTTAAAAATTGGACTATCAGCAGGGTTAGAATCATTTTGGCAACACTGTCATGTATGGCCTCCTGGAAATTAAACTGAAATATTATTATCAATATGTGTGCCAATTTTGGTATAGCTCCCATGCATACCTTCCAAGATATACAACTTGGAGCTGAAAATTCAATTGCGATTTTTCATCAGTTGGTAGCACTGACATCATTTCCAAATTGAGGTAGAGATCTTTACTGATACCAAATTTGGTTTTGATTGCTACATCCGTTTTGGAGTTGATAGGGGGGGGGGGGGGCACACACACACAGAGAGACAGACACACATTTTCCCGGATCGGTCTCATAAGTCTACTTTCTCCTCATTTTTAAAAATGCAAAAAGTAGGCTAAAATCATAGGAGATAATTATATTAAATGCGGATAAGCAACATTTCAACAAGATGGACAAGTCGAGATTCACATTGACAAGAACCATAAAAATCGGAATTATCTGAGTGAAGGGTGGGTGGAAAGTTCCTATTTCTTCAGATATGGGATGAAGCATCTGTTCCAGCAAATAATATAGTATATGTGTTGCCATATACTACTGAACAGGGGGTGACAAAGAGAAAAAAAAATCATACTTCAAATTTGGAATTAATTTTCAGTCCAGTGAAGTCTGTTCATTCCAAATGTGTATGTGTGGTTGAATGCCTATATGCTTAGTTATATGATTTATAAGAGGATTGTATCTGATGATTATATTAAACTAGCTGTACCCGGCATGCGTTGCAATGCCAATCAAAGAAAGTGTTGGCGTTGTAACTTTGTTTGTTGAAGTGCTTATGGATTCCCAATATTTTTTTTCCTTTTTCCTTTAACCCCCTTTAAAGTATTGTAAAATTGATTTACTATCTCAAAAAATCATGGGAGCTAGGTCAACAACTCAACAAAGTTTCTTCGCAATGAAATAAATAGTATATGAACGCATATGGGACTTTCTTGAAACTATTCGAGCGCCATCACCCATTGGATGAATATACGCGTACCCTACCTATTGTAAAATGGATTTACTGAGTCGAAAACCTTCCCTGCCGTGTACACAACAATTCATGAAAGATTCATCGCAATCGGAAGAATGGCATATGAACGCATACGGGATTTTGTTTAAACGATTTGTGCGCCGTCGCTCATTTGTTGAATCTGCTTGTGCGCCACCCATTGAAAAACGGATTTAATAATTCCTACACCTTCGCAGGACTGTACTCAACTCACCAAAGTTTTATCATATTCGGATGAATGGTATATGAACGCATACGGGACTTGGTTGAAATGATTCACGCGCAATCCCACATTAATTGAATCTACCCGTGCGCTACCAATTGTAAAATGGATTTACTAAATCAGAAATCTTTGCGGGAGTGGAAACAACATTTCTCCAAATTTCATTGCAATCGCATGGTAGATGAACGCATACGGTTTTTTTAAACGATACGCGCGCTGTTACTCATTTGTTGAGTCTACTCGTGGGCTACCTATTGTAAGAAGGATGTACTAAGTCAGAAACCTTTCCTGGAGTGTGCACAACAATTCAACCAAAGTGTCATAGCAATCGGTTGAATGGTATATGAACGCCTAGGGACTTTGTTTAAGCGTTTCGCGTGCCGTCGCTCATTTGTTGAATCTACTTGTGCGATACCTATTGTAAAGTGGATGTACTAAGCCAGAAACCTTCCCTGAAGTGTCCACAACATCTCACCCAAGTTTCATCGCTATCGGACGAATGGTAGGCTATATGAACGCTTCGTGCGTCTTCGCTCATTTGTTGAATCTACTTGTGCGCTACCTATTGTAAAATGGATTTACTAAGCCTCATACTTTCCCTGGAGTGTACACAACAACTCACCCAAATTCAGTCGCTATCGGACGAATGGTATATGAACGCATACGGGACTATGTTGAAACACATTGCGCGTCGTCGCTCATTTGTTTAATCTACTTGTGCGATACCTATTGTAAAGTGGATTTACTAACCCAGAAACCTTCCCTGAAGTTTACACAACATCTTACCCAAGTTTCATTGCTATGAGAAGAATGGTAAATGAACGCATACGGGACTTTTATAAAACGCTTCGCGCGTCGTCGCTCATTTCTTGAATATACTCGTGCACTACCTATTATAACATGGATTTACTGAGCCAGAAACCTTGCCTGTAGATTACACAACCTCTCACCCAAGTTTCATCGCTATCGGACGAATGGTATGTGAACGCATACAGTACTTTGTTGAAACGCTTCGCCCCTTGTCGCTCATATGTTGAATCTACTCGTGCGCTACCTATCATATCATGGATTTACTAAGCCAGAAACCTTATCTCTAGTGT
Organism: Meconema thalassinum; assembly: GCA_946902985.2. Classification (NCBI taxonomy): domain Eukaryota; kingdom Metazoa; phylum Arthropoda; class Insecta; order Orthoptera; family Tettigoniidae; genus Meconema; species Meconema thalassinum. Next base: position 156,217,416 of record OX336388.2, on the reverse strand, counting down.
ACACAACCTATCACCCAAGTTTCATCGCTAATGGACGAATGATATGTGAACGCATACAGGACTTTGTTGAAACACTTCGCCCGTCGTCGCTCATTTGTTGAATCTACTCGTGCGCTACCTATTGTTAAGTGGATTTACTGAGCCAGAAAACTTCCTTGAAGTGTACACAACATCTCACCCAAGTTTCAACGCTATCAGACGAATAGTATATGAACACATACGGGACTTTGTTGAAACGCTTCGTGCCTCGTCGCTCATTTGTAGAATCTACTCGTGCGCTACCTATTATAAGATGGATTTACTAAGCCAGAAACCTTGCCTTTAATGTACACAACCTCTCACCCAAAATTCATCGCTATCGGACGAATGGTATGTGAACGCATACAGGACTTTGTTGAAACGCTTCGCCCGTCGTCTCTCATTTGTTGAATCTACTCGTGCGCTACCTATTTTTAAGTGGATTTACTAAGCCAGAAACCTTACCTGATGTGTGCAGAACATCTCACCCAAGTTTCATCGCAATGGGATGAATGATATATGAACGCAAGTGCGACTTTCTTGAAACAAACGCACGCCATTTTGTTGAAGCTACTCGCGGACTATCTATTTTGAAATGGATTAACTATGACTATAATCATCCCGGAAGTGTCTACAACAACTCACCAAAATTTGATCGCAATCGGATGAATGCTTTATGAACGCATAAAATACGAACAAACAGACATTCCGTTTTATGTATCAACTAGCTGAAATACCCGTGCTTCGCTACGCGTCATAAATAAATTAAAATGTGAAAGTGACAGTTAAAACAGGGGATAGGCGAGGTGTTTCGCAGAGGGAGATTAAGGATGGAGCATTTTGTCCAACTACAACGTTCGGCGTTGACCGTGGTTTTATAGCACAAATTTAGGTTTTACTCGCTAACCGTTGGAGATACCTTTCGGATAGAAAATGTAATTTTAAACCTCGTATATGCCATCAAAAGTTTGCTATTTCTTAGCGTTCACTTTTAAATTGAAATGGAAATATGAAAGTTTGAAACCAAAGGGTGTAGTTACGTCACTAAAATGGTCGCCATAGTGCAAAGTATTGAAATCAAAAGTAGCCTATATGTTAACCAGGTAAATCAGCTACTTACATGTAAAATTCATGTAAGTCGGACCAGTGGTTCTTGCGTGATTGAGTAATACACAGACACACACCATCTCATTTTTAGCCTCGCTTTGCTCGCGTCATAGTCGTGTCATATTGTTATTCAATGACATGCAGGTTTAACCTCGTTAACACCCCTTTAGAACCTGAATATCCAAAAATCCCTCCTTAGTTGACTTTTTCGACACACAACAAACATATCCCCTTCTTCTAACTTCAATAGTTTTGATTGGTCGATGAGAGTGAACATCCAAAAATCCTTCCTTAGTGGACGTTTTTCTTCCAGAATTTCACCCCTCCCCATATGCCCCTTAAATTGGATTTATGAAAAAAAAAACGGTCGAACACCTACTTATTTTAATTATTTATTCATTTATTTATTTTTAAGCTGATTGGAACTCGGAGAAAATCAAACTCCTCGTCTATGTCGTTTAAGAGATACACGCTCCGTTAGGAATCTTTCAACGCCCACTTTTCATACCTTTCACCTCATAATGTACACCATATCGAAAAACCATTAGACATATGTCAGCTTATTTTAAATGATTAGTATATATGCCAAGTATCACATCCCCAAATAAAACCACTCATGAGATATTGTTATTCAATGAAATGCACGTTTACCCCCTTAACACCTCATTAGAACCTGAATATCCAAAACTCTTTCCTTAGTGGACGTTTTCGACATACAACGAACTTATCTCCAAAATTTCATGTTTCTAACTTCAATAATTTTGGCTGGGCGATGATGAATGAGTGAGTCAGTCAGGACATTTTCTTTCATTAATTTTTGAGAATTTCACCCGTCCCCAAGAACCCCTTAAATTGGATTTATGAAAAAAAAAACGGTCGAACACCTATTTACTTATTTAACGCTGTTTTCCCCCTGAGTTTGATGAGTAAGTAAGTAAGTCAATCAGTTAGGACACTTTCTTTCCTGTTCCCCCCCCCCCCTAATTTCACTCATCCCCATGGGCCCCTTAAATTGGATTTATGAAGAAATGGTCGAACACCTATTTACTTATTTTTAAGCTGCTTTTTCCGCTAAATTTCAAACTTATCGCCTATGTTGAATAAGAGGTACAGTACACGCTCCGTTAAGAATCCTTCAACCCCCAATTTTCTCCCCTTTCACCTCATAATATACACCATATCGATAAACCCTTAGACATATGTCTGCTTATTTTGAATGCTTAGTTTGTATGCCGAATATCACATCCCCAAATGAAACAACTCGTGAGATATTGTTATTCAATGAAATGCAAGTTTAACCCCCTTAACACCCCTTCAGAACATGAATATCCGAAAATCCATCCTTAGTGGACTTTTTCGACATACAACGAACATATCCCCAAAATTTCAAGTTTCTAACTGCAATAGGTTTGCTGGGGGATGATGAGTGAATATCCAAAAATCATTCCTTAGTGGACTTCTTTCCCCAGAATTTCATCCCTCCCCATGAGCCCCTTAAATTGGATTATGAAAAAACGATCGAACACCTATTTACTACTTTTTCAATCTGATTTTTCTCCCTGAGATTCTTACATTTTGCCTCTGTCTTTTAAGAGATACTTGCTCCGTTAAGAATCCTTCAACACTCACTTTTCACACATACACCTCATAATATACACCACATCGAAAAACCCTCAGACATGTGTCTTCTTATTCTTAATGATGAGTTTATATGCCTAGTATCCCATCCCAAAGGAAACCAATCGGGAGATATTGTTATTCAATTAAATGCAAGTCTACCCCCTAACACCCCTTTAGAACCTGAATATCCAAAATTCTTTCCTTAGTGGACGTTTTCGACATACAACGAACATAGCCCCTTAATGTCATGTTTCTAACTTCAATAATTTTGGCTGGGGGATGATGAGTGAGTGAGTAAGTCAGGACATTTTCTTTCAATTATTTTTCAGAATTTCACCCCTCTCATGAACCCCATAAATTGGATTTATGAAAAAGAAAACGGTCGAACACCTATTTACTTATTTTTGAGCTGTTCTTCTCCCCTGAGTTTGATGAGTGAGTGAGTTAGGACACTTTCTTTCCTGTTTTTCCCCCCAGAATTTCACCCCTCTCCAAGGGCCCCTTAAATTGGATTCATGAAAAAACGGTCGAACACCTATTTACTTATATTTTAAGCTGTTTTTTCCCGCCGAGTTTCAAACTTCTCGCCTATGTCGTTTAAGAAATACACGCTCCGTTAAGAATCCCTCAACCCCCAATTTTCACCCCTTTCACCTCGTAATATACACCACATCGATAAACCCTTAGACATATGTCTGATTCTTTTAATGATTAGCTTATATACCGAATATCACATCCCCAAAGAAACAACTCATGAGATATCGTTATTAAATGAAATGCACGTTTACCCCCCTTAACACCTCTTTAAAACCCGAATAACAAAAATCATTCATTAGTTGACGTTTTCGATATACAGCGAACATATTCCCAAAATTTCATGTTTCTAACTTTAATAGTTTTCGCTGGGCGTGATGAGTGAGTGAGTTAGACAGGACATTTTCTTTCAATTATTTTTACCAGAATCTCACCCCTCCCCATGGGCCCCTTAAATTGGATTGATGAAAAAAAGCTTGAACACCTATTAACTTATATTTTAAGCTGTATTTTTCCCCTGAGTTTGATGAGTGAGTGAGTGTTTTAGTCAGTCAGTTAGGACACTTTCTCTTCTTTTTTCCCCCAGAATTTCACCCCACCCCATTGGCTCCTTAAATTAATTTATTAAAAAACGGTGGAACACCGATTTACTTATTTTTAAGCTTTTTTTTTTTCGCTGAGTTTCAAATTTCTCGCCTATGTCGTTTAGGAGATAGGCCTACACGCTTCGTTAGGAATCTTTCAACCCCCAATTTTCACCCCATTCACCTCATAATAATACACCACATCGAAAAACCCTTAGACACATGTCCGCTTATTTTTAGCCTACTTTTCACATTTTGCAAAAATGAGGAAAAAGTAGACTTATGAGATCGGGCAAATGTGTGTCTGTCTGTCTGTCTGTCCTTCTATCTGTCTGTCCTTATGTCTGTCTGGCTGTGTGTGTGTGTCCCCCTATCAACTCCTAAACGGCTGCAGCAATCGAAACAAAATTTGGTAGGAGTAAAGATATATACCTGAATATCTCACGGCCATATTTGAAAATGATGTCAGTGCTACCAACTGCTATAAAATCGCAATTGAAATTTGAGCTCTATGTTGGATATCTTGGAAAGTATGAACGGGAGCTATTTCAAAATTGGCACACGTACAGATCATAATATTTCAGTTTAATTTCCAGGAGGCCAAACATGGCAGTGTTGCCAAAATGATTATAAGCCTCCTGATAGGTCCATTTTTAAATGCATATAACTTCTACACTATCAATTGGAATTCAACCAAATTTCGTATGTTGTATGTGTACATAACCAGATATGACTGAGCGTATTCTTAAGACCTACCAGGGCTGCCAACTGTTAATAAATGCTCCTAATTTATTTTATTCAAATACCAATATATCAGAAAGTATGCAAGCCGACAGCTTTAAACTATGCACACGTATAGTACCTGACATTCTATATTAATTTGGAGTAACTTATATACGTCAGTGCTACCAACATGATTCTAAGCCTGCTGACAGGTCCAACTTTAAATACATGTAACTTCTATACTATCATTTGGATTTCAACCAAATTTCGTATTTGCTATGTGTACCATAACAGATATGACTATGCGTATTCTTAAGAGCAACCAGGGCTGCCAACTGTTAATATGTGCTGTCCATATTTTTGTTACCCTAATATCAATATATCAGAAAGTATGCAAGCCAATAGCTCTAAACTTTGCACACGTATAGTACCTGGCATTCTAGATGCATTTGGACTAACTAGTATACGTCAGTGCTGCCAACATGATTCTAAGCCTGCTGATAGGTCCAATTTTAAAATGCATGTAACTTCTATACTAACCAATGGATTTCATTCAAAATTGGCACAACAATAGATCATATTATTTCAGATTATTTCTGACCAATACATGCATGACATTGTTGCCAACATGATTTTACACACGCTGTTAGATCCAATGTTTAACTGCATGTAACGTCCATGCTATTCGTTGGACTTCAACCAAATTTTGTTTTCTGTATCTTAAGAGATGGAACTAAGAATATATTCAGTCATCAGGGTTGCCAACTGTAGTGCTCTATTCGGCTACATTATGCAAGGTATACAGTATTTCGAAATAATTAGAAATTTCGATATTAGCAACTTAATTTCTTCATTATTCTAGATAGGTTCATATACTGTAGAATAATCATTGGCATGAAAAGTAGGCTCTTTAGTTCGTCACGGAACTTCTTGTTAATGATTAGTTTATATGCCGAGTATCACATCCACAAATGAAACCACTCGTGAGATATTGTTATTCAATAAAATGCAGGTTTAACCCCCTTAAGACCCCTTTAGAACCTGAATATTCAAAAATCCTCCCTTAGTGTATAGTTTTGACATACAACGAACATATCCCGAAAATGACATGTTTCCAACTTCAATATTTTTGGCTGGGCGATGATGAGTGGGTGAGTGAGTCAGGACATTTTCTTTCAATTTTTTTTCTTCAGAATTTCACCCCTCCCGATGAACCCCTTAAATTTGGTTTATCAAAAAAACTGTCGAACACATATAAGTTATACTTATTTTTAAGCAGTTTTTTCCTCCTGAGTTTGAAGAGCGAGTGAGTCAATCGGTTAGGACATTTTCTTTCCTGTTTTTTACCCAGAATTTCACCCCTCCCCATAGCCCCTTAAATTTGATTTATGAAAAAACGGTCAAACACCTATTTACTTATTTTTATGCTGATTTTTAGCCTACTTTCGATTTTTGCAAAAAATGAAAGTAGACTTATGAGATCAACACAGGTCGAAAAAAGTGTGTCTGTCTGTGTGTGTGTGTATGTGTGTGCGTGAGTCTCTGTGTGTGTGAGTGTGTGTACTCTGAATGTCTGTCCCCCCCTATCAATTCGAACACGGTGAACGCAAATTGAACGAAATTTGGTACAAAGGTAGCACTAGCAAAGGACACCTCAGTGTCATGGTTTATATCGCCGCCATCTTGACGGAAACGTGATGGCGGCCACACAAATGCTCAAAGCTTAAATCAAATTACGACTAACCTAATCATCCGATCTCTACCAAATTATGCAACAATATACCTTTATGGGGGGAGCATCCAATAACCAAACTAATAGGTCATCAGCCTAATAGTTTGCGGATGGCGACCATCTTTGTGTGAAAATGGATTCCCCCTATTAATTCGAACACGGTGAAACCGAATGGAACGAAATTTATTACAGAGGTAGTACTAGCAAAGGGCACCTCAGTGTCATGTTTTATATCGCCGCCATCTTGACGGAAACGTAATGGCGGCCACACAAATGTTCAAAGCATAAATCAAATTACGACTAACATAATCATCCGATCTCTACCAAATTTTGCAACAACATACCTTTATGGAGGGAGCATCCTTTGACTAATCTAATAGGTCATTAGCCTAATAGGTTGCGGATGGCGGCCATCTTTGTGTCAAAATTGATTCCCCCTATTAATTTGAACACGGTGAAACCGAATGGAACGAAATTTGGTACAGAGGAAGCACTAGCAAAGGGCACCTCAGTGTCATGTTTTATATCGCCGCCATCTTGACGGAAACGTAATGGCGGCCACACAAATGTTCAGAGCTTAAATCAAATTACGATTAACCTAATCATCCGATCTCTACCAAATTTTGCAACAACATACCTTTATGGAGGGAGCATCCTTTGACCAAACTAATAGGTCATTAGCCTAATATTTTGTGGATAGTGACCTTCTTTGTGTGAAAATTGATTTCCCCTATCAATTCGAACACGGTGAAACCGAATGGAACAAAATTTGGTACAGAGGTATCACTAGCAAAGAGAACCTCAGTGTCATGATTTATATCACCGCCATCTTGACGGAAACGTAATTGCGGCCACCCAAATGTTAAAAGCTAAAATGTAATTACGACCAACCTAATAATCTAGTCTCTACCAATTTTGCAACATCATATCTTTATGTGGGAAGCATATTCTGACCAAACTGCAAGATCATCAGCCCAATAGTTTGCAGATGGTGGCCAAGTATGTGTGCAAATCGATTCCCCCTATCAATTCAAACACGGTGAAACCGAATTGAACGAAATTTGGTACAGAGGTAGCACTTGCAAAGGACACCTCAGCGTCATGTTTTATATCACCGCCATCTTGACGGAAACGGAATGACGGCCACCCAAATGTTAAAAGCTTAAATCAAATTACGACCATCCTAATAATTTTATCTCTACCAGATTTTGCAACAACATGCCTGTTTGTGAAAAGCATCTTACGACTGACTACAAGGTCATCTGCCCAATAGTTTGCAAATAGCGGCCATGTATGTGTGCAAATCCATTCCCCATATCAATTCAAACACGGTGAAACCAAATTGAATGCATTTTTTTTACAGAGGTAGCACTAGCAAAGGGCACCTCATATTCATGTTTAATATCCCTATAGCACGTTGTATTTCAACAAGCTACTACAACCAACATTCATTTATGCTCCTTGAAAAGGACAAAGAGTTATAACAATACCCATGCATTTAGGAAAAGTAGGCTATATGTTCTTTACTGAACATCTTGTTTCCCGCTGAGTTTTCAAACTCATCGCCTATGTCGTTTATGAGATACAGGCTCCGTTAGGAATCTTTCAACCCCCACTTTTCACCCCTTTCACCTCATAATATACACCACATCGAAAAACCCTCAGACACGTGTCTTCTTATTTTTAATGATGAGTTTATATGCCGAGTATCACATCCCCCAATGAAACCAATCGGGAGATATTGCTATTCAATGAAATGCAGGTCTACCCCCATAACACCCCTTTAGAAGCTGGATATCCAAAAATCCTTTCTTAGTGGGCGTTCTCGGCCCTTGGGTAAGCTGCATACCAAATTTCATTCCAATCCGTTGGGTGGGTTCTGAGATTTCGTTATGAATGTGTGAGTGAGTGAGTGGTATTTGACAAATATCTAGTAGATAGTGTCGTGTCTTTGTTATACTATACTCGGTTGACAGTGCTGTGTGAGCAGTTGAGTAACTAACTGGATTTCAAGTAAAGATCCTCATTTTCTATACCGGTAGTGCAGAGCGCAACTCGAATCCAGTCGGCCGTGTCTCGACTTGAGCTATGTTGCCATGGAAACTATCTGCCTTGCCATTCCTTCATGAGTATATTTTATGATTTGATTAGCCTGTGCTTGGGTGCAAAAGGGCCGAAATCAGAAGAATGAGAAAGACTATCGAAAATTCATGTAGCCAGCGGTTCCTTCTGGGTCCTAAACTATGTGTATGCAAAATTTGGTTGAGATTGGTGAAACGGTGTACATTTGTATACGGAACCAACCCACCCGCCCACATACAGACTTTCACTTTTATATATATGATAAGATAAGATAAGATATACGATTTGGAAATAACTCTGTAATTAAGTTCTTCTAATGAAACTCTGTAGACTGGTTCATGGTACCCCACAGGTGGGGGCAGAATGAACCATTTACCTATTTATAGCATATTTTCATTTATGAAAAAATAGGCTTTTGAGATCGCCTTTTGTCTGTGTGTGCGTGTGTTTCTGATGGTGTGTGTCCCCCCTAATAACTTTTAAACGGCTGGAGCGATTTAAATGAAACTCGGGAAGTTCATAGCACTATTCCGGACGACACCGACCGTGCCCTTCACATTTTGTTACGTCTCACCATTCCAACATGGCGGCTGTGTGAAATATTTCACCAGCATGCAATATCTCCGAAACTATTACCGATATCACCCTGGAATATTTTACGGTGATAAAGGGAACTACTAGAAGTTCACCTATGTGACTTTTGAAAACCTGGTAACTGAAAAGCAACATGGCGGCCAAGCGAAGTTGCGACTTTTAAATAGTCGTTTCTCGCGATTTAACCAACCAAACACAATAAAACTTGGTACAGGATATGTTTATACACATTGTAATGCACCGACATCTAACTTCGTTCAATTGTTTACATAACCTCAAGATGGCGGCTGTGCGAAATAATTCACCAGCATTCTATATCTCTGAAACTATTAGCGGTATCACCCTGACATTTTGTACGGAGATGAAGGGCACTACTGGAAGTCCATCTGTAAGACTTTCAAAATCCGGTGAACTACAAATCGAATATGGCGGCCAAGCGAATTTGAATTTTTTTTACTGACCTTTCTCGCGATTTCATGATCCAAACGCAATGAAACTTGGTACAGGAAATGTTTATACACATTGTAATGCACTGGTATCTAATTTAGATCAATTGTTTACATAACCTCAAGATGGCGGCTGTACGAATTTTTAGTTAAAGTTTTTATTTCTTCTGTCGTAATCATGCGATCGAAGTGAAAGTTTGAATAATGAACCTGCGCAATAATTTTCCTTTAATGATACATGACTCTATAGCCTATACATATAACAATCCAACAAGGCAACCATCCGAAATATTTAGATGTATCTCAATATCTACGAATCTATTACAGCAATTAAACTGAATTTTTAATGTTCATAGGGGCTATGATCATTAGTTCACCTTTAGGACTTCCAATAACTAGGTGATCACAAATCCAACATGGCGGCGACGCGAAATATCAATATTCACATGGTCGTTTCTCGCAATTTAACCATACGAATGCAGTGACACTTGGTACAGTTAATCCTTATATAAATGTTAATCCACTGGCATCTAATGTTTTTCAATTGTTTCCATAACCACAAGATGGCAGCCGTGCTAAATGATAAAATCCCGTTTTTACTTCTTGTGTCCTAATCATGCGATTGAAGTTTGAATAGCCTACTACACGTACACAATAATCTTCATGTAACAGTACATAACTCTGAGCCCTACATACATAAAAATTCAACATGGCGACCATCCGCAATATTTAGTCGGTTCTCAATACCTACGAATCTATTACATCAATCAAACTGAAATTGTGTATGTTGATAGAGGCAATTAACATAAGTAGGATATATGAAAATAGGCTGTATAGTTCTTCACGGAACTACTTGTTATTTAAAGACATGTAGCTTAGAAACTACTATTCACAGTGTATTCATATGAGGGCAATTGATACTTGAATGATTAAACTTCTAACGAGAGAAAACCACAGCTCGGTATTAAAATTACTGGGCGAGTAGCAGTGAAAAATAATTTTTCCGGTTTAATGTGCCCCACTCTCCCCATGAAAAGACTACATCTATACTAATATATAAAAATGAGATGGTGTGTGTCTTTGTGTCTGTGTATTACTCAATCACCAAACAAACACTGGTCCGATTTACATGAAATTTTACGCTGAAGTAGCTGATTTACCAGGTTAATATACAGGCTACTTTTGATTTCGATACTTTGCACTATTTAAAGATGGCGACCATTTTAGCGACGTCACTAAACCCTTTGGTTTCAACCATCCATATTTCAATTTCAAATAAGAATAGAACGGTAAGAAATAGCAAACTTTTGATAATTATGAAGCAGATATACTATACTTTTGATGGCATGTACGAGGATGGATGTCATTGAGAGGAGAGGATTGGGCTGGATTGGTCACCTATAAAGAATGGAAGATGAAGGGAAAGCGAAGCAGGTGTGACGAGCCAGACCTACAGGAAGAAGACCAAGAGGAAGGCCACGGATTGAATGGGAGGAGTACATCTTGGGAGTGATCAGGAAGCGAGGGAAGACCTTGGGTGATGTTCAGAGAATGGCGCACGACAGAAGAAACTTCAATAAATGGCTGAAATGTCCCGACACCTAACGGTACAAAGGAAAATAATAAGAAGAAGTACGAGGTTTAACATTTAAATTTCTATCCGAAAGGGCCTTATCACTTTTCATGTATCTCCAACGGTTGGCGAGTAAAACCTAAATTTGTGCTATAAAACACGGTCAACGCCGTGCGGTGTAGTTGGACAAAATGTTCCATCCTTACTCTCCCTCCGTGCAGCACCTCGCCTATCCCCTTTTTTAACTGTCACCTTCACATTTCAATTTATTTATGACCAGTAGCGAAGCACGGGTACTTCAGCTAGATTCTAATAAATTAATAGTCTAAAAGCTAAAAAACTAAAAACACATACACTATGAATTTTAAAAATCAGATCTGTTACAACAATATGTTAATTCGAAAGAAATAAATCTTGATATGAAACCGGCTTGAAGAAGGATACAGAGATCTAGAAAAAGATTAAGATGGAAATGAGAACCAAATTTTAGAAAGTCAAAACGGAAAAGGGAAATATATATAAACCATAGACAACTTACGTGGATATTATGTAGACAACAATTTTGAGGTTAAGATGGGATTTTTCAGAATGGTTATAATGAAGTACAAATTTGAAGAATTCTATGTGAAGAAAAATCAAACAATATAACATGTATGTAATAAATAAATGTACGTGAATATTAAATTGTGAAAGTTGGAAAAAAAACTTACTATGGGAAGATAGCCTATCGTTGAGAAAATATTGCAATCAGGAGATAGGGTAATGGAGAATGGTTGGGTTACCAAGATACAAAGAAAATGATGCTTGTAGTCAGTTTATATGGCTTAGAGAAAATAGTATATCTGCTTCATAATTATCGGCGCGTGGAAATATCGGGTGTTAAACGCCACTTTAAACTGTTGAGGAACTGACGAGGAATTAATCAATTTTTAAAAAGAGAATAGAAATTTGTAGAACATGTACACTTGATGTCTAATATCTCAATTTCTGCTTAGTATTCTTTATAGCGAATTAAACTATTTGAAAATAAAGGTTTAATTTAAAGGTTGCCATAATTGTTTGCTTATTCACTCATTGTATTTGTTGGTTGTTCCGTCTCCGTGATATTTTGATCCCGTTTAATTATATCAAGCACAAGAGAATGGATGTGTCGGGGTTTCTAACTTAAGACTTTTGTGTTGTGAGAGTTTAATATTCAATGCGGTGGAAGAGTTGATCTTATTTCTTGGCCGCTGCCCTCCAGCAAGCCGAGGACCCATCCCAATGGAAACCAGCCAGGAAGGGTAAGCGAAGCAGCCCCCACTATGTTATACGGCGACTGCCATACAAAGTGTAGACAGCGAAACACACTGTGGTAGTGAAAAACCATTCTGAAATCCTAAGCAATCTTCCCACTGCTGGGAACACAACGCCTCAGGATTTCGTTCCAACCACTCCCCCACCTCCCCCCCCCCCCATCCACCACCCCCTTCCTAGGCCCCAAGCCTAGAAGCAAGGCCTGGCAACAGTGCTGACCCTGGCAACATTTCTTCTCGTGCCAGGAGTGCTAGTTCCTCCCAACAGCGGGAAGAGCCTATGGACGTGCAACAGGCAATGAAGGTGTTGAACATCCCGCCTGTAGTGGTTGCTGACAAGTCAGAATATCAGCACCACTAAAAACACTTGCAATCGGTTTGTGATGGCCAGATCAGGGTGATAAACACCAGGGATGCCTTGAAATTTATTGTTGAGACCCTTCAGGACAACTACAGAGTTAAAAATTATTTCGAAGAGTCCTATGCACATTTGTACACCCATCAGTTACAAAATGATAGGTGTTTAAAAGTAGTGTGAACACTCTGGAAGTTGATTGGGGAAGCGAGGAGCCTGAGGCACAACATTACCAGCCCAGGGATGTGTATTAATACACCAAACGGGACCAAACCACCGGTAAGATCAACCCCATGAGCGTAATGAGCGTTGTGCGGCCATTCTATTTTATTATCTTTTTCTTTAAGGAACTTGCGTTGGTTTTGTATAACCTGTACTCGCGATACATTGCACCGGTGAGATTAAGTTGATAGGCTGATTATGTGTTACTATTTTAAAATTGTTCACTGAGGTCATCATGAGAGTAATCAGCTAGTTTCAAGGTATCTGCTAATTATTCCAAGTTCAGTTGTCTGAATTCCTTTGTTCATGTTTTGCGTCGGTTGTGCTATATTTCATTGTCAAAGGATGTTTTTGGTGGGGCTGTTTAATTGGTAATAGCAATTTTGTACCTCGGGATTAGTTACTTTTTGGTTAGGCCTCTGTTAAATATTGTTTGGGGTGACTGCGAAATAAAGTTGCGCCAGCAATAAAATGCCTTCCGTTAATATAAAATTCATCATTCTTGCAGTCTCATGGAGAAATCAAAAGGCTTATATGTAATATTTCACTGGGTCATCATTGTGTTGTATATGGCCTAAGTTGGCAGATTTAAGTCCGCCACGTTCGAGAGATTGCCCTAGTTCTCTTCATGCAGCCATTTGTTTTTGTGTTCCTCATATTTTCTGGAGTTATTTCTATTGCCTGGCACCTCTATGCTCATTTATATTGAGATGTATTTTAAAAGAGGCTTTTGAACTTGAGTTGCAATATTTTTTTGTGTAAACGAAATGGATAAGAACAAGATGTTCAGTAAAGAACATATAGCCTACTTTCTCCTAAATGCATGGCTATTGTTATAACTCTTTGTCCTTTTCAAGGAGTATAATTGAATGTTGGATGTAGTAGCCTGTTGAAATACAACGTGTTATACGGATATTAAACATGAATATGAGGTGCCCTTTGCTAGTGCTACCTCTGTACAAAATGTCATTCAATTCAGTTACGCCGTGTTTGAATTGATATGGTGAATAGATTTGCACACATACATGGCCGCAGTATGCAAACTATTGGGCTGATGACCTTGTAGTTCAGTCAAAAGATGCTTACCACAAAGAGGTATGTTGTTGCAAAATTTGGTGGAGATCAAATAATTAGGTTGGTTGTAATTTGATTTAAGCTTTTATCATTTGGGTGGCCGCCATTCCGTTTCCGTCAAGATGGCGGCGATATAAAACATGACCCTGAGGTGCCCTGTACCAAATTTCGTTCAATTAGGGTTTACCGTGTTTGAATTGATTGGGGGAATCGATTTGCACACATACATGGCCGCCATATGCAAACTATTGAACTGATGACCTTGTAGCTTGGTTAAAAAACGGTTCTCACATAAAGGTATGTTGTTGCAAAATTTGGTAGAGATCAGATAATTAGGCTGGTCGAAATTTGATTTAAGCTTTTAACATTTGTGTGGCCGCCATTACGTTTTCGTCAAGATGGCGGCGACATAAAACATGACACTGAGGTGCCCTTTGCTAGTGCTACTTCTGTACCAAATTTCGTTCAATTCGATTTAACCGTGTTTGAATTGATATGAGAATCGATTTGCACACATACATGACCGCCATTCGCAAACAATTTGGCTGATGACCTTGTAGTTTAGTCAAAAGACGCTCGCCCTAAAAATATATGTTGTTGCAAATGTGGTAGAGATCAGATGATTAGGTTAGTCGTAATTAGATTTAAGCTTTGAACATTTGGGTGGCCGCCATTACGTTTCCGTCAAGATTGTGGCGATATAAAACATGACACTGAGGTGCCCTTTGATAATGCTACCTCTGTACCAAATATCGTTGAATTCGGTTTCACCGTGTTCTAATTGATAGGTGGGGACACACATTCAGAGTACACACACTCACACACACGCACACACAGACACACAATTTTTCGCCCTGTGTTGATCTCATAAGTCTACTTTCATTTTTTGCAAAAATCGAAAGTAGGCTAAAATGAACAATCTTTCCCTGAATTTAAGAGGAGAATGGATTTATGCACTATGTATTTTATGATCTATTTATCCTTGTTATGGAAGGAAGGGGACCCGGACGTGAGAGTATACCAAAATATGTACAATTTTGAAGGTCATTTTCTTGAAAACAATTAATTTGATTTTCGTGAAATTTCATACACATATTACACACATGATCTATTGTCTGTTCCACAAGTATCATTGAGCTGCAGTTATTAGCCTATTTACAATTTTGAAAAAAATAGGGTTATGAGATCACCTTTTGTCCCTGTGTGTGTGCTCCCCCTAATTACTTCTAAACGGCTGGAGCGATTTCAATGAAACTTGGTTAGTTCATAGCACTATTCTGGCCGACCCCGACCATGACCTTCAAATTTTGGTACGTCTCACCAATCCAACATGGCGGCTGTGCGAAATATTTCACCGGCATTCAATATCTCCGAAACTATTCCCGATATTACCCTGGAAGTTTTTACAGTGATAAAGGAAACTACTAGAAGTTCACCTATGTGACGTTTAATAATCTGGTAACTACAAAACCAACATGGCGGCCACGCGAATTTGCGACTTTTAAATAGACGTTTCTCGGTATTTAACCAACCAAACGCAATAAAACCTGGTACAGTATATGTTTATACACATTGTAATGCACCGACGTCTATCTTGGTTCAATTGTTTACATAACCATTAGATGGCGGATGTGCGAAATATTTCACCGGCATTCTATATCTCTGAAACTATTAGCGGTATCACCCTGAAATTTTGTACAGAGATAAAGGGCACTACTAGAAGTTCATCTATAAGACTTTCAAAAACCGGTTAACTACAAAACGAACAAGGCGGCCAAGCGAATTTGAAAATGTTAAATAGACCTTTCTCGCGATTTTGTTGTTCCAAACGCAATGAAACTTGGTACAGGAAATGTGCATACACATTGTAATGCACTGGTATCTAATTTAGTTCAATTGTTTACATAACCTCAAGATGGCGGCTTTGCGAATTTTAAAATTAAGTTTTAATTCTTGTGTCGTAATCATGCGATCGAAGTGAAAGTTTGAATAATGAACCTACGCAATAATTTTCCTTTAATGGTAAATGACTCTATGACCTATACATTTATCAATCCAACATGGCGACCATCCGAAATATTTAGACGCCTCTGAATATCTACGAATCTATTATAGCAATCAAACTGATTTTTCTTTTGCTCATAGGGGCTGTGAACTTAAGTTCACCTATAGGACTTTAAATAACCTGGTGATCACAAATCCAACATGGCGGCAACGCGAATTATAAATATTCACATGGACGTTTCTCGCAAATTAACCATCCGAGTTCAGTGACACTTGGTACAGTAAATCATTATACGAATATTAATTCGCTGGCATCTAATTTATTTCAATTGTTTCCATAACCACAAGCTGGCAGCTGTGCGAAATTTTAAAATCTCCTTGTTACTTCTTGTGTCCTAATCATGCGATAACTTTTAAATGCTACACGTACACAATAATATTCATGTAAAAGTACACAACTCTAGGACGTATATACATAATATCCAACATGTTGACCATCCGAAATATTTAGCCGGTTCTCAATATCTACGGATCTATTGCAGCAATCAAACTGAAATTTTGTATGTAGATAGAGGCAATTAACATAAGTAGGATATATGAAAATAGGCTGTATAGTTCTTCACGGAAATACTTGTTTTTGTATCCGTTATACCAACAAATGTCCTTTAATGTTTTATAATTCTCAGTTTGCGGAAGAAACTTTTGGTACACATTCCTTGGAAGGTATTCGATGAAACGACCCCAAATTGTGTAGTTTTTTTTTTCTCTAAGATGCACATCATTTTGGCTTGCCTGGTTTTGTTCGTCTAGAGTCATTAATATAAGAAAAATTTAGGATTAATATTCATGCCAATATTTTGTTGATTTTTTTGCTTAAATATGCAAGAAAAATTATTCTTATTCGCAAAACTTATCCTTTTTAGGCATAAAACATCGAGTGTGTATGTATATATCCATCTCAAAATTATATTACCCTACAAGGAGTACTTTGGGAGATAAATGTACCTAAATTTTCAAAGTATCAGTTTTACGGTAAAGCGTACTGAAAATTAATGACAGAATTTACTGACTTAGCATAAACCTGGCTGGTATTCGTCCTGCTCCTAACGTTCCTTGTCCTCCTTCTTTTTTGAGCTCTTTTATTTGATCTGACCTCCTTAGTCATTGATTGAGCCGATATCTCTGCCTCCTTTATCCTCTGACGGTCGATCATGAGTAGCGCACTAGCCATATTTGAACCACATAAGATACCTAATTTCTCAAGAGCATTTCTCCTACTGCTAACACCACCATTAAAAATATAATAGCATCCAATACCCCTATCTGTGGAGTGTCCATACCCAGAAAGACAGTTTTTGGTAACCGTTCCCATACACAGTCATTAAAATTTTCATTCGGGTTGTGCTTACGCCCATGGAGGCACTTGGAAAGCAACCTGTGATGAGCCAAATCAGGGATTTAAAATCTACGATAATATAATTATTCACATTGCTACTGTTCTCACTGTTTAGACTAATATCTAAACTGTCACAGTTGTAAGACAGCTTACGTTTCGATGCACTTGGGGGGCGACCTACCTCATTCACACGTTGCACATTGTCACTGTCATTTTTTATTATTACATCTTCTTGCGGCATTGCTAGGCGTATGCGATGTTGATTGCCATGATATTTTTGCTTTGAATTGAATTTATTTAAGCGCGGCATTTTACAGGAACAACAGCATTCACTATCCAGATGTACATTCACTTGGTAATAGCAAAGCTCGTGTAGGCAAAAACTGTTCGTAAACAATACAGTACGCGGGAAACAATTGAGGCTCAACAACCAATTATGGGTGAAAGTGTCAACACGGCCAGTGTCGATAAAGGAGTAAATAGAGTTGAAAAGTTACTGACTTTCAACATAAGCAACAAGGAACTGTTCAGTCTACAGTTTGACACATTGGAAACGTGGGCGTGGCAAGGGCCCGCCGTTTATTAAAACCTATTTAAATGGACTTAGAAGGAAAATAACCTCAATAAACTATATACCATATTCTGATTCAGAAAAGTTCCCTCTACACATTTATGCTGATATAAAAAATTGGCAAATTTAGTCATTGTGCGACGTCCGGGTCCCCTAGAAACTTGTCTCATACTCCAACTAGAAGGTGGCATTCCATAAGAAGGTATTTTTGGCATGTCATTCAATAATCATTCCATATAGAAGGCGACTACCAACAAGTAAGAAACATCTTCAGTTCATTTTGAAGGTTAGAAGAGGCTATATCAAGACACTTTTCTTGTCTCATAGCCTATTCCACCTAGAAAGCAACTTTTCATAAGAAGGACTATTTACTTGCCTCATACTCCTACTAGAAGGTGACATTCCATAAGAAGATATTCTTGGCAAGTCATTTGATAATCATTTCACTTAGATGGCGACTACCGACAAGTAAGAAATATCTTCAATTCATTGTGAAGGTTACGTACATATATGTTTTTCTACACATTATGTTCACATGCGAATCAGATAATCTACAGAGTGAAGTATCTTTTTTTAAGTTTTAGACTGTTTTTTGACAGTATTTACTCGTAATTACGTTTTATTTCTCGATAACAATTTTCAAATTGAAACTACGATTTAGGTATCCTTTTTACATATCTGCTTTTTACGTCAAGAGAAGTCTATATTAATAGAATATCAAAATAGCATTTTTAAGGTAGTTTTCCATTTGCATGCCAATTGTTATATTTTAAATTTAAAACTGTATGTAAGGATATCTATTTTCTTGATACTGTTAATTTGGTTTTAAGGTCTACGATTTTTTCACGCTGATGATGGGATCATTGATATTCCGAGACATGTACGTTTAATACTGTAATTAAACCACTTTCTTTAGTGTTTGACTAGGCAGGTTTTATAAGATAGTACTATCAGTCAACACGGATATTAATTATTACTATTTTCATAATTGTCAATGTTTACGCATTTTATGAGTATAAAAATGCAATACAATACATTGCGCGTGATACCTTCCGTCATAAGGTAAAGATTCAAAATCTCCCATAAAAGCAGCGGTATCGAGAGTATGAAATTAGACTCGAAATGTCACATTTAGACGACCACGTGGATTAGCGGCTTACATTCTCGGCTGTCGCCTTGGAGGTCCGAGTTTGGCTCTGCCAAGAAATTTTAATTCTGGTCTGAGAGCTGAAACGGGGTACACTGCGCCTTCCGAGGCGAAACTTGGAAGATGTTTTCCGTGGTTTCTCACTTCTACTCGAAGCAAATACCGGGATAGTTTCTAACTGAAGGCAACAGCAACCTCCTTTTAATCCTCGCCTGAATTACAAACACCCACACTACTACAGCCATCACAGTAACACAGGTTATCAGAAAAAATCATACACACTTATGTTCATGGGGTACATGACCATGGAGATGGTCTTGGTGGACCCGTCTTGTTCTACTGTTGCCATGGAAATGGCCGGCCTTGCCATTCATTCATAAGTTAATTTTCTGACTTTATTAGCCTTTGCCCGAGTGCAAATAGGCCGATATCAGAAGATTGAGAATGACCATCGAAAATTCACGCAGCCAGCGGTTTCTTCTGGGCCCTGAACTATGTGTATGCGAGGCTCGGTTGAGATTGGTGGGACGGTGCAGAATTGTATACGGAACAAATATACCCACATACCCACGGACTTTCTCTTTCATATATAAGATATATTTCAGAACAACCATTTTTCATGTTTAAATTTTTCATTTACTGTCAGTCTTGCTTGTATATTAACATTATCTTGCGCTGAGGAAGGCCACAATGTGGCCGAAACCTGTACAAAAAATAGTACAAATTAATTTTGACATACGATTTTTAATCTTCAGGAAACTTATTATACTTCGTCAATAATGAAAATGGCTAAAATGTCACATTACAATTAGCAGTGATGCGTGATGACGTGTTATCCAAATCATATAGCCTGCATATCCGATAGACCAACATTAAGGCAACATGCCACAATGGCCTTTCTGTAACTGACAAAATGAGGATTATTATGTCACCTATCTTTAGATAGACCTACTTGGGTTTCAGTTGCACCGTTTCCATCAATCATTATATCGCCTTAAAATCCTGCTATTAGAACTTCACATTTTAGTGCCCTTTTCACTCGAAAATATGAAGCATTAGAACATTCAACATGAAAGAGTTAGAGAATGGAAAGATGAATTTCAACATCCTCCGGATTGATTCGATTAAGGACCAGAATAACAACATATGTTGATGTAATTGACACCATGCACACCATGTGCAAAGACATCTATGGTGCTTCACAATCATTCAGAGTAAAAACGGCGTAAGTTCCTGGTACTTGTAAGAACAACTTTACTTACATTCGTAATACTGAATGTTTCCCTAATTAACCCCTCACTACTCAGATTTTTGTATATCGAAAGTATGGTTCCACATTGCTTCATAACAAAATATATAAAAAATAAATAATAACTATTACTTATTTCAGGCCATGTACGGATACGTCGGATTCAGTTGCAAAGAAAATGCGTGCATTCGAATATACTGAAGAACAATATAAAACTGCATCTAGAAGAAATTTTGACGCGGAGCAACCTGTCGATGAAATTAACACTTTTCTTACTAATACTGGCCACTATACGTACAAATGCGAAATATGCCAAAAGAAATTTCCGAAATTAACTCTCTCGAGGGACCACTTGAAAATTCATAGTAGCAACATGATTTACTCGTGTACAATGTGCGAATCAATGTTTATGCATCAGCAAAGCTTGAAAAGCCATATGTTACGTCATACTGGTCAAAAGCCGTACAGATGTAGAACGTGCGATGCAAAGTTCACTCGGAAGGAGCATTTGAAGAGTCATATGTTTCGTCATACCGGTAGAAAACCATACACATGTAGCACATGCAATGCAAAATTTGCTGAGAGGGGAACTTTGAAAATCCATACGTTACGCCATCCCGATGACAAGATATATTTGAAAAGCGATATGTTACTGCACACCGGTGATAAGCCTTATTCATGTAGCACGTGCGATGCAAAATTTACTGAAAAGAAAAGTGTGAAAAGGCACGTGATACGTCACACCGGTGAAAAGCCTTATTCATGTGGCATATGCGATACGAAATTTACCGACAATAGATATTTGAAACGCCATATGTTGCGGCACAGCGGTGAAAAGCCTTATTCATGTGGCACGTGCGATGAAAAATTTACTCAGAAGGGAAGTATGAAGAGACATATGTTACGTCATACGGGTAAACGGCCGTACTCATGTAGCACGTGCGCTGAAAAATTTACTCAGAAGGGACATTTATCCATACATATGATACGCCATACCGGTAAAAGGCCATACTCATGTACCACGTGCGATGCAAGATATAGCCAGAAGGGACATTTGAAGAGGCATATGCTACGTCATACCGGTGAAATGCCATACACATGTAGCACGTGCAATGCAAAATTTGGTGAGAAAGGAAATTTAAAAAGCAATATGGTACGTCATACCGGTGAAAAGCCTTATTCATGTATCACGTGCAATGCAAAATTTTCTCAGGAGAGATATTTGAAAAGCCATATGTTACGTCACACCGGTGAAAAGCCCTATTCATGTAGCACGTGCGATGCAAATTTTACTCGCAAGATATATTTGAAACGCCATATCATACAGCACACCAGTGAAAAGCCATATTCATGTATCACGTGCGATGCAAAATTTACAGACAAGATTTATTTCAAACGTCATAAGTTACAGCACACCGGTGAAAAGCGTTATTCATGTAGCACGTGCAATGCAAGATTTACTCGGCAGAGAAATTTGAAGAGGCATATGTTCCGTCATACCGGCGAAAAGCCATATTCATGTACCACTTGCAATGCAAAATTTAATCAGAAGGAACATTTGAAGAGGCATATGTTACGTCATACCAGAGAATAGCCACACACATATAGCACGCGCAATGAGAAATTTGCTGTTAAGGAAAATTTGAGAATCCATATGTTACGTCATACCGGCATAAAGCCATACTCATGTAGCACGTGCGATACCAAATTTAATCAGGAGGGAACTTGGAAGAGGCATATGGTACGTCATATCGGTGAAATGTCATATGCATGTAGCACTTGCGATGCAAAATTTTCTCAGAAGGGACATTTAAACAGACATGTTGCGTCATACCAACAAAAAGGCATATTCATCAAGCAACTGCGATAGAATGTTTACTGATATTGAACATTCGGTTACACGTATGTTAGTGGTACCATATGCAATGTTTATTAACCGGAGTAGTTTGGAAAGACATCTCTTACTTCACAAGTGCGAAACACCAATGTTTTGTAGTACATGAGAAGCTAAATTTACACTGAAGGGAAATTAGAAGAGGCTTAAGATTTGGTTTTGGAAGAAGCATTTTTAACCCATGAGTTAAATAGCCAAAATTAAACAGGATTGACCCTTACATTCGTTTAAAAATATCATTTTATTGTGTAGTAGGCAAAACCTATATTTTTGTTAAACATTCATTTGGTCATTCAATAGTCGAGCTACTTTGAAGATTCATAAGCAATAGTAACCAACAGCCACAATCATTAATTAAGTTGGAGATAATGTACCGAATTACATTGTTGTAGACGAAATGGAACTGAAAATTATTATTTTTACATAAGGTGAACTCTCTGTGATTTTGTTTAAAACTGATTACTTACCTCGGGCAAGGCGTATAATGAACATAGATGTCTCCAGTTTGATTATTGGCGATCTGTTTATTATTAATTGGCGTCGCAATATACAAAGGTAATGGTATAAAATTTCAGTAGGGGGCACTTGCAAAATAATACTAAGTTACAAATTACTTATGTAGCCAAATGGGGAAAAGGGGATAACTGGGTGCCTCTATCCTAGTTAGTAAAGCAATAGTGGTGTGGAAAAAATGCAGGAAGATGGCCTACACCTACTGAATAATCACAACATACCTATATATATATATATGCCATAATGAGAAAAGTGCGATAGACGTTGCGCTTGTAAGAGGTCACATAAACGGTGAAATAGCTCCACTATGGGCAGCAGATCATACACCTATAAGAAAGCATATTCCTTTGAAAATAGTAATACAGGGAGACTGGTGTACAACAAAGAGGTAGAGTAAACAGCTCTTATCAAGGAAGATAGACTGTGGGAAATTTGAATGTAGACCCGACCTTATAAAGAAAATAGAAACACTAACAGAAGATTCAAGACTAGATGAAGCACACAAGCCCTTGAAGAACTCCTAATACAAGCCACAAACCCTAGGAAATATCGAAAGGCAAAACAATGGTTCGACCAGGAATGCTACCTATCTAAAAAAAGAAGAATTGGGGGCCTTACACCAGCTAAGGACAAATTGCGAGAGTCTTCTTTTCCTTCAAATATAAAAAGAAAAGAAGTGACTACAAGACACTGAAATGTGAGAAGAAAAGGACATTCTGGGAAGCGGAAGGAAACAGAATCGTTGAAGAGGCCTTGAATGCCCATACATCGCATTACGCCCTAGGAAACAGGCACAGACACACTATATGGACGACACACTTTAACGATATACACAACAGGGCAGGAATAACAAACACACCAGAAAACACAAAAGGAACTGACCAAACAACGACATTGGAATGGACTCCACTAACAATAAAAGAAGTTCAAAATATAATCGCAAGCATAAAGAAAAGCATAGCTGCTGGACCAGACAACATATTCGGTGAATACCTAAAAGACACGGCACACCTTCTATTACCGGTATGGACGAAATTATATAATAAATGCATCGAGACGGCAACAATACCGGAGAGTTGGAGACAGTCTACCATAAAAGTTCTCTGTAAAGGCAAAGGCGACCCATATGATAGAAATAAGTACAGAGGCATCGCGCAGGAGAATATACCGTTCGAGATATTCACTAAATTAATAATAGAAAGAATCACAGAAGAAATAGGTGTACAACTACTAGAAACAAAATTTGGATTCAGGAAAGGAAGGTCAACTCTTACTGCAATAAAACTATTATTAAATAACATTTGGCAAGTCATGGCAATAAAAGAAAAATTTAACGCAGTATTTATAGACTTCACAAAAGCATTTGATCTTGTGAAACTGAAGCTGGAAAAATCCCTAGATAGAGATAATGTATGGACAAGAAACGATAATACATTGGAACAACATAAGAATCTCGGATAATATATCACTCTCTGATCCGATAATTGAAACGAATGGAGTACTACAGGTGACCTAAACAGCCCTTTGCTCTTCATCCTAGCAGCGGAAGATATAATGAGAATATCATATGCGTAAGCTGATGACATTGTGATCGGATCACATAACATCATAAAACTACAAAACATTCTAAAAGACATGGAGAAATGGTGCACTGAATATAATTTTGACATCAACACATCTAAGACACAAATGATGTTGTTTCGACAAGGAGGAAAGGTACCAACCGGAACATAAATTTTCATACAGGAAAAAAGAATAAATATAGTAAAAGAATTCAAATACCTAGGCATCACTCTACAAACAAGTGGAAAATGCTTTTCAAAACATGTGACAGAAAAAAATACACAAGCGGTTCGGGCGATGCACGATATAATATATATAAGAACACACAACCTCGAGACAGCAATGGCATTATTTAAAAATAAAATAATGCCAATATTGACATGCGGAACAGAAATCATATGACCTTTCCTCACTGAAAAGAATCTATCATCACTTGAAAGTGTTAAAACATTATACATTAAAAAAAACTATTGGAGTTTCCAAGACGACCAAATCACGGCTAGTCTACCTTCTCGTGCGAGAAACATTCCTAATTGAATACTTTAGAACACTTCTAGTTTTACCTAGCACAAGAGGTGTGGAAAACCTATTAACGACACTCAGAAGGAAAAGAGAAGAAATCCCACTGGAATTTTATTAAACGGGGGCCATGGTTGACCGGGCGTGGACATCAGCTAGCTTTGAGATGAGGCACATGTTCACACGCGTGGCAGTTCATGGTTTTCACCATTCATTTGTACAAATATAGCATACCATGATCCGGATTACTCATGTATAACTATGCGGACACACATGTGAACGCTACCATATAGAAAATGCAGCAAAATAATAAAGTCCATAAAAGACTATGCTACCCAAGGCGCAGGTGCGCAAACATAGTGCATTTAAATGTATTTAATGGCTGTTTAGCTGCAATAAAAGTAGTATAAATAGCGCAATCTTTATATATAGCATAACATGGTAATGTTAGGTGTGAGAACAGCTTATTTCAATATCGAGAGGTGGCATGTCCTATTATATATGTCACAACACATGTCCTGAACTGCCGAACCGGCTTGATGGGAGGAGCTCAAGGCTCTCGCTGTCTAGCAGCATATTAGACAAGCGTATGTGAATGGATGTGATTACTAGTACATATGTCCCACTTTACGTATTTTGTGCTGCCCACTAGCTTTGGTCAGCGGTATGGGATTGGCCTTGCAAATGAACGCGCGATCTGTTGTCGCTTCATATCTGGTCACAGGCATGGATGAGTATGTGTTGTATGCGTTTATATTTTCTAATGTACAATATATACGTTACAGTCATAGTTCCTCATCTCACCAAGACTCGTCACACAAGTAAAAAGGAAAAATACAACAAGTTTTTTCTTTGTTTTATTTGCGTGCTAGTTTGTGTGCATATAATTTATTGTTTTTCACCCAACGTGAAATTCCTTCCAGTACCTAATTTTAATATGTACATATACCGATTGCAAATTCCTAAATTGCACGAGTGTTAGGTGAACAAGATGTAAGAGTCTAGTCATAACTAAGCTAAACCCTGTCACCTATGTCCCGGACGCTACTTTTAATACCCTTGAAACGTAAGTCCGCCTACGAAAATCAGTACATTATTCTAAGCAACCTCACCTCATCTCAGCCATCCTGGATGTCATTTTTCGTGATTCACCATCTACTCCAGGCAAATACTGCGTTGGTTCCTAACTGAAGGCCATGGCCGCCTTCTTCCCTAAGCTCAGTGGCATAAATAAACACACAATTGCCGACACCAAAATAACAAAAGTTCTCAGACTTATACTACACACTCAAATACACGGGGTTAAATGACTACGGTTTCGCCAAGCCCATCAATTAATAAACAACATCGTCTATTTTGCTTTGCTCAAGACAAGAGTGGAGAGATTATTATCGTGAAGTTGGCATTTAAAAATTTCGATTTCGTATAATTTACTTAACTTAACACTTTCGTGCGTGCTTACATTAGAATTTGTGTGTGTGTGTGGGAATGGTGGGGCCAAACTGTGTAGTGTTTAGGCTGCTTGCCTTTGTCGTAGACGGCTGAGTAGGAGTACATGTTCCCCAGAGAAGAACTACAAACATTGTAATCAAGGCGGCACTCGGCTGAAAGTGCTGTTATCATCTCTGCAAATATATAACAACTCTCCCGTCAACGACGGATGAACCAGATATTAAAATATATTTAAATTTATTTAAAGGTGGCGATTGAAGTATTGTGGTGTAATTCAATTTTCTCATAGTAACGGGTTGCAAAAATATTCCTTTGTAACTGAAGAAAACCACTCTGTCTGAAACAAATAATATTCTGGAACATATGTAAATCCTCAATGGCGGGAAAATACTTTGTGAGTGAGGTTGTAGCTTTACGTGGCCGTTGATCTCGCGATCATAATCGACGGGACCTCCTATTTACGTCGAATCCGAACCACGAAATAGCATTCACTTCAAGAATCTCACATGTATAGACCTGGAATCGAACCAGGTCTACATTGGTAACAGGAGAATAGCTTGAACACTCTTCCATCACGCCCCCCAGTAATCTACTTTAATATCACATTGGGAGTATTTAATTGACCGACGTTTTTATGTGAAAATATATGGTGACAGGGATTTTTTATACATCTTTGTGGTATGTATGGCCTAAAAATATGGATTTATATGAGTGCTCATACATTGCCGAATGGAATGCGACGATAATAATTGTCATGTTTTCATTACGCTAGAAGCCAACTATTACAAAAGTAACATTTTATAGGAAATGTCAAGCGAGACCGGAATGGGTAGCACTGTTGAACCAGACAAACAAGGTATCCACCGAGTTGCTTGAGAGTTTTTAGCCTTCTCTTTCCCATAACTCTCTTCCTTTCCTATTTATCACCATCTTCTAAATTTTAGTATTTCCACCGTCAAGCCGGCCCCTCTGCCTCGGGTAGTTTCTTTGGTAGGAATGTGTGGATGCGTGACAGGAACAGGAATCCTTCCCTAATCACAAGCTGAGTGGTCGTGGCGAATTGATGCATGGCTACTGGTTGAGTAGTCTCAAGCGACTCACCTCCAGATAGCTGGCAACCTCTGGAGAACCCTAGTCTTACCCCTGGCAGTCGGGGCCCTTCCGAGGGTTGGCTTATAGTTCCCTAGCTACTCGACGGACCAATCATGACTTCTTTGTTCAAGTCCACTCAGGGTGGCTCCCTCACAAATCCGTGTTTAAAGTTGAAGAAAGGGAAATGTATGCCTTTTTTTTATCGCCGTTTGATGGAAAGAATTCTCCGGTTTTAATTCAGTACCGTATGGTAACAAGGACCTATGGCCAAAATTTCATGAATGTTGGTCCTCTTAACATGCATGACGCATTTGAGGGGAAATGGGGCAATGTAGACACAGTGAAAAAGCTTCGAAAAGATGCGCTCTTGAATCTAACACAAGGAAGGAGACACACAAATGGCCTTCTTGGGTTGACAAGTTACGGTGAAATTCCAGTCGAGGTAGTGATGCACCAGTCTCTAATCCTGAAGAAGGGTTTGGTATTTCATAGGGATCTACTGACGAGCTCATCCTGCAAACAACTGGAAAACATGTCGCTGTCGAGGTGAGAGGAATCAAACGTAAGATGATTGGTGTACTTGTTGACACCGGGTCATTCATCTTATCGTTTGAGTCAGATAGCCTGCCCAAGAGGATCAAAGTGTCAATGTACACTCTCGATGTTGACCGTCAATTCCATCTCCATTGCGGTATTTTCAGTGTTAGCAGTTTGGGCATACCTTATTGTACCCATATTGCATGGATAATGCTCGATCACGACCTGGCTTGCTACTGCGGCTTTCGAGGTATGTTAAGTCCAGCCCACAACATTATCTCACATTCAGATATGGAAGCACTTTTAGGATCTACAAGACTACATTGAAAACTAAACGTGTTACAATTTAATATGAGTATATTTATCAAAACTCCCAGGAACAAATACAAACCTACATAAACATCAATCTTTTTTTGGAAAATCCAAAAATCATCAAACTCAAAAATCAACAAATTCTAATAAAAATTATATAACTCTCTATCATAGCCTTATCTTGCTTAGCTGATATCTATATTTGAATATCAATGCAAAATTCCCTTTCTTACAACATTTCATTAAGACATAGAGCATGCTTATCATTTCATAAAAATTATATACGCTATGGCTTCACGGACATTTACCGTATTACTATAATCCCTTCTGGGTTTTTATTTACCTTTATTTTACTTTGAATCATTTTCCAAGCTATATTAACTCTTCCAGTTAAGCCTTAGGCTAAACAAATCAATAATTTTTAATCATACATGCCATGGTCTCGAACTCACGTCCCTCAGACTTATTTCGTTCATGCTTTAGGGTGATCTATTAATGATGTATCAAGTGCTATCATTTTTCTTTACATAGTTTGCTTACGAACTCAATTTTTAGATAACCCGTATTGTTTAATACATTTTTCTTTACGCAGGAATGGAATATTTATCAACAAACTTACTCTTTGACTACACTGGTCAAATATTATAGAACTTCTTCAAGTTTAATGTGGGGACAATTGAAGGGCTCGGAGCAAGATAGTGCTATGCCACACTTTTATCTTTCTGAGAAATATGCATCTTAATGTTTGAAAAAATTCTATAAATCCGATTTTCGTCTTTTCTTTTAAGTAAATTTACTTAAGTTGGTCGATGTCAGTTATTACACGTTTTCAGTTTGTAAAATAGCATGTATGTCTTAAGTACATTACGTAAATTGCAATTAAACGAAGGCATGCATGCATAATAGTGGCTTAGCACTTTCTTGCCTCAGAACTTGGCACAATATGTCAGTAATGAATGATATGTATTATTCTTCTATTACATACTAAATATTTGACAATATCTATTAAAAGTGTGTTTTAATGTGATATATGAAACAAATGTCGAGCAAATGAAAATATTCTTTCATAATGATAAGCACAGATTGTTCAGTCAACATTAAGAGTGCAGTCATAATCATCATCACTTTCTACACCTCCCATCTCTTTGCACTTAATACTTTTATAAAACGAATGGTGCACTGGCGGGATAAACTGGAGTAGATCGTGCAAATCCTTGAACTTCTTTGAGTCAACTGGAATTGGTTCCCCGTACTTCTGAGTGAGCTGGACATCCGCTAGCCATCCGTAATTTTCTGTTAATACCCAGCAACTGCTTTTTGCATTTACAGTTAGGTCCCAGTTCCTTGGCTGCGTAACTCTTTTTTGTACTGTCGCTGACGTAGGGAGAACCTTTGTTTCTTCTTACTCGCCTCTTCATTTTTGGGTACTATTTTGATTTCTATTTCTCCAAAGAGCTTTCTTCATCTTCATAGGTGTCGTGATGGTTGGTCTAATGGTAGTTTCATCCTTTTCCTGAAAATGATTTAACGTATTAAGTAAAACAGAATGTCAACAATCTGCTTGTAGTTGCTATTGTTGCATAGCAATTAAACCTTGGGGGCGTGGTGGCTCAGCGGTCTAGCTGTATGCCTCTCACCAAGGTGGTCCGGGTTCGATTCCCGGTCAATGCATGTGAGATTTTCGATGTGAAATGCCATGTCCTGTGGTTCGGATTCCACGTAAAAAGGAGGTCCCGTGGCTTATAATCTACAGATTAACGGTCACGTTAAACTACAAGCTTCCTTCCTTTCCAATTAAACCTTGACTTTGAGAAAATATAAATACAAGTACATCGGACAAAATTTCGGCAATATAGTGCTATGCCCACTACAGAATACTATGCTACTTATTCAAGAGTTATAAGCTATATGTTTAATCTAGCATGCTGTATAATCTTAATATACAAATATGCACTGCATAACATACTAAATATGTAACCTACACGTACCAGAAAGATCAGATAAATTATTTTGTTTATAGCACACAATGCAACATTAACTGGGCAAACTTTTCAGCAATACAGTGCTATGCCATAAAATCAAAGAAAATGTAATACGTACCCCAGATGACTCTTTCTCAGAAGATTCTTCTCAGATGTGCGAAGAATATTTTCCTCTTCAGAATCGGAAAGAACAGCTTCCGAATCGCTAGATGTTCCTGCAAAATAAAGCCTTCTCCGAACTGATATATTTCCACTGCTACAATCAGGTGACGCCATCTTGTGAAACTTGGTGGCTAAGGATACTCTTGCTGAAATATTCAGTTTCATCTCTTTGAGGCAATAAGAAACTTGAGTACCTCTGCTGCGATCTGTGGCATAATATGAGTAACTAACATAGCTATTGGATAGTGCTGCACCTAGCCTTAATGAGGAAACTACCAGCTCAGTTAAGAGGAAAATGTGGCATAGCACTATCTTGCTCCTAGCCCTTCAATTGTCGAAGACCCACCGAAACATTTATTTACTTTATAACCTTGTGGCACCTTTAATTAACAAATTTGCATATTCAGTTATCATTTACTAATATCCATTCAGCTCCTACTACTTCGATACACAAAGCGCCTATTGTATTCATTCACCCCTCACGGTCTAAAAGGTCTGCTCGGTTGCCAGACTCCCCTCTCACTCTTACTTAGCTGTGATTTACGACTCTCCGTCCCATTCATTTTCCTCGCGGCTTTTCAACTGTTTACTTCTTTCTTAAAATCTTATGATCGTCCAAGTTAAAACATTATTTCAACTCTTTATTCCCTACCTTATTTTACATTTCTCTCATTCCACTATAATCAATGACATAATTAGAGATCACGACACATTACATATTTATAGGGCGGATAAAAGAGATCTCAATCATGCCTTGATCCGTGCCTTTATAGGTAGAACACGAGGGATCCTTATCACTCCTCGCTTCAGTCCTATTAATTCATTCATTTCACATACTTTTTTTCGTCGGATATACAACAACGATGCTGGCAAAAGATGGGTTATATGATATTAAGCTCGGAACCCCTTGAGTTTCCCCAGTCATATCATATTTCGTAGAAACCCTTATACCTTCCAGATTAATATACACACATTTAGCGAAGCCTCAACAGGTCTTACACCGCAACATATTACCTTGGGCGGAATCTATTGTCCCCCAAGTGGGTCATACCCTCGTAAACAACAATAATACCGACGATTTCCGACAATTGATACCTTTATTTTTGATCTCTCAAATTATGCATGTTACAGGATATATATATTTGCAAGCCTGATATTACTTTTTCTTCATTACTTATAGGCCCATTTTGGGCAACACAACTTTAAAATAACTTGGACTTATTGTATCCTACAAATTACCTTCAACAATTCAACTTCACTTGCATCGCGGCATTCACTTTTACTGGTCTATACTTCGACATTTTACTTTCAGCATAGCCTATGGCTTACAACTTCACAATACATTTCCCAGGTGTTCGATTATCACCGATTAATTTTAACTCATTACGTTTATTGTCTGAATAGCATTATTACTTTATTATTTTAAGGTATCTCAAAGATCCTTCAATCATACAATTACTTCAATTATTTCAATTCTTTTAATTATTTCAACTCGAGTTTATTATTATCATTCTAATTAATACTTATTGTTTCCTTATTCACTTTCAGAATGCAATTATTCAATTCAATACTTAATTTCGGAGTTAAAAACTCAAAACTTAATTATTATTATTATGGTGCTCTTTTCATTTTACTTTACTTTTCATTTATCTGGCGTAATTTACTTGCCATTAACATTATTATAATCGATTCCTCCTCTCAAATTTTACTTTTCATTATTAATTATTCATTTTACAGGTTTTCATTATTATTATTATTATCATTTTTGCACTTCAATAATTATCCTTTACATTTTTGCAAACAATCTTTGCGATTTTTTCCTTTACATTTTAACATCATTTGTTCATTCATTAGTGCATACATTTTATACATTTTAAATTCACTGATTAGCACATGATACAATCATTTTATATAATAAAGATTTTCACTCACCCTTTTCTGCTGTTCGGCTCATGACCTGGCCTCTGGATGTCTTCACCCATTTTCATTTCTTAGTGACACATTTCTACACTAAAATAGACCTCTTCCAAATTGTGGTCATTACAGTTACACACGTATTAAATATATCTTGACACATCATTTCTATGCTTTTTCTTAACACTTATTAAAATACAAAAATTCACTTAAAATATTATTTACACTTGCACACGAACCCAAATCTCAGCGTACTCTGGTGATAAAATCATCACGGCGCTGGTGATCCTGAGATAGTCGCCCTATCCTGCATTGGACGTGTGATTGCTCCTATCGATCTCCTACTTCTAGGTAAGTCTCTCTTTCTTCTATTCTTCCTAAGATAATGTCTATATCTATTGTTTCAATGTCTTTCTTATAGAGCTTCTCACTTGTTAACTGAATGTTATTTGTTTACTTACAGTCGCTCTATGCTCTCGATTCTATGGTTGCCTCTATCGTAATCTATCTTGGACTTTCCTGAAGACCGTACTCTTCTGTCTTTAACACTCTATGATTTGTGTTCTTTAAATTTTCAGTTCTGTTCGAACCTATGTCGTCTGACGTTCAACTCGTTAACCTTCTACTATTATAAATTGTTTTGAAGCTCCCCTCTGGGACCTCTAGTTATATTGTCTCTGTTCTGCACGGTGTAGCTTTCTATCGCTCACAACTATTTGTGTGTGTGTCTCGAACCAACACGTTCTTGGATACGAGTCCTTCCAATATTGCAATGTCTCTTTACTTCCGCACTTTTGCTTCCTTCAAAATCTTTAACGTGCTTTTCGTATTGTAGCCTAACGTATTTTAACGCGGCTTGGTATCGAACCAATGTGACTTTACACAACTTCACTCGAACTTAATAATTTGTCTAACGTGACTTGTTTTATACTATGCCTCTTCCGAGGTTCGAATTCTAATGTATTTGAACGTTACTTCCTCCAATGAGGTTGTGATGATATTGCTTACTAGCGTAACCTCTTCTAAAGTTCGGCTCTAAACTGATCGTACTGATGAACTTCTGTATAATGTCCCACC
Organism: Meconema thalassinum; assembly: GCA_946902985.2. NCBI lineage: Eukaryota > Metazoa > Arthropoda > Insecta > Orthoptera > Tettigoniidae > Meconema > Meconema thalassinum. The sequence goes on along the minus strand of OX336388.2, from coordinate 156,184,073 downwards.
TCCACCGAGGCTTGACTCTGACTGATCAACTTCGTGTAGCGTATCTCCTCTGCCGAGGTTTCTCGATCAACTGATGGACTTCATGCTTTGGTTTGAGCTTAAGGCCCTATTTATTAGTTTTGGGGCAGAAATTAGTCCCTGACGAACCCGGGAGTTCAACTTCAGACTCCTGGCTCTAATCCAGTCTATATTTAATTTCCAAGTGTAATTAGTAATGAATTTACAATTTCCTACTGGCGGAACAAAATTTGTTCATAGGTTGATTTTTAATTAATTAAATTTGTTCTTATTCCCTCTGCGGGGCCGGCCTTATTTCTCCTGCCTCCGCGGGTATCATTCCGCTCTACATTCCGATGACGTATTGCTTAGCTTGCATTTTCTGAAGTGCCTTCTTTCAAGTTTACCAACCTTCCGATTTATGCTGTCCCTAATTCTGTTTCGACTTTAGATTTAATTAACGTGGGGAGTTTATTTTGTTAAGTTTAACATGTTTGAATTCTCGCTGGCTCATCGTTTTCTGGGGCCTCGCTTCATGTAGGCTCTTGAGAAAATAGTTTTCTCATCAATGTCATACTTGAAAAGTGATATATATATGGTCTCTAAGATGGCGCACGCTGTACAACGCGAGTAAACGTGCTCCGCAATTCACCTGCCATATCAGCAAGATAAGTTGCATTTGAATATTCGTGGGCGTGCTAGTGTTCTACTTAATCGTTTACTCGAATAAAAGTGAAGTGCTATGACGCTGAAGGCCGTAAATGAACGAATAACTAAGTTCGAAGAGCGAATGGCTGAATTCCAAGCAAGCTTGGAACAAGCCATGGCTGCTAGTGCGACCAGTGCTGCCAACCCCGACGACACACTCACCGGCCTCGCTTCAGACTTTAAGGACTTTCGTGAAGCTATATCAAGCCAATTAGGCGAGACGAAGAAGGAAGTAAACCATCTGCAGGAACGCATCGACCAGCAGGACATTCAGATTGACGATTCAGAGAAGTATAGCAGAAGGAACTGCCTCCTCCTTCATGGAGTAAGTGAGACCCCTGGCGAGGACACCTACGCTGTGGCATTGGGAACTTTAAAAACCAGACTGAACATCGAATTGCCTATGGACAGTATAGATAGATGTCATAGACTGGGCCGTATGAAGAGGACGACAGCTGAGGTGGTATCCGCAGGAAACAGGCCTATCATCATTAAATTTCTCAGGTACCATGAGAGAGACCGCATCTGGCGTGCCAAGCGAGCTCTTAAAGGTACCAAACTACTCGTAACCAAATCTCTGACGACCACAAGGAAGGAAGTGTTGCGTAAAGCACGATACTTCTGGGGTATGCGGCGGGTTTCAACGCAGGATGGCCGCATTATCGTCCATTTAGAAGACGGGAAGAAGCTAAACATTAGCACACCTAAGGAATTGAACTTTCACATGGGGCGGTTAGGTGGATTATTAGAGAGATAAGACCATTGTGATGTACCCACTAAACATTATTATTATTATTATTATTTATTATTATTATCATTATTACTAGGTTTACGTGTGTGATTGTGTGTGTGTGTGGTATATTAACCAGCAAGCGGTCCAGTTCTCCAGGAAATCCAGGTAAGATTCTTTTTCTGGTCTCAGTTAAAGGATGTCCGTTAGTCAGGTAGCTACGGTGTTTTCCAATGACAACGACCTTAGCTCTAAGAATAGAACTCTCCTCACCCCTCTCCCTACCATAGACGCCAGCAGCTTATTGAAACACGAACTTTCACCATATCCTCACACCCTCCAGTGTTGTCACATAAACAGCTTAAGTTAGCCCGCACACTTTGACGAAATTCAGGCTATATTTAACAAAACTAGTGTCCATTTGATAGGAATGAGTGAAAGCTGGTTATCGCCTTCAATTTCAAACAGCATGGTTCAACTTGATGGTTATAATGTTCATCATCATGACCGCACTAATAAGAGGGGAGGAGGTATCGTTCTCTACTGTAGAGATGACCTGAAGAGCCGTGTCATTTGTACCTCATCGACTAGCGATTTGCCGAGGACGGAGTTCATGTTCGTTGAAGTAGTTGCTAGTGGACAGAAAATACTTATTGGAGTGGTTTACCGACCACCTAAAGTATCTTATATGGCCGAGTTTGAAACGTATCTACTTAACTTGCTACCAACGTACGAACATATCATTATATTAGGGGATTTCAACACTAATCTACTTACGAAGAATTACGATACTAAGAAATTAGAAGACATGTTTTCCTCATGTGACTTGACTATCCTTCCTTCAAATCCTACTAACCATGTACATACTACCAACAACATTTCCCACACCTTAATAGATCTCAAAGTGACTAACAACCCTCAGAAAGTGGTAACTCACGGTCAGATTTCAGTACCGGCCGTGTCCACCCACGATCTTATATTTCTCGCTTACTCACTACGTGTTCCAAAATATCAACCTAGGTATATAACGTGCAGGAATATGAAAGATATCGATATTTATGAACTAAGGTACGATGCCTACATTCTTCCGTGGAATGACATTTTAAATCTGAAAGACATTGATGCAAAAATAAATAAATTTAATTCGGTAATACACAGTCTATACAACAAACATGCACCCAAAAGACAGATAAGAATATCACGCGAACCTAATCCATGGTTAACCTCTGATGTTAAACATATGATGTCTCAACGTGATACACTCTACCGACATTACAAACGTACCCAAGACCCAAGTGACTATGAAAACTATAGAATAATGAGGAATAGAACTAAACAAATCATCCGTAATCTTAAGTTTAAATATGTCCGTGAATCAACAAGGAATCTAAATACGGCTAGTGCTTGGAGGCATCTCCGAGCCATGGGCATAGGCAAAACACGGGAACAGCTTCAGGTACCTGACATTCCACTTGACAATTTAAATGCGTATTTCATGGAAGAGAGAGTTCAGTCTAATCCGCTTAACATACCTCATGTAAATAATGACCCGTCATTTGTCCCACAAAGTCGCCCATGCTTTGCTTTTCGTACTGTCAGCACTAATGAAGTTAAGAAAGTCTTGTATTCTATTAAATCGAAAGCTAGTGGTGTCGACGATATTCCTATAACTTTCATGCATAATATCATTGGCGCTATTCTACCCATTCTCACCCATATTTTTAATCACTGTCTCAAAAACGGCACATTACCTGCAATTTGGAAGTACGCTAATGTAATCCCAATTCCCAAGAACCCAGGCTCTAAACTTCTATCCGATTACCGTCAAATTTCTATTCTCCCCGCTCTTTCCAAAGCGTTAGAACGGTTGGTACATACTCAAATACTGGAATACCTGCCCGCTCACTCTCTTCTGGATCCACTTCAATCTGGCTTCAAGAAGGGCCATAGCACAGCAACTGCTTTACTAAAAGTGACTGATGATATCAGACTAGCAATGGACGAAAGACAAGTGACAATACACACACTCCTTGACTTCAGTAGGGCTTTTGACACGATACATATCCAGACATTGTTGAAGAAACTTGCATGCCTTTTCGGTAATGAGGCTTTACAATTTTTCACCGCATATCTTACAGATCGCATGCAACGTGTAATAACACAAGATGCTGCTTCACAGTGGCGACTCAGGAAGGCAGGAACCCCTCAGGGTTCCGTTCTTGGTCCTCTTTTGTTTGTCCTTTATATTAATGACATCTCCTCAGTAATAAAATATAATTGATATCATCTTTATGCGGATGACCTCCAAATTTACTGTCACGTTGGAATCAAAGATATAGCGAACGCGATACGAGATGTAAACACCGACCTGCAACAACTCAGTGTGTATGCTAGTGATAACGCTCTCCTTCTCAACCCCAAAAAGACCCAAGTTATTTTAATCGGCTCGCAGGGATTATTCAATTCCATGTATAAAAACTACACTATCCCTCCTGTGACATTAAATGCAACCGTAATCCCGTTTAGTAAAACAGTGAAAAACCACGGTATGACTCTGACTGAAACTCTTGACTGGTCTGCACATGTAAGTAATACTTGCAGGAAGATGTACGCAACGTTACACCCACTCAAACGGCATAAGGACATTTTACCACAAGACGTGAGGATAAAACTTATTGAGACTTTGATACTACCAATACTTGACTATTGCGACGTGGTCCTTGTTGATGCAACTAGCGAACAAACTAAAAAACTGCAACGAGCATTGAACTCTAGTCTTCGGTTTGCTTTCAACTTGAATTACGATTCTCACGTAACCCCTAGCTACAAAGCTCTTTCTTGGCTGGAACCTGAAGGGCGTCGAAATGTTCATATTTTGACGTCGGTATATCGAACCCTAGACGAAAATCTCCCACTGTATATTTCTTCGAAATTTCATTTCCTGTCCTCATTTCATAATATTAATACTAGACCTGGCTCTTCCCTCGCTATTCCCGTTAACCACTTTTCCAAGTACAATAAATCCTTCGTTGTGACTGGGTCACGACTTTGGAATACACTCCCAGCTGACGTAAGGAAATGCAAGACCTACACAAAATTTAAGACTGCTTGCAGAGATTTCCTATTGAACACCGCTGACTGTTTCGTGTGACTGGTGATGGATGATAGCCAGCATGATTGAGCCATTATGGTATATAAATAAAAATTAAAATACCCAGTTATTTACTAGATCTAACACTATCACTTATTATTATTAGTAGTATTAGTATTATTATTATTATTGTTTCAGGTAACAATTTTATATGTTTCTTTGTTTGATGTGCATTGCTATCTTTATTTTTTATGTCCTGTATTATTCTAACTTAATTTCTAGTTTACGTATCTTATTCAATGGTAGTATTTGTGTATTTTATTATAACTATGTGGTTAAGTGTAAGAGAGGGCCACGAGCCCTAACTTCGCCACTGCAAAAGACATAAATAAATAAATAAATAAATAAATAAATAAATAAATAATTTCTCACTGAACTGCTTACTTGCTGGAATGTCGAGTGTTAGTTATTGCCCTTCAACTCTACATTTTCTGGCTCTTTTAATGGCATCTATAACGACCATTTTTACTTAAGCTGTCAGACGTAATGTCTCTTTATGAGTTGAAATACGCCACCTGCGTGTCCTGCAGTGTTTCTGTAGCTCATTCCTCAGCGAAATCTCCCTCTACTTCTTACAGTCTTTATAAAACTCCATCATATTCTCCTATCAATGGTCCAGAGTTCGTTTGTGCCAATATCCAAATGGGCACATTATCCCGTTGCTCGTGAAAGCCTATCTGTCTTTCCTGTGGCAAGGCCACTCATGAAGGAGCTGAATGTACACCACCTCCAGCATGTCTAAATTGAAAGGGAGAGCACTCTCCTCGATGGAAGGAATGTCCTGCCTTCCTAGAGGATAAGACAATTCAAGAAATTAAGACCTTAGACGAGCTCTCCTACACTGCAGCATGCAGAAAATATCGCTCCATGGCCTCTGCTATTTTCTGAGTGTCATATGAACGTAAGGTATGAAAAGAATCCATCAATCAAGAGGTAACTGTGACCACGGAAACAAGCAACAAAGGAGTTATCACAATCAAGAAGTCTAAAAAAAGGCCTATTATCAACCCTATTAGCCAAAAGAAGGTTACGGAAACTTTTTCTGTCACAAAACGAAGACGCTGGTACCTCCATCTAAACCGGCGCCATCGGATAGGTAACTTCTCCGAAAAGGGCCGGTGAAGAAGTAATCTCCGATGGCGGGGAAGAAAGAGACGGTTCATCACCGTCTACCTTGCCCCACTGCTGAGAAGGCAGCTCCATCATAGCTGGCCATTCTGCATTCACGACCACCATTGTAGAAGTGCCAGCAAGCGCTGCCATTTTTAGCAAGGATACGACGTCTGGTAAGAAGGGAGCATGCATTATACCGAACAGACGTTAACGTCGTTCAAAAATTAACTCAAATCGTGATGTGTCGGTGCCTGACTCCTAGTCTTCGGACCAGGAGAAGAGTAGGAAATACAAGGCGGATCTGGAGCAGGGGTTAATGGGCAAGATGGCCGCCGCGCGCAACCAGCCCTATGCTATTCTTATGAAGGGGCGCACATAGCTGGCACAGGGGCTAATGGGCAAGATAGGGTAAGGTTAGCCGTTTTTGGCACAGGGGCTAATGGGCAAGATAGCCGCCGCGCGCAACCAGCCCTATATTATTCTTATGCAGGGGCAGACATAGCTGGCACAGGGGCAAATGAGCAAGATGGCCGCCACACCCTGAGGCTGTGGATGACGTCACAGGGGGAGTTCCGCCGTGTTGTTGCTAAATGGAAAATTTATTATTATTATAACTATTATTATATATTATTATAATTATTATTATTATAAGCCAAAGCCCCCTCAAATGAAAACAAAAAACAAACTACATGTCAACCTAGTGGTGTAGTGGCTAGCAATCTTGGCTGTTACTGTGGAGGCCCGGTTCGAGTCCTGGCTCTGTCAATAAATTTAATTCTGGGCAGAGGGTTGGAACGGGGCACACTCAGCCTTTTGAGGGAAAAAGTGAGAGGGCCGCCGCGGATGGTGGTCAGAGATGGTGCAGAGCAGTTAAGATAGCGAGAGAGTAGCTGAGTGCAAGTATCTTTAGTCGGTCAACCAAAAACGATGGTCCCTTTTGAAAAAATCCCTTTGGACTGAGACCTTTGGACTGACCCCTTTTGATTGATCCCTTTTTGATTGGTTGCTTTCGACTGACCCTTTCAACTGATCCTTTTTGATTGTTTTTGACTGACCCCCTTTCGACTGGCCCCCCTTTGACTGAACCCTTTCGACTGGTCTCCCATCCACCTGCCCCCTTTGGACTGGTCCGTGCTCAAATGACTTAACAGTATGGGAGTGGTTCTTTTTTGTGAACCCGACAGTACATTGCTTTTTTTAGCATATTCTAACAGAACACAAGAGATAGGTTGGTAGAACACATCTTAAGAAACCCAGAAATAGCAAGCTTAGTTATGGAAGGAAGGGTTGAGGACAAGAACCTTAGGGGTAGACCAAGGTTATAATATGTTAAACAGATTACATCGGATGCAGGGTGTGGTAGCTATGTAGAGACGAAACGATTAGCTCAGGACAGGAAGGTATGGAGATCTGTGTTAAACCAGTCAAAGACTGAAGACCTAAACACACATTTCACGCACGCCGATGTATATACAAAAATGATTACAATCTACAGTAAGCCTTGCCCGACTTGGCTTGATAAGAATACACCGTAGCTTGCAATAAGTGTTACGTTACACTTCCGCCAAAGCAGAAGCTGGCTCAACTGTGAGTGTGTATATGTCTGAGATTTATCTCAGACAAACAACACTCTAAAGTACAGTATACTGGGCTACATGGTCACAATATTGCAAGGCTCATAAAGAATCAACAACAACAACAACAATGACAACGACGATAACGACAACTAATATTCATGAAACATATCTTGGAGTAATGGCTAGTATTCTTGTCGGTCACCTATCAAGTCAGGGTTTGATTCATGGCTCTGCTAACAAATTTAATTCAGGTTTGAGGGCTGCAATGGGGGTACACTCAGCCTTATGAGACAAAACTGAGAAGAAGTGGGTTAGACTTTTACCTCAGCCATTCTGGAAGTAGTTTTCTGTGATTTTCCACTTCTACTCCAGGCAAATGCTGGAATATATCTTAACTGAAGGCCTCGGCCGCTTCTTTTCAATCCTTATCAGAATTAGCCTATAAATACACACACTAATACAGCCAACACAATCATACAGGGTATCAGACAAAATCCACACTCACCAAGTACACGGGGCTATATGACCACGATATCTAAGTCCCCTCAAATGAAACAAAAGCAACTAATGAAATAATAATGTCCGCCTCGTGGTGTAGCGGTTAGTAATCTTGAATGCCACCGCTAGGCTTGGATTTACTTCCTGGCTTTGCCACGAAATTTAATTCAGGTCTGAGTGCTGGAACGGTGATGCACTCAGTCTTGTGTGAAAAGAGAAGGGTTTGATTCCCACTTCAGTCACCTAGAAGTGGCTTTAGGTCGTTTCCACTTGTACTTCAGGTGAATGCTGGGATGGTTCCTAAATTAGGGCCACGGCAGCCTCCTTTCAAATCCTCATTTGTATTACAAGTACACACACTCTTACTGCCATTACATTAACACAGGTTATTAAGTTTTTAGCATATTCTAACAAAACACAAGCGATAGGTTGGTAGAACACATACTAAGGAACCCAGGAATAGCAAGCTTAGTTAACGAAGGAAGGGTTGAGGACAAGAACTGTAGGGGTAGACCAAGGTTGAATATGTTAAACAGATTGCTTCAATGTAGTGGTATGGCAGCTATGTAGAGATGAAACGATTAGCTCAGGGTAGGGAAGTATGGAAAACTGCATTAAAACTTTGAAAGACTAAAGACTCAAACAGTATAGAATTGTTTACACTCACCTGTATCAGGATTCGCTTATCTATGAAAGTAAACATTAGCTTGTAGCAAAACCACCAATATTAGGAAAGGCAATGCCTAGAGTGCCAAATTTTAACATGTAGGTGACTAACTGCAGAAGATGTAAAAACATTTGTATTCAACATACGGGGTGGGGCTCATGACACAAATATCCCTTAACCTTAATGCACTTACATAAATGACAGAAATATTTCGTTAACAAGCCTGGAACCCTTACAAGACTGAACTGCTGCGCGGTCTCGATCATGCTCACTTGCACTGATGATGACTTTGTTTTAATTTAATCTGTTTGCGCATGTATACAATCTGTTCACATTGACTTTTAGTAGCAGCAAGTAAGATACAAGAGAGAAAATGGATCACTGTATGCTGTATTTGGTTATCAGTTTAGCAGGCCCTGTGGTGTAAGAGTAGCGCTCCTGCCTCTCACCCATTTGGATATTGGCACAAACGAACTCTGGACCTTATAAAGTGGACTTGACACAGATAAACAAAAGTTAATTCATTAAATGCGAAGCAAAGTTGGGAGGGCACTTGATAACAAGCGAGGCCTCTTAGAAATTGACATAAGTTGTAGTTTAAACAGCTAGGTACATCAGTTCGTTCAAATCCTCAGGCGTGTCGGCCAAGATGTCTATGTCATCGGCAAATCTCAGAGTTGAAATTATTCTCCTTGAATCTTCACTCCCACATTAAACTTTTTCTCCAATTTCCTTCATTGCTTGCTTGCTCAATGTAAAGATTGAAATGTATGGGTGATATGTTGCAGCCTTGCCTTACACCTTTCTGAATACCAGCTTCTCTCTCATGTCCTTCAGCTCGAATGACTGCTGTTTGGTTTCTTTATAGATTGTAGATCACCCTTCTATCCCTGTACTTTATTCCAATCGTTTTCAAAATGCCAAACAATTTAGTCCAATCCATGTTATCAAATGCCTTTTCTATGTCTACAAATGTCATGAACGTTCTTTTATCTTTCCTTATTCTACCTTCCAAAATCAGCCTGAGACGTAGTACAGCTTCCTTTGTTCCTAAATATCTCCTGGAACAAAACTGGTCTTCACCCAACTCCCTTTCTATCTGGCTTTCCATCCTCTTGTAAATTATTCTAGGCAGGATCTTTAAAGCATGAGTAATTAAGCTGATTGTACGGTAATCTTCACATCTGTCAGCTCCCACTTTCTTCGGTATAAGAATGATAACATTCTTTTTGAAATCAGAGGGTACCTCTCCTGTCTCATAAATCATACACACCAAGTGATATAACCTGATCAGACCTTCATCTCTTATACAGCGTAGCAACTCAATCGGTATATAATCTATGTCTAGTGCTTTGTTCCTGCTGTCTTCCAATGCTCTGTCAAATTCTGATCTCAATATTAAATCTCCTTTTGCATCCTCATCAATTTCCTCCTCCCTTTCCATTCCAAGTTTCTCAATCTCCTTTCCGTTATATAAACTCTCTAGGTAAGCTTTGCATCTCCTAACCTTCTCTTTCCTGTTAAAGGCTTTCCATTTGTGTCCTTAATGTTACAGCACTTGGTCTTCTTTTCCCCAAAAAGTATTCATAATCCTTCGATAAGCTGTGTTTCCTTTTCCTAATTTCAGACAATTTTCTATGCCTGCACATTTCTCTTCAAACCATTCTTCTTTCGCTTCCTGTCACTTCTTGTTGACCTCAATTCTCAGACGTCAGTATTCTGCTTTTCGCCTTTTCATCTCTTACATTCTTGTGTTTCCGCCTTTCGTCCATCAATTTTAGTATATCCTGAGTGAGCCACTGTTTTCTACCTATTCTTTCTTTCCTACCAATGTTTTCCTCTGCGGATTTTGTTATTTCATTCTTCAAAAGTGCCCATTCATCTGCAATTAAAGTTTGTTTAGTGTTTTAATTAGTCCTTCCTTTATACTCTCCTTGAATCATTCGTTTACATCCTTCTCTTTCAGTCTGTCTATTGCCCACGTTTTTAGCTTCTGACTTTTCTTTGGTTTCTTCAACTTTAATATGCATTTCATAACAACCAGATTGTGGTCAGAGTTTATATCAGCACCGGGATATGTTTTATAATCCAAACTCTGGTTTTGAAACCTCTGCTTGACCATAATAATGTCTATTTGGTAACGCCATGTAAACAACAAAATTGGAAAATCCATGTTTCCATATTGACAAAAATCAAAAACGTTAAACTGGCATTAAACGAAACTGTAAATTGGAAATTGACAATTTTCAGTGTGTGTGAAATATGAAAATGAAAAGAAAAAATACTATTTCCTGGTTAGGTTAAGTGTAAATCAGTATAGTATATAAGGTTGTATACATCTGAATGTAAATGCATTATATTTAAATGCATGTCTAATAGCCTTTGTTATTATAGTGTCCGTAGTAACAGTGGAATTTAACAATTAAGGCTTCAGCATGACTTGGTAATTAATAATTGGGTACCGTAAGTAGTTATAAAAATTCAAAAGAAATCCCTAGGGCTCACATTAAAAACAGTTCAGGTCTAAAGAAATCAAGTGTTAAGCATAAAAGGTTTATAGTAAAAATAATAGACAGAATCCTAATACAAGTATGTGTTATTAATTCATTTTAAATTTAAAATTGTTCCCATAACCTGTGTTATAGTAGTGTTAGTAGTAAGGTATGTATTTGTCAATTAAGGGTAGGAATGTGAAAAGAGGCTGCCTTGGCTATAAGTTACAAACCATCCCTGCATTTAGCTGGTCTAAAAGTAAAACAATATGCTCTAAAAGTAAAAAAATAAAATAAATGTAATACCACTTCTAAAATGGCTGAGGTAAAAATCGAACCCACATCTTCTCAGTGATGCGTCAAAGGGCTGAGTGTACCCCGCTGCAGCCCTCAGACCTGAATTAAATTTGTCAGCAGAGCCAATAATCAAAACCCTTACTTCATAGGTTACAGCCAAAAATGCTAACCTTTACACCAAGATCAGCCTTCAATAATGACAATGTAAGTTACAGAGAGTTGCGATATAGTAGCTGATATCTTCCATGTGTGAGTGTTATGCCTTATCAAACAAGATTCATATTCTGCTGACAACAGGTTTCCACTCACTGCGCCAGACCTCTGCACTGAGCAGTGTTGTTCGTTATAGTCTTGGCTAAGAAATAATACAAGTATTAACTAGTGTATTTTAAGTGTATAGTATATATGGAGCACCTTGGTTATCAGTCCCGTGTCGTTAAACGTTGGGGATATATTGTTCAAAGTGTATGGAAAACTTTGCAACTTTTATGATCATCAGGCACGTATAGTTGCGTTTATAAGTGTCTTAAGTGTCAGTCCCTTGTAGTTGAAAAGGAAATAAATACGGTAGTGACAAATCGTTCATGAGTAGCGAGTGGTTAGAAATTTGAAAACATCTCAACAAGATTATCAACAGAACAAATGCACTACTCAGGTAAGTAATACCAAATTCTATAATTTAGTTTTGAATCTTCAGTCTTTTGACTGATTAATGTAGTTCTCCATGGTTCTCTGTCCTGAGCTAATCATTTCATCCCTATATAGCTACCATAACCTACATCCAAGGCAATCTATTTAACATATTCTAATCTTCGTCTATGTCTACAGTTCTTGTCCTCAAACCTTCGTTCCATAACTAAGCTTGCTATTCATGGTGTCTTAGTATGTTCTACCAACCTATCTCTTCTCTTCATGAGCAGTCGTCAGAAACATCTCTTCTCTCCCACTAGTCTTAATACCTCTTCGTTTGTAACCCTATGAACGTGAGTGTATGTAAAAACTGTCTGATAATCTGTGTCACTCTAATGTCTGTAATACTGAATGTATTTGTAATAGAGTTAGGTTTTGGGTAGCAAGCAGCTGTAGCCGTAAGTTAGGTACCATCCCGGCATTTGCTTAAGAGTGTAAGAGTGGGAAACCACAGAAAAAAACACTCTTAGGATGAGTGAGGTAGGAATCGAACCCACCTCTTCTTAGTTTTGCCTCACAAGGCTGAGTGTACCCCGTTCCAGTTCTGAGACCAGAATTACATTTCCTAGCAGAGCCAGGAATGAAATCGAGGTCCAGGCGGTGACAACCAAGATTACTAGCCGCTACACTACGAGGTAGCCATTACATTTGTTGCTGTTGTTTCATTTGAGGGGACTTCGACATCGTGATCATTTATCCCTGTGTACTTGAGTGTGTGTGTGGAATTTGTCTGATAACCTGAGTTATAGCGGGCTTGTAATATTGTGTGTATTTGCAATTAAGGATTGGAAAGGAGGCGTCCGTGGCCTTAAGATAAGATATACTCCTGGATTTGCCTAGCCCTAAAGTAAAATTGGGAAACCACAAAAAACTACTTCCAAAATGGTTGAGGTAGGAATGAAACACACCTTTTCTTACTTTCACCTCACAAGGCTGAGTGTACCCCTTTGCAGCACACAAACCTGAATGAAATTTGTTAGCAGAGCCATGAATCAAACCCTGACTTCCGACAAGAATACTACTCATTACACCAAGAGATGTTTCATGAATATTAGATGTTTTTGTCATCGTTGTCGTTGTTGTTGTTGTTGATTCTTTCTGAGCCTTACAATATTGTGACCAAGTGGCCCAGTACACTGTACTTTAGTACGTGTTTTGTCTGCGTAATCAAATCGATAGATTTATCACTCACAGTAAAGCCAGCTGCTTTGGCGGAAGTGTAACGTAACACTTACTGCAAGCTACGGTGTATTCTTATCAAGCCAGAACGGGCAAGGCTTACTGTACATTGTAATCATTTTTATATATACATAGCCGTGCGTGTATTGTGTGTCTATATTAGGTCTTCAGTCTTTGACTTGCTTAACACAGCTCTCCATGCCTCCCTGTCCTGAGCTAATCGTTTCATCTCTACATAGCTACCACACCCTGCAACCGATGAAATCTGTTTAACATATTCTAACCTTGGTCTACCCCTTCAGTTCTTGTCCTCAACCTTTCCTTCCATAACTGAGCTTGCTATTCCTAGATGCCTTAGTATGTGTTCTACCTGCCTATCTCATTTTGTTAGAATATGGTAAAAACACATTGATAATCTGTGCTATTGTATGGCTGTAATAGTGTGTGTACTTGTAATTTAAATGATGATTGCAAGGAGGCGGCTGAGGCCTTTAGTTAAGATATATCCCAGCATTTTCCTGGAGTAAAGTGGGAAACTCCAGAAAACTACTTCCAGAATGGCTGAGGTAGGAATAAAAAACCCAGCTCCTCTCAGTGTTTGTCTCACAAGGCTGAGTGTACCCCGTTCCAATCCTCAGCCCAAAATTAAATTTCTTGACAGAGCCAGGAATCGAACCCGGGCCTTCGCAGTAACATCCAAGAATCCTACCCATTACACCAAGAGGTGTACAATATAATGCTGATCTTGATTGTACATGATCAATCAATAATTACCTAATAATAATAATAATAATAATAATATTTATACATATTCCATTTAGCAACTACACGGCCGAACTCTCCCTGTGACATCATCCACAGTCTCAGAGTGTGGCGGCCATCTTGCCCATTAGCCCTTGCGCCAGCTATGACTGTCCCCTCCATAAGAATAACATAGGAATGGTTGCGCGCGGCGGCCATCTTGACAATTAGCCTCTGCGCCAGAACCGCCTGATATTTCCTACTGAGAAGGTCCCTCATTACCGCTCTAGCTCTTCCCCAAAAGTGAGAGAGGTGAAATCAGACGAGAATCACGCATAAACCAAGAATGCGCCCCCTCCATTTTCTTTGTACGCGTTACATGCTGTTGCCATTACTGGCAACAAAGTACGAACTGAAACTGCTTCTAGCTGATTACGCAGTGGCACTTCTTCACTAAAGAGGCTAGAGTGGACAAGAGTGCAGACGCCACCGGCGTACATCCCTCCGGATTATAAACTGGATAACAACCAGCTGGTGGATCTACTCTGTTAGCCCCTCTTTTCTCCTTCTGGGAGATTTAAATGCCCACAACGCCATCTGGGACTCCACTACCACTAGCGGTAGAGGGAGAGATTTGAGAGACTGAACTGGCGGCTGGACATACGTTTGTTGAACACAGGGGAACCAACGCACATCTCTATTGCACACGGCACTTATTCAAGTGTCGACATCACCTTGTGCACTCGTGTTCTGGATCCCCTGATACAGTGTGGTGTTCACGACGATCCTTGTAATAGTGACCATTTCCTGCTTCGCGAAAGGCGTGTGCGTGCGGGGGAACATACGATTACGTCAGCAAAACATGAACTCACTTGTCTGTTGTATGAGTATCACTTTAGTAGTGGCATCAAGCAGCAAAAGACGTTTACTTACACAATCCATCATTATGGTAAGCTCATTTCTCTTATCATTATGGAAAGCTCTTAGAATTAAATTGTATATATATAGTGGTTCTGGTCACTTATAGCTAAACTGTATTAGACATGATTTTTTTTGTTTCTTTATAGGCTACTACAATAAATATTCTCAATGCTATGGGGCAGAACTGCGGATTAGAGAGAAAGAAGCTCACTTCATCATTGGTACTTGATAGTTTCACACATGAACAAAAAATCCAACATGTCCGACAAGTTTAGACTTGCTTTAAGACTTGCTATGACTTCATAAATGAATGGAACAAATACATTATATAACAAAACCTGACATCAAAATAAGCTACCAACATAAGGCATTAACATAAGCCACCAACATAAGCCATCAACATAAGCCACCAATATAAGCCACCAACATAAGCCACCAAAATAAGCCATCAACATAAGCCACCAATAAAAGCCACCAACATAAGCCACCAATTTAAGCCACCAACATAAGCCACCAACAAAGCCATCAACATAAGTCACCAATATAAGCCACCAACATAAGCCACCAAATTAAGCCATCCACGTAAGCCACCAATATAAGCCACCAACATATGCCATCAACATAAGCCACCAACATAAGCCATCAATATAAGCCACCAATATAAGCCACCAACATAAGCCCCAACATTAGCCATCAACATAAGCCACCAATATAAGCCACCAACATAAGCCACCAAAATAAGCCATCAACATAAGCCACCAATATAAGCCACCGACATAAGCCATCAACATAAGCCACCAACACAAGCCATCAATATAAGCCACCAATATAACCCACCAACATAAGCCACCAATATAAGCCACCAACATAAGCCATCAACATAAGCCACCATTATAAGCCACCAACATAAGCCACCATCATAAGCCATCAACGTAAGCCACCAATATAAGCCACCAACATAAGCCACCAATATAAGCCACCAACATAAGCCACCAACACAAGCCACCAATATAAGCCACCAACATAAGCCACCAACATCATCCTATATAGAACGTCAACCCAAAATCACACATTCACCAGAATTGTTCTGACCTTTGTAGTATGTAGATCAACTTTACAAGTCAGTTACTACTATGGAATATACTATAACCAATAAAGGCAAACCACGTGCACTGTATCATGGCTACTCCTATAACTATCAGCGGGAAAATGTGAATGGAATCATATTTTGGCAGTGCTCAAAACAAAGGACAACAAAATGTTTAGGTCATCTAAAAAGTAAGAATGGTAAGGTCTTAAGTGTGGGTAATCATCAATGTAGTGTACCAGATAAAACACTGTTGCTGTCAACACAATATCATGAAAATGCCAAAAAGCAAGTTAAAGAAAATGATATTGCTGCTCAAGATAGTGCATTGTTTGTTGAAAAGCAATTATCATCTCCTCAAAAAGTCATGTTAGGACAGTTGTCAACGTTCAAAAAACCCTTAACACTATCAAAAGCAACACAGACTCTTCAAGAGGTCCCTTTGGAAAGGAAAAAAGGAATTGGATAGTTCTAGTGATGATGATGATGAT
This sequence comes from Meconema thalassinum, assembly GCA_946902985.2. Lineage (NCBI taxonomy): Eukaryota > Metazoa > Arthropoda > Insecta > Orthoptera > Tettigoniidae > Meconema > Meconema thalassinum. The sequence goes on along the minus strand of OX336388.2, from coordinate 156,167,734 downwards.
GATGATGATGATGATGATGATGATGTTGGTGACAATGACTATAATAATTATGATGATAATATTTATAATGATAATGATGATGATGATGATGATGATGATGATGATGATGATGAAAAAGAAGAGGATGAGGTTTTAATGTCTATAAAACCATTGCGGCTTCCCCAGTTTTTAAGAACAAGAGTACCTGGAGAATGTTATAAAAGGATCTACAACAAGCGTTGTGTTTAAAATCTATATCAAACAATGATAAAAAGATATAAAAGTTGTATTCAGTGTGTAACTACTGTAAAAAAAAACTAAATGAATAAAATTTTGTATGGGTATTGGCTGTTTTTCTTAATTGCTATCCCCATGTCCCACTATTAATGCAATTGTTAACCATCAACAGTCTCTGACTATGTTCATAAAGAGAGTGCCTTAAACAATACACTCTGTCTATGGTTTGTGTAGCAAGAATCATAATAATTCAGTGTGGGCAAGCCATGTTAAGTCAATAGTTATGTCAGGTAAGGGATTCGAACCCTTGCTTCCTTGTACAGGAAATTTGATCTTAAGTCAAACACCTTAACCACTCGGCCAACCTGACAGTTACTAACTTAATTAGTCTTGTGGACTTGAGTGTTTACAAAACTTTTCCCAGTATACATTGACTAAACCACTTGCTTGTTTTGAAATATAGATTTTGTTTTGTTTTACCATAACATTGCAGTTATGAATATTGTGAACTGGGTGTTTAATATAGGGTTAAAGGCATTTTAAAAAAACTTTAGAAAAGCTCTTAGGTTTCGTGTCATGGGTTTTAGTAATGCATTACTGTTCGTTGACTAACATTTACCGTTACACAACATTCTTTTGGTGAGCTTACATGTTGTTGTTTGAGTCTTTAGTCGTTTGACTGGTTTGCTGCAGATCTTAATGCCCCTGTCCCGAGCTAATCGTTTCATCTCTATATAGCTACCACACCCTACAATTAAGACTATCTGTTTAACATATTCTAACCTTGGTCTCCCCCTACAAGCTCTTGGGTTCAATTCCTGGCTTTAATACATAATTTTAAAAGTGGTATGAGGACTAAAACAAGTATACTCAGTCTCGGGTGGTCCAAAATAAGTAGAGAGGGTTTGATTCACACCTCAACCATACAGCACCGTGTTTTTTTTTTAAGTTTTTAAAATAATGATAGCCATTTGTTCAATTTCGCATTTCACACATTGCAATTTGTAATTTTTCCATTTGCATTTTTTAAAAATGACAGTTCGATGTTTTTTCAATTTCATGATATGGAAACATGGATTTTCCATTTTCATATTTACGCATTTGTCAATTTCCCATTTGTACATATATTTTTTAAATGTTCGTTTAAGGTTTTTAAATTTTGTCTATATGGAAACATGGATTTTCCATTTTTCTGTTTATACATTTTTTATTTATTTTGTGTCTGTTGAAAAACGATATTTACAAAACAAGATTTTTTATTTTTCATTTTATGTTTTTGTAAATGATCTTAATGTGAGTGCTTGACCAGTCTGTCTATGTGTGTTAGCGGAACTGTAGAGGCTTATTACTACTGCAAGTAAGAATGTTTTACAAAATAACGGCTATCTACCACTGTATTTGAAAATCAAAACTATTGAAAAAAACAAAAAATACTATTTACCATTCATATATAAGTGTTAATTCTCCCTCTCCCCACTCTACCTCACCCATACATACATAAGCTTTCTATATATCTCTCTCTCTATATGTTTTCTCTGTTCCACAAGATAAACATTATGGTTGCTGGATTGTATCCTGCACTGTTTATGCGACATACCTTTGCCAGTTCATAAAACCGTTAGGTAGTTCTCTACACATAGCGATTTTACCACTGCTCTACCTACGCCTTTTGCTTGTTTGGCTTTCTTACAGGCTAGTATGCGATAGGCAGCATTAACTGTATATCAAATCCAGTCCACCTTTGTATTTGTAATCTAAGTAATAATTTGAAAAGAAACAAGTGTAATCAGTTTTAAACATTATCTCTGCTTTTTTGTTTGTTTGTTTTTTGCTTATGACATGTATATTAACCTAAAATCAAACCCTAGTCTACCTTAGTGGAAGGCTAACCGTTTAACCACTGCGTCACCATACCCTTCTTTCTTAGTTTGATTCGTTCTAGGCCTCAGAGCTAGAAATCGAGTTACGATCTCCAGTGCAAGAGGCACATGTGCTCACCACTATAGCACGTAATGGTTATCTGGTAACATTAGACAACCGAAAATGATTGTGTTTCTGTTAGCCAAGCATTTCTGTCATTTGCCTACTGTGTGAGCACTGCCAGCAAGACAGTTTAGTTTAGAACAAGCGAGTGTGTGTGTGTGTGTATAGATTATTAGCCTCAAGCATTTAAAGCTTGTTGTGTGTAGCGACCATCTTGCTCAGTAACCACTGAGTAAGTTTTAACAGTCAACTCATAAAGACAGCATAGGATAGTTTTGTGTGTGCGTGGTTCATGTACTTGGGAATATGCATTAGCACCATACGCTAGCTTTACCTTACCCTCTAGAAGTAGAGCGTTATCCCTTTCTTTGGACATTGCCAATGACTGCATTCCCCCACAAGTTTTACACTTAAGCCCCTGGCTTTTTCTTGATTAGGTTTGGTTTGCCTTAGGCTTGGTTTGGTTCAGTTGGGTTTGATTCGACTTGGTTCAGTTTAGTTTAATGTAGTCACCATTTTTTTAAATTTTAGCTACACTCTTTAACCAATTAATTAATGATAGTCTACTCTTAATTCTTGAATCGATAAATTGAATTTTGTGTACACCGTTTGTCAAGCCATGCTTACAACCTATACTCCCTATGTACTACAGTCAGATCTGAAAACAAGTTCCAATGGTCAAAGACGTGTCAGTCACCATACATGTAGCCTACAATAATTCTTTCTTTACCTAGCTAGGTTTCGTCACTCTCAGTAAACATCTAACATTATGGGTTTGCAATATATTAAGAAAAGCAAAAGTCCATGATCTTGTTGTTTTGTGTCTTTTTTGGGGAAATTCATAAGCCATAAAATGAATGACATCATGTCAAGTTCTGGGGGGACCTTGTATGTCAAAATCCCATTATTGGTTTATAAAATCTCAAGGCCATGCCCTAGCAGTTTTGGATTATTTCAGTCAATGAGCCCACCATAGGAAAGATCGGAAAAATAAATACTCTTAAACAAGTCGTCACATGACCCTCTCCGAACAATGCTTCGCAAAATATAAATTCATCCATTGAACATCGACATCTAACCTCGCTTCCCCCTCCCATCATGGTTGCCATATCGTTTGACCTTCAAGTGTCCTCAGCATCTCAGTGCTTTTTTTCATTGCCCTGTTGTCAAGTCAGGTCAATGCATTCCAATAAGCTCAAATAACATGCACATCCTGTCAGTCTGCCCCAGCAAGTTAGTTTTCTATACTCACTTCAAGCAACATATAACCAAGTTCTGTTTGTTCTATCTAAAGCCAGCTTCATTTGATCAAGGAATTATCATTTGTCATGTCACTTATAATCGTTTACACGTTAAAGACCCCCTTCAGGGGGTTTAGGAATTAGGAATTCCATCATAGGTAAAATCGGAAAACGAACCCTCGACCCGCCCTCTCATCGAAATAGCGAATACTATATTGGTATATCACCACCGTGGCCAGTAATAGCCTCGTTGAAACACGTGCCCAGTGGTATCGTCTCTTTCTATCTACAACCTCTCTTCATGAACATTTTAGACAGATTAAAAAAAAGTTTTAAAAACTAAAATGTTTCAACAAAAGTGTCGTTAGACCCTTTCGCAATTTTTTTTACATAAATACTATATTCCAAAGGGGGGAGGGGAGGGGTGTCACCCCGAGTCCTACGACCCCTCGTATACGTCTCTGGCGTTATTGGTTTGTGAGATATAACAGAAAGTCTAAAATCACAGTTTTACACCAAAAAATTCTGTTTCCCTCATTGTCAAAAACTTTAACCTATTACCAAAATAAAGAGGGTTTCTAGACAAACAATTTGACACGTCATAGGACCAAATCCGACCATGCATTCGTGAGATATCGAAAAAAGTCTAAAATCATGGTTTTATCCCCAAAAAGCCTGTTTCCCTCATTCTCTAAACTTTAACCTATTAATAACATATAGGGCTTCGAGACAAGCGATTTGACACGTCACTCGTTTAAATCCGACCCTGCGTTCGAGAGATATCGGCAAACTTCGTAGGATAGTAGACGACTATCTGGCTCTCTCCTCACCACCAAAACCCCTTCTTATAAATCATTTTTTTCAACGAGCTCGCCCTCTTACAAAAATCCCAAGTGCGCATGCGTAAAAAACAAAAACAAAAATGTTGATTCATAGCGGCATCCAGCAAAACGCATGCACTGTATGAGCAACAACGATTAAGTTCATTTTAGCAGCGCACCTTATACATGTCGCATTTGAAATGAGACTTTCCCTAAAAAAATAAAATTTCACCCCCTAGTAGGGGTAGGTTTTATTTAGGGGTTGAAATAAGTTGTCCATTGGAAAGAGGGCGTCAGCCCGAGTCCAACGATATGTTGCATGCCAAAATCAGACTATGGGTTCGAGTGATATCGACTTTGCCCCTGAATGTATTGCGGGTTAGTATGTGACGTCACCAGGAAGGTAGGCTGTGGGTTTAAACTCCTAGTAGCCCCCTACTGGTAGCCAAGGGAAATTTTGTCTAAAATAGCAGATGAATCTGTATTATTAAAAAGGTTTCGCAGGTATAACAAATCAATTTTGGTATATACGTTCTCCCATATGTCCAACCCCTCGTCCACGTCGTGGGAGACGGGCAACGGCATAAAGTAGGGGATTGCCTGTAGGGGCGAGATACAGTGGGGACTTCGTGTGCCCCGGGACCGTTACGGTAGCTGTGAAGATCCTACAGGAACCCTGAAAATTGACGGCTAACGGGGCTCTGGTGAAGCTATCTTAGGCCCAGGAAGCCAGTAGTGGATATGACTTTTGCTTTCAAGAAGGGAACAGGCCTCGCACAGGACGGATACAATGGACGACGACCTAGCTGTGTTCATGGACTAAGATTTAGAACTTTAAACATAAGAACGCTGACGGGGAAGGTGGAGGAGACAGTGGATATGATGGAAAGAAGGAAGTTGGATTTATAGGGATTGGCAGAAACAAAGTGGAAAGGGGAAGGAAGGAGAGAACGGAGAAAAGGCTATAGACTGTACTAGAGTGGGAATGAAGAGGGAAAGAGGAATGGATTGGGAGTAGTAGTACGAGATGGTTTAAAAGAAGAAGTGAAGAGAATAAGTGATAGGATGATGACAGTGAAAGTAGCACTGAGGGGAGAGACCGTAGAAATAGTGCAAGTGTATGTTCCACAAGTAGGCTGCGCCTCCGAAGAGAAGGAGGAGTTTGAAGAGGAATTGCAGAAGCAGCTGGGAGGAAGGAATATGATTGTAATGAGGGATCTGAATGCCCATGTAAGAAGAGAAAGACAAGGGTATGAGAGAGTGCTTGGACCAGAGGGTTGGGGCGGAAGAAATGAGGAAGGAAAGAGACTTTTGGACTTATGTCAAAGGAACAGCCTGCAAGTTGGGAACTCCTCGTTCAAGAAAAGAGAGAGCCACACAATCACATGGTACAGTGATGACTTGACCAGGAAGTTGGTGGTCGATTATATACTGTATGAGAGTGAATTAAATAAGAACATCACGGACATCAAGGTTATACCATCGGAGAACTTGGATAGTGGCCATCGATTGCTGGTAATGAACCTGAGAGGGACTAAGGTGAAGAAAGAGACTGACAACCAGGAAAGACGTATACGGATCTGGAAACTGAAAGAAGGAGATAGAAGGGTCAAGTACCTCAAAATGGTAAAGGAAGGAATTCCAACATATGAAGAAACAGGGGTGGAAGAGGAACGGGCTATATTTAAGAAGGCACTAGTAGGTGCAGCAGAAGCAGTTTGTGGGAGAACAAGTAGTAACAAGAGGTGGAAGGAAACACCGTGGTGGAATGAGAAGACAAAAGATATAGTAAGGGAAAAGAATAGAGCCTTTAGGAGGAGGTATCAAAATAGGATGGTAGAGACAAGGGAAGAGTATCAGGAAAGCAAGAAGGAGGCAAAGAGAATAGTGGCTGAGGAGAGAAGAAAGTGGATGGAAGAGTGGATAAATTTGATGAAGGAGGATAGTAAAGGTACAAAAAAAGTCCTGTATGGGACGGTAAAAATAAGAGGCGGAAGGATCCTACGGATTATGTTAGAATGGTGAACAACAGGGGACAAGAGATAGAAAATAGGGAAGAACTGAAGAAAATGTGGAAAGAATGTTTTGAAGAACTTCTGAACCCAAATGGAAACCACGGCGAGGAGGAAGAAGAAGATGGACTGCAAGCAGAAAAGGACTTAACATGGAAAGAAGTGGACGATGCAGTGAGGAAGAAGAAAGGAGGGAAGGCAACGGGTGTGGATGAGTTGAGTGTGGAGATGGTGAGAGCAGCAGGAGAGGTGGGGATACAATGGTTGTACCGAGTGAGGAAGACAGCATGGAAGGAACGGAATACCCCAGAGGACCCGAAAAAGGGAATAATTGTCCCGATCTTCAAGAAAGGTAGTAGAACAGAATGCAGAAACTATCGGTGAATAACACTGATGAGTCATTGTGCAAAGAAGTTTGAGAAAGTTTTGGAAAGGAGAATTAGGACAAGGATAGAAGGAGGGATGAGGGAAGAACAACATGGCTTCAGAGCAGGAAGGTCCACAGTGGATTTGATTTTTGCTGTAAGGCAGTTACAAGAACAGCACTATGAGTATGGAACAGATCTACTGATGGCCTTCCTGGACATTGAGAAAGCATATGACAGTGTATGCAGAAACAAAGTATGGAAGTCCCTGGAGGATAGAGGAGCAGAAGAATGGACTATAAGGAGGATAAAGGAGATGTACAAGGGAAGAGTTAGCTGTGTGAAAGTGGGAGGAGAGAGATCGGACTGGTTGGAACAGAGAAACGGCCTGAAACAAGGAAGTGCACTGTCACCGTTACCTTTAATTGTGGTGATAGATGACATAATGACTCGAGTGGCACAAGTAATTAGAGAAGGAAAGATGGAAGCAATGGTGTTAGCAGATGATTTGATGATTTGGGGTTACAAGGAGGAGGAGGTACAGGAACAGTTGGAAGTGTGGGAAGGAATAATACAAGGATACGGGATGAAATTTAGCTGGTGATCACAACAAGGAAGAAGGAAAGAACCACAACGGGAATAACAATTGGTGGGGAACAGCTGAAGAGAGTGGAGAGTTTCAAATATCTGGGAAGCCTGATACAAAATAATGGATGAAACTATAGAGAAATAAATGAGCGGGGGGAGACAATCAGAAGCATTCCGGAGGAGTGTGAGAATCATGTTATGGAGCAAGGATGTCCCTCAGAACAGCTAAAAAATCATATATCGGACGTACTATGTCTCTATCCTGACGTATGCCCTGGAGTCCTGGGTTATGAAAGGAAGGGAGAAGAGCAAAATACAGGCCAGTGAGACGAGGTTCTTGAGAAGCAGTATTGGAGCTACAAAGATGAGCAGAATAAGAAATGAGAGGACCAGAGAATTAATGAAGGAGGATCCTTTACAGGATGGTATAGAGAAATCTGGACTTAAATGGTATGGACATGTAAAACGAATGGAGGAAAAGAGGATACCTAGGAGGATACACGAGAAGAAGTAGGAAGGAAAGAGACCGAGAGGAAGACCGAGAGACAGGTGGCTGAAGGGGGTGGAAGAAAGCGTGAAGAAGAGAGGAGAAGACTGGACAAGGGTGGAGGCTGAGAGATGGTGGGAAGACAGAAGACGTTGGAGAGGCTTGTGTTCCAAACAGACCCGGCCAGTGGCTGGAAACTGTGCAAGATGATGATGGTGATGACGTTCTCAATAGATGGAAGGCTGCATTTTTGGCGTCTGATTTTAGAGTCTATGTCGGAATTTTCGAAAGAATGAATTTAGTGGTACGATTATGTATCTGTTCTAGCTTAAGGATATTTTCTTTGGTACCGGGGTTCCATCAAGGGCATGCGTGAATTAGAAGCGGTCGCACTAGGCTCAGGTATGCGGTCCTCATCACTTTGGTGCGGCAGCCACGTAGATGTCTGCTTAGCGTACCCAGTTGGCGGGCAGCTTGGTTCCTCACTGCGTCGGTGTGAGTGTTCCATTTCAGGTCGGAAGTAATGTTGAGTCCAAGAAGTTTGACGCACTGCACACGTGGAATCGGAGTGTTTTCAAAGTGATAAGGGTTGGCCGTTGGAATTCGATTACGGGTTAGGGAGATTAGATTACTTTTGGAGGAATTGACAACTAGGACGTTAATTTTGCACCAGACACTGATGTTATTTAGATCCTCCTGCAGGGCGGCGAGGTCACTATGGTCTTTGATCTTGCAATTGAGTGGTGTGTCGTCGGCATATCTATGAAGCTCTGCAGTTTGCACTACAGGAAGCACGAATCCATTTTCTCGTGTGTACCGACTCTTTGAGTTCGTTGCTGTCAATTGCTACACGTTTCCCACAACACCCCCTAGTGCAGTGAATCCATGACCTAATAGCCGGGTTGTGCCACGCTGACAATCGAATCACTATTCTGTTGCTTCCAAACCACATGGGAATTGCGGGAAATGAGTTAGCGGACTAAGCTGCAAAACCTCTAAAACCTCGACCAATGGAGGTAACCATTAGAGATATTCACTCCCAGTTACGCCGACATGTTCTGGCATTTTAGGAGAGCCATTGGCTAGCTGACTCAATGCCCAATAAACTGAGAGCGATCAAGGGAAGTACTCGCGTGTGGTGGAGCTCTTTCCGGTCACGGAGAGAGTCCGTTATTCTGTGTAGGCTAAGGATAGATCATACAAGATCTTGCTGATTTACAAAGAAACTTTGTTTTGCAGATGACACTGAAACTTATAATACCCGATGACGTAATGGCTGCTGATCGTGCTATCCGCTTTGTAAGTGAGAGTGGGTTAGGGCCAGCAATCTAAAGTTTCAAGTCTACATTGACTCAAAGAGTTGTCTTTTTTTGAATGCTGAATTTTTGTTTTTCCGTATTTTTTAAAATATTATAATTATTAGTTTTATATATGTTTTTGTTTCATTAATTTCGGTATTTTCAAATTCAGGTGTCCACCTCTAAATTTTAAATTCCATTCCAAATGTTTATACTTTAATCTATGTTAAGTGGGGCAGATGTCCTCGTAGTTCTGCCCCTTAAAACAACAATAACTAACTAACATGGCTTATGATAAAGACTGACGTTGTTGGGATTTATTATTACTTGGAATAATCTAAGCGAAGAAGGATGCATTAGGAAATCATCTTGGCCTCGGGAAATAGGGAAGTCTGTGGGCATTCTAAAATCCCTTTCACAGATTTGACACATTTCATTAAAGAAGAAAATAAAAGTATATCATCGTGGGGTAAGTAATTATTTTAAAATGTTAATGTTTTATGTAACGAAACATAATTGTGCTGCAAGGTGCCTTCGGAAAATATATGTAATTATTTATAATAAGAAACTGACACTATTATGAGGATAACTTGTCCTCTGTTGTAGTCTGCCTGATAGCTTATGTTATATTCTGGTGATGTAGTTGGTCATTCTGAGATTGTTTGTTCTAAACGGTTGACTAACCTGATGTTCCTGTTTGTGGTTTTATTAAGTGTGTAGGGTAGTAGACCACATACATTCAGGTTATATGACGTAAAGTTTCAGTAACCGATAATTTTCAAATGAGACTTTTAGGGAATTTTTAATTAATATAAACGTCGGTACAAGCACACATTCATCCTTTCTCCTGAACAATTATTATTTTATTTTAACATTCATAAATGTAATTCATTTGTTTTATAACTCATGGACCAAGTAGTATTTTCCCGTATGGGAACTGTATCATTCATCGATATTGATGTTTATTTTTATATTACGTAAAATTTGTGGTTGCCATGAATACACAAGTGATTGTTAACCACAATCTGTTTGTTTAAACAATATCATCCCTTCTTTATGTAATGAGAATCCATGTTGACATGAGAGAGAATTGAAGTGTTTAATTAATTTATTTATTTATCGTATGGCTTTTGGTGCCGAGAGTGACCGAGAACATGTTCGGCTCGCCTGAGTCGGTAGCTGCTTCCAGCGGACACCCTTATTTAGGGTGAGCTACAAGATCCGTTCAATTTAAAGTAGGTCCAACTTTCGCTACCAGATATCAATGATACCTAGTGGTGAACGTTGGAATGTTGATAGAGCGATCCGACGAAATCTAACCTAACAATTCAGCTTTACACAAGTTTAGTCTGTGAAAGGATCTTTTACATGCCATAAATCTATGACATGGGACCGCCGGCTTTACTTCCCCTCCGAAGGAAGGCATACTGAAGGATTTTTAACGCTCTTCAAAATCCGACGACTTCAGCCGTGTTTGAACCAACTATCTTGGGCACAGCAGTTCAGCATGCTACAAACTACGCCTCCGAGGCCGAAGTGTTTAATATAGAGCAGCTATAGAATTTGAAGATACTAAGATTTATTAATTCTCATTATCACCTTGATTTATTCAAGGTTATTATCTGGTGTATGATTGCAAGTAATGTACTCATTGGCCGGAAATATTTTAACGCATATAATTATTTCTGATTTATCTCAGATTGAGTAAGCCATACTAATTGATTTCTCGTTTAAAGTACCGGTAATTTAATTATTTCCTGACTTCGTTGCTATTCCAAGTATCTCTTTTAATTACTATATCCTGAGATTTAAATAAATATTATTTAATTTTTGGTTGATCCTCTCGGTATTTTCAGCCTTTTTTCATTTATGAAAAAATAGACTTATGAGATCACCTTTTGTCCGTGTGTGTATGTGTGTATATGTGTGTGTGTAACTTCTAAACGGCTGGAGTGACTTCAATGGAACTCGGTTTGGTCATAGTTATATCTAAGATATACCCCTCAAATTTTATTATGTCTCACCAATCCAACATGGCGGCTGTGCGAAGTATTTCATCAGCATTCTATATCTCCGAGACTATTCCTCATATCACCCTGATAATGGTGATAGAAGAAACTGTATGTGTGAGAGGAAGAGTGAGAGAGAAAACGTTTCCTCTTATACAATACGCCACACAAAATGTTCGAACATATTTATATTTTGAAGTTTGGATACTTTTCTGTTAGATTCCTTCCTTTCTCCTTTTCTTCATATTCGTCATATTGACGCAGTTGTGTCTTATTACTCGCGTTTCGATACAATGATCCTGATTCTATTCTATGTATACTTGATGATTTGGAAGATGAAACGAATGAAGGAGAGGATATTTGAGGCGATCCTAATGTTATTGATTTCGAACCCGAAGTTATCGAAAAGGCCGGTCACAGTAGTGACTCTGAAGTTGAAATTGAAAGAAATGATGTTGTAAGCGATGACGACCGTGATGACAGCACCCTACGTTTCTTCATTGGGTAAGATAGTGAGACTTTATGGGCAAATAACCCATGGGTAGGAGTTCGAAACCAAAGGCAAAGAACTTGATAAGATCTTTTCCTGGTCCTCAAGGACAATGTCGCCAGTGTAAAACTGAACTAGAATGTTTTCTCTTCATAATAAATTCAAATAGTGTCGATGAAATAGTTAGACAATTACGTTAATTGACAGGGTAAAAGTGCAACATCCGGAAAGTCGGGAAAGAGATTTTATAAAAACAACAAGATCGGAAATTTTAGCATTTTTTGGTGCCTTGTTCTTGACGGCCGTGAAAAGAGAACACCGCACAAACTTATCGGAAGTGTTTGCTACAAACGGGACCGGAATGATCATTCTGCGGGCTAACTTCAGTGAACGTCGCTTTCGATTACTGTTGAGAAGTCTTCGATTTGATGATGTGATCAGGTGCGTAAAATGACAAACTGGGCGATATTCGGGAATTTCTCAATAACTCCGTTGCAAACTGTTAAATTTCATATTTTCTTGGTGAGTTTGTAGCTATAGATGTTTTGTTAGGTGCATTTTGTGGCCGCTATAGTTTTATAAGGTATATGGCCAAAGATCCCGCCAAGTATGGCCTCAAAATTTATGAGATGTGCGATTCCCGAACTTTCTATACTTACAAATTGGAGATATACTGTGGGACGCAGAAACCGGGGCGTTATGCAGTTTCAAATAAGCCCTTTGATGTGGTAACGAGGTTGAGTGAGCCAATAAAAGCACCGACCGAAATGTGACTACTGATAATTATTTCAGTAGTTACTCTTTTACCGAATACCTACTGAAACAAAGATTGACCTTTGTAGGCACGCTGAAGAAGAAACACACAGAGGTTCCACCTGAGTTTATGGCTGAAGATAGGCATTTTGTTCCCGGAACATACCAGTTTGGATGCCAATAGGATAAAAGCTACTAAAAAGAAGAAAGCTGTGTCGGTACTATCCACGATGCATGATGATAGTGAAATAAATTGATCAGGCATCTGGGAAAACATTCCACATTTTGGATTACAATGCCACCAAAGGAGAGGCTGATACAGTGGACTTGATGACTTCACGGTGCTCGACTTCGAGACAAACACAAAGGTGGCCGATGGTTCTCGTTCGTCGCTTCCTCGATATTGCTGGAATAAATTCGTGCATAATATATAAAGCAAACAACAGACAACAGCACATGTAGGAGAGAATATACTTTCAAATTGGCGATGGTACTCATGTAGGAAAACTTGAAATACCGTGCAACGATTTGGTCTCTTCCACAGGATTTGCATGTTTTTCTTGGAAGAGTACAAGGATAGTGCACTGAATGGAGGTACAGCAAGTGTTTCAAGAACGCAAAGTGTCTGTTATCGTTGCGGGTCAAAAAGGATAACCGTACTGTTTTACAGTTCCACAAATGTGAAAGATTTGTCTGCAAACAGCATTCGCAGCAAGACGCTTCCTGTGATGCTTGCCTCAAGAGTTTGGGAAGGAGATATGGTGTAGTTGATTTCAAGGAAAGTAACTATATATAGGCTATATTATAATTCATTATTCATGCCACTGTCTAAGGGGATGTTAATGACTATTTTTTATTGAAGTCTCTTGTATGCTTTGTGGAGATGTATATGGAGTTACTCATATCAGTACCCGATGATGAATTGCATGAAAATCGAGTACTGTCTCTGTGAAGGAAAAAGGGCGGCCTTTTAGCCGCCGTCGCCCGCTGGAAGGTTATATTATACCCTAAATTCACTTCGGTGCCCAAAGATGGACGCAATTATAGCCCCATGTTAGGGACAACGAAAAGCAGCAGTGTATTACTTTCTCAGGGTTCTGAAAATTGGTAGCCAGGATACACTGAGATTGTAGCCAGTGTCGCGGTTGAAATTATCTGGGTCGTATTTCAGATTACCGGTATTCATTGCGAAGAAAGACATGGTTTATTTCTAAACGCGTCGAATTTGATATAATAAAACACGGCATAAGCCCAAAATTCAACATTATGAATATCAATATTAACAGTTACATAATTTACCAGCTAGGAGAAAGATTGGAAGGTTACTCGAAATTTAAATATTGACAACTTCTTTGATGACAATGTCATTGTAGTGGGCATGATCAAAGTTTTGGCACACGACAGAAACGATTGTTGTAATCATTATTACCGATTCTAATTATGGTAATCAGGATACTGATAAAATGAACTGTATGTTGAAAATGATTAGTTGGTGTGAAGTGAAGTGTGTTATTGAATGTAAATAATTTATGTCAGTAAATAAATTGTTCATAACAGTGATATCCTCAACGTTGGTGTACTACTAATGGAGTTCAGCAAAGCGAACGTTTTTGCCATCCAGAAATCTCAGAAAAGAAATAACCTGTCTGAAAGCTACAGACCCATAGTTAGCACTTCTGAATTTTTGGTACAAGCTTCTAGATAGACTAATGTAGTCCTATCATCATGCTGTATATTCCTATAAAGCTGTCTGGCTTCCATCATAATTGTACCTGCTGCGACCAAGTCCTAGGTATGAGATTTCACGTCGAGTCAGGATTTCAGCTTCTGAAAAAAAAACGTATGTTGTGTGTCTGGGTCCCTTTGTAGTATAGACAGTGCCGGCCCTAGGTCTTTTTGTAGTGTAAGCAAATATCATTTTGGCGCCCATCCCCCCCCCACTATACTCATCAAAGTACCTTTACTATTTTTACTAAACGTGTTATATGGCCAAGAGATAAAAGGCAAAGGGGTACACAAAAAATAACTTAAAACCAAACATTTATTTACATGTCATTATTATTACATAGAATGACAATTATTGTTGATTTTTTGCACACTGTTGTAATCTTTTAAAAATAGAACGAGATTTTCCTGGCTTTCACTTTAGAAAACTCATTCAGCAGCAAATCTGTTTCCATTTCATTTTACAAATCATTTTCAATGGCCAAAGTAGCTAGTTCACTCAAGTGCTCTTGGCTTAAAGATGATCGCAAGTATGTTTTTATAAGTTTTAACTTCGAAAAACTTCTTTCTCCGCTGGCCACTGATACCGGAAGTGTTAGCAACAAAATAATTTGGAAAAATGTCCACCTAACCTCGTTTGGTTATAAAAGACAAGGCTCCAGCTGGTGAAAAAATTTGCATTTCTTCGAACAGATCATCTCCGTTCACATCACAGTCTCCTCCATCACTCAAAACGGTTGGAAGGTGCTTACAGGATTTCTTCAACTCTTGTTCGTTCAAATTCTTCTCGAAGCTAGCAAAGTCATAACGAAATTTGAAACATTCACTATGGTGTTCCATTAGCTCAAATCTCTCCCATAATGAGGCTATTGCTGTGTCAAGTACGACAAAGAAGAAGTTAACTTTAAATGCATTTTTTCCAGAACGTACAGTTTTTTTTATACTTTTCTTGGCCGAAGTAGGGGTTCTTTTTCAAAGTTAGCATCAACCTCGATTTTTCTGCAAGTTCTTTTGCATCTGTAATAATGCTGTTTAGTCCTTGATCTGATCTCATCTTTTCCAGAAATGATTTTACACTTTATATGAGATCCATTGAACTTTGTAGGTCATTTGTGACTTTTTGCAACAGTTTACTAACCATATTGGTTTTATGCAGGATCTCATGCCATGTCCCTAAGTAGCATAGAAACTTGAAGTTTTGCAGTTTGTTTTAGTCCTAAGGCAGTGTTCCTACCAAATGCATCAAGTTCCTGATCTTGAGAAGCTTCATATATGGCATCATACACTTCTTCAATGTGGTAACTTAACGGCAACAATGCCTCAATTCTACTTTCCCATCTAGTATTACAAAGTGGTTATACTGTCAGACTTGAAACATGTTTCAGCAAAATATTCCATCTTTGAGTAGAACTGGAAAAAAAAATTATTGTATAGTGCTAAAACAGTCCACAGCAATGTTGCACGACACAGCTGCATCATTAATGACCAAGTTCAAGGAGTGGTTCCCACACGGTACATAAAAAGCTCTAGGATTATCTTCTGCACTCCAACATGTTTTCCCTGCATTGCGGAACCATTGTCGTACCCCTGGCCTCTCATGGCTTTTAAAGGAATGCCTCGTGCTTCTAACTGTTTGATCAATACCTCTGTGAGGCCTTCACCTGAAGAATCTATAATGGGAACAAACTCCAAAAAATGTTCCTTAATTGAAATATCCTCATTTGCTAACATTTTTACAAATCTTACAAGAGTCATTTGCTCGGAGTGGCTAATGTCTGGAGTACAGTCTAATACAATAGAATAGTACGTTGCTTGCTGTATCTGTTGTAAAATGTTAGCTTGAATCTTGGCCGACAAGAAACTAACAAGCTCTTTTTGGATACTCTTGTTCAAGTAGTGTACGTGTTTTTCTTTTGAACTTATTCTTCTCACATCTTCAGCTTTAAGAAATTTCCATTATTACGTTCAAATAGGGTGTCTTTTTTCCCTCTAAATGCCAATCCTTGAGTTTCCAAAAATTGTACAATACATAGTGGGCGTTTTAGAACTTGATTCCAATGTTCAGTTTGAGCACGAATAAGTCTTTCATTTTCCTCGTCAATAGTTTTTTTAAACGTAAACGTAAAGAGAGTTCGCGCCAACATTTGCAGTCTTGAATATGAATAGGGGATTTCTCATGACTGGTCAAAGTTTTGCTCAAGTTTTGCCAGTCAGAATACCCTTGGCCACCAGCAAGAAGAGCATTATCATTTTGAAAAAGTTTGCAAGCAAAACAAAAAACTGCGTTTTTCAATATGGAGCTTTGCAACGGAGAGCAAATCCTGCGGACTTGCTCTCCATTGCAAAGCTTCCTTGTGTAATGCTTTGAGGAAAATCGCCTACTTTTAAGGTCCACAGGAAATTCTTGGTCAGGAGAACTCCTAAACATACGCAGTTCTCCTGGTAAGCATTCAATTTGCCTAACAGTGGTGGCCAAACGGTAGGATATCTTACAGGGGCGTCCTCACTCTCGTTTACGGTCGGCGGCAAACTTCTATGAAGAAGGTATCCAAAAACTTGTGCCACGCTATGACAAATGCCTGCAAAAGTTCGGCAGTTATGTGGAAAAGTAGTTTAAGAGGTGTAGAATGTCGTGCAATAAATATTTTTTCTGTATCTGTACACAATTTAATTTTATTACCAAACGGAACTTACTTTCTGGACGTGCCTCGTATTATTATAATTTACGTTATAAGGGTAAATTGTTTATACAAATGCTCATCAATTTAGATTAAATTAATTTAGGCATTTAGAGTCATTAGCAAAAATATATAACTGACAATTATTTACAGTTACACTTACTTTTTTTGAGGGATTCTTCACTCATTGATGGTCCAGGCAGCTCTGATATTGGTAACTTGTCGTCATCCTCATCGTTATGAATGGATTAAGCTCTGGCCTTTATTAAGGCCCCTGATGTCTTTAGCAAGCAACTCGCATACAGCACTATAGTGCGACCAGTCATGGAGTATGGCTGTCCAGCATGGGGGTTCGCAGCCCCCATTTCAATCAAGAAACTTCAGATTATTCAGAACGGGGCCTTGCGTACGATATCAGGCGCCCCTTGGTACGTACGTAACACCCAACTACACCAGGACTATCACCTCGAGACCATCAGTCCGAGGATTAGGAAGCAGGCAGTCAACCTTTACAAATCAAGTACAAGAAGCACCAACCCTCTTATAAACAGGTTGGGCGATTACCAAGCCACGAGGTGCCGTCATAAGCGCCCCCGAATGATCATTGAGTAAACTCTATAACTCAACTTTCAGCTACTATAGCTAACCAGAGTTCTTTCCTTTCATTCTCTTATTTCATAAGAACTGTCTATCCTATTTCTTATCTTCCATATTAAGTATTTTTAGTGCCTTAGTGCACTTAGCTATATCCTGGCTAATTAAGAATCAAAATGATATTCACCCAACACCCCTAACCAATGCTGTCAGGTCACTCGTATTAGGGATATAGCTCTAAAGGCCTTCGGGCCGAAAGGCTTTAATTTCACGCAAAATCAACTGGCTGACTTTGCGCGCTGGGCTCGATTCGATTCGATTCAGTTAACATAGTTGTTTCGTCGATCATTTTTGCACATGACGATGAAGTCGAAGGCGCAAAAAACCTTTTCAGCGTTTTATATTGCTTCTTATCTTCTTTAGAATGCTGCAACTTCCTTTTACGGTGAAATGCACCTTATGGCTTTTTATTACTGGACATTCCGTGTGTCTAAAAAATCATCTCCTCATGTAAGAAGGGGCAATAACACAGTGCAGCTTACGTCAACACATCAACACACTACAACGATGAGTGAAAGCTGTCAGCTAGCTGGCAATACTGACAATGAGCGGATAAAGACAAGAGTCACGCGGACGAGTCGAAGTCATTAGTGGAAGGGGTGTTCTCCCTTTCGTGAATGGCGAGCGGTCATACGGATCCAGGCATTCCGTAATAGTTCTTAGTTTGTTTCATAAGTAGCATCACCCGTAAAACGACGACTCTTTAAAATGGTTATGCTGGATTTTTCAAATATTATTTAATTTTGTTTGTTAGTGAAATAATAAAGTAAAAGTGAAAAGATGAAACATAAACAGAATTATCTGGTTACGTTGTTTATAATGTAAACATTACAGTTTGTTAATGTTGTAAAAATTAGAATTCGTAATGTTAACAACATGACAAACTAGCTCCGGGCGCCCCTAACTTGATATTTCGCCGCGCCGCGGCGGCCCCCGTCTCACGGCGCCACCCGCGGCCGCGTAGTTCGCTTATATCTCGCGCCGCCCCTGAGTATAGACAAACCTTTTACGAACCTATGCCAGTATATCCCCGCAAAACATCTAGCTGAATTTAATCTTATTTGCTCATCAACAGGACTTTTCCAAGTAACTTAAGGATGACGAGCGAATGAAGAAAGTAGAACAATGGGCTTCCACAGGGGTCAGTGTTGGAAGAACTTTTCTTCACACGTCTGATCTGATCTACCTGAAATGCAGTCCGCAAAGTTTTGTTGTGCTAATGATTTAGTCCTTGCTAACACACACAAAGATATAACTGGAATGCAAAATTTCCTTAATTATTGTGGTTTGGCAAGTAATTGTAATAATGGAGACATCAATCAACCACAACGAAGGCTGAAGGAACCTGTTTTTACATACCGAGTCAACAGCACACGTATGTTCTCAGGTTCAATTCTTATGAAAAATAAATCTCCGAAGTAGGCTAGGAAAAACCATGGACTGCACGTTGTCATTCGCTAAACGACTTAAAACCACAGCTTCAAAAACTATGAGGTAAAATTATTGAGATGTTCTGCTTTAAGGCCTAGTCGATTATACGGCTTAATATTGGGCTTCAGTTTTGTTGAACAGCCCTCGCGTACAATTTATCACTACCCAGCTCAATACAACCATAAGGCTAATTACTGCCCTGATAAGATCCACGCCAACCTACTCACTTCCAGTCC
Organism: Meconema thalassinum; assembly: GCA_946902985.2. Classification (NCBI taxonomy): domain Eukaryota; kingdom Metazoa; phylum Arthropoda; class Insecta; order Orthoptera; family Tettigoniidae; genus Meconema; species Meconema thalassinum. The sequence continues at coordinate 156,148,747 of OX336388.2, read as the reverse complement.
TGAGTGACATAATGCCATCATATCTACGAAGAACGCTGCTCTGGTTCGGGAGTACAAGAAATTCCTCGATAACCTGGTACCGGTACTGGCTATTTAATTTGATATCCCTGATCTTCGAAGGAACCGGCTGAAATCAAGCCATCCACCAATCACTTATGCTAAGAAACTCATGGAGAACATTTCGATAAAAATGCCCAGTGAATGGAAGATTGAACCATAAGTGGGAGCTGTCAAGTTTCATCCCTTCGAATACAAAGAACCCTGTACGTGGTTTCGATTTATACTTAAAAATATTGTCTTCTTTGAATAGAATTCTAACTAACCATGATATCCTATGCAAGTCCATCTTTGAAGTAGGGTAAAAACCTTCCCCTCAGTGTGATTTTGATGCTCCCTCACAAACTATTATACACATTGCGTTTGGATTTAAGAAGAGGAAATATTAGGTGGGCATATCTGATTTCCTGTTGTCATCCCCTGCAACTGGACAATGATGATGATGATGATGATGATGATAATTGTTGTTTTAAGGGGACTAACATCTAGGTTATCGGCCCCAACAGGACAATGAATCCACTATGAATATTTGTGGCTATAATACCCAGGGGCGGTTCCAGTCCCATACAAGGGGTAGTGGCAAGTAAAACAAGTAGTTCCGTGAAGAACTATGCAGCCTATTTTCATATATCCTACTCATGTTAATTGCCTCTATCAACATACAAAATTTCAGTTCGAAGGTTGTGATAGATTCGTAGATATTGAGAACCGTCTAAATATGTCAGATGGTCGCCAGGTTGGATTTTTATTTTTGAACAATTACATTAAGATTATTGTGTACGTGTGGTATTCAAACTTCAATCGCATGATTAGAACACAACAAGTAAAAACGAGATTTTAAAATGTCGCACAGCTGCTATGCAAACAATTGAAATAAATTAGATGCCAGAGGATTAACATTTGTATAAGCATTTAACGTGCAACGTTTCACTGCACTCGGATAGTTAATTCGCGACAAACGTCCATTTAAATATTTATAATTCGCGTCGCCGCCATGTTGGATTTGTGCTCACCAGATTACTAAAAGTCCTATAGGTGAACATATGTTCATAGCCTCTATGAGCATACAAAAATTCAGTTTGATTGCTGTAAAAGATTCATAGATATTGAGAACCGTCTAAATATATCGGATGCTCGCCATTTTGGATTGTTATATGTATAGGCCATAGAGTTATGTACTATTCATGGACAATTTTTGCCTAGGTTTATTATTCAAACTTTCACTTCGATCGCATGATTACATCACAAGAAATGAAACTTAATTATAAAATTTCGCACAGCTGCCATCTTGAGGTTATGTAAACAATTGAACTAAATTAGATGTCAGTGCATTACAATATGTAAAATCATTTACTGTACCACATTTCACTGCGCTCAGAGAGTTAAATCACGAGAAAAGTCTATTAAAATGTTTCAACTTCGCTGGCCGCCAGGTTCGTTTTGTACTTTACTGGTTTATAAAAATTACATAGATAAACTTGTATCAGTACCTTTTATCAACGTACAAAATTTCAGGGTGATATCTGTAATAGTTTCGGAGATATAGAAAGTCAGTGAAATATTTCGCTTGGCCGCCATGTTGGTTTTGTAGTCACCAGGTTCTTGAAAGTCTCATAGGTGAACTTCAGCTTGTGCCCTTTATCACCGTACACAATTTCAGGGCGATATCGGTAATAGTTTTGGAGATACTGATGGCTGGTGTAATATTTTGCACAGCCACCCTGTTGGATTGTTGAGACACAATAAAATTTGAAGGGCACGGTCGGGATCGGCCAGAAAAGTGCTATGATCTTACCGAGTTTTATTGTAATCGCTCCAGCCGTTAATAAGTTATTAGGGGGGCACACACACACACACTATCACACACACGCACGCACGCATACACACACGGACAAAAGGTTATCTCATAAGACTATTTATTCATAAAATGAAAATAGGCTAAAAATATGAAAATATTGGTATTTACATAACTTGATAGCAGAGAAGTCTACTTGCTCATTTCTCACCAAGGGTTCGATTTCTGATGTATATATAGGGCCCAGACTAATCTTGATAGTCAACATTTCACATCGGGACTTACCGGTAATATAGGCTATACGATAAGACAATACCGGTACTCACTAATATCCTACAACACAAACTCAATGTTTGACCTTTTAACACCTTGTCACTCTCTAAAATATAACCACGAACCATTAAGAACAGAAGATGCCTGACAGGTGCAGATGGTTTGTCAACCATACATGTTTAGCTACCGAGACTAATCCGTGAAGCCTTAACATGCACCGTACGGTAGTCATGATCGTATTTTATTTATTGTTTTTATTCATTCGTTTAGTTATTTATTTTACCAGATAAGGATTTCATAAATACACATTATTTTCACTGTTTATTAGGGCAAGTTTAGATTTCAATGTTGGATGCAGAGCCCCCTTTTAGAGAGATCTAGAATTAATAGTCTTTGTGTGAGAGCGATTGGTTGTCAGTTGTGTCAACGAACCAATGCGTGTCATATTACTTCCAGCCAATCAGGCCATTGGTACACACCACCTTCTCTCCACCCATTGTGGCAGCATGTAACAGGCATAGCGCTGGCCCAGTACCTCATAGTGACCGATAGATGGCATTGCCTTCAGCGTCTGTACTATCCTTGAGCCATACTGTATCCGGCACAGAGCCCAGCTTATTTCCTCATAGCGAGTGACGACAGAGACTACGAAGAAGATCGTAAATTGGACTGTGCATGCGTCAACCGTGCCACTCAGACAGCGGCTCAAGATATCACTGAAGCGAAGATGGAATCAATGATAATACTCTATGGACGGAATATTTAAACTTCTAAGTAATTTGAAACTATGTAATTAGATACCGGTATTAAACGTAGGCGTTCGAAATTATTCTTTCAGGACTATGAATAATCTATTTTCTCTTAGAGGGCAGTGCCATGGCACGGTGGCAATAAGCCTAGAACCGCCCCTGAAATACCACCTTGTTGTTTGACTTGCATGTTGTGTATTGTAAACCTGCTATTGTACCCGGCGTTTCCCAGGATATGTCGTTAAATGTTATAGAAAGATAAGTGCCAATATATTGCGCAGAGTATATTCAATTCTCTACTGTGAGATTAGAAATTTCTTCTCATCTATGATGTTACTAAGTAAAATATAAAATTACCATCAATCAAGTTGGAGACTACTGAAGAGAACAATAACGTAGTAGAGAATGCAACAGTATTAAATGGGAATGTGTATCCACAACTCAGTTTGCTCCTTGCGGGCTCGATTGTCAGTAGGTTTGACAAGCCGGAGAGCTTTTAGAAGGTATTGCGATGAAATCTATTAACCATAGCAAACAAAATGCATGTTTTTATCCTTGATGTAACTTTGCAAAAATAGTACTTGTATATTTTGAATGCACAGTTTCCTGTCATGTATATTTCTTGGTCAGCTGACTGAATAAGTTCCGCTAATCGGCCGAGCTGAACTGTCATTTCGTTTTATTATAAACGCATTTTCTCTAAGTTTAGTGTGTCTTAAGTGGACGAATAATATCCGTGTCTTGATTTCGAGTCCAAATTCTTTTCAACAGTGTTATTGTCACTTCACTGCCCTTTTTCCTGTCCCCACGCTTCTTCCTATGCAATGTAATTAACAATTGAAGAAGACCTAGCTCACCGGTCACCGCTGTTGTAAATGTGTAACGACACTCTTACCTACGAGATAAATTCGACCAATTTGTAAATTATTCTTAGTCAATTGTACTGTTTATTAGCAATAGACCTCCAAGGGGAATCATCAGGTACAATTATGTTGTATTTCTTTACGGGGACTGAATATTAGCTGACAGTAGAGTCCCACTATTCCGAACTACTTGGGAACGAACCCTGTTCGGTTTAGCGGGAATTTTGGAATAGGTGGATTTCATGAATAATATCAACGTATTGACTTGTTAAGGCGTAAATTAAATGTGCGGACATCTGCTAGTGTCTGCTCTACACAGTATTGATCAAGTACAGGGAAAGTCGGAAGGGAAGGACAGCGACCTTCGACTACTCATAGCGCAGACAAATAGACTCATCACCCAACCTCTACCCTACCTATCCCCTCGTCCCGCATTCCGTACACTCGACTCACTGCACTGCGCTCTGTCCAGTCCTATCAAGTCAGTGTTTACTCCCGCGAAGTTTGATGAACTGGGTGCGCTTATTGAAAATGTGTTGTACTGAGTTGAACTGTATTCTGTAATAGCATTTATTTAACTTCCTGCTGCAGTATATCAATGCTTGTACGTTTTAACAAGAAATATTTAATGCCTTCTTGATTTCTCGTGTTAAGTAAATAAGAAAGTAAAAAAGAACAATCGGATTTTTTCTGAACTATGTTCGAAATAGGCGGATTTTCGGAATAGCGAGGTTCGGAATAGCGGGACTTAACTGCCATTTGGGAATTTTATAGTTGTTTCCAGGCTTAAAGTATTAAGTTTGTCAAGACATCAAGTATATTGTTCATTTGGAATTACGTCAACGAGTGTGTATATCGGGTATGTAGTTTCAAAATATTATACCTAGAAGATGTATATCATAATTTTCCAGTTATTTATTTTCTAACTCATGGAGTGGTAAAAATCATAAAATTAGCAGGTTAGCCCAATGCTAGTCGTGGCAAGAGGTAGATTTGTGCAGGATGCTCTCTGAGTTTACTGCCAGCTATATGAAGACGAAGAGTATTCTGAACACCGTAGTTATCACTACTGGGAGTTTGGTTGAGGCAGGTCATCTAGCCTACTGCCAGTCGTCTATCAACTGGCAGTTTTGTTCAGGTAGATTTCCTAGCCCACAGCCTAATATATAACTAGGATGAGTTTTATTAGAGAGATCCTTTGGCCTACTGCCAGTATTATCACTTCGCAGATTTTTATGCTGAGGCAGCTCACTGAGACCACAGTATTGTCAATATTGTATAAACGGAGAGTTATTCTGTTCAAACAGCTCGAAAACTTAAAAGAATGACGGCCAGAAATCTAAAACCGTAAATATCTCTCTTATGCATTACAAGAGCTCCATTCTCTCACCTGATTATTAACCAGAGCCTTTCACTCCATGTATATAATGAATATCAAGATCGTAGGTCATAAAATGTAAATTTTGAAAATTTGTTTTGCTGTATTGAAATCCCTTAATATATTCACAAATGCAAACTTTTAATATTTAGGATTTTTCCCTTTGGTTGCTACCTACCTTCAACCATCATAGCAAATTTCAGCTTTCTACGTGTTCGGGAATACCATTCGAATTTTGATTATCATTATGATGTGTACATGTGTATATAGAAGGAGGCTTCAGATCATACTGGAAAAATTTTATCACCCAAAAACCCAAATCAAAAAGTCGGAAAAGATGCAAAATGTATTCGGTTCAAACCGCTCCTGGATATCTTCACACGTTATCCCAATCTCCAACAGATCTTTCTGTACTTCACTGAACCAGGCCCTCTTTGTCTTTTTCTCACGGAGAAAAGCAAATATTCGGTTGGATAGCCCTGTTGATTTCATATGGGTTATATATCCGTAGTAAGAAATCCTCCTTTTCCTCATCACGTCAGTTATTTTGTCTATGTGAGTGTGTAACTCTTGGTTGTGACGTCTTCGGAACTCGCCATGTTCTTTGACTTGACCCAGGATTTTCCTCAAAATCTTTCTTTCCTTGGTCTTCAGTTTTTTTCAGTATGCCTTTCTTATTCATGGTGAGACATTCCGGTGCATACGCAGCTTCTGGCCGGATGACCTGCAGTAGTGCTTGAGTTTTGCACTTTGTACACATTCTTATTTAGATGACAAGAGATTTCAAATTTATTCAAGCGTGACGCAAAAGCCTCGTTTTCGGACATTGTAGATTTTATCCATTCACTAAGATATTTAAATTTCACAACCCACTTGATTTTCCGAAGATTCACTTCCATATGCTTTTGAGCAGTTTTGATGTTAGTAATAAATTATTATAAATTAATTTCAGCCAATGGCCATAGCTGGGAATTTCAACTAGTTCAAACTTTTGCCAACAGTTCATTTGACAATAGAGATGTACCTTCAGTACTACACTGTGGTTTAAAGTAATACCCCCAATAATAATATGATTGTCACTTCAATGAATTATAGTGAGGTTCCTCACCCCATAACTGTTTTCTTGAAGATTTAACTTAGATAGTGTCAATGAGGTCATCAAATTTCAAAAACAGTTGGTCGAATTGAATGAACATGCTTCTGCTTTAGGTCTGTCCATGTACCAACTTTTTTTAAAATTTATTTTATTTACAGCATGCTCCATTACAATGTATTAATACTACATGCTTAATTATTACGTATTAATCATTTCAGACTAAAACTATACAATATATATTATAAATATTTTATATCTATGGCATGTTAAATGAAATTTGTGTCACTAAAATGATTGACAGTTAAGAAAATATAAATAAAAATTATCTATTTAGTGTTTCAAATGAGATGGAGTTTGCAAAATTAAAGAATTCCCTAAGGTAGTTTCTAACAAGTTCATCTTTTTTTATAGGCCAGTTGCTTGATCTTAAAACATGTGCTATTAATATATCTCTTTCTTTCCCTAATAACTTACACTCAAATAGTAAGTGATCTACAGTCTGGTGACCGTTATTGCATATACATGTTGGACTATCTATAATTTTAAATCTGTATAAGTATTATTTAATATTGCCGTGTCCTGTTGTCATAACTGTAAAATTGGGCGTTATGTTCATTTTCAATTTTAGTCTGTCCTGTACACTGGGGAAAAATGATTTTGTAAATTTCGCCCTTGGATGTATTGTCCCATTCATTTTGCCACTTTCTCAAACTAAACACACTTAATTCTTTTAGCATATTACTTTTTGGAATTCTATTATAGCACTCACTTAAACGGCTTTGTGCTGCTTCTTTAGCCAGCTGGTCCGCTAATTCATTTCCGTTATGCGCCTTAACCCAACTGAAGACAATCACCCAATTCTGTTTCTCCATTTCAATTGCTTTTCTTCTAATTTCCTCTATGAGAAATGCATGGTTTTTGTAGTTTTAAGTGAATCTATTGTAATTTGGCTGTCTGTGGAAATGAGTGCGGTTCTCTGCTCCGTGTCCATGGATTCTAGATGTTGCAATGCCTTAACGATAGCTAGCTGTTCTGCTTGATTATTAGAACATCGTTTGTCTAGTTTATATTGCAGCTGTTGAATGAACTCGTTTCCATTGTATATGGCAATTCCAGATCCTACTCCATGCTCACTTTTACTTCCATCAGAGTAAACATTGAAAGAATGCATCTGTTCATATTTTTCGTCAATAATTTTAACAATGTCAGCAGGGTGAGACCATTGATTTACTTCCATGTCCATGTCAATCGAGCGATCTTCTTTACTATTAACTTTAATAAGATCGTAGTATGCTACCGTCTCCTCAATTTGAATTTTAATTGGAATTAATCCCGTTATCACACAGAGAGCTTCATTAGGTACAGTGCGATAAGTTTTAGCTATTCTGATACTTATCAGCCTTTGGACTCTTATCAATTTTACTTTATAAGCAAGTTATCTCTATAACCTTTCCCCATACCGGTGCTCCATACAAAATGAGAGGTAAGATTCCACCTTTGCATATTACTTTCAGAGCTGTCTGCTTTATACCCCAGTTTAGCTTTGCAAATCTTGAGAGACTAAATATCAGTTTCCTACATTTTTCAGTCATATAGTTAATGTGCTCTCTAAATGTAAGTTTGTGGTCGAAAATAATTCCAAGATATTTAACGGTGTCCACCTGAGCTGAGCTTTTGTAATTAAGATACATTTTAATCTCTTTTTCTTCTTTTCTTTTTCTTCTCGACAAGACCATAACTTTTGATTTCTGTTCATTAAATCTGATCTTATTGCGTTTAGCCCAAATTGAAATTTTGTCCATTTCTATATTAGTATACTTTTCTGCCTCTTTAATAGATGTTGCTTTAACAAGCAGTAATACGTCATCTGCAAATGCAACTACCTTCGTGCGAATTGTATACTGCAATGTAAGAAGAGAATTATATTGTATGTTCCAAAAACCAGGACCACAGCATGAACCTTGCGGACAACCTTTAGTAAGTCTTCTCTCAGTATTGTTGCTATTAATGGACATGAAAAATGTTCTTCCTTGGAAATATTCTTGAGAGAGTTTGTATAGATTTCTAGGGCATTCCATATATTTTAGTCCTTTTAGAATAGCAGGCCACCAAGCGGCGTCAAAGGCACCTTTAACGTCCAAGCTGGTCATAATTATTACGTTCCCTTTTTCTAATTCCGGTTCTATAAATTGCTTCACTTCCATTGCTGCATCGGTTGTGCTCTTCTGTGGTGTAAATCCAAATTGATTATTATGTACCAACTATTTCGAATTATGTTGGCTACCCTTATGCATCAGGCCTCCTTGTTGATGCTATGAAATAATGTGGAGTGTTAATGTTCCAGAGAGAAGTTTTGTCTTCTTTCATTCCTGTTGTGGAACAGAAATACCTGTTTAGAATACAGAGGCCCAATGCATTATTTTGTGAATATTAAAGTGACATTAAGCGTTATGCTGTTCGCTAGTAGGCCTTTGTCTGAATAATGACTAGTGTTTTCTGACATTTGGCTGACGGAGAGGGAGATCTTTCCTGAGACGGAAGGAGTTATATTAACAATTCAAGGCCTAGTCATCCCAACTAGAATATATCTCTAGGTCATCACCAATGGTCCGCTAATTTGTGGCTATAAATGTCGCAATGGTGTCATGTCTGTGAAAGTATTCGGCATATCACCTCTGGGTGCACGCAGCTGATAGCAGCACTATATAAGCGAATGCATGGTGCTGTATCAAAAATCCTGCAACAAGAGCTAGGTCGGAAACTGCAACTTTTAAATCAGAACAACGTTCCGTACTGCCAGTATGATCCATAAAACGTGGCTGAAAATTATTATGTCAGACTGTATTTGGATTGGACAGTGCTCACGGAAAGGACAGTGAAAAAAACTAGGACTCACTTAGTGATCTTCAAGAAGAGAATAAGGGAAGTCACAGTGATTGATATTGTCATTCCGATAACGCTAGACATGCTGAAAGTGTGTCCACATATTTGCAGCTGGTGAAGCTTATCAGGAAGCAATAGCAGGGCAAGAGAGTTCGGATTGTATTAATAGTCCTTTCAAGCACTGGCGTGGTTCCCAAACATCTTCTGGAAGGAGTAAAAGAACTTGATTTGGGTACTAACTTGTTGCTTATCATTATAAGGTGCGTCATTGTGATCATAGAACCCCGTGTATTTTTGGGTGTGTGGAGAATTTGTGGGATAAGATGTGTTATCGTGAAGGTTCTACAGCTGAGTGTATTATTAATTGGTGACAGGATTGGGAAGGAGGCGGCCTTATGGTAGGAACCATCCCAGCATTTGCCTGGAGAGGAAGTGGGGAAAACCACTTCCAGGATTGTTGACCTGGGAATTGAACCCCCCTCTTCTCAGTTTTCCCTCACGAGCTTGAGTTTGCTCCCAGCCCTTACACCAGAAATTAAATTTCTTGGATGAGCGGCATTTGAACCCTGAATTTCAGGGTGACAGACAAAAGCGCTAGCTACTACACCACGAGTTGGTCACACTAACTTGTATTAATTAATCTAGAAGGCAGCAACAACGAAGATAGTACGGAAATTCATTGACAATCATCCAAGTTATGGTACGGCAATAATTATGTTTCGATTTAATGTTATCTGCATAATTGCTTTGTATTTTAACAATCATCTGAGGATAACGGAAATAATAATACTAACAGTAAGCAGAAGAAGAAAGGTGATGATAATTAAATTTACTTTTCTTTTTAATTTTATTTTTAAGAGAGAACTGGCAAACTGTTTCTAACAAATGCTTTCACGGTGGATGAGTGATTTACGTTTCGGACTACCAACCCCGCTCCTGGCCGTGGTAAGTGATTTTTAAAGGCGACAAAAATCACGACATGCATGTCATACGTTGTTGGCATTATAATGAACCCACTTGAATTCACGAGGCAATGTTCATAAAGGAAACATTAATTTCGGGATTTTCTGCCAACCCATAGTTGCTACATTTTCTACTAGAATGTGCTATAGTGTCAATGAGCTTGGATATCTAACCTCCTCGACTTTCGTAGCGTTCTAAGGAGCGACGAAATTCGACATGCAAGCTGCCCTCTGTGTGTCAAATAACAAAGCTTGCACCCGGCTAACGAGGCCATACGACAGTATTGTAACCAAATTACTGCCCCTAATGACAGTCTTATCTGCGACATGGGTGATCATTTCTGCCCTTAGGCTATATACCCCATCCGCTGGCAACTTCTTGGTAATGCTTTCACCGGTATATCCCACTTCTACGAAAGATACCTTTCTCTTCTAGCCCTCGCTCCTCTGTCTGCCATAATTTCCCTCCCTATGCTATGCTTCTAGTTTGAGCTGGGTGTTCTGTTAAAAAGGAGGAAGTTTTATATTATTGTACGTTGCAATCAGTGCTCATTTCCAAGAACTCGTGTAGTAAAAGTTCAATTGCGTAGCTTTATCAAACGTGTTGTCAGGTTTGTAAGGTATATCAACGATTGTAGTGGATACGCCTGCCTAAATTGAATATGCTCAGGATTGTGTGTACTTGGAAATAAAGAAACTAACGTAGGGTGCAACATTTCACTGTTCCACAAATGACAGAATAAATTTTCATTTTATTAATTCATTAATACCTTATCACATTTGTTTTCGAGGCGAGCGTCAGGGTCAAATATGTTTGACCTTTATTGATCAAAAAGAAACAACTCCCATTTATAATAATACAAGCTGTACCCGGCATGCGTTGCAATGCCAATCAAAGAAAGTGTTGGCGTTGAAATTCTGTTTCTTGTAGTGCTTTTGGATACACAACATGTTAACTGCCTCTAAGCAATCGTAAAATGGATTTTCTAATTTAGAACCATTCGTGGGAGCGTGCACAACAACTTTCAAAAGTTTCATCGCTGTCACTCATTTGTTGAATCTACTCGTACGCTACCTATTGTGAAATGGATTTACTAAGTCGAAACCCATCCCTGGCGTGTACACAATAACTCATCAATGATTCATCGCAATCGGATGAATGGTATATGCACGTATAGGGGTTTTTGTTTAAACGATTCGTGCGCTGTCACTCATTTGTTGAATCTACTCGTGCGCTACCTATTGAGAAATGTATTACTAAGTCGAAGCCCTTCCCTGGCGTGTATACAATAACTCATCAAGGTTTCATCGCAATCGAAGAATGTTATATGAACGCAATAGGTGATTTTGTTGAAACGCTTCGCGCGTCGTCACCCATTTGTTGCATCTACTCTTGCGCTACTTATTGTGAAATGGATTTGTTAAGTCCCCTTCCCTGGCGGGCACACAATAACTGATCAATGTTTCATCGCAATCGGATGAATAGTATATGAACGCATACCTGATTTTGTTTAAACGATTCGCGCTCCGTCACTCATTTGTTGAATCTACTCGTGCGCTACCTACTGTAAAATGTATTTACTAAGTTAGGAACCGTCACGTAAGTGTCCACAACATCTCACCCAAGTTTCATCGCTATCGGACTAATGGGATATGAAGACATAGGGGACTGTATTGAAACGCTCCGCGTGTCGTCGTTCATTTGTCGAATCTACTCGTGTGCTACCTACTGTGAAATGTATTTACTAAGCCAGAAACCTTCCTTGGAGTGTCCACCATATTTCACCCAAGTTTCACCGCTAACGGCAGAATGGTATATGACCTTATACGGGACTTTGTTGAAACGCTTCACGCGTCGTCCCTCATTTGTTGAATCAACTTGTGCGCTGCATATTGTATAGGGGATTTACTAAGCCAGAAAATTTCCATGACGTGTACACAACATCTCACCCAAGTTTCATAGCTACGGACGAATGGTACATGTATGCATACGGGACTTGGTTGAAACGCTTCGCGTGTCGTCGCCCATTTGTTGATTCTACTCTTGCGCTACATATTGTAATACGGATGTACTCAGCCAGAAACCTTCCCTGGAGTGTACACAACATCTCACCCAAGTTTCATCGCAATCGGATGAATGGTATGTGAACGTATACGGGACGTTGTCGAAACGCTTCGCGCGTAGTCACTCATTTGTTGAACATAAACGTGCGCTTCGTATTGTAAAATGGATTTACTTAGCCAGAAACCTTTCCTGGAGTGTACACAACAATTCACCAAACATTTATCACTATCAGACGAATGGTATATGACTTTATACGGGACTTTGTTGAAACGCTTCGCGTGTCATCGCTCATTTGTTGAATCTACTGGTGCGCTACCTATTGTAAAATGTATGTACTAAGCCAGAAACCTTCCCTGGAGTGTACACAACATCTCACCCAAGTTTCATCGCTATCAGATGAATGGAATATGAAATTATATGGGACTTTGTTGAAACGCTTCGCGCGTCGTCGCTCATTTGTTGATTCTACTCGTGCTCGACCTATTTTTAAAGGGATTCACTAAGCTAGAAACCTTCCCTGGAGTGCACACAAAATCTCAGCCTAGTTTCATCGCAATCGGACGAATGGTATATGAACGCAAACGTGACTTTGTTGAAATGCTTCGCGCGTCGTAGCTCATTTGTTGAATCTACTCGTGCGCTGCCTATTGTAAAGTGGATGTACTAAGCCAGAAAATTTCCCTGCAGTGTACACAACATTTTACGCAAGTTTCATAGCTATTGGACGAATGGTGTATGAATGCATACGGGACTTTGTTGAAACGCTTTGCGTGTCGTCGCTCATTTGTTGAATCTACTCGTGCGCTATATACTGTGAAATGTATTCACTAATTTTGAAACCTTCACGTAAGTGTACACAACATCTCACCCAAGTTTCATCGCTATCGGACGAATGGTATATGAACACATACGGGACTTTGTTGAAATGCTTCGCGCATCGTCGCTCATTTGTTGAATCTACGCGTGCGCTACCTATTGTAAAATGGATTTACTAAGTCAGAAACCTTCCTTGGAGTGTACTCAACATCTCACCCAAGTTTCATCGCAATCGGACGAATGGTATATGAACGCATAGGAGACATACCCACAAACGATCACGTTACTTTGATTTTTAGCCTATTTTCAATTTTGAAAAAATAGGCTTATGAGATCACCTTTTGTCCGTGTGTGTGTGTGTGATTCGTGTGTGTGTCCCCCCCACCCTAATAAAATATAAACGGCTGGAGCGATTTCAATGAAACTCGGTAAGGTCATAGCACTATTCCGGGCGACCCCGACCGTGCCCTTCAAATTTTGTTACGACTCACCAATCCAACATGGCGGCTGTGCGAAATATTTCACCAGCATTCAATATCTCCGAAACTATTAGCGACATTACCCTGACATTTTGTGTGGTGATAAAGAGAACTACTATAAGTTCACTTATGTGACCTTTGAAAACCTGGTAACTACAAAACCAACATGGCGACCAAGCGAAGTTGCGACTTTTAAATAGACGTTTCTCGCGATTTAACCAATCAAGCGCAATGAAACATGGTACAGTTTATGTTTATATAAATTGTAATGCACCGACATGTAACCTCGTTCAATTGTTTACATAACCACAAGATGGCGGATGTGCGAAATATTTCACCGGCATTCTAAATCTCTGAAACTATTACCGGTATCTCTCTGAAATTTTGTACGGAGGTAAAGGGCACTACTGGAAGTCCATCTATAAGACATTCAAAAACCGTTTAACTACAAAACAAACATGGCGGCCAAGCGAATTTGAAAATTTTAATTAGTCCTTTTCGCGATTTAATGTTCAAACGCAATGAAATCTGGTACAGGAAATATTTATACACATTGTAATGCACTGGTATTTAATTTAGTTCAATTGCTTACATAACCTCAAGATGGCGGCTGTGCGAATTTTAAAATTAAGTGTTTATTTATTGTGATGTAGTCATGCGATCGAAGTGAAACTTTGAATAATGAACCTACGCAATAATTTTCCTTTAATAGTACATGACTCTATGGCCTATACATTTAACAATCCAACATGGCGACCATCCGAAATATTTAGACGGCTCAGAATATCTACGAGTCAATTATAGCAATCATACTGAATGTTTTAATGTTCATAGGGGCTATGAACTTAAGTTCACCTATAAGACTTTAAATAACCTGGTGATCACAAATCCAACATGGTGGCGACGCGAAGTATAAATATTCACATGGACGTTTCTCGCAATTTAACCACCCGAGTGTAGTGAAACTAGGTACAGTAAATCCTTATACGAATGGTAATCCACTGGCATCTAATATATTTCAATTGTTTCCATAACCTCAAGAAGGCAGCTGTGCGAAATTTTAAAATCTCCTTGTTTCTTCTTGTGTCCTAATTATGCGATTGAAGTTTGAATACTACACGTACACAATAATCTGCATGTAACAGTACATAACTCTAGGACCTACATATGTAAAATCCAACATGGCGACCATCCGAAATATTTAGTCGGTTCTCAATATCTACGAATCAATTACAGCAATCAAACTGAAATTATGTATGTTGATAGTGGCAATTAACATAAGTAGGATATATGAAAATAGGCTGTATAGTTCTTCACGGAACTACTTGTTATATATATAGATTTATTCGGGGGTCTTATATTACCCCATTTGTATATGGAACTTATTTGGCTTTCTGGTAAAAGAATAGTCTATGATTAATTCATAACACATTGTGTGTTCTAGTTTCCTGAATATAATGGAGGAATTCCCAATCATCAAGAGTGAGCATGAATGGTTGTCTGAAACAGATGGAATACCTAACATGGTAAGTAATAGTGCAATCATATTGATGTGCAAACAAGGGACGTTTAGAGCGTTAATACTTACTAACAAATTGCAGGCCAATGAGATTCTGTTCTTTTTTTGTTACTCATTACTAATATTGTAACAATTTGTTTCATATTGTGTCATACTTGTGTAATACTCCCTAGGAATCAAAAGAGCTGTTGTCCACTGATACACTTAAGGTTGAGTCTGCTGATACCTTTGAAGATGGATATTGGATTGTTAAAGAAGAACATCAAGTACAGGTGATAATAATAATAGGAAAGTTATATACATTTAATTGGATTTTTAAATTTGATCATTCAATGTCGTTTCATCTTTTAATAGCTTATAGTTGTGACTTTAAGGAGCCTTCTCCTCTTTCAATTTGTTAATGGCTACAGGGCTCTCCCCTCATTACCAGGTTGGGGTCTAAACCTCATGGGCTTAGGCAACTGACGTATAGGTGGCCCTTCTCATATCACACATTAAGGGGCCTTCTCCTGAGTGGTTCATGGCTACAGGGGCCTCCCCTCCTTACCATGGTGGGACCATATCCTCACGGGATTAGGCAACTAACGTACGGGTGGACCCTGTCATACAACACTTTAAGGGGTCTACATGCTTAGTGGTTTATGGCTACAGGGTCCTCTCCTCTTTCCCGTGTTGGCAACCGATAAATGACAAGTCCCTCTCATTTATTACTTTTTAGAGGCCTACACCCTTTTTTGGTTTATGGCTAATAAGTGTTCCTCTCCTATTTTCTCTTTGATGGGTCCAAAATCTTAATGGCTATTTCGCCCTCTCCATATTTCCCTGTAGTTGATCTCCTCTTCTAAGGGCTCGTTCTCTGAAGGGGCCTTAATCTGGCCAACGCTCTTCCATCAAATTCTTCTTAGACCGACATGTTGTAGATATATTAGATACTTTATATGAGGGCCACACTAGTCTGGCAGGGGGTCCCAGGATTGACTTGGCAATAACCTCTTAACTAGGATTATGGAACAGAACAATATTGATAACTCCAAAGAGAAAGCGCCACATCCCATTTGAAATGATCAAGTCATTTCAAGCCTAAAATCAAACTTACACCTCTCGAAATAACAAAATAGGGTTCTGAGGGGCCGTGATGACGTCATGAAGGTTATGGGAAGTTGTGTCCTGAACCCCCTCCCCGCTATACACCATCCTCCACCCACCCCATAACAATAGTAATAATCAGATAGGGTTATGACGTCAAGGTCATTGGAGGACGTGGGGTTGCTCTAGGTCGCATGTCTTCATAAGAGGATGCCTCAAATTTAATTGACCCTAAGGGTACGTGATTACGTCATCAAGAATGTGGTGAAACAAGTGTCGCCATCAAGGGAGCCGAGGGGCCACTTGACGGTCCTGTATCGTTGCAGGTGATATCCCGACTGGGTGGTCAACCGGGGAATGACGAATTCTTCTAGACTTCACCAAGAATTTCCTTCAGATAGGGATATGCAACGAGTGGAATGGCTTCTTCGTGGTCATGGATAGCCCGTCAGGAATGCCGACCAAATTGTAAAAATCCCCAGATTTACCCCAGGTTTCTTTAAATTTGCTCAAATCCACCCACATTTTCTCACATTCCCCTGAGGATTCCAAAATACCTCAAACTCCTTTTGACTTCCAAATTCCCGCTCTTTGGTTCTAAGGGATCCCGCGATAGGAATCCCAAGGTCTCCTGGCTACATGAGAGGGTGCTACAAGGTCATGGGTTATTGAAGCCGAGCAGTGAGTGTGACATAGCCCTAAATGGGCGCTCATGGATGAATGAGGTAAATAAAAGAGGTTGTCGTGGCGATCGGATCTGTGGTGGTTGGGGCTGGAGTCCAAATAGTTAAGATATTGAGCGAGTTATGGAGAAGGGGGATGTGCGGTTGGTGGGATAAGACTAGTCGCGAGACCGTGTATGGTCGTAAGCAAGTGTCATTGAGGAGTGGGCTTGGCGAGAAAAGAATGTAGGTACATGGTCCTTTGTGCAGGCCACGTGACAGTACAGACAAGTTGATGCTTGTTTCGGGACAGTGTATGATGTTATAGGATGACGGTTGGTAAACCATGTCAGAAAAAGCGCGGCCATTTTGGATCTAACTGGTCAGCCATGTTGGTTTTCGACTCAGAGGGTGATGTTACTACCATGTCAATAGAGGATATGTCAATAAACACGTGGATATTTGATTTGAGACAGTGAATGACGTCACCATCTGCCATTATGACCCTCTCCTTCACCTCAGGTTACCCGACGTACGCATGGTTGACTCTGTGAAACACGGTACGGTAGTGAGAATTGGTTTCTGGTTTGAATGAGGTTCAATCAAGTGGTAAAACAGTATTTTTTATTCAAAAACACCCCAAAACTGAATAAATCGATGATGATCACAAAATGATGGCCGACTTTTAAAAAAATAGTCATTGAAGCCGTCTTCCATTATAATAGACCATTTAAAACCTGAAACTATATTAACCACCAACGCAGGAGAAAATAGTTCATAAACACCGTAAATGGTACTTAATCCTGAGATGATTCGTTTTTGACCAAACACATGAGTTAGGGTTTAAACCACCCCAAATTTAAAATGCGATATCTCTAAAACTATAATCATTACTTTATGGGTTATAGCTCTAAACTTAGCTATTTATTCCACCATTCTACACAATAGGACTTCTCAACCCTTAAACCCTATCAATACCATAGGTGAAAGTAGGCCTCAAAAACTTCAAAGTGATAATTTGTCGTAAGATGGTTTGTTTTCTTACAAAAAGAGGGGAAGAGGCGAACACCCCCAATTTGAAAAATCGCTATTTCTTAGAGCATGAATCGCACAATGATGGGCTACAGGATCAATAAAAGCTATTGAAACAGCCATCCAACAGGATAGGTCATTTCAATCCTAAATTCATATCTACCACTAATATGGGTGAAAATAGGTGTAAAGTTCGTCGAAATGTTAAAAATGTGGAAGCCAATGTTGACATCACTGCAAGGGTTGTAGTCTTGTCCTACGGAGATGTTGCCAGTACTCTACACCTCTTTGTAGGGGGCTTATTACCAACCAGTCAAAGCATTATGAATACACTTTAAAGGTCAACTCACCCTTCGTAAAGAGTATCGTGATGATAGTTAAGAGGCAAATCCCTCTCCTTCTCTAACCACTGACCACTACTCATGGATGCCCCGTCAATACCATTGAGATAAATAGTGCAATTTAACTTAAGTAGTGGGGTAAGGAGAATTCTGCTTCACCCATTTTATTTGTATCCGACTGTACATGTTAAAATAATTAATATCTCTCGAACGCATGGTCCGATTTTGACAAATGATGAGTCGTTGGACTCGAGCTGACGTCCTCTTTCCTATGGACCACTCGTCATATTTTTGATTTTTTTTGAACATTTTTGTTTTTGAAAGTAGGCGATAGTTTGAAAACCAAACATGATAGAACGTTGTGCCATAATTCAAGCGAATGGTCTCTATGACCTTTATTTTTTATAATAAAACATTTTTATTTTTTGAGATTTTTTGAAAACACTTACATTTTGAAATTTTTATATTTTGGAAACTAAAGAGTTTACAAAAAATTTTGTTTGACGTAAATGAATGGCCCTGACCCCCTCTACCGGCAAAATAAATTTCAAGCCTGTAAGACTAAAACTGTGCAGTAGTGTGGTAGGGACAGTTCTACTTTACCCCCTACTTTCATATAAACTTTGGGCGAAATCTCTCGAACGCGTGTTCGGATTTTAACGAACGAGGTATTGTTGGCGTTGAGATGACGTCCTCTTAGCTGAGCAAGTGTGTTGGTAATAAAAAAATGAAAATGTTTGTTTTTCTTTGTATTGGCACTATTTTGGAAACGGTGAATTGGAAAAAGTTTGTTTGACGTTAATGAAAGGTGGGTATGCCCTCTAGGAGGACAGCAAGTTTCAAGGGTGTAGGAGGGCAAAAAAAAATGATAGCCTACTTTCTCGCGAACATTGGTGATCATTGGCGAACGGATGGTCGGATTTTATCAAATGAGGTGTCGTTGGACTCGAGCTGACGTCCTCTTTCCTATAGACCATTCGTTATATATTTCAAATTTTTTTTTGAAAAATTTTGTTTTGGAAAGTAGGCGATAGTTTGAAAACTAAACATGATAGAATGTTATGCCATAGTTCAAACCAATGGTCTCTAAGTCCTTTATTTTTTATAATAATACTTTTTTATTTTTGAGACTTTTTGAAAACACTGAAATTTTGAATTTTTACTATTTTGGAAACTAGGAACTTTACAAAAAAATGTTTGACATAAATGAATGGCCCTGAGCCCCTCTACCAGAAAAATAAATGTCAAGTCTCTAGGACAAGAACTATGCATTTTTATTTATTTTTATTTTTTATATATTTTTTAATAAAAGAGTGTTTTTAGACAGAGAGCCGGTAGCGCTTGACGTATGTTACAACGAGGCTATAATTGGCCATGGTGGATACGGGAAATGGTTATTTCGACGGGGCGATGTATGGCAAAACGAGGGGTCGCTTTTCGCTATTTTTTCCTATGACAGATAAATGAAGGCGAATATTTTGAAATGTGACAAGCATGCTAAGATTTTTACCCCTGAAGGGGATCTGTAACGTTTTAGTTAACGGTGATGAGCGAGATCGCTCTCTGACACAACAGACGGATGTAGGATATGACCAAGTGATTCTTAGACGTTGGCGATCTCGGTGACCGTGTCCGGAAGAAATGAATTGCTATTTTGGTGGGATGGCGGGGCAGCTTATGACGGTTGGTTTTGTGATATTTCCTATGACGGATAGAGGCAAATATTTCAAAATGTGTTAAGTGTGCTAGGAATTTTTTTACCCCTGAAGCGGATCTTAAACATGCTAGTAAACGGTAATAAGCGAGACTGCTGTCTGGCAGAGTAAATGGTTTTTGAATATGGAAACCTATAACATTTGCTCGACCAAGTCGTGTGCATGTATGCAAAGTGCCTAAACGGTATAGTCATTGGCCTGAAATGTTATAAACTAAATATTGAACTGGGTAAAGTCATGTGTTTTAGGGTGAAAGTATTTGGTTAACATGATCGTGTATTGAGGATGGCCGCTTGCTACTAATTATTATTATTATTACAGTAAAATGTTTAATAATAATAATAATAAGAAGAAGAAGACGAAGAAGAAGAAGAAGAAGAAGACACACATGTTTTCAATGCTAACACACACACACACACACAGTGCTGCTCACTGGAGACTGAATATTGTACCTAGCCAGAGGACTCTTGAGAGAGACTGCTGATAAGACAAAAAATGTCTACGTCAGCAGAATGTGTGATATCAGCTTACTTGGCTCGTGGTGGCTAGCAGGTGTGCTGTTTAAGCAGAGACCGCCATTTTGGTTCTGAGACAGTAGGACTACCGATGTATAAGAGACAGCCATTTTGGTTCCTTATTAAAAACATGAAACTAGTATAAGGTACACGAATCTTATTCAGGTTGAGGAATGTGAAGAGGCGTGGGAACACGTGTGAAAGAGACAACATTTCAAGGTCAAAACGCTGAGAAAATGCAACTCTCTCTGTTGCTCTGTTAACGTTTATTGACATTAATATATCAAAACACCATTAAAAATAAACTGCATGTTGTCACCAACAGTAACCCATGCACTTATTTTCTTTTTATTAAGCTTTAGTCATTTACATCCCCCTTTAACCAATATATAAACAAAAATGAATGTCATGTCAGTTTGTTCAGATTATCTTGTTCAAACCTGTGGATATTTGTTGAGTCCTTAGGGACCCACCCATAAATTAAATTTACATTTTTTTGTTTTTTAGAAAACCCAATATGGCCTTGTTCTTTTCCCAGTCAACAACCAATATAGTCTTGTTCCGTTTGTCAATACATGACCATTATTCAAGAAAGCAATCATTGTACCAGTCATGTAAAGGTAATGAATATTTATTTGTCTATGGTTTTTCATTAGTGGTAAAATGGAATAGGATTTTTAAGTTAGACTTACCTGAGTTTCAATAGTTCACTGCCTGGAAACAATGGTTGCACTCTACTGCGTCTTGGGTTTTCAGCAACTGCTACAGTGGTAAGTTTTTTTTTTCCAAGTTTCTAAAAATAAATAAAATAAACCGCTATAAATACCTAAATTCAGGTTAATACATACATTTCATAAAATAAAATAAAATAATATCAAACAAAAAATGAAACAAGTTAGTTAAAAATAATAATCTCACCCTCACTTGCAGTGGCTTGTTACTGTTTCCTTCTAGTGGGCCCAAAAGCGCAATGGTTTCTTGTATCTCTGACATGTAAGGTATACCGGTTATCTGCAAACAAATAAATAAATAAAAATCATTAATTACCTAATCAATAACTACAAATTTAAGGTTCATTAGCATGACATTATTAAAATAATCTTTCATAGGTACTTACAAAAAAAAAAGGATTTTTCTTCCAAAGTTCAGTTCAGAGCTCTACTGTATACGTCCGTGTGCTAAAATGGCAAGTGCATGACTAACGCAATCGTTATCAGTTAGCCTAGCAACAGAGAGAGTTGCATTTTCTCAGTGTTTTGACCTTGAAATGTTGTCTCTTTCACACGTGTTCCCACGCCTCTTCACATTCCTCAATCTGAATAAGATTCGTGTACCTTATACTAGTTTCGTGTTTTTAATAAGGAACCAAAATGGCTGCCTCTTATACATCGGTAGTCCTACTGTCTCAGAACCAAAATGGCGGTTTCTGCTTAAACAGCACAGCTGCTAGCCACCACGAGGCAAGTAAGCTGATATCACACTTCCTGCTGACGTAGACATTTTTTGTCCTATCAGCAGTCTCTCTCACGAGTCCTCTGGCTAGGTACAATATTCAGTCTCCAGTGAGCAGCACTGTGTGTGTGTGTGTTAGCATTGAAAACATGTGTGTCTTCTTCTTATTATTATTATTATTCTTAAACATTTTACTGAAATAATAATATTTACTAGCAAGCGGCCATCCTCAATACATGATTATGTTAACCAAATACTTTCATCCTAAAACACATGACTTTACCCAGTTCATTATTTAGTTTATAACATTTCAGGCCAATGACCTTACCGTTTAGGCTCATTGCATACATGCACATGACTTGGTCGAGCAAATGTTATAGGTTTCCATATTCTAAAACCATTTACTGTGCCAGACAGCAGTCTCGCTTATTACCGTTTACTAGCATGTTAAAGATCCCCTTCAGGGGTAAAACAATTCCTAGCACACTTAACACATTTTGAAATATTCGCCTCTATCCGTCATAGGAAATATCACAAAACCAACCGTCATAAGCTGCCCCGCCATCCCACCAAAATAGCAATTCATTTCTTCCGGGCACGGTCACCGAGATCGCCAACGTCTAAGAATCACTTGGTCATATCCTACATCCGTCTGTTGTGTCAGAGAGCGATCTCGCTCATCGCCGTTAACTAAAACGTTAAAGATCCCCTTCAGGGGTAAAAAATCTTAGCATGCTTGTCACATTTCAAAATATTCGCCTTCATTCATCTGTCATAGGAAAAAATAGCGAAAAGCGACCCCTCGTTTTGCCATACATCGCCCCGTCGAAATAGCCATTTCCCGTATCCACCATGGACAATCATAGCCTCGTTGTAACATACGTCAAGCGCTACCGGCTCTCTGTCTACAAACACTCTTTTATTAAAAAATAAATAAAAATAAAAAAAATAAAAAATAAAAATGCATAGTTCTTGTCCTAGAGACTTGACATTTATTTTTCGGGGCTCAGGGCGATTCATTTATGTCAAACATTTTTTTTGTCAAGTTCCTAGTTTCCAAAATAGTAAAAATTCAAAATTTCAGTGTTTTCAAAAAGTCTCAAAAATAAAAAATAAATGATTATAAAAAAAAAAGGACTTAGAGACCATTGGTTTGAACTATGGCATAGCATTCTATCATGTTTGGTTTTCAAACTATCACCTACTTTCGAAAACAAAATTTTTCAAAACATTTTTGAAAAATATTACGAGCGGTCTATAGGAAAGAGGACGTCAGCTCGAGTCCAACGACACCTCATTTGTTAAAATCCGACCATCCGTTCGCCAATGATCACCAATGTTCTCGAGAAAGTAGGCTATCATTTTTTTTCCTCCTACACCCTTGAAACTTGCTGTCCACCTAGAGGGCATACCCACCTTTCATTTACGTCAAACAAACTTTTTCCAATTCACCGTTTCCAAAATAGTGCCAATCCAAAAAAAAAAATTTCATTTTTTTTTTGAAATACCAACACACATGCTCGGCCTAGAGGACGTCATCCCAACGCCAACAATACCTCGTTCGTTAAAATCCGAACACGCGTTCGAGAGATATCGCCCAAAGTTTATATGAAAGTAGGTGGTAAAGTAGAACTGTCCCTACCACACTACTGCACAGTTTTAGTACTACAGGCATGAAATTTATTTTGTGGGTAGAGGGAGTCAGGGCCATTCATTTACGTCAAACTAATTTTTTTGTTAACTCTTTAGTTTCCAAAATATAAAAATTTCAAAATTTAATTGTTTTCAAAAATCTCAAAAAATAATAAAAATTATTATAAAAATAATGTTCATGGAGACCATTCGTTTAAACTATGGCACAACGTTCTATCATGTTTGGTTTTCAAACTATCACCTATTTTCAAAAACAAAAATATGACGAGTGGTCCATAGGAAAGAAGACGTCAGCTCGAGTCCAACGACACCTCATTTGTCAAAATCGGACCATGCGTTCGAGAGATATTAATTATTTTAATATGTACAGTCGGGTACAAATAAAATGGGTGAAGAAGAATTCTCCTTACTCCACTACTAACTTATTTCCATCTCTCTCTCTCACACAAGTACTCTTTCATCTACCATCGCAAGGAAGATGTCTGGGAGTTGCACACAGATACAACAGTCCGATCAGCCACGTGGTCAGAAAGTTTCAGTGAAAGGATTATGTAATGGAAGTCAGTTGTGAACATTCTGCCAATTAACGATCCCACAGATTGTGAAATCTGCTCTGTGATTCGTTTTCTAAATACAAAAGGCTTGAAAGTGGTTGACATTGAACGGCTGATTATTACTGAAGTGTACAGAGATCACTCTAGGAACGATGGAATAGAATGAATATGGGTTAAAGCATTCAAATATGTCCGTACTTACGTCCATGACGTGGAGAGTCGTCGGCGACCGTCATTCATGACTTAAGACTTGGGACTTAGTGCAGTAAGTTGATAGAAATGTTTTCGTCATGAGTGAAATTTCAAGGAGTGGTTTGTGTGAAGTTCAGACAATCCATTCCAGCTCATACCATTATGTTCACTGTGTCTTGGGTTAGCCGGGTTTAATCCTTGTGGAATGTTTCGCCCCATAGTGAAGGAAAAAATTGTGAGACTTATTGTGAGACCTCACGTATACTTCATCGCACAATCCAATACAAAGAGCGTTTCGTACTTAAAGAAGGGATTCTTTTGCTTCATGATGATTCTTGCCCTCATACTGCTATTCGAACCCCATCGCTTCATTTGGGTGGGAACAATTTGATCATGCTCCGTGTAGCCAGACATAGAACCTAGGGACTCGAAACGTCCATCGGAGGTCAATGCAACGACGATTATTACATAAATATTACCCTGCTGCAGTGGCTGGCTTATCAGGTGGCAAATTTGTATGTTGATGGAATCCAAAAATTGGTTTCACAATACTGTATAAGTGTCTTACCTTACGTGTACATTATGTTGAGAAGTTTTAGCAAAATTTTCTGAAGTACGAACCTGCACGTAAAAAATGAAATAGTTTCAAAATTGCTTTAATTCTTCATATAATTACTTTGTATTTCTAAAATAAAACACACCTTGCAAATTGCTCCATTTATCTAAGTCTTCTATGTTGCATTGTGTTTGGGAAAGAATCAAGAAATTGGCAGCCTCAAATTGTTCACATAATTCTTTGATTCCTGCAGCGGAAGTTTACAGGTTATGTGTGAGATGTATTTTCGTAATGCGAAAAACTTATTTGTTAGGCACATAATTTCTCTGCAGGTTGAAACTGATCATACTGGGGATATTAAGCATGAAGAATGTCCAACGCCAGTGATCGTTCCACGCGTCACAAGAGAAACACCATCTGAAGATCTCAACGAAGTAAGTACCTTATTGAATTACTGCATGCCCAGTTCTTCATCTACTAGGCATCAAATGGTGTTGAGGGATTCCAGAGTTTTACTGTCGCAACTCAATTAACGAAAAGTGGAGGCAACCGGCTGTTAGGTCTTGTGTTGGATAGAAAGCACCAGCCTGTTCGTTGGAAGTTGGAGAATGATATCACCTTACCCATGGGAGACTTGAACCAGGCTGTGTACACCGATGCTCTGGCCTCTGATATAAAGGGGGATGCGTCTGAATTCTCATTGGTACAACCTATATTACATGAAGCCAGATTGTGTTTGGCACAATCACATTGTAGCCTATTAGTTGCCTACTGTGGACTTTGAATTTTGAAATAATCATCTAGGAATTCAAAGGTGAACTTATGCAAATTGATTTAGCTTTGTCCAAATATATGTGTTATGGCCACAGATCTCCCCATGAAGGCTACAAAGAGGATGGGGGATTCCGTACTTCAGAAATCCTTTAGTGTTCTTCTGTCGTTTTGTAACTTTAACTTGAGGCTTTGAATGGGATGGCTCACTTATGGGAGTGATTGGCTCAATCCCAGTTCTGAGAATTGCAAGAACATGCACTAGGTCTTTAGCATCAAAGCAACACATTCCTAAAGAAGACAAATGTAAGAGAAACTTCTAGGGACATATGGAGAAACTACTTGATTGTACATACTGTACATCCACTAATTTTTTCTTGTGAGTATGTAGTGAAAAAATAAAATCTTACCATATTATTTACTTATTATAGTTTATAATCAATTTGAAAGATGGCCAATGGAGGAGATCATACCCACTCTTCTTCTGAGTCTGCAGATAGGCTGACCACATGGTCTGGTGCATTTAACATGAATAATAAGCGGTGATTCTTTTCTCGAAGAGCCCGTGAGGTGTGGCATTTCATCATCATCATCATCTTCATTTATTGACAAATTAATTCTAACGAGACTGAGGCTCTTACATAGGAATTGTACAATACAAATTTATTGGAGTCTACTACAATTTTATATATATACTGTACCTTACACATTTGCTGCGCGATTAAGTTAATTGTCAACAATGATACTATACCTAACACTGTAATTAGCTTACCAAACGAAAATTTACAATGCAAATAAAATAAAAAGTAATATAATTAAATAATAATTTTATCAATGAAGAGCGAAATAAGACCTGCTGATTTACTAAATTTGCCACCTACTTTATTAGGTACCGATTCCAAAGTAGTCTCTTTAATTTAAATTTTAAAGCCGACAGATTGGAAACTGATTTTAAATCGCTTGGAAGATGGTTGTAAGCTTGAATTGCTGAGAACTTAAAGCTACAGTTACCAAATTTATACCAGTGGATTTGAAAGAGAGCGAAGTCATCTGCTTGTCGCGTGTTATAAGAATGAATGTCTGAATTTAGGGTGTTGTCACTGTTATGCAGCACATAGTTTTGTTTAATTCTGTGTATTAGTATTGTTGACCTTAATTCTGCACGCATTGGCATTATTTTACTCTTGACATATACTCCTTGACTGTGTGTGTTAAAGGGTAGGTTATATATATTCTTATCGCTCTATTTTGTATAATCATAAGTTCATGCAGGACTATCTACACTGAGTCCAAATTACTTTTAGATACTGCAAGTGACTGTGTACGAGTGAGTAATATACTGTGATTAGAAGTTTTCTAGGGATTAAATATCTCAATTCTCTCAACAGCCCAGATGCTGGAGCTATCTTCTTTGCAATGCAATGAACGTGTGCTACCCAGCTTAGATGTTTAACAATGATTAGCCCGAAATATTTAAAATATTCAACCTCGTTTATTATTGTGTTTTAGCTATAGATATGATAATGTTCAATATTTTTCATACTGGATTTTGTCATTATCATATATTTTGCTTTCGTGACGTTCATAGTCAATTTATTAATTTTGAGCCACTTGACTATTGCGTTTAAGTCTTCTTGCATATTATTGATTATTGTGCTCACATTGCTACCAGTATAGAAATCATTCGTATCATCAGCGTAAAGCATAATTTGACATTTTAAATTAACTTTACTTAAATCATTTTTATATATTAGAAACAACGTAGGGCCCAAAGTAGACCCTTGAGGAACCCCACACGATAATAAGATCAGTAATTGCCAGTTCTGTACTGGAGTTCTCAATAAAACCCTATTAGGCTCCATAAAAGGAATTGTTATTCTGCGGAAACTTTACTAGTCTTACCTTAACAATGCTTTCCAGGACTTTGGAAATAATTGGTTTTATAGATATAGGTCTATAGTTCCCTGCATCACTTATAATTCCTCTTTTGAAAATTGGTATGACTTTAGCAATTTTTAGAGCTTGTGGTACTATGCCACTAGTCATACATTCATTAATTATAGTAACAAGCATCGTTATTAGTTGATTATCGAACGTTTTAACCACACAAGCTGGAATCCCATCTACACCACAACTTTTTTAATTTTTTACAGTCATAATTATGCATTTTACTTCAACATGATCTGTTGGATATAGAAAGAGTGATTCTGACTGGTAGTTAGTATTCTGACTTGCACAGTCCTGATCAGTTATCTGGGATGCAAGATTGTTGGCTATGCATGTAAAATAGTTATTGAACGAGTTAGCAATCTCCTGTTTATCTGCAACGACCATGTTATCTATCATAAGAGATGTGCAAGTTTTAGAGCTATACCTTTTGTTATATATAATTTCATTCAAGATATCCCATGTTTTCTTTAGGTTTTTATCATACAAGTTTAGCTTTTGTGAGTAATAATCTGCTTTTAGTTTTATTTTCAATGATGTTACTGCATATCTGCAAAAAATATATTCTTCTTTTGGGGGATGTTATCTTTGTGTTGCGCGATCTTGAGTTTTTGGTGTAGTGTGTTGCGTCGCTTAATCAATATTATCAATTCAGATGTAATCCATGGACTTGCATCATCCGTATTTGACAATATCTTCTGATTGATGGAATTGTGCTTGCCTCTTTTTATAGTTCCTTGTACTTGGCCAATAAAAGCGCTGTACATGTTGTTGATCGTAATATCCTGGCTAGTTTGTGTGACATCATCATTTTCGTTTGTTTCGTGAACCATACAATTAGGACTAATCGACGAAGTGAAAATGTTGGTATGAGAATGGGTTCTCTTATATGGCCAGACAGTGTCTGTGATGATTATATTGTGGTCACTTATGTCTGTATCCACATTGGATATTGTGAGCTGCATTTTGTCATTGCTTACTACTATATGATCGAGAAGAGTTGATGATGTGTCAGTCGAACGTGTTGCATATATTTTGTTACACAATGTGAATCCATAGCTTGATAAAACATTAAGGTATCGCATTTTTAGGAGTTCGTCTGCTATAGTGTTAATATTTGTGTCACTTATTACAAAGTCAAGGAGTATTGTTGGTCTGAGAGAGGAAATTTTCCAAAGATGTTAGAAATAACGCTGCATTAGACCTCGCTGGGTTGTATTCTCCAATGAAGGATAGATTGCCTGATTTGATTTTACCGGTTGAGGTGTCTCGCCCAGATTAGAATATGATTCAATTCACACTTATTAATTAGTGAAAATTTCCATTTTTAGCCTATTTTCAATTTTGAAAAAATAGGCTTATGAGATCACCTTTTGTCCGTGTGTGTGTGTGTGTGTGTGAGGTGTGTGTGTGTCCCCCTAATAAAATCTAAACGGCTGGAGCGATTTCAATGAAACTCGGTAAGTTCATAGCGCTATTCCCGGCGACCTCGACCGTGCCCTTCAAATTTTGTTACGTCTGACCAATCCAACATGGCGGCTGTGCGAAATATTTCACTAGCATTCAATATCTCCGAAACTATTACCGATATCGCCCTGATAAAGGGCACTACTAGAAGTTCACCTATGAGACTTTCAAAAACCTGGTGACTACAAAACCAACATGGTGGCCAAGCGAATTTGAGACTTTTAAATAGACTTTTCTCGCGATTTAACTATCCAAATGTAATGAAACTTGGTACAGCAATTGTTCATACACATTGTAATGCACTGGAGTCTAATTTAGTTCAATTGTTTACATAACCTCAAAATGGCGGCTGTGCGAAATATTTCACTGACATTCTATATCTCCGAAACTATTACAGATATCACCCTGCAGTTTTGTACGGTGATAAAGGGTACTGATACAAGTTTACCTATGTATATTTCATAAATCTGTAAAGTACAAAACGAACATGGCGACCAAGCGAATTTGAAATAATTTAATAGACTTTTCTCGTGATTAACTCTCTGAGCGCAGTGAAATGTGGTACAGTAAATGATTTTGCAGATTGTAATGCACTGCCATCTAATTTAAATCAATTGCTTACATAACCTCAAGATGGCGGCTGTGCGAAATTTTAAAATTAAGTTTTTATTTCTTGTGTCGTAATCATGCGATCGAAGTGAAAGTTTGAATAATGAACCTAGGCAATAATTGTCCTTGAATGGTACATAACTCTATGGCCTATACATATAACAATCCTAAATGGCGAGCTTCCGAAATATTTAGACGGTTCTCAATATCTATGAATCTTTTGCAGCAACCAAACTGAATTTTTTTTATGTTCATAGAGACTATGAACATATGTTCACCTATAGGACTTTCAGTAACCTGGTGAGCACAAATCCAACATGGCGGCGACGCGAAGTATAAATATTTAAATGGACGTTTCTCGCGAATGAACTATCCGAGTGCCGTGAAACGTTGCACGTTAAATGCTTATACAAATGTTGATCCCCTGGCATCTAATTTATTTCAATTGTTTGCATAATCACAAGATGGCTGCTGTGCGTAATTTTAAAATCTCGTTTTTACTTCTTGTGTTCTAATCATGCTATTGAAGTTTGAATACCACACGTACACAATAATCTTAATGTAATAGTACAAAAATTAAAATCCAACCTGGCGACCATCTGAAATATTTAGACGGTTCTCAATATCTACGAATCTATCACAACCTTCAAACTGAAATTTTGTATGATGATAGAGGCAATTTACATGAGTAGATTATATGAAAATAGGCTCTATAGTTCTTCACGGAACTACTTGTTTATGTACAAATATCCCCGTCCCACCTCCTCTTATATCATTTGTGTGAGCTAACACACCAGAGTAGTCGCTTAAGTTGTAATATTTAGCCTCGTTGCTCTTAATCCAGGTTTCAGATAAAACCAAGACTTCTACTTCACCTAAGCTATGCAGGAGTATTCCCAATTCATCCAGCATATTTTTAACACTTCTACTGTTAAGATACACAATTTGTAGGCTGTTACACTCATTAGTGATAGTTTTACATTGAATAGTGTAGTCATGCACACTCACAAATTTTAGTTCTCTGCAGTTGGTAGGATTGGAGTTGTATATCTGGTCCGTCGTTATCGTCATGTCTCCGGTATGGTCTTCTACTGATGGGTAGTTAAGAAGAGTTGTTATTACTGGAGGGGCTTCCATTGTCAGGCTGAGATCTTCTTAGATAGTTCGCTCTGAAATTTACGGATGTCCTCCATGCTGGTGATGCGAAAAGTGTTTCCATTTTCGTCTTTCTTTACAAAGGTTTTACAGTCCTTCGTCCAAACATTTTTACAGCCATGTTGCCGGAGGTCTCGTGCTTGTTTGTGCAGATATTTATTCTGCGACGTCCGTGACTTTGCCTATATCTCAACATCATTGGAAATCATTCTCGGCTTGTTTTTCTTAGCCGTTAATAGTTCGTCCTTTATTAAGCTTCTACAGAATTTTACCAGCAGACGAGGCGATAGTTCTGCTTTCCTTTGAGGGAGTCTGTAGCACGCATCAATGTCCTTGGTGTTAATGTCTATGCCTAAACACTTCCCAATAATTATTGCAATTTCCACAGGCATCTCGTTGTTAATAACAGGCAATCCATGAATTTCGAGGTTATTCCTGCGAACACATTGCTGGAGCTCTTGATTTTCAACTCCCAGTTGTTGTATCACACTGTTATTTGTATCGCGCTCTTGTTGTAAAGTACAAAACCTTTTCGCAGAACGGTGATTTCCGCCAAAGCCTTGTTAAAGTTGTCAGACAGTTTTTGTAGTTCTAACTTCACCACATTAAAACTCGCAGCACAGAACGATACCGACCTTTGCGTCTCCTTTTCTTCTGACTCGATTGATTCAATTTTAGTGAGCCTGATGTTGATTTGATTAATATCACTTGCGAGGTCGTTGAGGTTAGGAACACCACTATCTACATGTTCTTTGGCGCCGTCACTCACAGTGTCGTCACATTGTCCTCAGTACCATTTACTGGCTTTAGAGGAAATTAGTTTTTTAGACTCTCTTCTATTAAGTTATATACAGGTTCTATGATGAGACTTACCACATTTACCGTCACACACGATATAATCTTCTTTCTGTGTAATTTTATCTTCGCAGCTCCCACACATTGACTTGTAATTAGACGCCATCTTGATTTCTTGATTCGAATTATGCTTGTCTCTTGTACTGTTCTAAGGCATGATTTATAAAGGCCGAATTCAATATACGAATTTCAATCTTGGAACTATCGATCAATAGTAATAGTGACAGAAAATCCAAACTCGAAATCAATGCAAGGGTCAAACTACTACATTCATAAAATCATGTGTAACAGACGTTTGTCTTTGCTCTCCAATCTTTTCGTCGGCCTGTATCTCCAATGCAAACTAAGTGCTTCCATAGACCAGTAGTCATTTAATGCGAGTAGTTAGTAGCATTTTGTAGTAACAGTATTGGTGCTATATACTCTACAATACACTTGATGGCTTATTCCCAATAAGATAATTTAAAAGCGTTAATTACAGTATTGTGTGGGTAAATTCTTGTATAATGGTAAATATCTGAATGATTTATACATTCATTCTCAGAAACAGTGTTGATGCAAATATTGATGACCTAGCCGCTTTTTAGTGTATGATACACGGACATGTGAGTTACTATGACGTATTGTATTCTTACAGTAATGTTTAAAAGAAAGTTCTTTCATCATCCTCTATCCCTAAAGCAATTACTTCCTTTAAAGCACTGGTTTCAATGTTTTCACCCACATGGAGTTTATTTTTGTTCCCTAAAGAAGTGATGGATTGACAGTGTGTTACATTTCAGAATTAGGGAACACATTCATGGCCATTTTTCAGTACAATACCCATCTCTATTAGCAACATATGAGGGGCATTATGAAAGTAGAGTCAGGTAATCGTTTACCGTCTTTATCTTTACATCAATTGAGCTATGCTGTACAAATACATGGTATGTTATTTCTGTACGATGTATAAAGTGACTGAGAAAAAAAATGTTCCTTCTGATCCCCAGAATGTGAAAGAGGAAACCCTGGATGTAGAAAGTGATGCAAGTGGAAACCTTTTAAATAAGTAAGTAGTTAATATTTATGGAAATAGTATTCATTCGCTTTTATGTATGCAAAACTGAAACTTTCGGGCAGGGATAAGTTAGTTTGCAATGTCAGTTGACTATTATTGTATCTGCAATTTAACTGAACGTGTATTCAGTCAGTAAATATTGATATTAACTTTCTATTTAGCATCCCCTAAATTATCCATTCTCAATCAGAGTTCAGACTGTCTGAAGAGTAACTTAAGAAAAGTTTGTTAGTCTGCTGATGAATGCTGTTTCTGGCTCGTTCCTCTCACTTGCTTGTAAGAAATACACATGCATTATTGATAAGAATATGACAGTGATATGCATTTTGTAAGGAAAAATGAATACTCAAAACTTCCCGCAGTGTGTTTGTGTTCTCAGCTCTATATTACTCGTTTGTAATCCAAAACGTTAAGCGTAGATGGGCTCCCACTTTTCTAATACTGCCACAAGTTATATCCCATTAATGATATACTACCAATAATTTTTAATTCTGGTAGTATGTGGGTGATTAGGAAGGTGTCAATATGTCCCACGTAATGTTGCTGGAGTGATTGTAAGTAAACTGCTTTTAGCTTGTGATTTCAAGATAGCATTATAAGGAGAGTTTTCTGAAAGCAGATTAAGATAAGGCAGGTTTGGTTCACATAATAAAATTTCTCATGAAACTCACCACTTTGTCAGCCCTCCCTTTTGTCTGAGTGATTGTTGTTAAGTACTTTGGCCTTGTGGAGAAGCACACATTGGGTAGACAGGTGTTCTCCTAAATTAGATCAACAGGAACATCAGGCGAACCGGCAGGATAGATCAAGTTTTTCGGACAATCATCTTATTGGTATATTAGATTTCACCCCAAAGTAATTATACTACAGGAAATCATGTAGTATTTTGCCGCTGGGGGTTGTGTATCTCTACAGGAGGTAGATAACGTTGATGGAGCTTAATATTCCCTAGCACAGAGTTGCGATGCGCATCATATATGGGACTACTCTAGCTTTGGTCCGTACAGGTTGTATCGAGAACCCGATGATAGGCCTAAATTGATCCATCTTGGAGAAACCTTGAAAAGGTCTCTAGATTAGTAGACATGTTTACAGGAACAGCCACAAATCAGATACGTGTACAAAACGACAGTTAAATAGAATTGTTTGTTCTAATGGTTAAAATCACTTCCTAACTACAAAGGATCATAAAACAAATAAATTTAAAAAGTAAAAAATGTTTCATGTAACAAAATTTGAATGTACAAAGGTTGTGATAACCGCCCTTGTTGAATTACTTACTTACTTACTTACTTACTTAAGTCCTGTTGTTCACATCGCTGGATCATAGGGCTTGGACAAAGCATCGCCATCGGACTCTGTTTCGTGCCATTGCCTTCACTTCTCCCGACGTTCTCCCCGCTTCTGCAGCTTCCCTCTCCACTGTCCTTCTTCAAGTTTCCGTCAGTCTTCCTCTTCTGCGATGTCCCTGAGGATTCCAACTCAGGGCTTGCCTCTCTATTGCCGTCTGGTTTTGGCCGACCCACTTCCACTTTCTTGCCTTTAACTGTAAATCCACGGGCTTCTCTTTTGTAGGAGTCCATAGTTCTTCATCGGATATTACATTTGGCAGAAACATTCTCAATATTCTTCGTAAGCATTGGTTTTCAAAGGTCTGGATTTTTTTTGGTTGATTTTTTTACTTTCCAAGTCTCACTCCCATATAGCAACACTGATTTCACATTGCTATTGAATATTTGGAGTTTAGTTCGTCTGCAAATCTCATTGCTTTTCCAGATAGGTTAAAACTGGATAAAGGTTGCATTTGATTTCTTGATCCTACTGCTCACATCCTCTGCTCCTCCTATTTAAGAAACTTTACTACCAAAATACATAAATTTTTTAACATCCTCTACGTTTCTTCGTTTATTGAAACTTCCTATCGTTTGTTACGTTCAGTCCTAGTGATTTGGTCTTCCCTGAATGTACAGTTTCTCGCTTGTTTCTGTAGATCTTCCGCCCTTGGTGATACACTGGCTCAAAGGAAGAGTTTTCAGAGATTTTCACTGGAAATATCAACGCTGATTTCCGTAAACACACCCTCCAGCAATTTTAAGTAGTGTAGAACAAATTGGCTTTTAATATATAAAATAACTTTCAGCATAAATACACACCCATCAAAAAATGTTTTGCATATTGCTGGCCAAAGGTCGTAGTGGTCTCGAACCCGTTACTCGTGCGTGTATATCGGCTGTGTACTCTCGCCTGTGTTAATGAGGATAGATCTGCGTGAGTGTGGAGACGACCCGGTGAACGTGTGCATGACCAATACATCCGAGACCAATACCAACAGAAGGATATGCTGATAATTTCGGCCCAAATTTCACTATCGAGAATGTTAACGCCCGTACAGAGGTATTTTCAATGCCTTTCTCCAGCAGATAGTATTCACAGAATGATACGGTATGCCTATGCTCCCGATCTCAATTGTGTAGAGCAAGCGTGGACACTGCTTAATAAATAAATCCCTCCTCACTTTCATCCCCTCTGTGCTCCATGGCAATATGCAAAACTTTCTTTTGATGTGTGGATATAGTATTAACCGGGATATTTATATACCTTTGATAAGATCTATAGTATTCATGTATATCATCAAAGAGTCAAATCGAGGTAGATGACCTCACTGTACCGCAACTTTAAACCTCATTATCTAACTAAAGTCAAATCGAAGACAATCGATCCATGTACTCGCAGAGTTTTTTGTTAGGTAATAGAACAAAACCCAGGATTTGCTTTGTGATATTCAATCTTAACCGTATTCCTTATAACTTACAAACTTGCTGTATATGGTGAAATTTAAATGCTTTTCAGTCGGTCAACAATTTAAGTGGGTGTTATTATCTAAAACTAAAAAAAAGTTAAAATATCAAAGTGAAAGAGAACTCAGGATCATCAACCAAATACCTAAAGAAAATGACTTTCCACCCAGCGAAAAGATCAAACCGTATTCGGAAACAGGAATAAAACAATTCAGAAGCCGAACACTACTCAGAACAAATTAGTGCGGTTCAATTTTGTGAACGTGAATACATACAAATTTACACAAGGAACAAGCAATCAAAACAGCCTTCACAACAACACAACCGGCATGCATTTGTACAACAGTTATTGAAATAAACTAGACTCATACCCAAAATTAAGGGTGTACTCAATAATGTGCCAATACACTAGAGTATCAAGCAAATTACATAGGACAAACCTGCAGAAGAATGCACACACGGTACAGGGATTACAGAAATGCGATAAAATAGGGACATATTCGTCCGTATGCGAACATATGTACGACGCCGGAACAGGTTCACCAACATAGAAACCAAACCAAACCTCGTGGCGCTAAAGCCATTGAAGAGCTTAGGCCTACCAAGCGACTGCTGCCCAGCCATTTGGCCTGCGGATTATGGGGTGACCCGTGGTCTGAACGTTGGGTCCCCTCGGCCGTTAATCTTTGTCTCCTTGACCAGGCCGTGGTCTTACTGTCAGACAGCTACTCAGTTGACCTCAAGAGGCCGAGTACATCCCGTTCGAGCCCTCAAGTCAGTTTCTAAAATCCCTGTTGGAGCTGAGATTCGAACGCGTGGTCTCCGGGTGCGAGGCAGGCGTGCTACCCGACCCCACAGAGCCTGCCTTACCAATATAGAAACAGACTTAAATTCATATACCATTAATCGAAACAGAGAAGAAGAAGAAGAAGAAGAAGAAGAAGAAGAAGAATAAGAATAATAAGACGAAGAAGAAGGAAAAGAAGCAATTGAGATACCCCTAGCTAAAGCAAACAACCCTTATTAGGATCCTAAACGATCACAAAATTATTGAGAATTCACTTCTTGTTGCGGTAGTCGAAAATGTTCCCCTTAAGAGGCGAGAAATCAACGTAACGGTTTAGCCAAGCTAGATGAAGGGACAGCATTTAGGAAGACTTGTTAATTGCAAAGGGTGTAATTAGTGCCATATCTCAATCAAACTGGGGCCCATAGTTTGGTGGTATCAAGGAGTTGAAGACGTTCCAAATAGATCGATTGTTCTTACAGAGGGATGCTTAGCTTATGCGTATGGTAATGGAGATAGGAATTTAATATAAAAATGTCCAGAAAACATTGTCATATTCCATATCAGAACCTGTCTAGACCTGGCCAGCACACAAATATTTTACAGACGAGACGAATAAAGACAGACAGGAATCGAGACCGCACAATGGAGGAGAGAGAGAGATAACGAGCCCGCACAAGGAAAATTCCTTTCAGTTCAGTGCGGACAGTGAATTATGAAAGCCTAATGATCCCGCACATGAAGGTGTCTAAATCTGTTTATGATGGATAACTTCGTACTCTAATCCGACTTTTACCATAATGACTATACCATCATATATATCATATTACAATACGATTAATGGTAGATACGATTCAATATATTTTATTAACTACTCACCCCCGTTCGCATTAGACTACGACATGTGGCATTTTCATTGGATCTCACCTCAGCATACACATTATCATACATGTATTCATTGCATTAAGTCGGTCACCAAAATAACCTATCATGCAGGTCGTTTTCATTGGTTCTGAATCCCTTTAACGACTCTGTTCAGTGTTCAGTTACTAGACTCTTCTGATAGAGATCTGACATTATATCCCTTTTCTCTTGCATATTAACAGAAGATCTTGGAACACATCGTTTCTTTTCTACTGGTTGAGTCGGAGATCCAATGTTTATCTCTCGATATTCTCTTGAGAGCTGATTCCACAGAAGGAATAATAAACCGTATTATCTCACTGTGCACAAGCTTATTGTCATTAGCGGTAACATAATCTAACACTCACATAGTGAAGAGGTACGCTGTAAGGCCTGCCTTCTTGTACAGACAGTTGCGAGTTGAAAAACATCCTGAAAAATTTACATCCGATTAAAATATGTATTGACCGACTGGAAGATTGTAATATCAATTATCAATAAGTCAAAAAGTGGCTTCTAAACTCTCATTATAGAAAATTGAGAGGTTGTAAACCCATAGCTCTATGGACGTCCTACCTATCCTAGTCTGCCCGGTATTAACTTACGGATTACCTGCTTGGCATATCACTACAGTGGAAAACTTGAATAAGTTGCAGTGTGTACAGCGGGAGAGGCTATCGCCCACCATTCCCCATCCTCTTTGTCCTTCCTTTGTAGCAATGGCTAAATAAATAAACACATACAATCCGAAGTTCTTCTTTGGCTCTAAACATTTTTTACAGGTAGTTTTCTGGCAAAATTGTGAATTATTTTAAAATATTGCTATGTTTGTATGAAATTATTTACACTACTGTTACTTATTTTAAAAACTGACTGAAATCTATATTTCACATAATTTGCTGTGAATGTGTTGATGATGTAACAAAGGGATATTATGAAAGAAATAATGCGCAATGAGCTGTCTGATAGCAACTATAGAGATGTATATGCCTGATATGTCGTTATTCAATTCAATATAACTTTTCCTTAGATTTCACCAGGGCTCGTTCTACGACAATAAAACTCGAATATACTTCAGTTTGCCATCTTTATATTACAGTACTGCCTTCTCAGTTTTTACACAAAACCAAACATCAGCACCAACCTAAGAGTCAAATTGTTACACTACCACCCCCTACCCTTTCACAAGAATGTACACAACATAATCGTGAAACACATTTTTAACGCTTAATAATAGAACACTCTTACAGTATATCTAAGAATACATGAATATTGGGATCAGTGAACCACGATAGCCTCACAATTGTGGCATTAGATCGCAGTTGTTGGCTATAACCTGCACTTGGACTAGGTTGATAAATACAGGAAAGGCATAGAGTCGGAAAGGCGAGGCACATTCGAGGAAACATTTGGTGCCATGGAAACTATAGCAGGAGTTACAGGAATATTTGCAACACCATGAAGTTGATATGGATTCACCAGATTCTTTGCTTCAGGCACAATGATTTCATTTGCCAAAAAAGGAGTCACAACCGGCACATGAATTGGGATGTGAACAACATTTGACTTTGCTAATTTAAGCTGATTATCACTGACTGAAAAAGGTTATTTTCGTTAATGACCAATGGTTGATGCAGAAATGAGAGTAGGACCAATAATCTTAATGACTTTTCCCAGAAATGCTTTATCGTTTATGATAACTGGACGCAGCCAAACTAGAGCCTCACAATGTAGGTGTTTTACTCCACTGAAGCCGTAAGTAGAAGGATTTGGCCGTAGAGCAAACACGAGGGATTTCACTCTCAGTTTCCACCATTAACAATTCAGGGCTTTCATGCACACTCTCGACATGACTGCAAACATCATTAATATATTTCTGGAGAGGTCACCTGGAGAAAGCATCAACTGGACCCATCCTTTAGTGTAATGGTAATTGCTTAGAATGACTGCCCACATTTACAACTGCAATGCAGTCACTTTGGAACTTTCTCTATCAATTTTTTATGAGAGCAGCATTGTCAGTCAGAATAATGAACTTCCTCACACACTGAAATTAATTGAGCATTGTGAGAGCTATGAAACTAGCTTTCCAATTGAGAATACCTTTGTTGTACATCTGTCAAGGAACGGGACATGTACATCACAGATCCATAGCATTTACCCTTTCTCTGTGCAAGAACAGCGCCCACCACAACTGGAGAACAATCACAGACCAAAACAATAGTCTTAGTAGGATCAAGGTAGCCAATACAAGCTTAGAACACAGTACCTTCTTACTCACATTGTTTAGTTCACTCCCACTTAAAACCTGCATGTAGCAACGAATACAAAGCTGTCAAGGAAGTGGGACTAGTTCTGATATAAAAGTTTACAATTCCCATGACTGATCTGTGTTCTGACCAATTGGACAGTACAGGGCATTCCATAAATGCACTTACACTCTGGACAAATAGCTTAAGCATAGCCTCATTGATTCTCACATGATATTTATCCGATCTCCATAAAGTCATATGAAAATTGTTATGGCACTCATCAATATGTCCTCTTCCAACAACTAAACCATCATCATAGGGCTTCGGAAAATCAGACATAATCTGATGAATCAAAGATTTAAAACTAGCAATTGCACTTGAATAACCATAAATCAATTTGGTAGGTTTTAATAAACCTATGCAAGTGTTCAGCTTGAGAATTTCTGGAGACTTTTCATAAAGTTTCTACTGCATTTAAGCATTGGTAAATTTATTTCATACTACATCCTTTCAGACATTAAAAATATCCTCGTATAGGCAACGGGTAACGATCCACAACAATGTTAGGATTGACAGTTCTCTTGTAATCTTGCACTACTCTCACCTCTGAATAGTTAGACTTAGGAACAGACAATATAGCTGAAGCCCACAGGGACCTCTCAACATTGGCATATCTACCTTCTTGCATCTTCCTTCTTAGTCCTTCATTAACAGCGTCTCTCAAACTATGAGGCATCACAAGCGCTGTGAAACACTGGTCTAGCAACAACCTTGAGTATTACCGAAGCTGTAATCCTCGCAATGCTACTCCTCGGATATCGAATTCATGAGAGTATTTAAGTCTCAGCTCTTTCATATCTTCTTCTATGTGTCTCCTAACCTTTACTCCAATAGTCATCTATTTTTCCAATTGCCACATATTTCTACACTTCCTTCTCAGTATTAACACAAAACGAAACATCACCTCCAACTTAACCACCCATAAAAATGAGCTTGAAATTTTCGAGTACGAGCGTTGGAGGATATTAGACTCAAAGAATAAAATAATAAAACAAAAACTAATTAATTGGAGGCAAAATCAGATATTATTTCAAATGCCTAAGTAGAAAATGGTAATGATGTGAAGCAAACAAATGATCGGAATAGAACCTATAATGAACCATATGTTAAACAACCATAGGAGATAATTATATTAAATGCGGGTAAGCAACATTTCACCAAGATGGACAAGTCGCGATTCACTTTAACAAGAACCATAAAAATCTAAATTATCTAAATCAAACAATTTGATATTAAACCACACCATATGCTCACCATTCCAAACAAGTGTAAATAGATCCTAATGTACATAGTACATAAATCCAGTCTTATCTTAAGTTCAGGGCAAGATTATCCATTTTTCTTAAAACATTAAGTTTATACAAAATAAACTGCAACTCAAGTTCAAAAGGATCCTTCGAAAGAGATCTCAATATAAATGTGCATACAGTTCCGGGCAATAGAAATAACTCCAGAAAATATGAGGAACACAAAAAAAATGGCTGCATGAAGTGAGCAAAGGCAATCTCTCTAATGTGGCGGACTTAAATCTGCCAACTTAGGCCATATATAACACAACGATGACCCAGCGAAATATTACACATAAGCCTTTTGATTTCTCCATGAGAAAGCAACAATGATGAAATTTAAATTAATGGAAGGCCTTTTTATTGCTGGCGCATTTTTATTTCGTATTCATCCCCAACAATATTTAAGCAAAAAGTAACTAATCCCGAGGTACAAAATTGCAATTACCAATTAAAAAGCCCCACCAAAAACTTATTTTGATAATGAAATGTAGCGCAACTCTGTTGTAGTCCTCAAGGCTCTCAACAATAAATTGGTGTTTATCACCCTGATCTGGCCATTACAAACAGTTTGCAGGTATTTGTAGTGGTGCTGATATTCTGACTTGTCAGCAACCACTACAGGCGGGATGTTATACGAAACATCAGCTCCTACCTAACAACCCATAAAAATGAGCATTTTTTAGTACCAGCACGCAACAAAAGCTGACAACTTAACTTCGAATAATGAGCAGATACCTTGATACTAGCTGATTACTCTCATGATGACGTTAGTATACAATTTGAAAATAGTGACACTTAATCAGCTTATCAAGTTAATCTCACCGGTGCAATGTATCACGAGTCAGGTTATACAAAGCAACGCAAGTTCCTTAAAGAAAAAGATAATAAAATAGAATGGCCGAACAACACTCATTACGCTCATGGGCGTGATCTTACCTGTGGTCTGGTCCCGTTTGGTGTATTGATACACGTCCCTGGGCTGGTAATGTTCAAAAGTGTTAAAAAAAATTATTATCACTACTTTTAAACAGGACTCTTTGAAATACTTTTTAAATCTATTGTATTGCTCAAGGGTCTCAACAATAAATTTCAGGGCGTCCCTGGTGTTTATCGCCCTGAT
The DNA here is from genome assembly GCA_946902985.2 of Meconema thalassinum. Lineage (NCBI taxonomy): Eukaryota > Metazoa > Arthropoda > Insecta > Orthoptera > Tettigoniidae > Meconema > Meconema thalassinum. The sequence continues at coordinate 156,106,984 of OX336388.2, read as the reverse complement.
CTGGCCATCACAAAACGATCGCAAGTGATTTTAGTGGTGCTGATATTCTGACTTGTCAGCAATCACTACAGGCGGAATGTTAGACACCTTCATTGCCTGTTGGACGTCCATAGGCTCTTACCGCTGCTTGAAGGGACTAGCACTCCTGGCACGAGAAGAAACGTTGCCAGGGTCATCAGTGTTCCCAGGCCTTGCTGCTGGGCTTTGGGGTCTGTGGGGAGGGGGAAGGGGTTGGAATGAAGTCCTGAGGCGTTGTGTTCCCAGCAGTGGGAAGATTACTTAGGATTTCATAATGGTGTTTGACACAGAGTGTTTGGCTTTCTACACTTTGTATGGCAGTCGCCGGATAACATAGTGGGGCTTGTTTCGCTTACGCTTCCTCGCTGGTTTCCATTGGGAAGGGTCCTCGGCTTGCTGGATCTGCTGGAAGGCCGCGGCCAAGAAATAAGATCAACTCTTCCACCGCATAGAATATTAAACTCTCACAACACAAATTTCTTAAGTTAGAAACCCCGACACCTCCATTCTCCTGAGCTTGATATAATTAAACGGGATCAAAATATCACGGAGACGGAACAACCAACAAACAGAATAAGTGAATAAGCAAACAATTATGGCAACCTTAAATTAAACCTTTAATTTAAAATAGTTTAATTCGCTATAAAGAATACTGAGCAGAAATTGAAATATTAGATCTTGAGTGTACATGTTCTATAAATGTTATTCTCTTTTTTTTTTAAATTGATTAATTCCTCATCTGTTCATTATATTTAAAGTGGCGTTTGTTGTTGTTGTTTGAGTCTTCAGTCTTTTGACTGGTTTGATGCAGTTCTCCATGCCTCCCTGTTTTGAGCTAATCGTTTCATCTCTACATAGCTACCACACCCTACATCCGAAGCAATCTGTTTAACATATTATAACCTTGGTCTACCCCTACAGTTCTTGTCCTCAACCATTCCTTCCATAGCTAAGCTTGCTATTCCTGGGTGTCTTAGTATGTGTCCTACTAACCTAGCTCTTCTCTTCATTAGCTGTCGCCAGAAACATCTCTCCTCTCCCACTCTTCTTAATACCTCTTCTTTGTCACCCTATCTACCCATCTGATCTTCATCATTCTCCTGTAACACCACATTTCAAATGCTTCAATTCTCCTCTTTTCTGCTGCACCAATAGTCCAAGCTTCACTTCCATAGAGCGCTACGCTCCAGACAAAGGCTTTCAAAAATGACTTCCTAATACCTAAATCTATATTCGATGTCAACAGATTCCTTTTTTGTAGAAATGCTTTCCTTGCCTGAGACAACCTACTTTTTATATCCTCTTTGCTTCGTCCATCACTGGTTGTTTTGCTTCCTAAATAACAGAAGTCTCCTACTTCCTTCAGCTTTTCACCTGCCAATTTGATGTCCATAGAGGTTTCTGATTTATTTCGGCTGCATTCCAGTATTTTTGTTTTACATTTATTAATTTTCATCATGTATTCATTCCGTAAGACGGAGTCCATACCATTCAAAAACTCATTCAAATCCTCAGGCGTGTTGGCCTAGATGACGATGTCATCAGCAAATCTCAGAGTTGTAATTATTTCTCCTTGAATCTTCGCTCCCGCTTTAAATTTTTCTGCGATTTCCTTCATTGCTTGTTCAATGTAAAGATTGAAAAGTATGGGTGATAAGTTGCAGCCTTGCCTTACACCTTTCTGAATACCTGCTTCTCTCTCATGTCCTTCAGCTCGAATGACTGCTGTCTGGTTTCTGTATAGATTGTAGATCACCCTCCTATCCCTGTACTTTATTCCAATAGATTTCAAAATGTCAAACAATTTAGTCCAATCATCATCATCATCATCATCATCTTGTACAGTTTCCAGCCCCAGGCTGGGTCTGTTTTGAACATAAGCCTCGCCACTTAGTCCTTTCTTCCCACCACCTCTCCGCTGTCACTCTGGTCCAGTCCTCGCCTCTCTTCTTGACACATTCCTCCACTCCTTTCAGCCATGTATCTCTTGGTCTTCCCCTTGGTCGTTTCTTTTGCATCTGCATCTCATGTATCCTCTTGGGAATCTTCTTCTCATCCATTCTCTTTAAGTGTCCATACCACCTCAGTCTTGATGTCTCAATCCTACCTTGCAAGGGCTCCTCTTTCACCATTGCCCTGACCTTTCCATTCCTCACCCTGTCTCTTCTTGTTACTCCGATCCTACTTCGCAATAAGTTCATTTCACCTGCCTGTATTCTGCTTATGTCTCTTTTCTTCATTGTCCACGTTTCTGAAGCATAGGTCAGTATCGGGATATAGTAGCTTCTGTAGAACACTTCCTTGCTTTTTTGTGGGACATCTTTATTCCTCACTAAGCTCCTAATGCTTCTCAGAAATGCTTCTGCCTGTCTGCCACGTTCCGTAATCTCTTTGTCATTTCTCCCATTTTCCTCCACTATACTTCCCAAATACTTGAGACTTTCCACCTTCTTCAGCTGTCCACCTCCAAGTGTTATCCCACTCATTGGTCTGTACTTTTTCCTGGTTGTTAACAGGATCTCACATTTACTGATGTTGAACTTCCATCCGTACTCTCCCACTGTTTCTTCCCAAGCCTTCAGTTGCTCCTGAATTTCCTCCTCCTTGTTTCCCCAGACCATGAGATCATCTGCAAACGCCATTGATTTCATCTTATCTTCTCCTATCTTTCCTGCTATCCGTGTCATTACCTCGTCCATAACCACAATAAAGAGAAGGGGTGACAGCGCACTATCCTGTTTCAGACCACTCATTTGTCTGAACCAGTCTGTTATTTCCCCTCCAACATTCACACAACTCACACTTCCACAATACATCTCCGTCACTCTGCCTACAGTCCCTTTTTCCACTCCCATGTTTTCCATTGCCTCCCAAACCTTCTCCCTACACACACTATCATAGGCCTTTTCGATGTCCAGGAAGGCCATCAACAGATCCTCTCCAAATTCGTAGTGGTGTTCCTGGAGCTGTCTCACTGAAAATATGAGATCCACTGTTGATCTCCCAGGTCTGAATCCCTACTGCTCCTCTCTCAATTTTCTCTCCACTTTGGCTCGTAATCTACTTTCTAATATCTTTTCATATATCTTGGCACACTGAGGTATGAGTGTGACTCCCCTGTAATTTCTGCACTCCTTTCTGCTTCCTTTCTCAAATATTGGTACAATTAATCCTTTCTTCCAATCTTCTGGGGTCTTTTTCTCCTTCCATATCACCCTCATCACACGGTACAGCCACTGTTTCCCAACCTCCCCTGCTGCCTTCACCATTTCAACACTCACTTCATCCACACCCGGTGCCCTTCCTCCTTTCATCTTGTCCATAGCCATCTCCAGTTCTCTCCAATTCAGGTCCTTTTCCATTCCTGTGTTGTCTTCTCCATCTTCCAATACATTGTCTTACTCCCTACGACCATTTGGATTCAGCAAATCCTCCAAGTACTCTTTCCACACTGCCTTGAGTGTTTCTTTGTTGTGTACCTCATTTCCGTTTTTGTCCATCATTACCACATCCTCTCGCAGACCTCTTCTCTTACTTTTGACCATCCCATAAAGTACTTTCTTATTTCCTCTGCTGTCTTCCTCCATCATCTCTGTCCACTTTACCATCCACTTCTTCCTCTCGGCTGCGACAATCTTGTGTGCTTCTTTCTTCTTTATCTTATAATCTTCCCTTGCCAGATCAGTTCTTTCCTGGAACCACACTCTGAAAGCCTTGTTCTTCCTTCCCACAGCTTCTTTTACTCTCTCATTCCACCATGGTGTCTCTTTACAGCGCTTTCTGTTGCTTGTTCTTCCACATACTGCCACTGCAGCTTCCACCATTGTGTTCTTGAATTGCTTCCATTCCTCTTCCCCTGTTTTAGGATTGTATGTTGGCATCCTTTCCCTTATTATGTTCTGGAATTCTTCCTTGACTTCCTTTTCCTTGAGTTTCCATACTTTGATTCTCCTTTCCTGGTACTCTGTCCTCTTGCTATCCTTAACAACCCCCAGGTTCATTACATGTATTCTGTGGTCCCTATCTAAGGCCTCTGATGGTATTACCTTTATATCTCTGACACTTCTCTTCATTTCCCAGTCGTACAGCATGTAATCTACCAAAGATTTCTTTGTTAAATCATTGCTGTACCACGTTACCTTGTGGGTTTATTTCTTCCGGAACCAGGAGTTGCCTACCACTAAATCGTTTCTCTTGCAAAAATCCAGCAACTTTCTCCCTTCTTCATTCCTGCTACCCCATCGTTCTACTCCCAATACATTTTCATATCCTTGCCTTTCACTTCCTACATGTGCATTCAAATCTCCCATGACAATGATGCTCTGACCATTCAACTGCTGTTGTAGCTCCTCCTCAAAGTCTTCCTTCTCTTGAGCTGTACATCCAACTTGAGGGGCATATACCTGGGCTATCTCCAGGCTTCTTCCCTTTACAGTTAATCTGATCTTCATGATCCTGTCACTTATTCCCTTTACCTCTTCCTTCATTCCATCTCTCACAACTACTCCTACTCCGCTGCTCCTTCCTTCACTGTTCCCACTCCAGTACAACCGGTACCCTTTCCTCAATTCTCTGCGACCTTCTCCTTTCCATCTTGTTTCTGCCAAGCCCAGTATATCCAGTTTTCTTCTCTCCATGACATCTACAATCTCCTCCACCTGTCCAGTCAGTGTCTGTATGTTTAATGTCCCAACTCGTAGTCCATTAGCATATCCGGGTCGTCGTCGTTTGCATCCGTCCTTTCCGAGACCTGTTCCTGTTTTGAAAGCAAATATGATATCCACTACTGGCTTGCTAGGCCTATCGTAGCTTCACCAGAGCCCCCGTCAGCCGTCACTTTTCAGGGTTCCCATAGAGCCTTCACAGAACCGCAGCGGTCCTGGGGCACACAAAGTCCCCACTGTACTTCACCCCTACAGGCAATCCCCTACTTCATGCCGTTGCCCGTCTCCCACCACGTAGAGGAGGGGTTGGACTTGTCCAATCAACGTTATCAAAAGCCTTTTCTAAGTCTACAACTGCCATGAACGTTCTCTTATCTTTCCTTATTCTACCTTCCAAAATCAGCCTAAGACATAGTACAGCTTCCCTTGTTCCTACATTTCTCCTGAAACCAAACTGGTATTCACGCAACTCCGTTTCTATCAGGCTTTCCATCCTCCTGTAAATTATTCTTGACAGGATTTTTGAAGCATGAGTAATCAAACTGATTGTACGGTAATCTTCACATCTGTCAGCTCACACTTTCTTTGGTATAGGGATAATAACATTCTTCTTGAAATCAGGGGGTACCTCACCTGTCTCATAAATCCTACACACCAAGTGAAATAACCTGATCAGACCTTCATCCCCTATGCAGCGTAGCAATTCAATCGGTATATCATCTATGCCTGGTGCTTTGTTCCTGCTTAAGTCCTCCAATCCTCTGTCAAATTCTGATCTCAATATTAATTCTCCTTTTTCATCCTCATTAATTTCCTCCTCCCTTTCCATTACATGATTCTCAATCTCCTTTTCCTTATATAAACACTCTATGTAAGATTTCCATCTCTCAACCTTTTCTTCCCTATCTATTAGAGGCTTTCCATTTGTGTCCTTAATATTACAGCACTTAGTCTTCTTTTCCCCAAAAGTATTCTTAATCCTTCGGTAAGCTGTGTCTACTTTTCCTAATTTCAGACAATTTTCTATACCTGCACATTTCTCTTTCAACCATTCTTCTTTCGTTTCCTTGCATTTCTTGTTAACCTCATTTCTCAGACGTCTGTATTCTGCTTTCCCCTTTTCATCTCTTACATTCTTGTGTTTCCGCCTTTCATCCATCAACTCTAGTATATCCTGAGTGAACCACGGGTTTTTACCTATTCTTTCTTTCATACTAATGTTTTCGTCTCCGGATTTTGTTATTTAATTCTTCAAAATGCCCATTCGTCTGCAATTGAAGTTGGTTTAGGGTTTTTCATTAGTCCTTCCTTTATACTCTGCTTGAATCTTTCGTTTACATCCTTCACTTTCAGTCAGTCGATTGCCCACCTTTTTGGCTTTTGACTTTTCTTCAGTTTCTTCAACTTTAATCTGCATTTCATAACAACCAGATTGTGGTCAGAGTTTATGTCAGCACCAGGATATGTTTTGCAATCCAAAATCTGGTTTCGAAACCTCTGCTTGACCACAATGAAGTCGATTGGTAATGCCCTGTATCTCCTGGTCTCATCCATGTGTATGTTCTTCTATTGTGGTTATTGAATAAGGTGTTAGCTATGACCAACTCATGTTCAGTGCGGAATTCCATCAGCCTGCTTCCTCGATCATTCCTTTCACCTAATCCGAAATCTCCTACTATTGTGTTCTTGAATTGCTTCCATTCCTCTTCCCCTGTTTTAGGATTGTATGTTGGCATCCTTTCCCTTATTATCTTCTAGAATTTTTCCTTATCTGCCTTTTCCTACCACAGGATTCCAATCTCCCATTACTATAACATTTTCATCACCCTTGATATACCTCAGAATTTCATCTATTTCTTCGTAGACCTTTTCAACATCTTCATCATCAGCTTGACTGGTAGGCATATAGACTTGTACCACTGTGGTGCACGTAGGTTCAGTGTTAATTTTTGCTACAATAATCAGTTCACTATATTGCTCATAATATTCCACCCGCTGTCCAAGTTTCCTACTCAATATAAGACCAACCCCTGCTTGCCCATTGTTTGATTTAGTGCTAATGACCCTATAGTCACCTGACCAAAAGTCCTGTTCTTCCTGCCAGCGCATTTCACTAATCCCAACCAAATCCAACCTCAACCTATCCATTTCCCTTTCTAAGTTTTCTAACCTTCCATCTCCTAGCAGACTTCTACCATTCCACGCTCCGTTCCGTAGAATATCAGATTTCTTGTCCCTTCTGTGATGCTAACCCCCTCTCGAGTAGTCCCCGGAGATCCGAACGGGGGACTAGTTTACCTCCGGATTGAAATTTTACAAGGGAGGAGGCCATCATCACATGTAATTATGCATAGAGAGGTGCATATCCTCGGGAATAGCATTACGGCTGTAGTTTCCCGTTGCTTTCAGCCGTGCAGCAGAACGCAGTGTAGCCATTAGTTGGCTTATATTATCAATATCTTAACTGTCTATAAGACAAGTAAAGAACTGATTTAGTCTGAAAGGCTGCTACTCCCTTTCAGAATAAGTAAAGAGCAATTCTACTAACAAAAATAATAATCTTCTACTAACAATTAAATACCAAAATTCTACTACCGAAAAATTACTTAACTTCCACCAACAAGTACTACCACTATATCAGTCCGTCACCAGGCACACTCACATGTACCCTCACACATCACAGTCTAATGAAACAATGAACTATATATAATAAACATGCAACTGCCACCAGACACACTCACTCACCACAGTCTAATAGATGATGATGATAATAATTTGTGTACAGAAGATGATAAGCAGACCTGACTACATGGTCATTGGTCCAGATGATGATGATAAACAGACCTGACTGCATGGTCATTGGTCCAGATGATGATGATAAACAGACCTGACTACTTGGTCATTGGCCCAGATGATGATAAATATACCTGACTACTTGGTCATTGCCCAGATGATGATAAACAGACCTGACTACATGGTCATTGGCCCAGATGATTGGCGTTTAACACCTGATATTTCCACGCACCGATAATTATTAAGCAGATATCTATTTTCGTTAAGCCATTTAAACTGACTACAATCCTCATTTTCTTTGTATCTTGGAAACCGAAACATTCCACTTTGCCCTATCTCCTGATTGTATTATTTTCTCATCGAAGGGCTATCTTCCCACAGTGTTTTTTTTCCAACTTTCGCAATTTAATATTTGAGTACATTTATTTAATTACATACATGTTATATTGTTTGCACTTTCTTCACATAGGCGTCTTCAAATTTGTACTTCATTATAACCATTCTGAATAATTCCATATTAACCTCAAAACTTTTGTCTACATCATATCCACGTGAGTTTTCCAAGGTTTATATATTTTACCATCTCCTTTTTGACTTTCTAGAACTTGTTTCTTATTTCCATCTTAATATTTTTTCTTCTTCAAGCCGGTTTCATATCAAGATTTATTTCTTTCGAATTAACATATTTTTGTAACATCTGATTTTTTAAATTCTTATGTACGTGTTTTTTTAGTTTTTTAGCTTTTAGACGGTTAATTTATTAGAAATATATTTGAGAACAACCGTTTTTCATGTGAAAATTTTTCATTTACTGTCAGTCTTGACTCTATACTCACACTAGCAGAAGTATCCATTCTTCGAACGGTCTTCGGTATTAATAACCAGTCGTATTCAATTGAGCTACTGTTGCAATGGTTAGGGGCTTGGAACCTGTTTGCCGACAAAGAAAAAGTGATTAGTTGAAATATTCTCTGAAGCTAAATTTACCGAAAACCTCGTAGAAGAAACGCAATACATGTCACATAAAATCGGACCCTCACTGTTGTGTCAAGTCCGCATCCAGGGGAAGACCCCTTTAATAATTTATAAAGGCTTGTGGTGCATGAAAATTCAGTTTTTTTAGCTAATTCCTAAAAGCAAAAAAATAAACAATAAAATAAAAAACAATTTCAATTCAGGAATTTTTGAAAATAATGTTGCTGTTTGAAGATATAATAGACCTTCTGTACGACATATCGCACGTTTAAGTCTTTTGAAAAAATCTAGGGTACCCCTTGACCACCTTAAGGGCATTGATAAATTTTACAGTTCTTGTTGTTGGTTCCGTGATGACCTTCTAGCCATTTGCAAACTTTCACAGAAATTTAATAATTGGAGTGGCATTACTTCTTGCAGAAATTGACGGAAAGTTGGATGTAACTTTTTGAGACACTGTTGTCATGGTTACTGGCTTCCATTCCTACATTAGTTTATTAAATGAAATTAGTTTTCTGGGAATATCTCAGAAACTCTTGGTTTTAGAGCCTCAAAATGTAGTTTTCGGGGACCCTTTACGGCTGTTTAGGGGCCCCGAGTTTTGTTTCTGACACCAAGGGGTTGAAAATAAGCTTTGTCTCGTCGTTGTAGGCCGTAGTATAATAATAATAATTATAATAATAATATAACAATATAGGGATAGGGATATAACAGATCTTACACCAGCACGTGTAAATCGCGTGAAAAAATTCTAGAGTACCCCTTGACCCCCTTAAGCGCATTATATGTATTGATGAATTTTACATCTTAATTTGGTTCCGTTATAACCTTATAGCCGTTTGCAAACTATGTCTGTAATGTAATAAATGGAATTGTATTGCATGTTACAGCAATAGATGGACCTGTGAGATTCTATTGCCATGGTTACCGGCTTGCATTATTTCATTATTGTATTAAATGAAATTAATTATCTGCGAATATCTCAAAAACTGTTGGTTTTAAGGCTTTAAAATGTGGTTTTTGGGGTCCCTCTAGGGCCCCTGAGCTTCGTTTCTCACATTGAGGGGCTGAAAATGAGCTTTGTCTCGCCCTTCTACGCCTATTTCACCAAGTATTTTAGGGGGGTATGGCCCCTTTTGTGAGAGGTACAGAGAAGAGTTACATCAATGATTAGTGTCGTGCCTCTGAAGGATATCTGTACCAAATTTTACGTTGATCCACCTAGCCGTTCTGGAGTTATAAGGGAACAAAATTGTCCACAGACAGACAAAAAATAATTCGCGCGCATCCGTCACAAAACGTGTTAGTAACGCAAATTTCCGTAGAAATTCAGAAAAAACAGACAAACTTTCATTTTTATATATAGAGAAACCGGTACAATAAATAGTACAAATTATTATTGACTTAAGGTCTTCAATCTTCAGGAAATTTATTATACTTCGTCAATAAGGAACAGGGCTAAAATGTCACATTACAATTAGCAGTGATGCATGATAACGTAAGTGTTATCCAAATCATATAGCCTGAATATCCGATACACCAACATTAAGGAAACATGCCACAATGGCCTTTCTCTAACTGACAATATGTGGATGTCACCTATCCTTAGATACTTGGGTTTCAGTTGCACCGTTTCCATTAATCATTATATCGTCTTAAAATCCTGCTGTTAGAACTTCACATGTTTGTGCCCCTATATTGAGCATTAGAACATTCAACAGGAAAGAGTTAGAGAATAGAAAGTTGAACACTCGCACTGGAAATATGAATTTCAATATCCTCCGGATTGATTCGATTAAGGACCAGAATATCAACATATGTAGATGTAATTGACTTTCCCCGTGTGCAATGGCATCTATCGTGCTTCAGAATCATTTAAAGTAAAAACACCGTAAGTTCCTGGTACTTGTAAGATCAACTTTCCTTACATCCGTAATACTGAATGTTTCCCAATTTAACACCTGACTACTTAGATTTCTGTGTATCGAAAGTATGGTTCCACATTCCTTTATCACACAATATTAAAAATTAAAAATTACTATTACTTATTTCAGGCCATGTACAGATACGTCGGATTCAGTTGCAAAGAAAATGTACACATTCGAATATACTGAAAGTCTATATACAACTGCATCTAGAAGAAATTTTGACGCGGCGCAACCTGTCGATGAATCTGAAACTTTTCTTACTAATACTGGCCGTTATACGTACAAATGCGATAAATGCCAAAAGGAATTACGTAAATTAACCCTTTTGAGGGACCACTTGAAAATTCATAGTAGCAACGTGATTTATTCTTGTACAATGTGCGAATCAAAGTTTATTAAACAGCAAAGATTGAAAAGACATATGTTAAGTCATACCGCTCGAAAGCCTTATGTATGTAGGACGTGCGATGCAAAGTTTAATCGGAAGGATCATTTGAAGAGGCATATGTTATGTCATACCGGTGAAAAGCCATATTCATGTACCATGTGCGATGCAAAATTTAAGCGGAAAGAATATTTAAAGAAGCATATGTTACGTCATACCAGTGAAAGGCCATACACATGTAGCACGAGCGATGCTAAATGTACTAAGGAAAGTTTGAAAACCCACGTGTTACTTCACACCACTCGAGAACCTTATTCATGTAGCACGTGCGAAGCAAAATTTACCCTCAAGAAATATTTGAAACGCCATATGTTATGTCACACCGGTTATAAGCCATATACATGTGGCATATGCGATGCAAAATTTTCTCGCAAAGAAATTTTAAAAAGCCATATCTTACGACATACCGGTGAAAAGCCACACACATGTAGCACGTGCGATGCGAAATTTACTGAGAAGAGATTTTTGAAAATCCATATGTTACGTCATACCGGTGAAATGCCATATTCATGTAGCACGTGCGATACGAAATTTGATCGGGAGATAACTTGGAGGAGGCATATGTTACGTCATACTGGTGAAAAGCCATATTCATGTAGCATTTGCGATGCAAACTTTTCTCGGAAGGGGTGTTTAAAAAGACATATGTTGTGTCATACCAGAAAAAAGCGATATTCATGAAGCACCTGCGATGGAAAGTTTACTATGATTGGACATATGGGTACACGTATGTTATGTATGTTAGTGGTACCATGTGCGATGTTTATTAACCGGAGTAGTTTCGAAAGACATCTCTTACTTCACAAGCGAGAAAGAACTATCTCATTAAGTACATGAGAAGCTAAATTTACACTGAAGGGAAATTTGAAGAGACTTACGATTCGGTTTTGGAAGAAGCATTTTTAACCCTTGTGTTGAACAGCAAAAATTAAACAGGATTGACACTTACATTCCATTAAAATTATCATTTTGTTGTGTAATAGGCAAAACCCATATTTTTGTCAAACATTTCTTTGGTCATTCAATAGTCGAGATACTTGCAAGGTTCTTAAGCAATAGGAACCAACAGCCTGAATCATTAACTTAGGTGGAGATAATGTACCGAATTACGCTGTTGTAGACGAAATAGACGTAAAAATAATTCTCTTTACATAAGGTGAGCTCTCTGTGATTTTGGCTAAAACTTTGTATTTACCTCAGGCAAGGTGTATAATGACCATTGATGCCTTGAGTTTTATTTTTATCGGTCAGTTTCTTATTAATTGGCGACGCAATAAACAAAGGTAATGTTATAAAAATCAGTAGGAGGCACTTACAAAATAATATTTTGTTACAAATTACTTATGTAGCCAAATGGGGAAAAGGGGATAACCGGGTGCCTCTATCGTAGTTAGTAAAGCTATAGCGCAATCTGTATATATAGCATAACATGGTTATGTCAGGTGTGAGAACAGCGTGGTAATTACTCGCTTGCTTATTTCAAAATCGAGAGGTGACATGTCCTAGCTTATATGTCACAACAAATGTCCTGAACTGTCGAACTGGTTTGATGGGAGGAGCTCATGGCTCTCGCTGTCTAGCAGCATATTACACAAGCGAATGTTAAATGGATGTGATTACAAGTACATATGTCCCACATTACGTATTTTGTACTGCCCACTGGCGTTGGTCAGCGGTATGGGATTGGCCTTGCGACTGAACGCGCGATTGGTTGCTGGTTCATATCTGGTCACAGGCATGGATGTGTATGTGTTGTAAGCGTTTATAATTTCTATGGTACAATATATATAGTTCCTCATCATATATATCACACACGCTACAGGGAAAAATACAACAAGTTTTTCTTTGTTTTACTTTGCGTGCTAGTTTATGTTTGATATTTCTTATCTGCATATAATTTATAGTTTTTCACCCAACGTGAAATTCCTTCAAGTACCTAATTTTAAGTAAAGAAATATACTGATTGCAAATTCCTAATTTGCGTGGGTGTTAGGTAAACAAGGTGTGACAGTCAAGTCATAACTAACCTAAACCCTGCCACCTATGTTCCGAACGTTATTTTTAGTTTCCCTTGCAACGTAATTCCACCTACGACGGCTACGAAAAGCAATAAATTATTCTCACGAGCCTCACGCACAACCTATTACTCTTTCTCATCTCAGTCATCCTGGAAGTAATCTTTCGTGAATTACCTTCTACTCCAGGCAAATACCGCGATGGTTCCTAACTGAAGGCCATGGCTGCCTTCTTCCCTAAGCTCAGCTGCTTTACAAATAAACACACAATTGCCGAAACCAAAATAACAGAAGTTGTCAGACTAATACTACGCACCCAAATACACGGAGCTACATGAATACAGTTTCGCAAAGCCCATAAATTAATTAACAACGTCGTCTATTTTTCTTTGCTCAAGTGAAGAATGGAGAGACTATTATGGTGAAGTTGGCATTCAAAATTTTGATTTCGTATAATTTACTTAACTTAACACTTTCGTGCGTGCTTATATTAGAATTTGTGTGCGTATGGAAATGGAGGGGACAAAAAGGTTCAGTGATGTGGCTGCTATTCTTTGTCGTAGACGGCTGAGGTGGAGTACATGTTCCCCAGAGAAGAACTACAAACATTTTTATCAAGGCGGCACTCGCTGAGAGTCTTGTTAACATATCTGCAAATAATCAAACTCTCCCGTCAACGAGGGATGCAGCATATATTAAAATATATTTTAATTTATTTATGAAAAAAAAAAAAAGGAAAAGGAAGATTGTAGTTTTACGGACCGTGAATCTTGTGATTATAAGCCACGGGAATTTATTTATGGGTGGTGATTGAAGCTTGTGGTGTATTTCACTTTTCTAATGGTGGCGGGTTACAAAAATATTCCTTTGTAACTGAAGAACAACTTTGTCTGAAAAAAAAAATCCGGAACATATGTAAATGCTCAATGGCGGGTAACTACTTTGTGAGTGAGGTAGTACTTTAAAGTGGCCGTTGATCTCGCGGTCTTAATTGACGGGACCTCCTATTTACGTGGAATCCGAACCACGAAATGGCATTTCTGTTTAAAAATCTCACATATATTGACCCAGAATCGAACCAGGTCTACCTTGGAAACAGGCAAATAGCTTGAAAGCTCTTCCGCCACGCCCCCCAGGAATCTACTTTGAGATCATATTGGAAGTATTTTATTGACTGACGTTTTTATGTGAATATACATGGTGACAGGGATTTCTACACATCTTTGTGGTATGTATATCCTGATAATATGGATTTATATGAGTGTTCATACACTGCTGAATGGAATGCGACAATAATAATTGGCATGTTTTCATTACGCTAAAAGCCAACTATTACAAAAGTGACATTTTAAAGGAAATGTCAAGCGAGTCCGGAATGGGTAGCTATGTTGAACCAGACTAACAAGGTGTCCACCGAGTTGCTTGGGAGTTTTCCGCTTTCTTTTTCTCATAACTGTCTTCCTTTCCTATTTCACCATCTTCTAAATTGCAGTACTTCCACTGCCTCGGGTAGTTTCTTTGGAAGGAATGTGTGTGTGCGTGACAGGAGGTTGAACCCTCCCCTAATCACAAGCCGATTGGTCGTGGCGAAGTGATGCATGGCTACTGGGTGAGTAGACTCAAGCGACCCACACCCAGATAGCTGGTGACCTCTGGAGAACCCTAGTCTTACCCCTGGCAAGCAGGGCCCTTCCGTAAGTTGGTTTATAGTTCCCTAGCTACTCGACGGACCAATCATGGCTTCTTTTATAAATTCCACTCAGGGTGGGTCACTTACAAAGTCGTCTTTTAAAGTTTAAGACAAGGAAATATATGCCTTTTACATCGACGTTTGATGGAACGGATTCGCCGTCTATCCCTCGGTACGTTATGGTAACAAGGACCGAAGGCCAAAATTTCAAGAACGTTGATCCTTTTGACATGCATGATGCATTTAAGGGGAAATGGGGAAATGTAGACACAGTGAAAAAGCTGCGAAACGATGCGCTCTTGATTGAAACACAAGGAAAGAGAGAGACGACCATCTTGGGACGACAAGTTTCGGTGAAATTCCAGTCGAAGTAGTGAAGCACCAGTCTCTAAATCTGAAGAAACTTTCGGTATTTCATAAGGATCTACTGACGAGCGCATTCTGGAAACGACTGGAAAACATGCCGTTGTCGAGGTGAGACGGTTCAAACGTAAGAACAATGGTGTACTTGATGACACCGGGTCATTCATCTTATCGTTTGAGTCAGATAGCCTGCCCAAGAGAATCAAAGTGTCAATGTACACTCTCGAAGCGCGACCGTATATTCCATCTCCATTGCGGTATTTTCAGTGTCAGCAGTTTGGGCATACCTTATCACATTACTCGGGAAAGCTTATCTGTCTTTCATGTGGCAAGGCCACTCATGAGGGAGCGGAATGTACACCCCCCCCCCCCCCCGTATGTCCAAATTGCAGGCGAGATCACTCACCTTGATGAAAGGAATGTCCTGCCTTCCTGGAGGAGAAGAAAATTTAAGAAATTAAGACCTTGGACGAGCTCTCCTGCACTGAAGCACACAGAAAATATCGCTCCATGGCCTCTGCTATTTTCTGAGTGTCATATGCAAGAAAAGTATGAAAAGAATCCTGTAATCAGGCGTTAAATGTGACCATGGAAACAATCAACAAAGGAGTTATCCCAATCAAGGGGGCTAAAAATTGACCTATTATCAACCCTGTTATCCAGAAGTAGGTAACGGGACCTTTTTCTGCCATCAAACCGAAGGCGCCGGTGCCTCCTTCTAAACTGGCGCCATCGGATAGGTAATTTCTCCGAAAAGGCCGGTGAAGATATCATCTGTGACGGTGGGGAAGAAAGAGACGGTTCATCACCATGTCTCTTGCCCCTCTGCCGAGAAGGCAGCTCCAGCATCGGCTGGCCATTCTGCACTCACGACCACCAGTGTGTCAGTGCCAGCAAGCGCTTCCATTTTTAGCAAGGACACATCACCTGGTGAGAAGGGAGCACGTATTACCCCGAACAGACGTCAAATCCGTTCAAAAATTAAGTCAAATTGGGATGTGTCGGTACCTGACTCCCAGTCTTCGGACCGGGAGAAGGTTCCACGTCACCGCTCTCGCTCTTCCCTAATAGTGTGAGTGGTCAAATCAGACGAGAACCGCGTGCCAACCAAGAAAGCTCCCCCTCCATTTTCTTCTTCTTCCGACGGAGATGTGTAGGTTGAGGTGTCCTCTCTCCCCCCGTCATCTCCACCTAGAGATGGAGACGGGTGGCAAACGGTGAAGCATAAGTAGACCACAATCCTCTACTTAATTTCACACTATGGCACTGTTACAATGGAACTGTAGTACCTATTCTCGACATCTTGATGAGTTACGTCAACAAACATCTTCGTTTCTGGCAACCATTGTCTGTCTTCAGGAATCGTGGCTTCATCATGGACATGAGACAACAATGCTTCACTTGAAACTCTTCTCTAAAAACCTAGTGATGGAGCTGTGGCATCGGTGGAGTCTGCACTCTTGTCCACTCTAGCCTCTTTAGTGAAGAAGTATCGCTGAGTAATCAGCTATAAGCAGTTTCAGTTAATACTTCGTTGCCAGTAATGGCTACAGCATGTAACGCGTACATCCGACCGGATTATCAACTGGATTACAACCAGCTGGTGGATCTAATCACTCACCTTCTCCCCCTTTTCTCATTCTGGGAGATGTAAATGCCCACAACACCATCTGAGGCTCCACTACCACTAGTGGTAGAGGGAGAGATCTTAAGAGACTGATCAGACGGTTGGACCTGTGTTTGTTGAACACAGGGGAACCGACCCACATCTCTATTACACACGGCACTTATTCAAGTGTCGACATCACCTTGTGCAGTCGTGTTCTGGATCCCCTGATTCAGTGGGCGTGTACACGACGACCTTTGTGATAGTGACTATTTGCCGATTATCCGTACTCCTCCGAATCGGAAGGCCATCTAGTTACCAAATCGATGGCTCCTCCGCCAGATGAATTGCCCGGAATATACAGCACGTGTGGTTTTTACCGAAGATACATTTGAGAGTGACGATGATAATTCCATTCACATTACGAATGGTATTTTCGTTACGGCAGAGGAAACAATATATTCCTCTTTCGGAAACTCCCACCGGAAGCTTGTCCCTTGGTGGACAGCCGAGATTGCAGCAGCCATTAAGGATCGTCGACGTGCTTTCAGATGCTATCGGAGGCTAAGCACCAGGGCCAATGTCATCACCTTCAAAATGATAGGTGCTAGATCCCGATATCTGATTCGGGAGAGTAAGAAAATGATATGGGAAAAGTATGTGTCTATGACGGATTATTGTAGCAAAAATCAATACAAAACCTACGTGCACCACGGTGGTACAAGTCTATATGCCTACCAGTCAAGCTGGTGATGAAGATGTTGAAAGGATCTACGAAGAAATAGATGAAATTCTGAGGTATATCAAGGGTGATGAAAATGTTATAGTAACGGGAGACCGGAATGCTGTGGTAGGAAAAGGAAGAGAAGGGAAGATAGTAGGAGATTTCGGATTAAGTGAAAGGATTGATCGAGGAAGCAGGTTGATGGAATTCTGTACCGAGCATGAGTTGTTCATAGCCAATACCTTATTCAATAACCACAATAGAAGAATATACACATGGATGAGACCAGGAGATACAGGACGTTACCAAATCGATTTCATTATGGTCAAACAGAGGTTTCGAAACCAGATTTTGGATTGTAAAACATATCCCGTTGCTGACATAAACTCTGACCATAATCTGGTTGTTATGAAATGCAGATTTATGTTTATGAAACTGAAGAAAAATCAAAAGCCAAAAGGGTGGGCAATAGGCAGACTGAAAGAGAAGGATGTAAACGAAAGATTCAAGAAGAGTACAAAGGAAGGACTAATGAAAACCCTAAACAAACATTAATTGCCGACGAATGGGCACGTTTGAAGAATAAAATAACAAATTAGAGAAGAAGAAACATTGGTAGGAAAGAAAGAATAGGTAGAAAACCGTGGATCACCCAGGATATACTAGAATTGATGGAGGAAAAGCGGAAACTCAAAAATTTAAGAGATGAAAAGGGGAAAGCAGAATACCGACGTCTGAGAAATGAGGTTAACAAGAAGTGCAAGGAAGCGTAAGAAGAACGGCTGAAAGGGAAATGTGCAGGTATAGAAAATTGTCTGAAATCAGGAAAATTAGTGTCCATCGACAGTGCATCGGATGGCCCGGCAAAAGACATCGCGATACACGCCGAAAAAAACGGTATTAAAGCATGCATAAAAACCTAATTGGGATCTAGGTGCAATTTGATCACACAAAAAAAATGCCGGAGGAATGAGACCTCGAGTGATCTCGGTGTGGTTAAAGGGAGAGGCGTACCTGGGAAAATCAATTTCCCCCTAGATCCAAATCAATCATAACACTGAAAAGAAAATACAGATTAGTAAAATTCAGAAGTGCAAAATCGTTCATAAATCAAAAACGTTTCATTTATTTTCAGCCCACAAACCAACAAGTAACAACCAAAATAAAATATCCAGTCCTATCCTACCTCAGGGATTCAATCTAACTTATTACTTGCTGTGGACTGCAAAAAAAAAAACTCATATCGAGAGAAAAAGAAAATTAAGTTGAATAGGGTCAATGAATCTCCTCGGTCCTAACCTTGGATATAATGAAATTAGGAGATTTGATAAAGTGACTTCAACTGAAAATACAAATTTAGATAGTGCCCAGTTTGACTATGAGGAACTGTCGTACACCCAGAATGTTCATCATATGGTGCCTCAATGAATTAAATGTGAAATTACGTGACCAGATTACAACATATTCAGGATGGACAAATTAATTTAGGAAAAATTAACTCGCCTGGAAATAAGTCATGTGGATCTCCATTCTAGCTTTAAAAAAATGACCTCAAATTGCACAAACCAAAGTGCCAACCGCAATCAAAAATGATTAAATAACTATATAATTAAAGCGTCTATCAGACCTTCAATCAACTTCATAATATTAACAAATTTACATTTAATTAAATTATCTATTTTACAACTATATTTTCCTAATATTTACAACATTTTCATTTAATCTTATATGTGGTAAATTCAGTTCATCAGTGCATAATATTGTTAATTAGTGAGTTAATTGCAAACACCAATGATCATCTACAATATGTGGAATGATCAATCATTTATGCTTAATTCGCATGTGTTCCAACAATGAACTCTTCGTCTGCAAAAAACTGCACTGTTCACAAGTTTCCAAGCTTCAAATTGTTTACGGATAAATTGTTCATGACATAATTGTCTAATATTAATTATCCACGTGTCCATAAATTAATGATTTACTTATTTACAAACTCTTTCCTTTCCTTTTTACAAATCCTTTCTTTATCCATTTAATTATTGACGATTTAATTGTTTCACAAATTCGTCAATTCAGCCATTTAAATATCCATCAGACCTTTCTATAATTATTACGACGTTGACAAAATTATGTATAGATAAAATAAAAAAATACTCCCAACCATGTGTATCAGGTCTGCTATCATTCATTATCCATTTAAGAAATTACGTGGTCTCATTTGATAACGAAAATTCTTCTAGTAACAAGTCAATTCTGCCATCACGGTCAATGCATAGTGAAATTTATACATCAGCACGACTCTCTACACTGACTAGTTTACATAAAAAAGGAGGTCCACGATTCAACTATTAATGCCTGTAGTCAGTTTATCTTATAAATCCATTTTTTTTGTTTATATTGCAATATTACATTTTTTTACTGGCTACCACTTAGTAATTCTTCACAGAATATGTGAAAATAATTCTTATGAGTCATCTTTTTTATAGTATCGACCACTACTGATATATCTGACTGTATTTTTCTTAGTTATTATCTATCATTAACTTAGATGACCTGTGCACATAAGAAAGCACACCAATAATTTTATTTTGTGTTTGAATAACAAAGTCAAATGAACAGAGCGTGTTAAAAAACAAATTCAAAGTCAAATTCAAACTCAAACTGAAAACAAAGAACGATCTCTGAAATTTGAGACGTTATCTCCTATAATTAGAAACGTGTGATCCAAAATCGAAAATAGGGTAGCATGGCTCAAAACTATACCATAGGTGAATATCATTACTCGAAAACCCTTCTGGCCTACCATAATCAATTAGATCTCAAATTCGAACCGATTATGCATCTGTCAGAAAGCAGAAATATTCGAAGAAATTTTCCTAAATATTTGAGAATATCGAAGGTCATTACGATGTGAAGCAAAGGTAATCATCATCATAATCATCAAACTATAATGATCGTCCACTTAAAGCTTGTGAGGAAAAAAATAAAATATTATAATTGTATTTGAACTGAAATACGATGAAGTCCCATACTAGCATCACGACAACTAATCCCACCCTTAAAATTCACTAAGTGCTGTGAGCATCTGATAATGATAATCAGACTATAAATTCTGGTTCCAAAAAGCATGCTTTCTAATCTCAAAATGTTGACTTATTCATTACCTACTTAATAAAATAATTAACTAATTAATCACATGACTGGCGTAATGGCTAACTAAAATGAGTAGATAGTCTACTCATTCTACTTAAATGAGGAGAAGTGTGGCTCACCGACTGGTCGAAAAATGGTTAGATAATTGTGGAGCAAGCCTGGCACAAATCTAGATCTTGAAGCAGGGTACCACGTTTTCCATCGTCCTCCCCATTTTCTTTCTTCTTTTTCCATTTTCCAGTAAGATGATTTTCTTGCCCCCCGAATTCGGGTTCGGAACTCCCCGTACCGTTCCATGCCAGTCCGAATGCGGCTTCCCACAAAATTTGCATCTCCCATTGGTGGTTAAATCATCCCATCGAGCCTCCTCGTGTCGGTCTAGTTACCCATGTTAAATGAGAAAAAGTTCGGATTGAAATAATACGGCAACAAATATGTGCACGATAGGAAAAGGGGGCGTGGTGGCGCAGCGGTCAAGCTGTATGCTTCTCACCAAGGCGGACCGGGTTCGATTCCCGGTCAATGCATGTGAGATTTTCGCTGTGAAATGCCATGTACTGTGGTTCGGTTTCCACGTAAAACGGAGGTCCCGTGGCTTATGATCGCGAGATTAACGGTCACGTTAAACTACAAGCTTCCTTCCTTTACGTTAGGAAAATTTCTGGCTCTATGACGGATTTCACAAGTCCTTATGTGGTACACGGCTCCTATTTCAACAGAAATGGTGATATTCCACCCCGTGTAGTGCCAGGAGTCCACCGCGAGGATAATGTTCTGTACTCCTCAAGGATTAGTACAATTACGACCAACTTAGCACAGATTGTAAGTGCCGAAACGCTGTGATCTTAAATGCTTGCCTCGACCTTCGAATACACAAGTTCATAACAAGCCTCTGCCGAGCGACTTGAGCAGTAAGTTCCCATTATGCTGGGTAGAAAAGCACGAACTAATATAGCCCGTCATACATGGCCATAGGGCCCTTTTTCATAACTCCAAAATATAAAAATAAGAATGCCAGTGCATTTTATATTCACAGGTCTCAAGATTCGTATTCTAGTGCTCCCGTTGTCCACAAAGCCGTACCATGCTCTCCGTCACTTGCAATGCGTCCCGCACACGATAGATAAATCCACCTTAACGCGTGGCTGCGATACTTTTCCCTAGAACACAAAATTCTCTCTGTCCACATATGAGTCTCGACAACTCACCGCCGCACCCAGGCAGTCACGTGGATATTCCGCGCACGCGCTCTGGCGTTAATCAGTCACCTGTTGCTTGATGTAACCGAGGTTCGGTTGCATACAATGTTGCCATATCCATACACGCGTCAACCTAACATGGCCTCTTGGTGTTGGGCACATACTCCTCCTTCCCCAAGAAATAAGCGAATAAATGAGCTTATTTCTGTCTATTACAATTTATACGCTCTCATCATGTGCCCACCAAGTGCTCAACCATGCCTCATTGGTAATATCTCCTTAAATTGGCTGCATTGTATCTTCCAATCCTGTTCCTCGTTGAAATATCTGGAATATCGTAGCTGTTTTTCCCGTACACTTGCTGTACTTGGTATGGACCGTAGAACAATCTAGCAAATTTCCCATATATCTTCTGAGGTAGATTTGAGGATATCGGTTGGCGTATCAATACTAGATCTTCCACTTGCAAGAGTTTATTGTATCTCCCTTTCTCATTCCTCTTATTCCTCTTCTCTGCTTGAATTTGAAGTCTCTCAGTTGCCATCTGAATTCTTCTCTCACGACTCGGTTACAACTCGGGTGGTGTCTTGACAATGTTGTCCCATGTTCGGATTGGTTTGATGTTAAAATGTAGCACTTTGGGAATTTGGCGAGTGCTTTCATGCACTGTAGCATTTATACAAAATTCCAAAATAGGCAAGACGTCAATCCAACGATCGTGCCTCTGGTGACAATATAGGCGACAAAATTTCCCAATTTCCGCCATCACGCGTTCAACTGGATTTCCTTCTGGGTGACGGATAGAACTAAGAATGTGTTTCACGTTCATCCTAATCATAGCTTGCTGGAATACATCGGACGTGAACTGCGTACCGTGATCTGAGATAATATAGGGGGGTTTTCCCATAGTATGAAACACACCTTTCTCCAGCCTGTTAATGACATATCGTGATTTCGCTTTTAGTATGGGTTGGAACATAACATATTTTGTGAAAACGTCCATTGTAACCAGTATGTATTGGTTTCCCCTTTTAGACTTTGGCAAAGGACCGTAGATGTCAGTGGAATGTAGTTCACGTGGTTCCGTCGGTAAAATAGGTCGAGGTTTCTCCCTCAAAAAGTGTGAGGCAAATTTGCTCCTCTGGCAATCATCGCATTTCTTCAGGATGTTCCTAACAGATTTTCTCATCCCTAGCCATGTGAATTTTTTCTGTAGTAGATTAACGGCCTTATCCACTCCATCATGCCCTATGGATCGGTGTGCTACCCATATCACTCGTTCGATCAGGTTGGGAGGTAAAACAGCTTTCAAAACGGTATGATCCTCATCTACAAATTTGCATACAATATCATCTACGATGACGCAATTATCAGCCAGCCGAGCCGTCGCTTCGTATTCCGGATCGATGTTACTCATACGTCCTTTTAAAAATCTTTACATTGTTCTAAGTGGATTAAATCTCTTCTGTGACTGAGGCAACTTCCTTAATTTCTCCAAAGTCTCCGCATCTTCTTGGGAAACCTCTACTTGATTCACATGTACAACCTCGGTTGGGTTTCTGCTTAATATATCTGCCATAATGTTGCTCTTGCCTGGTTGATGAACGATCGAGACATCGAATTGTTGTAAAAAGAGAGTCCATCTGGCTACCCTATCGCTGGCTATATCGGTCCTTAACATAAATTGCAGAGCTTTACGATCCGTAATTATGATTGATTTGTGTCCCAGCAAGATTTTCTTCCAGCATTGCAAAGCGTAAATAATCGCTAAAGCTTCTAGTTCCGTGACGGTGTAGTTTCTTTCCGGCTCACGTAGCTTCCTACTAGCGAATGCCAAGTAGTGGTGCTGTTGATTGTCATCAACTTGGAATAACACAGTACTAATGCCAATGCGTGACGCATCTGATTCTAGGTAAAATGTTTTCTCAAAGTCGGGATACTCGAGTTTGATATTCTCCACCAACATTGTGTTTGCCTTGTTGAAGGATTCCTCACACTTGCAATCCCACTTCCATTTATTTATTCTATTTAAAAGATCTTGGAGTGGAGCCATGATTTCAGACATGGGACATGGGACAATGTGTCGCGAAAAACTGGCACGTTCCCAGGAATTGTCTGACTTGCTTTACCTTCCGCGGCCTTGGAAAGCTTTTAATCGCTTCTATTTTATTGGGGTTAGGTTTATAGCCCTTTCCTTCTATCACGTGCCCCAAAAACATGATCTCCGAGTGGCAAAAATGGCATTTATTGAAGTTAACCTTGTAATGTGCTTGTCGCAAGTTTAGAAACAGTTTCCGTAGATGTTCAATATGTTCCTCAGGATTGGTAGAAGCTATTATGAGATCATCTATATAGCATAATACGTCCTTCTTCACCTCCTCTGTCAGATTCGCGTCTAGCGCTCTCACCATCACCGGTCCGCTATTTTTCACTCCGAACGGTAATCTTTTGAATACATATGTAATGCCATTGTACAAGAATCCTGTGTACTTCATGCTATCTTCTGATAGACGGATGTGATAATATGAAGCTGTTCAATCGATAGTCGAAAATATAGTTTTCCCTTTAAATCGCCTTAACAATTCTCTGATTTTGGTTGGCCTATCATATTCAGGTAAAATTCTTTTATTTAGGCTCCTTGCATCGAGACAAATCCGGAGCTTACCATCCTGCGTCTTTACAACCGCTAATGGATTCAGATAAGGCGTTGCCATCTTCTGAATCAGATCATCTTCCTCCATGGCTTTAATGGTCTTTCCTACCTCTTCATTCCACTTTTCTGGGATTGGATACAATTTCCCTTCGAACGGAGAATCATCTTCAAGTCTAATGTGGTTCTCAAGGTTGTCAATGAGACCAGGTCTGGCATCGAAAGTGTCCCTGGACTCCTCGATCATATCATTAAACTTATCTAGGATGGGTTGATCTAATGTCTCCCTGATGGCGTAGTGTAATTTATTCGCATGCACTTCCGTCTCATAAATCATGCTATCCATGGTGTTCCATTGGAATGCTTCGTGTCCATGTTTCAAATCAATCTCCTCATTCTTCTCTCCTCCATCATCCCGGAAAATAGCTATCCCAGATTTCATGTCGATTACAATCCCGTGTTCTACCAAGAAGTCTGCGCCTAAAATCGCGTCGAACTTGATATCTTTGAGGACAATAAAAACATGCTCAAATGTCCTGCCCGCTATCGAAAAATTAATTAGTGCCTGTAACTTACAATTCACAGATCTGTTTGGTATAACCCCTCTGACTTTCATTCCAGATACAGGTAATACGGAAACATCCTCATTTGTCATGATGTTCTCAAAACATGCTTCTGAAATTATGCTGACCATCGCTCCCGTATCAAGCAAAGTCTTCATTCTGAGTTTGCCAATAAATATTTCAATTAAAGGAAGTTCGGTCTTTTTCCTCCTCCTCGGAATTTCTTCATCATATATAAGGTCGTCGTCTTCTATCTGATGTATATCGATAATTACAATGGTGAATTGTGACTTATGGGATCTATTGGGTCTGATTTTTGGAATTGGGCGTTTTGTTTTTGTATTTACGCCACTCGTGCCAGGTCCTGGATCTGTCTGTTCTTGCCCCTCGCTATTTTGCATTGCTTCTCTCTTGCTTTGCATATACTCCTGGCTTTCCGCATGTCTATCTCCCAGATCCATCCGATTATTTCCATCTTCATTTCTTCTCCATTGTCTATTATACGTTTGGTATCGGTTTCTCCCTTGTTGCCATGTGTTCCTCCCCTGAGCATCACCATATCGGTATTGCCTATTGTATGTCCGTCTATCCTGGTTCCATCTTCCATTCGTATAACCTTGTCCTCTCTTCTCCTGTTGACCCCTCCAATTTCCTGAGTTTTGGAACTCTCTCCTCTGCTGTGGCTCGGTTTGAACTTTCTGGTCTGCCACCACTAGATTAACCTGCTGGTTTTCCATTCTACTATTTCACGGATGCATCAATGCACTAGTGTGGTCTAGTTTCCGTAGAATCTCATCGCACAGCTTTAAATTGTTTGCCCCTGCCATAAGCATTCGTTGGACCTCTACAGGGATTTGGCGTCTAATAGCCTGTATAAGTTCTTCCTCAGCTAATGGGGGTTCCAAAAATTGAAGTCTGGCGAGCTGTGTATTAAAATACGCCGCATATTGAGTTGGAGTTGAAGTCGAGTGTTTTCGAGAGTACAGTTCGGCCCTTATACTAAGCTGATCCTCTGAACTCCAGAACCTTTTTAGAAATGCCGCCGCAAATCCTTCAAAGTTCAGGAAAGTGCACCTGAACGCTCTAAACCAGGTCAAAGCTTGGTTTTCAAGTGACCTCTCAATTACCCGAATCTCACGTTCCCTCGGGATTCTATGTTCGTCTAAATAATCTCTGAGATCATGTAGGAGTCGATTGGTGTAATGACTCCTACGCCTCTAAATCTTTTCGGTTTATCATCTTGTGTTCTGATAATCGTAACAGAACTCGCATAGCTTGATCTACCAGGTGTCAATTCTGCATCTCTATACCACCTCTCCGGACTATTTTCTGGCTCATTACTTTCTGTCAATCTGGGTGTGTTATCTGTCTGTAATGTTTGCTCTATACGCGTTATCCGATATAGCTGACTTCCTTCCAGTATCTTCATTTTGTCCGCAATTGACGAAATTGCCCCATTCAAATCTTCCTTGACCTTATCTAATCCGGTACTGATCGATTCTAATTTCGCCCCTTGTGTCATCTTTTCTTCAGAAGCTTCTGTGAGTTTCTTACTAATCCTTCTGATTTCCTCATCCACGTGCTTCCTGTTCGCGTCAACGTCTTGAGCTAACGTTCCCATTTTCTCTTCCATTTCTACTACTCTCTTTTCCACCTTCCCTGTCTGTGTCGTTATATCGTCACGAATGACTGTAGCAGTTTCCTTCAACTCTTTTCTAACTTCTCCTATTTCCTTTTGACTATCCTCTTTGAGTTTGTCCACGTGTGAGGTGAGATCCTTTCCCATTCCTATAATGTTCTGGTCTAGCCTTTCCTCTAAAATCTTGACTTGAGTGTTCACTTGGTCTACATTCTTTCCTAACTTTCCCATACCTTCCACTATATTATCTTGCATCGTAGCCTTTAATGCGTCTATCTTAGCTTCCATGCTGTTGTCTGTCTGAACTTGACTTGTAGCTATCAATTCACGTATCTCAATTATTTCGCCCTTGGTTTGTAACGATTGAGCCGCTGCCTCAGTTCTATGTTGTGAAATTTTCTTTTCTAATTCGTTATAATTTTGTTTTAATTCAGCATAACTTTGTTTAATTTCAGAATGACTTTGTTTAATTTCAGAGTGACTTAGTTTTAATTCTTCATGATTTTGTTTCAAACTATGGTTTAACCTGCCCTCCAATTCCATTTGACTTTGTTTAACATCGTTCTTAAACTCCTCTTTGAATTCAGCGAACATTTTTCGCAACTCCTCCATCTCAGTAGACATAAATACACAAAAATATCTATAATATACAAGGAGACTCTCCAGAATGACCAAACACCAAGGTTGCACCACAATTTCTACCATACCCAGTCATGTGATTAATTTATGCTTATGAACTAAATAAATGAATCATTTCTGATTAC
Organism: Meconema thalassinum; assembly: GCA_946902985.2. Classification (NCBI taxonomy): domain Eukaryota; kingdom Metazoa; phylum Arthropoda; class Insecta; order Orthoptera; family Tettigoniidae; genus Meconema; species Meconema thalassinum. Next base: position 156,079,795 of record OX336388.2, on the reverse strand, counting down.
TAATAAGTAGACATTTACAAATAATTAAGAACGGAGACCTAACATAACATCCAACAGTAAATACTTGTGATTTTTCCATCTGTACTGTCCAAACAAAAACATCCAATTACAAAAGGTAATTAGATCATCACGAATGAAAAAGTTAAATCCTTAGCATCTCATCCAAACATCTCAAGCATGGTAATGCAATAAAATTGAGTTATCCAAACGAAAATTCCAATGGAAACACAACGCACTCTGGTTGTCCAATTTTACTGGTTGCATTTATTTTTGCAACACCACCGCGTGGTACGATCTCTCTTATTCGAGGCCAAACACGTATGGACGCCATTTTGTATGACCTATGTCCACGTCCATCGACAGTGGATCGGATGGCCCGGCAAAAGACATCGCGATACACGTCGAAAAAAACGGGATCAAAGCATACATAAAAAACCTGATTGGGATCTAGGTGCAATTTGATCACACAGAAAAATGCCGGAGGAAAGAGACCTCGAGTGATCTCGGTGTGGTTAAAAGGAGAGGCGTACCTGGAAGAATCAATTTCCCCCTAGATCCAAATCAATCCTAACACTGAAAAGAAAATACAGATTAGTAAAAATCAGAAGTGCAAAAACGTTCATAAAATCAAAAACTTTTCATTTATTTTCAGCCCACAAACAACAAGTAACATCCAAAAAAAATATCCAGTCCTATCCTACCTCAGGGATTCAATCTAACTTATTACTTGCTGTGGACTGCAAAAAATAATTAAACTCATATCGTGAGAAAAAGAAAATTGGTTGAATAGGGTTAATGAAACTCCTCGGTCCTAACCTTGGATATAATGAAATTAGGAAATTTGATAAAGTGATTTCAACTGAAAATACAAATTTAGATAGTGCCCTGTTTGACTATGAGGAACTGTCGTACACCCAGAATGTTCATCATATGGTGCCCCAATTAGTTAAATGTGAAATTACGTGAACAGATTACAACATATTCAGGATGGACAAATTAATTTAGGAAAAATTAACTCGCCTGGAAATAAGTCATGTGGATCTCCATTCTAGCTTAAAAAAATGACCTCAAATTGCATAAACCTAAGTGCCAACCGCAATCAAAAATAATTAAATAACTAAATATTTAAGTCTCTATCATACCTTCAATCAACTTCATAATATTAACAAATTTACATTTAATTAAATTATCTATTTTACAACTATATTTTCCTAATATTTACAACATTTTCATTTAATCTTATTTGTGGTAAATTCAGTTCATCAGTGCATAATATTGTTAATTAGTGAGTTAATTGCAAACACCAATGATCTTCTACAATATGTGGAATGATCAATCATTTATGCTTAATTCGCATGTGTTTCAACAATGAACTATTCGTCTGCAAAGAAACTGCACTGTTCACAAGTTTCCAAGCTTCAAATTGTTTACGGATAAATTGTTCATGACATAATTGTCTAATATTAATTATCCACGTGTCCATAAATTAATGATTTACTTATTTACAAACTCTTTCCTTTCCTTTTACAAATCCTTTTCTTATCCATTTAATTATTGACGATTTAATTGTTTCACAAATTCATCAATTCAGCCATTTAAATATCCATCAGACCTTTCTATAATTATTACGACGTTGACAAAATTATATATAGATTCAATAAAAAAAATACTCCCAACCATGCGTATCAGGTCTGCTATCATTCATTATCCATTTAAGAAATTACGTGGTCTCATTTGATAACGAAAATTCTTCTAGTAATAAGTCAATTCTGCCATCACGATCAATGCATAGTGAAATTTATACATCAGCACGACTCTGTACACTGACTACTTTTCAGAAAAAAATAGTAGGTCAACGTTTCAACTATTAATGCCTGTAGTCAGTTTATCTTATAAATCCATTTTTTGTTTATATTGCAATATTACATTTTTTACTGGCTAGCACTTAGTAATTCTTCACAGAATATGTGAAAATAATTCTTATGATTCATCTTTTTTATAGTATCGACCACTACTGATATATCTGACTGTATTTTTCTTAGTTATTATCTATCATTACCTTAGATGACCTGTGCACATAAGAAAGCACACCAATAATTTTCTTTGTGTTCGAATAACAAAGTCAAATGAACAGAGCGTGTTAAAAATACAAATTCAAGTCAAATTTAAATTCAAACTCAAACTGAAAAAAAGAACGATCTCTGAAATTTGAGACGTTATCTCCTATAATTAGAAACGTGTGATCCAAAATCTAAAATAGGGTAGCATGGCTCAAATCTATACCATAGATGAATATCATTACTCGAAAACCCTTCTGGCCTACCATAATCAATTAGATCTCAAATTCGAACCGATTATGCATCTGTCAGAAAGCAGAAATATTCGAAGAAATTTTCCTAAATATTTGAGAATATCGAAGGTCATTACGATGTGAAGCAAAGGTAATCATCATCATAATCATCAAACGATAATGATCGTCCACTTAAAGCATGTGAGGAAAAATAAATAAAAATATTGTAATTGTATTTGAACAGAAATACGATGAAGTGCCATACTAGCATCATGACAACTAATCCCACCCTTAAAATTCACTAAGTGCTGTGAGCATCTGATAATGATAATCAGACTATAAATTCTGGTTCCAAAAAGCATGCTTTCTAATCTCAAAATGTTGACTTATTCATTACCTACTTAATTAAATAATTAACTAATTAATCACATGACTGGTATAATGGCTAACTAAAATGAGTAGATAGTCTACTCATTCTACTTAAAAAAGGAGAAGTGTGGCTCACCGACTGGTCGAAAAATGGTTAGATAATTGTGGAGCAAGCCTGGCACAAATCTGGATCTTGAAGCAGGGTACCACGTTTTCCATCGTCCACCCCATTTTCTTTCTTCTTTTTCCATTTTCCAGTAAGATGATTTTCTTGCCTCCCGATTCGGGCTCGGAACTCCCCGTACCTTTCCATGCCAGTCCGATTGCGGCTTCCCACAAAATCTGCATCTCCCATTGGTGGTTTAATCATCCCATCGAGCCTCCTCGTGGCGGTCTAGTTACCCATGTTAAATGAGAAAAAGTTCGGATTGAAATAATACGGCAACAAATATGCGCACGTTAGGAAAAGTTCTGGCTCCATGACGGATTTCACAAGTCCTTAGGTGGTACACGGCTCCTATTTCAACAGAAATGGTGATATTCAACCCCGTGTAGTGCCACGAGTCCACCGCGACGATAATGTTCTGTACTCCTCAAGGATTAGTACAATTACGACCGACTTAGCACAGATTGTAAGTGCCGAAACGCTGTGATCTTAAATGCTTGCCTCGACCTTCGAATACACAAGTTCATAACAAGCCTCTGCCAAGCGACTTGAGCAGTAAGTTCCCATTCTGCTAGGTAGAAAAGCACGAACTAATATAGCCAGTCATACATGGCCATAGGGCCCTTTTGCATAACTCCAAAATATAAAAATAAGAATGCCAGTGCATTTTATATTCACAGGTTTCAAGATTCGTATTCTAGCGCTCCCGTTGTCCACAAAGCCGTACCATGCTCTCCGTCACTTGCAATGCGTCCCGCACACGATAGATAAATCCACCTTTACGCGTGGCTGCGATACTTTTCCCTAGAACACAAAATTCTCTCTGTCCACATATGAGTCTCGACAACTCACCGCCGCACTCAGGCAGTCTCGTGGATGTTCCGCGCACGCGCTCTGGCGTTAATCAGTCACCTGTTGCGTGATGTAACCGCTGGTCGGTTGCATACAATGTTGCCATATCCATACACGCGTCACCCTAACATGGCCTCTTAGTGTTGGGCACAGTAGATACAGCTTATCGAAGGATTAAGAATACTTTGGGGGGAAAAACTAAGTGCTGTAATATTAAGGACACAAATGGAAAGCCTCTAATAGATAGGGAAGAAATGGTTGAGAAATGGAAAGCTTATATAGAGTGTTTGTGTAAGGGAAAGAAGATTGAGAATCATGTAATGGAAAGGGAGGAGGAAATTGATGAGATTGCAAAAGGAGATTTAATATTGAGATCAGAATTTAACAGAGCATTGGAAGACTTAAGCAGGAACAAAGCACCAGGGATAGATGATATACCAATTGAGTTGCTACGCTGCATAGGAGATGAAGGTCTGATCAGGTTATTTCACTTGGTGTGTAGGATTTATGAGACAGGTAAGGTACCCTCTGATTTCAATAAGAATGTTTGCATCCCTATACCGAAGAAAGTGGGAGCTGACAGATGTGAAGATCACCGTACAATTAGCTGGATTGCTCATGCTTCAAAGATCCTGTCAAGAATACTTTACAAGAGGACGGAAAGCCAGATAGAAACGGAGTTGGGTGAAGGTCAGGTTGGTTTCAGGAGAAATGTAGGAACGAGGGAAGCCGTACTAAGTCTTAGGCTGATTATGGAAGGTAGAATAAGGAAAGACAAGAGAACGTTCATGGCATTTGTAGACTTAGAAAAGGCTTTTGATAACGTTGATTGGACTAAATTGTTTGATATTTTGAAAACGATTGGAATTAAGTACAGGTATAAGAGGGTGATCTACAATCTATACAGAAACCAGGCAGCAGTCATTCGAGCTGAAGGGCATGAGAGAGAAGCTGATTTTCAGAATGGTGTAAGGCAAGGCTGCAACTTATCACCCATACTTTTCAATCTTTACATTGCACAAGCAATGAAAGAAATTGGTGAAAAATTTTAAGTGGGAGTGAAGATTCAAGGAGAAATAATTTCAACTCTGAGATTTGCCGATGACATCGTCATCTCAGCCGACACGCCTGAGGATTGGAAGGAGTATTTGAATGGTATGGACTCCGTCTTGAGGAATGAATTCATGATGAAAATTAATAAATGTAAAACAAAAATATTGGAACGTAACCGAAAGAAATCAGAAACCTCTATGGACATCAAATTGGCAGGTGAAAAGCTGAAGGAAGTAGGAGACTTCTGTTACTTAGGAAGCAAAATAACCAGTGATACACGAAGCAAGGAGGATATAAAAAGTAGGTTGGCTCAAGCAAGGAAAGCATTTCAACAGAAAAGGAATCTGTTGATATCGAATATAGATTTAGGTATTAGGAAGTCATTTTTGAAAGCCTTTGTCTGGAGCGTGTCACTCTATGGAAGTGAAACTTGGACAATTGGTGCAGCAGAAAAGAAAAAACTTGAGGCGTTTTAAATGCGGTGTTACAGGAGAATGATGAAGATCAGTTGGGTAGGTAGGGTGACAAATGAAAAGGTATTAAGACGAGTGGGAGTGAAGAGATGTTTCTGGTGACTGCTAATGAAGAGAAGAGATAGGTTGGTAGGACTTATACTAGGACACCCAGGAATAGCATGCTTAGTTATGGAAGGAAGGGTCGAGGACAAGAACTGTAGGGGTAAACCAAGGTTAGAATATGTTAAACAGATTGCCTCAGATGTAGGGTGTGGTAACTGTGTAGAGATGAAACGATTAGCTCAGGACAGGGAGGCGAGGCGTGGAGAGCTGCATCAATCCAGTCAAAAGACTGAAGACTCAAACAACAACAACAACAACAACTTCTCTCATGTATCATGCTCTGGGAGTTACGATCCTACATTTGTGACCACTGCTGCCTCGCAGTCCTACAATGAACCATTCTCGGAAAGGGAACTGCGCAGTGCACTTGCATTATGCAGGAATACGGCTCCAGGATCGGATAACGTCCATAATCAAATGTTGAAACATCTGTGCGATTCAAGTTAATTCAACTGTTGCTCCTCTTCAACCGTATACGGATTAAAAGGGATTTGTCATCTCAATGGCGAGAGGGGATCGTGATACCAATACCCAAGGCTGGAAAGGATCCCAAGCTTGACAGCAGATATGTCTGACAAATGGTCTGTGTAAGCTGCTGATGAAGATGGTAAGCCGTCGACTGGTGTGGTTACTGGAAGAGAGAAGGTCCACCACCGACCACCTGGGGAGACTTGAGAGCGCCATACAAGCAAGATGCATTTCTCTGAAAGATCACCTAGTCACGGTTTTCTTTTACCTCGAGAAATCCTACGACGCCACATGACGCTACGGGAGCCTTTCCACCCTTCACGATTGGGGACTCCATGTTAATCTACTTCACGTCCTTCCAACTCTTAGGAGTAAGGGTCGGTAGGACATTATCGCAATACTACACCCTAGAGAATGGAGTTCCTCAGGGTTCTGTGCTGAGTGTCACCTTGTTCGCGGTTGCCATAAACGACATTAGTAGGTAAGCAGGGGGGTTCTGACTCAAATACCGTTATTTATGCAAATTAGGGGGGCGTGGCAAGGTCAATGACCTTGAGGTAGGTTATGATCAATGACCTTGAGGTAGGTCATTGACCCCAAGGTCGCCGGGACACCGGAAGGCAAACAAACCTTGGAGGGTCCAGGAACCGGTTTGAGGGGGTGTGGGTGGCGGTGGAGGGGGGGGGGGGGAGGGAGGGTGTGGTAGGGTGTAGGAATAAGGTGCGGGGGTGGGGTTTCAATGAACTGGAAGGTAAACAAAGGGGCGAGGGAGAGGGGGGGGGGAGGATTGAAGAGGATCAGCTTGAGAGACCCTCTATGGTCCAGCCTGTTGGTCGACTGAACAACTTCTCTGCTGGTCACTTGTCTTATATAGCTTTGTGTTTTAGCCGATTGGTTCCGAATGCAGCCGAGGGATTCCGATTCTCCATTTGTGCTGACCCGGGAGATTTGAATGGCTTACATTCACGTGTCAGAATAATCAGATTTGAATGGTCAACCGGTGTGTGACGTCACAGCGGAGTTGACCCCTGAGCTAATTTTCAAATTTGCCTTTATTATTATCATCACCATGTTGTTTGTGGGAGAGGGGTTGAATGACCTCAAAGGTAAACAAACATGACTGATGCTGGACTGGGTTTTATTGAATCTAATGAACAGGGATGTGGAACTATGTGGTAATTGAACTAATAAGCCGGGGTTGACACAGGGGCAAGTGGGCAAGATGGTCGCTGTGCGCAACTCCCTCATGTTGTTCTTATGGAGGGCGAGGTAAAGCTAGAACAGTGGCTGTTGGGCAAGATGGCAGACACAGGGGCAAGTGGGTAAGATGACTGCTATGCGCAACTCCCCCATGTTTTTTTATGGAAGATGTAAAGCCGGCTCAGGCGCTACAGCGCAAGATGGCCACCATGTCCAGAGATAGTAGGATGACGTCATCAATAACGTTTACAAGGAGACTGATTTTTTTGTGTGTGTGTGTGGCCTCCTCAGAGGCCGAGTGCAGGTCTATCTATTCGACGCCCGTTGGCGACCTGCGCGTCGCGATGAGAGATGAAATGGATGAAGATGAATGAAACTGGGTAAGGATGTGGAAGGAAGCGGCTGTGGCATGTTAGAAGGTACCGTCCCAGCATTTGCCTGGTGTTGAAAATGTTTAACCACAGAAAACCATTTCAAGGACGGCCTAAAGGAGTCTGATGACCTAGTAGTTGATTAATCGGAGGATAAGGTAAATCTAGCACGCGTTCCTGGCTGACAATCTGGAGATCTGGGTTCGATCTCTAACTGCTAAGAAAATAAATTAAAGTTTGAACGGGTTACACACAGCCTTGTAAGATGAAAAACTGATGATGATGATGATGATAATTGTTGTTTTAAGGGGCCTAACATCCAGGTTATCGGTCCCTAATGGTTTGGGTGATTGTGAAGATGATAATGAAATGTGAACTATAATTAAAACTAACTACTAGCTTATATACGAGAAGAAGAAATGGAAGACAAAAGGAGAATAAGGCAAATAGAGGACAGGAGGAAAAGAAATGCCCTCAACCCTCGAAGAAGGCGGATTGAGGAACTAGGAAGGAAGGAGAGCCATAAAAGGCAGATAGGAATGGGAAAGAGGAGAGGGTCCGCCCCCAGCTCAGGAATCCTTTGGGGTCGTCAAGTCCCGGACTCACCAGCTGTCAGCCCCTGAGGGTGTAGCAATATATAGGGTGCACCCTGCCTCCTTAAGGGCCTTGAACACAAAGCAGAATGTAAAAGGAAATGAAAATGAAGGCTGACCCCTCGCAGAAGGAGGGTATCAGAAAAGATGAGACAAGGGCTAATTAAGGCGGGAAAAGAAGAGACACCCTATGCCTCGGATAACCTAATACTGTCGGGGTCGGAAGAGAACAAGAGTTGACCAAGTGAGGTCGACAGGAAAGAAGACGGAGAGGAGCCCGGCACAAGTAAGTGGAACCAATGCCGGACTCAGCTGGGGCACCGTGGTCGCCAACCCACGACCCACTAGATGTGAGCCCCTGGGGGGAGATGAAAAACTGAGCAACCAATAAGCAACAACAACAACAAGTCCTTAAAACCTGAGTGTTAGGCATTAGCAATTTTGTTTTGTTTTTTTGTGGATGTTGAGAATTGTATATAATTTTTATTATTTAATTATGGGCCAATCTCAAATTTTTGGTTGGAACATTAACCTGTTTTGACTGTGGTTGATAGGAAAATATAAGGTGCAAGGAGTTAGGTAGGTTGAAGCGTTCTTTAAGAAATCTTTACAAGAAGGAATAACTTAATCTGTCTTTTGACAGTGGCGGGTATTGGGAGAACAGAAGCTTGTAGCAAGCAAATCAGATCTGTAACTTCGTGCGAGCGCTCCAAGTAGGTCATTGGCCATGAGAAAAAGAGAGTGCTTTTGAACACTCACGTGTGGCCAGGGAGCTGTATAACATTGACGCTCATGGCTGCGCTGCTTTGTAATAGACATACAGTGTCTTAGAATGTTGTTGTATTAGTAACATTTGAGAGAGAAGGGTTTTGATATTGAGTTTATTCAGCCCTGTGCACTTGGGTGTGTTACAGTTTTGATTGATAACCTGTGTTATTGTGATGGTTTTATTAGTGTGTGTGTTGCTCACAAGGTCAAGTGCACCCCGTTCTAACCCTCAGACTAGAATTACATTTCTTGGCAGATTTTGAAATCAAACCTTGACTTCCAGGATAGATCCTATGTTAAATAGTCTGTTTATAACCACCTTGAGGTTTAGCGGCTAGTATAATTGACACTCGCCTCTTAGATACGGGTTTGATAATTATTGGGATCATTCATCCTTGTGTACTTGGGTGTGTTACAGTTTTGTTTGATAACCTGTGTTATTGTGTTGGTTGTATTAGTGTGTGTGGTTTACAAGGTTGTGTGTACCCTGTTCTAATCCTCAGACTGAAATTACATTTCTTGACAGACAGTACATTCAGCCTTGCGAGGTAAAACTTAGAAGAGGTGGGTTCATTTCACACCTCATCTATTCTGGAACTGATTTTCCATGGTTTCACATTTCTACGCCAAGCGACTGCTAGGATGGTTTCCAACTTTAGGTTATCACTGTTTCTTTTTTCTCTAATCCCAAGTTACAAATACACACACTACTACAGACACCAGAGTAACACATGTTACCAATAATATAGGACATACAGTACATCATTTAGACCTAAATGCTAATGAGATAAGATAATTAAGTGCAATAACTTGTAAATGTTAGTCATTAGTACAACATGTGTTATCATGCAAAAACATTACAAACACCCAAGTACACAAGGGTGAATGAACATGATATGGCACTGGGGTACACTCAGCCTTGTGAGGCAAAAACTGTTTAGATGTGGGTTTGATTACCATTTAGGCTGGCTGTGTGGCTCAGCGGTAATGTTCTTGCTTGCTGGGCCCAAGGTTGCAGGTTCGTATTCTGGTGCAGCCAGCTGGCATTTGAGGGTGCGCAAATGCGAGGGAGCCGTGTCTATAGATTTACAAGCACGTTAAAGATCCCCTTTTTGGCGAAAAACCGGCACCCCGACGTCGCTCAAAGCCCAATAACATTATTATTAGATATATTTTAATACTGTATAGCCTTGGGTGTTGGGTCCAAACTTTGTTATTTGACGCCCAAAGGGCAGCTTGCATGTCGAAGTTTGTTGTTCCTTGGAGCGCTCTGAAAGAAAGGAGATTAGATATATAAGCTCCTAGACACTATAGCGCTTTCTAGTAGAGAAAGGAGGAATTTTTTGTGTTGATGGAAAATCCCAAGATTAGTTAGTTATTGTTGTTTTAAGGGGCGGAACTACGAGGTCATCTGCCCCTAAAATCCCGAGATTAATCTTGCCATTATGAACATGGTTACTGAATTCAAATGGTTTTTTTTAACATGCCAACAATGTATAAGGAGAGAAACTGCAAGCTTGGGATTGGTAGCCAGATACGGTAACCACTCACCCACCGTGGCAATTATTAGATTATCTTTATACTAAAATGCGTTCTTAAGTATTTGGCAACCTCCTAGTGTAGCGGTTAGCATTCTTGGCTGTCGCCCGCAGAGGTCTGGGTTCAATTACCGGCTCTGCCAAGAAATTAATTCTGTTTTTAGGGCTGGAACGGGACAGCCTCGTGAAGCAAAACTGAGAAGAGGTTGGTTCGATTCCCACCGCAGCAATCCTTGAAATGGTTTTCTGTGGCCTCCCCACTCCTACTCGAGGCAAATGCTGGATTGGTTCCTAACTTGAGGCCACGACCGTCTCTTTCCCAATCCTCTCTCAAATTACAAATACACACAATAACATAGGTTATCAGACAAACACGCACACTGGCACGTCTAAAATACACGGGGCTAAATAACCACTGTATCCAAGCCACTAAAATGAATTAACAACTGAAGTATTTTGGCTGAAACATAGTTATGTATAAATGTAATGTCTGTTCTGAATTGTTTTTAATGTAGGAGGAGGAAGTTGTTGTTGTTTCACTTAGGGGCTAGGATATTGTGGTCATTTCAGACTTGTGTGTACTTTGTGTGTGTGTAGAGTTTGTCTCATAACCTGTGTTATAGTGGTTTCTGTAGTAGTGAGTGTCCACGTTGTGTAGCGGCTAGCATTCCTGGTTGTCGCCCCGTAGGTCCAGATTCTATTCCTGACTCTGCCAAAAAATTAAATTCTGATCTGAGGGCTGGAACGGGGTGCACTGAGCCTCATGAGGAAAAATAAGAAGAGGTGGGTTTGATTTCCCTTCATCCATCCTGGAAGTGGTTTTCTTTTGTTTCCCACTTCTACTTCAGGCAAATGCCGGGGTAGTTTCTAACTTGAGCGCATAGCCGTCTCCTTCCTAATCGTCTCTGAAATTACAAATACACACACTACTACTACTACTGCAGATACCATAATAACACAGGTTACCAGACAAATTAAAATACAGGAAAAAAGCCTCTTGTTGCGTAGTGGCTAGTATACTTGGCTGTCATTGTGGAGGTGAGGGTTCAATTGGCTCTGCCAAGAGATTTTAATTCTGATCTGACAGCTGGAATGGGGTTTGATTCCTACCTCTGCCATCCTGGAAGTGGTTTTCTGTGATTTCCCACTTCAACTCCAGGCAAATACCGGGCTGGCACCTAACGTAAGGCCACGGACGATTCCTACCCAAATGCTACCTGAATTACAAATACACAAACTAGTACATACATCACAGTACACACAGGGCTACATGACCACGATACCAAAGGCCCTCAAATGAAACAACAACATAAAACAAATAGCTGAAATTCTTCATTTGTATAATTTGTGTTCGTGAAAAGCCATTCCTTGGATTACAGAATAATTGTGTAAATTAAGAAGTTGTTAGTGGATGCCTTATTTCAGCAGCTTTGGTGGTGTAGTTGGTCGCGGATTCAAACCCGACCGAAGTCGTCAGATTTTTAAGAGCGTTAAAAATATATTGGTGTGCCTTCTTCGGAGGAGAAGTAAATGTCAGAGATTTATGGCATAATAAAGAACCTTCCACTAATTACACTTGTGTGAAAATAAATTATAGGTTATATTTGACTAACGTTCATAGGTTCCAACATTTGTCGCCAGGAAATGTTTGCGGTGGCATCTAGTAACGACGTTCAGAACTAGTTGGTTGTTGACGGTGGCGTTTGGTAGCAAAAGTTAGAACTACTTGAAAATCTAATGTCTGCAGTCCTTACATGAATTAAAAACTAATAACCCACACTAATACAGCCATCACAATTAACTCCGGTTATCAGACAGATTCCACACACACCCAAAGTACATGGGGCTACATGACCGCGTTGTCGCAGCCCCTAAACTGAGGAAACAACCAACCATGACTTCTTTCAGGTCATAACAGAAATGAGATTAATCAAAGCAATCACAGGAGAAGCATCTGAAGCTGACAACTAAAGAAATCTGAAAGCAATCACAGGAGAAGCATTTGAAGCTGAAAACTAAAGAAATCTGAAAGAAAATAGGCAGTTGTAGTTGAAGAGACAAACAAATCAACTTATTTGCCAACAAACCAAATTCAAACATCGTAAAATACGTGCACAATAGAACTACAGTATTTTTTTTCTCAGCAGATAAGTAAAACACTTGAAATTTGCAATAAATTGTGGATGTGAAAGTCATCTCCTGTATATTATTATTTCTAGGGGCTTGGACGTCAGGGATATGAGTTGCACGTACTTGGATATTTATATGAGTTATGTGTTAACAAGTAGGCCTATTATTGTTGTTTTTAGTATTAGTAACAATGTTATGTGGAGCTCAACTTTGGAATAACGCGACCATGGCATTAAGTTAGAAGCCATTCTGGAAATTTGCCTGTAGTACAGGGGAGAAAGAATGGAAGAACACTTCTAGGTTTGAATGTGGTTTGAATCGAACCCACCTCTTCTCAGTTCTGACATACAAGGTTGAGTGAACCCCGTGCTATTCCTCAGACTAGAATTACATTTCTTGAAAGAGACGGAAATCTAGCACAGACCTTTGCAGTAATAGCCAAGAATGCTAATCACTACACCATGAGGCGGTCAACATATTTCTTTTAGTGTGATCAAATGTGCATATGATGACGGTTGATGTGTTGGCGAATGATGGTTAGAGTTAGACAATCTTTTATACATTGACATACCCTTGAGAAAATGAAAGTTGTTTACCCTTCACTAGACGTTAGCTGGGCGTTACCCGATTTAAAAGTAGTATAAATAGCAACATCCTTGTTGCATAGAATCAGTTGTGTGGACCAGTTCGAACGCATCAGAGATGGTTGTACTCATCAGTTGTGAGTTAGTAAGATGTAATGTATAACAGCAAGATGAATCAAATTGTTTAAAAGTTTCCAGTTTCAAATCATAGTTAGAAACTAAACGTGTATGAATGTTTCCCTGTTTTTGCAAGGTGTGATCAGAAACGAAGGGTTACAATGCTTGCGGTGAAAAGTGTACATTTTATTTCATAAAACCTATTCGGCCAATAGATAGTACATACAGTAGGTTATTTTTCCATATTTTTAACGGTTTACCCAGCGTAAGCTTAAAAAACGCACAGACAGCAGGTTTTTCTTCAACTTGATTCACTGAAATTGTTAGGCTACTGCTCAGTCATAAATGAACGTTTTTTCTACAGAAACCTTCCTCGAGAAATCTTTTACAGAATGATGAAAAACACACAAAAATCCTTCTAATGGTTCTCGGGATTGCCCCTTGCATCCAAGAATTGGGGCCTTTGCTTTATACTCTGTAGAGATTAAAAAATGGGCCTTACTTATTTGTAATGCTGTCCACCATGTGGTGTAGCGGCAGGCGTTTTGACTGCGATTCCCATCTCTGTCAAGAAATTTAATTCTGGTCTGAGGGTTAGACCGGGGTACACTTAACTTTGTGAAGTAAACCTGAGAAGAGGCGGTTTCAATTCCCACCTCAATAGTTCTGGAAGTGGTTTTCTGTGGTTTCCCACTTCCACTCTAGGCAAATGACAGGATAGTTCTTCACTTAAGACCTTACAACCACCTTCTTCCCTATCCTCACATGAATTACAAATACACACACACTAATACAGCCATCGCAATGCCCCAGGTTCTCGGAAAAAATAAACAATCAACAAAGTACACAGAGCTAAATAACCGCAAGTACGTTGCTGCAATCTTGAGCCACAAGACCTGATTTTTGTGTGGAATCCAAACAACAGGACAAGACAAATCACTTCAAAAATCTCACATGTACTAACCGGGAATCAAACCAAGTCTACCTTGTTCATTGTGCCATGGTGCCCTCAATTGTGGTGTAGTGGCTAGCGTTCATAGCTATCACCCTGGAGGCCTGAGATCAATCCCCAACTGTTAAGAAATTAAATTAGGGGTGTTAAAATTTCTTGCCAAGGTCTGGACACTCCGGGCAGTAAGCCATACGACACATAATAAACTGCTTTACTTGATGGCCCACACACACCATCCTTGGCTACCGGTTTAGAGGTCGAGTCAAGCAATGATCCACTTACTCGCAGTAGAGTGCACATTCCGTAGCCAGAAGGCCTCACGCGCAGACCTTGGCAAGAAATTTTAACACCCCTAATTTAATTTCTTAACAGTTGGGGATTGATCTCAGGCCTCCAGGGTGATAGCTAATAACGCTAGCCACTACACCACAATTGAGGGCACCGTGGCACAATGAACAAGGTAGACTGGGTTTGATTCTCGGTTAGTACATGTGAGATTTTTGAAGTGATTTGTCTTGTCCTGTTGTTTGGATTCCACACAAAAATCAGGTCTTGTGGCTCAAGATTGCAGCAACGTACTTGCGGTTATTTAGCTCTGTGTACTTTGTTGATTGTTTATTTTTTCCGAGAACCTGGGGCATTGCGATGGCTGTATTAGTGTGTGTGTATTTGTAATTCATGTGAGGATAGGGAAGAAGGTGGTTGTAAGGTCTTAAGTGAAGAACTATCCTGTCATTTGCCTAGAGTGGAAGTGGGAAACCACAGAAAACCACTTCCAGAACTATTGAGGTGGGAATTGAAACCGCCTCTTCTCAGGTTTACTTCACAAAGTTAAGTGTACCCCGGTCTAACCCTCAGACCAGAATTAAATTTCTTGACAGAGCTGGGAATCGCAGTCAAAACGCCTGCCGCTACACCACATGGTGGTCAGCATTACAAATAAGTAAGGCCCATTTTTTAATCTCTACAGAGTATAAAGCAAAGGCCCCAATTCTTGGATGCAAGGGGCAATCCCGAGAACCATTAGATGGATTTTTGTGTGTTTTTCATCATTCTGTAAAAGATTTCTCGAGGAAGGTTTCTGTAGAAAAACGTTCATTTATGACTGAGCAGTAGCCTCACAATTTCAATGAATCAAGTTGAAGAAAAACCTGCTGTCTGTGCGTTTTTTTAAGCTTACGCTGGGTAAACCGTTAAAAATATGGAAAAATAACCTACTGTATGTACTATCTATTGGCTGAATAGGTTTTATGAAATAAAATGTACACTTTTCACCGCAAGCATTGTAACCCTTCGTTTCTGATCACACCTTGCAAAAACAGGGAAACATTCATACACGTTTAGTTTCTAACTATGATTTGAAACTGGAAACTTTTAAACAATTTGATTCATCTTGCTGTTATACATTACATCTTACATACTCACAACTGATGAGTACAACCATCTCTGATGCGTTCGAACTGGTCCACACAACTGATTCTATGCAACAAGGATGTTGCTATTTATACTTCTTTTAAACCGGGTAACGCCCAGCTAACGTCTAGTGAAGGGTAAACAACTTTCATTTTCTCAAGGGTATGTCAATGTATAAAAGATTGTCTAACTCTAACCATCATTCGCCAACACATCAACCGTCAACATATGCACATTTGATCACACTAAAAGAAATATGTTGACCGCCTCATGGTGTAGTGATTAGCATTCTTGGCTATTACTGCAAAGGTCTGTGCTAGATTTCCGTCTCTTTCAAGAAATGTAATTCTAGTCTGAGGAATAGGACGGGGTTCACTCAACCTTGTATGTCAGAACTGAGAAGAGGTGGGTTCGATTCAAACCACATTCAAACCTAGAAGTGTTCTTCCATTCTTTCTCCCCTGTACTACAGGCAAATTTCCAGAATGGCTTCTAACTTAATGCCATGGTCGCGTTATTCCAAAGTTGAGCTCCACATAACATTGTTACTAATACTAAAAACAACAATAATAGGCCTACTTGTTAACACATAACTCATATAAATATCCAAGTACGTGCAATTCATATCCCTGACGTCCAAGCCCCTAGAAATAATAATAGACAGGAGATGACTTTCACATCCACAATTTATTGCAAATTTCAAGTGATTTACTTATCTGCTGAGAGAAAAAAAATACTGTAGTTCTATTGTGCACGTATTTTACGTTGTTTGAATTTGGTTTGTTGGCAAATAAGTTGATTTGTTTGTCTCTTCAACTACAACTGCCTATTTTCTTTCAGATTTCTTTAGTTTTCAGCTTCAAATGCTTCTCCTGTGATTGCTTTCAGATTTCTTTAGTTGTCAGCTTCAGATGCTTCTCCTGTGATTGCTTTGATTAATCTCATTTCTGTAATGACCTGAAAGAAGTCATGGTTGGTTGGTTCCTCAGTTTAGGGGCTGCGACCACGCGGTCATGTAGCCCCGTGTACTTTGGGTGTGTATGGAATCTGTCTGATAACCGGAGTTAATTGTGATGGCTGTATTAGTGTGGGTTATTAGTTTTTAATTCATGTAAGGACTGCAGACATTAGATTTTCAAGTAGTTCTAACTTTTGCTACCAAACGCCACCGTCAACAACCAACTAGTTCTGAACGTCGTTACTAGATGCCACCGCAAACATTTCCTGGCGACAAATGTTGGAACCTATGAACGTTAGTCAAATAAAACCTATAATTTATTTTCACACAAGTGTAATTAGTGGAAGGTTCTTTATTATGCCATAAATCTCTGACATTTACTTCTCCTCCGAAGAAGGCACACCAATATATTTTTAACGCTCTTAAAAATCTGACGACTTCGGTCGGGTTTGAATCCGCGACCAACTACGCCACCAAAGCTGCTGAAATAAGGCATCCACTAACAACTTCTTAATTTACACAATTATTCTGTAATCCAAGAAATGGCTTTTCACGAACACAAATTATACAAATAAAGAATTTCAGCTATTTGTTTTATGTTGCTTCATTTGAGGGCCTTGGGTATCGTGGTCATGTAGCCCTGTGTGTACTGTGATGTATGTACTAGTTTGTGTATTTGTAATTCAGGTAGCATTTGGGTAGGAATCGTCCGTGGCCTTACGTTAGGTGCCAGCCCGGTATTTGCCTGGAGTTGAAGTGGGAAATCACAGAAAACCACTTCCAGGATGACAGAGGTAGGAATCAAACCCCATTTCAGCTGTCAGATCAGAATTTAAATCTCTTGGCAGAGCCAATTGAACCCTCACCTCCACAATGACAGCCAAGTATACTAGCCACTACGCAACAAGAGGCTTTTTTCCTGTATTTTAATTTGTCTGGTAACCTGTGTTATTATGGTATATGCAGTAGTAGTAGTAGTGTGTGTATTTGTAATTTCAGAGACGATTAGGAAGGAGACGGCTATGCGCTCAAGTTAGAAACTACCCCGGCATTTGCCTGAAGTAGAAGTGGGAAACAAAAGAAAACCACTTCCAGGATGGATGAAGGGAAATCAAACCCACCTCTTCTTATTTTTCCTCATGAGGCTCAGTGCACCCCGTTCCAGCCCTCAGATCAGAATTTAATTTTTTGGCAGAGTCAGGAATAGAATCTGGACCTACGGGGCGACAACCAGGAATGCTAGCCGCTACACAACGTGGACACTCACTACTACAGAAACAACTATAACACAGGTTATGAGACAAACTCTACACACACACAAAGTACACACAAGTCTGAAATGACCACAATATCCTAGCCCCTAAGTGAAACAACAACAACTTCCTCCTCCTACATTAAAAACAATTCAGAACAGACATTACATTTATACATAACTATGTTTCAGCCAAAATACTTCAGTTGTTAATTCATTTTAGTGGCTTGGATACAGTGGTTATTTAGCCCCGTGTATTTTAGACGTGCGAGTGTGCGTGTTTGTCTGATAACGTATGTTATTGTGTGTATTTGTAATTTGAGAGAGGATTGGGAAGGAGACGGCCGTGGCCTCAAGTTAGGAACCAATCCAGCATTTGCCTCGAGTAGGAGTGGGGAGGCCACAGAAAACCATTTCAAGGATTGCTGGGGTGGGAATCGAACCAACCTCTTCTCAGTTTTGCTTCACGAGGCTGTCCCGTTCCAGCCCTCAAAACAGAATTAATTTCTTGGCAGAGCCGGTAATTGAACCCAGACCTCTGCGGGCGACAGCCAAGAATGCTAACCGCTACACTAGGAGGTTGCCAAATACTTAAGAACGCATTTTAGGATAAAGATAATCTAATAATTGCCACGGTGGGTGGAAGGTTACCGTATCTGGCTACCAACCCCAAGCTTGCAGTTTCTCTCCTTATACATTGTTGGCATGTTAAAAAACCCATTTGAATTCAGTAGGCCATGTTCATAATGGCAACATTAATCTCGGGATTTTAGGGGCAGATGACCTCGTAGCTCCGCCCCTTAAAACAACAATAACTAACTAATCTTGGGATTTTCCGTCAACACAAAAAATTCCTCCTTTCTCTACTAGAAAGCGCTATAGTGTCTAGGAGCTTATATATCTAATCTCCATAACTTTCAGAGCGCTCCAAGGAACAACAAACTTCGACATGCAAGCTGCCCTTTGGGCGTCAAATAACAAAGTTTGGACCCGACACCCAAGGCTATACAGTATTAAAATATATCTAATAATAATGTTATTGGGCTTTGAGCGACGCCGGGGTGCCGGAATTTCGCCAAAAAGGGGATCTTTAACGTGCTTGTAAATCTATAGACACGGCTCCCTCGCATTTGCGCACCCTCAAATGCCAGCTGGCTGCACCAGAATACGAACCTGCAACCTTGGGCCCAGCAAGCAAGAACATTACCGCTGAGCCACACAGCCAGCCTAAATGGTAATCAAACCCACATCTAAACAGTTTTTGCCTCACAAGGCTGAGTGTACCCCAGTGCCATATCATGTTCATTCACCCTTGTGTACTTGGGTGTTTGTAATGTTTTTGCAAGATAACACATGTTGTACTAATGACTAACATTTACAAGTTATTGCACTTAATTATCTTATCTCATTAGCATTTAGGTCTAAATGATGTACTGTATGTCCTATATTATTGGTAACATGTGTTACTCTGGTGTCTGTAGTAGTGTGTGTATTTGTAACTTGGGATTAGAGAAAAAAGAAACAGTGATAACCTAAAGTTGGAAACCATCCTAGCAGTCGCTTGGCGTAGAAATGTGAAACCATGGAAAATCAGATCCAGAATAGATGAGGTGTGAAATGAACCCACCTCTTCTCAGTTTTACCTCGCAAGGCTGAATGTACTGTCTGTCAAGAAATGTAATTTCAGTCTGAGGATTAGAACAGGGTACACACAACCTTGTAAACCACACACACTAATACAACCAACACAATAACACAGGTTATCAAACAAAACTGTAACACACCCAAGTACACAAGGATGAATGATCCCAATAATTATCAAACCCGTATCTAAGAGGCGAGTGTCAATTATACTAGCCGCTAAACCTCAAGGTGGTTATAAACAGACTATTTAACATAGGATCTATCCTGGAAGTCAAGGTTTGATTTCAAAATCTGCCAAGAAATGTAATTCTAGTCTGAGGGTTAGAACGGGGTGCACTTGACCTTGTGAGCAACACACACACTAATAAAACCATCACAATAACACAGGTTATCAATCAAAACTGTAACACACCCAAGTGCACAGGGCTGAATAAACTCAATATCAAAACCCTTCTCTCTCAAATGTTACTAATACAACAACATTCTAAGACACTGTATGTCTATTACAAAGCAGCGCAGCCATGAGCGTCAATGTTATACAGCTCCCTGGCCACACGTGAGTGTTCAAAAGCACTCTCTTTTTCTCATGGCCAATGACCTACTTGGAGCGCTCGCACGAAGTTACAGATCTGATTTGCTTGCTACAAGCTTCTGTTCTCCCAATACCCGCCACTTTCAAAAGACAGATTAAGTTATTCCTTCTTGTAAAGATTTCTTAAAGAACGCTTCAACCTACCTAACTCCTTGCACCTTATATTTTCCTATCAACCACAGTCAAAACAGCTTAATGTTCCAACCAAAAATTTGAGATTGGCCCATAATTAAATAATAAAATTATATACAATTCTCAACATCCACAAAAACAAAACAAAATTGCTAATGCCTAACACTCAGGTTTTAAGGACTTGTTGTCGTTGTTGCTTATTTGTTGCTCAGTTTTTCATCTCCCCCCACGGGCTCACATCTAGTGGGACGTGGGTTGGCGACCACGGTGCCCCAGCTGAGTCCGGCATTGGTTCCACTTACTTGTGCCGGGCTCCTCTCCGTCTTCTTTCCTGTCAACCTCACTTGGTCAACTCTTGTTCTCTTCCGACCCCGACAGTATTAGGGTATCCGAGGCATAGGGTGTCTCTTCTTTTCCCGCCTTAATTAGCCCTTGTCTCATCTTTTCTGATACCCTCCTTCTGCGAGGGGTCAGCCTTCTTTTTCATTTCCTTTTACATTCTGCTTTGTGTTCAAGGCCCTTAAGGAGGCAGGGTGCACCCTATATATTGCTACACCCTCAGGGGCTGACAGCTGGTGAGTCCGGGACTTGACGACCCCAAAGGATTCCTGAGCTGGGGGCGGAACCTCTCCTCTTTCCCTTTCCTATCTGCCTTTTATGGCTCTCCTTCCTTCCTAGTTCCTCAATCCGCCTTCTTCGAGGGTTGAGGGCATTTCTTTTCCTCCTGTCCTCTATTTGCCTTATTCTCCTTTTGTCTTCCATTTCTTCTTCTCGTATATAAGCTAGTAGTTAGTTTTAATTATAGTTCACATTTCATTATCATCTTCACAATCACCCAAACCATTAGGGACCGATAACCTGGATGTTAGGCCCCTTAAAACAACAATTATCATCATCATCATCATCAGTTTTTCATCTTACAAGGCTGTGTGTAACCCGTTCAAACTCTAGTTTATTTTCTTAGCAGTTAGAGATCGAACCCAGATCTCCAGATTGTCAGCCAGGAACGCGTGCTAGATTTACCTTATCCTCCGATTAATCAACTACTAGGTCATCAGACTCCTTTCGGCCGTCCTTGAAATGGTTTTCTGTGGTTAAACATTTTCAACACCAGGCAAATGCTGGGACGGTACCTTCTAACATGCCACAGCCGCTTCCTTCCACATCCTTACCCAGTTTCATTCATCTTCATCCATTTCATCTCTCATCGCGACGCGCAGGTCGCCAACGGGCGTCGAATAGAAAGACACGCACTCGGCCTCTGAGGAGACCACACACACACACAAAAAAATCAGTCTCCTTGTAAACGTTATTGATGACGTCATCCTACTATCTCTGGACATGGTGGCCATATTGCGCTGTAGCGCCTGAGCCGGCTTTACATCATCCATAAAAAACATGGGGGAGTTGCGCATAGCAGTCATCTTACCCACTTGCCCCTGTGTCTGCCATCTTGCCCAACAGCCACTGTTCTAGCTTTACCTCGCCCTCCATAAGAACAACATGGGGGAGTTGCGCACAGCGACCATCTTGCCCACTTGCCCCTGTGTCAGCCCCGGCTTATTAGTTCAATTACCACATAGTTCCACATCCCTGTTCATTAGATTCAATAAAACCCAGTCCAGCATCAGTCATGTTTGTTTACCTTTGAGGTCATTCAACCCCTCTCCCACAAACAACATGGTGATGATAATAATAAAGGCAAATTTGAAAATTAGCTCAGGGGTCAACTCCGCTGTGACGTTACACACCGGTTGACCATTCAAATCTGATTATTCTGACACGTGAATGTAAGCCATTCAAATCTCCCGGGTCAGCACAAATGGAGAATCGGAATCCCTCGGCTGCATTCGGAACCAATCGGCTAAAACACAAAGCTATATAAGACAAGTGACCAGCAGAGAAGTTGTTCAGTCGACCAACAGGCTGGACCATAGAGGGTCTCTCAAGCTGATCCTCTTCAATCCTCCCCCCTCCCTCTCCCTCACCCCTTTGTTTACCTTCCAGTTCATTGAAACCCCACCCCCGCACCTTACTCCTACACCCTACCTCACCCTCCCTCCCCCCCCCCTCCACCTCCACCCACACCCCCTCAAACCGGTTCCTGGATCCTCCAAGGTTTGTTTACCTTCCGGTGTCCCGGCGACCTTGGGGTCAATGACCTACCTCAAGGTCATTGATCATAACCTACCTCAAGGTCATTGACCTTGCCATGCCCCCCTAATTTGCATAAATAACGGTATTTGAGTCAGAACCCCCCCTGCTTACCTACTGACATTGTTGTCGCCGCTGGACCCACGGTGGTTCTATTGCTGTATGCGGACGATTTGGCTCGATATTACAGCTCTGAAAGTATGGCAATCGTGGAATGGCAATTGCAGCTATCTATGAACCAGGTCGACAGGTGGACTCACGACCGAGGTTTTCGTTTTTCAGCAGTGAAAACCTCTGTCGTCCATTTTTGTCGGCTCCGGATGCTACATTTACACCCTGAACAACATCTCAGAGAAGCTGCTTTGTCCGTGGTTGGCACATATCGCTCCTGTGACTCCATTTTGACATCAAATTAACGAGGCAGCGCCATATACGGCAACTAAAAACGGGGTGTCTCAGGAAACTGTACATGCACCATGTGGCGGTCTGACCGTGCGGTGCTGCTACGGTTCTACAAAGCCCAGCTAGACTATGGTTCTGTGGCATACGGTGCAGCAATTTACGGACGCTGGCATTCTCTACACAGATGGTTCGAAGGTGGACGAGAAGATGCGTTGTGCTTACGTTATTGATGGTGCAAATACCAAAATGTCTTTGCCTGAGGCCCGTAGTGTGTTTACTGTGGAGCTCGTTGCCATCTATGACGCTCTGCATTTTGCAATACAGGAAGCACGAATCCACTTTCTCGTGTGTACCAACTCATTGAGTTCGTTGCAATCACTTACTACATGTTTCCCTCAACACCCCCTAGTGCGAATCCATGACCTAATAGCCGGGTTATGCGACGCTGACACTCGAATCACTATTGTGTGGCTTCCAAGTCACATGGGAATTGCGGGAAATGATTTAAGGGACCAAGCTGCAAAAGAGGCGGTTTCACTAAAACCTCGACCAATGGAGGTACCATTAGAGATATTCGCTCCCAGTTACGCCGACAAGTTCTGGCATTTTAGAAGAGCCAGTGGCTAGCTGACCCAATGCCCAATAAACTGAGTGCGGTCAAGGGAAGTACTAGCGTGTGGGGGAGCTCTTTCCGGTAACGGAGAGACCGTTATTCTATGTAGGCTAAGGATAGGTCATACAAGATCCTCCACTTAAAGGTTATTGTGCTGTATCATTGTATGTAATGATCTGATTGGCCATAAATATTTTAACGCATATAATTATTTGTGAAATATCTCAGATTGAGTAAGCTATACCAATTGATTTTTAATTTAAAGTAATTTGATTATTTCCTGACTTTGATGCTATTTGAAGTATCTCTTTTAATTGCTATATCCCGAGATTTGAATCATTATTATTTAATTGTTGGTTGATCCCCTCGGTATTTTTAGCTTATTCATTTATGAACAATAGGCTTACTAGATCACCTGTTGTCCGTGTGTTTGTGTGTGTATGTGTGTGCGTCCAAGTGTGTGTCCCCGCCTCCCCCAATAATGACTTCTAAACGGCTGGAGTGATTTCAATGAAACTCGGTTAGGTCAGAGTACTATTTCAGGCGACCCCGACAACGCCCTTCAAGTTTTATTATATCTCACCAATCCAACATGGTGGCGTTGCGAAATATTTCACCGGCATTCTATATCTCCGAAACTATTACTCATATCATCCTGAAATCTTGCATGATGATACAGGGTAATACTAGCAGTTCACCTATTTGTTCTTAAAAATTGTTAACTACAAAACGAACATGACGGCCAAGCTAAGTTGAAACATTTCAATAGACTTTTCTCACGATTTAACCATCCACGCGCAATGCAACTTGATACAGCAAATATTTATAGACATTGTAATGCACTGGCATGTAACTTAGCTCATTTCTTTACATAACCTCAAGATGGCGCCTGTGTGAAATATTTCACCGGCATTCTATATCTCCGAAACTGTTACTCATACCACCCTGAAATTTTGTATGTAGATAAACAGCACTAATAGCAGTTCACCTATGTGACCTTCAAATACCAGTTAAGTACAAAACGAACATGGTGGTCAAGTGAAATTGAGACATTTAAATATACTTTACTCGCGATTTATTCTTTCGAACGCAGTGAAACTTGGTACAGCAAATGACTATACGAATTGCAATCCACTGAAATCTAATATAGTTCAATTGTTCACATAACCTCACGATGGTGGGTGTGATAAATTTCAAAACTAAGTTTTTATTTCTTGTGTCCTAATCATGCGATCAAAGTCAACATTTAAATAATGAATTTACACAATATTCCTCATTGAATAGTGCATTACTCCATAGCCTACATATATTAAAATCCAACATGGCGACAATCCGAAATAGTTTGACGGTTCTCAACATCTATTAATCTATGACAGCAACAAACTGAAATTTTGTTTGGCGATAGAGACTAAAACATAAGTTCTCGTGTGGGACATTCAACAACCTGGTGAGCACACATCCAACATGGCGGTGACGCGAAATTTAAATATTGAAGTGGACGTTTCTCGCAATTTAACCATCTGAGCGCAGTTAAACTTGGTACGGTATATTCCTATATAGATTTTAATCCACTGGCATCTAAATCATTTCAATTATTGTCATAACCACAAGATGGCGGTCGTGCGAAAATTTAAAATCACGTTTTTATTTTATGTGTCCTAATAATGGAATTGAAGTTTGAATAATACACCGACACAATAATCGTCATGTAATAGTACATAACTCTAAGGCCTATATATAAAAATCCAACATGGTGACCACTGAAATATTTAGACGGTTCTTAATATCTAGGAATCTATTACAGCAATTGAACTGAAATTTTGTATGTTGATCGCGGCTATAAATATAAGTAGGATATATGAAAATAGGCTATATAGTTCTGCACCGAACGACTTGTTCTTCATGCCGCTTGTGTTTTCAGGGCATAAACCTGGCTACACCGAGTAGTTTAACTTAAACTATTTCATTAACTGTAATTCTTTTTAGTTGAATTATATGATATATGAATCGCAGCCAATGGCAATAAGCTGGGCATTTTAAATTGAACGCCTGAGGGCTCCCAACAGGTTCAATTGTAAGTAGTTCCAACTGTGGTTACCAGATGCCACTGACACTAACACTAGCGGCGAACGTTTGAACGTGATAGAGCGTTGTTTACTAGACAAATATATAATACACATTTTCATACACACCACCAATTTCAGCGGTAGATTCGTTTACATCCCATAAATCTATGATATGGGTCCGCCTGGTTTACTTCCCCTCCGAAGGAAACCATACTGAAGGATGTTAACACTCTTAAAAAATCCGACGACTTCGGCCCGGTTTGAACCCGCCATCTTGGGCATAGCAGTTCAGCATGCTACCGACTATACCACCAAATCCGCTGTGGGGGGCAATTTGGGACCTCCAGGTATTCGTTAATTACTCATCTCGACGTGAGACAGCGTTTCAGTAATTTTTCCAGTCGGCGCCAATCAGCCATTGTTCAGTTGCTAAGTGGTGCGTGCCATTGTCGTTCCAGTCAGGCGGCCACGCGCTCGATTATTTTCCATTCTCTTCCACTTGAATGATACATGTAAGTAAATATATTTCGTTTGTGTGTTCGTAGGTGCGTGTCTGTGTGTGTGTGTGTGTGTGTGTGTGTGAGAGAGAGAGAGATAACGAAAGAGAGAGGAACGTTTTCTCTTATACAGTACGGTACATACAATGTTCAAACATATTTATATTTTGAAGTTTGGTTATTTTTCTGTTCGATTCCTTCCTTTCTCCTGTTCTTCATATTCGTCATATTGCCGCAGTTGTGTCTTACTGTATTACTCGCATTTTAGTGCACGATACAATGATCCTGATTCTATTCTACGAATACTTTTTGATTTGGAAGATGAAACTAATGAAGGAGAGGATATTTGGGACGACCCTAATGATATTGATTTCGAACCCGAAGTTAACGGAATGGACGGTCATAGTAGTGACTCTGAAGTTGAAATGGGCAGAACTGATCATGTAAGCCATGACAACCGTGATGACAGCACCATATGTTTCTTCATTGGCGAAGATAGTGAGGCATTATGGACAAATAACCCACGAGTAGGAGTTCAAAAACAAAGGCAAAGAACTTGATAAAAGAACTTTTCCTGGCCCTACAGGACAAGCTCGCAAGTGTAAAACTGAACTAGAACGATTTCTCATCATAATAAATTCAAATAGGGTCGATGAAATTGTTTGACACATACGTTTATTGACAGGATAAAAGTGCAACATCCAGAAGGTCGGGAAAGAGATTTTAGAGAAACAGCAGGATCGGAAATGTTAGCACTTTTTGGTGCCTTGTTCTTGATGGCCGTGAAAAGAGTACACTGCACAAACTTATCGGAATTGTTTACTACAAACGGGACCGGAATGATAATAATGCGGGCTAACTTCAGTGAACCTCGCTTTCGATTACTGTTGACAAGTCTCCAACATGAAGATGTGATTAGGTGCTGATAATGACAAACTGGCCGCTATTCGGGAATATCACAATAACTTCGTCACGAACTGTTAAAGTTCATATCCTCTTGGTGAGTTTGTAGCTATAGATGATATGTTAGCTACATTTTGTGGCCGCTGTAGTTTTATACAGTATATGGCCAAAGATCCCGCCAAGTATGTCCTCAAAATTTATGCGATGTGCGATTCCCGAACTTTCTGTACTTACAAATTGGAGATATACTGTGGGACGCAGAAACCGGGGCGTTATGCAGTTTCAAATAAGCTCTTTGATGTGGTAACGAGGTTTGAGTGAGCCAATAAAAGTACCGACCGAAATGTGACTACTGATAATTATCTCAGTAGTTACCCTTTTACCGAATACCTACTGGAACAAAGATTGGTCTTTGTAGGCACCCTGAAGAAGAAAAAACGAGAGGTTCAGCCCGAGTTTGTGGCTGAAAATAGGCATTTAGTACCCGAAACATACCAGTTTGGATGCCAATAGGATGAAAGCTACTAAAAAGAAGAAAGCTGTGAAGGTACTATCCACGATGCATGATGCTAGTGAAATAAGATCAGAAATCTGGGAAAATATTCCACATCATGGATTACAATGCTACCAAAGGAGGGGTTGATACAGTGGACTTGATAACTTCACAGTGCTCGACTTCGAGACAAACACAAAGGTGGCCGATCGTACTGTTTCGTCGCTTCCTCGATATTGTTGGAATAAATTCCTGCATAATATATAATGCAAACAACAGACAACAGCACATCTAGGAGAGAATATACTTTCAAATTGGCGATGGTACTCATGTAGGAAAACTTGAAACACCGTGCAACGATTTGGTTTCTTCCGAAGGATTTCCATGATTTCTTGGAAGAGTACAAGGATAGTGCACTGAATGGAGGTACAGCAAGTGTTTCAAGAACGCAAAGTGTCTGTTATCGTTGCAGGTCCAGAAGGAATAAGCGTACTGTTTTACAGTTCCACAAATGTGAAAGATTTGTCTGCAAAAAGCATTCACAGCAAGACGCTTCCTGTGATGCTTGCCTCAAGAGTTCGGGAAGAAGATATGGTGTAGTTGATTTCAAGGAAAGTTACTATATATAGGCTACATTATAATTTATTATTCATTATTCATGCCACTGTCTTTTTATGGGGATGTTATCGACTATTTTTATTGAAGTCTATTGTGTACTTTGTGGAAATGTATATGGAGTTATTCATTTCAGTTCCCGATGATAAATTGCATGAAAATCGAATACTGTCTCTGTGAAAACAATGGGCGGCCGTTTAGCCACCGCGCGCCCGCTGGAAGTTTATATTATACCCTAAATTCACTTCGGTGTTTTTCTTGACTTTAATTTCAAATACTGATAGTCACTTTCATTTTAAATTTGCCCTGGGCATGGTAGTCCTTACACTTCACACCTCTTGTGGTGATATTAGACCTTATCTAAAGTGAGAAACTGAATATACGTCACGTCTTACAAAGGCTGGTACAATAATCATAATACAGTTATTTTATTTCAGAGTTGACATACAGTAAAACATTATTACACACAAAGCGCTTAGTAATGTTTAATCCTTGGTTATGTTTGCTAACTTGATTCATATGTGAGCTGATCTGGTGATTGATATTTGGAGATGATAATAATAATAATTGTAAATATTATAATACCAATAATAATAGTTAAATAATTTACCAGCTAGGAAAAAGATTGGATGGTTACTCGAAATTTAAATATTGAAAACTTCTTTGGAGACTATGTCATTGTATTGGGAATGATCAAAGTTTTGGCACACGACAGAACCGATTGTTGTATTCACAATTACCGATTTTAATTATGGTAATCACGATATTGATAAAATGAACTGTGTGTTGAAAATGATTAGTTGGTGTGAAGTTAAGTGTGTCCATGATTGTAAATAATTTAAGTCAGTAAATGAATTGTTCATAACAGTGATATCCTCAACTTTGGTGTACTACCAATGGAGTTCAGGAAAGCGAATGTTTTTGCCATCCAGAAATCTGAGAAAACAAATAACCTGCCTGAAAGCTACAGACCCATAGCACTTCCGAATTTTTGGTACAAGCTTCTAGAGAGACTGATATACTGTGTAACAAAAGTAGCCCTATCATCATGCTGTATATTCCTATAAAGCTGTCTGGCTTCAGCATAATTGTAGCCCACTGCCGCAACCAAGTCCTTGGTATGAGATTTCACGTCGAGTCAGGATTTCAGCTTCTGAAAATAAACGTAAGTTGTGTTTCTGGGTCCCTCTGTAGTATAGACACACTTTTTACGAACCTATGCCAGTAAATCCCCGCAAACATCTAGATGAATTTAATCTGATATACTCAACAACAGCACTTTCCCAAATAACTTACGGAAGGCGAGCGAATGAAGAAAGTTGAACAATGGGCTTCCACAGGTGTCAGTGTTGGCAGCACATTTATTCAACCTCAACACGTCTGATCTGATCTACCTGAAACGCAGTCCGCAAAGTTTTGTTGTACTGATGATTTAGTCTTTGCTAACACACACAAGGATATAACTGGAATGCAAAATTTCCTTAATTGTGAATTGGCAAGATTTGGAAGTAATTGTAATAAATGGAGACTTCAAACAACAACAACAACGAAAGCTGAAGGAACCTGTTTTTACATACCAAGTCAGTAGCACACGTATGTTCTCAGGTTCAATTCTTACGAAAAATAAATATCCGAAGTATGTAACTAGGAAAAACCATGGACTGCACGTTGTCATTCGCTAAACGGCTTAAA
This sequence comes from Meconema thalassinum, assembly GCA_946902985.2. NCBI lineage: Eukaryota > Metazoa > Arthropoda > Insecta > Orthoptera > Tettigoniidae > Meconema > Meconema thalassinum. The sequence goes on along the minus strand of OX336388.2, from coordinate 156,050,340 downwards.
GCAACATCTTCAAAAACAATGAGGTAAAATTATTGAGATGTTCTGCTTAAGGCCTAGTCGATTATACGGCTTAATATTGGGCTTCAGTTTTGTTGAACAGCCCTCGCGTACAATTTATCACTACCCAGCTCAATACAACCACAAGGCTAATTACTGCCCTGATAAGATCCACGCCAACCTACTCACTTCCAGTCCTGAGTGACATAATGCCATCACATCTACTCTGGTTCGGGAGTACAAGAAATTCCTCGATAACCTGGTACCGGTACTGGCTATTTAATTTGATATCCCTGATCTTCGAAGGAACCGGCTGAAATCAAGCCATCCACCAAGCACTTATGCTAAGAAACTCGTGGAGAACATTTCGTTAAAAATGCCCAGTGGATGGAAGATTGGACCATAAGTGGGAGCTGTCAAGTTTCATCCGTTCGTATTACAAAGAACCATGTACATTGTTTCGATTTATACATAGAAATATTGTCTTCCTTGTATAGAAAACTAACCAACCATGATATCTGATCCAAATCCATCTTGAAGTAGGGTAAAATACCTTCCCCTCAGTGTAATTTTGGTGCTCCCTCACACACTATTAAACACATTGTGTTTGGATTTAAGAAGAGTAAACATTAGGTGTACATATCTGATTTCCTGTTGTCATCCTCTGCAGCTGGACAATGAATTGACTTTGAATATTTGAGGCTATAATACCACCTTGCTGTTTGGCTTGCATGTTGTATATTGTAAACCGGCTATTGTACCCGGCGTTTCCCGGGATGTGTCGTTTAATTGTATAGAAAGACAAGTGCCAATATATTGCGCAGAGTATATTCAATTCTCTACTGTGAGATCAGGAAGATCTTCTTGTCTTTGATGTTATTAAGCAAAATATTATATCACTATAAACCAAGTAGGAGACTGCTGTAGAGGACAATAACGTAGCAGAGAATGCAACGGTATTAAATGGGAATATATACACACAACTCGCTTTGCTCCTTGGGGGGCTCGACCTTAGGTTGGTTTGACAAGCCGGAGAGTTTTTAAAGAAGGTATAGGGATGAAATCTATTAACCAAAGCTAACAATATGCACGTTTTTATCTTTGATATAACTTTCCAAACATAGTACTTGTATATTTTGCATGCACAGTTTCCTTTGATGTATATTTATTGTTGTTTGGGGTAAGTCATCTGACTGAATAAGGTCCGCTAATCGGCCGAACTGAACATTCACTTCGTGTTATTATAAACGCATTTTCCCTAAGTTTAGTGTGTCTTGAGTGGACAAAGTCCTCACATTATATTCGTGTCTTGGTTTTGAGTCCGAATTCTTGTCAACGGTGTTATTGTCAGTATTCTGCCCTTTTTCTTGTCTCCACCCTTCTTCCTACACAAAGTAATTTACAATTTAAGAAGGCGTGGCTCACCGCTGTTGTAAATGAGTAACGACACTCTCACTTACGAGATATATTCGCCCAATGTGTAAATTATTCTTAGACAATTTTACTGTTTATTAGCAATAGACCTCCAAGGGGAATCACCAGGAACAATTATGTTGTATCCGGCAATTTGAATTTTCTTTATGGGGACTGAATATTAACTGACAGTAGAGTCCCAATATTCCGAACTACTTGGGACCGAACCCCGTTCGGGTTAGCGGGAATTTTGGAATAGGTGGATTTAATTAATAATATCAACGTATTGACTTGTTAAGGCGTAAATTAAATGTGCGGACATCTGCTAGTGTCAGCTCTACACAGTATTGATCAAGTTCAGGGAAAGTCGGAAGGGAAGGACAGTGACCTTCTACTACCCATAGTGCAGGCAAATAGACTCATCACCCAACCTCTACCCAACCTATCCCCTCGTCCCGCATTCGATACACTCGACTCACTGCACTGCGCTCTGTCCAGTCCTATCAGGTCAGTGTTTACATTTGCGAAGTTTGATGAAATGTGTGCGCTTATTGCAAATTTGTTGTACTGAGTTGAACTGTATTCTGTAATAGCATATTATTTAACTTCCTGCTGCAGTATATCAATAATGTACTTTATAACACGAAAAATCTAACGCCTTTTTGATTGCTCCGGTTTTTAAGTTAAAAGAAAGTAAAAAAGAACAATCGGTATTTTTTCTGAACTCTGTCCCGAATAGACGGATTTTCGTAATAGCGGGACTCTACTGCCATTTGGGAACTTTTTAGTCGTTGAAAGGCTTGTCAAGACATGAAGTTTATTTTGTTCATTTGGAATTGGGTAAGCATTTACGTCAGCGAGTGTGTATGTCGGGTATGTAGTTTCAAAATATTATATCTAGATGATGTAGATCATTATTTTCCTGTTATTTATTTTCTAACTCACGGGGTGGCTGAAATCATAAAATTGGCAGTTTATTTTGAGGGAGAACTTCTAGCCTAATGCTAGGTAGGTTTAGTGCAGGATGCTCTCCTAGCTTACCGCCAGATATATGAAGACGACCACCGTTATTATCACTGGTTGAGGCAGGTCATCTGGTCTACTGCCAGTCGTCTATCAACCGGCAGTTTTGTTCAGGTAGATTCCCTAGCCCACTGCCTGATATATAACTAGGATGAGTTTTATTAGAGAGATCATTTCGCCTACTGCCAGTATTATCACTTCAGAGATATTTTGTTGAGGCAGCTCACTGAGACCACAGTAATGTCAATCTATACTAATATAATAAAGCTGAAGAGTGTGTGTGTTTGTGTGCTTGTGTGTTTAAACGCGCTAATCTCTGGAACTACCAGTCGGATTCGAAAACTTATTTTTGTATATGATAGCCAGATTCAAGAGGAATAGTTTAGGTTATGTTAAAATTCGGACAGACCACTCCATTCCCTGCATTTAGGCCCTTTATCACAAATCTACACCGTTCCTCCTATTTGCTCCAAATTTTGCATACACTTTGAAACCCTGCTGGTAACACTGTCCACTTGATATTTTGGACAACGCTCTCCATTCCTTACATTTGGAATAACAAGCAAACTGAACTTGAAAACCACGTATTAAGGCCCTATAACCATTCATGTCCGTAGTAGTGCAACTGTAAGAGTATTTAAATAAGTCTATTGTTGTCTGGCGATTCGGGCTGCATCACTTCGCCCATACCAGTGTTCTGGTGTTGAATTGCGAAAATAGTTAAATCTTGCGCTGCTTATAAATTGCAGTCACGGGGAGTAATTAGTGCAAAAAAATGTCTTAGGCCCCTTAAAACAGTTATCATCATGAACATATTTTGTCTCTCTATCAGTGCAATGGTGTTGTTGCAATACCTTGAAGTTATCAGCTGCAATAAGATTTGGTGCTTTCAAATTTACCTTAATTTATTGCGAAAATTATCGTTCAGCGCTATGTAGTGATAAATGATACTATTGCTACCTCAGGAGCTCGGGACAGACGAAGTTTTTCAAAGTCTTCTGATTATTTTCCTATGGCGCTATGCGACAAAAGACGACACTAATGGTCCCTACATTTCTAACAGTCAATACGATATAGGTCCTAGGCAGTGTCTTTTATTTCACTTACTCTTCTTTCTAAACATTTTTTGAAATTTGTTTGTTAATTATATGTGTCAGTGCTGTAGTTAGTAAATAACCGGGAAAATTACTGGAAAATGACCTAATCATTATAAACCACCACCACCACCACCACAAAAGGTTATATATATATACAGTATGTATGTCTACCCCTTATTATTCCCGTTTTTCCAACGGGGTCGGGGATGAGATGCGATGGAAGTCTTAGTGGCGATGGTTTTTACGGCCGGATGCCATTCCTGACGCCAACCTCATGAGAGGAGTTATTGAGAGATGAAATGAATGATGGTGAATGAAACTGGGCAAGGATGTGGAAGGAAGCGGCCGTGGCCTGTCAGAAGGTACCGTCCCAGCATTTTCCTGGTGTTGAAAATGGGGAAACCACGGAAAACCATTTCAAGGACAGCCGACGGTGGGGCTCGAACTCACGCGTCTACCGAGTCAGCAGAGAGCTTGGCCCCTTGACCTAACGCAGCGCTTTAGCCCACGTAGCCACTACTGTCGGTATATATATACAGTATATATATATAATTCGTTCAGGCCATCTAGGACCATGTTAAGTCTTGCTACACTTGGCATTTTTTTTTTTTTCGCTTTCCTCTGAGCCCAGAATTCCCTCATTCTCTGTGAGTGGGCCATCTTGCGCTCCGCTGTCCAGGTGATACTTTGTCTTCTTTTCGGGTTCGGTGTCTCGTCTCGGGTTAGCCCATTAGTCAGTATCCTTTTGCGGTAGAGATCTCTATTGAAGGCGACGTCGGGTTTTAGATGCAGCATTTTGAGGTCTTATTTGGTATTCATAAACCAGGGCAATGTCATTTTAGGTTTGGAGTCAAAGAAATGAAAAATCTGTTGAGTCAGCCTGTTTTCCGTCCATTCGTTTGAGATGACCGTAATACCGTGCCCGCCTTTTACGGATCGTTTCTGAAATTTTCTCTATTTCGCTGTAGACTTCTTTGTTGGATTTTTTTTTATAGTGGATGCCTTTCTTGTAATTTGATCCCATGATACCTCTGACGATTTTTCGCTCATTTTTCTCCAGTTCTTCACGGAGTCCTTTCTGGTAGCTTAGGTATCATGTGCCAGTTCTGTAGTAGTATTCATTATCATCCATAGAACAAATAAATCCACCGGGCGAAGCCGGGCACTACTGCTAGTATTGTATAAACGGAGAGTTACGCAATGGGAGGTCCGCTAGTTAATCAGTCGGTTTATAATACCATGTGTTGTGGCCAACGGGTATTAAGGCCCTGCTATTCATAATATGTAATAAATGAACACTGCATCAGTTCCTTAGAAACGTGAATTTCGTGGAACTAACAATCGTTCAAAAATGCTTATCACGCTGTAATTAGTTCGCAACATTGCACATTTACAAAATTAAGTTAACATTTAGCAACCAAAATCACCCCTGTCCATTTTGCCATTTTATTTCCTTTCGTTCAGCTTTGCAGGTGGTAAGAATGTACACTTGTCTTTCAATTCTATCATTATTAATATTATTAAGTGTAAATGTGGTTTCTCTAGAGCCACAAAATATGGTATTTATACTAAATATCAATCTTCTAGTTACTATAATGAAAATTTAGATCCTTTTCTTCAAATCGAGCCCCCCCCCCCCCCCCCCAAGAATATCCTCTCCGATTCACGTCCCCATGTGACAGTAAAACATCAAAATAGTATGCATTGATTACAATTAAGTTGGTAACCATTGTGATAACTGCAGTGTATATTATTAAGGAAACTACATAAAATTCGTCACATCATGATTCCTAGTAATAATGAACAAAACACCTAAATTAAAACAAGTTTGCGAAAGTCTCCCGTAGGGGTAATAAGGAAACTCAATAAACTGCCCCTAAAGCCAGTATTGGTACTCTACATCATCACTGAACACTTGCTGCAAATTAAAATGAACTAGTGGGCTCGTGCGAGCTTTTGCAACGTGAATGTAGGTTTATGGGGGTAGTAGAGAAGAATGTGGGAGAACGAACTTTTAATTATTGAAGAAATGTATTTATTGTTGTTAAGCAGCATATGTACATGAGACGAACACAAACAATTATGTAGAACAGTGTCTAGCAGAACGTCGCGCTTCCGCCAGATGGCTGCCGCCACCGCACTGCCCTGCGCTCTAGTGGCAGGCTCGCCTAGCAGTACGCCGCGCTCCCGCCAGATGGGCGCTGCCCTGCGCTTTAGTGGCAGGCTCGCCTAGCAGTACGCCGCGCTCCCGCCAGATGGCTGCCGCCGCCGCGCTGCCCTGCGCTCTAGCGGCAGGCTCACCGGGTTACGGTGCTCCCATTGTAAATGTACAATTTTTAAGGTATTTATGTAATTGTGAGGCATTTAAACAGGAAGTGAGTGCGTTTCGGGCACACGTGGGGTTATGCAGAACCTGTGGGTACCCCATATGTGTAGGTTGGTGTTAACAGGCCCTTATTTTCGGTACAAAACCAGAATGGGCCCTTAGCAGAATAATATAGGGAGGAAAGTTAGTTAACCACAGGCAAAATGAAAACGTGTTTTAGAAAATAATAATCCCAATAAAATAAACTCATATTATATGCAATATATTAACCAGTATCTCCTTCTTTTTCTTCTTCTTTTGCTTTAGCGTTTTTCTCGCCTCGTGACAGGGTCCGTTATGTGAATCCGCTGTCTCCACTTTACTCGGTCATGGGCCATGTCCGGATGTTGGTTTTGTCTCGGTCACCCCTTTGGTCTTTTTCCGGTGACCTCTAGTGTGTAGCCCTGTTTTGCAATGGTGTCCGCTCTTGATCGTAGCTCATGCCCAAACCATCGCAGACGACCCTCACACATTTTGTTGTTGCTTGCCGCAATACCAAATCGTTCCCTTATTCTTTCATTGGGTATGTGATCCATCCTAGTAATGCCAGCTGTCCATATAAGCATCTTGGTCTCCATGACACTTAGCCGACGTTCTGCTTCCTTGGTGGTCGGCCAACATTCAGTACTATAAAGCGCCACGGGACGAATGACAGTGCGGTAAATCTTCGATTTTAGGTGGTCATTCATCTGGCGATCGCACATGACACCTGTCGTTGTTCGCCACTTCATCTACACAGCATTAATTCTTACGTTGACCTCCTCGGTGAGACGCCCTGCACCAGTTATCGTAAAGCCAAAATACTGAAATTTTGTCGTTCGAGGCAGATCATCGCCGTAGACTTGAATTGTTCCGATTTCTCCTGCATCCGTTGTCATATATTCTGTTTTAGCTTTGTTAAGCCGCAGGCCATATTGACTTAACCGATCACTCCATCCTGGACTTGATGTTGGAGATCCAGCTTGCTTTGAGCGGCCAACATAACGTCATCAGCGTAAAGAATGGTCCAAGATAACGGTTGTTGTAGATCTACAGTAACCGGGTCCATAACCCTAATGAACAGCAATGGTGACAGGGCCGAACTTTGATGAACACCAACTGTTACATGGAAGTTAACCAGTATACTTTCTGAAATGTAATTTAAAGTCAATAACTCCTAAACGTCAGTGGCACAGAGAGTACAAAATTACCTCTGTCAATTGTTACTCTTCAGTCAGTCAACACGAATCTGTCCAAAGACAGGGAGGGGTGCAATGAACTGTATGTAATATATGAATAATAAGTAAATAACACACATGGAAACAATTGCATTTATTAGATATGAAAACTTTTATAATTGAGCATTTTTTTACTACGTGTTTCGACCTTCAGGCGGTCATCATCAGATCCTGATCACCGAGTTGAGGATCAACTTTATAAACAATGTTATCTTACTACACAAACCTTTTCGTGCGTACAATTGGTGTTTACATTTTGATTTGCAGTTGGAATCTCGTTATATCGGGTTAGTTTGTTTTCTTTATTCCTTTCGTGAATTACGGATGAATATTATGTACATGTGTCCAAATAAGAATAACACAATATAATAAATGAAATAAGTGCATGCACTTCAATTTTATTCTATTATGTCGAATGGTTACTTATCTCCACAGAGCTCTTTAATGTAGCAATACCTTCTCGCCTGCCTACTGTTCATTATTGATCCGTGGTGCCAGAGAGCCTTAGTTTCAATAGCGTTACGAGTGACATCTCTTGATGGAAATTGTAAATAACTGTTGCTAGAAGGACTTGGTGTACATTATGGATTCTGGAAATATTGCCACTACTATTGCAGGCCATTGCTATCTGCCACAGCCCAGAAATACCTTCCATATATGCTTGCAACCGGTCTATTAGGTGGAATAGGACCCTGCGATACTGCCCAATATCAGGCCTTGGTTTGTTGAGAATTAGCACACGGTGCATCGTCCTCCTATAACATATTTCCCAAATTATTCCCTTCCCATATGCATTCATTGCTTTATTTCTTTCAAGTGCTGATTCATTTCATTTAACAGTGCGAATAGCGGTGACCGTTCAAAGAGCATGTGTTCAGATTCGCTGGATTATCATTCTCGGATAGATATATTTCTACGGATTCTTTCGGCATCTTCCTTCCATTGTGTTTTGCCATGTGTGTGTGTGATTCAGTTTCCAATTACTGCCTGGGTTTTAGGTAGATTTCATTAGAAAGCTAACTATTGCAATGGGTACCATGTTTCGACTTCCGGAAAATGTCGACATATATTCGCGTTTCACATCCCCCAGACCCCAAAACCACCGTAAGTTCAAAAGTTTATATATAATTTATGTATATATGTATCTACTGTATCTATATATGTCAGTTTCTTGTGGACACGATAACTGCCGTAATTTTGCACCAGTCACTTTGAATTTCTTACATAGTATGTATCCCTATAAAATCTCGGTCGAGTTCGTTAATGGGCAAAATCGAATGGGGTGGAAAAAAGTGGGTTTTTCGGGAAACATTAATCATATCTCTCTTAATAGGCACAATATCAAAACCGTACAAAATGGGCGATATTACCCTAATAATTACCTAAAACTTTTGTCTGAAAGAATTTTTGATACAACCCACCATTACGCCAAGGGATGAGAAAAATGGTTTCGGAATTAGAAGAATATGCCAAGAGCCATCAGAGGTTACCATGACAACGCTTCTAAATTGATGAGGGATGAGCGATCAGAGGTTGCCATGACAACGAGTTCACATTCAGTTTTCCATCTGACTATGTGGGAAGCGGTTTCGGTGACGTAGCCTAGCTGGTAGCATGCTGAACTTCTATGCCCAAGGTCGCGGGTTCAAAGCCGGCTGAAGTCGTCGGATTTTCAAAGAGCGCTAAAAAACTCAATATGCTTTCCTTCAGAGGGGAAGTCCAACGTTCGTTGCAAGTTACTGGTTGCGGTGGCATCTAGTAGCCAAGTTCACAGCTAGGTGTCGTTGACGGTATATTTTGTACCAACATTAGGAACTACTACTTGAAATTGACCGTCTGCAGTCCTTACCTGAATTACAGACTAATACAGCCATCACAATTAACACCGTTTGTCAGACACATACACACACCCAAAGTCCACGGTGTTACATGACCGCGTTGTCGCAGCCCTAAACTGAGGAATCAACCAACATCTCTGCGGGAGATAAAATTTGACGTGAAGAAATAACAGACTGTTAGATAGTTACACATCAGTTCCAAACCTTGCATAAGGACGGTGCGACCACAAGTATAAAAATGGACCCCAAATGACAAGAAGGTTACCGTCCCCCTAACACAATAAAATGTTAAAAATATGCATAGTAAGACGAAAGAAAAGTTAATTGAGCTCCAATTACATTGGAAAATACTTTCTCGCAATAAATGAGGTCTGATCCTTCTACGAAAACCTGCATATTTTGTCTAATATAGCCTATCCCCTAGTTTGCCCGGTGAAATCTACCTCCGCCTTCCGGCGTGCCGAGAGGATTTCTTTTTACCTACAGAGGTGCCAGATCTCAAGAAGACAGGGACAATATCATAAAGCATGGTTTGGGATACATCGTTGTGAAGAAGCTTTTAGTCATGGGTGGCTACCTCAACAAGGGTTATCATGTCTTTGTTGACAATTAATTTGTGTCTGTGCCACTTGTACGCCATCTCTACAAGCTGGTACATACATAACAGGAACTGTTAGGAGGAATAGGAAATATTTGCCTCAGCATTTTAAAAATAAATTTGCTGTTGGACAGAAACAATATTTTAGGTCAGGTCCAATGTTAGCATGTGCATTCCGAGAGAAAAAGTCCCAGAAAAACCCAGTCATGCTTCTATCTAGCCATGCAATAGCCCAAGAAGAGGAAATTCCAGCAACCCACAACAGTGCCAACAGCAAAACTATACCAGCAATAATAACATCTTATAATAAATGTATGGGTGGGATTGACACATCTGACATGATGGTGTATAGCTACCTTGATGAGAGGCGAACTGTACGTTACTGGAAGAAGGTGGCTTTCAATATCATTGCTAGAATGGTACTAAACAGTAATAACAGTTACATTCTTTATAAGGAAAATAATAAGGGAGCAGGGAAAATAAAATCTAGACTGATCAATAATTGAGAGCCTAGGGGAGGAATGGATTTCTACAAAATTAAGTGCGATTAATGATCAAAGAGGACCAGTGGGGGTGAGAAAGCTTCCTGAGAAGAAAGAATCGAACTGTGTTGTATGCAGCACCAAGGAAAAGAGGAGGAGGGCCAGAACAGTATGCACTAGGTGTAACAAGGGTCTGCACGGAGAGTGCTTCCCTAAGCACAAATGCTGACCCAGGAAGATACGTGTACAGTTCTTTACATTAGGTGCTATATTTCATGGCTGGATAAGAATACAAAAAATAAAACTTTATCATGTTATACAGAATTAATTGCTCTTGTTTTCAGTATGACTGGTCAAGAAGATCACTAAAGAACAGATTACTTTCTTAGTATTTGAAAACATATTTTAATTTTTTGTAATTTATTTTCCAAGTTTCAATATTTTTTTGTGGTAAAATATGTCAGTAACAATTTTGGGATATATTCTTCCTAAAACTACATTGTATAATGTGCTATGTGATTTTTTTTCAATTTTGTGTCTGTAGCACGAACACCAAGATTAACGGCCGAGGGGACCCGACGCGCTGATCACGCGTCACCCCAATATCTGCAGGCCAAATGGCTGGGCGGCGGTCGCTTGGTCGGCCTTAGCCCGTCATGGGCTGTATAGTGCCAGGGGTTGACTTTTTGTTTTTGAGATCTCTTTATGCAGTGATTTTTTACATTTTAACATGCATAATCATGAAAAATGGCCTGAGTGTTTCGGGCATGACTAGTGAATATAGCCTGAAAGCAAAAGGATTAATGTCCAGCTTGTTACATTTGTGAATAAGGAATTGGGCAGAAGTGTTTTATTCATGTCTGTTCAAACTAATGCTAATCAAATGCTTGTTACCTGAATTACTGCCCCTAATGGATCTTATCCTGTTCAGACCTAGGCTACACAAATGTAGCCTATATCTTCCGTTTTTTTATATTTTTGTCAGTAGAAGTTGGTATCATGTCATTTTGACCTGTAATTATAACCCTCTACTAGAAAGTGCTATAGTGACAAGGAGCATGGATATCTAACCCCCTTGACTTTCGTAGCGTTCCAAGGAACTACGAAATTTGACATGAAAGCTGCCCTCTGGGGGCTCTGGATGTCAAATAACAAAGCTTGCACCCAGCAACCGAGGTCATCCGATATTATTATTATACCTAAAATACTGCCCCCAATGACAGTCTTATCTCGGACATGAGTGATCATTTCTGCCCTTAGGCTGTATTCTCCGTCCGCTGTCAACCTTTAGGTAATGCTTTCACCGGAATATCCCACTTCTACAAAAGATACTCTCATCTCCTATCCCTCGCTCGTCAGTCAGCCATCCTTTCCCTCCCGCGGCTATGCTTCTAGTTTGTGCTGGGCGTTCTGTTAAAAGAGTGGAAGTTTGACATTATTGTACGTTGCAATCAGTGCTCATTTCCAAGAACTCGTGCTGTAAAAGTTCACTTTCGTAGCCTTTAAAACGTGTGGTCAGGTTTGTAATGTATATCAACGATTGTAGTGGATACGCCTGCCTAAATTGAATATGCTCAGGATTGTGTGCACTTGGAAATAGAGAAACTACTGTAACATAGGATGCATCATTTCACTGTTCCACAAATGGCAGAACAACTTTTCATTTCATTAATTCTATCTTGTATGCATTAGAATGTACTCAATATTATACCTTATCACATTTTTATCGAGGCGAGCGTCAGGATCAAATAAGTTTGACCCTTATTGACAAAAATAATCTTCCATTTATAATGATGCACCTCGCGGGTTATATTCGGTTTATCAATATTAGCTTATATTCGGGGTCTAATATTACCCCATTTGTTTATGCACAGTATATATGAGACTTATTTGGCGTTCTGGTAAAAGAATAGTCTATGATTAATTCATAACACATTGTGTGTTCTAGTTTCCTGAACGAAATGGAGAAATTCCCAGATGGATTACCTAACATGGTAAGTAATAGTGCAATCATATTGATGTGCAAACAAGGGACGTTTAGAGCATTACTACTTACTAGCAAATTGTAGGCAGAATTGAGATTCTGCTCTTTTTTTTTTTTTGTTACTAGTACTGATATTGTAACAATTTGTTTCATATTGTGTCTTTCTTGTGTAATACTCCCTAGGAATCAAAAGAGCTGTTGTCCACTGCTCTCCTTAAGGTTGAGTCTGCTGATACCTTTGAAGATGGACACTGGATTGTTAAAGAAGTACATCACATACAGGTGATTATAGGTTTACTCTCTTATAACAATAGGAAAGAATTGAATTTAATTGAATTTTAAAACGTTGATCATTCAATGTCTTTTCGTATTTTAATAGCTTATAGTAGTGTCTTTAAGGAGCCTTCTCTTTTTTCTATTGGTTAATGGCTAAAGAGCCCTCCCCTCTTTACTAGGGCGGGGCCTAAACCTCAGAGGCTTAGGCAACTGACGTATGGGTGCCCCTTTTCTTATAACACTTTAAGGGGCCTCCACCCTCAGTGGCTAATGGCTACAGGGCCCTCCCCTCTATACCAGGGTGGGGCCTAAACCTCATGATCTTAGGCAACTGATGTATAGGGTGCCCTTGTCATATCATACTTTAAGGGGCCTTCTCCTGAGTGGTTTATGGCTACAGGGCCCCTCTCCTCTTTCCCGTGGTGGGGCCTAAACCTCACGGGCTTAAGCAACTGACGCTTGAGTGGCCCCTCTCATAAAACACTTTACGGGGCCTTCTTCTGAGTAGCTCATTGCTACAGGGCCCTCTCCTCTTCCCTGTGTTGGGGCCTAAACCTCACGGCCTTCGGCAACTGACGTATGGGTGGCCCCTCTCGTATAACACTTTAAGGAGCCTTCTCCTGTTTGCTTCATTGCTAGAGGGCCCTCTCTTCTTCCCCGTGTTGGGGACTAAACCTCACGGCCTTAGGCAACTAACGTATGGGTGGCCCCCCTCATATAACACTTGAAGGGGCCTGCTCCTGAGTGGTTTATTGCTACAGAGCACTCTCCGCTTTACCATCGGGGGCTAAAACCTCAAGTGCTTAGGCAACTAACGTACTGCTGGCCTCTCTCATATATCATTTTAAGGGGCCTTCTCCTGGTTGGTTCATTGCTACAGAGCCCTCTCCTCTTCCCGGTGTTGGGGCCTTAACCTCACGGGCTTAGGCAACTGACGATTAAGTGGCCTCTCTCATATAATACTTTAAGCGGTCTACACGCTTAGTGGTTTGTGGCTACAGCGTACACTCCTCCTTCCCGTGTAGGCAACTGATATAGGCTATGACTGGCCCCTCTCATTTAATACATTTTAGAGTGCTACACCCTTGTTTGGTTTATGGCTAATAATTGTTCCTCTCCAATTTCTCTTTAATGGGTCCAAAATCTTAATGGCTATTTGGCCATCTCCATTTTCCCCTGTAGTTGGTATCCTCCTTTAAGGGTTCTTTCCCTGTAGGGGCCTTAATCTGGCCAACGTTCTTCCATCAAATTCTTCTTAGACCGACACATGCAGATATATTAGATACTTCATATGAGGTCCACTCTATGGCAGTGGATCCCAGGATTGACTTAGTAATAACCTCTTAACTAGGATTCTGAAGAAAACAATTGATAACTCCAAAGAGAAAGTATCACATCCAATTTCAAATGATCAAGTCATTTCAAGCCTAAATTCAAACCAACCCCTCGCAGAAACCAAAACAGGGCTCGTGATGACGTCATCAAGATGGCGGTGGGGTTTCTCATAGGTTATGGGAAGTTGTGTCCTGAAACCCCTACCCGCTATACACTATCCACCACCCACCCCCTAATAATAGTAATAATCCGATAGGGATATGACGTCAAGGTCATTGGAGGACGTGGGGTGGCTCAGGATTGCGTGACTTCATGAGAGGATGCCTCAAATTTATTGGACCCTAAGTGGTGAGACAAGTGGCGCCATCAAGAGGGCAGAGGGGCCACTTTACGGTCCTGTAAGGTTGTGGGTGATATCCTGGCTGGGTTGCCAACCGGTGAGTGACGAACTCTCCTAGACCTCACCAAGAATCTCCTTCAGATTGGGATAAGCGACGTGAGGAATGGCTTCTTCACGGTCGTGGATTGCCCGCCAGAAATGCCGACCAAATTGTAAAATTCCCCAGATTTCCCGCAGGTTCCTTTAATTACCCCAGATTTTCTCACGTTCCCCTGAGGATTCCTAAATTCCTCAAACTCCTTTTGACTTCCAAGTTCCCCCTCATTGGTTCCATGGCATCCCACGATGGGAATTGCAAGGTCACGTAGCTACATGAGAGGATGCTACAAGGTCATGGGATATTGCAGCCGAGTGGTGAGTGTCACATAGCCCTAAATGGGCGCTCATGGATGAATGAGGTAAATAAAGGAGGTTGTCATGGCTACCAGACCTGTGGTGGGTGGGGTTGAGTCCTAATAGTTATGATATTGAGCGAGTTATGGAGAACGGGGGTGTGTGGTTAGTGGGATAAGATGATAGGGGAAGACATGTGACTGCGCAGACAAGTTGATTCTGTTAGCGAGACCGAGTATGGTGGTAAGCAAGAGTCATGGAGGAGTGGGTTTGGCGAGAAAAGAATGAAGGTACATGGTCCTTTGAGCAGGCCACGTGACAGTAAAGAGAAGTTGATGCTTTTTTCGGGACAGTGTATGATGTTATAGGATGACGGTAGGTAAACCATGTCAGAGAAAGCGTCGGGCATTTTGGATCTAATTGGTCAGCCATGTTGGTTTTTGACCCAGAGGGTGATGATACTACCATGTCAAGAGAGGATATGTTAATAAACACGTGGATATTGGATTTGAGACAGTGAATGACCTCACCATCTGCCATTATGACCCTCTCTTTCACCTATCAGGTTACCCAACGTACCCATTGTTGAGTCTGTGAAACACGGAACGGAAGTGAGAGTTGGTTTCTGGTTTGAGCGAGGTTCAATAATGTGGTAAAACAGTATTTTTTATTCAAAAACACCCCTAAACTGAATAAATCTATGTCTCTAAAACCAATGATGGACTACTTAAAAAAATAGTCATTGAAACCGTCTTCCAGTATAATCGACCATTTCAACCCTGAAACTATATCAACCACTAACGCAGGAGAAAATAGGTCATAAACACCGCAAATGGTACTTAATCCTGAGATGATTCGTTTTTGACCAAAAAAAATGTGATAGGGTTTAA
Organism: Meconema thalassinum; assembly: GCA_946902985.2. Taxonomy (NCBI): domain Eukaryota; kingdom Metazoa; phylum Arthropoda; class Insecta; order Orthoptera; family Tettigoniidae; genus Meconema; species Meconema thalassinum. The sequence continues at coordinate 156,035,092 of OX336388.2, read as the reverse complement.
ACCACCCCAAATTGAAAATGTGATATCCCTAAAACTATAATCATAAAATTATGGGTTATAGCTCTAAACAAAGTCATATAAACCACCATTCTAGGCGATAGGGCTGCTGATCTCTATAACAATAACTGTCAATACCATAGGTGAAAGTAGGCCTCAAACACTTCAAAGTGATAATTTGTCGTATGATGATTTGTTTTCATACAAAAAGAGGGGAAGAGGCGAACACCCCCAATTTGAAAACTCTCTATCTCTTAGAGCATGAATCGTACAATGAAGGGCTATAGGATCAATATAAGCTATTGAAAAAGCCATCCAACAGGATAGGTCATTTCAATCCTAAATTCATATCTACCATTATTATAGGTGAAAATAGGTGTAAAGCTCGTCTGAAATGTAAAACTGTGGATGCCGCAGTTAACATTACTGCAAGGGTTGTAGTCTTGTCCTACGGAGATGTTGTCAGTACTGTACACCTCTTTGTAGAGGGCTTATTATCAAGCAGTCAAAGGATTATGAATACACTTTAAAGGTCAACTCACCCTTCGTAAAGAATACCCTTCGTAAAGAGTATCGTGATGATAGTTAAGAGGCAAATCCCGCTCCTACTCTAACCGCTAGCCACTACTCATGCATGCCCCCTCAATACCATTAGGATAAATAGTGCAATTTAACGTATTTCTATCTATCTCTTATAAGCACTCTTTCATCTACCGTCACAAGGAAGGTGTCTGAGAGTTGCACACAGATTCAACAGTCCGATCACCCATGTGGTCAGGAAGTGTCAGTGAAAGGATTATGAAATGGAAGCCAGTTGTGAACATCCTGTCAATTAACGATCCCACAGATTGTGAAATCTGCTCTGTGATTCGTTTTCTAAATACAAAAGGCTCGAAAGTGGTTGACATTGAACGGCTGATTATTACTGAAGTGTACAGACATCACTCTAAGAGCGATGGAATGGAAAGAATACGGATTAAAACTTTCAAAGATGTCCGTACTTAGTCAATGGCGTGGAGAGTCGTAAGCGAGCGTCATTCATGACTTAAGACTTGGGACTTAGTGCAGTAAGTTGATGTAAGTGTTTTCGTCATTATGAATGAAATTTCAAGGAGTGGTTTGTGTGAAGTTCAAACAAACCATTCCAACTCATACAATTATGTTCACTGTATCTTGGGTTAGCCGGGGTTTAAACCTTGTGGAATGTTTCGCACCATTGTGGATGAATAAATTGTGAGACTTATTGTGAGACCTCACGTATACTTCATCGCACGATCCAATACAAAGAGCGTATCATACTAAAAGAAGGGATTATTTTGCTTCATGATGAATCTTGCCCTCACACTGCTAATCGAACCCCATCGCTTCATTTGGGTGGGAACAATTTGATCATGCTCCGTGTAGCCAGACATAGCAACTAGGGGCTACCACCTATCCATGAACTTGAAATGTCCCTTCGGAGGTCAACGCAACGACGATAGTGACCTAAATGTGACCGTGCTGCAGTGGTTGGCTTATCAGGTGGCTTATCTATGTTGATGGAATCCAAAAATTCGTTTCACAATTCTGTATGTGTGTCTTAACATACGTGTAAATTATATTGAGAAGTTATAGCAAAATTATCTAAAGTACGGACTTGCATGTAAAAATTAAATAGTTTCAAAATTGCTCTAATTCTTCATATAAACGCTCGGTATTTCTAAAATTAAAGTCACCTTGCAAATAGGTCCATTTATCTTGGTCTTCTATTTTGCATTGTGTTTGGGAAAGAATCAAGAAATTGGCAGCCACAGATTGTTCATATAATTCTTTAATTCCTGCAGCGGAAGTTTACAGGTTATGTGTGATATGTAATTTTCGTAATGGGAAGAACAGGTTGAAACTGATCATACTGGGGATATTAAGCTTGAAGAATGTCCAACGCCAGTGATCGTTCCACGCGCCACAAGAGAAACACCACCTGAAGATCTCAACGAGGTAAGTACCTTATTGGATTCATACATGACCAGTTCTTCATCTCCTAGGCATCGAATGATGTTGATGGATTCCAGAGTTTTACTGTCACAACTCAATTAACGGATAGTGGAGGCAACCGGCTGTTCGGTCTTGTGTTGGATAGAAAGCACCAGCCTGTTTGTTGGAAGTTGGAGAATGATATTACTTTACCCATGGGAGACTTGAACCAGGAACCTCTGGCTGTGTACACCGATGCTCTGGCCTCTGATATAAAGGGGGATGCATCTGAATTCTCATTGGCAATGTCTATATTACATGAAGCCAGATTGTGTTTGGCACAATCACATTGTAGCCTATTAGTTGCCTACTGTGGAATTTGAATTTTTAAATAATCATGGAGGATTTCAAAGGTGAACTTATGCAAATGATTTTGCTTTGTCCAAATATCTGTATTATGGCCAAAGATCTCATGGGGGCTACAATGGGGATGGGGGATTTAATACTTCAGATATCCTTAAGTGTTATTCTGTCGTGTGTCAGTTTAACTTGAGGCATTAACTGGGATGACTAACTTATGGGAGTGATTGGCTCTATCCCAGTTCTGAGAATTGCAAGAACATGCACTGGTCTTGAGCATCAAGGCGACACATTCTTAAAGAAGACAAATGTAAGAGAAACTTCTGGGGACATATGGAGAAACTACTTGATTATACATAAATCCACTAATTTTTTAAGTTGAGTATGTAGTGGAAAAAAAATCTTACCTTGTTATTTACTTCTTATAGTTTATAAACCATTTCAAAGATGGCCAATGGTGGAGATCATCCTCACTCTTCTTCTGAGTCTGCAGATAGGCTCACCACATGGTCTGGCGCATTTTACATGAATAATAATCGAATTGTGCTTGTCTCTTATACTGTTCTAGGGCATGATTTATAAAGGTTGGAATCAATATACGAATTTCAATCTTGGATTGCCGATCAATAGTAATAGTGACAGAAAATCCAACCTTGAAACCAATGCAAGGGCCGAACTACTACATTCATAAAATCATCTGTAACATACGTTCCTCTTAGCTCTCCAATCTTTCGTCGGCCTATATCACCACTGTAAACTAAGTGCTTCCATAGACCAGTAGTCATTCAATGCGAGTAGTTAGTAGCATTATGTAGTAAGAGTATTGGTGATATATACTCTACAAAACACTTGATGGCTTAGTCCCAATAAGATAATTTAAAAGCTTTAATTACAGTATTTTGTTGGTAAATTCTTGTATAATGGTAAATATCTTAATGATTTACATATTCACTCAGAAACAGTGTTGATACAAATATTGATGACCTAGACGCTTTTTAGTGTATGATACGTGGACATGTAAGATATTATGACGTATTGTATTCTTACAATAATGTTTAAAGGAATGTTCTTTAATCTTCATCTATCCGTAAAGCAATTATTTCCTTTAAAGCACTGGTTTCAGTGTTTTCTCTCGCGCGTAGCTTCTTTTAGTTCCCTAATGAAGTGATGGCTTGACAGTGTGTTACATTTCAGAACTAGGGAACACATTTATGGCAATTTTTCAGTGGAATATACATCTGTATTAGCAACATATGATGGGCATTATGAATGTAGAGTCAGGTAATCGTTTGCCGTCTTTATCTTTACATCAATTGAGCTGTGCTGTAAAAATACATGGCATGTTATTTCTGTACGATGTATAAAGTGACAGCGAAAAAATTAATTGTTCCTTCTTATCCCCAGAATGTGAAAGAGGAAACCCTGGATGAAGACAGTGATGCAAGTGGAAACCATTTAAATAAGTAAGTGGTTAACATTTAAGGAAATATTATTCAGTATGCAAAACTTAAACTTTTGGGCATTAATAAGTTTAGTTTGGGATGTCAGATGTCTATTATTGTATTTGCAATATAACTGAACATGTATTCAGTCAGTAAATATTGATATTAACTTATTATTTAGCATCCCCTAAATTATCCATTCTCATTCAGAAGAGAAAGTTTGTTAGTCTGCTGATGGATCCTGTTTCTGACTTGTGAAAGGCCCTCTCACTTGCTAGTAAGAAATACACATGCATTATTGATAAGTGATATGCGTTTTGTAACGAAAAATGAATTCTTTAAACCTCCCGCAGTGTGTGCTGTGTCCTCAGCTCTATTTTACTCCTTTGTAATCCAAAATGTTTAACATAAATGGTCTCTCACTTTTCTAATACTGCTACAAGTTTTATCCCAATAAAGATATACTACCAATAATGGTTAATTCTGGGAGTATGTGGGTGATTTGGAAGGTGTTAATATGTCCCACGTAATGCTGCTGGAGTGATTGTAAGTTAACTGCTTCTAGCTTGTGATTTCCAGGGTAGCATAATAAAATTCCTCATGAAACTCACCACATTGTCAGCCCTCCCTTTTGTCTGAGTGATTGTTGTTAAGTACTTTGGCCTTGTGTAGAAGTATACATTGGGTAGACAGGTTTTCTCCTAAATGAGCTCAACAGGAACATCAGGCGAACCGCTAGGATAGATCAAGTTTTGCGGACAATGATCTTATTAGTATATTAGATTTTACCCCAAAGTAATTATAATCCAGGAAATCATGTATGCTTTTGCCGCTGTGTGTAGTGGATCTCCACAGGAGGTAGATAACGCTGAGGGAGCTTAATATTCCCTAGCATAGAGTTGCGATGCACTTTATATATGGGACTACTCCAGCAGTGGTCCGGACAGGTTGTATCAAGAGCCCAATGATAGGCCTAAATTGATCCATCTTTGCGAAACCTTGAAAAGGTCTCTAGATTAGTAGACATGTTTACAGGGACAGCCACAAATCAGCTAAGTGTACAAAACGACAGTTACATTGAATTGTTTGTTTTAATGGTTAAAATAACTTCCTAACTACAAAGGATCATACAACAAATACATTTGAATAATATAAAATGTTTCATGTAACAAAATTTGAATGTACAAAGGTTGTGATAACCGCCCTTGGTGACTTACTTACTGAAGTCCTGTTGTTCGCATCGCTGGAACATTGGGCTTCGACGAAGTATCGCCATCGGACTAGGTTGCGTGCCATTGCCTTCACTTCTCCCCACGTTCTCCCTGCTTCTGCAGCTTCCCTCTCCATAGTACTCCCCCAAGTTTCCCTCGGTCTTCCTCTTCTGCGATGTCCCTGAGGATTCCAAATCAGGGCTTGCCTCTCTATTGCCGTGTAGTTTTTGCGCTGTGTATGTCCGACCCAATCCCACTTTCTTGCCTTTAACTGTAAATCCACGGGCCTATCTTTTGTATGAGTCCATAGTTCTTCTTCGGATATTGCATTTGGCCAATGCATTCTCAAGATTCTTCAAAAGCATCGGTTTACAAAGGTCTGGATTTTCTTTATGATTGACTTTGTTACTTTCCAAGCCCCTCACCCATATAGCAACACTGATTTTACATTACTATTGAATATTCGGAGTTTAGTTCGTCTGGAAATCTCATTGTTTTCCAGATAATGTTGCAACTGGATAAAGGCTGCATTTTCTTTCTTGATCCTACTGCTCACATCCTCCTCTGCTCCTCCAGTTTTAGAAACGTTACTACCAAAATACGTAAATTCTTTAACATCCTCTACGTTTCTTCCGTTTTTTTTGAAACTTCCTATTGCTTGTTACGTTCAGTCTCAGTGATTTGGTCTTCCCTGAATTAACACTTAACCCTAGCCTTCTCGCCTGATCCTGTAGTTCTTCCGCCCTTGGTGACACACTGGCTCAAAGGAGGAATTTTCAGAGACTTTCACTAGAATTATTAACGCTCATTTCCTTAATCACTTCCTCCAGCAATTTATAGTAGTTAAGAACAAATTGGCATTGAATATATGAAGTAACTTTCAGCACAAATATACACCATTCAAGAAACGTTTTGCATATTGCTGGCCAAAGGTCGTAGTGGTCTCGAACCCATTACTCGTGCGTGTATATCGGCTGTGTACACTCGCCTGTGTCAATGAGGATAGATCTGTGCGAGTGTGGAGACGACCCGGTGAACGTATGCATGACCAATACATCCGAGACTGATACCAACAGAAGATCGTGGTGCAATGTTTTGGGGTGGCAATCATGTATGGTCGCCGTACCCCTCTTGTGTACATCCCAGGGCGTATGGCAGGGAAACGTTAGAGGGATACTATCCTGGCACCTGTAGTGAAAGTTTTTCTGATAATTTCGGCCCAAATATCACTTTCGTGGACGTTAACGCTCGCCCGTACAGAGGCATTTTCAATGCCTTTCTTTAGCAGATAGTGTTCACAGAATGATATGGCCTGCCTATGGTCCCGATCTCAATTGTGCAGAGCAGGCGTGGACACTGCTTAATAAATAAGTCTGTCCTCACTTTCATCCCCACTGTGCTCCATGGCAATACGCGAAACTTTCTTTTGTTGTGAGGATATGGTATTAACCGGGATTTTATAATTTCAAATGATCTTGCCGTCTTCATCGTTATGCTTAGGTCTACCGTTATACGTTACGGTTACGGCGTGTATGATGTCATCATGTTGTTCAGTGCATATGCACCGAGTCTGAGTTTACTCCTGGGGTCTACCGTTTTGCAATACGATTACGGCGTGTATGACGTCATGCAGCTGCGATACGGATACGGTGAGTACCTCACGGGAAGCCTAAGTTAATGGGTAATGAAGTCTGTTCAAAGAGTCCTGGGGCTTCGAGCAAAGTGAGAAGCCCTTCTGAGCCTTTCTAATATGTGTAGCATTGTAGCATGCATAATTTTAAATGATATAAAGTGTAGTCTCTCATTCTAGTCTCAATATGTACAAATCTTTAACAGCAATTAAACAGATTTGTTTATGTTCATAGAGGGTATGAACATAAGTTCACCTATAGGACTTTCAGTAACCTGGTGAGCACAAATCCAACATGGCGGCGACGCGAAGTATTCATATTTAAATGGTTGTTTCTCGCGATTTAACCATCCTAGTGCAGTGAAACATTGCACGTTAGATGCTTATACAAATATTAATCCACTGGCGTTTAATGTTTTTCAATTGTTTTCATAACCACAAGATGGCAGCTGTGCGAAATTTTAAAATCTCGTTTTTACTTCTTGTGGTCTAATCATGCGATTGAAGTTTGAATATCACATGTACACAATAATCTTCATGTAATAGTACAGCTACATAAATAAAAAAGACCTCTCGGCGCGCCGGAAGGTGGAGGTAGATTTCACCGGGCAGACTAGAGGATAGGCTAAAATAGGCGAAATATGCAGGTTTTCGTAGGTGGATCAGACCTCATTTATTGCGAGAATGTATTTTACAATTGGAGGTTAATTAACCTTTTTTTCGTCTTTCTATGCATATTTTTAACATTTTATTTTCTTATGGGGATGGTAACTTTTGATCACAATGTCCTTATGCAAGGTTTGGAACTGATGTGTAACTATCTAACAGTCTGTTACTTCTTCGCGCAAAATTTTATCTCCCGCAGAGATGTTGGTTGGTTCCTCAGTTTAGGGGCTGCGACAACGTGGTCATGTAACCCCGTGTACATTGGGTGTGTGTATAGTCTGTCTGATAAACGGTGTTAATTGTGATGACTGTATTAGTCTCTAATTCAGTTAAGGTCTGCAGAAGGTCAATTTTAAGTAGTAGTACCTAATTTTGTACCAAATACTACCGTCAACGACACCTACTGTGAACTTGGCTGCTAGATTCCACCGCAACCAGCAACTTGCAATGAACGTTGGAACTTCCCCTCTAAAAGAAAGCATGCTGAGGGATTTTTAGCGCTCTTAGAAAATCCGACGACTTTGGCCGGTTTTGAACCAGCGACCTTGGGCATAGAAGTTCAGCATGCTACCAGTTAGCCGTTTCCCACTTAGTCAGATGGAACAAGAAGTTCCGTGCGGAACTAAAGAGCCTACTTTTCTTAAAATTAAGATTCATGCCAATGATTAATCTACAGTATATGAACCTATCTAGAATAATGACGAAATTAAGTTGGTAATTTCGGAATGTCTTAATTAGTTCGAAATACTGTATACTAGGCATAATGTAGCCTAATACAGCAATACAGTTGGCAGCCCTGGTGACTGAATATATTCTTAATTCCATCTCTTAAGGTACAGAATACAAAATGTGGTTAAGTCCAAAGGATGTTACATGGAATTATACATTGGATCTATCAGCACACGTAAAAGCACGTTGGCAACAATGTCATGCGTATGCTGGTCAGAAATAATCGGAAATATTATAATATATTTTTGTGCCAATTTTCGATGAAATCCATTTTTTAGTATAGAAGTTATATGTATTTTAAAATTGGAGCTATCATCAGGCATAGAATCATGTTGGCATCACTGACTTATATTAATTACTCCAAATTAATCTAGAATGTCAGGTGCTATACGTATGCAAAGTATAGACCTGTTGGCTTGCATACTTTCTGATATATTGATATTAGGGTAAAAAAATATATACAGCATTTATTAACAGTTGGCAACCCTGGTTGCTCTTAACAATACTTACAGTCATATCTGTTATGGTACACATAGCACATATGAAATTTGGTTGAAATCCAACTGATAGTATAGAAGTTACATGTATTTAAAAATTGGTACTATCACCAGGCTTATAATCATGTTGGTAGAACTGACGTATATAAGTTACTCCAAATTAATCTAAAATGTCAGAATATACGTGTGCATAGTTTAAAGCTGTTGGCTTGCATACTTTCTGATATATTGGTATTTGGATAAAAAAAATAGAGAGAGCAATTATTAACAGTTGGCAGCCCTGGTGGCTCTTAATAATACGCTCAGTCATACCTGCTTATGTGCTTATAATACATACATAATTTGGTTGAAATCCAATTGATAGTGTAGAAGTTATGTGCATTTAAAAATTGGACCTATCAGAAGGCTTAAAATTATTTTGGCAACACTGTCATGTATGGCCTCCTGGAGATTAAACTGAAATAGTATTATCTTCATGTGTGCCAATTTTGGAATTGCTCCCATGTATGCCTTCCATGATATCCAACATGGAGCTCAGATTTCTAATGCGTTTTTTTTAGCAGTTTGTAGCACTGACATATTTTTAGCCTACTTTCGTTTTTGCAAAAAATGAAAGTAGACTTATGAGATCACTACAGGGCGAAAAAAAGTGTGTCTGTCTGTGTGTGTGTATGTGTGTGAGTCTGTGTGTGTGTGAGTGTGTGGTACTCTGAATGTCTGTCCCCCCCTATCAATTCGAACACGGTGAAACCGAATGGAATGAAATTTGGTACAAAGGTAGCAATAGCAAAGGACACCTCAGTGTCATGTTTTATATCGCCGCCATCTTGACGGAAACGTAATGGCGGCCACACACATGTTCAAAGCTTAAATCAAATTACGACTAACCTAATCATCCGATCTCTACCAAATTTTGCAATAGCATACCTTTATGGGGGCAGCATCCTTTGACCAAACTAATAGGTCATCAGCCTAATAGTTTGCGGATGGTGGCCATCTTTGTGTCAAAATCGATTACCCCTATTAATTCGAACACGGTTAAACCGAATTGAACAAAGTTTGGTACAGAGGTAGCACTAGCAAAGGGCACCTCAGTGTCATGTTTTATATCGCCGCCATCTTGACGGAAACGTAATGGCGGCCACACAAATGTTCAAAGCTTAAATCAAATTACGACTAAACTAATCATCCGATCTCTACCAAATTTTGCAACAACATACCCATATGGGGGCAGCATCCTTTGACCAAACTAATAGGTCATCAGCCTAATAGTTTGCGGATGGCGGCCATCTTTGTGTGAAAATCGATTGCCCCTATTAATTCGAACACGGTGAAACCGAATGGAACGAAATTTGGTACAGAGGTAGTACTAGCAAAGGGCACCCCAATGTCATGTTTTATATCGCCGCCATCTTGACGGAAACGTAATGGCGGCCACACAAATGTTCAAAGCTTAAATCAAATTACGACTAACCTAATCATCCGATCTCTACCAAATTTTGCAACAACATACCTTTATGGAGGGAGCATCCCTTGACAAATCTAATAGGTCATTAGCCTAATAGTTTGCGGATAGCGGCCATCTTTGTGACAAAATCGATTACCCCTATTAATTCGAACACGGTGAAACCGAATGGAATGAAATTTGGTACAGAGGTAGCACTAGCAAAAGGCACCCCAGTGTCATGTTTTATATCGCCGCCATCTTGATTGAAACGTAATGGCGGCCACCCAAATGTTCAAAGTTTAAATCAAATTACGACTAAACTAATCATCCGATCTCTACCAAATTTTGCAACAACATACATTTATGAAGGGAGCATCCTTTGAGAAATTTAATATGTCATTAGCCTAATAGTTTGCGGATGGCGGCCATCTTTGTGTCAAAACCGATTACCCCTTTTAATTCGAACACGATGAAACCGAATGGAACGAAATTTGGTACAGAGGTAGCACTAGAAAAGGCCACCTCAGTGTCATGTTTTATATCACCGCCATCTTGACGGAAACGTAATCGCGGCCACCCAAATGTTAAAGGCTAAAATGTAATTACGACCAACCTAATAATCTAGTCTCTACCAAATTTTGCAACAACAAATCTTTATGTGGGAAGCATATTTTGACCAAACTGCTAGATCATCAGCCCAATAGTTTGCAGATGGTGGCCAAGTATGTGTGCAAATCGATTCCCCCTATCAATTCAAACACGGTGAAACCGAATTGAACGAAATTTGATACAGAGGTAGCACTAGCAAAAGGCACCTCAGTGTCATGAATTATATCGCCGCCATCTTGACGGAAACGGAATGACGGCCACCCAAATGTTAAAAGCTTAAATCAAATTTCGACCATCCTAATAATTTGATCTCTACCGGATTTTGCAACAACATGCCTTTTTGTGGAAAGCATCTTATGACTGACTACAAGGTCATCAGCCCAATAGTTTGCAAATAGCGACCATGTATGTGTGCAAATCCATTCCCCAGATCAATTCAATCACGGTGAAACCGAATTGAATGATTTTTTTACAGAGGTAGCACTAGCAAAGGGCACCTCATATTCATGTTTAATATCCCTATAGCACGTTGTATTTCAACAAGCTACTACAACCAACATTCAATTACAGTATACTCCTTTAAAAGGACAAAGAGTTATAACAATACCCATGCATTTAGGAGAAAGTAGGCTATATGTTCTTTACTGAACATCTTGTTCTAATATGGGCTTGAGATATTCCGGTATTCATCTTTACTCATACTAAATTTGGTTTCGATTGCTGCAGCCGTTTAGGAGTTGATAAGGGGCGGGGGAGGGGGACATAAATACACAGCCAGCCAGACAGAAGGACAGACAGACACATTTTCCCGGATCGATCTCATAAGTCTACCTTTTCCTCATTTTCGCAAAGTGTGAAAAGTAGGCTAAAAATGAATGTGATCTCATCAATGGCGTCTTGGCAACCTCTGATTGCTCATCCCTGATCAATTTAGAAGCGTTGTCATGGTAACCTCTGATGGCACTTGGCATTTTCTTTAATTCCGAAATCGTTTTTCTCATCCCTTGGCGTAATGGTGGGTCATATCAAAATTTCTTTCAGACAAAAGTTTTAGGTAATTATTAGGGGAATATTTTCCATTTTGTACGGTTTTGATATTGTGCCTATTAAGAGAGATATGATTAATGATTCCCGAAAAACCCACTTTTTTCCACCCCTTTGGTCAATGGTTGGTGCTATCAAAAAACTAATTTGACATAAATTTTTGGCACTTATCCAACACATATTATGAACTTTGAATGGATTCGATATTTCATGTATTAAAGAGTTATAGTGATATTTCACTTTTTCGAAAAAAGCCCCCCATTTTCACCCCCTTTGACCGATTTTGCCCATTAACGAACTCGACCGAGAATTTAATGGGATACTTATTATGTAAAAAATTCAAAGTGATTGGGGCAAAATTACGGCAGTTATCGTGTCCACAAGAAACTGATATACATATATGTATATATATATATATATATATACATACATAAATTATATATAAACTTTTGAACTGACGGTGGTTTTGGGGTCTGGGGGATGTGAAACGCGAAGATATGTCGAAATTTTCCGGAAGTCGAAACATGGGACCCATTGCAATAGTTAGCTTTCTTATGAAATCTACCTAAAATCCAACCTGCGAACCATCTGAAATATTTACACGGTTCTCAATATCTACGAGTCTATCGCAACCTTCAAACTGAAATTTTGTATGTTGATAGAGGCAATTAACATGAGTAGGATATATGAAAATAGGCTGTATAGTTTTCCACGGAACTACTTGTTATATATTAGTATGATAATATATGAAAAATAAATAATTACTATTACTTATTTCAGGCCATGTACAGATACGTCGGATTCAGTTGCAAAGAAAATTTATACATTCGAATATACTGATGGACAGTATACGACAGCATCTAGAAGAAATTTTGACGCGGATCAACCTGTCGATGAAATTAATAAGTTTCTTACTAATACTGGCCACTATGCATACAAATGCGATATATGCCATAAGAAATTTCCTAAATTAACAATTCTGAGGGACCACTTGAAAATTCATAGTAGCAACGTGATTTATTCGTGTACAATGTGCGAATCGAAGTTTATTCATCAGAAAAGCTTGAGAGGACATCTGAATACTTATAGTGGTCAAATGCCATTCTCGTGTAGTTCATGCGAAGGAAAACTTGGCATGAGTAAGAATTTGAAAAGGCATATGATTCTTGATAGTGGCAAGAAGCCGAATTCATGTAACACATGCGATGCACAATTTACTGAGAAGAGATATTTGAATAGCCATATGTTTCGTCACACCAGTGAAAAGCCTTTTTCATGTAGTACGTGCGATGCAAAATTTTCCATGAAGGGAAATTTGAACAGGCATATGAAAACACATACCGGTAAAAAGCAGTATACATGTAGCACGTGTGATGCAAAATTTACTGAGAACGAACATTTGAAAAGCCATATGGTTCGTCACACCGGTGAAAAACCTTATACATGTAGCATGTGCGATACAAAATTTACTCAGAAGGGAAATTTGAAAATACATATATTACGACATACTGGTGAAATGCCATATTCATGTAGCACGTGCGATGAAAAATTTGTTCGGAAGGACATTTTGAAAAGCCATATGTTACGTCATACCGGTGAAAAGCCGTATCCATGTAGAACGTGCGATCTAAAATTTGCTGAGAAGAGAAATTTGAAAATCCATATGTTACGTCACACCGATGAAAAGCCACATACATGTAGCACTTGCGATGCAAAATTTTCTCTGAAGGTGTATTTAAACAGACATATGTTGCGGCATACCTGCAAAAAGCCATATTCATGAAGCACCTGCGATGGAAAGTTTAGCGAGATAGGACATTTGATTACATATATGTTATTTCTTAGTAGTACCATGTGCAATGTTTATTAACAGAAGTAGTTAGGAAAGACATCTCTTACTTTACAAGCGAGAAAGGCCTATCGTATGTAGTACATGAGAAAGTAAATATGCACTGAATGGAAATTTGAAGAGACTTACGATTTGGTTTTGTAATAAGCATTTTGAACCCTTGTGTTAAATAGTCAAAATAAAACAGGATTGACCCTTACATTCGTTTAAAAATATCATTTTATTGTGTAGTAGGCAATATCCATATTTTTGTCAAGCATTAATTTGGTCATTCAATAGTCGAGCTATTGGAAGGTTCATAAGCAATAGGAACCAACAGCCACAATCATTAATATAGATGGCGATAATGTACCAAATTACGTTGTTGTAGACGAAGTAGATATAAAAATCATTCTCTTTACATAATTTGAGCTTCCTGTCTGTGGTTTGGGCTAAAAGTTTGTACTAACCTCAGGCGAGGTGTATAATGACCAAAGATGCCTTCAGTTTGATTATTGTCGATCTGTTTCATATTAATTGGCGTCGAAATTAACACAGGAATGGTCTAACATTTCCGTAGGGGGCACTTACAAAATGTTATTATGTTACAAATTACTAATGTAGCCAAATGGGGAAAAGGGGATAACCGGGGACCTCTATCCTAGTTAGTAAAACAATAGCGGAAACTGTATACATAGCATGACATGGTAATGTTAGGTGTAAGAAGAGCGTGGTATTTACTCGCTTGCATATCTCAATATCCAGAGGTGACATGTCCTAGCATATATGTCACAACACATGTCCTGAACTGTCGAATTGTCTTGATGGGAGGAGATCTTGGCTCTCGTTGCCTAGCAGCATATTAGACAAGCGAATATAAAATGGATGTGAAATACAAGTACATATGCCCCGCTTTACGTCTTTGTGCTGCCCTCTGGCGTTGGTCAGAGATATGGGATTGGCCTTGCAACTGAACACGTGATCGGTTGCCGGTTCTAATCTGGCCGCAGACATGGATCTGTATGTGTTGAAAGCGATTATAATTTATATGGTACAATTTGTACATAACAGTAATAGTTCCTTATCATACCAAGACACGTCTCACACAAAAGAAGGAGAAATAGAAATAGTTCTTTCTCTGTTTTAATTTGCGTGCTAGCTTTTGTTTGATATTTCTTACCTGCATATAATTTATAGTTTTTCACCCCACGTGGAATTCCTTCCAGTTCCTAATTTTAAGTAAAGAAATATACCGATTGCAAATACATAAATTGCACGGGTGTTAGGTGAAAATGTGTGACAGTCTAGTCATGACTAAGCTAACCCGTCACCTATGTCCCGAACGCTATTTTTGTTTCCCTTTCAACGTAATTCTGCCTACGACGGCTACGAAAAGCAATACATTATTCTCACGAGCCTCACGCACAACCTATTACTCTTTCTCATCTCTACCATTCTGGAAGTCATTTTTCGTGAATTACCATCTACTCCAGGCAATTAACGCGATGGTTCCTAACTGAAGGCTTCGGCCGCCTTCTTCCCTAAGCTCAGCTGCATAACAAATAAACACACAATTGCCGAAACCTGGACATCTCAAAGTTGTCAAACTTATACTACACACCCAAATACACGGGGCTAAATGACAACGATTTTGTGAAGCCCATTAATAAATTAACAACAACGTCTATTTTCCTTTGCTCAAGACAAGAATGGAGAGGTTATTATTATCGTGAAGTTGGCATTCAAAATTTTGATTTCGTATAATTTACTTAACACTTTCGTGCGTGCTTACCTTAGAATTTGTGCGTGTGTAGGAATGGAAGGGCCTAAAAGGGGATAGTGAAGTGGCTGCTAGCCTTTGTCGTAGACGGCTGAGGTGGAGTACATGTTCACCAGAGAAGAACTACAAACATTTTCATCAAGGCGGCACTCGGCTGAAAATGCTGCAAATATATCACAACTCTCCCGTCAACGATGGATGCAGCATATATTGAAATATATTTAAATTTATTTAAGGGTGGCGATTGAAGCATTGTGGTGTAATTCACTTTTCTCATAGTAGAGGGTTGCAAAAATATTCCTTTGTAAATGAAGGCCCATTCGTTTAGAATTTTTTTGTCTGAAACAAATTATTTTCCGGAACATATCTAAATGCTCAATGGCGGGAAAGTACTGTGTGTGTCAGGTTGTAGTTTTACGTGGCCGTTGATCTCGCAATCAGAATCGACGAAACCTCCAATTTACGTGGAATCCGAACCACGAAATGGCATTTCACTTCAAGAATCTCACATGCATTGACCCGGCAACGAACCAGGTCTACCTTGGTAACAGGAGAATAGCTTGAACGCTGTTCCACCAAGCCCCCCAGGAATCTACTTTAATATCATATTTGGAATATTTTTTGACTGACGTTTTTATGTGAATATACATGGTGACAGGGATTTCTACGCATCTTTGTGGCATGTATAGCCTAATAATATGGATTTATATGACTGCTCATACACTGCCGAATGGAATGCGACAATAATAATTGTCATGTTTTCATTACGCTAGAAGCCAACTATTACAAAAGTAACATTTTAAAGGAAATGTCAAGCGAGAGAGGAATGGGTAGCAATGTTGAACTAGACTAACAAAGTGTTCACTGAGTTGCTTGAGAGTTTTCTGCCTTCTTTTCCTATTTTTCACCATCTTCCAAATGTCAGTACTTCCACTCTCAAGCCGGCCACTCTGCCTCAGGTAGTTTCTTTGGTAAGAATGTGTGTGTGCGTGACAGGAGGTGGAATCGTCCCCTAATCACAAGCTGAGTGGTCGTGGCGAGGTGATGCATGGCTACTGGGTGAGTAATCGCAAGCGATCCACCTCCAGATAGCTGGCGACCTTTGGACAACCCTATCCTTACCCCTAACAACCGGGCCCTGCCGGGGATTGGCCTTAAGTTCACTAGCTACTCAAGTGACCAATCATGGCTTCTTTTTTAAATTCCACTCAGCGAGGCTCCCTTACAAAGTCGTCTTTAAAATTTAAGAGAACGAAATATATGCCTTTTGTATCTCCGTTTGAGGGAAAGGATTCGCCGTTTTTCCCTCGGTGCCTTATAGTAACAAGGATCTATGGCCAAAATTTCAAGAAAGTTGATCCTCTTGACATGTATGACGCATTTGAGGGGAAATGGGGCGATATAGACACAGTGAAAAAGCTGCGAAACAATACACTCTCGATTCAAACAAAAGGAAAGAGACAGATAGATTGTCTTCTTGCGACGACAAGTTTCGGTGAAATTCCAGTCAAGGTAGTGAATCATCAGTCTCTAAACCTGAAGAAAGGTTCGGTATTTTATAGGGATCTACTGACGGGCGCATTCTGGAAACAACTGGATAACATGGCGTTATCGAGGTGAGACGAATCAAACGTATGAACAAGTAGTTCCGTGAAGAACTAAAGCCTATTTTCATATATCCTTCTGATGTTAATTGCCTCTATCAACATAAAAAAAATCAGTTTGATTGCTGTAATAGATTTGTAGATATTGAGAACCGTCTAATATTTCGGTTGGTCGTCATGTTCGATTTTTATATATGTAGGTCTGAGAGTTATGTTCTGTTACAAGAAGGTTATTGTGTACGTGTAGTATTCAAACTTCAATCGCATGATGAGGACACAAGAAATAAAAACGATATTTTAAAATTTCGCACAGCTGCCATTTTGTGGTTATGGAAACAATTGAAATAAATTAGATGCCAGAGGATTAACATTTTTTAGCATTTATAGTAAAGTGTCACTGCACTCGAATGGTGAAATTGCGCGAAACGTCCGTTGAAATATTTATATTTCTCCTCGCCGCCATGTTGTATTTGTGATCACTAGGTTATTGAAAGTCGTATAGGTGAACTTACTGTATGTTCATAGCCCCTATGAACATTAAAAAAATCAGTTTGATTGCTGTACGAGATTCGTTGGCATTGAGTACTGTCTAAATAATTCGGATGGTCGCCGTGTTGGATTGTTATATGTATAGGCCATAGAGTCATGTACCATTGAAGGAAAATTATTGCGTAGGTTCATTATTCAAACTTTTTCTTCGATCGCATCATTACGCCACAAGAAATAAAATCTTAATTTTAAATTTTGCACAGCCGCCATCTTGAGGTTATGTAAACAATTGAACTAAATTAGATGCCAGTGCATTACAATATGTGTAAACATTTTCTGTACCAAGTTTCATTGCGTTTGGATGATTAAATCGCGGGAAAATTCTATTTAAAACATTCAAATTCGCTTGACCGCCATGTTCGTTTTGTAGTTAACCGGTTTTTGAAAGTCTAATAGGTGAACATTTACTACTGCCGTTTATCTCAGTACTAAATTTCCGGGTGATATCGGTAATAGTTTAGGAGATATAGAATGCCGGTGACATATTTCGCGCAGCCGCCATCTTGAGATTATATAAATAATTGAACGAAATTAGATGTCAGTGCATTGCAATGTGCATAAACATCTACTATACCACGTTTCGTTGCGTTTGGTTGGTTAAATCGCGAGAAACGTGTACTAAAAAGTCGCAAATTCACTTGGCCGCCATGTTGGTTTTGTAGCTATCAGGTTTTCGAAAGTCTCATAGGTGAACTTCTAGTAGTTCCCTTTATCACTGTACAAAATTTCAGGGTGATATCGGTGAGAGTTTCGGAGATATTGAATGCTGGTGAAATATTTCGCACAGCCACCATGTTGGATTGGTGAGACGTAAATAGTATTGAAGGGCACGGTCGGGGTCAGCCTATATGGTGCTATGACCTTACCGAGTTTCATTGAAATCGCTCCAGCCGTTTAAAAGTTATTAGGGGACACACACACACATCCACACACACATACGCACACTCGGACAAAAGATGATATCATAAGCCTATATTTTTTTCATAAAATGAAATAGGCTAAATATATTGTACTTGATGACACCGGGTCATTTATCTTATCGTTTGATTCAGATAGCGTGCCCAAGAGTATCAAAGTGTCAATGTAAACCCTGGATGTGCGACCGTATATTCCACCTCCATTACGGTATCTTCAGTGTCGGCAGTTTGGGCATACCTTATCTCGATACACGGGAAAGCCTATCTGTCTTTTTTGTGGCAAGGCCACTCATGAGGGAGTGGAATGTACACCACCTCCCGCATGTCGAAATTGCAAGAGAGAGCACTCTCCTTGATTGAAGGTATGTTCTGCCTTCGTAGAGGAGAAGAAAATTCAAGAAATTAAGACCTTAGACGGGCTCTCCTACACTGAAGCACGCAGAAAATATCGCTCCATGGCGTCTGCTATTTTCTGAGTGTCATATGCACGTAAGGTATGACAAAGGCTCCAGTATTCAAGCGATAAATGTGACCACGGAAACGAGCAACAAAGGAGATATCAAAATTAAGGGGGCTAAAAATAGACCTATTATCAACCCTGTTAGTCAAAGGAAGGTTGCGGTACCTTTTTCTGCCATCAAACCGAAGACGCCGGTGCCTCCATCTAAACCGGCGCCATCGGATAGGTAACTTCTCCGAAAAGGTCCGTGAAGAAGTCATCTCCGACGGCGGAGAAGAAAGAGGCCGTTCATCACCGTCTCTCTTGCCCCCTTGCTGAGAAGGCAGCTCCAGCATCTGCTGGCCATTCTGCATTCACGACCAGCAGTGTAGCGGAGCCAGCAAGCGATGCTATATTTGGCAAGTACAAGACATCTGGTAAGAAGGGATCACGCATTACCCCGAACAGACGTCTATACCGTTCAAAAATTAAGTCAAATCGTGATGAGACAGTACCTGACTCCCAGTCTTCGGTAGAAGGCCCCTCATCACCGCTCTTCCCCAAGAGTGAGAGAGGTCAAATCTGGCGACAATCGCGCGCCAGCCAAGAGAGCACCCCCTCCATTTTTTTTCGGCTTCCGATGGAGATATGACTGAGCATATTCTTAAGAGCTACCGGGGCTGCCAACTGTTAATAAATATTCTCTCTAGTTCTTTATCCAAATACCAATATATCAAAAAGTATGCAAGCCGACACCTTTAAACTAAGCACACGTATAGTACCTGACATTCTAGATTAATCTGGAGTAATGTCAGTGCTACCAACATGATTCTAAGCCTGCTGATAGGACCAATTTTTAAATACATGTAACTTCTATACTTGAACCATTTTCCTGGTTCAGCCGAGTCCACATTTCTATTCCTTCGTTTCTATTACACGATCTGGTTATGGTATTTTAATATCTATTCCCGTATTATTATTAATTCATGTATTTAACTCTTGTATTATGTCATTTTGCAGTCCTCCGCTGTACTTTACTCTTTCTTTACTTCTCTTACCGATCCCATCTGATGGCATGAATTTGGCATCTCTTCCTATTCTTTTCTCGTTCACAATGGACGACTAACCCAACTTTCTGATCTCTCCGATTTTATCGGAAGTTTTCGCTTCCAACTGTTTCGATAAGTATACATAGTGAGATGAGGTGAAATACATATATTTTTCTATTAATTAACGCAATTGGATTTGTTTTCGTTCGTTTATTTGTGTCGCTTTTCACCTTACGAAAACACATTAATACCTCGATAAGTTGTCGCCATGTTCCTTTTCTCGATATGCATGAATTCTTGAACTGTTACATGCGTCTTGTACGAGCATGTTTCGCTATTCTGTATATAATTTTTGTGCTCCTTTTCCCATGTGTTTATGTTTTTTGTCCCTTTCTCCTTTTCTTATTTATTCTTGAGTTTAGTATTTAGTTGGGTGTTGTATATCTTGGACTTGGCGTTAGGCATACATGCATGTTTTGGGATCCCGTGTGTGTGTGCAGTGTGTGCTTCGGATCCTTGCATTTCGTGCTTTTTCGGGATGCTCATATTGCTGCCATGCTGTTCGTCTTGTCTCGTCTGTGCCTCGTGTAAGATATTTTGGTCATTGCATATGACTTCGGTATTGATATGCACCTGGATCTTAGGACAGACCTGTACTATCGCATCATATACTTCTTTCTATTCTGAGCCAAGCAATGTCTTGATTTTACACCACTATCTACTGCACTCAAGTTCTTTTTCTATCGTGTCTTTGATTGAGATTGCGGTTTGTTACGCAAATCTTTTTCTTATTACCCTCTTCTTCCCTTTTCCTGCCTGTTCCCCTATTACTGTGATATCTACCTTTAGCTATGTTTCCGTAAGTTTATTTTGTTTTGTTTCTGTTTAACGGTGTGTTTATGCACGATTTTCTCTAATATGTAGTTCGTTCTCGCCTCAATATATATTCTTATTTCTTCCTTTCTTTGCCTAACTCGGGAGCTCCTTTTGGGACTGTAATGCCTACTTTGTTACAGTCCAGATTTTCACAAGTCTCTCGCCTTGGATCTTTTGCATATTTGAAATACATGTCGTCTCGACAATTTCTTGCTGATCCCTTGTTGTCTTTTGTGTCTTATAGTATTTTTTTATTTTCGTTCTCGGCTCATGTTTGGCGAGATACTGTCATATGTGGGGGACTTGGTTGAACTTTGATGTCGTGCCGCATGACATGCTGCTCCATAAATTAGCTTCGACGAAGATTGATAGAAGAGTAATTTTATGGATCCAAGAATTTTTGACGGGTCGTTCCCAGAAAGTGAAAGTTGAAGGCCGATTCTTGGATGAAATTACCGTAACGTCGGGTATCGCTCAGGGCAGCGTAATCGGAACTTTGTTATTTTTGGCGTTTATAAATGACTTACCAAATGGGATTCTCAGTGACTGTCGATTGTTTGCGGATGATTGTGTAATATATCGAAAGATACATGACTCACAAGACAATACGGTACTTCAAGATGACCTGAACCTGGTCTATAAGTGGGCGATTGAAAATAAAATGAAAATAAACACAAGAAAATGTAGTCTAATAAAAATAGGGAAAGTGCGAAGGGTCTCAGGAATTGACCTGGGAGGAGCCGTTGAGACTTTGGCAAATGGGAGTGAAATGCGTCATATATTGGGTTCAGCAAGTGAACCCAACTAGCCTCTTTCACTTCAACTTCAGCACGTAACCTACACGAGGTGCCCGTGTTAAACCGAGCAACCCAGTGAAAGGTTGGGTCCTTAATCCCTGCGGGAAGCTGGGTCGGTGAGCTGATCAGTGCTGAGGGCTTCAAGGCTTACTACCTTGATAGTTAAAAACTCGTTACCTTTTAGGTAACCATTCCTCTACAATTCTCGTAGAATTCGAAGCATGAAGAAACGTTCACTCAGGAAATCTACCCCAGGTGGTACCCAATCCACCCCCACTCAGGATGGGGCGTGCAGGTCTTCGGAGTCTGGGGAACCTGCACTTTCATGTTTTCCATCCCTATTACCTTTACACAAACAAGAGAAGAATAAGAGAAACCTCACCTACCTAGCTACAATCAACATTAACTCCCTTCTTAAGGTAGGTAAGCTAAAGCAAACATTTGAAGTGCTCTACAAGTACAAAATAAAGATATCAGCGCTCCAAGAGACTCGGTTTATGGACGAGGATGCATTTGAGTCAGGTGCGTATAGGATCTGCAAGGGGAAACCGGGTGAAAGTGTGATGATGACAGTCCCTCACCTGGGCACAGGTTTTACCATACATCACAGTATGGTTGACCACATTTTGGATTTTTCTTCACCTAACGGAAGGACCTCCTCACTATCATTCCGATCTCGTAACAAAGCCTATACCATAGTGAACTTCCACGCACCCACAAATGACACCAACCGGAAAGACCTCGAGTTAGTGGAACACTTCTGGGACTCCCTAGAAGAAATACTAGACAAGATTCCACATAACCACTCAACTCTACTAATGGGGGACTTCATTGCCCAAGTCGGCAGGGAACAGAAATGCCGAAGGATAGTAGGTCTCTACCCAGCCCACAAGAGAACAAATAGAAACGGTGAGCGCCTCATAGAACTCTGTGGCAAGTACCACTTGGTCCTAAAATCAACAGCCTTCAAGCGTCTACCTAGGAAAGCCAAGACTTGGAGAAGCCCAAATTCTTTGCTAGGTGAATTTCAGCTTGATCATGTGGCTATAGACATACTATATCACAGGGAGATACAGAACGTCAACGTACTGAGAGGAGCCAATATAGATTCTGACCATTACCTTTCACTAGTCAAAGCTAATTTTCAACCCTTGAGAAAGGTAGCAAAACCACCAAGGAGCTCTAGAATACCTCGATTCAATACTCAACGCCTACGTGATGAAAACTGTAACTTACAACAAACCCTTCGGATGAATACACAGAAAGAAGGTTGGACAGCCCTCCAAAAAGCATTACTGGATGCCACTCACGAAACTATTCCCGCTACGTCCAAATAGAGGAAAACACGCTTGGTGGACTACAGATTGCGATAAGGCCATAGAAGAAAGACGTCGGGCCTGGATCAGGTGGAACCAGTACAAGAATGATTTCAACGTTGAGGCTTTCATCACGCAAAGAAAGGCAACAGCGAACACTGTACGTGGAGCTAAAAGGAATTACCTACGCACCTTGCTACAACAGGAAGAAGAGGACTTCAGGAGACACAACTCCAGAGACCTGTACAAGGGTCTTAAGGAACAGACGACCCAGTACACTGCCTCTACCTTACTTCTTCGTGGACCAGACGGCAAGATCCAACTAAATAACAAGGATTGTACCACCGTTCTTGCAGATAATTTCCAGTAGCTCCTCAACACAGAAGAACCTAGTGCAAGATTAATCTTCCATGAACCATCTATCAGGAATCCTGATTCTCAACCGCCTGACAGAGAGGAAATAGAGAGTATAATCAATAACATGAAAAATAATAAAGCCTCAGGTGAAGATGGAATAGTAGCAGAGATGTAGAAATGCGCAGATGAACAGTCCTTGCAGAGAATCCAACATATCATACAAGATATATGGACAACAGAGACCCAACCGGAAGGGTGGTCATCAGCAGTAATTCACCCGTTACAAAAGAAGGGAAGCAAGACTGACCTCAACAATTACCGAGGTATCTCCTTATTGCAGGTTACCTACAAGGTTCTTTCGAAAGCTCTGTTATCCAGAGTCACTAACCAACTAGACTCTCAATTAGGGGAATACCAGGCCGGCTTTGGAAACAATCGATCTTGTCCAGAGCAGATACAAAATCTCAAGACCATCCTCAGTTATAAGAGTCGTGGGGGACAACCCTGGGTAGTTGTCTTAGTGGATTTTCAGAAGGCATACGACTCGGTGGACAGAGAGAGTCTTTTCTCCACCTTGCGAGAATTTGGCCTTGATGAAAAAACCCTTAAACTAGTCCAGGCCACCTTGACAAACACAACATCTAAAGTCAAGTTCAGAGGTGAACTATCCGAGAGCTTCCCCATCAAGACGGGAGTTAGACAGGGTGATGGACTCTCCTGCATCCTCTTCAATTGCATCCTGGAGAAGATCATAAGGGAATGGATGGTGCGACTATCACCAAGGACTGGTCTGCAGCTTGGATACAAGAAAGATAACCTTCATGTGTCATGCCTGGCCTTTGGCGACGACCTCGCCATACTCACCAACACTATAGAGGAAGCTACTCACCACCTACAGAGTCTTCACGATGTAGCGGTTCAGGCTGGCCTTAAGATCAACATTGGGAAGACTGAATTCATGACCAACATCAAGGAAGCCCCGTCCACAATTCCACTTGTGGGACTCTTCATCCGAAAAGTCCCTGCGGTCAAGTACCTAGGAGAGTGGATCTCGGCAAACCAGAGTGAGAATCTGGCCATAGATACCAGGTGCACCAAGTTCGAGAGGGCCTACCACTCCTGCCGCAGCATCTACGCATCGAAGTTCCTCTCCAAAAACCTAAAACTCAGACACTACAATTCAGTAGTAAAACCATCTGTTCTGCACGCCTCAGAATGCCTCGTGATGGCCAGGAAAGGCCCACTCAGGAAACTTGAACTCAAGGAGAGGAAGATCCTGCGGAGGATACTAGGACCTATACGGGAAGAGGGAGGCACCTACAGAATTCGGCACAGTGATGAGCTTTACAGCCATCAAGAAGACATTGTTACTTGTATAAGAAAGAGGTGCTTGGCCTTCTATGGACACTTGACCCGCATGATCCCTTGCCGGCTCACCAGTAAGATCTTCACAGTGGCAGGAAGAGGGAAGGCCTCTAGGTTCAAGTGGATCTCTACGGTCAGGACGGATTTAGACCACCTAGGGATCCCACTTAATTCCATACAGGACCGCCAACAATTCCGGCAAGCCATCCGACAGGGAGTTTTCCCTGTATCACTGACAGCTAGGAAGAACACTGGTGTCAGCAGACCACCATGGACGGAGGAAAGAAAGCTGGCTCATAGTCAGATGATGAAAGAGTACTGGAAGAAGAGAAAAGACAAAGCGACGAGGCGATACGAGCCCCGTGGTCCTCAGTAGGCCCAAACGACGAGGAAGAAGAAGAAGAAGGGAAAGTGCGAAGGCAAGATTTCCAATATAACATTGGCTCGGAAATACTTGTAGAAGAAGATTCTTGCAAATATTTGGGCGTTCACGTAAGAAATGATATGAAATGGAGTAGTCATATAGGATGTGTAGTTTCTAAAGCTTACAAATCCCTGCACTTGTAATGAGTGTATTAAAAGGAAGTAGTGCCTCTGCTAAAGAATTAGGATATTTGTCACTTGTAAGACCTATTCTGGAATACGCCTCGGCGGTTTGGGATCCATATCAAGTAGGGCTCATAAATGAGTTGGAAATGGTACAAAGAAAGGCCGCTAGATTTTTGCTCAGTGACTTTAATCCCAGGAGCAGTGTGAGCCGTATGTTAAAGAAACTTGGGTGGGAATCACTTGAGGCTAGGAGGATGAAATCTAGACTCTGCGCTATGAACAACACGTATACAAATCAACCAGCATGGGGTGAGCTTAGCAAACGTATGGAAAAGCCTACTTACATGGGTAGGAGCGATCATCCTTTCAAAGTTAAGGGCCGACCACAGCGAACAAATTATGGTAAATATTCTTTCGTAAACCGCGCCATTGATAACTGGAACTGCCGCAGTCTTAGAGCCTTTTCCCAAACATATAGCTGTGTTTAAGAAAAGACTGACTATTTGTGTAAATACTCCAGTTTAATTGTTAGTGAATTGTTATGTATAATTATGTATTTGTTATGTATACCCAATTTGCCACCGGGGGACACACCCCCAATTGCAAATAAACGAATGAATGAATGAATGAATATACCTCTACGCATTATTATTATTATTGCTACCCCTCAACAACAAGCATTGGACGGCACTGGCCAGCAGCACGTCGGCTTCTCGATAACCAACGCTTTGCTTACCAGAATGGGACGAGTACAGGAAACGTGGATGGGCCAACTTACCTGTATTCAGGGGTCCGGGTCACCTCCGCAGCAACATCACCTCCAGATGACATGTCCCGACAGAAGAGCTCCAAAGGAGTGGAAGGAAGATGGATAAGGGGACAACACACACAGGCTATCGTACAAACACCCTCCAAAAACCGACAGAACTGCCGTCGGCTAAATAATGCCACAACCAAAGAATTAAAAAAAAAACAATAGGTTTAATATTAAAAATTTAAGGAACCTTCACCTAAACTGAACATGCATCAATCCACACAAAATTTACAAGAATGTCAGATAGCGCCTAACATGCTTGCTTGCAAAAGTCAAGAAAAGGAAAAAGTTAATTAAAATTAAAAAAAATTAAACAGCCCAAAGGTTAAAATAAATATTACATGCATAACATACTCAGAACGGGCTTGATGAATTGCAAGGTAATGCAAATCATGATCCGACATGCAGATGTTGAGGCCACGCCAAAACAAAAGGAATTGAAAATTAAATTACACTTTCAAAAAAAAATTTAATGGGATAGAAAATAAAAAAAATAAATGATATGCTCGCCGGCGGAAAACACAAGGACATTACCAAAAATCACGAAATTAACATTAACAAGATTACACTAAAAAGGATTAAGTTAATTCACAACACGTCTGCTATTGAGACCCGCGCCAAATGGACTGACGAGACCACAATGCATCACGGTAAACAAAAGCTATGGCCACACCAAAAACATGCCGGAACGAAATTACGGCAAACAACTAATAAGATTAAATTTAAACATTAGTAGAAGGAAATGAACGGTGGAAAAAAAACAATTACATCAAAAACTATTAATGCAAGTCGTTTTAAAACTGGACGGATCTTACATGGATTTAAAAAAAGACAAACCCAAGCTTGCCAAAGGAAAATAAATAATAATTTAAACGTGAAATAAATTGGAAATGTGTCTCCACAAGGTACTGTCCCCGTTTACCTGGATAGTAGGCTGTCAGATATCCGCCCCCTCAATCGGATTGCCAATTATCAATCGCACCGGCACAGTTACATCAATGAAAATGGCACTGACAGATACTATCGAGATAAGAGCACAGAAGTTCACAGGAAATCATTGTGGAACACACCAAAATAGACGGGGGGTTCATACTTACCGTTACTTACCTCTTAATTATCTCGGGGTTTGAGTTGACAACAGGATCACTAAAAGTCTGTTCACACAATAACCTCCACCATGACATTTAAAAATGAACCATAACGAAGACGAGAACTTTGAACTGTACAAAAGCTTTATTTCTAATAAAGGGCATGATTTTACTAACACAACAAAATCAACGTGGCTATCAGTATCCCAAGTCAATCTGACTACGTCCTCCAGCAGGACTTGCAAAAATTATCATACAACATGATATAAAACAAATTAGCTCCCAAGAGCTCCAAATAACGTAATATTCATAACACTATTGGATTGGAGAAGGACGTCAGGGTGTGACATATATAGAGCATTTGGTTTCCTTTTAATAAACATGAGAATGGTATTTATAGTCGCAAGGCCAGAGTGTGGACGACCTCACTCTCTGTGAACCAGATGTTGGCACAGCTGCGGGCTACCCTCCAACCTGTTGCATCCTGGTCAAATGCACTCCCTTCTCACATGCTATGTTACGTAAGAGTACAGCTTGCTCTCTCAAACTTTTATCTGTCTACAAGACAACTCACATTAATATTTACGCAAATCTTTCAAGTACTTTGCTCACATCCTATTGGATCATTATGTTAATTCCCTAAATTTGTTAAGTTCAATCCAATTGTATAATTAGCTCTTAAATGTTTATAACAAAATCACATAAATTATTTATAACAATTAGAAATTGTTTATAATATTTGTCAAGGACAATAAAAATATTATAAGCACGCCTTTAACATCACTCTCATTCCACATTATTTTCAAAAATATTTACAGCAATTATTTACAATATTAACATTTAAATTGTTTAAATTATTAATTTAAGAAATACATTAACCACATGTTCATTCGGTTGGTAATTTTCATAATCGTGTTTAATATAATCGACCAATGAAGGTTAGTTATACATGTTAATGTCCTAATCTGGTTTAATAAAGGTTTTAATAATGATTTGTGACGGCAACCTTCATTCAAAATCTTATCTCAAATTCTTTCAAAACTCGTGTTAATTATAACAGTAAATCACTTGATTAATTTTCAACGAACTATGACAATCTTACTCCAGCGGAAAATCCTTCGCTAACAAGTTAATGCACAAACTGCATTAAAAATATGCCCAAAATCATCATATATTAATCTATATGGCATTAAACTTCCACATAACTTACAAAACTTCCACAAATAATTCTTTAACATTAATTCCTGTGGGAACTTCCTTCATATTCAAGGGCATTATACCTCAGCGACTTTCAACACGCGCTGCACTAGCGATTATACATTCATAGTTCCACTTAAAAATTTTTATAATCATTAATTGTGTCAAAACTGTTTTTCTTTAACCTTCGTGGATTTCATTCATGAACCGAAATGAAGTCAAAACTTGCCAATCACAAACAAATTTAATAGTGAATACGCTTATATACGCCTGTCTGGTCTATCAAAATTTAAGATTAACATCTTAAAAGAAATGTAGTATGAAAATACTATCTTCAAATAAAGTGCGACTAACATGCAAAGTAGTCGAATAGAATTCAATTAGATTGGGAAATGCAAACATCGTTATATAAATCTCTAATTGAGAAAAACTCCTAACAAAAGTACTTGACTTTAATGCATTCAATAATTCATTATTAAAGTTACTCTTTCACAAAAGTGTCTATGATGCAATTATTATTATTAAGGACACGTAACAATATCATCCACAAACTTGCTGGCTCCACATGGGGAGCGTTTGCAACTACATTGCGTACTTCGGCGATGGCACTGGTACTTTCAACAGCTGAGTACTGTTCCTCAGTTTGGGTCAACAGCTCTCATGTTAAAAAGGTGGACACAGTCCTGAATGAGACAATGCGTATTATTAGTGGCACAATAAAATCTACACCTCTTTTCTGGTTGCCTGTGCTTAGTCACATAGAACCGCCTAGAATTAGAAGACTGAACAACTTGGTCAGGGAATACAACAAGATATTGGCCAATCCTGAACTCCCCATTCATGAAGATGCTAGCACCAGATATAGCCGTCTCAAGTCAAGATCTCCACCTATTCAAACAGCTCAGGAACTGGTTAGGCAGGTTTATGATCCAAAAGCTGATTGGCAAAAAGAGTGGAACAGCATAGCTCCAATGCAATGGCAGGCATTGTTCAACATTCAAAATATGCCAGCAGGATTTGATTTGCCCCGCAAGACATGGGTAACTCTCAACAGAGTCCGCACTAACCACGGGAGATGCGGATCAATGATGTTTAAATGGGGCATGCGATCTTCCCCAACCTGTGATTGTGGTGCAGTTAGACAGACTATGAACCATATTGTCACTGAGTGTATTAGTAGGGCATTCACTGGATCAACACAGGACTTTGTAATAGCCTCTACTGAAGCCATAAGATGGCTAGAAAATTTAGACATTAATCTTTGAACACCCTTTCCCTTGCATGATTGTAATAGTTGTAATGTGTTACTTATTGTATGTATGTATATTGTTTATGTTGTTTGTTTTGTGTTGTACCATACGCTAATAATATAATATAATGCAATGTTCATTCATAACTGACGATAAATGTCTGTGTTGCAATCAATTCAATTAACGACTAGTATTTCCAAGATCGTCGACAACGTAAGAGATTTTAACGCTCTAAAATCATTTAAATGTTCTTCCTTCTTGATGATGACAGAAAATTGGTCAAAGTAATTAAACTGGGGTAGAATTACTTTAATAAAATGACTCGCTGTCTAAATTTAAATCTGCCATTAAAAATCATTAACTTACAGTCAAATCGTGACTACAAGAATATTAATTACTGAAAAATCCAAATATCAGTCTCAACTGATCCAAAATCATTTACTATGCCCATGACATAACAATGTCTTAATAAATCGTTGAAAAATGCAAACTCATCAAGGTGTACTGAGAATAAGAATCTCAACAAGAAAATAGGGCAAAAAACATGAGGATAAAAATATGGGAAAAATGGTTGCTCAAACATTATTAGTAAACTCAAATACAATAAACGTTCACGACTACCTTATCTGCCGATTGACGTTCCAGAGGAAAATTCCCCAAAGAAGACTGCTGATGGATCCATTTCACCACGTTAAAGCTGAGCTCCATCCTCGAAATAGGAAATAGCACCCTTGGAGAATCGAACTGCTTCCTTCTCCGTTAATCGCTCTGCTCCTCGAAGACGAATAGACATCCTTCCGGCAATAATCTTCTTTGTGAGTCGGGACACCCCTGACCTCTCTTGAAAAATTCCCTGAAGTTCCAGTAGACAATCGCCATGAAGTTTTGTAGAAATTTCCGAAGAAATTATTCATATTCAGAGTATGAAATTGTTTTTATGGCTGTTCGATGGTATTCAGCCTTTAATTACGAAACATGGGTGTAGATGGTATTCACCGCATGTTCGCTTGTGTGGAATAGCAATTAGCGAAGTTCCATGTCGCTATCTTACTCCGTTGAAGTATGTCCCAATTGCAATAAGCCCTTTTTAGCCTTCCATCTGCTCTTCGGTTGTAGTATTAGAAGAACAAACTGCCGTATTAAATTGCTCCATTATACTGTATCGTTGTGTAACCAAGCAATCTGAAGTCTTTCTATTCCACTCGCAGCGTCAGCCGTTGCGTTGATTCTGGCTATACAAAAGTGCTTCTCTTGTGGCGAGATAATCACTTTTGTCAGTCGTATAAAACTGCTGATATCTTTCAAATTAATCGGTCGAAATTGTTCAGCTTTTCTCTATTACTGCATGTAGCACAGCACAATACAATTAGCTTATCGGTGACCGCTAACTGTTCGAAGCTAAACTTGTAGAAGCGTTCTAAGGTCCGTTTCAACTTCACCTAGTTTGACTTGGATCTCGTTAATATAGTGGCCTCGCCACGCGTTATAAAGACGATTCTTTTCACTGCTGTTCACTTCGACGTCTCACTATAATGAATGTATAAGAAAAGAACTTTCACAATAGACTTCGATGATCTGAGAATGAGATCTCAGAATAATCGGAGAACGAAAGAGGCTCCTCTCTTCTGCGCAAGCCCTTTTATTAACTTCACGAGGGGCGTTTCCATCCCTTCCAAAGCGTGGTACTGCGTCCTCGCTAGAAGTTCCAACTTCGTTAATACATGACGGATTTTCAAAATTCAAAAACTGAAAATAAATTTCACCAAATTTCCAAATCAATGCTTTTACTGCAAATGGATTTCCACAATTCTGCATTCCAAAAGTACTAAAAATACCATAGTTTCAGCAATCTCCGTCTTCCTTTAAACTATCGTTGATTGGTTCATGCCTCTCCTCCAATAGCATAGTTTCTTCCTCAGCAGAATTCCTCGTTTCCTGCGACTGCGTCGTAAATCTTGGAACATTCTCGACTAAATGCTGACGTCACTGAGAATCTCAGCTCAAGTAGCCTGCTGGTATGACATTTACGTCATCCGTGCTTACGTCATGACTACCCACGTCATAACTATGACAGCCATAACTCTCCTTATAATTTCAAATATAGCCACCGTGGTCTCTATATAATTCAATTACGGGGGCAGTACGAAGAAAGGAGCACAGAATTAAAATAAACCAGGAAACGTAATAAAAACAACAATAAAATTAGACCTATAAAACAAAAGAGAAACAGAAATAAAATATTACTATAAGAAGATATCGGAGCTCCATAACATAAAATAATTAAATAAATTAAATTTAAAAAAAACGTACCTTACATCCTTCTCCGTGGAGACACAATAACAATAAAATAATTAAGACATAATTTTATGTTATTACATGTGCTTCACAAAAATGGCTAACACGCCCATGCCTCGTGTAGATACAAGCACTTGATCGCATCCAGTTGCGATTATCCTTGCACATTTCCTCTTCACGGCGGAACGATGAAAATTCATAGCCCGAAGAGAACAGGCAATTCCTTTTTCTAGAATATATATATATATTTATTTTGTAGAGAATGAGGGCTTAAAGCCCCCATTAGTGGAGACACCCTTTTTCGACCAACTAGCTTGATGTTTTACACTCGACAGCTAATGGACTCCACAAAAATGGCGGAGAATCGCTCGTCATTTTTCGAACTGTCTTCATGTAAAATAATATTGTCCAATCAGAGAAAGACACATCAAATAACAATGTCTTAAATAAGTTCATGATTTGGCGGTATCAAGAATACACACCGTTCTTTGTTTTATGACGTAGAATCATAATTGTCTTTCAATTATGTCATGCGTATATAGAGTTTATAAGGCGAAGCCCACACCACCTATTGGGGAGAAACAGGAACTACTTGCAATCTCTCCAAGACCGACAGGCGCTACCATCTCGTGTTCAGAATGGGAAGCAAGTCACCAGGCGGTCGTTTCAAACTTCAAGAACAGCGTCCCTGATTAAATACATGTTTGAAATGGTAGAGACGTGCCCTTGCACGTATCAGTCTCCCTCCCTTAAGCGTGAACACCGTTCACGAATATGCCAAGGCATAGACAGTCCTCCTTAACTTGTCGATTCACCAGAGATGCTTCCCGAAGATAATGTTCACCAGTTAACTCCAATTGATGGATGAAACCGCATCGTTTTGGTTAGGAAGAATGCAGGGTCAGATTATCAGTGAAGGGATAATTGATCACCTCGCAAACCACTTAGTTAACAGCTTCACTGTGTCCAAAAACCTTCAGAAACGCAGTACACCAGCACCAGCAGTGCTTTCAGAGTCCGAGACACGTCAGATACATTTTCAACAAGTCCAATGTAGGTCGTTTTAGACGAAGTAGGATGAAGCAATGTGCAAGATATGATTCGACGCGTGGGCAGCCATTTACAAAAATAGAAGTTAATCTAATTTCAAAAAAGTATTACAGAATTTACAATATCTTACTACATTTTACAAAGAGAAACAAGTTGAATTTAAATGAAGAAAATTTTTGACTAGGCCCTAGATCCGTGCTTACAAAATTTCATTAACAAGTTTACATTTTTTACAGATTCGAAGTACATTACAAGATTACATGAGTTAGACGACTTTACATTTCGAAGGAACTACGGTAGAGGAATTACCACTACAATTCCCAAAGGGAACAGGAATACAAGGTTACCATGAGTTAGGTCTCCCACCGAGCCCAACTTACATGTTAGCATCTCCTATGAAACATCAAAATTAGGTACACTTTTACAATTTACCATTACAATGGGAACTTCCCAACAATACAGTTTGTATCCCACCAGAGTTTTCAAACCCAATTAAATTCAAAATTCCACAAGGAACAGAAGCTTGAAGGCTTCAATGAAAGTTAGGGATACTCTACATTATACAAAATTTGTTTTACAAAATTTATGGTAGCATTTCCTCATTAGAAACGTCTCCACCTCGTTTAATGTGTGATAGATGCACTCTAGAAATTTGTTGGCCTTAGGGTTTCGAACAAGAAGAGTAACAGGAGTCATGAATGCCTCTACATAGCATGGGCCTTTAAAACGAGGGGTTAACTTACTTGAGACAAGATTACTGACGCCCTTGGGCTCGAAATTGCGGACGTACACAACATCACCAACTTCCAAATCCGCTGGCTTGCGACAGGCATTGTGTCGCCTGGCAAGTTGGTCATGGGATACCTTAATATTCTCTCTAGCCTTGTCGAATTTCGCCCTCATATCCTCGGGCGTGAAACTGTCAGGAAGGAGATCGTGCAGGTTCCACAGATTAGACAACGGAGAATTAGCCGTAAAGGAAAACATTAGCGAAAAAGGGGTAGCTTGCGTGCTCTCATGCACGGCGGTGTTGAAAGCAAAATTGAGCCAATGCAAATTAGAATCCCACTTGGAATGGTCGTCGTGGTGGAAAGCAATCAGAGAAGAACGGAGATTACGATTGACTCGCTCAGCGAGAGACGGGTTAGGAAAATAGGGAGTGGTGGTTACGTGCGAAATAGCATAATCAAACAAGAATTGACGGAACTGATGAGATACAAAGCACTTGGCATTATCTGACACCAGATACTGACACGGCCCAAAAGACGAGAAGATGGAATTAAGACACTTTATGACGGAACTGGTCGTAGCCTGTCTGGTGGGGAAAATCCAACTAAACCGGGAGAAACCGTCAGTGCAAACAAGCGCAAATTGGTTTCCCCGACCAGAGCGAGGGAACGGTCCAACATGGTCGATAAAAAGCCTCTCCATGGGTCTAGATGCTGGTTCAGATGACAACAGGCCAACTTTAGTAGAAACCGGAGGTTTGCTAATACTGCATGCAGCACAATTCCTAATGAGCCTCCTGATGTCGCCATCCATACCTTGCCAAATGAAAAACTGTCTGATTTTAGCTCGGGTCTTGAATACTCCTAGGTGGCCACCAATAGGAGATTCATGATAGTAACGAAAGATTTCGGGAATGAGGACCGACGGGAGCACAATTTTAGGAAGGCGGTCATGACGAGACGAGCAACACAATACACCGTCCTTCAGAGAGTAGGGCTTGATCACTTCACCAGAATTGATTCGGTCAATAAGGCTAGACAAGGAGGGGTCTTCTTTCTGGAACCGTCTTACATCCTCAAACAGCACAGGGGAATTGCTAAGAACGGCATTGACACAATTTACAGCAGATATAAGGTTTACGGGTTCACATTCCTGAACATCCTCCTCAGCTGCTTCCTCGTACATGCGGCTTAAGGAATCGGCTACCGCATTTTCGGACCCACGAATATGTTGAACAGTGAACTGGAACGACAGAATCCTAGTTGCCCACCTAGCAATTCTCCCAGTTTTGCGGGGTTTCCCTAAGACCCAGCTCAAGGCTTGGTTATCGGTCTCAGGGAGAAACTTGGTGTGCTCAAGATACATACGGAATTTTTCCAGAGCGAACAACACAGCCAAACCCTCAAGTTCGTAAATAGAATACTTCCTCTCTGCGTCCGTTAAGGTACGTGAAGCGTATGCAATAAGTTGCCGACCCAGATCAGATTCCTGCAGAAGGACACAACCAACACCACGACCAGACGCATCCGTCTGCACAATGAACTGCTTCCCAAAATCCGGAATGGCTAACACAGGGGCGTTAGAGAGCGCAAGCTTAAGATCTTCGAAGGCTGCTTGCTGAGAGGGACCCCACTCGAACTTCACAGCCTTTTTGCGTAATTGATTTAGAGGAGCAGCACGGTCGGCAAAGTTACTGATAAACTTGCGAAAGAAGTTGACCATTCCAATGTAGCGAGCAACACCCTTGGCGTTCTTGGGTGGTTTAAAATCTCTGATGGCCTGCGTACGAGATTGGTCCACTGAGATACCAGATTCAGAAACAATATGTCCCAAGAAGGAAATTTTGGGCTTGGCAAAGGAAACCTTGGACAATTTGACGGTAAGTCCAGCGTCACGCAACCGATCAAGTACAATTTTCAGATGATCAACGTGTTCCTCGAAGGACTCGGAATAGATCACCACATCCTCAAGGTAGTGGTACACAAACTTGAATTTAATTTCTGAAAATACCTTGTCCAGAAGTTTGCTCAACACAGCGGCTCCGGTGGATAGTCCAAACGGGACACGGGCATACTCAAAGAGGTTCCAGTCAGTGGAAAAAGCAGTAACATGCCTGGATTCAGGAGAGAGGGGAATCTGGAAGTAGGAATAAATTAAATCGAGGATCGTGAACACCTTCGCGTTGCGAAACCAACTAAAACATGTGTGAAGGTCCGGCAAAGGAATGGACTGCAAAACAACTTTTTGATTAAGAGCCCTATAGTCGACCACCGGCCGAAAACCATCGTTAGGTTTTGACACAAGAAATACAGGGGATGAGTAGGCAGAGATAGAGGGTTTGATTACACCTTCTTCTAACATCTTATCGATAATCTTACGAAGTTCAGCCATCTTGGGCGGGGCAAGGCGATACGGGCTGGAACGCACCGGCACAGAATCGGTTAGCTCAATCTTGTACTCCATCAAATGGGTTACACCCAACTTGTCAGTAAATACATCGCCATACTCCTGACATAACCTCTTAATGGCCTCCCTTTGAAGACTCGTTAAATTTTCCAGATCGAGATCCTCAATAGTCATAGGTTCAGTAACAGAATTGACAGCAGGAGAAGATAAAAGTGGGTTAAACGATAATTTACTCTGTGGATTAAACTTAAACCATAAGTTGCGAGCACCAAAATCAAGAAGCATACCAACGTGTGACATGAAATTAGCTCCAATGACCACAGCACAAGAAAGATTTCTGGCAACCAAAAATTTAAATTTCCAAGAAAAATTTAGAATATGAATTTTGACTGTCATACTACCCAAAATATTTAAGTTTGAACAATTTGCCGAAATAAAGGATTCATTGTTAGGCTCTAACTCAGGAATTTTGCAAACACTTTTCATAGATAGAAACCAGTCCTCGCTTATAAAGGATGCGACACTACCAGAATCAAGCAATGCAGAAACGGGCTCGTCATTAACACAAATTTCAATAAACGGGGATATTCCTTTAGCCACAGGAGAAATTCCAAAATCATTACTCGCTCTAACACGATTACAATTAGGTGACGAGGACACCCGCACCACAGGTTTCATACAACGTTTAGAATTAGGCTGACTTGCCACGCCATTGTGCACCGACAGGTTAGGTAGGTCAGCGACATAAGCAGAATTAGCACATGAAGATTTAGTTTTCAACGAGTTATCAAGATTATCATTGGTAGGGCGACCAGAAACTTCACAGGGTTTTCCCAAATTCTTACACACAGAAATATCCTTGGAAGTAACACCCGAATTGGTCTCCTCAACGTTCCGTCATTGGCGATACGCAGCCTGGTTACTCGGACACACCTTCTTGACATGTCCCACTCCACCGCACGAGTGGCACTTAATGTTGGGTCGAGGATGAAACATAACCTTAGGTGGGGGACGAGACATCAAGGAAGGAGGGGGACAAGCCATCAAGGAAGGAGGAGGAACATTAGCTACACGAAGGGAATCTGCATGCTTCACAGCCATAGCCTCTATAACGACCTGTTTCAGCTCGACGAATGACGAAGGCCTGGTACACATAGTCATGTATGACCTATATTGAGGCGAAAACCCATTCACAATTGATGACACCAACTGTCGCTCGGTTAAAGGGGATGCAAAAACCTGGGCATACACCTTAATGTCGCTGACATAGTCGCTAAGGGACTCGTCCAGCCTTTGGACACGATAAAGGAACTTATGCTCGAGAGCACTTAGGGCGCTCGCAGGGACAAAAAACCACAACACTTCCCTAATAAACATGGCTAAGGACATGCGGAGGTGGATAGCTTCAACAAGCTTATCGCGCAGCATACCGGATGCAACTGGATACAAAAGTTGGAAAATCTGAACTTCCGACATCCCAAAAATCGAGGCATGGTTGCCCAACTCGACCACTTGTTTTAAAAATTGTACCACTTGGGTAACGTCATCAAGGTTGAAATGCCTTAACTTAGTTAAGAAACCAGAAATAGGATGAGGAATCGACCCATAATTAACGGTAGGTGAGAACGTAGCATTAGGAATAGAGATATTGTTACCAGGGTAGCCCGCTCGCACACCCTCTACAGGCGACAAAACATTCATATTACTAGAGAAAGAACTGGGATGCAATGGGTCGGCAGGACCCAGGAAATCATTAGGTGACCTAACATGAGAAGAATGACCGTATGCAGGGTTAAGTGGTATGGACGAGCCAGCGCCAGGCAACAAAGGGGCAGGCAAACTACTACTGGTAATCGATCCCAAAACCTCAGACCTAGTAAAGAGAGGTGACTCACGTTCAACCCCAGAAGAACTCTCCAAATTCACAAGGTTATCGCTTAAGTCAATTAAATTGAAAACACTATTGTTGTCGGCCATTTTGGAAAACACGGAATGCAGACAACCAATATAGAAAGAAACAAATTTTCAGGAATTACAAGGACAGTTTACACTTTCACAACAGTACCACAACCAGCAATTACCATCACCAAAGATTAGGCTGACACTCAAACACAGCCACCCTACTACACCAAATCATGCACCATGCTGTCCAGAACTGCACACGTCACCACCTGCTTGGCTCGAGAACAGGGAGCTAAATCACAAAAATAGGCACAAACAATCAGGCTACCAGCTTCCGACGGGGCTCCAGGATTCCTTCACACGCAGCATATAGGCTATCAGAACATTAAGAAATCCCATTTCCCATGCCAAGAGCACATATCAGACACTCACCGAGCTGCATCTTCATTGGGGATGTTGCACACAAACAGGGTAAAATACAGGGGTAAACGCCTCGTTTAAAAACAGGACACCATACATCCAGCATACCACATGGACATCCAGAGGCAACATGAAACACAATAACGACAAGGATTAGCAAAACATAACATTAAGTGCACTTTCCTGACAAAATCTCACCAACCACTGACCCATCAGCATCAGAGGGGTCCATAAAACAGCCTGTGGGTACTGGGGAGGGGATAGTTACGGAAGTGAACATGAGCTCGGTCTGCTACCAAAATGCTACCCCTCAACAGCAAGCATTGGACGGCACTGGCCAGCAGCACGTCGGCTTCTCGATAACCAACGCTTTGCTTACCAGAATGGGACGAGTACAGGAAACGTGGATGGGCCAACTTACCTGTATTCAGGGGTCCGGGTCACCTCCGCAGCAACATCACCTCCAGATGACATGTCCCGACAGAAGAGCTCCAAAGGAGTGGAAGGAAGATGGATAAGGGGACAACACACACAGGCTATCGTACAAACACCCTCCAAAAACCGACAGAACTGCCGTCGGCTAAATAATGCCACAACCAAAGAATTAAAAAAAAAAACAATAGGTTTAATATTAAAAATTTAAGGAACCTTCACCTAAACTGAACATGCATCAATCCACACAAAATTTACAAGAATGTCAGATAGCGCCTAACATGCTTGCTTGCAAAAGTCAAGAAAAGGAAAAAGTTAATTAAAATTAAAAAAAATTAAACAGCCCAAAGGTTAAAATAAATATTACATGCATAACATACTCAGAACGGGCTTGATGAATTGCAAGGTAATGCAAATCACGATCCGACATGCAGATGTTGAGGCCACGCCAAAACAAAAGGAATTGAAAATTAAATTACACTTTCAAAAAAAAAATTAAATGGGATAGAAAATAAAAAAATAAAATGATATGCTCGCCGGCGGAAAACACAAGGACATTACCAAAAATCACGAAATTAACATTAACAAGATTACACTAAAAAGGATTAAGTTAATTCACAACACGTCTGCTATTGAGACCCGCGCCAAATGGACTGACGAGACCACAATGCATCACGGTAAACAAAAGCTATGGCCACACCAAAAACATGCCGGAACGAAATTACGGCAAACAACTAATAAGATTAAATTTAAACATTAGTAGAAGGAAATGAACGGTGGAAAAAAAACAATTACATCAAAAACTAATAATGCAAGTCGTTTTAAAACTGGACGGATCTTACATGGATTTAAAAAAAGACAAACCCAAGCTTGCCAAAGGAAAATAAATAATAATTTAAACGTGAAATAAATTGGAAATGTGTCTCCACAAGGTACGAAGAAAGGAGCACAGAATTAAAATAAACCAGGAAACGTAATAAAAACAACAATAAAATTAGACCTATAAAACAAAAGAGAAACAGAAATAAAATATTACTATAAGAAGATATCGGAGCTCCATAACATAAAATAATTAAATAAATTAAATTAAAAAAAACGTACCTTACATCCTTCTCCGTGGAGACACAATAACAATAAAATAATTAAGACATAATTTTATGTTATTACATGTGCTTCACAAAAATGGCTAACACGCCCATGCCTCGTGTAGATACAAGCACTTGATCGCATCCAGTTGCGATTATCCTTGCACATTTCCTCTTCACGGCGGAACGATGAAAATTCATAGCCCGAAGAGAACAGGCAATTCCTTTTTCTAGAATATATATATATATATTTTGTAGAGAATGAGGGCTTAAAGCCCCCATTAGTGGAGACACCCTTTTTCGACCAACTAGCTTGATGTTTTACACTCGACAGCTAATGGACTCCACAAAAATGGCGGAGAATCGCTCGTCATTTTTCGAACTGTCTTCATGTAAAATAATATTGTCCAATCAGAGAAAGACACATCAAATAACAATGTCATAAATAAGTTCATGATTTGGCGGTATCAAGAATACACACCGTTCTTTGTTTTATGACGTAGAATCATAATTGTCTTCCAATTATGTCATGCGTATATAGAGTTTATAAGGCGAAGCCCACACCACCTATTGGGGAGAAACAGGAACTACTTGCAATCTCTCCAAGACCGACAGGCGCTACCATCTCGTGTTCAGAATGGGAAGCAAGTCACCAGGCGGTCGTTTCAAACTTCAAGAACAGCGTCCCTGATTAAATACATGTTTGAAATGGTAGAGACGTGCCCTTGCACGTATCAATTATTATTATTATTATTATTAATAAATATTTTTATTGTCAGTACATATACTCATTATTTATTGATTTCTACTTGCACTGTCAACGATTGTTGAAAATTTGGATCCCCATTGGTGAACCGATTGGTGATAAATTAATTGAGATTTACCCTCAGGGTAGCCGAACCGGCGCAGAGATAATGATGCTGCTCCTCCTCCAAGGAACCCTGATTTAACGACACCCGATAACGCACTGTGGGGTTTCATCAAGGAACAGGCGAGGAGGAAGCAGCGGTATGTTGGAATTGATGATCTGAAAAATACAGTGCGCGAAGTTTACAAGACAGAGAGCCCAAGGATGTTGCTTAATATGGGCATCATAACATGGCGGCGTATTCAGCTGTGTAGCGACCATCAAGGGACACATTCGGATGTTCTAGATTCCTAGAATGTAAGTTGTAGGTACAAAT
Source organism: Meconema thalassinum (assembly GCA_946902985.2). NCBI lineage: Eukaryota > Metazoa > Arthropoda > Insecta > Orthoptera > Tettigoniidae > Meconema > Meconema thalassinum. Next base: position 155,994,229 of record OX336388.2, on the reverse strand, counting down.
GTATATGTATATGTACTGACAACAAGAGTTTAGTGCTTTTCAGTCGGTCAACACGAATGTACCCAAAAGAGATGGGTTATGCCCTAATCCTGAAATAAACAACCCAGCCGGGATATCACCCACAACGTTACAGGACCTTAAAGTGACCCCGCTGCCCCCTTGATGGCGCCACTTGTTTCACCGCTCTTTTGGTGACGTAATCATGTACCCTTAGGGTCCAACAACTTTGAGGCATCCTCTCATGAAGTAACTTAACCCTGAGCAACCCTACGTTCTCCAATGACCTTTACGTCATATACCTATCTGATTATTATTATTATTATTATTATGAGGGTGGGTGGTGGATGGGGATAGAGCGGGGAGGGGGTTCAGGACACAACTTGCTATGACCTCCGAGAAGCCCCGTCGCCATCTTGATGACGTCATCATGGCCCCTCAGAACCTCATTTTCGTTTTTTGCGAGGGGTAGGTTTGATTTGAGACTTGAGATGACTTGTCCATTTGAAATTGGATGTGGTGCTTTCTCTTTGGAGTTATCGATTGTTTTTTTTTTTTTGAATCCTAGTTAAGAGGTTATTGCCAAGTCAATACTGGAACCCACTGCCAGACTAGTGTGGACCTCACATAAAGTATCTAATCTACAACATGTCGGTCTAAGAAGAATTTGAGGGAAGAACCTTGGCCAGATTTAGCCCCTACACGGAATGAGCCCTTAAAGGAGGAGAACAACTACAGGGGAAAATGGATACGGCCAAATAGTCATTAATATTTTCGACCCATCAACGAGAAATAGGAGAGGAACAATTATTAGCCATAAAAAAGTCCTCTCGGCACGCCGGAAGGCGAAGGTAGATTTCACCGGACAAACTTGGGGATAGGCGAAATTGCGCAGAATATGCAGGTTTTCGTAGAAGGATCAGACCTCATTTATTGCGAGAAGGTATTTTATAATTGGAGCTTAATTAACTTTGTTTTTCGTCATTTTATGCTTATTTTAAACATTTTATTGTCTTATGGGAACGGTAACCTTCTTGTCATTTGGGGTCCATTTTTATACTTGTGGTCACACTGTCCTTATGCAAGGTTTCGACACTGATGTGTAACTATGTAACTGTCTGTTACTTCTTCACGCAAAATTATATCTCCCGCAGAGATTTTGGTTTGTTCCTCAGTTTAGGGGCTGCGACAACGCGGTCATGTAACCCCGTGTACTTAGGGATGGCTGTATTAGTCTGTAATTCAGGTAAGGACTGCAGACAGTCAATTTCAAGCAGTAGTTCCTAATGTTGCTACCAGGTACTACCGTCAACGACACCTACCTGTAAACTTGGCTACTAGATGCCACCGCAGCCAGCAACTCGCAACGACCGTTGGAATTTCCCCTCCAAAGGAAAGCATACTGAGGGTTTTTTAGCGCTCTTAGAAAATCCGACGACTTCGGCCGGCTTTGAACTCGCGACCTTGGGCATATACATTCAGCATGCTTGCTACCAGTTACGCCACCGAAGCCGCTTCACACTTAGTCAGATGGAATTCTGGATATGATCTCGTGCAAGTGCGTTATCTTGGCAACGTCTGATGGCTCATCCCTCATCAATTTAGTAGAGTTGCCATGGCAAGCACTGATAGCTCTTGGCATTTTCTTATAATTCCGAAATCATTTTTCTCCTCCCTTGGCATAATGGTGGGTCATATCAAAAATTCTTTAAGACAAAATTTTAGGTAATTATTAGGGGAATATTGTCCATTTTGTACGGTTTTGCGATTGTGCCTATTAAGAGAGATATGATTATTGTTTCCCGAAAAACCCACTTTTTCCCACCCCTTTGGTCAATGGTTGGTGCTATAAAAAAAACTCTTCAAACATAATTTTTTGGGCTCTATCCGACACATAGCATGAACGTTGAACGGATTCGATATTTCACATATTAAGAGAGTTATAGCAATATTTCACTTTTTCGAAAAAAGCCTCCCATTTTCACCCCCTTCGACCGATTTAGCCCATTAACGAACTCGACCGAGATTTTATAGGTATACATATTCGGTAAAATATTCAAAGTGATTGGTGCAAAATTACGGCAGTTATCGTGTCCACAAGAAACTGATATGCATATATATATATATACATATACATACATAAATTATATATAAACTTTTGAACTGACGGTGGTTTTGGGGTCTGGGGGATGTGAAACGCGAAGATATGTCGAAATTTTCCGGAAGTCGAAACATGGTACGCATTGCAATAGTTAGCTTTCTAATGAAATCTACCTCTGGTTGGTTCCTCAGTTTAGGGGCTGCGACAACGCGGTCATCTAACACCGTGTACTTTGGGTGAGTGTAGAATCTGTCTGATAAACGGTGTGAATTGTAATGGCTGTAGTAGTCTTAATTCAGGTAAGGACTGCAGACGGTCAATTTCAAGCAGTAGTTCCTAATGTTGCTACCAGGTACTACCGTCAACGACACCTAGCTGTGAACTTGGCTACTAGATGCCACCCTAACCAGCAACTCGCAACGAACGTTGGAACTTCCCCTCCAAAGGAAAGCATACTGAGGGATTTTAGTTCTCTTAGAAAATCCGACGACTTCGGCCGGCTTTGAAACCGCGACCTTGGGCATAGACATTCTGCATGCTACCAGTTACGTCACCGAAGCCGCTTCCCACTTAGATGAAAATACTGAATCTGATCTCGTGCAAGTGCGTTGTCATGGCAACGTCTGATGGCTCATCCCTCATCAATTTAGTAGTGTTACCATGGCAACCTCTGATAGCTCTTGGCATTTTCTTATAATTCCGAAATCATTTTTCTCATCCCTTGGCATAATGGTGGGTCATATCAAAAATTCTTTCAGACAAAAGTTTTAGGTAATTATTTGGGGAATATTGTCCATTTCGTACGGTTTTGATATTGTGCCTATTAAGAGAGATATGATTAATGTTTCCCGAAAAACCCACTTTTTCCCACCCCTTTGGTCAATGGTTGGTGATATAAAAAAAACTCTTCAAACATAAATTTTTGGGCTTCATCCGACACATAGTATGATCGTTGAACGGATTCGATATTTCATATATTAAGAGAGTTATAGCAATATTTCACTTTTTCGAAAAAAAAAGCCCCCCATTTTCACCCCCTTCTACCGATTTAGCCCAGTAACGAACTCGACCGAGATTTTATAGGTATACATATTCGGTAAAAAGTGATTGGTGAAAAATTACGGCAGTTATCGTGTCCACAAGAAACTGATATACACACATCAAAAAAAGTTTTGCATCACCTCGGTTCCCAGATCTCCGGCATATAGACGTTGACTGTGTATATTGTATCCAAGATACAGTCCCTTTGACTGTTCATAGATGTCACTAAAACTGCTCAAAGATGTAAACAACCATGCATGAGCAGGGCCTATTAGACGGAGGGGGTACGACAGCCGATCAGTTCCAGTCATTCCACCAGGACGAAGGTACGCTGCTCATGTTGTCTGTAGTTCTACCATGCCTAGAAGGTCAATACCGCAGTTCGATCGCGTCCGCATTGTTACTTTGTGTCAAGAAGGGCTCTCAACAAGGGAAGTTTCCAGGCGTCTCAGAGTGAACCAAAGCGATGTTGTTCGGACATGGAGGAGGTACAGAGATACAGGAACTGTCGATGACAGGCCTCGCTCAGGCCGCCCAAGGGCTACTACTGTAGTGGATGACCGCTACTTACGGATTGCCGCTCGGAGGAACCCTGACAGCAATGCCACCATGTTGAATAATGCGTTTCGTTCAGCCACAGGACGTCGTGTTTCAACTCAAACTGTGCGCAATAGGCTGCATGATGCGCAACTTCACTCCCGACGTCCATGGCGAGGTCCAGCTTTGCAACCCCGACACCATGCAGCGCGGTACAGATGGGCCCAACAACATGCTGAATGGACCCCACGGAATTGGCATCACGTTCTCTTCACCGATGAGTGTCGCATATGCCTTCAACCAGACAATCGTCGGAGACGTGTTTGGAGGCACCCTGGTCAGGCTGAACGTCTTAGACACACTGTCCAGCGAGTGCAGCAAGGTGGTGGTTCCCTGATGTTTTGGGGTGGCATTATGTGGGGCCGACGTACGCCACTGGTGGTCATGGAAGGCTCCGAAACGGCTTTACGATACCTGAATGACATCCTCCGACCCATAGTGCAACCATATCGGCAGAATATTGGAGAGGCATTTGTCTACATGGACGACAATTCTCGACCTCATCGTGCACATCTTGTGAATGCGTTCCTTCAAGATAACGACATCGCTGGGATATGTTGAAAAGGGCTGTTTATGGACGTCTTGACCCACCAACCACTCTGAGAGATTTACGCCGAATTGTCGTTGAGGAGTGGGACAATTTGGACCAACAGTGTCTTGATGAACTTGTGGATAGTATGCCACGGCGAATACAGGCATGCATCAATGCAAGAGGACGTGCTACTGGGTATTAGAGGTAGTGGTGTGTACTGCAATCTGGACCACAAATGCTGAAAGTCTAGCTGTATGATGGTACAACATGCAATGTGTGGGTCTCATGAGCAATAAAACGAGCTGAAATGTTGTTTGTGTTGATCTCTATTCCCTTTGTATTTAACGGTTCCGGAACTCTTGGAACCGAGGTGATGCAAAACTTTTTTTGATGTGTGTATATATACTTTTGAACTGACGGTGGTTTTGGGGTCTGGGGGATGTGAAACGCGAAGATATGTCGAAATTTTCCGGAAGTCGAAACATGGTAGCCTACCCATTGCAATAGTTAACTTTCTAATGAAATCTACCTCTGGTTGGTTCCTCAGTTTAGGGGCTGCGACAACGTGGTCATCTAACCCCGTGTACTTTGGGTGAGTGTAGAATCTGTCTGATAAACGGTGTGAATTGTAATGGATGTATTAGTCTGTAATTCAGGTAAGGACTGCAGACGGTCAATTTCAAGCAGTAGTTCCTAATGTTGCTACCAGGTACTACCGTCAATGACACCTAGCTGTGAACTTGGCTACTAGATGCCACCCCAACCAGCAACTCGTATAGAACGTTCGAACTTCCCCTCCAAAGGAAAGCATACTGAGGGATTTTAGCGCTCTTAGAAAATCCGACGACTTCGGCCGGCTTTGAAACCGCGACCTTGGGCATAGACATTCTGCATGCTACCAGTTACGTCACCGAAGCCGCTTCCCACTTAGTCAGATGTCAAAGTCAACCCCTGGCACCATCCAGCCCATGACGGGCTAAGGCCGACCAAGCGACCGCTGCCCAGCCATTTGGCCTGCAGATATTGGGGTGACGCGTGATCAGCGCGTCGGGTCCCCTCGGCCGTTAATATTGGTATTCGTGATCGGGGTGCTGTCTCACTGTCAGACAGCTACTCAATTGTCCTCACGAGGCTGAGTGCACCCAGTTCCAACCCTCACGTCAGTTTTAAAATCCTTGACGGAGCCGGGGATCGAACCCGGGGACTCCGGGCGAGAGGCAGGCGCGCTATCCCAACACCACGGGGCCGGCTTATTCAGATGGAAATACTGAATCTGATCTCGTGCAAGTGCGTTGTCATGGCAACGGCTCATCCATCATCAATTTAGTAGTGTTGCCATGGCAACCTCTGATAGCTCTTGGCATTTTCTTATAATTCCGAAATCATTTTTCTCATCCCTTGGCGTAATGGTGGGTCATATCAAAAATTCTTTCAAACAAAAGTTTTAGGTAATTATTAGGGGAATATTTTCCATTTTGTACGGTTTTGATATTGTGCCTATTAAGAGAGATATGATTAATGTTTCCCGAAAAACCCACTTTTTTCCACCCCATTGGTCAATGGTTGGTGCTATCAAAAAACTTATTTGACATAAATTGTTGGCACTTATCCGACACATATTATGAACTTTGAATGGATTCGATATTTCACGTATTAAGAGAATTATAGCGAAATGTCAATTTTTCGAAAAAAGCCCCCCATTTTCACCCCCTTCGACCGATTTTACCTATTAACGAACTCGACCGAGATGTTATAGGGATACATATTATGTAAAAAATTCAAAGTGATTGGTGCAAAATTACGGCAGTTATCGTGTCCACAAGAAACTGATATACATATTATATATAAACTTTTGAACTGACGGTGGTTTTGGGGTCTGGGTGATGTGAAACGCGAAGATATGTCGAAATTTTCCGGAAGTCGAAACATGGGACCCATTGCAGTAGTTAGCTTTCTAATGAAATATACCTAATTACATGAGATTAATAAATCTCATGTTTACTAAGGCAACACTGAAAATATGGCTTCAAACACCACAATGTACTGACAACACAATTAAATAATAATGATTACGGGTATACAAACTTTGTGCGCACACTGTACATACCATAACGTCAACAAGCTTTTCGCGAAGGATGAGCAGAAGCCTAAGGGTACATAATTTGAAATATTTGATGCTCGGACAGAGCAAAAACAGAAGAATGTTCTTTCAATTCGAAGATCCGGTTTAGAAAAATTGACCGAAAGATAATTGGTTGGAATCTCTTCAACAAAGCATTTATGGTCTGAGGAACCTTACCATAATTCAATGGTGTGACCCCAGCATAATCTTCAATCACATTACAATTAAGGGACATTACATTACAACCACACTCTACCGGATACCATCTCTGTTGTCAAATGATAAGTTTCTCGAATACACGTCTTTACAGACAGAGTGAAAATTTACGATCGGATACTCAAAAGTTACAATTTCTGGCCTAGCTTCGCTCACGGACACATCAGAAGATAGAGCAGACGAGTGATTTACATTGTTACTTCTTTGATAGTTTTTTGAAGACACAGGGGACGCAGGCTTGTGCATCGAATCAGACACTTGTGATCTTACCACCCAGACATTGTAACTACCATGTGGTGCGTCTTTTCCACCATCAGCATGGGTATCAAACCCTCGAAAATCTATATACATCTAGGTTCAGACATGTTGCACACTCTCACAATACAAACAATACCGGGGATTGGCTTACCTGAACAAAATACAACAACACTTGAACACAAACAGCTTCAACCAAGAGCAACAATCACCTTCAACAGGTTGGTTACAGCATATCGTGACATCTGAAATCTATAATACACTTCTATTAACGTTGTTTCAGCATGCAACGTACAATTGGTTCCTTGCTCTCTGGGTATTTAATCGCCCAGCACCAATCTTTTCTTTCTTGGATCAAAAGGAAATATACCAATTATAGATACTAACAATGAACTAATGTCGGAAGCAACAATACACACAACAATGCATCCACTGTATTCTGAGACTGAAAATTCAGGCCACAACAGCCTCCCTAGGAGAGTTTAATAAATCCACCGTCACCACGATACTCTCCAAGCAGCATTCAACATACATGAAAAAATTTCATTCACAGATTAATAAAAATGCCAAATAAACAGGCCAGTCCAGGTTACAAACCATCATGAGAGTCCCTAGTGCCCCAGGATGTTATTAGGTGTGGAAAAGAAATCGCAAAGCAAGTAAGGTATAAAAACCACTCTCTCGCGATTCGCAGAGCTGGGGGGAGGGACATAGATCTCACTCTGGACGTCAGAGGAGTTATCCCGTCTTCAGGATGTAATTGTAGAACACAATTGCACCAGAACGATATACTCACCTCCCATTTACCGGACTCTCACTCTCCACGTGGCGGTGTGCTGGAGTGGACATAGGTCTCACTCTGGACGTCATAGGAGTTATCCCTTCTTCAGGACGTAATTGTAGAACACAATCGCACCAGAACGATATAATCACCTTCCATTAACCGGAATCTCCCCCTCCACGTGGCGATGTGCTGGAGGGGGACAAAGGTTTCACTCTGGACGTCAGAGGAGTTATCCCTTCTTCAGAATGTAATTGTAGAACACAATCACACCAGAACGATATACTCACATTCCATTAACCGGACTCTCACCCTCCACGTGGCGGTGTGCTGGAGAGGGATAAAGGTTTCACTCTTGACTTCAGAGGAGTTATCCCGTCTTCAGGATGTAATTGTAGAACACAATCGCACCAGAACGATATACTCACCTCCCATTTACCGGACTCTCACCCTCCACGTGGCGGTGTGTTGGAGGGGGAAAAAGGTGTCACTCTTGACGTCAAAGGAGTTATCCCGTCTTCAGGATGTAATTTTGGAACACAATCGCACAAGAACGATATACTCACCTCCCATTTATCGGACTCTGACCCTCCACGTGGCGGTGTGCTGGAGGCCCCACTACCTGATTCTCAGAAGTGATTTTGAAGTTGCTCTTTTCTGTTGTTAGGCCCTTGGTAGGATCTAGAAGAACGGATAACGTAATGTTTTGATCCCCTCAGTGCCCTAATTACGCCCCTAACAATAAGAGTAGACTCGACTGGGTTGAAAATGAAGATGATTTAATCACGGAAACACTACTCTAAATACATCAATAAAATGAATTGATAGTTTCAACTGCTTCTACTTGACCAAAAGAACGAACTATAACCCTAGGCCACAAATGCAAATAGCCTACCTAATTGGGTCTGGATAACCACATGGATATGCAGAAGACTTAAAATCATCAACACCACGATCACAAGAAACAAATAATAAATGAATCCCATGGACAGCTAACACAAGGAAATCAGGGCGGGGAAGCCTTACTACACTGAATTAATAGAAATACATTTTTAGGCCTAACTTAGGATGACTGATTATCACCTGACATGTGGACACATGGCGAAATAAAAGACAAGACAAACAGTTTACAAAAACATCTGATTGTTGTTCTACCATTAACTATCCAATACTTCTCCCAAAGCGAAGCTACGAGTAGCTGGCAGCTAGCATGCAATAACCGTCTATGCTCATAATTTACAATCACCTTAGTTACATGATGGTGTGGAGGCAATATCATCTCGTTCTTCTGCTAATAACATAGATCAGCGTATTCTAAACGTCCGCCGACCCGAAGTAATCCCTTTCAATCGAGAATGGGATTTAAAGACTTCAGCCTACTATTACCACTGCTCGGATACTAGTCGTTGAATTTCCTTACTGTACGGCTCGAGCTGTGCGATGCAGTTGCTCTTCCGTTCCGCATGCTGTGCTCTCAAGAGACAGGGAGCCACTCATCCTCTCTTCCCTGGGTTTGGTGCAGTTATGCAAGAATCTAAAACAATGGGCCACAACCGGCTGTAAACGAGGTAAGCAGGAGAAACGCTCTATTATATCATCTTACATACAGTTGTGGCGTAACGCGTTGTCTTGGACTTTTGCTCTGGTGCCTCTTGCTGTCTGGAAAGAGAGTTTAATACTGGCCAGGAATTTGAGGTTTCTAGCGGCCACGATGGTCCTCCCCACCAAAGCTTGTTTTCAATCAGATGCTCAGGATGTACTCCTCTTGATATCGGATTAGCTGGGTTCTCTTCTGAAAGAAGATGTTTCCACGTTGCACCTTCTGTCAAATCTTGGATTTCGGAGACCCGATTGGCAGAAATTTTCTTCCACAGAGAGGAAGGTGCTGAGAGCCATGCTAGCACACCAGTAGAATCAGGCCACAAATAGATCCGACTTATATCCAAATTAATTGCCTTTGTAGCCCTCCTCAGCAAACTTCAGAGATATCGTCTAATTGCTCATTGTTGGTAACCAAGCTTTCAAATCTGTCCGAGAAATGTTTAAAACTCATCACATCACCATGAGAAGATGGTAATTTGATAGTAGGCAATTTGATACGAATTTTAGTCGCGCTTTAATTGGAGAGTGGTTGACTAACACGAACATTACGAGTCGAGCTTTGCGCTATTAAGTTGTTCATAACTGCTTCTAAGCTTTAATAGGTAAACGGAAACTGCTCTATATCTGATGCATGCTTGTCAATATCTTCAAATAACTAACTGGAACTGAGGCATCTTAAAATTTTTCACGAATACTAGGTAGATTTTTCATTCTAACAATAATCAATTGAATGTCAGATTTAGGTTGAAATTCCTCAACAAATTTCGTTAGGCGAGTAATATCTTTTGCCACTGCACGTGTGGTAATCAATTGTTTCCTATTTTGTTCATCCATGTTGACACAATACAATCATCTCCAAAGTAACATGGGCTTATCCCAGGTGCAAATCGAAAGAGTAGATAGGAATTCACGAGAGGTATAATTAACATGCAATGAACATAGAAGCCCTGCACTGAAAACCAGTCTAGATATGTTACTACTTAGATGTTAATGAGCTTGCAGTTCCATACTGCTGTTGATGAGCCTCGCCTTCCATGCCGACCAGCTGATTACCCCGTGATGGTGTTGATATTCGCTACACACCTCCGTTCGCCTTCAATGCTCCTCGTGCCCGTTCGGAAGCACTCGAGTAGGGTCAGTTATGCCCGCTCGTTTGACTAATGGCTGTGTGGTGTTTTACGGCAAAAACGGCGATCCACACCGACAACTAATATCAGCCTAGTTGCTACACACATACCTCAAAATCCCAACACAGTTCCGGGTATGGACGACCAAATATTTTCTCGTAATTTTGGTTACAACCTTCTAATGATAGACAATAACCCCAAATGGACCGTTTAGGTACGGCGCATGTATTGGAGGCTATCTATCTTTATTTGACCTTGACAATGAATCACAAAACTAAGACAAAAGACTAACTTAATCCGGCCATTCCGCCAACCACCAACCAGTCACACAGTCTACCGCCTTCCGAAGCAGACGACAGTACTGCCTGCCAAATCAGTCGAGACAGAACAACAATTACAACTCAATATCTTTTCAAAATTAGGAATTATTTTTAATAATATCTTTCGTCTTTTTATTTCCTTGTAATTGCTCCAGATCGGTGTTATCATTTCATTTCATAGAAGCCACGTGTCTTCTCCTTTCTCACGCAATCTAAGGACATGTGAATTCCCTTGCCTTCTTAGCACTGAGTCGTAATCTCCCGCGGTTTGTTATGACAAGCCAATTAACGCTCCCGCTTCTCGTCATATTGCACTTTCCAGTACATCTTTTGCAGGCTTCAATGTTTTAAATCATTGACTTGTGTTTTGCTTAATATTTCATAGCAATGAACCTATTTATTTGGCCTAGATCAATAGGGTTCAATTTTTACACCCATTTTGTGGCTCTAGTTAATAATAAGGTAAGAGAAGCCACATTTAACATAATAATATTAGAACTGAAGGACAGGGTCCCAGGAATGAACCTGGGTGCAACCTTTGTGACTCTGTGTGAATGAGAGTGAACTGAGTCGCTGCTTAACACAACAGTAAGAGAATCAATCCTATTAGCCTCCTTCACTCCAACTCCAGCAAGTAACCTATGCGAGGTGCCCCCTTTTAAGGCGAGCAACCCAGTGGAAGGCTGGGTAACCAATCTCAGCGGGAAACTGGCTCGACGAACTGATCAGTGCTGGGAGCTCCAAGGCTCACAACCTTGGTAGTATCTTGGTCAGAGCGAAATATTTCTGACCCCAATCTACAGTTTTTCAACTTTTTTAAGCATGGAGGAATGTTCAGCAGAAGCTACTACCCAACTACTACCCAAGATGTTAACCAATCCAAAATCATCGAAAGTGACTCATACGGGCCTTCGGATTCTTGGGTGTCCCCACCCATGCTTAGAGGTACAGTAGACTTCACAAAAAAAAACATAAACGTCGAAGCTTTCTTTGCTACCTTTAATGGAACTCCCTTTTGATGGTCGGTAAGCTAAAAGGCTTAACAGACACATCCTCTCAACATCAAACCCTTATCACAGCAATTCAGGAAACAAGGTTTACAGATGAGCATGCTTTCGAATCACAAGGTTACATAATTTTTAAAGGTAAGACTGGCAAACGTGTAATGATAAATGGTCCATCTGGGCACAGGATTTATCGTTACGAGCAGTATTTTAGATTTAGTCACGGACTTCAGCTCTCCTAGCAGCCAAATCTCGACTCTTTCATTCCGGAGCGTAAACTGGATTTACACCATTGTCGACTTCCACGCATCGATTTATGAGGCAAACAAGACAGACCCAAAAGGAACAGATATATTTTGGGAAGATATGGAGGACATCCTTTCTCAAATGCCCAACAAGCACACAATTATTTTGCTGTGGAATTTCAATGCACAATTTGGCAATAAAAAAAAATCAAAACATTGTAGGAAATTATCCGGCTCACCAGAGAACCAACTGTAATGGGGAGAGGCTCATTGAACTCTGTAGGGCACTGAAGCTAGTTATTAAATTGACAGCTTTCAAGCACTTAGCCAAGAAACAGAAAACTTGGATATCCCAAAATCCCGTGAGTTCCACATCGATCACGTAGCCATTGCACGGAAAGCGAAACGAGAGATTCAAAATGTGAAGGTTTTGCGAAGTGCTAATCTGGACTCATATCATTCTATAATCAAAATTAAACTCAGTCCACGAAATACCAAGAAATATATTCAGGTTTGACACTAAAAAACTTCGAACTAACCAAGAGTTCTCTGAGAATCTTGAGTCATTGGATCCACAGAATTGGGAACAACTACAAGAGGCCCGGGTTGAAACAGCTAAGGAGACAGTCCCCCTCACGAAATAGAGCAAATATGTGAGTGTGATGTGTTAACAAGGGAAAGACAATTTGCCTGGTATAAATGGCACTCATCGAGGAACGCAGATAACCTGGAGAATTTCCTAGATGGAAGAAAAAAGACAGCAAGAATTATACGTGGGGTACAACGCGCCTTCGACAAGAATCAGCTGGTACGAATTCAGCAAGATTTCAAGAAGAATAACACTCGAGACTAATACAGAATTTTCAAACTGAGTCTCAACCAATACACTTCACCAAATCTACACTCCAAAGAAACCGACGGAAAAATTGCTCACAATGACAATGAAAACTACCAATCACTGTCTAAATAATTTGCAACACTCCTCAACTGGGAAGCCCCAGAATCCACATTTCATTTCGAAGAACATGCACACGTTCACACTGTTTCGTTCCCACGGACAAAATAAGAAATCAAACAGACCATACAGCCATTGAAAAACAACAAGACACCGAGTGAAGACTTGATATCACTTGAACTATGGAAATATGCTGGAGACAAGGTCGTTGACAAGTTGTATACGTTAATAGGCGAGAATCACGAAACAGAAACTTCCTGGGGGCAGGAATTCAGCCCTTATTCACCCACGTCGTAAGAAAGGCGACAGAATGTATATAAACCTCTACCATTGTATCTTGCTTCTACAAATAACCAAAGGTCTCCGGGCTGGAGCAGAACAACAACTGGATCCGTTACTGGGAGAATACCAAGGAGGTTTTAGGAAAGGACGTTCCTGTGCTGGACAGGTTATGAATCTTCAATAAGTCCTTTCATATCTCAAGCTTAGAAACAAAGAATTTTTTGAGATCTTCGTTGATTTCGCGAAAGCATGTGACTCTGCTGATCAAATCACTCCATTAGTAATCTTGAAAGAACCAGGCTTGGACAACAAGACAGGGGCAATCAACCAGGATACCTTAACACTACGTTCAAGGTAAAATTCAGAGGAGAAATTCCCGACGTCTTTGACATCAGGACCACGATAAGTGTGCTTGACAAAGTCATCCGTGAGTGGCGGGGAGAATTGAGTAACAAATGAGTTGAAAATCGGGTGCGATTGGGGATCAAAAATGTGAATCTGATAGTTGATTGTCTAGCGTTCGCAGATGATCTCGCAATTTTTTCTCATTCCATGGTTACAGCCATAGAACTAACCAGTGAACTCCAGAAACAAGCATCAAAGGCAGGCCTCAATATCTCATTCGAGAAAAACGAGTTCATTCGTAATATACAGCAGACTAGAACTAGCTACTGGAAGGGGAAGGATTAAGTGGGCATGAAAGATCAAATCTTAAGTGAATGGATAGAGCCTAATATCTCTGTGAAGGAGTCTTTCACACCACAAATGAGAAAAATATAAACTGCATATCAGTTAACCAAGGGAATCTATAACAAGTAATCATTACCCGTAATTGCCAAGCTTCTACATTACTGCACAGTCCTCAGACCGGAAGCCTCGGATGCCACAGAGTGCCTTACGATACACACAAAAGGTCGTATAGGGAAACTGGAAACTAATGAAAGGAATATCTCACGGGAAATCTTGGTCCCAGTTAAGTAAAACGGTGATTACAGACGGAGGCACAACCATGAACTCTACAGACACGTCACCAAAATCACTGACCTGATGAGAAGGAGGTGGATTGTGTTCTATGGTCATTTTACAAGACTAATCCCAATGCGATTGTCAAACAAAATCTTTATTACTTTCTGAGTAAGAAAACCAACGAAGCGTGGTTCACGGAGGTAGTTAAGGATTTAAAAGTAGTGGGAATTACATAAAACCATATTCAGATACGTACGCCCCTTAAGATGAAACTGAAAGAACACCCGAGTCTCCATGAAAAGACTAAACTAACAACAGGCAAGACCTGGACTGATGCCAGGAAACAGCAGCTTCGAAAACACATAAGGCGTTACTGGGCGAGTGTTAAAGCTCCAGGGAGAGGGCAGTTGAATTACCGTGGTCCATAGCTGGCCGAGTGTTGAAGCTCCAGGGAGAGGGCAGTTGAATTACCGTGGGCCATAGCTGGCCGAGTGTTGAAGCTCGAGGGAGAGGGCAGTTGAATTACCGTGGTCCATAGCTGGCCGAGTGTTAAAGCTCCAGGGAGAGGGCAGTTGAATTACCGTGGTCCATAGCTGGCCGAAGCAACAAGAAGGAGAGGAATAATTGAAGGACAAGTGTAATTCCCTACCACCTGCAGAGCTGAACGACAGGAAATAGAAACCGAAATGGAGATGATTGGTTTTGGTTGTGAAATGTTAATCTAATTTTGTAAATGTGTGCAATGTTGCCAACTAATTACTGCATGTTAAGCATACGTGTTCGATTGCTAGTTCCACGAAGTTCACGTTTTTAGGGAACTGAAGCAGTGTTCATTAATTACATGTTCTGAATAGCAGGGCTTCTGAATTTTGGAATCCGATGGCCATAGCAGATAGTATTATAAACCGACTGTTTAACAATATTTTCCGTCATCATATAACTGGCAGTAGGCTAGGAGAGCTCCCTTTACAAAACTCCCTGTCCCTACGAGGCCAGCATTAGTCTAGAGGTCCTCCCTAACAAATAACTGGCTAAGTTAATGATTCAAGCCACCCCGAGAGTCAGAAAATAAGTAACAAAAATGTTCTACATCTTCTAGATATAACGTTTTAAAACTAAACGGCCAACATACACACTCACTCACGTAAATGTTTAACCAATTCCATATGAACAATAAACTTGATACTTGACAAATTTACTACTTTTAGCCTGGAAACGACTATAAAATTCGCAAAAGGTAATAGGTTAATATTCAATCCTCGTAAAGAAAATTAAAAAGCCGGATGCAACATGATTGTTCCTGGTGATTGTTCTTTGATGCCTATTGTTATTAAACAATAAAATTGTCGTAGAAATTTACACATTGGACGAATTTATCTCGTAGGTAACGGAGCGGTGAGCCTGGCCTTCTTCAATTGTAAATTATTTTGTACAGGAAGAATTGTGGAGACTAAAGAAAAGGGGCAGTATCGTGTTGTAACACTGTTGAAAAGAATTTGGACTCGAAATAATGTATTATGAGATAATACCTAGGTATAATAATATATTATGAGATGATATAATAGTGTATTTTATGGATTTATGGCATATAGACTTAACAAATTATTCGAATAATGTGACACGAAGCGACTGTGAGGACTTTGCCCACTTAATACCCACTAAACTTAGGGAAAATGTGTATACAGTATGATGAAGCGAAATGAAAGTTCAGTCTGGCCGATTAGTGGACCTTATTCCGTCAAGTGGCTTCCACTAATCGTCAATAAATATACCTACATAAAAGGAAACTGTGCATGCAAAATATACAAGTAATATTTTTTCAAAGTTACAATTAAGACAAAAACGAGCATTTTGTTTGCTATGGTTTACAGATTTCATCCCAATACTTTCTATAAAACTTACCCGGTTTGTCAAACCTACCGGGGGAGGAACTCCCAAGGAGCAAAGCGAGTTGTGAATACATTCATATGCATTTAATACCGTTGCAGTCTCTGCTACGTTATTGAACTTTACAGTGCCCTCTGACTTGTTATATAGTGATTTAATATTGTACTTAAGTAACATCATAGACAAGAAGAACTATGTTCTAAACTCACAGTGGAGAATCGAATATACTCTGCGCATTATATTGGTACTTGTGTTTCTATAATATTTAACGACACATCCCGGGAAACGCCGGGTTCATAGCAGACCAACAATATACAACATGCAAGTCAAACAGCAAGGTGGTATTATAGTATCAAATATTCATAGTCGATTTATTGTCTAGCTGCAGAGGATGACAACAGGAAATCTGATATGTCCGCCCAATATTTCCTCTTCTCCAAACACAATGTGTTTAATTGTTTGTGAGGGAGCACCACAATCACACTGAGGGGAAGGTATTTTACCCTACTTGAAGATGGATTTGGATCAGATATCATGGTTGGTTAGAATTCTATTCAAGGAAGACAATATGTTTATGTACAAATCGAAACCAGTTACAGGGTTCGTGGAATTACGAACGAATGAAACTTGACAGGTGCCACTTAGGGTACAATCTTCCATCCACTGGGCATTCTTATCGAAATAAGCATAAGTGATTGGTTGATGGCTTGATTCCAGCTGGTTCCTTCGAAGGATCAGGGATATCTTTGTAAATAGCCAGTACCAGGTTCTCTAGGATTTTCTTGTACTCACGAAAAAGGGCAGCGTTCTGCATAGATATGGTGGCATTCTGATTATTAGGCCTGGAATACCTATGCCCATCTCTTTTCGTTTGCTCATTCTTGTCCTTACAATAATTTGTAAAAGTCGGTTTCAGAGCATTTCAGATAAAATCAGCTAGATATTTCTCAGGGTATTACTTGCAAAGGTTCTTCAAAGTGTGTCTATGCTGCAGAGGGACCCAGAAACACAACAGAAGCTGAAATCCGGCCTCGATACGAAATGCCAGACCAAGGACTTGGTCACATCTGCTACGATTAGACTGGAAGCCAGCCTACTTTATAGGAATATACTGCATAAACGTAGGGCTAATTCTGTTACACACTAAATCAATCTCTCAAGAATGTTGTACCAAAAAATTGGAAGTGCTATGGGCTTGCAGCTTTCAGGCTGGTTAATCGGTATCTCAGGTCTCTGGGTGGCATGGGTGGCAATAACCTTCGTTTTCCCGAACTCCATTGGGAGTACACCAGAGTTGAGGATATCACTGGTATGAACATTCGAATAACTGAAATAAATTATTCTCAATCATCCACACACTTTGCTTCAAATCAACTAATCATCCTGTACACACTGTTCAATATCTCAAGATCCGTAAAACTTCCATGATTATCATACGAATATATAACAAGTAGTTCCGTGAAGAACTATACAGCCTATCTTCATATATCCTACTTATGTTAACTGCCACTATCAACATACAACATTTCAGTTTGATTGCTGAAATAGATTCGTAGATATTGAGAACCGACTAAATATTTCGGATGGTCGCCATGTTAGATTTTATATATGTAGGTCCTAGAGTTATGTACTGTTACATGAAGTTTATTGTGTACGTGTAGCATTCAAACTTCAATCGCATGATTAGGACACAAGAAGTAACAAGCAGATTTTAAAATTTTGCACACCTGCCATCTTGTGGTTATGAAAACAATTGAAAAAAATTAGATGCCAGTGGATTAACATTCTTATAAGGATTTACTGTGCCTAGTGACACTGCACTCGGATGGTTAAATTGCGGGAGGTCCATGTGAATATTTATACTTCGCGTCGCAGCCATGTTGGATTTGTGATCACCAGGATATTGAAAGTCCTATAGGTGAACTTAAGTTCATATCCCCTATAAACATAAAAAAATCAGTTTGATTGCTATAATAGATTCGTAGATATTTAGAGGCGTCTAAATATTTCGGATGGCCGCCATGTTGGATTGTTAAATGTATAGGCCATGGAGTCATGTACCATTAAAGGAAAATTATTGCGTAGGTTCATTATTCAAACTTTCACTTCAATCGCATGATTATGACACAAGAAATAAAAACATAATTTTAAAATTCGCACAGCCGCCATCTTGAGGTTATATAAACAATTGAACTAAATAAGATACCAGTGCATTACAATGTGTATAAAAATTTTCTGTACCAGATTTCATTGCGTTTGGAACATAAAATCGCGAGAAAGGTGTATTTAAAATTTTCAAAATCGCTTGGTCGCCGTGTTCGTTTTGTAGTTAACCGGTTTTTGAAAGTCTTGTAGATGAACTTCCAGTAGTGCCCGTTATATCCGTACAAAATTTCAGGGTGATACCAGCATTAGTTTTAGAGATATAGAATGCCGGTGAAATATTTCGCACTTCAGTCCATCTTGTGGTTATGTAAACAATTGAACGAATTTAGATGTTGGTGCATTACAATGTGTATAAAAATATACTGTTCCACGTTTTATTTTGTTTGGTTGGTTAAATCGCGAGAAAAGTCTCTTTAAAAATCGCAAATTCGCGTGGCCGCCATGTTGGATTTGTAGTTACCAGTTTTATAAAAGTCACATAAGTGAACTTCTAATATTTCCCTTTATCACCGCAAAAAATCCCAAGGTGATATCGGGAACAGTTTCGGAGATATTGAATGCTGGTGAAATATTTTGCACAGTGGCCATGTTGAATTGGTGAGACATAACAAAATTTGAAGGGCACAGTCGGGGTCGTCCGGAATAGTGCTATGAACTTACCGAGTTTCATTGAAATCGCTCCAGCCGTTTAGATGTTATTAGGGGGACACAGACACCTATCACACACACACGCGCACACACACACGGATAAAAGGTGATCTAATAAGACTTTTTTTTTTTTTTTTTCAAAATTGAAAATAGGCTAAAAATGAGATGGTGTTTGTCTGTCGTCCTGTTACTCAATCACGCAAGAACCACCGGTCCGATTGAAATGAAATTTTGCATGGATGTAGCTGATTTACCAGGTTTACACATAGGCTACTTTTGATTTCGATATTTTGCACTATTTTAATATAGCGACCATTTTAGTGGCGTCACTACGCCCTTCGGATACAAAATTATCTATGCTATAAAACACGGTCAACGCCGAGCGATGTTAGTCTATGATAGTCTCTACATGAACTGTTTTAATTATAGAGGTAGTTTGTGGGGTTCGAAACGAGACGTGATTTTGAGTCTAATTTTATACTCTTTGTGCCGGTTATTGTATGTGAGTATTTGGATCTTTACTCTGTTCCACAATGTTATAATTCTTTCTACTTTGCACGGTTTGCTTTCATCCTTTTTATCAATTTGTTTTTGTTAATAGAATATTTCTGCTTTTTGTCGTTTTTTACCATGATCAGAAACCCAAATTCACAGACGAATGTGTCGAAGACTACCTACTGTCACATTAGTTTATTTAGTGTTCATATTACTCTTACTGCAGAACCGGGCAAATTTATTTCAATAAAGTTGGTGTTTTGCCTTTCATGGCCAATTTGAAATACCGCACTAAACATGGCGTAAACCTAGAAAAGTAGCTGAGTTTTAATTGCTTGGCCCTGAAATTCAATATACAATCATTTTGGAAGTATTTATAGGGTGATGAAAGACTGTTTTAGCGTTTAGCTCTCGAAGTAAAGTAGCGGAGGTGTTCTAAATAAGAATTGAGGTATCGCGTAGTTTGCTACTACTTTGGTAGTCCGCAAATAGACCACAAGAGCCCGCTGATGAACCATCTCGGAGTTACTAGGTGTAATCTCGCACAAGACACGGCATGAACTTAGAAATTTTTTCTGTGATTAATTTGTTTCTGTTATTATTACTTGGGATGATTGAAGTTTGTTCCGTTACTGTTTATCACAACATGGTACGTAGTTTCCGCAATATTACTTATTGCGGATATAATAATTGATATCAGTTTGATGTATTTTTAGTATAATATTTATATGTTTAAATATAGTATGAAGACGTTAAACGATAGGTGTTCAATATTTAAGACAGGTTATTTAACTTTTACTACATAGAAGCTGATATTTATTTCCAATATATAAACGCACGTTCTCACTTACAAAACGGAGGCAGACAGGCTTTTTTCCGGGTACTCCGATTTTCCCTGTCACAATTTCATTCCAACAACAATCTCCACTATCATTTCATTTCATTTGTCATTCATTTAATCATTGCCCCAGGGGAGTGCGACATTCGGCAGCCGCCACAGTTCATATCCTCGCTGCTAGATAGGGGTTTCATTCATTCCATTCCCTGACCAGGTCGGTCGACTGAAGGCAGGTTGAGGACTTTCACTTTCCTACCTCTGATTAATAATTAGGTGAGTGAAAATGCATGTAGTCTACACATGTACTTGGTAACATGTAAATAACATAACTACATTACGAATGTGTGATTATATATATTAATGATTTAGGCCATCAAGTACTAAAAGCCGTTCGAAGAACGGGTACTTCAGCTAGTCATAAATAAAATCTGTAATTATGATAAAAGCAATCGTTTCGGTCGTGTGCCAAAATTTTCATCATTCCAACTAGAATGCCGTAGTCTTCAAAGAATGTGTCAATAATTAAATTCCAAGTATCCTAATTTGTACACAGTGGGTAAATTATTTCAATAATATAATAATTATGATAATTATATTTATTATTATTAAAATCTCAGAATATAAATTCACCGATCAGCTCAGTTATGAAACAAACTTGCAAACATAACCAAGTATAAATCATTTTAAATGCATTGTGTATAATACATTTTTACTCTATGTTCACTTAAAAATGGAATACCTGTATTATATGTATAATTATCGCGTTGCATTCGGCTGCAGTAAGCACTCATATGAAATAATTAACTTTGGCTACACATACCACAAAGATGTGTAGAAATCCCTATCACTATGTATATTCACATGAAAATGTTAGTTAATACAATGCTCCAAATATGATATGAAAGTGTATTCCAGGGGGGAGGGTGGCAGTTCAAGCTGTTTGCCTGTTACCACGGTGGACCTGGTTCGAGTTCCGGTCATTATATGTGAAATCTTCAAACTGAAATGCCATCCCTTGGTACGAACTCCAGGTAAAAAGGAAGTCCCGTGGATCATGATCGCAAGTCCAACGGCCACGTAAAATTACAAACTCACTCACAAAATAGCGTCTGGCCATTAAGCATGTACATATTTTCCAGAAAATTTTATATGGATTTAAACGAATCGGGCTTCAGGTACAAAAGAATATTTTGCAACTCACCACTATGAGAAAAGTGAATCATACTGCAATACTTCAATCGTCACCCACTAATAAATTTAAATATATGTACATATCTGCTTCATCCGTCATTGACATATGTTGTGATATATTTGCAGAGATCTTAACAGTCCTCTCAGCAGGGTGCTGCCTTTTAGTAAAGTTTGTACACTTTCACTTAGTAACATGTACTCGACCTCAGCTGTTTTCGTGAAAGGTTAGCAGCTACACCAATGCGCAATCTAAACCTCTCTACCCACACACGTACACAAATTCCAATGTAAAAACGCACGACGGTGGTAAGTTAATAAATTCTCCTTGAACGAAATTTTAAATACATTAAAATTCGATAATAATAACTTTTCCGTTCTTTTCTTGAGCAAAGTAAAATTGACGTCCTTTTTAATTAATTTATGAGCTTTGCGAAATCGTAGTGATTGAGCCCCTTGTATTTGGGTGCTAAAAATTAGTCTGATAACTTTGTATTTTTAGCGTCTGTAGTATTGTGCCCATTTGTAATTCAGGTGAGCATAGGTGGCCGAGCATAGGAACCATCGCGGTATTTTGCCAGCTTTTCGTAACCGTCGTAGGTGGGTTTACAATGCAAGGGTAACAACAAGAGCGTTCCGGACACACGTGACAGAGGCTTGCTTTGTTATGGCTAGACTGTCACACCTTGTTCACCAAACACCGTGCAGTTTTGTAATTTGCAACCACTCCACAGTATTTTTCTGATAGGAAGTTCACGTGGGGTGAAAAATACTATATTATATACAGCAAAGAGATGTAAACCAATAAATAGCACGCAATGAAAAGCAAAGAAGAAAAGTTGTTTTATTCCTTCTTACTTGCGTTACGTGTGTTGGTATGAATATAAAAAGTGATTGTAATGTATACAGGATGTAACAAAAATGTACTGCACAAAATCCAGTACACATTCCTCTCACGTAGACGAAGAAATTATGTTACATGAACATGGGTCCGGGAACGCTTTGTTTCCACATTATACCTCATTGTTTCCAACTCATTTATTATGGGAAACGTACAAGAACAGAACGTACCAGCATACCACATGCAATCTTTCTCACAGGAGATGTTCAATATGCCCTCCGTGCGCATTGATATATGCATCAACCCACCGTCGTAGTGAATCTCGGATGCGCTGATGTATCCCTGGAGTACTGCGTATGGTTTCGTAGCCTTCCATAATACGGGCACGGACACTCTGAACATCTTGTACTGGGGTTCGATACACAAGAACTTCCAAGTGCCCTCATAAATAAAGTTCAGTGATTTTAGGTCCGGAGAGCGTGGAGGCCAGGCAATTGGTCCACCTCTACCTATCCATTTGTCACCAAACCTGTTATTTAGAAGCCGAAGAACATTAGCACTAAAATGAGGATTTGCTCCTTCGTACATGAAGTACATGTTTTGTCGCACAGCTTAAGGTTCATCTGCTAAGTCACATGGCAACGGGGCCATGTAAAACAAACCGCTGGCGGTGCACCTACGATAATGACAACGTAACCAGACGTAACCAAGAGTGCAAGCTCTACACGGTTCTAACGTTCTGTTCTTGTGTGATTCCCATGCGTAATGAGTTGGAGACAATGAGGTGTAACATGGAAACAAAGCGTTTCCGACCCATGTTCATATGACATAATTTCTTCGTCTACGAGTGAGGAATGTGTCCTGCAATTTGTGCCGTGCGTTTTTGTTACACCCTGTATAGTGTACCAAAGAAATAACGGTGGATAACAAAACATACACATCCATTTCTGTGGCCAGATATGAACCAGCAGCCGAGCGCACGGACAGTTGCAAGGCGAATGTCTTACTGTTGACCCACGCCAGCAGGCAACAAAAATGACGTCTATACTCTGTATAGCAAAAGAATGAACGTGAAGGAAATGGCGGGAGCTTGGAACAGCTGACCGCCGCAGGCTCCTATTGGCTGGATTTTGACAACTAATACCAAATGTTGCCAGCTTATTGTCATTCATTCAGTCGCCTGATAACTGTGTCGGAGTTTGTTTCATTGACATCGTTTCGTTTACTTTAAGCATCGACTCAATAAGTTGTAAATAGTACCGCAGGAAGAACGTGGGAAAATGCTGGAAATACCGCTGGAGACCGCGCGCGCCAACCTGTAACGGCCGCCTATCGTTCATTTTGACATAAAACTATTTTCATGGTTAGCCTTGTTTGTTCAATTCAAATTTAAATATACTTAATTTAGAATACATACGTGACGTGTAAAATAGGCTATG
This sequence comes from Meconema thalassinum, assembly GCA_946902985.2. Taxonomy (NCBI): domain Eukaryota; kingdom Metazoa; phylum Arthropoda; class Insecta; order Orthoptera; family Tettigoniidae; genus Meconema; species Meconema thalassinum. The sequence continues at coordinate 155,970,584 of OX336388.2, read as the reverse complement.
TACATTTAGTCTTAATGTTTACGTATCCAGTAATGTTTCATTGCATTCCGTAGTGTACAAATTAACGCCTGTCATTCAATAACCTACAAATCGACAATGTAAATTCACTGCAATAATATCGCCACAGAACATCTTGTTTGTGTGCTTGGTGCTAAAGACTTTACATTAACATAACGTATGTGGAGGCTATTATTAACCGTACAGAGTCGCGATACAGTGAGAGAGTGTGCTTGGTATTGTCATGATGTTATTTCTGCGATCTGTGTTAACTGCTGTAAACTGTGAACGACCTTCATCCAAACTCTTGTTTCATCTTGAAGGATATAATCATTGTATGGCGAGTGTTGATATATTCATCATCATATTACTTTGTGTTTGTATTTTGTATTATATTTGTATAGCTGTCGAGTGTTTGGCCTCTTTCTCGTGTTTATTGAATAACGGTGACAAAGGTAGCATAGCTTCGGTGTGTTACTTATTCATTTATACCGTATTTCTCTATTTGAATGTCCTCGGCGTTGACTGAGGATCGTCATTTGCATTATATTGCGCATAATAGTACCGAAATAATATCCGAAGTGTAGCCCTGTGTATTATTCCAAATTAGCTGTTCTACATCAACAATAAAAACTTGGCAACACAGCTCAGCTGTTCCAAGCTCCCGCCATTCATTCTTTTGAAATACAGAGTATAGTGCCTCATACGAGCATATGTACTGGTATATCGCATCTATCTCATATGTATGTGTCCAAATATGCTGCTATACGGCGAGAGTCATAAGCTCTTTCCATCAAGCCAGTTCGACAGATTAAGACCTGAGTGGTGACATCTATGTCAGGGCATGTCACCTCTCGATATTAAGATCAGCACATGAGTAATGAGCAAGCAGTTCTAACACCGGGCACTATCATGTTATGCTATGCATACCGAGTGCGCCATTGCTTTACTGCCTAGGTTGAGGCACCCTGTTAACACCTTCCCTGAATTTGGTTACATGAACAATTTTAAATTGCAAAACATTATTTTTGATGTGTAACATCTTTCCTCTCGGTTGCTGGATATTTTTGTGGGAGTGATTTTGAAAAATGGGACGGAAGTGGATCGGACGGAAGTGTTTAAGACGCACTGCCAGCTAGATCGTATCCCTCATGGCTGCTTTAGCAGATACTTCAAGGTCTGGAGACGCCATTACAGATATTTCTACAATGAATCATCATCATGTTGTCGTTCTTTGGCGTAAAAATATTCATTAAATCATATTTGCTGAAAACAATTACGATTCATTAAGAGTTTGTGTTTCAATCTCTGGATAAAAGTGATGGGCATCCACTCGCCGAGTAACTTTCCTCAACACGTCACTTTCATACTAAACGGTAAACGCTCATGCGAAATGTGGTGTCAACACAAACCACATGTCTTCGTATTAGTATTTAAATGATTATATGCTTTTATATGAAACATTGTAACTAGTCGGCAAAGCCGGTATTAATTTTCTGCACAATGGCTATTCAGATTGCTGTAATGAAGTGATCAATGAAATATGTATCGATGATTTTATACGGGAACTGGGCTAGCCTTTCATAGACCACTATAGAAATTCCCTTCATTGTCAAGTAGGCGTATTCATAACTAATTTAAAACTCAATTCCACGCAGGAATATTATCGAAAAAAAAAGCAAAATATTAATGGAGCATTAAATCTACTTCCTTATTATTACCGGCACGTGATAATGAGTACCTGTCTTGTACTCCAAATGTCTGTGGTGTTAATGGCTGCGTGGACAACATCTTGGTCTGCGAATCATGGGGTCTCAGGTTCGAACCCCAGTCCCGGCAAATATTTTTGCTACCGGATTATCGATGTAAACGATATATATCATAACATTATGCGTCATTTTAACAGAGTCTACATGAAATTACGATTTATCTAATTTTAATTACAATAGTTTGCACCAAGCAGGAGTTGGGAAATTTGATTGTATTGAACATTATTTCTAGTAGTCTATAGATAGGCTAGAGACTACGGTGTCATTCCTCATCTTAATTCACAATATGTGATGTTTGTTCAAACAAGTGTGACTGTAACATCCCTCCAATTCAATCTATACATTCATCATAGTACCAGTATGAAAACGTAGCGTAAATTAACATTTTATGAATGTCCAAGCTGTGTAGTGTACGAGTAGGATAACATGTCAGATGACTTCACATACATTTCATCTCAATATCATAGTAGGATAAAATGTCAGATGTTACACATCATACGCGACTACTGTAAGGCTCGTATCTTTTTTGAAGTGCTTTCTTTTTTAATTTAATACCATTCAGTGTCTTTGTTTTGGCGCCAATAAACAGATGAGCAGACAATTATCAAACCGAAGGTATCTATGGTCATTATACACCTTACCCAGGTTAAATACAAGGTTTTTGCCAAAAGCACAGACAGAATGCTTACCTTATCTATCAAGAATTATTTTTATTTCCATTTCGTTTACAACTAAATAGCAAGGTAAATTTAGCTCAACTTAAATCAATGATTGTGGCTGTTGGCTAGGCTACTATTGATTATGAATCTTCCAAGTGTCTCCACTGTCGAATACCAACTGAACGTTTGGCAAAAGGAATGGCTATTATTTACAATGATTTAAAATGAGTGTAAGAGTGAAACCTGATTCAATTGTGACACTTAACACAAGGAATTGAAATGTTTCTTAGTTGACCAAATTTACGATTCTTCTACTTTCCCATCAAAGTAAAGTTTGCTTCACAGATACTACATGAGAACGGCATTTGATCTTTGAGAATAAACAGATGTGTTTTGAAAAGTCTTCAGAGAGCAACTGTTGATAGCACGTATAGCATAAATAACATTTCAGAGAAATGTCAAGTAATATACTTTACTTCTCCACTTTCTCATTCCGAGTACATTTTTTTTCGGACGCGCCAAACTATTAACTTATATGTGTTTATTCATAGTTCCAATATGGCTTAAATTTGCTTGGTTACTATTGTATGAGTATGGCACGTAATCACTGTGAATTATCTTAAAATCATTGAACGTCCCATGCAACTTTGCTTCGCACCTATTACATGTTTATGGCTTTTACGACTATGTCGTATTATATGTTTCTTCAAAGTCCTTCATGATTATACTCTGTTTGAAATGTACTTTATGTACGTAGTTTTTTCCATTGTAACGTATTGTATACCTCTTCAAATATTCAACCTTAATAAATCGTACAACGCATGTATTTAATGAGTACGGTTTTTCAGCACTGTACCGTATGATTTGTTTCATATGGCCCTTTTCAAAAAAATTGTGCATCGCACGTACTACATGAATGAGGCTGCGAACCACTGTGAGGTAAAATTTGTACTTTCCAACACTCTATTCGAGCCAATTTTGCTTCGCAGTTACTATATGTTACTGTGTTTCAGCACTATGAATAAACATGTTTCGTCAAAGGTCTTTCATGGGATAAACAAAATTCACACATACTACATGAATAAGGCTTCGAACAATAAATTGTGTATACAATAGTAATCTTCAATTTATCCTTCCGCGGAACGTTCGCTCCGCAATTACACTTCAGCAGAATGAGTAAGCATATGTTGTCTCATTCTACATCTCTGAGTAAACTTCTTTCCGCACGTACTACATGAATGCAGTATACGACCACTGTGAATTAACACATGATTCTTCAAATAATCTTTATGAGAAAACTTTGCTTCGCAGGTACTACACGAGAAAGGTTTCGAAACACTGTGAGTTATCACATGCTTTCTCAAACCACTTTTCCTGGAGAACGTTGCTTCACAAATTCCGCACAAATATGGCTTTAGTCCACTGTGACTTTCCATATGTTCTTTTAAAGAACCTTTCTGGGTAAACTTTGCATCGCAATTACAACATGAGTATGGCTTTATACCAGTATGAATAATCAAATGCCTTTTCAAACTATCATTACGAGTAAAAGTTGCAAAGCACATTGTGCATGTGAATGGTTTCTTACCATTATGACATTTCATATGTTTCCATAAGGCATCGTTTGATTTAAATTTACTGTCACACGTACTACATGAATAAGGCATCGAACTACTGTGGGATAACATATGAGTCTCCAAATTATGTTTCAGTGCAAACTTTGCATCGCACTCTCTACAGGAGTACGGCTTAATACCAGAATGAGTAACCATATGGATTCTCAAACTTCCCTTCTCAGAAAACATTGCTCCGCAACTGCCGCACGAATATGGCCTTAGTCCCCTGTGACGTTTTATATGACTTTTTAAATATACGCTATGTGCAAACTTCGCTTCACAAATACTACATGAATAGGTCTTCTCACCACTATGACTGATCATATGACCTTTCAAATAACTTCTCCGTGAAAAGTTGGCATCGCACGTGCTACATGAGAATGGCTTTTCAGCTCTATAACGTGCCATATGGGCTCTTAAGTAATCAAAACGTGCAAATTTTGCATCGCACGTGGTACATGAATACGGCTTTTTACCACTATGAAGTACCATATGATTTTTTAAAGCACCAGCGTGCTTAAACTTTGCTTTGCACACTGTACATGAAGATATATCGTTGCTACTATGTATAAGCAGATGCTATCTCAATTGTGATATTTGTGAGAAGTTCTTTTCGCATAAACCACATGTATACGGCCAACGGCCAGTATTAGTAACCACAGTTTTCAAGCTTTCATCGACAGGTTGTTAATGTGGAAATATTATTTTAAATGCGGTCGTGGTTTCTAGTCCTACAGTATAATCCAATGTAGAAATTTTCCTTGCAACTTGATCCGTGGTATCTGGACATGGCCTGAAATAATTAATAGTAATATATAGCATTGCGCTTGTAATTATGTTGTATGATATAGGAATGTGGAACCATACTCTCGATATACAATGACCTAAGTAGTGAACCGTTAATTGGGGAAACCTTCAGTAGTACGTATTCTTCGAAAGGATATTCTAGAAGTACCAGGAACTTACGTGGTTTTTACTGCAAATGAGGTGAGCAAGATAGAAGTGTCTGGACATGGGGAAGGGCAATTGCTTACTTATGTCGTTTGCCAACAGACAACCTGGTCCGTATCAGTTCAATTAGTAGGACATGGAAATTCATATTTTCAGTAAAGGTATTCGATTTTCTTTTCTATCATTCATTCCTGACAAATATTGAAATGGTTCAACTTTATTGCGCATAGGGGCACTAAAATGAGAAGTTCGAATAGCAGTGTTTTATGACGATATATAATAATACTTTTATTGCAGACAAATGGCCATAAAATAAACAAAAAGAAAATTTAATTACAATGCAAATTAGTTAAGTAATTTCAAGTTTGCATTCTGGTGCCTTGGTTGCATATTTTGTAACTGATTGTTTTTTTTCTCAATTCTATGTGGTAGCGTCCACATGTTTGTCCGCATAAGTTGCACTTAAACGTCTTAGCTGGCTCATGATATGATGTGTTCACACAGATGAGATGATGAAATTCGTGTGCCGCCATTCTGGTAAACATGTGCCTCATCTCAAAGCTGGATATATTGATTGATTGAAACGGGGTATTTGAAGACCACTCAGGTCTATCTAATGATAGGTGACACAAATTCATGAACATTATTTAATCAGTGACAGAAAGGCCAAGGAGCCTTGTTGCATTTAGGTTGGTGTATCGGATATGCCAGCTAAAAGATTTCGAAAACACGTATGTATCACGCATCACTGCTTATCATACAGAAAATGAATGGTTCTCACCATTTGGGGACTTAATAATTAAGTAGAGAGGACTGATTAGTCAAAACATCCAATTAAGGAACCTCATGCAAAATTAGGAGATGGATTGTAGAATGCACGGAATTTGGTAACACTTCCAGATAATGAGCACTAAAATTTGAAGATTTATCCAACTATCGGCAAACCACAACGAGTCTTATGCTACTATTCTACTCTTTATCTGGCAAAAGTAATTGTGCACGTTCAACTTTCCCACAAAACGACCTAAAACCACTCTTTCTACCAGTTCTCATAATATCTCGATCTGTATTTATACTCCAAACGTCCTCTCTATATACACAGTATATCTTAATTAATGGCCTGAATGTTTCATTGAATCTTTAGAAAACACTAGCCTGAATATCTTCAGATATTTCTTAAACTTGGCAAAAAAACATTAAAATATAGAAGAGAAAATGTTAAATAAAATATATAATTTCATGCACAGTTCGCGTGTGCAAGGTCGATTATGATGCAGTCACCATGGACGTGTAGTATTGTGCTATCATTAGTGATAAAATGCGTGAGATTTCCACCCCAAGTATGATAAGTTAGTGAATACAATTAGAGTGCTACACTAAGAGACAAGCGAGAGTGCCACCTAATACCAGATCACGTTGTGGAATGTGCGGGAATGCCTACATTTCCACAGCCAATGGTATGGGGTGTAACGGGGGGGATTACATCTGAATGAAACGTTAAGCGATGGCGTACAACAAGGAGGTTATAAGTTACTTGTGGACTCATAAAACACGATTCAAAGTAACGTTAGGAAATGGGGTACAGAGAAACGAACAAGCAGTCTCGAATCAAGACGGGACTCACAACTGAATGGCATTTGTGCATTTAGTTCCAATATGTGCTCTGATTGGCAGAGAACAAACTGTACTCCGCTATTAAACTTACGAATCAACCCCATCTGAGTGGACAAAAACTTCAATTAGCTGTATACAATGCCAATCAGAGTCAACATCTGAGAGATTTTGAGTTGGCACGCGGTTGGCTATCCTGGATTATTACCAAGCGTCACTCTTTCCCTATCCTCCACAGCCACTAAATAGTATGAGTGTACTGCGATCATATATTGGCCGCCAAAATCTTCCCGTCCAACCTTTGATTTCTATCTACGGGATGGTGAAAAGGACAAGGAATAGATTCCTCAATATACTGCAACTCTCCTTGACCTTCGCCAATGAGCCAACGATACGCTTATTAAGGTAAATGCTCGCACGTAACTGTTATATTCTGAAACAGGTGGCGTATATACTGAGTAAAAAGAAAAAAATAGTGGTTCTGTTTGAGTTCTAAGTCGTTAGACTGGTTTGATGCAGCCCAAATTTCTTCTACTGCTCAGCACATCGTTTCATCTCTACCTACTGTGTCCATTGGCATATGTCTTAAGCCAAGGACACATTACATTACTGGAAGATTTGAATAGGGCAATGTCATGATAGAAAATACTGTGGCGTGAAAATGCAAGCAACATTGTGGAACGATAATAATAACCTAACTAGAATATTCTGCTGTGTTGAGAGCTGCAAATGTTGTGAAAGGCTTTAGATGTCTCCACAGGAGGAAATTTATGACTCCCAGACAATGGACCAGGCAGGTGCACGAGACGTTATTGGTACGCACTTTTCAGAGCGCGAACACTCCGGAGAATTCTCAGAATCTCATTAAAGTCCATTATTTTTCCTTGGCTGGCACGTAGAAGCCACTTGGCTACGCCCTCGAAACACAAATTTCATTTAATTACGAGAGATCGGGAAATTACATGAATGTTCTGGAACGCCTATCATGAATCAAAATATTAGCAAGATTTTTGGAGATGAAGTAACTATTTTAATGTCTCCGTATTCGTCAAAGGAAGTAGTTATCCGCGCAAGAAATGTTGGCACATCGGGAGGTGTGAGAGACAGCGCATGGCGTCCTCAAACATCAAGTTAAACCTACCGAAGCGCTGTTAATAAATAAATAACCTATGATCGAATTCCGACGTGAACCATATAGTGTAAGAGGCCATATTTTTATGTACTAGTTAAGGTACCTGATGTTTGTATTATGTGATTGTGTCGTAAGTACAAAATAGTAAAGTGGCAACCATCTTGGCATATAGGCAGGTGATGAGCAGGGAAGAGGGACAGTTGCACACATTACAGTAGCAAGCACTCGCAGTTAGCACTCAGAGTCGCAATGTCGCAGTTGTCAGTCGAAGTCCCTCGCTTATAAGGCGCACAGTCCATGTTTGGCTGATGCAGAATAAGACAATGTAATCAAAATGCTGAGCTGCAAATGTCTAGAATTGTGAAATTGTTTGTAATTTAATTGGTGAATATAGCAGGGAAATGTGCCCGCTACAAGTTTCAGAAAGTGCAAGAATTTACAATTATATGATAAAAGTGTTAATGCCCACTAGTGTAATTCTTTTTAGGAGTGGTGCGAAGTGTAATCAAATAAGTTTACATGCATAAAAAGGGTGCTGGCATAGAGTAACCCGGTGTTATGAAAGATACAAGACTTTAACATAATTGTGATGGAAGCCGAAGCAATCATGGAAATCATGTCTAAGACATTTGGCACGGGGCCGTACGGTCTGACTTGTGCAGATCATGGATGAAGCCAACGATATGATAAGTACCTTTTGATGATTTTTTAGTCAATAATTCATGGATATTATCGTCGTAAGTTAGCATATCAATTTTCCTTTGATTTTTGTGTGTACAACGATTATGTAAGACAATCTCAGTTGTACACCCAACAGAGCTGGCTTTGCTCACTATATTTCTTAATCACATTAATTACGCAGTGTATTGAAAGTGCCTGAGTAACATAAGATGTTCTGAATAATCGTATCAGTAACAGAGACACACGATAGGATTTGCGGTTTGTTTATAAGTGTGTGCTAGAATTTTCCCTTGTGTTTTTATCCTGAATAGGATGAATAAAGCATGATATTTTGATAGAGGTTCTCTCCAGGCAAAATTTTATTATTTGTGATAATGACCAGAGGTAGTAAATTTATGTAATTGCATACCGGATGAATTGATATCTGAGGATTTGTGTACGATATTCTGAAGGACCATAGTGTATGTGATGGATTGAATTATGTGATGTTACAGTGTAGTGATAATTTGAATTTTGAAGACAGCTTGCAATAGTGTGAAATATTTAAGAGGTGATAGCTGATTCCAGCTTCACCACTCATTATTATTATCATTATTAAGTGCGTAAGCTATTTTTGGCCATACGATGAATCTACGATGATATGAGGTAAAGTGAGTTATAATGCCGAGTGAGTAAGACGTGAGGAAAACGTCGAATAAATATGTGTAATGAATCTACGATGATATAAGTGAATTGAGTAATAATGCCAGGCGACTAAGACCGGAGGAAAACGTCGAATAAATGTAAGTGTAATGAATCTACGATGATATAAGTGAATTGAGTTATAATGCCAGGTAGGTAAGGCCTGAGGAAAACGTCAAATACATGAGTGAAATGAATCTACGATGATCTATAAATGGCCAATAAACGCAAGTAAGAGAATTCTATAATTAAAGGAGTTAATTGGAATAATAAATTTATATTCACATGAGAGCGCATCGCATCGCATGAGAATAGTAAGATACTGGTTCACACTATTGGTAAGTTGCAGTCAGATGTAAGCCTGGGCACGTGAAGAGCTGTCCGCTCATTTATTCACAGCTATCACCAGCTGGACACTCTGCAAGCACTTGAAAGGCAGTGCAGCGATGATACATTCAGTTTGGTCCCAATTTGATATTCAAGGGTACGTTATGCTTAAACCCTATGTTTTTTTGGTTGATAAACTTATGTTATTTAGTTTTGCCTGGCCATTCTATTATTTTGGGCAGGTATGGCTTGTTGTTTGACCATACAGTCCGGGGTTCATAGTCTTCTTTCTTTTGCCTGGCCATTTATTTATCTTTCTAACGGGTACTGGTTGGATAGTGACCTTAGGGTCTCGAGTTCAGAAATAATTATTTTCGGTCCTGGAAAATAATTATTGGTTTTTTTTTGTAGTTAATGACGGTGCAAAATTATCTTGAGGAGGAATTTTCTCGATAATTGTTGAACAGACCACGCTTTGTTCTATTGTAATTTTGTTCTACGAGATAGGGATGCTCAAGGTAAGAAACGGTTAGGTAGCTAGTACCCATAATAATATGTTGACCTGATAGGAGTGTGCTATAGAACACATTTTGTGTCAAGCCAGTTTATTTCAGGGGTCGCTGCTTCGAGTACATTCACCGTTATTTAATATGACACTGATACAATGCATTTTTGTGTCATGCCTGTTTTTTCAGGGGTCGCTGCTTCGAGTACATTCACCGTTGTTTAAAATGACACTGTCATGATTCGATGGCATATGAGAATGTTTGGTTGGAATTATTATTCTAATTTTCATGTCAGTTTTTTTGTTTGTTTGTTCATCCATCCCAAGTTTGATATGCGGATGATCGTCATCATTTTTAATGATGCCGCATTTTTCTTTAAGGCACCTTTGCATATATATATATGTCTATAAATATCCATGAATTATTTGAAAGGGCAGCGAGTTCTGGGTTCGAGACTTTGTTACGTCGAACTTAAAGACTGAACCCAACTTATCACATCGCTAATACATTGTTGTATTATTGTAGCAATTTGTAAGTGTATTTCAAGGCTGAGCTAATGTATTTCAAGGCTAAAACAAAACTATTTGAGAACTAAGCTATTTTATAGCTAAGCTTATGTGTTCCAAAGCTAAAACTTCCAAAGTAAATATTGAGATTGGACAGTCAATTTTCTACAGAAAAGGCTTACATAATTGATTACAAGAATATGTAAATGAGGTATATAATGGTGCAAACATTATGTTTCATATTTTGCACAGAAAAATACTTTACTAATGTCATGAAGGTCATAAGACTTGATATGAGGGTCAACTGATGATTAATGGAGGGATTTCAGCAGATGCTAATTAAACATAATTAATAATTGGATGAGCCAGTGACTATACTATAATGTATACTTCGGATGGTTATGGATGTCTTCGATTGTGACCATACCATTCATCTGAAATGTAATTGGTTGATATCAGGCTCGATGATCATTGTGTTATTCAAATTAACATATTTTTGTTTGCTTTTTAATTAATTTTTGTAACAATTGGATTTATTTTTTATAATCCATAACGGTGATACAGTTGATTAAATCCTCATGATCCCTCAATTCTCAATAATGTTAATTAATGATGATTTTATTATTGTGATTAATTAATTATGACAATAAACTGGTAATGATCGGATTTTAATTTAAATTATTTTCTTTTGATATGCGATTGATTTTGATCTGTTGATCATTTGTTACACGCTTAATCAGATTAGCGTTGTGTCAGTTTATTTTATTGGGTCTCAATCCATGTTGATCAAAGATGATTATATCATGATTCATGACTTCTTATTAATTACAATTTGGTTGCAATCCTACCACATGGATTACTTAGATTATGTCAATTAATGATAATTAGTATTTAATTGGTGGTGCTGGACATTAATCAGTCAACTGTTCATTTATTTGATTCTTTTGATTTTTTGTGATTTTATTTTATTTTCGAATTCTAATTATTATTATTATTTAAAACTTCATTTTTCCTTTTTATATATTTTTGGATTGTATTCATCATTAATTCTTTTGTTCTGTGTTGGTGGAATTAAATTTGTGTTATTTTTATTAGAATCTGTGTGTGATGATTTTATTCAGCCCTAGTGATCTTCCCATAATATCCAGAACAATTTTCATGTTCAAACTAAAGTACCGTTCATGCCCTGATGACAGAGTCTTGCTCTGAAGGCCTTGTACAAGGGTACACTACATAGCTACTACACACAACACCCAAGACATCAAACATTCCAACTCACTCTCTTGACTCTTCAATCCATAACCATGTTTGCTATTCCAGGTGCCTTAGTATTCATTACATTCGCCAGTAATATTCTTCCCCGATTCGTTTTAATACATCACCTTTAGTTACTTTATGTACCATTCTAATATTCATCATTGTCCTATGACACCATATTTCAAATGCTTCTAGTTTCCTTTCTTTTGTTGCAACATAAGTCTAACTTTCACTTTTGCACATTGCCACTTTTCAGACAAAGACTTTCGAATATGATTATCAAGTTCCCAAATCCATATTTCATGTCAACACATTTATTTTCTGTAGAAAGGCTTTGTTTGACAATCACGTATTATTTTGCTTCCCAAATAGCATGAGTCATGAATTTCCTTTTGTGTTTCACCTGGCAATCGATGTCAATAGGGGTATTCATTACTTCCCGTTGTATTCCATGAGTTTGTCTTTATATTTATTAATTTCATACTCAAATCCATCCTCAAGAACAACATCTAAAACCGATGGGGTATCGGCTAGGATGACAATGTCGATAGGAAATCACAGGGTCGAAATAATTTTACCTACATCATTTACTCCTAGTTTAAATGTCTCACATTTTCTTCAATGCTAGTTAAAATTATAGGAGTGATACGTTGCAAGATACTTTTGAATGTAAATTTTGTTGTTTTGAAAATAATACATTCCTCATCACCATAGGCTAACATTAACGATCAGCTTCAGCATATTTCAACTGACAACAGGTAGCTTCTTCCTTCCTCTTTTCGCATTACCTCCACTTAAACATTAGAATAAGAAAATTCAAAAAGTAAGAATAAGAAAATTCAAAAAGTAACAAACTTAGTGGTTAAAGAGAAAGAAACAAAGTGATCGCGTCACTATAAATAAGAAAGTATGGCAGCTTTTTGCTCTGTTGTTTGATTTGCCATTTTTTGCGTGGCAATAGCATACCAACTTCCATTTGCTGAAATGACCCCAGCACGACTTATTACAATGTTTTTTGGTGAAACGAATCGCGTGCCGACAATAATAACCCATGAAGGACCTAGGCGTACCAAGCGACCACTGCTCAGCCAATTGGCTTGCAGATATTGGGGTAATACGTGGTCAGCGCATCGGTTCCCCTCTGCCCTTAATCTTAGTTTTCGTGACCAGGGCACTGCCACACTGTCAGACAGATACTCAATTGACCTCACTAGGCTGAGTGCACCCCGTTAAAGCCCTCACGTCCACTCTAAAATACTTGACAGAGCAATGAATTGAAACCGGGGCCTCCAGGTGAGGGGCAGGCGCGCTGCCCCAACACCACGTGCCAACTATATTATTTCAATTGTCTCGATTTTTGCCAATGTCCACACGGTAGCCTTATCTATCCATCTGTTGACGATACAACATCAAATTGTGCTTATTTATTACGAAAGAACTTATCATCCCGCCATAATACATACTGAAAGTTCTGTATTTTGGTGGGGATAATAAGAACTGAACTACGGGATCTTGATCCTTGCCCGGAAGAGTAAATTGACTCTCATTTAGACAGGAAATGCGCGAGCATGTTGCAAGATAGAGTAGTAACAAGGCTTAGTACTGGGCAACCCTTAACAACAACTCTTGACTGTTACCATCGTGTAATTTGAGATGATTCCTTACGGGCTATATTACCCGAACTCTGGGTCGTCTCAAGTATCAAAGAATATTATTTTATATAAACGTACATACGTACGCATTCTATTTTATTATCGTTCCGGGTTGTATTTTTCTTTCTTTAAGGGACTTGTGTTGGTTTGATTAAACCTAGACTCGTGATAGATTTCCTCGGTGAGATTAACCTCAAAAACTGAATTCATGTCACTAGTTATAATTAAACAATGAGATCACCAACTGAGGAATTAGCTGGTTTTAAGGTATCTGCTCGTGAATCGATGTTGAGTAGTTCGCTTCCTGTGCTTGCTTGTGTTTTGAGCCTCAGTTACGCTATACTGTATTGTCAAAAGAAGTTTTGGGTTGGGTTGATTGTCGTATATTTAAATGATAGTAGCAATCTTGCACCTCTGTATTATTAACTTGTTCGTAAGGCCCCTGTGTATTATTGTTTAGGATGAATACGAAATAAAGTTGCGCCTTGATAGGTCATCAATTACTGCAATAAAAATTCCTTTTATTAATTTAAAATTCATTATCCTAGATTTCTATTCCCGCAGTGTTTGTATACATCTTTGTGAATCAAATTGATTACTAACGATATTGTAGGAATATGTACTCGTTGACATTTCCTCATGTATCTCAGATCTACATTTTTATGGGGTGAATTGAAGATTGTTGTGACTTTCTTGTATTCCTTTCAGGACGGGTTTAAGTTTTGATGAAGTTTTATGAAGCTTGGTATTATCGCGACTTCCATTCTCGGGTAAAAGTCAAAAGGCTTATATTAATACTTCAATGGGTCATCGTTGTGTTATATATGGTGTAAGTCGCAGACTTAAGTCCGTTCAAGAGATTGCCTTTGCTCTCTTCATTCAGATATTTGTTCTTGTGTTCCTCATATTTTCTGGATTTATTCCGATTCCCTGTCACCTCAAAGCTAATTTGTATTGAGGTCGCTTTAAAAGGAGCCTTTTAAACTTCAGTTGCAGTTTTGATGTTTAAACGTAATGTTTCAGGAAAGTGGATAATTTTTCCATGAACTTATAAGGAGAATGGATTTATGCACTATGTACAATAGGATTATTTACCCTTGTTTAGAATGGTGAGCGTTTGGTGAAGTATAATGTTAAATTGTTTGATTTAAATTAATAAAAGTTTTTATGTGTTCTTTATAACGTGAATCTCGATTTGTCCATCTCGTTGATCTTATCCACATTTAATGTAGTTGTCCCCTATCTCTTTTAAACTTGGGTGCACAGGTTTCTTATCAATCATTTGTTTGTTTCACATCATTACCATTATCAACTTGTGTATATGAAATAAACTGGTTTTACTTCGAAAAAAATTTAATCTTTGAGTCTGATATCCTCAAACGTACGTACTCAAAATTTCAAGCACATTTGCATGCGCAGTGTAATAACCTGACTGTTAGGTTGGTGCTGATACTTGTTTTTTTGTTAGTACTGAGAAGGCAGTGAAATAAAAATGCGAGTTTCACTGTTGTAGAACGAGCACAGGTGTAATCTAAAGAAAAGTTTTGTTGAATTTTAAAAAGACAAAACAGATTTGGCGACGACGATACTAAAGAACGCGCCGAAAAAACGAAAGGGTGAAATTGAGAGTGGAAATATATCAAAAAGGCGAAGACGAATAATCAGGATGATCAGGATACAGCGTCTGTGCCTGACAGCTTCAATGCGTCCATCGGATCCATTAATACATTTAATCCGTCAAGAGATGAACCGTTGGACTGACTTGAACGATTCGAACTGTACGCAGATCTTTGTGACGCAAATGAGAAGAGGAAGCACTTGTTGCTAGTTGCGTTCCTGGGCAGTATGCAGAACATATTACAACAAGGGTGCTTACCAGGGAAGGTGAAGGATCAAAATTGTATGGCCTTATCTTATTTGTTGAAGAGTAATGATGAACCAGCTACCTTCGAACGAACTTATAGAAGGAAATTGCACAACGGAGCCAAGACAGCGGACGAACAGAATCATGCCTATGCAAACAGTCTCCAAGTTCTTGTGGAGGGCACTTGAAGCGGTACTGGTAGATGGATTTTGTTGCGGAGTCAGAAGTGATCTACTGAAAGTCAAGCTAGACAAGCAAAGTTAGTACGCCACACTGCAAGATGGCACAGAAATGGGGGATAATTTGGAAGAGTTGAAGTAGCGAAGGAAGAAAAGCAGTCCAGTTAAGTCCACAAGGTTATGGTTCGATAGGAGGCCGGAGCCAAGCATGATCCCGTGGGCGTGGCGGAGTCCAGAATATTCAACGCTTGCGAGGCGAAGGAGGATATTCTTCACCAAAACTGTCAGGTCAGGGCTCCCCTGGGCCTAGAGGTGCTCCTGGTTAGGCTGCAAGATAAGGTCGTGGTTCACAAACGGGGCAGTATGGACAACAACGACGCTGTTACAATAGTACTTCATGTTATCATTTAGCACGGGACTGTCCCCACAACACGTCGGGGTGCTACACATATCAGGCCATTGGGCATATCGCTATGGCTTGTTGCAAATATGCGGAAGAAGAGAAACAAATGGAAGTAGAAGCTGAGAGTGCTGAAGATTATGTATATAATGGTGTTCACGTTAGTAAGAAAACTTTTGTGTGTGAGAAAAGAATGGCTAGCATGGAGTATGTTACTAAGCGTGTGAGCGTGGATTTGTATTTTGAGATGTGAACGACGGATTGGGACTTGGAGGCGGCAATGCCATGCACATGAATAGAGGAAGTACCATGTGAGAGTAATTTTGGTGAATGTGTCGATGAGGAAGGATTTGTGTGTCAGATGAATGAAGTGAAATGTGTGCCGAGTGGTAGTAATGGAATTCCAGTAATAATCAGAATGAATGTGGATGGTAAGAATGTAATTGCAAGACTGGATACTGGAACACGAAATTATTTGATGAATGTCTTAATGTGGAGGGAGATGCATGGAAGTGAGCCATCAAAGACAGGGGTAGGGATAATTTCTTTGAGTGGACATAATTTAAAAGGTGTAGGTGAAAGGATGGTGACTGATATAGCACGTGGTAGAGTGTATTGCTTGAGATAGGTGCTTTGTGATAGTAACAGAATTTAGACATAGCAAGAGAATAATTGAACATACTGGTACCTCAGTGAAGAAATATGTAGCAATTGGAAAAGGAAAGCCATTCGAGAAAAGATTAGGAGATATGTGTCAGAAGAAGATATTGTACCCGTAGTCAAGTTGAACCTGCCAGGTTCCACATATGGATTGCAGCAACTTGTAGTCGACGGCTAGAATAACTACTAAGAAACTACTGGCAGATAACACAGATGGGATACAATTGCTACCGATGTGCTGTAGGAATACTCTATTAGGATAATTGGCGTCCATCTACAAATGGAGAGTGAGAAATTTACGATTCGAAGGGGGTAACGGGAAAAGGTGTAGGTGTTGAGTCCTATTCTACATCTATAGCACACTAAATTTACCTAATTAACTGCAAAAGATAACTCAATCTCTATGTATAAAAATGAATGTTACCTGACAGTTTGTATGTGTGTGTGTGTGTATGTCTCATATGCCTTCATATACCATTCATCCGATTTCGATGAAACTTGGGTGAAATGTTGAGTCAATTCTAAGGAAGGTTTCTGGCTTAGTAAATGCATATTGCAACATGTAGCGCACGAGTTGAATCAACAAATGAGCGACGACGCGCAAAGCGTTACAACACATTCCTATATGCGTTCATATACCATTCGTCCGATAGCGATGAACCTTGGATGAGATGTTGTGTAAACTCCAGGGAAGGTTTCTGGTTTATTATATCCATTTTACAATTGGTAGCACACGAGTAGATTGAACAAATGAGCGACGGCACGCGAATCATTTCAGGGGAGGTGGTACATCCTATATTCACAATGTTAAATTAGCCGAATTCGTGTTCCATTTTCTCAAAGACCATTGCATAGAAGTTAATTGGATTTACCATACATAGGGAATGGAGCTTTGTGCACATTTTAAGTTTGGTTTTATAAATATTAACTCACAAATATATTTTTAAATGTTAATTTCTTAGAGGTCAATTGTTTCTTAAGAACATTATAATTCGAATAATCATAATTTTGAAAAAATAAAAGACAGAAGTACTATATGAACTCAGTACCTTCAACTCCAATACGATGATGTGGTTCAAGTTTCATGTTCCTAACTCCAGTGGTTCTAAAGAAAAAGGAACATCAACTTTAAAAATATGTGTATTGAGATAAATTGAAACAAAGATGGACGATATCTCAGTGCATTCCTGGCCCAAAATCTGGATCATCTGGGTCAATTTGAGCATCTTAAAATCTTTTCACCTTTCTCTGTTGCTTTGTGGTTACCACTTGGGCCAGCATGTCTGATATTTTCATCCATAGGATATCAAATTAATTGCAAATATTTCACAGGTTTTGACTTGGTTCAATGCCCAAGGCCTTCAGAACCCTCAATCGGTCTGCACACCCCTCATTGTATGTTAAAACTGCATCATACACCTCCATGCACAACGTTCTATACCCCACAAACACTGATTTAGGCACACGATTTCACACTACACTATTGAAGAACTTCAAAATAAGTCTACTAAGTACACCTTTCCTCTGGTTTTTATCTTTCAAACACTGAATACCATTGTCTTTGTTGCATTATTTACACTGCACAAATTTGCACACAGCATCTGAAATACTAGGCCTAACAGCTGGAGTGTGTGTCACACTGTTGCTTGGAGATTTAACAGCATTATCTAACCTATCAATAACCGGTACATTATTTTTGACATTATTTTCACTACCGGTCTGCTGATTACCAACGATTTGACAAGTTGGCCCACGTCCTTTCCTTCCACCTATTCCAGTATGTTTCTTAAAATTTCGATAGAACGAGGCATTCTAAAAGTATGTTTGATTCAGTACCAAAATAAACTAACACATGTTCTTTCAGTATACAAATTCAAACATGGACAAACAATTGACGGGACGAAACAGTTGCTCTGCACTGTAGAAACAAAGCTGTTCCAACAGATCGCACTGCTAAAGCGAGAAGTTTGAAATTACGGAGTTTAATTCAAAATTATGCGTACCATGTCGAATAGGTAGGCGTAACCTGAGGTGTCAACTTGACAATTAAGTGCGACATGAGCCGTTTGAAACGACTTCCATCAGTATAACTACTGAAATCTTATTTATCATACTTCAAATAACTAAAATATGTAAAAGAATAAAAAATAATATTTTTGTCCCTTACTGGTGTACCACATCCCCTTCAACCAAGTCCCGTATGCGTTCATACCATTCATCCGATTGCAATTAAAGTTTGGTGAATTGTTTTATACACTCCAGGAAATGGTTCTGACTTAGTAAATCCATTTTACAATAGGTAGCGCACGTGGAGATTCAACAAATGAGCGATAGTGAGCGAATCGCGTCAACAAAGTGCCGTATGTGTTCATATACCAATCATCCGATTGCTACGAAACATCAGCGAATTGTTGTGTATACTCCAGGAGAGGTTTCTGACTCAGTAAATCCATTTTACAATAGGTAGCGCACGTGTGGATTCAACAAATGAGCGTTGGTGCGCGAATCGTTTCAAAAAACGCCCGTATGCGTTCATATACCATTCATCCGATTGCGATGAAACGTCAGTAAATCGTTGACTACACTCCAGGGAAGGTTTCAGGCTTAGTAAATCCATTTTACAATAGGTAGCGGAAGAATCGATTCAACAAATGAATGCCGACGCGCGATTCGTTTAAACAAAATCCCAAATGCGTCCATATGCCATTCATCCGATTGCGATGAAACTCTGATGAATTGTTGTGTACACGCCTGGGAAGGTTTTCTACTTAGTAAATCCATTTTACCATAAGTAGCGCACGAGTATATGCAACAAATGAGTGACAACGCACGAAGCGTTTCAACAAAATCCCTTATGCGTTCATATACCATTCGTCGATTGCGATGTATCTTTGATGAGTTGTTGTGTATACTTACGTGAAGTTTTCTAATTTAGTAAATACGTTTCACAGTAGGTAGCGCACGAGTAGATTCAACGAATGACTGACAGCGCACGAATCGTTTAAAAATATCCCGTATGCGTTGATAAGCCATTCATCCGATTGCGATGAAACTGTGGTGAGTAATTGTGCACGCTCCCACGAAAGTTTCTAAATTATTAAATCTATTTTACAATAGTTTAGAGGCAGTTAACGAAAACTGAAAAAAAAAATGTATCCAAAAGCATTCAAGAAACAACATTTTCTTTGAACAGCATTGCAACGAATGCTGGGTGTTCTATGAGAATATCAATCGTAACGACGTGTCTATTTATTAAAAAATAAAAAATAACTAATACATTTCAATTAAAACGCGGGCAAATAAAAATAATAAACTAAATAACTCTCCTAACCGGTTTTGTTTATGTGGAACTCAAAATAAAAATAGAAATATGCTCCTGGCATGAAAATACTGTGCCCTAGATTTAAGGAGTGAATATAAAATATTATTAAGTAAAAAAAAATCAATTAAATTAGCGATGGCCTTTCCCTATCACAAACGTAAGATTTTACTCTATACAGAACTCCTTTATCATGATTAATCCCTAATCTAAAAATTCCTATTCTAATAATTTCTATTTTAGATACTCAAAATAGTCAAATTCAAACTAAATATTTTCATAATATAAACATTTTCGTCCTTTCCACAATTTCTAAGTCTTATTGAAATTCTCCATTTGCTCTAGTCTAAATTCGGTTTATGGTCAAATTCGGATATAGAATCCGTGCAATAAAGCCTACATTGTAGTGCTAATGTCCTTCTCAATTCTTTTCATTCAGTAAAATATTATTAACAATAATAATAATAATAATAGTTTTCCATCTAACAAACATTGTTGCAATTACTGTAACTTCATCAATTCAAATAGACATTCATCATGAATAAAATAGTAGAGCTCCAATTAGCTGTTTACTGTGACTGCATCATCTAACATATCTGTATTGCAAAATACTTCTCAAAAATCCCTAAATAACCTTCTAAATACACAAAAGTGTTCTATAAAACCACAATCCTCTCTTATAAACATCAATGTTTCTTTATCATCATATTTCCCCCTAAGATTAATCCTTTCCATACCGTAAATGAGCAATGTCAACAGCACGCTGTCATTATCAACGCTCAATTTCAACAATAAATGCAATGAACTGGAATACAATCTCTTCAGTTTCAAAATCACACATTAAACTCGTACGTGCTCCTGCTTTCTCTATGTGCGTAAAATATCTTGCAAAGAAACCATCTTTCCATACGTCAAAAATGCTTTTAAAGGCTTCCTTTATCTATTCTGCTCAATTATTCGTTTCAATACAAGCTCACAACAATACATTGTACTACCATTTCAACAAATGCAAATAGCTCTCATCCACGTATCTTTTAACTGCATAGAATGCATAAATTGTGACTGTTAAAATAACATTCTCCAAAATTCCTTCTATCATTTAAATATCATCTTACATTTTATAATAAAATGTAGAAATATTTCCATGCAAGTTCATAAGATTGTCTACATTATTTTGTATATAACATACCATTTTCAATGTGTTTCATATTTAACTGGATCTTAAGTCCAAATGTCCTTCTTCAAATTGTTCAAAATTGTATCACCCATCGTTGCTCAAAATACTAGTGATCTATAATAAGATCGGCGATCATATCAATTCTACTTGAAATTGAATATCGTAAAAATCTCCAAAAGGGATTAAAAATACGGACATATTAAAAGATTCGGTCTGCGAACTCAAATACAAAATTATTCTAATTCGAAATCGTCAAAATCCTAAATAAATCCTAAATTCAAAAATCAAAGAAAATAGTAAGAATCTTAAAATTCAAAAATGAAATACCTAAAACAATTCAGAAAAATTGTTGCTTCAAATCTATTCCAAAGCCAGCAAACTACGAATATTCTACGCGATTAAATTCTTTTCTGCCTCCTGCCGAGTCTTAGAGGTTCCTCTTGCGTTGGATTCTACAAACAATGTCTCCTCTCATACCTCTGATAAGCGGTGATCCTGGATCGCTTGTACCAGCTAGAACTCCAGACATTATCGTGTGGACGTCCCTCAGCTCCCTGATGTTCGCCTTTCTGAACAGCAACTACTCGTCCTGGCATCGAACTGGGCGTGCCCCAGTTCTGGAATCGAGCGTGATCGTGAACTAGGTATGCCCATGTTCTGGACTTGAACAGGGTTCTTCCACAGTGTGTGCCCTAGTTCTGGAATTGAACTGGATACGCCCTAGTTCTTCTTCATCCTCGGTGGTAGTTGAGTTATAGAATTTCATTCTCGTAGTTATTTCATCTGCTTTAAATTTTCATGTGTGATTTGCCATAATTTCGGATGTTGTGTTGTAAAAAATGGCTTCCTTCATTGGTATTAAGTTACTTCCAATTTCTTCATCATCCTGCAGCTTATGTTTCCATCTTGGTATTTAGTACGACATCTTCTTCTCGCTGGTAAAGTTTAAAATCGTCTCTCCAAATTTCACTATGTTAAGCACTTTGACACTTATTATAATCTCTGAATATCGAAATATATATAATATTCCTTATAGCGTCATTATAATCTTGTATTTATAACAATTCTCGTAGAAAATGTTTATGCTCACTATTATCAAATAGTAATTGTACATTTTACCAAGTCCTTTCAATGATAGTTCAGAAATAAACAAAGTCCGTATTACGACTAGTGCGGTCGTTGTATATCAGTTCGCCTGTAGCGTCGCCTCATTTGCCGCTAAATATATCGTATTACGCTCGCACTTGAGTCGGACAGCGTAACACGTCTGATCCCCTCGGCTGCCACAAATAAAATAGCCTCGAATCAATCGCGCTCTAATTTGGAGTCACACAAAAAATCTGGCGGTTTATCTTGGCGGTAACAGTAAATAACTAATTTACCTGTTATCTGAGCAATTTATCTCTTGCCAATGTGCTGGGATATATAAGAATATTATTTCACACCATATTCTTAATCACGATTTCATGTAATTATCATCCTAATTACTCATGAGAAGCTTTATAAATTCATCAACTCCAATTATTTGATTGGTTATCATAGAGCATGTGATTTATCAGGCGAGCTCCTTAATCCCTCTTGGGCAAAAGTCCACATGTGCGCTCCACGCTTTGTGTTGTTACGGGCTTGCCTACCTGACTCCTGCCATCGACCCATTGTTCGCGTGTCTGACTCACTCTCCTAGCTCCTTTGAGAACCGGTTTTCCCCGCCACTAACGGTCTTATAATAAATACAACTTTCTGATTGGCTGCGGTATACTCTTTGCCGTCACCTCCCCTTGCTAACACAGATGCGTTGACCGATTACATGTAGCCTCCCTTCGCCATTATAAAAGGCCATTGTGGCGTGTTGCCTTAATGTTGAGTATCGGATATGCAGGCTAAATGATTTGGATAACACATACGTTATAATATGATATGGAAATGACCATGTTAGCCCTGTACCTTATTGACGAAGTATAAGAAGTTTCCTGAAGGTTAAAAACCTTAAGTCAATAATAATTTGTACTATGTATTGTACCAGTTTCGGCCACATTGTGGCCTTCCTCAGCGTAAGATAATGTGAATATAGAAGCAATGAAATATTTTAACATGAGAAAAGGTTGTTCTCAAAGAAATGTCTAATAAATTAACAGTCTAAAAGCTAAAAAGCTAAAAGAACACATACACTAAAAACTTAAAAAATCAGATCTGTTACAAAAATATGTTAATTCGAAAGAAATAAATCTTGATAAGAAACCGGCTTGAAGAAGGAAACAGTGATCTAGAAGAAGATTAAGATGGAAATGAGAAACAAATTCTAGAAAGACATTAAGGAGAGGGGAAACATATATAAACCTTAGAAAACTTAAGTGGATATTATGTAGACAAAAATGTTGAGGTTAAGATGGGATTTTTTCAGAATGGTTATAATGAAGTACAAATTTGAAGAAGCCTATGTGAAGAAAAAGCAAACAATATAACATGTATGTAATAAAATAAATGAACTTTAATATTAAATTGCGAATGTTGGAAAAAAAAACTTACTGTGGGAAGATAGTCTACCGTTGAGAAAATATTACAATCAGGAGATAGGGCAATGAAAAATGTTTGGATTACCAAGATACAAAGAAAATGAGGCTTGTAGTCAGTTTATATGGATAGAGAAATAGTATATCTCCTTCATTATTATCGGTGCGTGGAAATATCGGGTGTTAAACGCCACTTTACATATAATGAACAGATGAGGAATTAATTTAAAAAAGATAATCGTAATTTATAGAACATGTACACTCAAGATGTAATATCTCAATTTCTGCTTAGTATTCATTATAGCGAATTAAACTATTTGAAATTAAAGGTTTAATTTAAAGGTTGACACAATTGTTTGCTTATTCACTTATTCTGTTCCGTCTCCGTGATATTTTGATCCCGGTAAATTATATCAAGCACAGGAGAATGGAGGTGTTGGGGTTACTAACTTAAGAAATTTGTGTTGTGAGCGTTTAATATTCTATGCGGTGGAAGAGTTGATCATATTTCTTGGCCGCTATGCTCCAGTAGATCCAGCAAGCCGAGGACCCATCCCGATGAAAACCAGCCAGGAAGGGTAAGCGAAGCAACCCTCACTATGTTATGCGGCGACTGCCATACAAAGTGTAGACAGCGTAACACTCTGTGGTAGACAAAAACAGTTATGAAATCCTAAGCAATCTTCCCACTGCTGGGAACACAACGCCTCAGGGTTTCGTTCCACCCCCTCTCCCCCATAGGCCCCAAAGCCCTGCAGCAAGGCCTGGCAACAGTTCTGACCCAGGCAACGTTTCTTCTCGTGCCGGAAGTGCTAGTCCCTCCCAGCAGCGAGAAGAGCCTATGGACGTGCATCAGGCAACGAAGGGGTCTAACGTCCAGCCAGTAGTGGTTGCTGAAATCTTTCTTTTATTAATTTATTCTTTAAGTCTAATACCCTCAAACGCTCGTACTAAAAATTTCAAGCACATTTGTACGGGTTGTTAGGTAAATACTGAGAAGGAAGTGTAGAAATATGTGGCAATTGGAAAAAAAGACGGCCATTCGAGTAAAGGTTAGGAGACATATAGAAGAAGATATGAAAGAGCTGAGACTGAAATACTCTTATGTACTGAGGTCGATATCCGAGCAGTAGTATTGCGGGGTTTACAGTTTCGGTAGTTTCACAATGATTGTTGTACCTTACAGTTTGAGAGAGGCTGTTAATGAAGAAGTGAGAAGGAATGTGTAAGAAGGTAGATATTTCAGTGTAGAGAGGTCCCTGTGGGCTTCACCTTGTGGCCTGTTCCTAATCCTATCTCTTCGGAGGGTTATTTATTTATTTATTTATTTATTTATCGTATGGCTTTTAGTGCCGGGAGTGTCCGACAACATGTTCGGCTCGCCTGAGTCTGTAGCTGCTTCCAGCGGATACCCCTAGGGTGAGCTACAAGTTCCGTCCAATTTCAAGTAGTTCCAACTTTCGCCACCAGATATCAATGATACCTAGTGATGAACGTTGGAATTTGGAGAGAGCGTTCCGACGAAATCTAACCTAACAATTAAGCTTCACACAAGTTAAGTCTGTGAAAGGTTCTTTTACATGCCATAAATCTATGGCATGGGACGACCGGGTTTACTTCCCCTCCGAAGGAAGGCATACTGAAGGATTTTTAACTCCCTTAAAAAGTCCGACGACTTCGGCCGGGTTTGAACCCTGGCAATCCTAACATAGTTGTGGATTATTACCCGTTGCCTATAGTAGGATATTCTTAATGCCTAAATGGGTGACATTGTAATAGACTGTAAAATGCTTACATGGAACTGAAACTTGATGAGAAGTCTCAAGAAATTATTGTGCTGAACACATGCACAGGTTTATTACAACCCACTAGATTGCCTTATGGTTTTGCAGCTGCGAGTTTTAGTTTTCAATCTGTGATTGATCGAATTTAGTTCCACTATACAAATCCCTTTGTTTATGCTATAATTGTTTGATGTGGACATATTGATGAGTGACGTAAGAATTTTCATGCGGTGTTATGGAGATTGGATGAATATCATAAGAGAATCAAGCTTTTTGTCAAGAGTGTACAACGTCTTGGGTGTTAGGTGGTTGAGAGTATAAACCTTCCCCAAACGAGTAAGAGCTATTACGGAATGCACTGTACGTCAGGAAGCAAATCATGGGCTTTTGTTCTATTACTGAACATATAACTCTGGGAGTACATGGATCGATTTCTTTGATTTGACTTTAGTTAGTTATTGAGGTTTAAAGGTGCGGGACAGCAAGGGCATCTGCCGCGATTTTTCTATTTAACGATATACAAAAACACTAACGATCTTATCAATGGTATATAAATATCCCGGTTAATACTATATCCACACATCAAAAGAAAGTTCTGCATATTGCCGTGGAGCACAGTGGGGATGAAAGTGAAGAGGGACTTATTTATTAAGCAGTGTCCACGCCTGCTCCACACAATTGAGATCAGGAGCATAGGCAGGCCATAGCATTCTGTGAATACTATCTGCTGAAGATAGGCATTGAAAATACCTCTGGGCGGATGAGCGTTAACATCCACGCAAGTGAAATTTGGGCCAAAATTATCAGCATAGCCTTTCACTTCAGGTGCCAGGATAGTATCCCTCTAACGTTTGCCTGTCATATGCCCTGGGATGTACACAAGAGGGGTACGCGGTCACACATGTTACCACACCAAAATATTGCCCCCCAACCCCCCCCCCCCCCCCCCCCCCAACTGTTAGTATAGGTCTTGGATGAATAGGTCGTGCATACTTTGGCCAGGTCGTCTCCACACTCGCACAGATCTATCCTCATTGACACAGGCGAGTGTACACAGCCGATATACACGCACGCAAGAACGACTAACGAGGTTGAGTGCACTATAACTCTAGGCTTGAAATAAGCAAAATATGTTTTGATGTGTGTATATTTGTGATGAAAGTTAATTTATACATTCTATGCCAATATTTTCTAAACTAATTCAAATTGGCAGGTGCTGTAGGAAGTGTTTATGAAAATGGGCATTATATTACCAGAGAAAATTTCTGAAAACACTTCATTTGAGCCAGTGTGTCACCAAAGGTGGTTATCACACCTTCGTACATTGAAATGTTGTTCAATGAAACATTGTTTACTTTTCAAAAATTATTTATTTTGAGACCCTTTGTATTTTAAAAGTTATGTTAAACATTAAAACAAACAATTCAATGTAACTGAGTTATAACTGTGGTTTTGTAGACTTAGCTGATTTTCGGCTGTTCTTGTAAACATGTATACTATACTCGAGTCTTTTGCAACGATTTGCCAATGTGCATCAATATAGCGGGCTCTGCTGGAGTAGTCCCTACTCTATGCTAGTGGAACATTAAGCTCCCTCAAGGTTATTTCCCTCTAGTAAAGATCCACTACCCACAGCGACAAAACCCTACATGATTTGCTGGAGAATAATTACTTGGGCGTGAAATCGAATATACCTATATCATTACTGTCCGCAAAAGTTCATTTATCCTGGCGGTTCATCTGATGTTCCAGTTGAGCTCATTTAGGTGAACAACTGTCTGCCCAATGTGTACTTCTACACAAGAGCAAAGTACGTAACAACACTCACTCAGACAAAGGGGAGGGTTGACAAGGTGGTGAGTCTCAGGCGAATATCTGTTATGTGAACAAAACCTGTTTTATCCTTATGTACTCTCAGAAAACTCTCCTGATAATGTCATCTAGAAATCACAGGCTATACGTAGTTTACTTACAATCACTCCAGCAACATAATGTGGGATTTACCTTGCAAATCACTCTCACCCTCCCAGAATTAAAGACTATTGGTAGTAAATGATTTATGGGATTTTATTTGAAGCAGCATTAGGAAGCCCATTTACGTTTGAAGTTTTGGGATACGGTACCAAAGAGTCATATGGAGCTGACGATACAGCAAAAACTGAGGGTGGTTTAAAGTAGTGATTGTTCCCTACGAAGCACATATCACTATCATAATCTTATCAATAATGCTTGTGTCTTTCTTCCAAGCAAACTTTTCAATAGTTACACTTCTGACAGTCAGAACTCTGAATGAGGATAGATAGATTCGGGGATGTAAAACACAACATTAATATCAAAATGTACCCACTGAATAGACGTTAAGTTAACTGACGGATACAATAAGAGACATCTGACAATAAAAACTAAGTTTATTCACGAAAAAAAGTTTTAGTATTGCATTCATAAAAGCGAATGAATATTATGTCCTTAAATGTTAATTACTTACTTATTTAAATGGTTCCCACTTGCAGCACATTCTACGTCCAGGGTTTCATCTTTCACATCCTGGAGATAAGAAGGAACAATAAATGTTTTCGCTAACTTATCGCAAAAAATATACCATATATTAGTACAGAACAGCTCAAATGATGTTAAGATAAAGACGGTGAACGATTACCTGACTCTACTTTCATAATGTTCATCATATGTTACTGACAGAGATGGATATTATACTGTACAATGGCCATGTGTTCCCTAGTACTGAAATATAACACACCATCAAACCGTCACTTCTTCAGGGACCACAAAGAAGCACAGTGCGAGAGAAAACTCTAAAACCAGTTGCTTAAAGCAAGTATTTAGCTTTAGGGATTGATCAAGATGAACGAACATTTTTTAGGATTTTGCTGTAAGAAAACAATACGTCATAATATCTTGCATGTCCACGTATCATACATTAGAAAGAGTCTTGGTCCCCAATAGTTGTACCAACACTGTTTCAGAGAACGTATAAATCGTTCAGATATGCCCCTTATTTACCATTATACAAGAACTTACCCCCCAACTGTGATTTAATCCTTTAATTTATCCTAATAACTGAGAATAAGCCATGAAGAGTTTTGTAGAGTCTATAACACCAATACTGTTGCTGCATAATGCTACTAACTACTTGCATTATATGCCTACTGGTATGTGGTACAAGGAAGCAGTTAGCTGACAAAGGAGATACAGACCGACATAATGATTGAAGTGCTAAGAGAAAAGTCTGTTACAAATGATTTTATGAATGTAGTAATTCACCACTTGCATTGGTTTCAAGGCTGGATTTTCTGTCATCATAACTATTAATCGATAATTACTAAGATTGCAATTCGTATATTGATTCCAACCTTTATAATTCCTGCATTAGAAAAGCATAAGAGACAAGCACAATTCAAATGTTATTCATATGAAATGCGCCAGACCATGTGGTGAGCCCATCTGCAGAATCAGAAGATGAGTAGGTATGATCTCCTCCCTTGACCATCTTTGAAATGGTTTGTAAACTATAAGTAAAGAATGTGGTAAGAGATATATTATTTCACTACATACTCACAAGTCAATGAATGTAGATGTATGTATCATCAAGCAGATTCTCCATAATGTTTTATAGATTTATCTTACACTTGTGTTCTTTAAGTATGAGTTGCCTTTACGCTAAAGACCAAGTGCATGTTCTTGCAATGTTCTGATTAGGGAATGAGCCGATCATCCTCATAACTTAGAACCATTTCAGTTAATGCCTCTTGGGCCGATAACCTAGAATTCAGTGTGATCCAACCCGCGGCCCTCGGGCCGCATGCGGCCTGTTCAGTTTTGTTGGCCCTTGCCCTTCCTCCTGCCCTTCACTCTTTGACTGCTATAATCCGTGGCGTGCCTACTTTAATTTTCACTTTCTTTCAGTAATGTTACGAAGGAGCCAGGTGGGAAAGGAAAGATCCCGAAAAATACGCCAGTGATCAGAATTGTCTTTCCACGAACACGTACGGCACGAGAAGCGGCCCCGCCTCCAGGCGACAACTGGTTGGCTGCCGATAAGTTCGCGATCGTTCATGTGCTGCGGCGGATTTCCGTATAAAAGGAAGCGCAGGGCTGTTCGAAGAGGTTGTTTTTGACGAGAGAGATTGTTCGAGAGATATAGTACGACGAGAGTTTGTTGTCATCGTTGTTGCGAGAGCGGTACCTAATATGGCGGGACTCAATCAACGGCGTGTTGAAGATGAGAAACGACAATTTCAGTTAAAGTGTCTGGAAAGTTACATTTTTGTTGAACATAATGGAAAACAACAGTGTGTTAACTGTTCTCAAGTCCTAGGTGTCTCGAAGGAGTATAACGTGAATAGACACTATACCAGCTTGCATAAATCAAAATACGATCAATACCAGGGAAGTGCCAGAAGTTATGTGTTTAATGATTTCAAGCAGAAACTAACACGACAGAATAATATATTTCAGCAACCATCAAGCACTGCCGGTTTGAAGGTATCTTATGAGGTATGTTTAGAGCTAGCTAAAAGTAAAAAGTATTTTAGGGATGGCGAGCTCATTAAGAGATCTGCTGTAAAAATGGCATCTTCGTTTGGAGATAATAGGATGGCAAAAAAATTTGAAACAGTTTCCTTGTCTCATCAGACGGTTAGTAGAATAATTAATGACATGGCTGGTGAAGTTTCAGGTTCTCTCAAGAGCATTTTGGAAAAATGTGAATTTTACTCTCTAGCTCTAGATGAGAGCACAGATATAGCTGACATCGGCCAGCTTCTTATCTTTGTCAGAATAATAAACAAAGAAATTGAAATTCCTGAAGAACTGATGGAATTAATATCATTAGAAACCAGCATAAAAGGTATTGACATATTTAACCCACTGGATGATGTCGTTTCTAAATATGGAGGTTTTGTGAAGTGCTCTGGCATTGCAGCAGATGGAGCTAAAGCAATGGTTGGTCCTAACATTGGTTTAGTAGGACTGTGTAAAGAAAAAGGATTGAATTTTTTGTTTTTCCACAGCATTATCCACCAGGAGGCTCTTTGTGGAAAATTTATGAGGCTCAGTGAGACAATGAAAACTGTTGTAAATAATGTAAATTTAATAAGGAGAGGCAAGAAAGTCTGTAGACATGGAGCATTTATTGCATTCCTGGACAATTTGGAAGCAGAGTATGGTGACATTTCCTTGTACTGTGAAGTGCATTGGTTAAGAGCTGGAAATTGCTTGCAACAGTTTTTTTGTGTGTCGAGGAATGAAATTCTTGCTTTTCTCAAAAATGAAAACATTGGGCATGATTATCAAGAAAAACTGGAAGAAATTCAGTTTTTAAATAATCTTGCTTTTCCGACAGATTTAACATCCCATCTAAATGTATTAAACCTCAAACTACAAGGCAGAAAACAAAATATCTCCCAGCTTTATGGACATATTGAGGGATTCCGCAAAAAAACTTGATGTAATGCAAATTGAATCGAAGGCAAATAATATGGCACACTTCCCATCTTGTCAGCAGTAGAAAGAAGAAAATAGTGACATAAATTTTAATGTGTTTCATGAAGTAATAATAGATATCAAGAAAGAGCTCCAGAACAGATTCCAGGATTTTGACTCCCTAAAACCAAAACTTGCAATGTTCAACAACTCCATGGTTATTGAAATGAGTGAGGTCCCTGCGACCTTCAAATGGAAATTTGTGATCTTCAGGGAGACCCATTCTACCATACTAAAAAGTGTGATGTCCCTCAATATTTCTGGAAACTAATTTCTAAAGAACGTTTTCCTAAACTGCTTAAATTCTCTCTGCAAGTGTTATCGCTGTTTGGCAGTACTATTGAGTGCGAAAGTGCTATTTCTGCTCTCAAACAAATTAAATCATAAACGAGAAAACGACTTGAAAGTGCTTCACTGGAATGGAGCCTGAGACTTAGCCTTACTGAACTTACAGTGGGCATTGATACACTTGTATCAGGAAAGCAGTGCCAATCATCAAGTTGATTTCTCGACTGTAGAATGAAGTGGTAACATTAAGCTAGTAATATTAAACTTCTTTTAATATAAATTTTAATAAATATGTTTAAGTAAAATATGTAATACGTTTTCTTTCTTGAATGTCTCTGGCCCTCACATTCCTATACTAAAGTTTGATTGGCCCTCGGGTAACTAAAGGTTGGACCACCCTGACCTAGATGTTAGGCCCCTTAAAACAACAATTATCATCAACAGTTAATGCCTCGAGTTTAGGAAACAAACGACGGAAGAACCCTTCAAGGATTGCTGAGCTACTGAATCCCCCCTCCTTTCTGTAGCCCTCATGAGTAGATCTATGCCCAGCTTTTAGGTCAATACAAAACCAATTTTCATAACTTCATCTTTGAAATCCTCCAAGTTCATGTTAAAATTCTAAGTTCACAGTGAACAACTAATAAGCTACAATGTGATTGTGCCAATCACAATCTCGCTTCACATAATATAGGTTTTGCCATTGAGAGTTCAGATGCATTACCCTATAGATCAGTGGCCCTAGCATCAGTGTACACAGTCGAAGGTTGCTGGTTCAAGTCTCCCATGGGTAAGATATTTTCATTCTCCAACTTCCAACAAACAGGTATGTGCTCTCTGTGCAACACCAGATCTAACTGCCGAATGATTCCACCAGCTATTTATGATGTTTTGACAGTTTTGGAATACCTAAACACCATTCGATGCTAAGGAGATGAAGAACAGGTCAAGTAGTAATCTAATAATGTACTTACCTCATTGAGATCTCCAGATGGTGTTTCTACGTTAACGTACGGAACGATCACTGGCGTTGGACATCCTTCAAACTTAATATCCACTGTATCATCATTTTTAACCTGCAGATAAATTATGTGTCTCACAAATATCTTCTTTGCATACCGAGAATTTCATCATACACTTGACCAGTAAACTTCTGCTGCAGGAATCAAGAAGTAATGTAAAATTTATTTGATTGCCATTTTCTTGATTCATTCCGAAACACAATGCAACATAGAAGACCTAGATCAAAGGACCAATTTACTAGGTGTGTTTTATTTTTGAAATACCAAGGGTTTATATAATAAACTCTAGCAAATTTGAAACTATTTTATTTTTACCGGTAAGTCTGTACTAAAGACTACTTATCAACATAATTTACACATATATTGAAGCAGTCATAATGTGAAACCAAGTTTTGGATACCATCCTCATAGAAATCTGCCACCTGATAAGCCAGCCACTGCAGCACGGTCACTTAAGGTCATTATCGTCGTTGCGTTGACCTCCTAAAGGCCTTTTCGAGTATAGAGACAGGTGGTAGTCTCAGGGAGCATGATCAAATTGTTCCCACCCAAATGAAGCGATAGGGTTCAAAGAGCAGTGTGAGGGCGAGAAGCGTCATGCAGCATAATAACCCCTTTTTTTTAGTATGATGCGCTGTTTGTCTTAGATTACACGATGAACTGTACGGGAGATCTCACAATAACTCTCGCAATTTATTCCTTCAGCATGGTGCAAAACACATCACAAGGATTGAACCCCGGCTAACCGAAGACACAGTCCACATACTTTTACGAGCTGGAATGGTTTGCTTGAACTCCACAGAAACCACTCCTTGAAATGTCAGTAAACTCATGACGACAAAAACATTTGCATCAACTTACTACAATAAGACCCAAGTCTTAAGTAATGAAAGACGGTCGCCCACGACTCTCCACGCCACGGACGTAAGTAAAGACATCTTTAAATGCTTCAACCCATTTTCTTTGCGTTACTTCGCTCTTAGAGTGATCACTGTACACCTCAGCAATAATCAGCCATTGAATGTCAACCGCTTTCTCACCTTTTGGATTTAGAAAAAGAATCACTTCATACTCTGTGGGATCGTTAATTGGCATGATGTTCCAACCGATTTCAATTTCATAATCCCTTCCCCGACAATTCCTGACCACATGGGTGATCGGATTGTCACCATCCCCTGTTGTATCTGTGTTTAACTCCTTCTTTTAGTATGGTGCGCTTTTTGTCTTTGAGTGTACGATGAAGTAAACGTGAGTTTCATCTATGCTAGGGTCAGATATGAATTTAGGGTTGAAATGACATATCCTGTTGGATGCC
Source organism: Meconema thalassinum (assembly GCA_946902985.2). Classification (NCBI taxonomy): domain Eukaryota; kingdom Metazoa; phylum Arthropoda; class Insecta; order Orthoptera; family Tettigoniidae; genus Meconema; species Meconema thalassinum. Next base: position 155,937,222 of record OX336388.2, on the reverse strand, counting down.
TTCTTCCATAGCTTCTTTTGATCCTATCGCCCATCATTTTACGATTCACGTTTTAAGAAATAGTGATTTTTCAATTTGTGTGTGTTTTTCACCATCTTACGACAAATTATCATTTTGAAGTGTTTGAGGCTTATTTTCACCTATGTTATTGATAGTTATGGCTATAGGGTTCAGAAGCTCTATCGCGTAGAAAGGTGGCATTAATAGTTAAGTTTAGAGCTATAACCCTCAATTTTACAATTTATAGTTTAAGAGATATCGAACTTTCAATTTGGGGTGGTTTACACCCCAAACGCATTTTTTGTCAATAAAGATTCATCTTACGTTAGTAAAAAAATTAATTTTCCGTGTTTTTGTCGGTTTCAATGACAATTTTTAGAAAAATTGCCCATCATTTTGAAATGATTGGTTTAAGAGATATCGAGTTTTTCATTTTAGGGGTGTTTTTGAATAAATAGACTGTTTTACCACATGATTGAAACTAATTCAAACCGGAAACAAACTTTCGCTACCCTACCGTGTTTCACATAATCAACCATGGGTACATCGGGTAACCTGATAGGTGACGGAAGAGGTCATAATTGCAGATGGTGATGTCATTCACTGTCTCAAAACAAATATCTACGTGTTAGTCACATATCCTCTCCAGACATGATCACCATTTAAGTCAAGAACCAACATGGCTGAACACTTAGATCTCACTGACATGCTTTAACGTCATCCAATAGCGTCATACACTGTCCCGAAACAAGCATCAACTTTTCAGTACAGTCAAGTGGCCTGCACAAAGGACCAAGCATCATCATTCTTTTCTCGCCAAACCCACTCCTCCATGACTCTTGCTTACCGCCATACACGGTCACGCAGCAAGAATCAACTTGTCTGCACAGTAACGTGTCTTCCCCTGTCATCTTATCCCACCAACCGTCGCCATGACAACCTCTCTAATTTACCTCATCCATCCATGAGCACCCATTTAGGGCTATGACACACTCACCGCTCGGCTACAATATCCCATGACCTTGTAGCATCCTCTCATGTAGACACGTGACTTGGGGATTCCCATCGCGGGATTTGGAAATTGGAAAAAGCAAAAGGAGATTGAGGAATTTTTGAAACCTCAGGGGAATGGGGGGAAAATCTGGGAGGATCTAGGCAAATATGGGGTATTTTAGGAAAACCTGGGGAGAAATTTGATTAATTTTACAATCCGGTCGACATTCCTGAGGGGCTATCTATGACCGCGAAGAAGTCATTCCACTCTTCGCTTATCTCCATCCGAAGGGAATTATTGGTGAAGTCTGGGAGAATTCGTCACTCCGCGGTTGGCAACCCAGGAGGGATATCAGTCACTACGTTGCAGGACCTTAAGGTGTTCCCTCTGCCCCCTTGATGGCACCACTAGTCACATTGCTTTCTTGATGACGGAAACAGGTACCCTTAGGGTCTAATGGCAACCTCTCATGAAGTCAGGTGACCCTGAGATACCCCACGTCCTCCAATGACCTTGACGTCATATACCTATCTGATTATTATTATTACAGTGGTTTGTGGTGGATGGGGTTGGTTGGTGTATGGGGGAGGAGCGGGGTGGGGGTTCTGGCCACAACTTCCCATGAACTATGAGAAACCCCGCCGCCATCTTGATTACGTCATCACTGCCCCTCAGGACCCTATTTTCTTTTTTGCGAGCGTAGATTTGATTTTAGGCTTAAAATGACTTGTCCATTGGAAACGGGATGTGGAGCTTTCTCTTTGAAGTTATCAATTGCTTCTTTCAGGATCCAAATTAAGAGGTTATTGCCCAGTCAATCCTGGGACCCACTGCGTGACTACTGTGGACCTCACATGAAACATGTAATAGATCTAACTTAATAGTCGGTCTAAGAAGAATTTGATGGAAGAACGTTGGTCAGATTAAGGCCCCTACAGGGAATGCGCCCTTAAAGGAGAAGACCAAGCAAACGAGAAAATGAGAGGGCCAAATAGCCACAAACCACTAAGGGTGTAGGCCGCTTGAAGTGTTATAAGAGAGAGGCCACTCAAGCGTCAGGTGCCTAACCTTTGTGAGGTTTAGCCCCCACCACGGGGTGGAGGGGAGGGCCCTGTAGCCACAAACCACTCAGGTGAAGGCCCCTTAAAGTGTTCTATGAGAGGAGCCATCCAAATGTCCGTTGCCTATGCCCATGAGGTTTAGGCCCGACCATGGTAAAGAAGCGAGGGCCTGTAGCCATAAACCACTCGGGAGAAGGCCCTATAAAGTGTCATTTAAGAGGGGCTACCCATACGTAAGTTGCCGAAGCGCGTGATGTTTAGGCCCTAACTTGGTAAAGAGGATAGGGCCCTGAAGCCATAAACCAATCAGGAGAAGGCCCCATAAAGTGTCATTTAAGAGGGGCCGCCCATACGTCAGTTGCCTAAGCGCGTGATGTTTAGGCTCTTTCTTGGTAAAGAGGAGAGGGCCCTATAGCCATAAACCAATCAGGAGAAGGCCCCTTTAAGTGTTATATGAGAGGGGCCAACCTTACATCAGTTGCCTAAGCCCGTAAGGTTTAGGTCCCACCATGGAAAGGAGAGGGCCCTGTATCCATAAACCACTTACGAGAAAGCCACTTTCAACGTCATATGAGAGGGGCCAACCATACGTCAGTTGCCTGAGCCTGTGCAGTTTAGGCCCCACAATGGTAAAGAGGGGAGGGCCCTGTAGCCGCAAACCAATAGAGATAGGAGAAGGCCCCTTGAAGTCGCTCCTATAAGGTGTTAAAATACGAATCAACATTGAGAGATTAAAATATTAAAATCCAATTGAATGTATAAATCTTTCCTATTATTGTGGGAGAGTAATCTTAGAGCCTATAATCACCTGTATATGACGTTCTTCTTTAACTACCCAGTGTCCATCTTCAAATGTATCAGCAGGCTCAACCTTAAGGTTATCAGTGGATAACAGCTCATTTGTTTCCTAGGGAGTATTACACAAGTATGACACAATATAAAATAAATTGATACAATATCAGTACTGAGTAACAAATAAAGAACAGAATCTCATCATCCTACAATTTGTTAGTAAGAATTGTTGCTTGTTTGCACATCACTAAGATTGCACTATTACTTACCATGTTAGGGAATCCATCTGTTTCAGACAACGATTCATGCTCAGTCTTGATTAATGGCAATTCCTCCATTATGTTCAGGAAACTAGAACACACGAAGTGCGCTTAAAAGTTAATCAAAAGTGTACTTATACCGTACCTAAATGCCAAATAAGTCGCATAAACAAATGAGGTAATTTCAGAACTCCCAATATAAGCCGATACTCGTAAACCAATTATAACCCACGAGGTGCAATTAGTTAAATGGGAGATTATCTTTTTCAATAAATGTCTAACTTCTGCGACCATGACGCTTGCCTAAACATATGTAATAGGGTATAATATCGAGTCCATTTTAATGTCTATAAGATAGAATTGATCAAATGAAAGTTATTCTGTCATTTGTAAACAGTGAAATTGACATCCTACGTTAGTTTCTCTTTTGGTAAGTACACACAATCCTGAGCACATTCTGTTTAGGCAGGCGTATCCCCTACAATCGTTAATATACATTACAAACCTAACCTCAGGTTTGTTTACGCTAAGCAAGATAACTTAACTTCCTAACTGCATGGGAACTAGGAAATATGCACTGATTACAACGTACAATTTTACTTACCTCAATACGTTTGAACAAAACTCCCAGCTCAAACTAGAAGCGTGGCTTTGGGAGGGAAAGAATGGTAGACAGATGAGCAAGGGTTAGAATGGAAAGGTATCTTGTTTAGATTAGATTAGATTTTTTTAAATCAATTTGTGACTGTTCCGGTCACAATGTTCCCAAACCCTTATTTGGTTGACTGCAAGAGAAGTCAGGTTAGGGTAATTTGTTCATACCATTTCTTTTCTTGTTCATCATCATCATTTAGGTTGTAGAATTTCATTTTATTTAGTGTATATATATCTTGTGTATCTCGGGGACTCAGTCAGGAATATTTCATTTAATTTGTATGGGAGATGTCAGTATACAAGACAGCGGATTGTGTAGGTAAGCTACAAGATGTTGCAACAGCAGGAAACTCTAGGCCAAATTTAGATTGGGCCGAGAATAACTTCCCTTGTCTTGAAGAAAGCTTTGTGTAAATTGTGTAAGGTTCTGACGTCAGAGAAGAGTTTCGCGCCACGAGTAGTAAGAAATATACATGGGTTCGAGATTATTGGTGTATTTTGTATGGGTTGGAGGGTATCATGACCCTGGCGGAGAAAGACGAAAACATGTGTTTACAAGATGAGAGGTGGGATTTTCGTGTATAGCGGGGCTTCACTTCTATTGTAGCGTCTGATTGGAAAGGTCGCGTTCTCGTAATTTGGCGTAGGCCTATTTGGAGAAACAGTTTTGTTGAAAGCATGGCTTGTGAATGTACTCGAAACGGCTACATATCACAACGATGTTATCTCTGTTAGCACAATTCAAGTTGGGTACGGAAGCACATTCATTTCTCTCGCAGAGATGTGGCTATGTAAACCAGTAAACATCTCTAACCTCAAACCACGTGTGGAAAATCTTAGAAATGCTGGGGAGAACTGATCTATCGAGCATGTCTCGTAGATTATCTGCTAGATCGTCGATGAGTGAGTAACAAACATCTTTATATTCCAACATTCATTTTGGGTCACATGTTTTCGTCATTGCCGAGGAGAGAAGATAGTAAACCATAGTCTGTTCGACGAGAGTCCCCGCCATATGTTTAAAGTTGATATTAATACACATATTTTGAAGGTTATAATTAGTTTTCTTTATAGGGAATTACACCTAATAGTTGAACGCCCAAATGATACCAGTTAGGTTGACCAAATGTGTGTCCAACACTCCACGACCCTGCCATTTCAATTGTGTGGTATATGATGAAGTACTTCCGATCAAAAATAGGAGGATGATTTTGGGAAGTTTTAAATCAGTCGCCCAAGAAGGGCTGGTAAAAAGTTACAACATAGCACCTCAACGTGGGGCAAGAGTAGGGAAACCTAGCAGGTATCATTAGGGCACATATGCACACAGCCGATAGACACCTTAGGAGTATTAGGGTTCACAGTAATTTGTTTTGTTTTAAGGGGTATGTCCACATCAGACAATTTAGAATTAAGGTCAAGGGTTGTGTGTAAATCAAACAGTAAAATGTCAGGTAATCAGGAAACTGGGGGAAGTGGCAGTGAGGAAGATGTGGAAAAGACAGTGGGAACATATGTTACCATTGTTACTACTGAGTCGCAGCTGATCGCTGAAGGTAGTAACTTAAATGTAAATGGGGGGGTTATGAACGATAGTTTGATCCAAATGCTACTGAGTGAAATAAAAGAGATTAAGAAGCAAGGAGAATCTATGAGTAAGGAAATTAAGGAGCAGGTAGGCTCTGTAAATGAGAAGGTAGAGTCAGTGACCAAGGAGATAGAGTCTTGGAAGGAATCTGTAAGTAAGGAAGTAACATATTTAGGAGTATTTGTCAGTAAGGAGTTAGAATCTCTGGTAGAGTCTGTGAGTGAGACGTGTAAGTCCAGTAGGGAAGAGTTGGACAAGCTGGGAGAGTCCGTGAGTGAGACGTTTGAGCCTAGTGTGGATAAGTGGAGCAAGCAGGTAGAGTCTAGTACAGAGAAGTTAGAGTCCGGTATAGAGGCAGTGAACAAGCAGGAAAGAGAAGTGAAAGATCCTGTAAGTAAGGAGGTAAGAGAAGTTAGGCAGCAAGGAGAGGCTATTAGAAAGGAGGTAGGCAGGCAGGTAGAATCTGTGAAGTTGTGTGTGGACGAAGCAGCAGAGAAGCAGCAGTTGAAAGGGACGGTAGGTGATAGTAGCGTAGACGAGAGTGAACAGCAGTTGAAAGGGACGGTAGGTGATAGTAGCGTAGACGAGAGTGAACAGCAGTTGAAAGGGACGGTAGGTGATAGTAGCGTAGACGAGAGTGAACAGCAGTTGAAAGGGACGGTAGGTGATAGTAGCGTAGACGAGAGAGAACAGCAGTTGAAAGGGACGGTAGGTGATAGTAGCCTAGACGAGATTGAACAGCAGTTGAAAGGGACGGTAGGTGATAGTAGCGTAGACGAGAGTGAACAGCAGTTGAAAGGGATAGTAGGTGATAGTAACTTAGAGGAGAGTGAACGGCAGTGGGAGGAGACGTTAATTGAGAGTGAACAACATTTGGAGGTGATGTTAGGTGAAAGTCAGCAGGGAGATTCTAGTAGACAGAATAAACGGGAGGTGGAAATAAGGAATTATAGAAGTAGAAAGAAACAGGATAAGGATAATATCAGCACAGGAAAACTATCAGAGGGGTGGGGGGCGTCAGGAAAGTGGCAACGAAAGAGTACAGGTGAACCAGAGGAGAAAGAAATAGGCATTATGCTGAATCAGGATATCAGTCGACCTTCATCGAGTGTATCATTTTGGCAGGTAAGTTTGAGGGAGATGAGTAGGAAGTTGGCAGCTTACAGTTTTTGGAGGGTTAAATTCAGTTTTTTTTTGGATAGGCGATCAGGTGTGTTTCAGAGTTCTTATCTATCTTCAGTTTAGGGGTTGGTTTAGTTTTTTTTTCATCTATTTCAGGGGCCTTTTAAGGTGGTTAAACGTATTGGTGAGTGTGCCTATAGTTTAACGGACCAGGATGGTAAGTCTGTCAGTACACATAATATTAGGAATCTCCGTAGATATCACTCTGTAAAATAATATGGCATGGACTCTTAGAGAATCAGTCAACATAACGTGATGGCATGACAAAACTCAAGAGATGTGACGAAGAATGCTAACCAGCAAAGTGGCATCGAGTGTTAGATGGATAGATGGTATGATAAGGCCTGTGCAGGCAAATACCATGGCTTGTGAAGCGATAGGGTCTCATGATGAGACGAAGAAAATGAAGTGGTAGACCTAAGACACTTGAGAGAAATCAGTGAGGCTAGGAAATGGACACAATAAGACATTCGAGAGAGTGAGAATGTGTGAAAATTTGACAAGTGTGTATGTATATATGTCTTCCAGGGTTTATTTATGTAATAGTGTAATTCTTTGTGTTTTCAGTGCGTTGCTTGTTTGAGTGTTTGTGATCCACACTTGTTTCACCCGTGTGAATCACATGGGGGCGTATTGTGACTGTTCCGGTCACAATGTTCCCAAACCCTTATTTGGTTGACTGCAAGAGAAGTCAGGTTAGGGTAATTTGTTCATACCATTTCTTTTCTTGTTCATCATCATCATTTAGGTTGTAGAATTTCATTTTATTTAGTGTATATATATCTTGTGTATCTCGGGGACTCAGTCAGGAATATTTCATTTAATTTGTATGGGAGATGTCAGTATACAAGACAGCGGATTGTGTAGGTAAGCTACAAGATGTTGCAACAGCAGGAAACTCTAGGCCAAATTTAGATTGGGCCGAGAATAACTTCCCTTGTCTTGAAGAAAGCTTTGTGTAAATTGTGTAAGGTTCTGACGTCAGAGAAGAGTTTCGCGCCACGAGTTGTAAGAAATATACATGGGTTCGAGATTATTGGTGTATTTTGTATGGGTTGGAGGGTATCATGACCCTGGCGGAGAAAGACGAAAACATGTGTTTACAAGATGAGAGGTGGGATTTTCGTGTATAGCGGGGCTTCACTTCTATTGTAGCGTCTGATTGGAAAGGTCGCGTTCTCGTAATTTGGCGTAGGCCTATTTGGAGAAACAGTTTTGTTGAAAGCATGGCTTGTGAATGTACTCGAAACGGCTACATATCACAACGATGTTATCTCTGTTAGCACAATTCAAGTTGGGTACGGAAGCACATTCATTTCTCTCGCAGAGATGTGGCTATGTAAACCAGTAAACATCTCTAACCTCAAACCACGTGTGGAAAATCTTAGAAATGCTGGGGAGAACTGATCTATCGAGCATGTCTCGTAGATTATCTGCTAGATCGTCGATGAGTGAGTAACAAACATCTTTATATTCCAACATTCATTTTGGGTCACATGTTTTCGTCATTGCCGAGGAGAGAAGATAGTAAACCATAGTCTGTTCGACGAGAGTCCCCGCCATATGTTTAAAGTTGATATTAATACACATATTTTGAAGGTTATAATTAGTTTTCTTTATAGGGAATTACACCTAATAGTTGAACGCCCAAATGATACCAGTTAGGTTGACCAAATGTGTGTCCAACACTCCACGACCCTGCCATTTCAATTGTGTGGTATATGATGAAGTACTTCCGATCAAAAATAGGAGGATGATTTTGGGAAGTTTTAAATCAGTCGCCCAAGAAGGGCTGGTAAAAAGTTACAAATTGGATCAATTACATGTATACAATACGTTTTTGATATAGGACACGTCAGAAATTACATCTATAAAATAAAAGAACTAACAGGCACCTATGTATTACTAATTCTATAACTATTTATAACTTATTATAATAACAGATCTTAAGAGATACACTCTTATTGGACAACTATAGATAGATAGATAGATTTTTATTAATTCCATTTGATCAAATACATTCATTCAATACATTTTTGATATAGGACACGTCAGAATTTACATCTATAAAATAAAAGAACTAACAGGTATATATTACTAATATTATAACTATTTAACTTATTATAATAGCAAATCTTAATAGATACAATCTTATTGCACAACTATTTACACCTCACTCTATTATCATAATATGAAAACTTAATTCTATAAATACAACAACATACAGCTAGGTATTACAATTAAATTAAAAAAGTAAAATATAATTATAGAATTCATCGCTTCTATAAGCTAAGATATTCAACTACTGAGTAAAAACAATGGCACTGCAGATAAGCTTTCAACATTCTATCAAAGGTTTTTATTTTTGGGGCCAGTTTTATATACTGGGGTAGTTTATTGTATAATTTAACTCCAGTGTGAAAAGTTCCTTTTTGCTATATGCTTGTGTGTGTGTGTGTGTGTGAAATATGAATGTTTTGATTTTGTCTTGTGTTATGCCTATGAACATCATTGTTTGATTTAAGAAAAACATCTTTATTCATTAAATTCTCAAAAAAAACATAACACTTTCAAAGATATATATGCAGGGCAGTGGGAGAATGTTTAAATATTAAAAAAGAGGTCTACATTATTGTCTAGGGTTTACATTTGCCATAATTCTAATCGCCCTCTTTTGTATCCTAAACGTGCTTAGTACATCTGGTGACATACCCCAAAATATGACCCCATATCTTAAGTATGAATGGAAATAAGCAAAATATGTATTTCTTAATGTGTGCATGCTAGTGCAGGTTTTCAAAATACGTAACGCAAAGCACATCGAGTTCAGTTTAGTATTCAGGTATTGTACGGTATATGTTTATTCCATTTCAAGTCATGTTGTATCCATAGTCCTAAAAACTTTGTTTGTGATATATTTTCTATTTGATGACCATTTAATGTTATATTGAGCTTCGCAGGATTCCTATTCTGTATAGTGTGGAAATTTAGACAATTTTTTTATAGTTTATTATGAGGGGATTATCTTGTGACCATTTGGTTAACTCTCCTGTAACGGAGTCAGCAGACTGCTGTGTGACCTGTTTAGTTTCACCTTTTATTACGAGTGTTGTATCGTCCGCAAACAAAATTTCCTTATGTGAATGAACGTTCTGTGTTATATCATTGATATATAGAAGAAAGAGTAGTGGGCCCAAAACCAATCCCTGGGGTACTCCAAATTCAATCATTCCCTCATTGGACAATGTTTCATTAAGTAATTTGGTTCCATCATCCTTGTGTCTCAAGCTTACTATTTGTTTACGTCTTGTTATGTAAGACTCGATCCATTTATTAGCTAGACCTCTAATACCATATTGATTTAGTTTGGTAAGGAGGATTTTATGGTCAACAACATCAAATGCTTTCGATAAATCCAAGAATAGGCCAGTTACATGTTCCTTATTGTCAATTAATTTCAGTAAACAATTACTACATTCGTAAATTGCTGTCTGTGTAGATTTTTCCGTTCTGAATCCATGTTGTGAGTTTGATAATATTTTTTTCTATGAAACTTATCAGTCTCTTATACATAATTTTTTCCACAATTTTTGCAATACCAGTTGGTAAGGTCATAGGACGATAGTTATCTAATTCATCTTTTGAACCGTTTTTGTGCACTGGAATTACTTTTGATAACTTCAAAATATCCGGGTAAGTTCCTGAGAGAATTGAACTGTTTATTAAGTGCGTAAGTGGATTTATTATATTTTCTGCACATTTCTTTAAAATTGCATCAGGGATGCCATCAATGCCAGCACAGAATTTATTTTTAGCTCTTTTATAACTATTCTTACCTCTTCACTTGTGACATGATTTATAAATAAAGAATCACTGCATATATTTATTTTATTATTAGAATTTAGTGGATTTACCTGTGATTTATTTAATAATTTTTGTGGAATTTCCAGAAAATAGTCATTAAAAGTGTTTGCTATTTTCTCTGGATTATTAATCACTTTATTATTTCTGGTCAATGTAATGTTTCTTTGTATTTTAGCAGATTTTCCAGTTTCTTTCTTTATCACGGACCACATAGCCCTGTTTTTATTAGATGATTGGGAAATAAAATTATCATTATGCATTTTCTTTGCTAGTCTTATTACCTTATATAATATGCTAGTGTGTATTTTGTAGTATAAGTTGAATTCAGGTGTTGTGTGGTATTGTTTATATAATTTGTGTAGAAATTTCTTTCTTTGACATGAATTTATAATCCCTGTTGTTATCCAATTGCTAGTTTTGTTATTTTGAACAGTTCTTCGTTTAAAGGGGAATGTTATTTCAAAATAGTGTTTTAGGGTAGCCTACTGTTAAATGCATTAAATTTTATCATTTACATTTTCTAGTTCATAAATTTCTGACCATGTTTCCTTATTTAATAAGTCATTAAAATATGTAACATTTGATTCAGTGAATGACCTGCACTTTGATTTTACTCTATTATCATTATTATTGATTGTTTCGGATACTTCAAAACTCAGTATTTGTCCATGGTGGTCACTAAAACCCGGACAATAGACTTCTATTGAATGGTGATATTTATCTGTATTTATAAAAATTTGATCAGGAGTGGGTTTACTAAATTTTGTTATTCTTGTTGGGGTATTTACTGTAGGTTTCAGTCCATAGGAAATTAGTAACTGTGTTAATAATTCACAATTTCTATCAATTTTTAAGAAATCCACATTTATATCCCCACAAATTATTATATCGAAATTTACTTTGCTTATGTTATTGAGTAACAATTCTAATTTATCTATAAATAAAGGAAACTTTCCTGACGGAGAACGGTATACGCATACAATTATTAACTTAAACTGCTGTATTTTTACGGCAGAGAATTCAAAATCCTGTTCCATTTCACCGGCATTCTAGATCTCTGATGTTCCGGTTTTGATATTTTAGTAAACTGATTCAGTCTGCTTTCTCTAATTTATAATATTTTAGGTTTCACTACACTCAATGATTCACACACCATTTTCACTTGCAAGGCAGAGCAGTGTATTACTCTTTTATTTTTCTTGAAAACAAAATAACATACATAATAAGCACCAACATAACAGAAAAAACATTTTGTTACAACCCTTGCCAACCTAACATGTTTTAACACACTCCCTCAAGGGTGTAATCAAATAGTTTTTATTTATTTTTTGGTCTTTTTTGTTTTTCACTTACATAATGGATATGACACTCATAAACTCTAAAAAATCACACTTTAAACATAACACGTTTTTCTAGATTTGCAAATTTACCAGGAAGAAGAGGTTTAGCTAAAATGTCTGCAACATTTTGATCACTAGAACAATACAGGATCTTGAACCATCCTTTCTTGTATTCATCTTTAACCAGATGATATTTAACAGCAATATAGATACAGTTTCTGGTCAACTGGTTTGATCAATAATTTTTATGCAACTGGTATTGTCCACATGCAAGTTTACGTTGATAGTTTCTTCCAGTAGCTCCTCAAGTACAGATTTCACATATTTCATTTCCTTGCAGCATTGGGCGGCTGAAATGTAGGCCTACTCAGCTTCAGTTGATGATTGAGCTACAATAGACTGTTTACGAGAGCACCAAGCAATTGGACCATTAGCTTCGTAGGCTACATTATGTAACCTGATGTACTCTTGCATCCCTTTCTGTCCCCTGCATGATCAGAGTCGCAGAATACTTTTAGAGTACCGTAGAGTGGGGTGAAGTCAATCAGGTGGGGCGAGGTCGATCATTGTGACGTCTCGATATAATTTCAGTACTAACACCTGGTGGGTAAATGGAGAAGTAACGATTTAAATTTCTTTGGAATGTTGAAGCTCCGTGCTATTTATATGATACTAGCAGAAGTACCCGTTCTTCGAATGGTGTTCGTTGTTAACACCAGACATTATCAATTGAGCTACTGTTGCAATGGTTAGCAGTTTGTCATTCCTTCAAGTTTATCAGAACGAAGTTAGTTTACTGGGAATATCACACACACACTGTTTATTTAAAGCCCTTAAAATGTAGTTTTCGGAGACCCTTTATAGATTCCCGAATTTTGGGTCTCACATTGAGAAGCGCAACATATGCTTTGGTCGTCCTTCTAGGATAATTTTTATATTTCGCCTATTTTAGCATATATTGAGAAGTTTTTCTCTATATCCACCCTTCTAATGTATGAAAAGTACGGTGAAGAGTTTTATAAATGATTGGTGTATTGACTCTGATACCTAATTTTACGATGCACCAAACATCCGAACACGAGGTATAGGCGTACATCAAGATACACAGGAAGACCGACAGACAATTCTATTGTCTACAACATATTACGCAGATATCCAAATATGGGTATATCTACCACAGAGTATCAAATAAAATCATCCTTACGATGAACGCGTATGTCGACAAAAAAAAGTTAAAATGTGCTCTCAGACTAAATTCACCTAACGTGTACTTCCTGGCGTGAAATACATTTGAAAGCCTTGTAGACGAAACGCAATACACGTCACATAAAAACTGACCCTCTACGTTGTGCTAGGTGCCCATACACAGGAAGACCCCTTTCATAAATTATAAAGGCTTGTGGTGCATGAAAATTCTGGTTCTTTAGCCTCAAATTGCCCAAATTCCTAAAAGCCGCAAAAAATGCTGGTTCAATTCAGGAATTTTTGAAAATAATGTTGCTGTTTGGGGATATAATAGACCTTCTGTACTATATGTCGAACGTGAAAATTGCATGAAAAAATTCTAGGTTACCCCTTCACCCCCTTAATTGCATTGATGAATTATACGGTCTACGTTAGTTCCGTGATAACCTTATAGCCATTTGCAAACTTTCACAGAAATGTAATAAATGGAGTGACATTGCTTCTTACAGAAATAGAAGGAAAGTTGTATGCCATCCCTTGAGATAATGTTCTCATGGTTACCGATTTGCATTCCTTCATTAGTTTGTTAAATTAAATTAAATTAGTTTTCTGGGAATATTTCAGAAACTGTTGGATTTAGAGCCTTATAATGTAGTTTTCGAGGACCCTTTAGGGCCCCCGAGTTTTGTTGCTGGCACCGAGGGGATTTATCCCGTCATTGTACGCCATAATATAAAACTAATAATAATATAATATAGGGAGAAATTATAACACCTATTTTTTATATATTTAATTCAGCCAATGGCCATGTACTTTTCTTTTCAGGACGGGTCAGGGAAGGGATATTATCAGAGAAAGAAGCATTCACATCACGCATGTGCAAAATGGAAATGGCCTACCATTTAACTAAGTACATCTATATGAAAAGGTCAATATCCTTCAACGCAAAACTAAAACATTACTGCAGTGTCATCCGTCCGGAGGGCTTGCATGCTTCTGATTCCCTCACAATGAACAAAAAAGGCTTGGTCGAGAAACTGGAGGCCAAAGAAAGGAAAATTTTGAGAAAGATATTGGGTTCCATCAAAGACAATGGGGAATACAGATGACGGCATAACCATGACCTATATACTCATGTGGAGAAGATAAGCAACGTCATCCGGAAGAGAAGGTTACCATTTTTTGGGCATGTGAAACGAATGAGCCCAGCGAGACTGACCAACCGCAACATAACTTACTTTCAGGAGAGGAAAACAAAATGGGCCTGGTTCATTGAACTGGATAAAGATCTGAACGAAGTGGGGATTACACCAACAGACATTCAGGAGCGCGCCCCACTCAATAGGAAACTTCAAGCTTGTAAAGGTTTACAAGAAAAACCGAAGCTGAAAACGGGAAAGATTTGGACCCAGGAACGGAAGGAAATCCACCGAGAATGAATGCGGACGTACAGGGCAAACATCAAAGCCAGTAGGAGACGGTTGGAATGACGCGGTCCATAGATGGCCTATACGAAATGAATGAATGAATGAATAATATGGGGATAGGAATATAATAGACCTGCCGTACCACACCCGCAGGTGTAAATCGCGTGAAAAAATTCTAGAGTACCCCTTGATCCCCTTAAGCGCATTATACGTATTAATGAATTTTACGGCTTAATTTGGTTCCGTGATAATCTTCTAGCCGTTTGCAAACTTTCACACTAATGTAATTAATAGAATTGCATTGCGTCTTACAGCAATGAGAATCCGTTGGCATGGTTACTGGCTTGCATTCGTTCATTAGTTTATTAAATTAAATTAGTTTTCTGGGAATATCTCAAAAACGGTTGGTCTTCGGTCCTTAAAATGTGGTTTTTGGGGATCCGAGTTTTGTCTCTCACATTGAGGGGCTGAAAATGAGTTTTGTCTCGTCCTTCTACGCCTATTTCAGCATGTATTTTAAGGGGGTAGGCCCCCTTTTATGAGAGGTACGGAGAAGAGTTACATCAATGATTAGTGTCATGCCTCTGATGGATATCTGTACCAAATTTTACGTTGATACACCCAGCCGTTCTCGAGTTATAAGGGAACAAATTTGTCCACAGACAGACAAAAAATTTATTTTCGCGCGCATCCATCATAAAACAGCCTGAAACGCGTAAACAACTCAAATTTCCGTAGAAATTCAGAGAAAAACACACACATTTTCATTTTTCTATATAGAGAGATCTACTGCACCGCTCGGTGTTGACCGTGTTTAATTGCACAGATTTTGGTTTTACTCGCTAACCGTTGGAGATATACGAAAAGTGATAAGGACCTTTCGGATAGAAAATTAAATGTTAAAGCTCATGTATACCATCAAAAGTTTGCTATTTCTTAGCGTTCTCTTTTTATTTGAAAAGGAAATATGAAATTTTGAAACCAAAGGGTGTAGTGACGTCACAAATGTCGGTTTTACTCGCTAACTTTTGGAGATACACGAAAAGTGGTAAGGACCTTTCGGATAGGAAATTAAATTTCAAAGCTCGTATGTGCCATCAAAAGTTTGCTATTTCCTACCGTTCTCTTTTTATTTGATATGGAAAAATGAAATTTTGAAACCAAAGGGTCTAGTGACGTCACTAAAATGGTCGCCATTTTAATAGTGCAAAATTTCGAAATCAAAAGTATCCTACACACATCAAAAAAAGTTTTGCATCACCTCGGTTCCCAGATCTCCGGCATATAGACGTTGACTGTGTATATTGTATCCAAGATACAGTCCCTTTGACTGTTCATAGATGTCACTAAAACTGCTCAAAGATGTAAACAACCATGCATGAGCAGGGCCTATTAGACGGAGGGGGTACGACAGCCGATCAGTTCCAGTCATTCCACCAGGACGAAGGTACGCTGCTCATGTTGTCTGTAGTTCTACCATGCCTAGAAGGTCAATACCGCAGTTCGATCGCGTCCGCATTGTTACTTTGTGTCAAGAAGGGCTCTCAACAAGGGAAGTTTCCAGGCGTCTCAGAGTGAACCAAAGCGATGTTGTTCGGACATGGAGGAGGTACAGAGATACAGGAACTGTCGATGACAGGCCTCGCTCAGGCCGCCCAAGGGCTACTACTGTAGTGGATGACCGCTACTTACGGATTGCCGCTCGGAGGAACCCTGACAGCAATGCCACCATGTTGAATAATGCGTTTCGTTCAGCCACAGGACGTCGTGTTTCAACTCAAACTGTGCGCAATAGGCTGCATGATGCGCAACTTCACTCCCGACGTCCATGGCGAGGTCCAGCTTTGCAACTCCGACACCATGCAGCGCGGTACAGATGGGCCCAACAACATGCTGAATGGACCCCACGGAATTGGCATCACGTTCTCTTCACCGATGAGTGTCGCATATGCCTTCAACCAGACAATCGTCGGAGACGTGTTTGGAGGCACCCTGGTCAGGCTGAACGTCTTAGACACACTGTCCAGCGAGTGCAGCAAGGTGGTGGTTCCCTGATGTTTTGGGGTGGCATTATGTGGGGCCGACGTACGCCACTGGTGGTCATGGAAGGCTCCGAAACGGCTTTACGATACCTGAATGACATCCTCCGACCCATAGTGCAACCATATCGGCAGAATATTGGAGAGGCATTTGTCTTCATGGACGACAATTCTCGACCTCATCGTGCACATCTTGTGAATGCGTTCCTTCAAGATAACGACATCGCTCGACTACAGTGGCCAGCATGTTCGCCAGACATGAACCCTATCGAACATGCCTGGGATATGTTGAAAAGGGCTGTTTATGGACGTCTTGACCCACCAACCACTCTGAGAGATTTACGCCGAATTGTCGTTGAGGAGTGGGACAATTTGGACCAACAGTGTCTTGATGAACTTGTGGATAGTATGCCACGACGAATACAGGCATGCATCAATGCAAGAGGACGTGCTACTGGGTATTAGAGGTAGTGGTGTGTACTGCAATCTGGACCACAAATGCTGAAAGTCTAGCTGTATGATGGTACAACATGCAATGTGTGGGTCTCATGAGCAATAAAACGAGCTGAAATGTTGTTTGTGTTGATCTCTATTCCCTTTGTATTTAAAGGTTCCGGAACTCTTGGAACCGAGGTGATGCAAAACTTTTTTTGATGTGTGTATATGTAAACCTGGTAAATCAGCTACATCCATGCAAAATTTCATTTAAATCGGACCAGTGGTTCTTGCGTTATTGAGTAACAGACAGACAGACAGACAGACACACACCATCTCATTTTTATATATTACAAGCTGTACCCGGCATGCGTTGCAATGCCAATCAAAGAAAGTGTTGGCGTTGAAATTCTGTTTCTGGAAGTGCTTTTGGATACACAACATGTTAACTGCCTCTAAGCTATCATAAAATGGATTTTCTAATTTAGAACCATTCGAGGGAGCGTGCACAACAACTTTCAAAAAGTTTCATCGCTGTCACTCATTTGTTGAATCTAATCGTACGATACCTATTGTGAAATGGATTTACTAAGTCGAAACCCTTCCCTGGCGTGTACACAATGACTCATCAATGATTCATCGCAATCGGATGAATGGTATATGCACGTATAGGGGTTTTTGTTTAAACGATTCGTGCGCTGTCACTCATTTGTTGAATCTACTCGTGCGCTACCTATTGAGAAATGTATTACTAAGTCGAAGCCCTTCCCTGGCATGTACACAATAACTCATCAAGGTTTCATCGCAATCGAAGAATGTTATATGAACGCAATAGGGAATTTTGTTGAAACGCTTCGCGCGTCGTCACCCATTTGTTGCATCTACTCTTGCGCTACTTATTGTGAAATGGATTTACTAAGTCCCCTTCCCTGGCGGGTACAAAATAACTGATCAATATTTCATCGCAATCGGATGAATAGTATATGAACGCATACCTGATTTTGTTTAAACGATTCGCACTCCGTCACTCATTTGTTGAATCTACTCGTGCGCTACCTACTGTAAAATGTATTTACTAAGTTAGAAACCGTCACGTAAGTGTCCACAACATCTCACCCAAGTTTCATCGCTATCGTCGTTCATTTGTCGAATCTACTCGTGTGCTACCTACTGTGAAATGTATTTACTAAGCCAGAAACCTTCCTTGGAGTGTCAACCATATTTCACCCAAGTTTCACCGCTAACGGCAGAATGGTATATGACCTTATACGGGACTTTGTTGAAACGCTTCGCGCGTCGTCCCTCATTTGTTGAATCAACTTGTGCGCTGCATATTGTATAGGGGATTTACTAAGCCAGAAATTTTCCATGACGTGTACACAACATCTCACCCAAGTTTCATAGGTACGGACGAATGGTACATGTATGCATACGGGACTTGGTTGAAACGCTTCGCGTGTCGTCGCTCATTTTTTGATTCTACTCTTGCGCTACTTATTGTAATATGGATGTACTCAGCCAGAAACCTTCCCTGGAGTGTACACAACATCTCACCCAAGTTTCATCGCAATCGGATGAATGGTATGTGAACGTATACGGGACGTTGTCGAAACGCTTCGCGCGTAGTCACTCATTTGTTGAACATAAACGTGCGCTTCGTATTGTAAAATGGATTTACTTAGCCAGAAACCTTTCCTGGAGTGTACACAACAATTCACCAAACATTTATCACTATCAGACGAATGGTATATGACTTTATACGGGACTTTGTTGAAACGCTTCGCGTGTCATCGCTCATTTGTTGAATCTACTGGTGCGCTACCTATTGTAAAATGTATGTACTAAGCCAGAAACCTTCCCAGGAGTGTACACAGCATCTCACCCAAGTTTCATCGCTATCGGATGAATGGTATATGAAATTAAATGGGACTTTGTTGAAACGCTTCGCGCGCCGTTGCTCATTTGTTGATTCTACTCGTGCTCTACCTATTTTAAAGGGATTTACTAAGCTAGAAACCTTCCCTGGAGTGCACACAAAATCTCAGCCTAGTTTCATCGCTATCGGACGAATGGTATATGAACGCAAACGTGACTTTGTTGAAATGCTTCGCGCGTCGTAGCTCATTTGTTGAATCTAATCGTGCGCTGCCTATTGTAAAGTGGATGTACTAAGCCAGAAAATTTCCCTGCAGTGTACACAACATTTTACGCAAGTTTCATAGCTATCGGACGAATGGTATATGAATGCATTCGGGACTTTGTTGAAATGCTTCGCGCATCGTCGCTCATTTGTTGAATCTACGCGTGCGCTACCTATTGTAAAATGGATTTACTAAGTCAGAAACCTTCCTTGGAGTGTACTCAACATCTCACCCAAGTTTCATCGCAATCGGACGAATGGTATATGAACAGATACGGGACTTTGTTGAAATGCTTCGCGCATCGTCGCTCATTTGTTGAATCTACGCGTGCGCTACCTATTGTAAAATGGATTTACTAAGTCAGAAACCATCCTTGTAGTGTACTCAACATCTCACCCAAGTTTCATCGCAATCGGACGAATGGTATATGAACACATACGGGACTTTGTTGAAATGCTTCGCGCATCGTCACTCATTTGTTGAATCTACGCGTGCGCTACCTATTGTAAAATGGATTTACTAAGTCAGAAACCATCCTTGGAGTGTACTCAACATCTCACCCAAGTTTCATCGCAATCGGACGAATGGTATATGAACACATACGGAACTTTGTTGAAATGCTTCGCGCATCGTCGCTCATTTGTTGAATCTACGCGTGCGCTACCTATTGTAAAATGGATTTACTAAGTCAGAAACCTTCCTTGGAGTGTACTCAACATCTCACCCAAGTTTCATCGCAATCGGACGAATGGTATATGAGCGCATAGGAGACATACACACACACCCACAGACAAACTATCACGTTACATTGATTTTTATATATATAGAGTATGATTATTTGTATGTTATAACCATAATACGTTAAGTGTGGTTAAGTTTTCAATCAATGTCCATGTTTAATATTTTTCGAAACTTTGGTCAACAAACAGTCATCCACCGGTTTCAATCGGTACCCCAACTTCTTCACCGACTTCATTTGATAAGTTGATGTGTTGTGCTCTTGTGCTGCCCTTTAGACGGCACCTAATTTATGCCACATGCAAGCAATAATGTATTATACCGAATGTTTACATTTGGTAGGGTGAAGTAGATCATGGTACAAATATATCAGAAGAAGCCAGGCGCTGCTGGGAAACGATATTATAATGTTCAGTATTTGAACAATGCTGTGCAAAGAGTAAAAAGGGGGGAAAATACGCATCAGGAAAGCCTCTGAATGAAATACTATCCTAAATGATTTGGTCAAAGGTAAACACAATACTACTGGGTCAAAGGTAAACACACTGAACGTTTGGAGGACAACTTGCATAGAATACCACTGATGAAATTTTTTTGATTGAAGGTTTAGTTAAGTGCTCAGAGTGGGGGTTTCCTCTGAAACAGTGAAACGTACTAATGTATGAAGCCATTTGTCTCTGAATGTAATTAGTTTTTGCAAAGAAAATAATAATGAAATTGCTCTCAAAGAGTTTAAAAAGAGTACGCTGCATCTTCCAAAGACTATCGCAGAAATGAACATAACATTAATCGAGATTTAAGTGATAGGGAATCTTTTTGATTTACGAATTATATTGTATGCTCTAGAGAGTAAGCTCGCTAGCATTAAATATTATTAAATTTTATAATTTTGCCATTTCTATATGTTAAATCATGAGTGAAATATTTTAAAAACTAAAATGATGATCGATTTCACCCCATATGATGTGTGAAGTCGTTTCTAGGCTGAAATAAACCTGTGATCGACTTCACCCCACCTGGTGGGGTGAAGCCGATCACACTTCAAACAGTAATAGTTTCGTAACTTACGGAAGTTGTCATGTTGTTATGCAAGCAATAGATTGATGAAGCTTCATTACATATATATATATATATATATATATATATATATATATTCATTCATTCAATTTCGCTAATCGACCAACTAGGGACCACGATAAGCCTCATTTTACATTCTGGCATTTGCTCATTTTTTGCTTGATCCATATTGCCTTCATGAGCTCACTGTGTTTAGCACGACGTTCCTCTGTCCATTTCGCACCAGTTGTCCATTTTTCGTCCCGGAAAGTCCCAAACGTCTTGATGGCTGCTCTATAGAGATTTCGGTCTTGTGCATCTTCTGCTCGTATCCCCATTTCTTTCAGACATACCATGGCATTGTCGTTTTTGGTTTTGAGTCGAATATACTGAAGATACGTTTCGTCCATCGGGAATCGATCATCCGTCGCATATGACCGTAGAAGCAAACTCAGCGTTTTCGCATTGTGTCTGTGATCTTCTCTATCCTCGAGTAAATTTCTTGCCTGGATTTTCTGATGTAGATGCCATTTTTGTAGTCTGGGCCAAGTATGATGTGTAGGATCTTTCTTTCTTTCTTTCTTTCTTTCTTTCTTTTCTCTCTAACTTCGCGAGCAAACATTTCTCGGATAGGATAAGGTATTCAGATGCATATAGCGGTACTGGTTTGATGACAGTGTTGTAGTGACGAATTTTTGTGTTCATAGGAAAGCACTTTTTGTTATATATGTTGCGGGTGGTTTGAAAAGCGACTTCCATTTTCTTGATTCTTGCTTCTATGGCTTCCTTGTCAATGCCATTTTGCTGGATCCATTCCCCAAGATATTTAAATTTATTAACACGGTTTATCGTTCCATATTTGGTGTTTAGTTGTGCTGTATCATCCTTGATGTTCGACATTACTTCTGTCTTTTGAAAGGAAATTTGTAATCCTGTTTGTTCTGCTACTTCCTTCAATATATTGACCTGTTCTGTTGCACTTTCGAAATCTTCTGTCATCAGGGCTATATCATCAGCGAATGCTAAGCAATCTATTTCCACTCCGTTTTTCTTCGTCCCGATCCTTAAAGGTTTGTAAAGGCCTCCTTCTTTTAACTTCTGTCGTCAATTCTGTATTACATTTTCAAGCACGCAGTTGAACAACAGAGGTGACAGGCTATCTCCCTGTCGAACACCTGTCTTGATTTCAAAGGGTTCAGAGATACATCCTTGGAATTTGACTTTGGGTGTGGTATTAATTAGGGTTGCCCTTATTATCGCCAGCAGTTTCATATCGACTCCCATTTCTGCAAGTATGTTAATCAACACATCACGGTCGATGCAGTCGTACGCTTTCTTAAAGTCTGCAAATGTCGATACATACGTTCGACCTCTCAACACATAGTACCTAATTATGGTTTTTAGGTTAAAGATTTGTTCTGCAGTCGATCGGCCTTTCCTAAAACCCCCTTCGTATTCTCCGAGTTTGTGTTCAACTTGCTGTTCCAAAATTGCATTTCGTCATCTTCATACTGTAATATGTCAAAAGAAAGTATTTTTGATCGACTTCGCCCCACTCTACGGTATGTACATTCTTGACATTATTTGAGTAGTGAATTGGCAACTCCAGCTATCTGATATGACATCTAGCGGTAAAAATGAGAAACTTACCAAGTAGGGTACATTTGTCACGTGGTGACTGTTTGTATATGGTTTCTTGTATTCGTAAGCAGATCGTGGTAAATTCTTCGTGTCTTTATACATAAGTAATAAGTTTTTCTCGTTGATAGAGTGTAAAATGAGTAAAAGCAAAGTATATTGCTCAGTTTACGGCTGTAAGTCGATGTATAAGAGGGCTGCGGATATAAGTTTTCATCACTTTCCAAAAGATGTAAATAGCAATAGCCGAAAGGTGACGATGCCAAGTAAATACGGGCAACAGGAGCGGGTTGGCCACTCACCACTACACTCACTGACGCCGAGCCAAGCCGCACCAAGACAGCCAAGCTTCATCAGTCAGGTATCCTTCCCCGTCCCTAGTTCATTTCCAATTACCCTACCAACCGCCATCACCTCGCTCTGCGATATCCGAGCCATTCCACTACGAGTCATATAGGCCTAATTTGACTTCGCAAGGTAAATATCTACTCTGCGAGAACCTGCTACCAGTCCGATATTCAACACCAAACCCACCTGCTCACCATCCAAATCAAGCAATTCCTGTCTCCTTCGAGTTTTAATACAAGTTAAACTCATCCCTTCGCCCTACCAAGCAGCAAATAATTTCTCGAGTCTATGGTACAGTGAGCAAACTCAAATATAGCTTTCAAACGTAATAGCGCCATGACTCGAACTGCTCAAAAACAAATACCAGCAGACAACCGATGCTTGGTAATATGCAATTGACACATAAAATCCAGTGGAACACACAAATTAGATCACGTGTATCGCACAGTTATACATATATACAATTACAAATAACACTGTCATTATTTTAGGGTCCACATTTACTGATTATAACCGAAAAATAAAAAGTGTTTCATATCAAACGCGTGTTATTGAGTATTTTTACCCTACTTATCCAGACCGACCGCAGCGCCCCAAGTGTTAGTTTGAGTTGCCAATACCTTGGTCAATGGATCCTTTTAGGTATCTGAGTGTCCTTTTGATGTTGACAACGTCTTGCTTCGTAGGACTTCTTGTGTGTCTGCTGGCATAGTTGACAGCATAGCTGATATCTGGTCTTGTCTTGCAGGATAGGTACAGCAGGCTTCCCACTGCTTCTTGATATGGAAAGCTTGTTTGGGAAGTTTTGGCATCATCATGAGAATTATCTTGATGTGAGATTGGAGTACTTGTTGGTTTTGATGTTTCCATGTTGTATTTTTCAATGACATGTTGAGCATATCTTTCTTGACTGATGAATACTCCATCTTTGTTTTGAGAAATTTGCATTCCCAGGTAGGTCTTGGATTCGAGATTTATGGAAGTCTCGAATTGCTTCTTCATTTTCGTCATTAGTTCTATAATTTTTTGCTCATTTTCTCCTATCACCATCCCATCATCCACATGGATAGCAACAAATAATTTCTTTCCTGAAGTGGACTTGAACACACATTGGTCTGAGTTTGTTTCAAACCTCCGCCTTTGAGATAGTCCGTCAGACGTTTGAACCATATAGTGCTTTTCTTAGTTTACATATTTTTCCTGAGACATTAAAATCTTCTGGAAGGCGCATGTATATCTCAGTTTGTAAGTCACCGTACAAGAAAGCAGATTTGATGTCAAAGGTTGATATCTTAAAACCTTCTGAAGCTGTAATAGCCAATAACATTCTCAGAGTGTTTGATTGTACTACTGAGCTGAAAATGTCCTCATAGTTTAAGCCCTTTTTCTGTTGGAAGCCTCTAGCAACCAATCTTGCCCTATAGCGACCGTCTTCTTTAATCTTGAACAACCAGCGACTAGTAACGATTTCTTTACCTTTGGCACATTCTTCGTTGACTAAATCCCAAGGTTCATTTTTCTTGCGGCAGTCCTTTTCCTCTTGTATGGCCTTCTTCCATTTTTCTCTACCTTGACTCTGCATGCAGTCTTCATATATAAGAGGTGAGTCATCTGTAAGCAATGCATAATCTTCATATTTCTTTGGCATTTTTATGTCTCTTTTTGGTCTTTGGTTTGGTTGTGGATTTATTGGTGCATCATCTTCATCACTTGAGGGTTCATAATCCGATCCAGTATCTTCATCTTTTGCTTCCTCACTATCTGTTTCATCTTGACTATCATGGTTTATTTCATTTTCCTGGTTGTCTTCATCTTCAAGTAAATTTTCAATGGTGATACTTTGGTTTTGTAATGCAGGCTTCTTGTCATTTTCTGTGTCAAAGAACTTCACATCTCTGGATACATAGATCACCCGATCTTCCTTGTCCCAGATTCTGTATCCATTATTGGAGTAGCCGACAAAATAACCTTTCTTACCTCTAGGATCTAGTTTCTTCAGATGCCCGAGACTCTTGGTGTAGACCACAGAACCATACTGTTGAAGGCGAGAGAGATCTGGTTTTCTGTGGTACCATTTTTCGGCAGGAGTGGTGTCAACTGTTACCGTTAGACTCCTGTTTTGAAGATAGGCAGTAGTTTCCACTGCAGTTCCCCACATTTCATTGGAAAAATTTGCATCGTACAGTAGCGCTCTCATTTTGTTTCCTAGAGTCAGATTCATCCTTTCATCAGTGCCGTTCAAGTGAGGTGTATGAGGTATGGTATAGTCTAATTTGATACCTTTACCCTTACACCAATTCTTGAAGTCATTAGACCGATATTCTCCACCATTATCAACTCTTATTTTAGACACTTTTAGGTTATGATGGTTTTCTGCTTCAGCAATATAGTCCTTTAAAAACCTTCAGCTTCGTCTTTGGTTTCTAGCAAATACACTTGTAAAAAATGGGTGAAATCATCTATACATAACATAAAATAGTTCTTGTTGTCAAAAGTTGGTGGTTCAATTTTACCACACAAGTCTGTATGTATAATTTCCAAAGGTCTCTCTGCTCTTTGTCGCACTGTGTTAAAAGGATTTCTGTTGAGTTTTGCTATAGCACATATTTCACATCTAGGGTTAACTTTGGATTTACTTAGAGAAATTGGCACTCCCTGACATAGGTTAGGAAGTTTCTGTAGATTTCCAAAGCTAATATGGCTTAATTTCTTGTTCTTCTTCAGTTTGGGTTAGGAGTGTTTCTTCTTGATGTTGAGCGATTAAAGTCCACAACAAACAATCCACCTGGAGTTTTCTTTCCTGTAAGCACAACTTTATCATGCTTCAAAAACAAAACTTCTTTATTTTTGAATCTTACCTCTCCATTGTTTTCAGTGATGGCATTGACAGAGAGTAAGTTTCTGGTAAGTTGTGGCACATAAGACACATCTTTAAACAACACGTTGTCAGTTTCAATGTCTCCTGACAACACAGCGTTCATGGTTTCACCTCTCTTTGCACTGTATATTTTAGCTTCTGATGATTCAGTATTTGATAAAATGTCACGCTTATTTGTGAGATGTGATGTAGAACCACTGTCTACCACAAACATATTTTCATTTAGTTTTTCACAGAATAACAGTTCCCCATACTGTTCAGATTCTGCAAAGAAGGATACTTTGTCTTTCTTCTTTTCATGTTCTTCTTTGAACCAGCAGTTGTCAGACACATGATTAGATTTCTTACAGTAAATGCATTTCTTACTGTCAAGCACATTGTTTCTTTTCTTGAAGCATTCTTCTTCATTGTGAGTGTCACGTTTACAGATCTTGCAATATTTCTTCTTTGGACATCTTGTTTTAATATGCCCTTTTCCCCCACATTTATAACACTTCACTTGAGACCCTTTTGACCCCTTGTATTTATTTTGTGCACCAAAAACAACACTGGTCTCTTCTGACTTTGGCCTACTTGACAACTTGTAGTCTTCTTCAACACAAAGTCTTGCCACAAGATTTTCAATGGATCTATCTGAAGTAGGTGTAGATTCCCATCCACTTGAGAAATAGTGATATTGCTCAGGCAGTGAAAAAAGGATTTTTGCCATAACCATCTCTTCAGATATTTCTTGTTTGAATTGTTGTAGTTTGAAGACAATATTTCTTAGATGGCTGATATTCATCATCATTCCTTTAGTTTTATCAAACTTAAAACCATGGAAGTCCATGAGCAGCTGTTGTTTTTGTTGACTGGTATCTCTTCTGAATACTCCTCTGAGTGCTTCATAATTTCTTTGGAAGTAGTACTTGTCAGAATATGATTTTTCACCACCTTGTCAATTGTTCTCAGAATATAATACTGAGCTCTAGCATATTTGGCCAACCATGCCTTTCTCCTTTGAGCTGCATCTTGTGGTATTTCAGTGAGAGGTTCTTGTCCATTAACAACATCCCATACTTGCTTGGCTTTAAATAGAATTTGAATTTCAAAATCCCACAGTTGAAATGTGTCAGGGCTGCTGAGTTTTTGTATGCTGTGTAGTTCACTATCAACTGATGGCATTGTCTTAGTCTTTTGTTTTTCTTCAACACGCTGCACATTTCTTGATTATTTATGTTGTTTCACAGTTTACCCATTGCATTTGGCACATCTGGGCCCATGACCTGTTCCGGTTTTGAGATTTTAGTAAACTGATTCAGTCTGCTTTCTCTAATTTATAATATTTTAGGTTTCACTACACTCAATGATTCACACACCATTTTCACTTGCAAGGCAGAGCAGTGTACTACTCTTTTATTTTTCTTGAAAACAAAATAACATACATAATAAGTACCAACATAACAGAAAAAACATTTGGTTATAACCCTTGCCAACCTAACATGTTTTAACATCTAAACTATTAGCGGTATCACCGTGAAATTGTGTACGGAGATAAAGGGCACTACTGAAGTTCGTCTGTAAGACTATTTTCATTTATGAAAAAATAGGCTTATGAGATCACCTTTTGTCCGTGTGTCTGTCTGTGTGTGCGTGTATAATGAGCATAATATTGTCAAAATATGAAAACTTAATCCTATAAATACAACAACTTACAGCTAGGTATTACAATTAAAATAGAAAAGTGAAATATAAATTTAGATTTCATCGCTGCTATACGCTAAGATATTCAACTACAGAGTAAAAACAATGGCATTGCAGATAAGCTTCAACATTCTATCAAAGGTTTTTAATTTTGTGGCAAGTTTTATATACTGGGGTAGTTTATTGTATAATTTAACTCCTATGTGAAAAGTTCCTTTTTGATAATATGCATGTGTCTGTGTGTGAAATATGAATATTTTGATTTTGTCTTGTGTTATGCCTATGAACATCATTGTTTGTTTTAAGAAAAACATCTTTATTCATTAAATTCTTAAAAAAAACATAACACTTTCAAAGATTTATATGCAGGGCAGTGGGAGAATGTTTAAATATTAAAAAAGAGGTCTACATTATTGTCTAGGGTTTACATTTGCCATAATTCTAATCGCCCTCTTTTGTATCCTAAACGTGCTTAGTACATCTGGTGACATACCCCAAAATATGACCCCATATCTTAAGTATGAATGGAAATAAGCAAAATATGTATTTCTTAATGTGTGCATGCTAGTGCAGGTTTTCAAAATACGTAACGCAAAGCACGTCGAGTTCAGTTTAGTATTCAGATATTGTACGGTATATGTTTATTCCATTTCAAGTCATGTTGTATCCATAGTCCTAAAAACTTTGTTTGTGATATATTTTCTATTTGATGACCATTTAATGTTATATTGAGCTTCGCAGGATTCCTATTCTGTATAGTGAGGACATTTAGAGATACTATTTTTTTATAGTTTACTATGAAGCGATTATCTTGTGTCCATTTGGTTAACTCGATTCAGTAACGGAGTCAGCAGACTGCTGTAAGACCTGTTTAGTATCACCTTTAATTACGAGTGTTGTATGGTCCGCAAACAAAATTTCCTTATGTGAATGAACGTTCTGTGTTATATCATTAGTATATAGAAGAAAGAGTAGTGGGCCCAAAACCGATCCCTGGGGTACTCCAAATTTAATAATTCTCTCATTGGACAGGGATAGGATCTACGGCTGAAAGCATTACCAAAAGACTGGCAGTGGATGGGGGATATAAAAGGGCAGAAATGATCACTCACGTTGGAAAGACAAAGTCATTGGGGGCGGTAATATACGTAAAAAGTAATAATTGGAAGGGCGGGAATTGTCGGGTACGCTACAATTTGCCAGGGAAATCTTGGAGTAGTCCATTGATCTCTAATGCTACTGGATGTCGCACTCGTCGCATTGGTTACACGAAAAAGTATGTCCAGGTAATCGGCTACATTCGCCTGGAGGTTAGGGATGTTCTTTTCTCCGTCAGTTATTCGACAATATGGAATGTGTGAAAGGCGGGCAATATTTTATCCAAAATGGTCATTAATTACATAACAGTTCCATACTTCGCACTGCTGTTAATTGGTAAAAACTAATGTATAAGGATCTGAGAAGACAATAAATATGATAATTATTTTAAAGGGCCTGGTTGTTAAGTCAGATCTCATATAAATAGAGAGTGGTGAAGAGGGTTCTGAATATACGTGCGAAAATCTGCATTCTTGGCTGTCACCGAGGAGGCCGTGGTTCCATTCCCCTCTCTGCCAAAAAAATTAATTCCCGTCTGAGGGGGGAAACGGGGTACACTCAGCATCGTGAGGCAAATATGAATAGAGGTGGATTCGATTCCTACCTCAGCCATCCTGGAAGTGGTTTTCCGTGGTATCCTTACATCTACTCCAGGCAAATGCCGGGATGGTACCTAATGTAAGGCCACGGCCGTTTCCTACCCAAATCCTACCTCAATTGCAAATACACACCAGTAGGCTACAGACATCAGAGTGACACAGGTTATCAAACAAATTCTACACACACCCATGTACACGGGGTTGCATGACAACGATGCCGCAAAGCCCCCAAAAGAATCAACATAAATCTGCAGCCCAGGCTACTTAGGCAGTGCACAGTAGCTTCTGTATCTCTCCCTCTCAGTCATAAACATAATGCATTACTGCAAGCGATCCCAGCATTTTCTGGGTTGCAAGTATAGGCCAATCTTGTTTCCATAGAACATTGCACATTGCTTTCACATGTTTCATGCTAAAATATTGAATGCCTGAACTCTCTTGGTTAACTCATGTTCTCGTCTGACCCCAAAACTATTTGGGTAATGTTTCTGGGGGATAGAGTATCCGTCCTTTTCCTGACCCTCATGAGTCATGACCCCTTCTCTTTCTTATTCTGATATCCTCATTCTCTATGACTCGAACTTTGAACTGTGATATGAGTTTCATATTAAGTACCGTATCTTGCAGATTGTATGTGTTCAATATACTAATAATAAAAAGGAACAATATCCTTAGAGTATTTTTTGTTGCAACAAACACACTTCATTACAGTCAAACTTCAGAATGAAATTTAGTGATAAATTGAAGTTAAAGTGGAAAATTAAAATGTTGTCCAAATATTCCAGACCAAACACCATCTGAATAATGGAATAAACCTATGGATGATTAGTTTATTTATGTGTGCCTAGGGGCAGATGACCTCGCGGTTCCGCCCCTTAAAACTACCATAACTAACTGATGTATCTACTGTATGTAACCTACATATATATTTGTAGGGTACATTTATAAAGGCCCGCAGGAAAATTGGAATAGAAGTTGCTGTGGTTTGGATATGCCTAGAAGATTGAAAAGTAAAAGAGCTGAAGTTCATAGCCTACCCAACAAGCAAATTTTTCACAATGCTAATATCTACTATAATAGCTCACTTTTTGCTATTACAGCGCGTGGAAATTAGCATTTCCTATAGGCCTATATATCACTTCTCTTCTCCTGTAAATAGTAGTCATTGCCGTGTATTTGGAAATAAAGAAATGTTGTAGAATGACAGCTTACACCAAATGTCTTCTTTTTCATTTATAACAGCTCGTGATAACAATTTCCCATCAGAATTGGGCTGTTGATAAGCCAAAGTAAGCATCCTTTCAACGAGCGCGCCATGCAGCTTGAGAGATGTTTGCCCTTACAACCAGGCAAATGTAACCGCAAAGCAAGAGGCCTCACTCCAGCCGTGGAAGCGAGACCTCCAGGAGTAATGTACAGATCAATGCAGTTCTCTCTAAGAAGATGCAAAGATGTTAACAGAGTTAGACAGGCAGTGCGTGGTTGTAGCCTACTTGGGAATTTGAGAATGATATTTCTTTTACTTTTAATTTCAAGCTGTTCGATGACCATATGTAGTCTATGTCGTTCTTGTTTTATTAAAATTATTATTACCGTAATACTCAGATAATAATAATAATAATATCGTATGGCCTCAGGTGACGTGTGCAAGCTTTGTTATTTGACAGCCAGAGGGCAGCTTGCATGTCGAATTTAGTCGTTCCTTGGAACGCTATGGATGTCAAGGAGGTTAGATATTTAAGCTCCTTCACACTATAGTGCCTTCTAGAAGTGAATGAAGGAACTTTTGTGTTGGCGGATAATCCCAAGATTAATTTTGCCATTATGAACATGGCCTACTGAATTCAAATGGGTTCTTTAACATGCCAACCACGTATGATATGCATGCCGTGATTTTTGTTGCCTTTCAAAAATCACTTACCACGGCCAAGAGCGAACCTGCTACCTTGGGGTTAGAAGTCCGACACGATAATCACTCGGCCACCGTGGCAAGCGTAATACTCATATGTTTGTTAACATACAAAGCAATTATGCCGTTGACTTTAAATCGAAACATAATTATTTACATAACTTAGATCAATACCAATGATGTTCCGAACTACCTTAGTTGTTGCTAATATCACTGCCTCTTAAATTAATTCATACAAGTTAGTATGACCACCTCGTGGTGTAGCGGCTTGCACTAATGGCTGTCGCCCCGAAGGTCTGGGTTCGATTGCGGACTCTGCCAAGAATTTTAATATCTGGTGTAAGCGCTGGAACGGGGAATACTCAGCCTCTTGAGGCAATACTAAGAAGAGGTGCAATTCCCAGCTCAACCATCCTGGAAGTGGTTTTCTCCACTTCTACTCCAGGCAAATGGTTTCTAATATATGGCCACGGCTGCCTCCTTCCTAATCCTATCCCCAATTTACTGTCATCGCGGCAGGAGTTGGCAGTTCTACACGCTGTGACGGGGTAAGGGGGGTCTTGCAGTACGCATGCGCGGCCCGCATATTCCAGACCTAAATATATCGACTGGCAGTCACTTGCTGCTACTTCCTGCTTCACGTGTCTGTATTGTTACCATCCTTCCTACTGTCGGTATTCTTACAAGCCTTTGTGGTTACTATTAACAGTGTGGCAGTATTAGGTACAGTAATGGAAACAGGAAACGTGGTGTGTGCAGGAAAGTTATCGCTAATGTGGCCAATTGCTGTGTTGAAGAAGCCGAGCAGGAAGTGCTTTCTATTACTTTGAAAAACCAATTGCTAGAGCAGCTATGCATTGCAAAGTGTCTGAGAGAACAATTCACCGTACTAGAAAATATATTAAGGACAGTCCAACCGGCGAACTGTCGACGCAGAAATTGAGAAAATTAAGACAAGAAGGCAAACCAATTTTTTACCTCGACGAGACCTGGGTTGATACGAATTTAACTTTCAAGAAGTGTTGGCAGAGTGAAGATATTGCAGGAATAATGGATCTTGTGAATGCTTCTAACAGACTTATTTGTGCACATAGGGTCATCGGATGGATTTTTACAGGGCAGTGAACTTGTGTATAAGGCCGGCATTGCTACGGGTGATTACCATGGGCAGATGAATGCTGAAAACTTTGAATAATGGGTAGCCGAGAAAGCTATTCCAAATTTTACCACGCAATCCGTTATTGTTTTGGATAATGCACCATACCACGGGAAACAAGTGGATAAGCCCCCAGCGAAATCTTCTCTAAAACAGGATATGATTGCCTATCTGACAAGGAATGGAGTGACATGTGATGAAACTATGAGGAAAATGACATTATTTGAACTTATAAAACAAACTAAACCCAGGGAAAAGGTTTTCAGAATCGATCATTTGCTGGCCGAACATGGACTTCCGGTCGTTTGACTTCCTCCTTACATGTGTGATTTAAAGCCTATTGAACTGGCATGTATAAAAGTAAAACATTACATACGTGAGAATAATACCACTGGAGATACGCTATGTCTCTGAAAAGATTACACGAACTAGTGCACATTACCATTAATCGTGTGACTCCAGCTGACTGGGCAGGTTACTGTCGACATGTGTTGAGTATAGAGAATGACTACTGGTTTAAGGTTGCGATAATGGAAGATGTTGTTGACAAACTACTTATTATTAGCCTGGGAGGTGATGACAGTGATGACAGCGATTTCAGTACTAGTGACGAAGAGGAAACCAATTCCGAAAACGAAGACGATGAACAAGAAGTGTTGGTAGTTCCATTGGAATGAACAGAAACGTTTATTTTTTATGCTATAGTGTGATATGATACTTGAAAGTCCCATTTACTCAGTAATTAGGACCTCAAGAAGTGTAATGTCACGTGTGTTGTTTAGTAACCCAAAGCTCTAAAGTGCTACTCATATTTTTTGCCACCTCAGAGTTGAAGAATTTTGTGTAATTTACAAGTGTTGAAATGAAGAGGAACAATGTTTATTTGTAGTTTCATATTGTAAACATAATGTTTTTTAACGTGTTTTAAAAGTACAACTTGCCTTATGAAGCACTCATTATACAAGAAACACGGTAATAATGTAATGACAAAACAACTCCAGACTACCTTTTTGGTTCAGGGCTTCCACATTATAGTATTATTATTATTATTATAACCTTAATTGAAATTAAACTTGTGTTAATGCCTGAATAAATTAGTTTCAGCAACAAGAATGCACATATTACATAATTTGACGATATAAGACTACTACTAATAATAAATCAAAATTAGCATTATTATGATGATAATGATAGTTGTTGTGTCAAGGGGCCGTTAATGGTCTGGGTGATATTGGAAAAGACAATGAAATAGGAACCACAACGAGAAACCAATTAAATGGAAAATATTTACTAAATGAAACTCAGACTGAAAGCACTCACAAAATGCAATTTAGAGTGAAAACACCTACAAAATGCAATTTAGCCGTAAACACTCCCAAAAAATAATTTAGATCGAAAACACGCATCAAATGCAATTTAGATTGAAAATACTTACAAGATTTAATTTAGATTGAAAATGCTAAAAAATGTACCGGAAGTTTAATTTCAAAATACTAACAAAATTTAATTTAGATGCACAGGGGAGCCAATGCTCAAACCAGTGCCTTAAAGAATAGCAGGAAAGAGGAGAGTGTCCACCTCAAAGGCGGAAAAGTGGGGGGGGGGGGGACAGGACCCAGCTCATGAATCCCTCGGGGTCGCCACTCCCGAACTCACCAGCCGTGTACCCTTGAGGGTATATTGAAAAGAAAATAAGGCTGATCCCTCGAAGAGTGAGGATACCCTAATACCATCGGGGTCGAAAAGGAACAGAGTTGACCAAGAGAGGTCGACAGGAAAGAAGACGGAGACGAGCCCGACACAAGTGGAAGCAATGCCGGACTCTGCTTGGGTCCCGTGGTCGCCAACCCACGTCCCACTAGATGTGAGCCCCTGGGAGGAATTAGCATTATTAATTGTAAATAATTACAGTATTTAGCTTATTTATATTTCTCAAGTCATCAAGAAACATTATGCATACACTGGTCTCAGCACGTCCTTTTTATTGATATTACACATCAGTCTAACTAAGTTCCGTAATTACTATGAACATCGTCAGGTAGTATTGATTTTATAATTTTCCAACTAATACGAAGCTTCATTAATACTGCCATGCTACAAACAGTAAGCAATAATTATTACTATTCTGATTGTGGTAAACATACATCCGTCACGGCTTATTCAAAATTATGTAATTAGGTAACTACATTAAAGTAGCCTACAACTCGTGTGTTTCATTGTTGTTGTTAATTGATATATCGGGTCTTGGGTTGAGTAGGAATGCTGTGCTGCTTACTTCCGTTTGTCATAAACCTGTCAGTCAATATGTCACTGAAGCCCCTTTTCCACTTTTATCATTTGCAGAGTACAGAATACAAAGAGATATAGTAATCATAATGTCATTAGTATTACACTGCTTTTAAAGACGCCCGGGTGCCGCAATTTTGTCCTGAAAGGGATCTTTAACGTGACAATAAATTCATTGACACGACTCCCTCGCATTTAAGCACCCTCAAATACCAACTGACTGCGCCGGGATTTGACTCCACAGCCTTAGGCCCAGCAGACGACACGCAGCCAGTCACAAAGAAACAAAGAAAGAAACAAAGAAGGAAAGAAAGAAAGAAGGAAAGAAAGAAAGAAGGAACGTGCTGAGTGAGTGAAGCAAGTAGTGACCAACTTATTGTTTTTGGAATGCGCGATGCGCAGACATCTGCAGTTTAAACCCAACTGCCAACTCCTGACGCGATATCAGTAATAATACATGCGGCTTCGGTGGCGTAGCCGCTAGCCTGCTGTGCCCAAGATCGCTGACTCAAACCTGGCCAAAGTCGTCGGATTTTTAAGAGCGTTATAATCCTTCAGTATGCCTCCCTTCAGAGGGGAAGTAAAGCCGGCATGTAAAAGAACCTACCACTACAATTGGTAGTGTGTAGCCACATTTGTAAGTTATATTTGGCTGGTTCGCTCTATCAAGTTCGCCGCTGAGTGTAAGTGACAGTGGCATCTGGAAGCCAAAGCTGGGAGCAGCGCACGACCATTCAGTTAAAGTACCCTGCTATGGCCATTGGCTGCACACACTCTACTGTAGTAGAGCCATCACAATTAACACATGTTATCTCCAATATTCCAACTGCACCCAAAAATACACTGACCTGTTTGACCACATTGTCCCTGCCTCTAAAATGAACATCATCAAGTTAGTACCCAGATGTAGCTGTTTCAGCCCTTGCAGAAGATGTTTGGGAACCACACAAGCGCTTGTGATGACAGTTAGTACAATCTGAACTCTCATGACCTGCCATTGCTTCCTGATAGGCTTCACCAGCTCCAAATATTTGCACACTTTTTTTTAGCATGTTTAGCGTGCATGTTGTGCGTATTTGGAATAGGATCTTCAAACAGCCAGACTTCCTTCAATCTCTTGATGTAAATCACTATGTGAGGCCTGTTATGTTTCACTGTCCTTTCGTTGAGAACTGACCAATCTCAATACAATCTGATACTATCATTTTCAGCAACGTTTTCTGAACCATACTGGAACCGGTACCGGTAATATGGAATCTTGTTCTCTTTTAAAAGCTGGAGTTTTTCACCTGGCTCTTGCTGCTGGATATTTGATACAGCTCCACCCTTGCTTTGTTTCAATAAGAATTATATCCCACCCATACCTTTGAATCAACTACTGTGTCATTGTCCCCAAAATTCCCAAACCAATAATTGTATAATGTTGTGCGACAGCTTGAATGAAAGGGCGTAACTGTACCTTTTCCTAGTTCAAGACTGGTCTACCCCCAAGATAAATACAACCCAGATCCTAGGGGTAAAATAAGTATCTTAAAGGATATCTCCGCCAGCTTTAGTAGATAACATCAGTCAAGCTAGAAGGACACTGGAGATCCCTGAGTGTGCATTTTGTATCAGGTGCCAACAAGTTAGTGCGGCTCACTCCATTTTCGGAAGAAGATTTGTTTCACTCATTTCAAGCACTTCCTTCGTTGCTATTCGACACTTGTTTTTCTAAATTATTTAATTGTCTATATTTTTGAATTTTTTATATAAAGCCCAATATTTTATTTTCACTTACTATGTCAAAATTTCTTATTTTTCTAACTGTATTTTAAAAAAATGTTATGTGAAGCCCAATATTATATTTTATTTATTTACAATAAATTAACATTACATTGTGGGGTACACCCATTTTATTATTTTATTTCATTCGTTTAATTACAATTTTTATCATCAACATTTCACATCAAAGAAACATTAGACTTACGTGCATCTATAGTATTTCTATAGTATTTTTATTCTTAATGGAGTTGAAGAAGACCACGATGTCAGGTGGAAGCTTGTACAATATACAATAGATATATTTGTGTGAGTACTGGTTGGCGAATAATTTAAACTTTGAAGATAATGAAAGGGAAACAGAAAATTTTAGTCTCGCAAGACTCATGAACACAGATGATCTGTCTTAAGAAGTGCAAACAAGATCAGGAAACAATAACAGCATGAGTGATGGTGTTAATTGTAATAATAATGATGATAATAATAATTCTTTTGGATTTTTTCAAAGGGCATAAATACATTTTAAAATATATCTCGCGAACCAATAATTGAAAAAGTCACGCACTGATTCAAATTAAAGAGCGTAACGCCCTCTTTAGGTGGGATTACTTATTTTTCAAAACTTTTACTTTTATACATGCCAGGGCAAAACTACACATTTAAAACTATTTTTTACATTAATTTTATTTATTTAATTATTTATTCATTTAAATTTTATTTATCACTTTTTTCAGATTTTTCCAAAGGACCTTACTACGTTTAAAAAAAAGTCTCACAAACCAATTATTGTACGCAGTCGCGCAAGCATTCAATTTCAAATTAAGGAGCGCATCGCCCTCTATCTCTAGGACCATTTATCATTTTTTCATATTTGTGCCAAAGGGCACAACTGTACATCTTTATTCAGTACCTAATTAATTACTTATTTGACTGTCATCTATGTATAGGTAGATAGGTAATTTTCCCGACAGGGGGTGGGGGAGTAAACAAGCTGGGTGGTATTTTTTAGTTCGGGAACCGGGCTGTAAGAATTCTATCACACCCATTTTATTTGTACACGACAGTACCTTTGAATCAACTACTAGGACATCGACCAGAGATATCCAAAACCAAAAATCGTAGAGAGTCGCGTTAGAGGTCAAATTAAGAGGTGAAACGGTACCTTGTCGGAGGGAAGATCGTCATTTTAAATTGTGCCAAAAGGCTTAAATGCAAATTGCAAATTTGGGATTTTTAGCAATTTTTAAATGATAAACATTCTAAGGGAAAGAGTAGGTCTTTCAAGATGGTATCCTACATATCCGTTCTTCCACCCAACCCCATCACCACCATGAACCACTAAATTTTCCTCAATTACCAAAAAATCCTTAAATCAGCAGATATTCCATAAGCATTCTATCCAACCCTATATGTGAGACGCGACAATACCATTGAATTAACTACTAGGTCATCGACCCGAGATTTCCCAAATTAATAATTGGATATTGTTGTACAACAGCTTGAATAAAAGAGCGTAACTCTAACTTTTCCTAGGTCAAGAATTTACTATCCCAATATAAATACAAACCCTAACCTAGGGGTAAAATGAGGCTTATTTTAGAATTATATGTAGGTTATATCTCCGCCAGCTTTAGTGGATAAAATCAGTCAAGCTAGAAAGACACCTGGGAATCCCCAAACAAGTTCCTGCGCTGGCGATCCAAATACATTAAAATTACCATTTTCAAAATATCCAGCCCAGTACATGAAATCTATAATACATTATTTTAACTATACTTTAACTTTCATAATATTTCTATAGTATGTTTTTATGCGCCCACTGAAGATGCAGAGGACTATGTTAAAGACTCTTTCTATG
Source organism: Meconema thalassinum (assembly GCA_946902985.2). Classification (NCBI taxonomy): domain Eukaryota; kingdom Metazoa; phylum Arthropoda; class Insecta; order Orthoptera; family Tettigoniidae; genus Meconema; species Meconema thalassinum. Next base: position 155,899,252 of record OX336388.2, on the reverse strand, counting down.
ATAGTTTAGACCAACTGATGACATAAAATTGTTTTTGGGAGATGCAAATGCAAAAGTTGGTAATGAAGAAATATGGAAACAGTACACAGGAGGCAACAGCCTTCATGATATTTCCAATGATAATGGACAAAAGCTAATCAGCTTTGCTATCGCCAAAAACCTTAACATTATGTCCACTCACTTCCCTCGAAAAGATATTCATAAAGCAACATGGGTATCTCCTAATGGCATAACAAAAAATCAAATTGACCCTGTTTTAGTGGAAAGTAGACACAAAAGTAGCATCGTAGATGTAAGAAGTAGGAGAGGTGCAGAATGTGGAACAGATCAATACCTAGTTATTTTCAAACTTAGACAAAAACTATGTATAGTCAAAAGAGTGAAACAAACTACAGCTCCAAAAATTAATATCAAAAGGCTTACTGATCAAACCATAAAAAATGATTTTAAACTGAAGCTAACCAACAGATTCCAAATCTTAGATCAACCAGAATCAGGACAAACGGTAGAGGGAAAATGGCAAAAAATAAAGGATTCTATCACAACAATCGCCGAAGAAGTTGTCGGCTATCGAGAGAGTACAAAAGGGAAAAAACCTTGGTTTAATGAGGATTGCCAAAGATTAATAGACGATAGATTAAGAGCAAAAAGTTGATGCTTACCAAACAAACTCTAACCAACAAACAAAATTACAAACAGATAAATAGGGAGACTAACAAAACATTACGAGCAGCTAAACGGAACTTTGTGAAAGATCAGCTAAGAAAAGCAGAAGAAGATAGCAACAAAAATAATACAAGAGAATTTTTTCGCTTTGTCAGACATTTTAAACAAGGGTACAAGGCAAGATCAGTAGGAGTAAAAGATAGGAATGGCAATGTTGTTTGCAACCAAACAGAAGTGCTGACAACTTGGAAAAACTACTTTGAAGACCTCTTAAATTGTGAAGAAGTGGCAACAAACATTGAAGAGGAATTATACCTAAATGTCCAGCCGAAGATTAACCCTCCTACCTATGAAGAAGTTGAAAAGGTAGTTAAAAGTTTAAAAAACAATAAAACCCCTGGAGAGGATAACATAACAGCAGAACTTCTTAAAGCAGGTGGAAGCCCTTTGCTAAAAAGGTTACATAACTTAATTGTAGAAATCTGGGAGAAGGAAGAAATCCCAGTAGAATGGAAGATGGCAGTAGTAGTTCCGATTCACAAAAAGGGAGATAAATTCGAGTGCAATAATTACCGAGGGATATCATTAATAAGCAGCGCATATAAAGTATTCTCTAGAATTATCTACAACAGACCAGAATGTTATGCAGAAGAAATTCTTGGAGATCACCAAGCAGGATTTAGAAGCCAAAGGTCTACAACAGACCAATTTTTTTTCTTAAAGCAAGTAATATCCAAATATCGGGAGTTTAACAAAACAGCCCATCTTCTTTTTGTAGATTTCAACAAGGCATACGATAGTGTCATTAGGAAACAAATGTGGAAATACATGCAGCGGAATGGAATACCAGAAAAACTTATCACTATGGCAAAACTGTGCACAGAAGGGTCCAAATGCAAAATTAGAATCAATAATGAATATACCGAAGAATTTAATGTCAACACTGGAGTAAGAGAGGGAGATGGACTCTCGCCTTTATTATTCAATTTAGCTTTAGAAGAAATATTGAAACGAGTAAACCAGCTCCACCCAGGCCTTGAAGTGGGACACAAGATAAACATATTAGCTTATGCTGATGACATAACATTCATGGCAGAAAGCGAATACGATCTAAAAATACTCACAGAAACCCTTATTGAAGAAGCCAAGGAAGTAGGTCTAATGATAAATGAACAAAAAACAAAATATCTAGTTGTAGGAAGGAATGCAGCACAAGTACAAAACCCCTTAACAGTTGCTTCATACGCTTTTCACAGATGTACTGAGTTCAGATATCTGGGGATTACCATAGACCAGAATAATATGGGAGAAACAGAAATAAAATCAAGAATTCTCAGTGGCAACAAAAGCTACTGGTCTCTGCAAAATCTAGAGTAAAATTATATCTAGAAAAACTAAAGTGAGAATTTATAAAAGCATTATACTTCCTGTTGTCACGTATGGCTCAGAAACCTGGGTATTGTCCAAGCAAACTGAAAGGAAATTAGTAACTTTTGAAAATAGAATACTACGACGCATTTTCGGACCGATAGTAGAAAATGGCCAGTGGAGAATTAGAACAAATAAGGAACTGCGGGATCTCTACAAAGAACCGGATATCGTGGCCCGTGCTAATAATAATAATAATATCGTATGGCCTCGGGTGCCTGGTGCAAGCTTTGTTAATTGACACCCGGAGGGTAGCTTGCATGTCGAATTTCGTCGTTCCTTTGAACGCTATGAAAGTCAAGGAGGTTAGATATCTAAAAGCCAAAGACTGCGCTGGGTTGGTCATGTACATAGAAGAAGTAGAGAAAAGAATTTAAGGGCAGTTTTGGAAGGTGTACCCAGAGGAAGACGACCATTGGGACGACCGAGACTTCGCTGGTGGGACCAAGTTCAAAAAGATATGAGAAAAATCGGAGTCACGGAGGACATAATGGATGATCGAGAAAGATGGCGCCGTGCTGTTGGCGAGGCCAAAAACCTGCTTAGGTTTGAGTGGCCATCTAGGTAGGTAGTAGTTTAACTTGCTACTGACTCGGCCATTATAAAGAAACAGGATTCTACATATTTCGTTGTCGTTGATTGAAGTCCCCATTTATTACAATTTCTTTCAAATTTTCAAATCACTAGTACGGACATTTTTCATTGCGGATATATTCTTGTGTCTCTCAGCAAGGGCTATATCATCGGCATAACAAAACTTCGCTGACTGCGATTTAGAGAGATCAGATGTACTTGTATATCACAACTATCTCACATTCGTATGTCTTAATATGCTGCTAGGCAGCGAGAGTCATAAGCTCCTCCCATCACGCCAGTTTAACAGTTTAAAGCCTGTGGTGTGACATTTATGCCAGGGTATGTCACCTTTCGAAATTGAGATCAGCAAACGAGTAATTACTAAGCCGTTCTCACACTTCGCATAACCGTTTATGCTCTGTATACAGATTGCACCATTGCTTTACTGCCTACGTTTGGGACACCCTGTTAACCCCTTTCCCCAATTTGACCACATAAACAATTTTTAGCATTTGGATGTGCCTTCTACTTAAATTTCATTCTATTCAATTTATAAGTTTAAACGCTGATTGATAAGTAACAGGTTAACAGATAATAATCAAACCGAAGGTATCTATGATCAATATACACCTCACGCTGGATAAATGCAATGTTTTGCCAAAATTAAAGACAGTAAGGTTACCTTATGTAAAAAGCATTATTTTTATTTCCATTTCCATTGGGTTAACAACTAAGTAACACGGTAAATTTAGCTCAACCTAAACCAATGACTGTGGCTGTTGTATGCTATCGGTTGCAAGCAGCTCAACTATTGAATGACAGTTCAAATATACTTATTGTTTGACAGAAATATGGATTTTGATTTGTATTTATTAAAATGATTTCTTTAAACGAGTTTAAGAGTGAATCCTGTTTCAATTGTGGTTCTTAACACAAGGAATAAAAATGTTTCTTAATACACCAAATTCATGTTTCTTCAAATTATACTTCAGAGTAAACTTTGCAGCATAAAAGGGCATTTGACTTTCGTGAAGTAAGAGCGTATCTTCAAATTTATCTGCAGAGCAACTTTTGTTAGAACGTATAGCATATCACTTAAAGGATGCAAGGAAAACATAAACACAAAACATACACGAAGTGAAAACACACACTTAAAAGAAAATCAATTCATACAATTTACTCCAAAAGAACTGCCTGACACCAACAAGCGAAAATAAAAATAATCACTTCCTTGCGCTAGTAAATAAATATGCAGCGGTGACAGCAATCGAGCTTATGATTGGTGCATCTCAACTATAAAAATAAACATAGTCGGTCATAAAGAGAGTTCGTTTCTTTCGACTATGATTGACGCGTTACAATTAATTATTTTACTCTATAAATGAGAGACTGCACAATCATCTATCAAACAAAAAATAGAAAACTGAACTAAGGAATGCTGCCAATCGCTGTCTTATATCCTTATACGTACACTTGTAATATAATCTCGAAGTTATTTCACACTCTATCAAATGTCTTTATGACGTAAATTACCGTGAGTTCGTAGTTCAAAATTGAATCTGAACAACCAATATATTTCCTATAGATGAAACTTATTGACAACGCATATTAAAATTCACACTTGACACTACCAATGGGTTGACACACAAAAGTTCTTGACGAAAGTGAAAATGATAATAATAATACATTTCTATACATTCCCTAATGTAATTTGTGGCACATGGCTGTATCTTCCATTACTACTTGACACTTTAATTAGTGGATTGATTACACCAGAACACACTGATCATTAACCAGCCATCACATGAATTGACAATACATTTTGTCGTGACGCCATTACACGTTCCAAATATAAGATTCGATTGTTAATATAAAGTGTATTTGATGTGCGAGTCTACGATATTGGACTGACATTTTTATTATTCAAAGCACTTTCTACATATTATGGGGCAGGATTGTTACTCCCGCAACATGTCCCATTTACCAAGGGATTAACCCCTAAATCATCTGAGCTTATACAACATCAATAAATCAGGGATTACACATATATCACTATACCATTATCTTCTACTCACAAGTAGAACAATTATACTTCAATTATCACATATCCAATATTAGCCTAAGAATCGTCAGATCTTTCACTCTCCAACAATTATGTATAACAATATAATTATCGTTTATCATAGATCTTGAGCCATTTCACAATGTCTTATCAAAGTTAGTCACTGTTTACCGGAATTTAATGTTCAAAAAAATATGTAGAGTTATTATTATTATTATTATTATTATTAAACAAAAAATATTGTATTATTTAATGCATGTTCTAAATAGAGATAATAATTTTGAGATGCCACCAGCCCTGATGACACTTAAAACATACTGTAAGACATAATATATATACTATGAAATTAGTTCGGAAGAATAACTTGAAGATCAACCTCACCTACAAGTATAAGCGTAAATTTCAGGGAACGATATAAATAACTTAAAGTGTTCGCAAGTCAATATAGATCAAATTTATGGAATATTAGGAAATTCATTGCAAAAATAAGATTCACATAACAAGTTGGAAGGACTTTAAAGATGTTTTGAAGTGGATGATCCCACGGCACGGAATGAAACCATGCACCACGATTCCGTAATGTTTCCATCCTAGGGAACGGTTGCATCCCAGCATTCGCCTACTGCCATCTCCACGTCCACAGCAATATGCCCGGGATTGGCATCGTTCCCAGTACTCCATTCTGCTCTATCGGTACCGCTCGCCTTGCCATTAGGCTTCCTAGCCGGACATCTCCTTCAAACAGCTGGGCGGTAATACCAAACTCCTACTCTATGGTCATACACGTCCGGCATTGTAATGATGTAGACCACAGTCTTTATATATTATTTGTCTGATTGAACAGTACAGTATACTCTCTCGAGTATTATTGGTGAATTATTTCACTGCTAACTATAACGTTTCAAATATCCGTGTAATACTGTATTTCCAGATATGTCTGGCTACTTCAAACACTGAGTTCATAATTAGTGAATAGTGATATTTCCCAAGTCCATAATATCATGGTCACTTACAATCATTTCATATTTCAACATGTATCCAGTCCACAAGGTATTGAGCGTTTCGGTGACGCTTATAGACAGTCAAATAATCAGTCAGCTAGAATAGAACAAGTCCATGTCCACATACCTTTGCATTTCCAATATTCACGTAAGATGTAGATTTTCACAATCACTTTTCAAATTACAGTAACACTGTATAACATCGCTTGTTATTATTATTACTCCTTTTCACCACTTGTGCAAGTAAAAACTTTGCGCAGAATATGTCTTTAGACAAACGCGCAGAGTAACGTTGTCTTTTCACCTTTGAAGAATATCACAGCGGCGCAACCGCTCGGACTGATACACGTAGCACGGCAATAACACAATGACAAAGCAATCTCACGATGACACAAGCATGATGACAAAGGCAAAACAAGCATGCCTTAGCTCTCCAAGCTCCAGCTTATATACGCTTCCAAGGTCAAGTATCGATTCATGCGGTGACATTATGTAGTGCGATATTCTTCCTACTATTGACTCCTGCGTTGGAAGTTTCTGGAATGTGTCTTTAGTACAATAAATCTTCACAAAATAAGTAGAATGTTATCACAAAATAGTATTCACAGGTGCTTATTCCTTCAACTTCCATATATCCGTAAAAACAAATATATTATACCCAAGCATTTCCTGGCGAACTCTCATGTCACGCGCTAAATTGAAACATTGTAGAGGGACAACTCGTAGTGACCTCGGCCTCGTCTAAGCGCGCTCAATTCAAGTATCGAATCACGCCAGCCTCCTCACTACTTCTTATAAGGGCACAATATGTGTCTCCATATTTTCATTCTGAATACAGTTTTCGTTCCCACTTGATACACTATGAAGAAATGTGTGTTTCTTTATGGTTTCAATGTGAATAAACTTTTCTTGGTCATTGCTACATGCTACATCCTGTGAATCTACTATTTAATCGAAATTTTTATGTAAATCTCCCTCGCACATAGTACATGAATATGACTCCTGACCACTGTGGCATAACATATGTGCCTTAATGTCTTTTCTGTATGTACTTTGCTGTGCACATTCCTTATGATCATGGCCTTATACTACTGACGATTCTTAAGTCTCTCCTAATGTCCTTTCTGAGAACTTTGCTTCGCATGTACTACATGAATTAGGCTGCCAACCACTGTGTGACCATATATCTTGGCATATATGCTTTCAGAGTATGAATTTGTATCGCACGTACCACATGAATAAGGCTTCAAACCACTGTGAATAAACATGTGAATCCACAAATGTCTTTTCTGGTAAATTTCACCTCACACGTACTACATGAATAAGACTTCAATCCTCTGTGAGATAACATACGTATCTTAAAATTTTCCCGAAGCAAATTTAGCTTCGCACTTATTTCATGCTTTAGTTTTCTCACCACTATGAATAATCATGTGTGTCGTTAAATATCCATAACTGGAAGAAATTTGCTCCACGCGTACTATATGAATATGGCTACAGACAACTGTGAGATATGTCTCGCCCAAATTCTTTTCATAGTAAATTTTGCTTCGTACGTACTACTTTCGAACCGCAGTGGGACAAAATGTGAATCTTCAAAGCTTTCTTCCGAGCAAATTTTGCTTCGCACTTACTACAGGAGTATTTACCACTATGAATAATCATATGCTTGTTCAAAGTGCTTTTCCTGGTAAATTTTGCTCCGCACGTATCACATAAATGTTTCGTTAGACCACTGTGACATACCATATGTATCGTCAAATATCGTTTCTGGCTAAATTTAGCTTCACACGTACTACATGAAAAAGGCTTTAATGCACTATGAGATAACATATGACTCGCCAGAAAGCCTTTCTGAGAAAATTTCGCTTCGCAAATACTACATGAGTAAGGCTTCAAACCACTGTGAGATAACATGTGACTCGGCAGTTGACCTTTCTGAGCAAACCTTGGTCCGCAAATACTACATGAGAAAGGCTTCAGACCACTGTGAGTAACCATATGAACCCTCAAGCTTTTTCTCCAGGCAAATTTGGCTTCGCAGATACTACAGGAGTAAGGCCTCTGACCGGCATGTATAATCATATGCGTATTCAAGCTGCCTAAGAGAGTAAACTTCGCTCCGCAAATGCTACATGAATATGGCTTCTGACCATTATGAAGTAACATGTGTTTATTCAAACTCCCCATCCTAGGAAAGTTTGCTTCACAAATACTACATGAGTATTTCTTGTTGAAACTATCAATTAACAACTGCTTTCTCAAAAGTGATAGTCTCGAAAAGTTCTCTTTACATACATTACATTTGCATGGGTACCTGCCAGTATTCACGGTTCCATCGATAGGTTGCACTTGCACAAAATTTCTCCTAGATGTAGTGGTAGTACATTGTCCTCCAATATATTCGAATGCATTAATTTTCCTTGCAACTGAATTGGACGTATCTGTACAAGGCCTGAAATATTTAGTATGTAATATATAATATAATATATGATATTTTGTATAATAAAGGAATACTCGCGATATACAGAATCTTATTAGTGAAGTGACAATTGGGGAAACATTCAGTAGTACGCATACCAAGAAAGTTATTCTTACAAATACCTGCAAATTGCGTTGTTTTAACTTTAAATGAGGTGCTCATAGAGTCTCAATATCTTATGAAAACAAATATAGTACACAATGCAGAGGTAAATACATTTGAAACACAATAGAAACGCTTGAACATGGAGAAGGGCAATCGCATCAACATGCTTACGAGGTTGTTAGCCAATCTGATCTATTATCGGTTCAATTAACAAGATATGGAAATTCATATTTCCAGTGCGAGTGTTCAAATTTCACATTCCGGGAGAATATTGCAATACTCCAACTCTTTGAGTGAATAGGGGCACTGAAATAAGAAGTTGCAATGGCAAGGTTTTGCGACGATATATTAATTGAAGGAATCTGGGGCCATTTTAACCCCACGTGGGTGTAACTAACGCTAGGTGACACAAATTAATGTACATTTAGCAGTTATTTATTTATCGTATGGCTTTTAGTGCCGGGAGTGTCCGAGGATATGTTCGGCTCGCCTGAGTCTGTAGCTGCTTCCAGCGGACACCCTAAAGGGTGAGCTACAAGTTCCGTTGAATTTCAAGTAGTTCCAACTTTCGCCACCAGATATCAATGATACCTAGTGGCGAACGTTGGAACTTTGATAGAGCGTTCTGACGAAATCTAACCTAACAAATTTTGCTTTACACAAGTTTAGTCTGTGTATGGATCTTTTACATGCCATAAATCTATGACATGGGACCGCCGGCTTTACTTCCCCTCCGAAGGAAGGCATACTGAAGGATTTTTAACGCTCTTAAAAATCCGACGACTTCGGCCGGGTTTGAACCCGCTATCTTGGGCATAGCAGTTCAGCATGCTACCGACTACGCCACCGAAGCCGCAGTTAAAGAAAGGCCATTGTGGCCTGTTCAATCAAGGAAGGTGTATCGGATATGCATGCTATGTGTGTGTTTGAGTCTTCAGTATTTCGACTGGTTGATGCTGTCTCCATGTTTCCCTGTCCTGAGCTAATCGTTTTATCTCTACTTAGCTACCACACCCTACATCCGAGACCATCTGTTTAACATATTCTAACCTTGGTCTACTCCTGGGTGACTTAGTAAGTTTCCTACCAACCTATCTCTCCTCTTCATTAGCAGTCACCAGAAACATATCTCCAACTCGTCTTAATACCTCTTCATTCGTATCCCTATCTACCCATCTGATCTTTATCATTCTCCTGTCACTCCACATTTCAAACGCTTCAATTCTCCTTTCAATTCCTTTCCTGTATAAATATCTTCCTTGCTTGTGGTAACCTACCTTTTATATCCTCTTTGCTTCGTCCATCAATGGTTAATTTGTTTCCTAATTTACAGAAATCACCTATTTCCTTTAGCCTTTCACTTGCCAATTCGACATCCATAGCGGTTTTTGATTTCCTTCGACTGCATTCCAATATGTTTAGCGTACTTATCACATTTTTTCAAAAATGAGGAAAAAGTAGACTTATGAGATCGATCCGGGCAAATGTGTGTCTGTCCTTCTGTCTGTCTGTCTGTGTATGTGTGTGTGTGTGTGTCCCTACCAACTCCTAAACAGCTGCAGCAATTGAAACAGAATTTGTTAGGAGTAAGATCTGTACCTGAATATCTCAATGCCATATTTGAAAATGATGTCAGTGCTACCAACTGCTGAAAAATCGCAATTGAAATTTGAGCTCCATGTTGGATATCTTGGAAGGTATAAATGGGAGCTACTTCAAAATTGGCACTCGTTTGGATAATAAAATTTCAGTTTAATTTCCAGGAGGCCATACATGGTAGTGTTGCCAAAATGATTCTAAGCCTGTTGATAGGTCCAATTTTTAAATGCATATAACTTCTACACTATCAATTGGAATACAACCAAATTTCGTATGTGCTATGTGTACATAAACAGATATAACTGAGCGTATTCTTAAGAGCCACCAGGGCTGCCAACTGTTAATAAATGCTATCAATTTCTTTTATCCATATACCAATATATCAGAAATTATGCAAGCCGACAGCTTTAAACTATGCACACGTATAATACCTGGCATTCTATATTAATTTGGAGTAACCTATATACGTCCGTGCTACAAACATGATTCTAAGCCTGCTGAGAGGTCCAACTTTCAATACATGTAACTTCTATACCATCATTTGGATTTCAACCACATTTCGTATGTGCTATGTGTGCCATAACAGATATGACTAGGCGTATTCTAAAGAGCAACCAGGGCTATCAACTGATAATAAATGCTGTCTCTATTTTTGTTACCCTAATATCAATATATCAGAGAGTATGCAAGCCATTAGCTCGAAACTTTGCACACGTATAGTACCTAGCATTCTACATTAATTTGGAGCAACTAATATACGTAAGTGCAGTCAACTTTATTCTAAGTCTGCTGATATGTCCAATTTTAAAATGCATGGAACTTCTATATTAACTAATGGATTTGATTCAAAATTGGCACAACAATAGATCATATTATTTCAGATTATTTCTGACCAATACATGCATGACATTGTTGCCAACATGATTTTACGCGCGCTGTTAGATCCAATGTTTAACTTCATGTAACGTCCATGCTATCCATTGGACTTCAAGCAAATTTTTTATTCTGAACCCTAAGATATGGAACTAAGAATATATTCAGTCACCAGGGCTGCAAACTGTAATACTCTACATTATGCCAGGTAAACAGTATTTCGAACTAATTAGAAATTTCGATATTACCAACTAAATTTCGTCATTATTCTAGATAGATCCATATAGACTAATCATTGGCATGAATCTTAAATTTTAAGAAAAGTAGGCTCTTCAATTCGTCATGGAACGTCTTGTTGTATTACAATTATTCATCTTCTTCATGAATTCCTTCCTCAACACAGAATCCATACCATTTAAAAACTCATTCAAATCATCTGGTGTGTCGGCAAAGATGACGATGTCATCGGCAAATCTCAGAGTTGAAATTATTTCTCCTTGAATCTTTACCGCTACTTTGATTTTTTCTCCAATTTACTTCATTGCTTTTCCAATGTATAGATTGAAAAGAATGGATGATAAGTTCCAGGCTTGCCTTACACCATTCCAAATACCAGCTTCTCTCCCAAGTCCCTCCACTCAAATAACTGCTATCTGGTTTCTGTATATATCGTAGAGCACCCTCCTATCCCTGTACTTTATTGCAATCGTTTTCAAAATATCAAACAACTTATTCCAATCATCGTTATCAAAGGTGTTTTACGTTTAGAAATGTCATGAAAGTTCTCTTATTCTTCCTTATTCTGCTTCTAAAATCAGCCTAAGACATAGTACAGCTTCCCTTGCTCCTACGGATCTTCTGAAGCCAAACTGGTCTTCACCCAACCTTCTTTCTATCTGTATTTTTATCCTCTTGTAAATTATTCTTGTCAGGATCACTGAAGCATAAGTGATCAAGCTGATTGTACGGTAATCTTCACATCAGTCAGCTCCCGTTTTCTTCGGTATAGGGATGATAACATTCTTCTTGGAATCAGAGGGTACCTCACCGGTCTCAAAAATCCCACACACCAAGTGAAATAACCTAATCAGACCTTCATCGCCTATGCAGCGTAGCATCTCAATAGGTATATCATCTATGCCTGGTGCTTTGTTCCTGCTTGAGTCTTCTAATGCTCTGTCAAATTCTGATCTCATTATCAAATCTCCTTTCTCATCCTCATCAATTTCCTCTTCCCTTTCCACATCATGATTCCCTTATACAAACACTGCATCCGAGTCCTTAATAGTACAGCACATAGTCTTCCTTTCCCCAAGAGAACTCTTAAACCTTCGATAAGCTGCATCTACCTTTCCTAATTTCAGACAATTCTCTATACTTACACATTTCTCTTTCAAACATTTTTCTTTTGATTCCATACACTTCTTGTTCACCTCATTTCTCAGACGTCTGTATTCGGCTTTTCACTTTTCATCTCTTTCATTTTTGTTCATCCGCCATTTGTCCATTACTTCCTGCTTGATCCACGCCTTTCAATCTATTCTTTCTTTCCTACCAATGTTTTCTTTTGCGGCTTTTGTTATTTCATTCTTCAAAAGTGCCCATTCCTCTGTAATTGTATCTTGTTCAGGGTTTTTCTATAGTCTTTCCTTTATACTCGTCTTGAATAGTTTGTTCACGTCCTTCCCTTTCAGTCTGTCTATTGCCCATATTTTGACTTATCTTCAATTTCTTCAACTTAAGTCTGCATTTCATAACAACCAGATTGTGGTAAGAGTTTATGTCGGCACCGGGATATGATAAGCAACCCAAAATCTGGTTTCAAAATGTCTGCTTGACCATAATGAAGTCGATTTGGTAACGCCCTGTATCTCCTGGTCTCATCCATGTGTATATAATCTTATTGTGGTTTTTGAATAAAGTGTTAGCTATGACCAAGTCATTCTCGGTGCAGAAATCCATCAGCCTCTTTCTTCGATCATTGCTTTCACCTAATCCGAATTCTCCTACTATTTTCCCCTCTCTTCCTTTTCCTACCACAGCATTCCTATCTCCCATTACTATAATATTTTCATCTCCCTTGACATACCTCAGAACTTCATCTATTTCTTCGTAGACCTTTTCAACATCTTCATTATCAGCTTAACAGGTGGGCATATAGACTTGTAACACTGTGGTACACTTAGGGTTTGTATTGATTCTTGCTACAATTATTCGTTCACTATCTTGTTCATAAGATTCTACCCGCTGTCCAAGTTCCCTAGTCAATATGAGACCAACCCCTGCTTGACCATAGTTTGATTTAGTCCTAATGATCCTATAGTCTCCTGCCAGCGCATTTCACTAAACCCATTCAAATCCAACCTCAAACTAACGATTTCCCTTTCTAAGTTTTCTATATGGCTACATGATTTCGAAAATACTTATGTTATCACGCTTAACAACTAAAACAATCGGGGGACATAGTTATTGAGTAGATGGTTGGTTGGTTCCCTAGTTTAGGGCCGCGACAACACGGCCATGTAGCCCCATGTACTTTGGGTAAGTGCAGAATCTGTCAGATAACCGGTGTTAATTGTGATGACTGAATTAGTGTGTGTTATCTGTTTTTAATTCAAGTAAGGACTGCAGACGATAATTTCAAGTAGTTCCTACTTTCGCTACCAAATGCTACCGTCCACGACACCTAGCTGCAAACTTGGCTACTACCAGATGCCATCGCAACCAGCGCCTGATGAGGAACGTTGGAACTTCACAGCATTAATCAAACATAACCTAAACATTTTGCTTCACACAGGTTAATTAGTGGAAAGTTCCATTACATGCCATAAATCTATGACATGGGTCAGCCGGCTTCACTTCTCCTCCGACGGAATGCATACTGTGGGATTATTAACACTCTTGAACATCCGACGACTTCGGCCAGGTTTGAACCCGCGACCTTGCGCATAGAAGCTCAGCATGCTACCAACTACGCCTCCGAAGCCGCTTATTGAGTAGAGATGACTGATTAGTCGAAACATCCAATTAATAAAACATCATGCTAAATATAGAGGTGGCTTGTTACAATGTACAGAATATGGTAACCCTACCAGATAAAACACACTTGATTGTGAACAGTAGGCAAGTAAGGAGAGATCTACCCCCCCCCCCCCCCCCCACCTCTACTCCCAATGCAAGCCGCTATCTTCCGATCCCTAGGTCGTATATTGACGAATGAGGTGTTGTACGACGTTGTGTAATGGTTCAAACGAAAGGTCTCTATGTCCTTTATTGTTAGAACAAAAGTTGATATTTTTACATTCTTATTTTTGTTTTTATGAAAAAAGTCCAATTTTGAAATGCTCATAGTTTGGAAATTAAGAAGTTTACAAAAATGTTTGACATAAACCAAACCATGTTTCAAGTCTCTAGGACAAAAAGTGTCCAGATACTAGCCTACTTTCTCGCGAACTTTGCCGATTTCTCGCGAACGCATGATCGGATTTTGATGTATGACGTGTCATAGGACTTGGGTAACGTCCCCCATCCTATTGAGAACGTATTTTTACCCCAAAATAAAAACTACCCCTACTAGGGGTGAAATAGTAATATGAAGTAATTTTTGTCCTAGAGACTTGAAATTTATTTTGGGGGTAGAGGGGGTAGGGACCTTTTATTCATGTCTAATAAACTTTTTTTTGTAAAATTCCTAATTTTGGAAATACAGCCCATGTTCAAAATGGAAGTTTTTTGGTTTTTATTCTAGAGACTTGAAACTTGGTTTGGGGGTAGAGGGGGTAACGACCTTTCATTTAGGTTTTGTAAAATTCCTAATTTTGAAAATACTGTATAGCCCATAGAATGCAAACACATTTTTCATTGAAAACCAATGTTTTAAATATCCGTATTGATATTAGAATTAAAACGTTTAAAATTATACGCCAAATCAATACTTAACAAATATATATCTTATATATTGGGACATGTTTCGACCTTCAATGTGGTCATCTTCAGCTTAAAACGAAAATCAATTGAGAATTAAAAACTAAAAATAGCATATATGACTTAAAACTAAATACTAAATGAAACGTAAATGAAAATAATTGTATTAAATGAAATATAGTAATACAATAGATATCCTTACAAATGCATTATTAAATAAAATAAATGTAATATTGGTCTTTTTTACAATAATTTTTCAAAAGTAGTTAGTAAATAAGAAACATTAATTGTGAGTGTAAAAACGTTAAGATTTAAAATATATATATATACAAAAATAATTTAGAAAATCAAGTACAAAAATCAGAAAAATAATTCAGTTCAGAGCTTGATTAAGTAAGCTGAATCTTCTTCAATACGGAGTTTTTAAAGAATTTTGAACAGGTGCCAACCAGTTATTACGACGAACATGAATTAACCTTGTTGTATGGGATGGAGAAATTTGGAATACATATAAGAATTAGAGTGAAAAGTCCATTGTGGATATGTGGCAATTCTAACATATATCCAAACGTTTATAAAAACCTATGAAAATCGGGACTCTTGAAATGAAGTTACTTTATATGTGGATAAAGACTTAATGTATGTTATAAAAGTTAGCATTAAATACTACGGGAGGATTTTAATACGATGGTTGCATTAAGGAGCATAATACATAACCAAACACTATTTAACACATTTAAAGAAGAGCTACACATACCTTAATTTCATTTCAAGAGTCCCGTTTTTCATTGTTTTTAAAAACGTTTGGATATATGTTAGAATTGCCACATATCCACAATGGACTCTTCACTCAAATTCTTATACGAATTCCGAATTTTTCCATCCTATACAACAAGGTTAATTCATATTCGTCGTAATAACTGGTTGGGACCTATTAAAAAAACTCCGTATTGAAGAAGATTCAGCTTACTTAAGCAAGCTCTGAACTGAATTATTTTACTGATTTTAGAACTTGACTAGCAGACGTACCCGCTCTTTGAACGGTATTTGGTATTAATAACCAAACGCTATCAATTGAGCTACTGTTGCAATGGTTAGGGGCTTGTCATTCCTTCATAAGTTTATCAGAACGAAGTTAGTTTTCTGGGTATATCGCAGACATTGTTATGTTAAGGGCCATAAAATGTGGTTTTCGGAAGCCCTTTATAGACTCCCTAGTTTTGTGTCACACATTGAAAAGCGCAACGTATGCTTTGGTCGTCCTTCAAGGATAATTTTTATTTTTCTCCTATTTTACCATGTATTTTGAAAAGTTGTTGCTTATACCCACCCTTCTACGAGAAGTACTTTGAAGAGTTTTATAAATGATTGGTGTATTGACTCATTGTTAAAATACCTAATTTTACGATGCTCCAAGCACCCGAACATGAATTATAGGCGTACATAAACATAAAGATATATCAACTACACAGTATTAAACAAAATCATCTTGACGATGCTCCTGTTTGTCGACAAAAATATGATTAGTTAAAATGTGCTCTCAAACTAAATTCACCTAACATGTACTTCCTGACGTGAAAATAATATTGCATACCTCGTAGACGAAACGCAATATATGTCAAATTAAAACTGACCCTCACCGTTGTGGAAAGTCCCCATCTCCAGGAAGACCCCTTTAATAAATTATATACGCTTGTGGTGCTTGGAAATTCGGGATTTTTAGCCTCAAATGTCCCAAATTCCCAAAAGCTGCAAAAAACACTATTCCAATCCAGGAATTTTTGAAAATAATGTTGCTGTTTTGAGATAAAATAGACCTTCTGTACAACATATCGCATATCGTACGTGTAAGTCACGTGTAAAAATTGGAGGGTACCCCTTGACCCCCTTAATCACATTGTTGAATATTACAGTCTATGTTTGATTCCACGATAACCTTATAGCCATTTGCAAACTTTAACAGAAATGTAATAAATTGAGTGTCATTGCTTCTTACAGAAATAGATGGAAAGTTGGATGTCACCTCTTGTGACACTGTTGCCATGGTTACCGGCTTGCATTACTTCGTTAGTTTGTTCTTCTTCTTCTTTCGGATGGGTCAGCTAAGGACCACGACGTTCAACTTTTCAGCTTGGCGAGGGACTTGATGTTTGCCCAGTATTCGCGCAATCTCTGGCTATGTTGCTCCTTTCTGTCTTTTGTCCAGATGATGCCGGTTTCCTTACAGGGTGGTCTGTCCTGAATACTCTTCTGTTTAAGTATCATTCTGAGATGTGATCGGCTTCTAATATTGAAAATCCACAGCCTGCTTCCAGTCTCCGACCGGGTCAGGAATGGAATGAATGAAGCCCCCATCTAGCGGCGAGGATATGAACTGTGCCGGCTGCCGAGGCCTGACGCACTCCTCTGGGGCAATGATTAAATGAATGACAGATGAAATGAAATGATAGTGGAGAGTGTTGCTGGAATGAAATTATGACAGGGAAAACCGGAGTACCCGGAGAAAAACCTGTCTGCCTCCGTTTTGTCCAGCACAGATCTCACATGGAGTGACCGGGATTTGAACCACGGATCCAGCGGTGAGAGGCCGGCGTGCTGCCGCCTAAGCCACGGAGGCTTGATCGGCTTCTAATATCACTTTTAATTATCTTGGATATCCTTGTTAACTACTGTTAGTGACGGTGACACGCTCTTTCTATTCCCCCAGTAGTTGAGAAGCCGGTTGGTTAGTTTTGTTGGGTTCATCCATGAGACATGTCCGTAGAAAGCCAGACGTCTCTTCCGGGTCACATATGTGATTTTCTCAGTATATCTATATAGCTCCTGATTTGGTCTTCTTCTGTACTCGTCATCTATTTATTAGTTAATTAAATGAAATTAGTTTTCTGGGAATATCTCAGAAACGTGGTTTTAGAGCCTTAAAATATAGTAGCCACCGAGGGGATGAAAATGAGTTTTGTCTCGTCCTTGTACGCCATAATATAATCATAATCTTAATAATAATTTAATAATATAGGGATAGGGATATAATAGACCTTTAGTACCACACCCGCCCGTGTAAATCATGTGAAAAAATTCAAGAGTACCCCTTGACCCCCTTAAGCGCATTATATACGTATTGATGAATTTTACAGCTTAAGGGGGTTCCGCGATAACCTTATAGCCGTTTGCGAACGTTCACAGTAATATAATTGCGTCTTACAGAAATATATGGAGTTCTGAGATTGTGTTGCCATGGTTACCGGCTCGCATCATTTCAATAGCTTAATACATGAAATTAGCTTTCTGGGTATATCTCAAAAACTGTTGTTTTTAGGACCTTAAAATGTGGTTTTCGGGGCCCGTAGGGCTCTCGAGTTTTGTTTCTCACATTGATACGCTGATAATGAGCTTTGTCTCGTCTTTCTACGCCCATTTCAGCATGCATTTTAAGGGGGTAGGCCCTCTTTTATGAGAGGTAAGGAGAAGAGTTACATCAATGATTACTTTCGTGCCTCTGATGGACTTCTGTACCAAATTTTACGTTAATCCACTCAGCCGTTCTCGAGTGATGCACGTGCAAAATTGTACACAGACAAACAAACAGACAAACAGACAGACAGACAAAAATTTGGTTTCTGCGCACAACCAACATAGAACAGTCTGAAACGTGTTAATAACTCAAATTTCCGTGGAAATTCAGAAAAAACAGACAAACTTTCATTTTTATATATAGAGAGATAGAGAAGAAGAGCCTTAAAACGTAGTAGCCTCCAAGCCACTGAGGGGCTGAACATGAGTTTTGCTCGTCCTTGTACGCCATAATACAATAATAATAATATTTATAATTTAATAATACAGGGATAGGGATATAATAGTTCTATAATACTCCTTCACCCCCTTAAGCGCATTGTATACGTATTGATGAATTTTACAGCTTAAGTTGGTTCCGTGATAACCTTATAGCCGTTTGCGAACGTTCACAGTAATGTAATAAATGGAATGGCATTGCGCCTTACAGAAATAGATGGACTTCTGAGATCGTGTTGCCATGGTTACCGGCCTGCATTCTTTTAATAGCTTAATAAATGAAATTAGTTTTCCGGGTATATCTCAAAAACTGTTGGTTTTAGGACCTTAAAATGTGGTTTTCGGGGCCCGTAGGGCTCCCGAGTTTTGTTTCTCACACTGAGACGCTGAAAATGAGCTTTGTCACGTTTTTCTACGCCCATTTCAACATGCATTTTAAGGGGTTAGGCACTCTTTTATGAGAGGTACGGAGAAGAGTTACATCAATGATTACTTTCGTGCCTCTGATGGACTTCTGCACCAAATTTTACGTTGATCCACTCAGCCGTTCTCGAGTGATGCGCGTGCAAAATTGTACACAGACAAACAGACAGACAGACAAACAAAAATTTTGTTTTTGCGCGCAACCGACATAAACCAGTCTGAAATGCGTTAATAACTCAAAATTCCGTGGAAATTCCGAAAAAAAGAGACAAACTTTCATTATTATACATATAGAGATTTTCTAAATTATTTTTGTATATATTTTGATTTTTAAAATTTGAGTCCTTAAGTCATATATACTATTTTTAGTTTTTAATTTTTAATTGATTTTCATTTTAAGCTGAAGATGACTTCATTGAAGGTCGAAACATGTCCCAATATATAAGATATATATTTGTTAAGTATTGATTTGGCGTAAAAATTTAAACGTTTTAATGTAGCCCATGTTCAAAATTAATTTTGTTAGGACTTTTCATTTACGTGAAACAACCCTTTTTGTAAAATTACTAATTTGGAAATAAAACCCATGTTCAAAAATATATTTTGAAAAAAATAAATGAAAATACACACTATTTTAGGACTGAGAGTGGGATAGCAATTTTTTGGATTAAAATAATAAAAAAGTAATACTTTCCGGCCACGGTGGCCATGCCCCGACAAAATCAATGGATATCTCGATGGGATGACGGGATGTGATACGACGGTTCGTTTTCCGATGTGACTGGCCACGGTGGCCATGCTTGCAAATGCATTAATCGATATTTCATGAACCATGGATCGCATAGGCTTACGCGATGGTTCGATTAAGGGTGTGTGTAGGTTTTTCCTTTTATTAAAAACTCATGCTTGGTGAAGGCATGATTCAAAATAAAAAATCCTCAGCATGCTTTCAGTCGTCCGACCAGGTCAGTGAATGGAATGAATGAAGTCCCCATCTAGCGGCGAGGATATGAACTGTGCTGGCTGCTGAAGCCTGTCACACTCCCCTGGAAAATGAAAATCCACAGCCTGCTTCCAGTCTCCGACCGGGTCAGGAATGGAATGAATGAAGCCCCCATCTAGCGGCGAGGATATGAACTATGCCGGCTGCCGAGGCCTGACGCACTCCTCCGGGGCAATGATTAAATGAATGACAGATGAAATGAAATGATAGTGGAGAGTGTTGCTGGAATGAAATTTTGACAGGGAAACCGGAGTACCCGGAGAAAGACTTGTCTGCCTTCACTTTGTCCAGCACAAATCTTACATGGAGTGACTGGGATTTGAACCATGGACCCAGTGGTGAGAGGCCAGGGTACTCCGAATCCGAACCCAACCAAACCGAACTAAACCGAACTAAACTGAACCAAAACTGCTGTTATGGGCGATATCCAAAGGAAAGGGATAACGCTCTACCTGGTCGGTCGACTGAAAGCATGCTTTGAATTTTTATTTTCAATCATGCCTTCACCAAGCATGAGTTGTTGAAAAAAGAAAAAGCCTACACATACCCTTAAACGAACCATCGCATAAGACTCTGCGATCCATGGTTCATGAAATATCGATTAATGCATTTGCAAGCATGGCCACCGTGGCAGCGAACCAACGCATAAGCCTCTGCGATTCATGGCTCATGAAATATCGATTAATGTATTTGCAAGCATGGCCACCGTGGCAGCGAACCAACGCATAAGCCTCTGCGATTCATGGTTCATGAAATATCGATTAATGTATTTGCAAGCATGACCACCGTGGCCAGCCACATCGGAAAACGAAGCGTCGTATCACGTCCCGCCGTCCCATCGAATTATCCATTGAATTTTCGCGGCATGGCCACCGTGGCCGGATGGTATTTTTTCCCCGAAAAATTGCTATCCCACTCTCAGTCCAAAAATAGTGTGTATTTTCAAATGTTTTCCAAAAAATATTTTTGAACATGGGTTTATAGTTCCGAAATTAGGAATTTTACAAAAAAGGTTGTTTCACGTAAATGAAAGGTCCTTACCCCCTCTACCCACAAACCAAGTTTCAAGTCTCTAGGACAAAACAAAATTAATTTTGAACATGGGCTATATTTCCAAAATTAGAAATTTTACAAAAAAGTTTGTTTCGCGCAGATGAAAGGTCCTTACTCACCTCTACCCCCGAACCAAGTTTCAAGTCTCTAGAAGAAAAACCAAAACATTCCATTCGGAACATGGGCTACATTTCCAAAGTTAGGAATTTTACAAAAAAAAGTGTGTTTGACATAAATAAAAGGTTCCTACCCCATCTACCCCCAGTATAAATTTCAAGTCTCTAGCACAAAAATGACTTCATATTATTATTTCACCCCCTAGTAGGGGTAGTTTTTATTTTGGGGTAAAAATACGTTCTCCATAGGAAGGAGGACGCCACCCAAGTCCTACGACACATCACACATCAAAATCTGATCATGCGTTCGCGAGATATCGGCAAAGGTCGCGAGAAAGTAGGCTAGAATCTAGCTCCCCCACCATCCCCTACCAGACAGTTTTTATCCTAGGGACTTGAAACTTGGTTTGAGGGTAGAGGGGTAAAGCCCATCAATTTATGTCAAACAAACATTTTTGTAAACTTCTTAGTTCCCAAACTATAATAATTTTAAAATTGGACTTTTTCCAAGAAAAAAAAATTAATATAAACTTTTGTTCTAACAATAAAAGACATAGAGACCTTTCGTTTGAACCATTACACAACGTTCTATCACGTTCGGTTTTGGAAATATCGCCTATTTTCAAAAACAAAAATTTTCCATTTTTTTTAATATAACGAGTAGTCCATAGGAAGGGGGACATCACTCCAAGTCTTACAACACCTCATTCGTCAAAATCTGACCAAGGGTTCGGGAGATATCGGCTTGCATTGGAAGTAGTGGTGGGGGAGTTAGAACTCTCCTTACTCCCCTACTGTGAACATTTATCCAACCATCGGCTTAACACAATTTGCCTCTCCCGAACATTCAACCCCTTACCTGACAACAATAAAAGTGCACGTTGACTTTTCCCACACAACGGACTTAACCCACTCTTTCGAATAATTCTCACAATATCTCGGCATGTATTTATACTCCAAACGTTCTTCTATGTACACTATATATCCTAATGAATTGCCGGAATGTACCATTGAATCTTCAGAAATAACTACACCGAATATCTTCAGACGTTTGTGAAACCTGGCAGAAAACAAAAAACATAAAATGGAGAAAGTTAAGTAACAGATTTTGCTTCATGCACAGTTCGCGTGTGCTAGGTGGATTATATGATGCAGTCACCATGGAGGTGTAGTATTGTGGTTGTGATACAACGAATTCCAGTCACAAATTATCAAACAAATTCGTTTGAGAGTTTCATCACAAGTATGATAAGTTAGTGAATACAAGTAGAGTGCTGCATTAAGGGAGAGGGTAAAGCGCCGTCGTATTGCAGAACACGTTGTGGAAACTGCAAGAATGCCTTCCTTTCCACAGTATGGAGAAAACGTATGCTGTGTAATGGGTGCAATTTACGTCTGAATGGAACGTTAAGTGATGGCGTACACGTGGAGTGTAAGTTATTTGTGGATATACAGTTAGAGACACGATTCAAAGTAACGTTAAGAAATTGGGTACAGAGAAACGGACAGTCTCGAATACAAACGAGACTCACAATTGAATGCCATTTGTGCATTTAGTTCCGTCAATGTGTTCCTATTGGCAGAAAACAACTGAATTCCGTCGGTAAACTTACGAATCACCACCACTTGAGTAGACAAGAACGTCGGTACGCTGTATATAATGATACCAATCAGAGTCTACATCTGAGAGAGGAAATAGGAGATTTTGTGTTGGCACAAGTTGGGTCAATCCTTGATTATTACCAAGCGTCACTCGTTACCTATCCTCCAAAGCTACTAACTACCATCATATCTTGGCTGCCACATTCTTCCCGTCCAACCTTTGATTTCAATCTACGGAATGGCGTCAAGGACAATAAATAGAACCTTCAACTTACTGCGACTCTGCTCGACCTTCGCAAACAGACCAACGATGCGCTTGCTAAGCTAAATGCTCGCGCGTAACAGTTATATTCTCACACAGGTGCCATATATGCTGAGTTAGAAGAAAATATCAGTGGTGTCGTTCGAGTTATAAGTCTTCAGAATGATTTGATGCAGCCCACATTTCCTCTAGTGCTGAGCTCTACGTTTCATCTCTTCATAGCTACCGCACACAACACCCAAGATATCTACCCTTTCTATCTTGACTCTTCCATTCATAACGAAGTTTCCTGTTCCTGGTACTATAGTATTCATTATTTTCAATATAAATACTATTCCCCCCACTCGTCTTAATACATCTTGATTAGTTAATTTGCTGTATGTACAGATAGACAATCATAAACTGTCGCATGGAAAATAGCAAAGTCCTGTTCGGGTATCATCGTGCTTGGATGTGGATGTACAGTTGCAACAAAATGTATGCACTTCCATCTGTGTTCAACGGCATGTTCGTGACAAAATGCAACTATCAGTACACAGTGCCACTGTGCAAATATCAGAATGACAGAGAAGAATGATATGCAATTAATGAGAAACCGCCCAAATGCGTAAATAAATGCGTGAAGTGAGGGACACGTCCCAAGTGACGATGGATGAGAAGCGCTGAACAGAGTAGCTGTGTTAGCGTTGAGGATAGGTGCGAAGTTGGTAACCCGGAGCACCGTGGTTCAAATATTGGTCTCGGCAATTCTCTTTGTTTTGATGGCCTCTGTTATTCCGTTGAGGAACCGCACGATACTGGACGTCTTTTAAGTTTTAAAACGAAATATTGCAATAAACCGTTAGTTAATTACCACTGGGTTATAGACGTGCATGAGATGTTGGAAATATCATTACAATATTATGAGCTATCTGCAGACTGCCAGTTAGCTCGGGGAAGAGGCGTTGCGTCAACGACAAAGAACCGGGGTTCGAATCGTACTCGCAATGTACTTAACTCCCGCGAAAGTTTTTAAAATAGTTAATGATTTTTACAATAGATGGCGCGTGATTCGATTCAATAAAAGTGTGTTAGCGCGCGAAAAGTTTCCACAAAGTCCCGTATGCGTTCATATACCATTCATCCCATTGAATTATTGCACGCACTCACGCAAAGGATTCTGAATTAGTAATTCACTTTACAATAGATGGCGCGCGAATAGTTTCAACAAATCAGTGTTGGTGCGCGAATCGTTTCAACAAGTTGTAGTGTGCTTTGCGCAGGAATATTCCGTGAAGTACAAACGCCGAGGCGAGGCGAGTTACCAATGAAAAGACCAACTACATGGTCAGCACGAGAGAAAAGGAAGGGAAAGTTTCCGTGAGGTGAGTCACTTGGAATGTGTGGGGGGAAGGTATGAGAGGGTCGGAGAATGTAAGTACCTAGGGCCACTGGTAACTGAGAACAACGAGGTCAGTAGAGAGATAAAAGCACGAATTGCCGCAGGAAACAGATGCTCCTATGCTTTTAGTAAACTACTAAAATATTCAACCCTATCCAGAAGGCTCAAGCTTACCGTATGCCACGTCATAATTCGGCCATTGGTGCTTTATGGGTGTGAAACGTGGATGCTCGTAGAGCGTGACAAGAATTTGCACCGGGTGTGGGAAAGGAAGGTGCTGAGAAAGATCTTCAGCGCGGTTTGTGAGCATGGTGAGTGGCGTATTCGTGCCAACCAAGAAGTATATCAGCTCTATGGGGAAATTGACCTGGTTGCCGAGGCAAAGAAGAGACGGTTGCGTTACCTGGGGCATGTTATAAGAATGGAGGGAGATAGAATTCCTAGGAAGGCACTCGACCATCTACCAGAGGGCAGAAGGAAGCCAGGCCGGCCGAGGAAGAGGTGGATTGACGACGCCAGAGAGGATGTGCAGACGCTGGGGATCCGGAGCTGGAGGAAATGCGCTGCAACCAAGAAAGAATGGGTGGCTGCTGTAGGAGAGGCCAGGGTGCTTCATGGACTGTAGTGCCAGGAGAGTGAGTGAGTGAGTGAGTGAGTGACAAACGCCGAGGCGCTAGGTTCAGCGCGGATAGTACAAGACGTCACGAGAGGCGACCACTGCAAGGCTTTGGTGGTAAACCCTAAAGCGACAGAGCAGTAGGCCGTGAATTATAGAGAATTTACAGTTTGCTGAGAGATGCAGGGCACAGTTTGCTTGCTGTGAGTGCAAGTGTACACAGTTGCTCAGCAAATGAAGTTACTTTCTTGCAATTCATGCTATCAAATTATGCTTATTTATTACGAAAGAACATATCCCGCCAAAGTACATACTAAAAGTTCTCTATTTGGGAGGGAATAATGAAAACTGCATCTTTCGGGAACTTGATTTTCCCTCTGAAAAGTTAAATGATTCTCATTTCTACAAGAAATAGGCGTGCATGTTGTGTGACATACTGTGTAGCAACAAGGCTCAGTTGTGGGTGACCCTTAAACATACCTCCTTGACTGTTACCATCGTGTAAGTTAGGAGATTTCCTGCGGGCTATATTGCCAGAGCTCTGGGTCGCCTCAAATATCAACGAAAATTATTCTATATGAACCTACAGACGTAAGCATTCTTGGAAATCATTTCGGACCGTAAGAATAGCTGAAATTGTTGCATCGAAGATGCAGTATTTCAGCAATCCAGAAATATGATCCCTGACGTGTGAAAGTATCACGTTTTAAATGCCACTTTAATATGAGTAGGTTAAAAGCATAACTCACATGCTCCAAAATAATGAAAATTGGGATGACCACAAATTCTTGAATTGCTTCATACGTAGAACATAATGCACGAAACAGTTATTCACATATGGCACAAGATCCTTCAGAAAACAGGTGTTAAACTTGGTGCCTCATTCTGACCAGTCAGCGATTAGCTCACCCGTCGCGATTTTCTTGTATGGTAGTAACCAATGTAGCAAAATTGATGCCAGTGTAGTTTGTTCTGATCAGTTGTTAGGAATATCATTCAATTTAGTGATTCGAATGAAACAAATTTGAGACAAAAGTCATGGAAGAAAACATTTCACCCGTTGGAGAAACAGGAATGCCAAGGAAACGTTCGCGGCATCCAGATACGTGGAAAAGGCCGGAAGCCAAACGGATGAGGTTAGAATCTTAGAATATTCGATTTTCTTCATTGTTTGCAAATTAAACAGAGTCTTGTTATTGGCTTGATGTGTTCCCCTAGGTAAGAATGTATAAAACCTTTTCTTTGAAACGTAACAGTGAGGAATCACAAGTTCACTATGTTGAGTCCATTTCTGTGAAAGTAAACAGAACCTCAAAGTGTGGTTTGTTCTATCATTGTAGGTAAAACCTTCAGCGCAGTCCCATGTCGACACCGTGGAGGAGCATTTAATTGCTGCTCACTTTCTACGAACGATGTGAAAAACTTTCATTATTTGTTTTATAAAAAAAAACTGAAAGAGATTACCAGAATCTGTTCATATTGACGTAAGTGGAGATTCACGTCACCAGACGTCAACCTAGGAAATACAAATCAAGTCAAAACAAAAGTCGCAACTGCTTAGAACGACACAGTATTTTGTACGAAGCACTCAGAAAAAATCCCTGTTTGCATGGCAACCTTTATAAACGTATTGGGAGTTTTACGATTCCGAGTAAATAATATCACTAGACAGCAAGTTTTTGTACAAGACAAGAGAGGTGGCTTCAGGAGGGCGGACGAGTATGAACCCAAGAAAGACTGTGTAATGACCTTTATCAATAGTCTAAAGTGAGTAAAGACGCATTACTGTAGAAGAAGAACAGGAAGATGGTATCTGCCTGCAAATATCATCATCATCATCTGCCAGTCAAGTATTAGGCCAGGTGGCCTGTTACGGTCTCATTCCATCTTTTAGCTGGACGTCCCATAGATTGACCCCCCCCCCTTTTGGTAGGTATTGTACAATCTGCTTTGGGACTCGTTCCCTAGGCATTCTGTTGATGTGGTCACTCCAGTTCTTCCTATAGGTTCCTATGTAGTTTAATACAGGTTCTGTCTTTAGTTCTTTCATCACGTCCTCATTCCTTTTGTGGTCCCAACGTGTGTATCCTGCTATACGTCTCATAAACTTCATCTCAGCAGCGGTGATCCTAGTTTCATCTCGTTTGCGGATTGTCCATGCTTCACTTCCATATGTGAGGACAGGTCTAGCTAGTGTTTTGAAGACTCGTAGTCTTGTGTCCCTCTGGACTAAGGATGGTTTCATTACCAAGTTTACTGTGCCTATGGTTTTATTATACTTTGTGATCTTAATAGAAATAGCTGCATCATTGTCGAATGATAAAGAGTGGCCTAGGGTATTGAAGGTGTTTACTCTTTCCAACAGCTTGTTGTTGTGGCAGATCTTACTCGGAATTGGTTCTTTGCCCTTGAAAGCGATTACTTTTGATTTTTCTGAAGATATTTCCATGCCATACATATTCAGTGGCTATTGTACTGAGATGATGTATGGAACGTTGTAAGGCGTCCCCTGTGCTGGCGAATAGTACTTGGTCATCAGCGTACAGAAGCGTGTCTAATTTCAGGTTTCTGTTGATTGTGATACTGCCGTGGGGGAGACATCTCCAATCATTTATAATGGCATTCATGTATATGACAAAAAGCAGGAGGGAAAGGCCACAACCTTGTCGTACTCCTATATTGATTGGTTTCCATAGTGTAACTGTGTTGTTAACTCCGCAAATATGAACTGCAAAATGTTATGGAAAATGTATTCTTCCAAGCGCGAAAACATCCCTATAATACTTCCTTACACCAGGAACTTCCCACACACAAAATACAACGTAGGCATTGGTACATCTAGGACCGATGTGTGTTCCAGATGTTTAAGCATAGCTGAAAAGTTAAAACACTAGAGAGACCCCAACATAATAAACAATTACTGGAGAGAGAGTTCACAAGTTAAAGTACATGGCATTTTTAACACATTGAAGGACAAGGATGTTGAAAGGTTAATTCTTTCATTTGATTGTGAGAAATATATTCCATTGCCCACGGTTCCAGATCAGTCGTTTTTTTTCATCAATCCCTCGATCAACATTAAAAACTTCGGTTGAAGTATTCTCTCCGCCGTTCTGGTCGTTGTTCATTTGTAAGTAAATTTCCCTGTTTGTCTTTTATGGGTAGGTTCCTTGGAAGCTCTTCTTAGACAGCACTTGTGTGATACAGTACATTTTTTCTTCTGTCACCCTTTGATGCAGCATCTTCTGGCTTTTTCACCCCCCATCGATCCAATTTTTAGCCTATTTTCAATTTTAAATAAATAGGCTTATGAGATCACCTTTTGTCCGTGTGTGTGTACGAGTGTGTGTGAGGAGTGTGTGTGGGTGTCCCTAGTAACTTCTAAACGGCTAGAGCGACTTCAATGAACCTCGGTAAGTTCATAGCACTATTCTGGACGACCCCGACCGTGCCCGTCAAATAATGTTACGTCTCACCAATCCAACATGGCGGCTGTGCGAAATATTTAACCAGCATATAATATCTCCGAAACGATTCCCGATATCACCCTGGATTTTTTTACGGTGATAAAAGGAACTACTAGAAGTTCACCTATGTGACTTTTGAAAAACTGGTAGCTACAAAACCTATATGATGATGATGATAATTGTTGTTTTAAGGGGCCTAACATCTAGGTTATCGGCCCCTGATGGTTTGGGTGATCGTGAAGATGAAAATGAAATGCGAACTTAAAACTAAAACTAACTACTAACCTACATACTAGAAGAAGAAATGGAAAAATAAAGGAGAATAAGGCAAATAAAGGACAGGAGGAAAATAAATGCCCTCAACCCTCGAAGAAGGCGGATTGAGGGACTTGGAAGGAAGGAGAGCCATGAAAGGCAGATAGGAAAGTGAAAGAGGAGAGGGTCCGCCCCAAAGGTAAGGGACAAAAGGGGAAAACGGACCCAACTCAGGAATCCCTCGGGGTCGCCAACTCCCGAACTCACCAGCCGTGAGCCCCTGAGGGTGTAGCATTATCTAGGGTGCACCAAAGAGGTGGGGCTACATACACCCGGCCTCCTTGAGGGCCTTAAGCAGAAGGCAGGAGATAACATGAAAAGAAAAAGAAGGCTGACCCCTCGCAGAGGGAGGGAATCAGAAAAGATGAGACAAGGGCCAATTAAGGCGGGAAAGGAAAAGACTCCCTAGGCCTCGGATACCCTAATACCGTCGGGGTCGGAAGAGAACAAGAGTTGACCAAGGGCGGTCGACAGGAAAGAAGACAGAGAGGAGCCCGGCACAAGTAAGTGGAAGCAATGCCGGACTCAGCTGGGGCCCCGTGGTCGCCAACCCCAAAACCTATATAGCGGCCACGCGAATTTGCGACTTTTATGTTTCTCACGATTTAACCAACCAAACGCAATAAAACTTGCTACAGTATATGTTTATCCACAATGTAATTCACCGACATTTAACTTGGTTCAATTGTTTACATAACCACAAGACGGCGGATGTGCGGAATATTTCACCGGCATTCTATATCTCTGAAACTATTAGGGGTATCACCCTGAAATTTTGTACGAAGATAAAGGGCACTAATGGAAGTTCATCTATAAGACTTTCAAAAACCGGTTAACTATAAAACGAACATGGCGGCCAAGCAAGTTTGAAACTTTTAAAGAGACATTTCTCGCGATTGAATGTTCCAACCGCAATCAAATCTGGTACAGGAAATGTTTATACACATTGTAATACACTGGTATCTAATTTAGTTCAATTGTTGACATAACTTCAAGATGGCGGCTTTGCGAATTTTAAAATTAAGTTTTTATTTCTTGTGTCGTAATCATGCGATCGATGTGAAAGTTTGGATAATGAACCTACGCAATAATTTTCCTTTAATAGTACATGACTCTGTGGCCTATACATTTAACAATCCAACATGGCGACCGTCCGAAATATTTAGACGGCTATGAATATCTACGAATCTATTGTGTCTGTTAGGTAGTCAGCCCGAAGGCTGGTTGGATCCTCAAAAAGTACCGCCGTTACGTTATGTGAGTAGATACCCACAAAAACCCAAGGCAGCACTATTATAGTAATCAAACTGATTTTTTATGTTCATAGGGGCTATGAACTCAAGTTCACCTATAGGACTTTAAATAACCTGGTGATCACAAATCCAACACGGCGGCGACGCGAAATATAAATATTCACATGGACGTTTCTCGCAATTTAACCATCCGAGTGCAGTGAAACTTGGTACAGTAAATCCTTATACGAATGTTAATCCACTGGCATCTAATTTATGCCAATTGTTTCCATGACCAAAAGATGGCAGCTGTGCGAAATTTTAAAATCTACTTGTTACTTCTTGTGTACTTACCATGCGATTGAAGTTTGAATTCTACACGTACACAATAATCTTCATGCAACAGTACATAACTCTAGGACCTACATATATAAAATACAACATGGCGACCATCCGAAATATTTAGACGGTTCTCAATATCTACGAATCTATTACAGCAATCAAACTGAAATTTTGTATGTAGATAGAGGCAATTAACATAAGTAGGATATATGAAAATAGGCTGTATAGTTCTTCACGGAACTACTTGTTAATGATGAGTTTATATGCCGTGTATCACATCCCCCAATGAAACCAATCGGGAGATAATGTTAATCAATGAAATGCAGGTTTAACCCCCTTAACAACCCTTTAGAACCTGAATATCCAAAAGTCCTTCCTTAGTGGGCGTTTTCAACCTACAGAGAATATATCCCCAAAATGTCATGTTTCTAACTTTAATAGCTTTCGCTGGGCGATGATGAGTCAGTGAGTCAGTCAGAACAATTTGTTTTATATACATGATTTCAGAATTTCACCCCTCCCCATGAACCCCATAAGTTGGATTTATGATAATAACGGTCGCGTTTTATTTATTTTTGAAGCTGATTTTTTCTCCCCCGAGTTTCATACTTTTTGCCTCTGTCGTTTATGAGATACTTACTCCGATAAGAAACCTTCAACCCCCACTCTTCATCCCTTTCACCTCTTAATATACACCACACCGAAATACCTTCAGACATGTGTCTGCTTATTTTTAATGATTAGTCTATATGCCGAGTATCACATCCCCAAATGAAACAACTCATGACATATGGTTATTCAATGAAATGCAGGTTTAAACCCCTTAACACCCCTTTAGAGCATGAATATTCAAAAATCCATCCCTAGTGGATGTTTTCGACATACAACGAACATATCCCCAATATTTCGTGTTTCTAACTGCAATAGGTTTGGCCGGGTGATGATGAGTGAATATCTAAAAACTCTTCCTTAGTGGACGTTCTATCCCCAGAATTTTACCCCTCCCCATGGGCACCTTAAATTGGATTTATGAAAAAACGGTCGAACACCTATTTACTTATTTTTGAAGTTAATTTTTCTCCCCGAGTTTAATACTTTTTTCATATGTCGTTTATTAGATACTTAATCCATTAGGAATCCTTCAACCCCCACTTCTCACCCCTTTCACCTCATAATATACACCACATCGAAAAACCCTCAAACACATGTCTTCTTATTTTTAACGATGAGTTGATATGCCGAGTATCACATCCCCCAATGAAACCAATCGGGAGATATTGTTATTCAATGAAATGCAGGTTTAACCCCCTCAACAACCCTTTAGAACCTTAATATCCAAAAATCCTTCCTTAGTGGGAGTTTTCGAATAAAAACGAACATATTCCCAAAATTTCATGTTTCTAACTTAAATAGCTCTGGCTGGGCGATGATGAGTCAGTGAGTCAGTCAGGACACTTTGTTTATATAACACTGGTCAACAGTCGGGGCTTTTTAAGCTGATTTTAAATGAATTTGATGCCCTGAATTTAAATATGCCAATAGTTCTTGCCTAGCAGCTCTAGTTTTGAGATATGACATTTTTGGGAAATATACATTATAGTATCGCATGGTAATAAAAAACTAAACACGGAATTTGCATTATTATATTATACAAATATTATTATATACAAACATAGAGGGAAAAGTCATGAATGAAACCAACCAGTCACTGGACACTTCGGAAGCTTCTTTTCCGTGACATTTTTGAATGTATTTTGGAACAGTCCCTTTTTAAGCTCCAGCAGTAATCTGCCATCATGTACATGTCCCATCTTCCTTGGTAGCGGTCCTCCACAGTTTTAATATCCTAGTGAAATCGTTTACCTTGTTCCTCACTATTGTCTGCTAAATTTTCAGGAAAACGGTCTAAGTGGCTGTGTAAATAGTGCACCTTAATACTCATGTTACGCCCAAGAGATTTGAAACTGTTAAGCATCTCGTATACTTGTTCAACATAGTTTTCAGCTTTGCGTTTGCCTAGAAAATGTTTTACAACTGACACAAATGAAGTCCAGGCTTTTAGCTCAGATTCATTCATCGAATTTAAGAAGTCAGGATCCTTAATGAGTTGTCTTATTTGTGGCCCATCAAATATCCCTGCTTTAAGTTTTTCATTATTCAAGTGAGGCATTTTATTTCCTATAAATGCAAGCATGATCCGTTCTTATCAAGAGCCTTCACTAACTGCTTCATAAGGCCTAGCCAGATATGCAATGGAGGAAATATGATTTTTTTCTCGTTCAACATTTGCTCCCCAACATCCATCATGTCTTCTCTCTTAGGCCACTCTTTTCTAACCCAGTGGTGTGTTTAGCCTGTGCTATCCCATAGGCACAAAAAGCAAGGATATCAGACTGACGATACGACACAATATACATGACCCAAAACTTGTATATTATGATTGAGAATTGCACAAAATGGAGTTTGAACTGCACATTTCGTGTATAACTGCACATAAAAACAACACAGATCAAAACAAATAGAGGTGATAGAGGAAAACTGATATCTAAAAAAATAGAGCTGTTAGAGAAAAATTGATTTGATATTTAGATTCAGCGACCCAAGTATACCTAAAATCAGTTACAAAATCCCCGGCACCAAAAAAATATATTTTTTGTAGGCCTGTGTAATAGATTTCAGAATTTAACCCCTCCCCATGAACCACTTAAATTAGATTTATGAAAAAAAAAACAAGTAGTTCCGTGAAGAACTATACAGCCTATTTTCATATATACTACTTATGTTAATTGCCACTATCAACATACACAATTTCAGTTTGATTGCTGTGATAGATTCGTAGATATTGAGAACCGACTAAATATTTCGGATGGTCGCCATGTTGGATTTTATATATGTGGGTCCTAGAGTTATGTAGGCCTACTGTTACATGCAGATTATTGTGTACGTGTAGTATTCAAACTTTAATCGCATAATTAGGACACAAGAAGTAACAAGGAGATTTAAAAATTTCGCACAGCTGACATCTTGATGTTGTGGAAACAATTGAAATAACTTAGATACCAGTGGATTACCATTCTTATAAGGATTTACTGTACCAAGTTTCACTGCACCCGGATGGTTAAATTGCGAGAAATATTTATGTGAATATTTATATTTCGCGTCGCCGCCATGTTGTTCGCGTCGCTGCCATGTTGGATTTGTGATCACCAGGTTATTTAAAGTCCTATAGGTGAACTTAATTTCATAGCCCCTATGGACATTAAAAAATTCAGTTTGATTGCTATAATAGATTCGTAGATATTCAGAGCCGTCTAAATATATCGGATGGTCACCATGTTGAATTGTTAAATGTATACGCCGTAGAGGCATATACCATTAAAGGAAAATTATTGCGTAGGTTCATTATTCAAACTTTCACTTCGATCGCATGATTACATCACAAGAAATTAAAACTTAATTTTAAAATTCGCACAGCCACCATCTTGAGGTTATGTAAACAATTGAACAAAATTACATACCAGTGCATTACAATGTGTATTAATATTTCCTGTACCAGATTTCAGAGCGTTTGGAACATTAAATCGCGAGAAAGGTCTATTTAAAATTATCAAACTCGCTTAGCCGCCATGTTCGTTTTGTAGTTAACCGGTTTTTGAAAGTCTCATAGATGGACTTCCAGTAGTGGCCCTTTATCTCCGTACACAATTTCAGGGAGATACCGCTAATAGTTACAGAGATATAGAATGCCAGTGAAATATTTCGCACATCCGCCATTTTGTTGTTATGTAAACAATTGAACGAAGTTAGATGTCGGTGCATTACAATGCATATAGACATATATTGTACCAAGTTTCATTGCGTTTGGTTGGTTAAATCGTGAGAAACGTCTAATTAAAAGTCGCAACTTCGCATGGCCGCCATGTTGGTTTTATACTTACCAGGTTTTCAAAGGTCACATAAGTGAACTTATAGTAGTTCCCTTTATCACCATACAAAATGTCAGGGTAATATCGTTAATACTTTTGGAGATATTGAATGCTGGTGAAATATTTCACACAGCCGCCATGTTTGATTGGTGAGTCGTAACAAAATTTGAAGGGCACGGTCGGGGTCTCCGGATATAGTGCTATGAACTTACCGAGTTTCATTGAAATCGCTCCAGCCGTTTAGATTTTATTAGGGGGGGACACACACACGAATCACACACACACGCACACACACATGGACAAAAGGTGATCTCATAAGCCTATTTTTTTCAAAATTGAAAATAGGCTAAAAACGGACGAACACCTATTTACTTATTTTTAAGCTGTTTTTTCCCCTGAGTTTGATGAGTGAGTAAGTCAGTCAATCAGTTAGGACACTTTCTTTCCCGTATTTCCCCCAGAATTTCACCCCTCCCCATGGGCCCCAGAAATTTGATTTATGAAGAAGCGGTTTACTTATTTTTCAAGCTCATTTTTGCCCCGAATTTAATACTTTTTGCCTCTGTCGTTTAAGAGATACTTGCTTCGTTAGGAATCCTTCAACCACCACTTGTCACCCCTTTCACCTCATAATACACACCACATCGAAAAACCCTCAGACACATGAGTTTATATGCCGAGTATCACATCCTCCAATGAAACCAATCGCGAGATATTGTTAATCAATGAAATGCAGGATTAACCCCCTTAGCACACCTTTAGAACCTGAATATCAAAGAATCCTTCCTTAGTGGGCGTCTTCGACTTACAACGAATATATCCCAAAAATTTCATGTTTCTAACTTGAGTAGCTTTGGCTGGGCGATCATGAGTCAGTGAGTTGTTTTATACAATAGATTTCAGAATTTGAACCCTCCCCATGAACCCCTTAAATTTGATTTATGAAGGGAAAAAAACGGACGAACGCCTATTCACTTATTTTAAAGCTGTTTTCTCCCCTGAGTTTGATGAGTGAGTGAGTCAGTCAATCAGTTAGGACATTTTCTTTCCCGTTTTATCCCCCAGAATTTCATCCCTCCCCATGGGCCCCGGAAATTGGATTTATGAAAAAGCGGTCGAACACCTATTTACTTATTAGCCTATTTTCAATTTTGAAAAAATAGGCTTATGAGATCACCTTTTGTCCGTGTGTGTGTGCGTGTGTGTGTGTGTGTGTGTGTGTGTGTGTGTGTGTGTGTGATTCGTGTGTGTGTCCCCCCCTAATAAAATCTAAACGGCAGGAGCGATTTCAATGAAACTCGGAAAGTTCATAGCACTATTCCCGGCGACCTCGACCGTGCCCTTCAAATTTTGTTACGACTCACCAATCCAACATGGCGGCTGTGCGAAATATTTCACCAGCATTCAATATCTCCGAAACTATTGCCGATATTACCCTGACATTTTCTATGGTGGTAGAGGGAACTACTATAAGTTCACTTATGTGACTTTTGAAAACCTGGTAACTACAAAACCAACATGGAGGCCAAGCGAATTTGCGACTTTTAAATAGACGTTTCTCGCGATTTGACCAACCAAACGCAATGAAATTTGGTACAGTATATGCTTATATACATTGTAATGCACCGACATCTAACTTCGTTCAATTCTTTACATAATCACAAGATGGCGGATGTGCGAAATATTTCACCGGCATTCTATATCTCTGAAACTATTAGCGGCATCTCCCTAAAATTTTGTACGGAGATAAAGGGCACTACTGGAAGTCCATCTATAAGACTTTCAAAAACCGGTTAACTACAAAACGAACATGGCGGCCAAGCGAATTAGAAAATTTTAAATAGACCTTTCTCGCGATTTAATGTTCCAAGCTCACTGAAACCTGGTACAGGAAATATTTATACACATTGTAATCCACTGGTATCTAATTTAGTTCAATTGTTTACATAACCTCAAGATGGCGGCAGTGCGAATTTTAAAATTAAGTTTTTATTTCTTGTGATGTAGTCATGCGATCGAAGTGAAAGTTTGAATAATGAACCTACGCAATAATTTTCCTTTAATGGTACATGACTCTATGGCCTATACATTTAACAATCCAACATGGCGACCATCCGAAATATTTAGACGATACTGAATATCTACGAATCTATTTTAGCAATCAAAATGCATTTTTTAATGTTCATAGGGGCTATGAACTTAAGTTCACCTATAGGACTTTAAATAATCTGGTGATCACAAATCCAACATGGCGGTGACGCGAATTATAAATATTCACATGGACGTTTCTCGCAATTTAACCATCCGAGTGCAGTGAAACTTGGTACAGTAATTCCTTATACGAATGTTAATCCACTGGCATCTAATTTATTTCAATTGTTTCCATAACCTCAAGATGGCAGCTGTGAAAAATTTTAAAATCTCCTTGTTTTTTCTTGTGTCCTAATTATGCGATTGAAGTTTGAATACTACACGTTCACAATAATCTGCATGTAACAGCACATAACTCTAGGACCTACATATATAAAATCCAACATGGCGACCATCCGAAATATTTAGTCGGTTCTTAATATCTACGAATCTATTACAGCAATCAAACAGAAATTGTGTATGTTGATAGTGGCAATTAACATAAGTAGGATATATGAAAATAGGCTGTATAGTTCTTCACGGAACTACTTGTTTTTCAAGCTGATTTTTCCCCCCGAGTTTATTACTTTTTGCCTCTGTCGATTAAGAGATGCTCGCTCCGTTAGGAATCCTTCAACCCCCACTTTTCATTCCTTTCACCTTATAATATACACCAAATCGAAAAATCCTCAGCCATGTGTCTTCTTATTAGCCTATTTTCAATTTTGAAAAATAGGCTTATGGGATCACCATTTTCCGTGCGTGTGTGTGTGTAAGGTGTGTGTGCGTCCCCCCCCCCTAATAAAAACTAAACGGCTGGAGCGATTTCAATGAAACTCTGTAAGTTCATAGCACTATTCCGGACAACCCCGACCGTGCACTTGAAATTTTGTTACGTCTCACCAATCCAACATGGCGGCTGTGCGGAATATTTCACCAGCATTCAATATCTCCTAAACTATTCCCGATATCACCCTGGAATTCTTTACGGTGATAAAGGGAACTACTAGAATTTCATCTATGTGACTTTTGAAAAACTGGTAACTACAAAACCAACATGGCGGCCACGCGAATTTTCGACTTTAAAATAGACGTTTCTCGCGATTTAACCAACCAAACGCAATATAACTTGGTACAGTATATGTTTATACACATTGTAATGCACCGACATCTAACTTCGTTCAATTGTTTGCTTAACCACAAGATGGCAGATGTGCGAAATATTTCGCCGGCATTCTATATCTCTGAAACTATTAGCGGTATCACCCTGAAATTTTGTACGGAGATAAAGGGCACTACTGGAAGTTCATCTAAAAGACTTTCAAAAACCGCGTAATTATAAAACAAACATGGCGGCCAAGTGAATTTGAAAATTTTAAATAGACCTTTCTCGCGATTTAATGATCCAAACGCAATGAAATCTGGTACAGGAAATGTTTATACACATAGTAATGCACTGGTATCTAATTTAGTTCAATTGTTTACATAACCTCAAGAGGTCGGCTGTTCGTAATTTTAAAATTAACTTTTTATTACTAGTGTCGTAGTCATGCGATCGAAGTGAAAGTTTGAATGATGAACCTACGCAATAAGTTTCCTTTAATGATAAATGACTCTATGGCCTATACATTTAACAATCCAACATGGCGAGCGTCCGAAATATTTAGACGGCTCTGAATATCTACGAATCTATTATAGCAATCAAACTGAATATTTTTATGTTCATAGGGGCTATGAACTTAAGTTCACCTATAGGACCTTAAATATCCTGGTGATCACAAATGCAACATGGCGGCGACGCGAAGTATATATATTCACATGGACGTTTCTCGCAATTTAATCATCCGAGTGCAGTGACACTTGGTACAGTAAATCCTTATACGAATGTTAATTCACTGGCATCTAATTTATTTCAATTGTTTCCATAACCACAAGATGGCAGCTGTGCGAAATTTTAAAATGTCCTTGTTACTTCTTGTGACCTAATCATGCGATAGAAGTTTGAATGCTACACGTATATAATAATCTTCATGTAAGAGTACATAATTCTAGGAGCTACATATATAAAATCCAACATGGCGACCGTCCGAAATATTTAGTCGGTTCTCAATAATTACGAATCTATTACAGCAATCAAACTGAAATTTTGTATGTTGATAGTGGCAATTAACATAAGTTGGATATATGAAAATAGGCTGTATAGGTCTTCACGGAACTATTTGTTTTAGCCTATTTTCAATTTTGAAAAAAAAATAGGCTTATGAGATCACCTTTTGTCCGTGTGTGTGTGTGTGTGTGCGTGAGGTGTGTGTGTGTGTGTGTGTCCCCTAATAAAATCTAAACGGCTGGAGCGATTTCAATGAAACTCGGTAAGTTCATAGCACTATTCCGGACAACCCCGACCGTGCCCTTGAAATTATGTTACGTTTCACCAATCCAACATGGCGGCTGTGCGAAATATTTCACCAGCATTCAATATCTCCTAAACTATTCCCGATATCAACCTGGAATTTTTTACGATGATAAAGGGAACTACTAGAAGTTCAACTATGTGATTTTTGAAAAACTGGTAACTACAAAACCAACATGGCGGCCACGCGAATTTGCGACTTTTAAATAGACGTTTCTCGCGATTTAACCAACCAAACGCAATATAACTTGGTACAGTATATGCTTATACACATTGTAATGCACCGACATCTAACTTCGTTCAATTGTTTACATAACCACAAGATGGCGGATACGCGAAATATTTCACCGGCATTATATATCTCTGAATCTATTTGCGGTATCACCCTGAAATATTGTACGGAGATAAAGGGCACTACTGGAAGTTCATCTATAAGACTTTCAAAAACCACGTAACTACATAACGAACATGGCGGCCAAGTGAATTTGAAAATTTTAAATAGACCTTTCTCGAAATTAAATGATCCAAACGCAATGAAATATGGTACAGGAAATGTTCATACACATAGTAATGCACTGGTATCTAATTTAGTTCAATTGTTTACATAACCTCAAGATGGCGGCTGTGCGAATTTTAAAATTAAGTTTTTATTACTTGTGTCGTAGTCATGCGATCGAAGTGAAAGTTTGAATAATGAACCTACGCAATAATTTTCCTTTAATGATACATGACTCTATGGCCTATACAATTAACAATCCAACATGGCGACCGTCCGAAATATTTAGACGGCTCTGAATATCTACGAATCTATTACTGTATAGCAATCAAACTGAATTTTTTATGTTCATAGGGGCTATGAACTTAAGTTCACCTATAGGACTTTAAATAACCTGGTGATCACAAATCCAACATGGCGGCGACGCGAAGTGTATATATATTCACATGGACGTTTCTCGCAATTTAACCATCCGAGTGCAGTGACACTTGGTACATTAAATCCTTATTCGAATGTTAAATCACTGGCATCGAATTTATTTCAATTGTTTCCATAACCACAAGATGGCAGCTGTGCGAAATTTTAAAATCTCCTTGTTACTTCTTGTGACCTAATAATGCGATTGAAGTTTGAATGCTACACGTACACAATAATCTTCATGTAAGAGTACATAACTCTAGGACCTACATATATAAAATACAACATGGTGAACATCCGAAATATTTAGTCGGTTCTCAATATTTACGAATCTATTACAACAATCAAACTGAAATTTTGTATGTTGATAGTGGCAATTAACATAAGTAGGATATATGAAAATAGGCTGTATAGTTCTTCACGGAACTACTTGTTTTTAATGATGAGATTATATGCAGAGTATCACATCCCCCAATGAAACCAATCGGGGGATATTGTTATTCAATGAAATGCAGGTTTAACCCCCTTAACAACCCTTTAGAAACTGAATATCCAAAAATCCTTCCTTAGTGGGCGTTTTGGAATTACAGAGAACATATCCCCAAAATTGCATGTTTCTAACTGCAATAGCTTTGGCTGGGCGATGATGAGTCAGTGAGTCAGTCAGAACACTTTGTTTTATTTAATGGATTTCAGAATTCCACCCCTCCCCATGAACCCCTTAAATTGGATTTATGAAAATAACGATCAGCTGGTTTTGATGATATACGGACCGAGCAGATTAAACACTTTGGCTTAACAACAAAGAAATGGATTCTCCAACTTTTCAACAACTGTGTGAGCAGAAGCCAAATTCCAAAGATATGGAGGAAGAGCCGAGTGATCGCTTTGCTGAAACCTGACAAAGAAGGAAATAATGCAAAGAATTTTAGACCAGTTGCACTACTATGTCACCTCTACAAACTGCTGGAAAGATTGATTTTAAATCGCCTATCGCCTGTAACTGACCCCTTACTTATACCTCAGCAATCTGGATTTCGCCCTGGTAAAAGCTGTACTGGACAACTGCTAAATCTCACACAGTTTATAGAAGATGGGTTTGAAGCTCGTAAGGTGATAGGAGTGGTATGTGTCGACTTATCAGCAGTGTATGATACTGTCAACCATTAGCTACTACGCCACTCTTTTAAAAAATCGCAGGTTCTTCGTCGACTTTCAAGGACAGCGTAGTCGATGGAGACTACAGAAAAACGGCCTCCCGCAAGGAAGTGTACTGGCTCCAATCCTGTTCAATATATACACAAACGACCAACCTATAGCCCCGAACAGCAGAACTTTCCTGTATGCTGATGACCTTGCTCTAGCCACTCAGAGCGCAGATTTTGAATCACTGGAGAACACCCTCACGAATGCCCTTAAAGATCTTACCAGATTCTACAGCACAAATCAGCTTAAGCCAAACCCCTCAATGACACAAGTGTGTGCTTTTCATTTGAGAAATAGGGAAGCTACTCGCAAGTTAAAGATCGTATGGTCAGGGGTCAAACTGAACACTGTGACACTCCAAAATATCTAGGAGTGACACTTGACAGATCTCTTACTTTAAAGAAGCACTGCATGAACTCCAAGTCGAATGTTTCTTCCAGGAACAATCTCCTACGCAAACTGGCTGGATCACAGTGGGGTAGTCAACCTGAAACGATCCGAACTTCTGCAATGGCATTATGCTATTCTGCAGCAGAGTATGCTTTTCCTGTTTGGTAGAATTCAACACATGCCAAACAGGTGGATGTAGCTCTCTACGATACCTGCAGAATTATAACAGTTTGCTTGAAATCAACTCCAGTCGAATGGCTTTATCTCCTCGCAGGAATAGCACCACCCCCTGTTGGAAGAGAAATAGCTGCGAACAAGGAACGAAAGACAGTGGAGCATGAAAGAACTCTTCTTCTATATGGACACGAACCGCACCCGCAAAGACTGAAGTCGAGGAAGAGTTTCCTTAGAACATCAAAGGAACATAGAACCACTGCTGAGAAAGCTAGGTTGCAAATGCAGAGGGCTACGACCAACCTTCCCCCTGGTTGGGAAAATGTTTCTGAAACTCTACCTCCTGGCTATGACGAGGAATGGACGACTTGGAAGTCCCTGAATAGACTGCGCTCTAGAGTAGGCAGATCAAGGGCTAATATGGCTAGATGAGGTTACATTGACCAGGATGATATTCAATGTGATTGTGGAGAAGACCAGACTGTTCAGCATATGACTGAGCGTCAACTGTGCCCAGCATCCTGCACGGAAGAAGATCTTCGTCGGGGAGCACAGAGTGCACTGGAAGTGGCCAAGTTTTGGGCAAAGATAATATAATAACTCTGTTATATGTTTAAAATGTATGTTTCTGATACGAGAATTATAATACACCTATTTATTTATTTTTGAAGCTTATTTTCCCACCGAGTTTCATACTTTTCGCCACTGTCGTTTATGACATACTTACTCCGTTAAGAATCCTTCAACCCAATCTTCACAACCTTTCACCTCATAATATACACTACATCGAAAAACCCTCAGACACATTTCTGCTTATTTTTACTTTTAATGATATGTTTATATGCCGAGTATCACATCCCCAGATGAAACAATTCGTGAGATAATGTTATTCAATGAAATGCAGGTTTGAACCCCTTAATACCCCTTTAGAGCTTGAATATTCAAAAATCCATCCCTAGTGGACGTTTTCGACATACAACGAACATATACCCAAAATTTCATGTTTTAACTGCAATAGGTTTGGCTGGGGATGATGAGTGAATATCCAAAAAATCCTTCCTTAGTGGACGTTCTTTCCCCAGAATTTCACCCCTCCTCATGGGCACCTTAAATTGGATTTATGAAAAAATCGGTCGAACACATAGTTACTTATTTTTCAAGCTGATTTTTCCCCCCGAGTTTATTACTTTTTGCCTCTGTCGATTAAGAGATGCTCGCTCCGTTAGGAATCCTTCAACCCCCACTTTTCATTCCTTTCACCTTATAATATACACCAAATCGAAAAATCCTCAGCCATGTGTCTTCTTATTAGCCTATTTTCAATTTTGAAAAAATAGGCTTATGTGAACACCATTGTCCGTGCGTGTGTGTGTGTGTGAGGTGTGTATGTGGGTCCCCCCCTAATAATATCTAAACGGCTGGATCGATTTCAATGAAATTCGTTAAGTTTATAGCACTATTCCAGGCGACCCAGACCGTCCCCTTTAAATTTTGTTACCTCTCACCAATCCAACATGGCGGCTGTGCGAAATATTTCACCAGCATTCAAGATCTCCGAAACTATTCCCGGTATCACCCTCGAATTTTTTACGGTGATAAAGGGAACTACTAGAAGTTCACTTTTGAAAAACTGGTAACTACAAAACCAACATGGCGGCCACGCGAATTTGCGACATTTAAATAGACGTTTCTCACAATTTAACCAACCAAACGCAATAAAACTTGGTACAGTATATGATTATCCACATTGTAACGCACCGACATCTAACTTGGTTCAATTGTTTACATAACCACAAGATGGCGGATGTGCGAAATATTTCCCCGCATTCTGTATCTCTGAAACTATTAGCGGTATCACCCTGAAATTTTGTACGGAGATAAAGGGCACTACTGGAAGTTCATGTATAAGACTTTCCAAAACCGGTTAACTAAAAAATGAACATGGCGGCCAAGCGAATTTGAAAATTTTAAATATACCTTTCTCGTGATTCAAAGTTCCAAACGCAATGAATTCTATTACAGGAAATGTTTATACACATTGTAATGCACTGATATTTAATTTAGTTCAATTGTTTGCATTACCTCAAGATGGCGGCTGTGCGAATTTTAAAATTAAGTTTTTATATCTTGTGTCGTAATCATGCGATGGAAGTGAAAGTTTGAATAATGAACCTACGCAATAATTTTCCTTTAATGGTACATGACTCTATGGCCTATACATTTAACAATCCAACACGGCAACAATCCGAAATATTTAGACGGTTCTGAATATCTACGAATCTATTATAGAAATCAAACTGATTTTTTTATGTTCATAGGGGCTATGAACATAAGTTCACATATAGGACTTTAAATAACATGGTGATCACAAATCCAACATGGCGGCGACGCGAATTATAAATATTCACATGGACGTTTCTCGCAATTTAACCATCCGAGTGCAGTGAAACTTGGTACAGTAAATCCTTATACGAATGTTAATCCACTGGCATCCAATTTATTTAATTTGTTTCCATAATCACAAGATGGCAACTGAGCGAAATTTTAAAATCTCCTTGTTACTTCTTGTGTCCTAGTCATGCGATTGAAGTTTGAATGCTACACCTAATGTAACAGTACATAACTCTAGGACCTACATATATAAAATCCAACATGGCGACCATCCAAAATATTTAGTCGGTTTCCAATATCTACAAATCTATTACAGCAATCAAACTGAAATTTTGTATGTTGATAGTGGCAGTTAACATAAGTAGGATATATGAAAATAGGCTGTTTAGTTCTTCA
Organism: Meconema thalassinum; assembly: GCA_946902985.2. Lineage (NCBI taxonomy): Eukaryota > Metazoa > Arthropoda > Insecta > Orthoptera > Tettigoniidae > Meconema > Meconema thalassinum. The sequence goes on along the minus strand of OX336388.2, from coordinate 155,854,999 downwards.
CGGAACTACTTGTTCGTATCTCTCTTCACGCGTTTTTTGACTTGTTTGTCAACGACCTGTATTCTGCTTGCACATGGAGTAGTCTGTCAGTCTGGGCTCTCACCCTCGACCTTACCGGCATGGGTGGCCCTGCCAGGAGCCGAAACTCCTACCGGCATTGCTCTCAGGATCACTTAGACACACAAGCCTCCCCATACGTCAAGGTACCTGACCATGAATTTTTATGGGGTGAATAAGAAATTGTTGTGATTTGCCTGTATACCTTTTAAGAAAGGTTTAAGTGTTGCTAAAGCGGTATAAGTAGTTTGATGAAGTGTGGGGATATAACTAGGGCTCGGATTTTTAGGAAAATAAATATTTTTTATGTAAATACATATTTTAAGCATTTTTCTATAAGTATAAATACATAAATTCCTGCTTTTCACTTATTAGAACATAAAAAGACATAACATTTACATTTTTAAATCAGTATGCTAGTGGAGAGAGAATTGAGAGAGGAGCAGTATGGATTCAGACCTGGGAGATCAACAGTGGTTCTCATATTTTCAGTGAGACAGCTCCAGGAACACCACTACGAATTTGGAGAGGATCTGTTGATGGCCTTCCTGGACATCGAAAAGGCCTATGATAGTGTGTGTAGGTAGAAGGTTTGGGAAGCAATGGAAAACATGGGAGTGGAAAAAGGGTCTGTAGGCAGAGTGAAGGAGATGTATTGAGGAAGTGTAAGTTGTGTTAAAGTTGGAGGGGAAAGAACAGACTGGTTCAGACAAATGAGTGGCCTGAAACAGGGTAGTGGTTATGGACTAGTTAATGACACGGGTAGCAGGAAAGATAGGAGAAGATAAGATGAAAGCAATGGTGTTTGCAGATGATCTCATGGTCTGGGGAAACAAGGAGGAGGAAATTCAGGTGCAACTGAAGCCTTGGGAAGAAACAGTGGGAGAGTACGGATGGAAGTTCAACATCAGTAAATGTGAGATCCTGTTAACGTCCAGAAAAAAGGACAGACCAATGAGTGGGATATCACTTGGAGGTGGACAGCTGAAGAAGGTGGAAAGTCTCAAGTACTTGGGAAGTATAGTGGAGGAAAATGGGAGAAATGACAAAGAGATTACGGAACGTGGCAGACAGGCAGAATCATTTCTGAGAAGCATTAGGAGCTTAGTGTGGAATAAAGATGTCCCACAAAAAAAAAAGGGAAGTGTTATACAGAAGCTACTATATCCCGATACTGACCTATGCTTCAGAAACGTGGATAATGAAGAAAAGAGACATAAGCAGAATACAGGCAAGTGAAATAAAGTTTCTGCGAAGTAGGATCGGAGTAACAAGAAGAGACATGGTGAGGAATGAAAAGGTCAGGGAAATAGTGAAAGAGGAGCCCTTGCAAGGTAGGATTGAGACATCAAGACTGAGGTGGTATGGACACTTAAAGAGAATGGAAGAGAAGAAGATTCCCAAGAGGATACATGAGATGCAGATGCAGAAGAAACGACCAAGGGGAAGACCAAGAGATAGATGGCTGAAAGGAGTGGAAGAATGTGTCAAGAAGAGAGGCGAGGACTGGACCAGAGTGACATCGGAGAGGTGGTGGGAAGAAAGGACTAAGTGGCGAGGCTTATGTTCCAAACAGACCCAGCCTGGGGCTGGAAACTGTACAAGATGATGATGATGCTAGATCTTTCAGTTTATTGCAGTTTTGTTGTGTTACTTCAACGGGGAAGAACCTGTGAGCTATCTAATCTTCATGCAGAGCACATGTCAGCTTGCAACTGTGTTATTCTTAACTTGTCGCCCCGTGCCACTCACTGTGGAAGCACAGGATTTCCTTGTCCATAGCCATATTGCACCACGTGCTAGACTTTCCCCTCCCGACCAGCTACCTGGAACCAGTGTCACTCACATGCTGTTCATTTCTGGCACTGTGAAGTGTAAGAGTTCTACGATGCCTAAAGTAAAAACAACTACAAGATATCGTCTGTTGCAGAATTTATAGATAATTTTACTTCTGATGGGGGCGTTCTGTTTTGCCAACCACGTGGGAAAGGACTCAAGGCTGAACAGCGATCTCAAGTTACGCAAAACCTCTAGGGCAAGAAACATATTGCCGCAGTATCACGCCTTCAGAAGAAGTGTTTCGCGATAATCGTCGGTCATTTGTGATGGACAATCTGAAGTTGTATCTTGCTGTGTATTGTAATGCTCCAGCAGTCAGTGAGACATAGAATAAATTGCATTCGTGAGTACTGCATATTGTTTATATTCACATTAATAAATTAAATTATAATTATATATTTTTACTTTTTTGTCACATATTTCAGGTATTTTTAATACATAAAAAATAAATATTTTCCCGATTTTTAGCACCTAGAAATCTGAGCCCTAGTTATCACAATTTGCATTCTCAGGGAAAAATCAAAAGGCTTATATGTATTATTTCGCTGGGTCATCGTTTTGTTATATATGGTCTAAGTTGGCAGACTTCACTCCCTGAAGATATCCATACAAAAGGCATGTTGAAATGAATAAAGACGTAAGAGGCAGATGCACCTACATAGTGACTATCTGACAGCTCATCGCGCATTATTCCTTCATAATTTTTCTTTGTTAAAGCATCACCACAAACATTGTAAATTACGTAAAATATAGATTTCAGTCAGGAGTTAAAAAGAATAACACGCGTGTAAATAATTTCAGACAAGCAAATCATAGTTTGAAATAATTTACAATAATCTTAGAATGCTACCTGTAAATACTTTTAACAGCCAAAAAGAAGAACTACCGTACGGACTTTATTTATGTATTTATTTATATAGGCATTGATACAAATACAGAAGAAAGAGGATGGGGAACAACGAACGAGAGCCTCCCTTGATGTACACGCTGCAACTTAGTCAAGTTTTACACTGCCAAGCGTGTAAGTTGTAAGTTATTACCGGACGGACCATTCTTCTACACAGGGTGTTTTAGGAGGAATAGTAAATATTTTAGGACGTGGTTGTATAAATGAATGGCAATTTTTAAAAATCCATAATATATGTGTCCCATTTGTATTGCGTACAGAGATACAGCTGGTAGTATTTAACCCAAACAAATGTAAAGCCAAGGCAAATGAGGACGCTCAAAGTTCATTTTCAAAAATTCCACCAGCAACTTCAATGCATTTTGCAGTTCTCTTGATAACACCCGGTGTAGCTCTTGGTAGGGCGTATTGGCATTCTTTGATTAGGGCTGCACTATGCATAATCTGAACGACTAACTCGGCTCTTGTGTTAACTTTTTCCTTGTAGACTTCGCCTTTCAACCATTCCCACAGGCAAAAATCCAAAGGGGTAAGGTCCGGAGACCTTGGTGGCCAAGAAACATGCCCATAGCAACCGATGTGTCAACACACGAACTGCCCTGGTTACATAACAAAGTCTGTATCTCGGTATGCAATACAAATGGGACACATTTACTGTTCCTCCTGAAACACCCTGCATAGATAACTTTCTCAATGTTAACTTTTTGATATTACAACTGTTACTTTTCAGTCGGTCAACACAATATAATCCAAATTACTGGGACATGCAAAAAATAACCTGAAGGAAAATTACATGTGGTTAAAAGACACATATTATTTCCCATCTGTAGGGTTCCACTACTCACTGTGGCAAAACCCGACATGATTTGCTGGAGTATAGTTACTTGGCCGTGAAATCTAATATCCCGAAACTTGATTTATTCTGCCTGTATAGTCTGATGAACTCATTTAGGTGAACACATGTCTGCCCAATGTATATTTCTTGTAAATTACTCAAAGAGCCGAGAAAACTCCCTTGATAATGTTAACTCGAAATCACGAACTATAAGAAGTTTACTTACAATCACTCCAGCAATATTCTGTGGGACATATCAATACCGTGCAAATCACTCACATCCTCCAACAATTAAAGATTATTGGTAGTATATAATTTATGGGATTTTGCTTGTAGCAGTATTAGGACAGAGGGAGCCCATTCACGCTCAAAATTAAGGGTTTTAAATTGAGCTGAGGACACAGCACGCACTGCGGGTGGTTTAAAGTAGTGATTATTCCTGACAAAGCAAATAACACTGTCATATTCTTATCAATAATGCATGCATCATTCTGCCAACAAGTGAGAGGGTCTTTCACGAGTCATAAACAGCTTTCATCATCAGACTAACGAACATTTCTTAAGTAATATTTCTGACAGTGAGAACTCTGAATGAGAATAGATAATGTTAGGGTTGTTGAAAAGAAAGTTAATATCAATATTTACTCTGTGAAGAGATATTGTTAAATGAATGATACAATAAGAGACATCTGGCATTGCAAACTAAACTTATTCATGCCCAAAATTTTCAGTTTTGAATACATATAAGCGAATGAATGTTAATTCTTCAACTGCTGTGCACTTAACTTACTTATTTAATAGATTTCCACTTGCATCACTTTCTACATCCAGGGTTTCTTGCTTCACATCCTGGGGATAAGAAGGATTAAGTTATTTATTCGCTATCGTACACAACTGATATACCATGTATTTGTACAGCACAGTTCAATTGAGTAAAGACAAAGATGATGAACGAGTACCTGACCCTACTTTCATTATGCCCATCATATTTTACTGATAAATGGCCATTATTTACCTAGATCTTAAACATAATACACCATCAAACCAATATTTAGGGACCAAAAAAAGCTGTGTGAGAAAAAAAACTGAAACCAGTAACTTAAAGGAAGTAATAGTATAAGGATTGATGAAGATAAACAAACATTTTTTACAATATTTAAAAACCTATCTAGCTGTCACTTCCTTGATTTATTCCCAAACACAATGGATCATAACCAATACCAATAGACGTAAACAACATACTGGTAGCCACAGCTAGCACTAGAAGCTGTAATCGATGTGAAATGTGGACCTACAACATATTGAGAGCCACGGCTGACGGTGGAGGCTGTAAAAGGGCGGAGAGAAGACCAACACCATATTGACAGTCACGGCTAGCAGTAGAGGCTGTCTAAAAGGCGAAGATGATGCAATACCATACTGACAGCCACAACTAGCAGTGAAGGTTGCTATCGAGGCAAAGAATGGACCTACAACATACTAACAGAGTTTAGGCCCCACCACTGTAGCCATTAACCACTACGTGTGTAGACCCCTAAAAACAAGAAGGCCCACTGAAAAGTCACTAGCTTTAAGCTGTTGAAAAACAAAACAACACTGAGTGATGAAAACTTTATAACTAAATTAAATGCACACATCTTTGCTATTATTAAAAGTGAATAAACTTAAAACCTATAATCACCTCAATTTGATGTTCTTCTTTAACAATCCAGTGTCCATCTTCAAATGTATCATCAGACTCAACCTTAAGGATATCAGTAGATAACAGTTCTTTTGATTCCTAGGGAGTATTACACAAGTATGACACAATATGAAACAAATTGATACAATATCACTACTGAGTAACAAATAAAGAACAGTATCTCATTAGCCTACAATTTGTTAGTAAGTATTAAGGCTCACAACGTCACTTGTTTGCACGGTACTAAGATAGCACTATCACTTACAATGTCAGGTAATCCATCTGTTTCAGACAACCATACATGCTCACTCTTGATGATCGGCAATTCCTCCATTTTGTTCAAGGAATCTAGAACACACCAACTGCACTTTAGAATTAATCCAAAAGTGTATTTATTCCTAAATGCCAAATAAGTTTTGTATACTTAATTGAATAATCGTTGACACGATGCGAAAACGAAGGATTGCGTTTTTTGGACACATATTCCGCTTGCCAAATACTAGACTCCTGAAACAACTTTTTGACTTCTTTTGGAACAGTAAAACAAAAATCACATGGTTTAAAGAAATACAAATGGATTTAGACGAATTGAAAATCACTAAGCATCAAATTGAACATAGAGAAGAGAAACGGCTTCTGAATAACAAATACACTCCCTTAACATTCAAAATTTCACAGCGTAAGCAATATGTTATATCTGCAGAAGAACGGGCTGCAAGATCTTCCAGAATGTAGAAGTATTGGGGGAAAAATATCAAGTATTAAGAACTGTACTTAGTTTTTGAAGACTTTGTATACAAGGATTGATTTTTGGTGCTCCAATGTTGGCGTAAACAGTGTAAATAAATAAATAAGGCTATTCTAGAACTCCTAATATAAGCCATTGAACTACAGGTAATGCTGGAAGGCCGACTGTATGGGAGTAAGGAGCGGTGTTTGGTGCGACTGGTTACGCCTGGTAGTATACGTCAAGGAGGCAAGTTTGACGTATACGACCGCGAATGATGATGTACGTACGTACGACAAGATACAAGTAAAAGATGTACTTTTGAACATTCAAGCGAACGGTAAACTGAACGGAACTTACGCTGATATATATATTTCAAAGCAACATAGTAATTTGATACTGAATATGACTAGGAATATACGCCAACAAAAAATATATTGCAGCCTGATTGTACATTTTTCTCCTTAGATCAAAGGCAGTGTACCGGTACACAATAACTATACCCGCAAATAAATACAAGCCATACGTAGGCGACATTAAAAAATAACATTTACAACAACAAAAATAGACGAGAAATGGATAAGAATAAAGATTAAACAGGATGTTCAGTAAGGAACATATAGCCTACTGTCTCCTAAATGCATGGGTATTGTAATAACTCTTTGTCCTTTTCAAGGACTATTATTGAATGTTGGTTGTAGTAGCTTGTTGAAATACAACGTGTTATGCGGATATAAAACATGAATATGAGGTGCCCTTTGGTCTATACAAAATTTCATTCAATTCGGTTTCACCGTGTTTGAATTGATATGATGAATCGATTTGAACACATACATTGCCGCTATCTGCAAACTATTGGGCTGATGACCTAGTAGTTCAGTCAAAAGATGCTTCCCACAAAAAGGTATGTGTTTGTTAAATTTGCTAGAGATCAAATGATTAGGTTGGTCATAATTTGATTTAAACTTTTAACATTTGGGTGGCCGCCGTTCCGTTTCCGTCAAGATGGCGACGATATGAAACATGACACTGAGTTGCCTTTTGCGAGTGCTATTTCTGTTCCAAATTTCGTTAAATTCGGTTTAACTGTGTTTGAATTGATAGGGGGAATCGATTTGCACACTTACAAGGCCACCATATACAAACTATAGGACTGATGACCTTGTAGCTTGGTCAAAGTACGCTTCTCACATGAAGGTATGTTGTTGCAAAATTTGGTAGAGATCAGATGATTAGGTTGGTCGTAAATTGATTTAAGCTTTTAACATTTGGGTGGCCGCCATTACTTTTCCGTCAAGATGGCGACGATATGAAACATGACACTGAGTTGCCTTTTGCGAGTGCTACGTCTGTACCAAATTTCGTTAAATTCGGTTTCACCGTGTTTGAATTGATACGGGGAATCGATTTGCACACATACATGGCCGCTATCTGCAAACGTTTGGGCTGATTACCGTGTAGGTTGGTCAAAAGATGCCTACCACATGAAGGTATGTTGTTGAAAAATTTAGTAGAGATCAGATGATTAGGTTGGTCGAAATTTGATTTAAGCTTTTAACATTTGGGTGGCCGCCATTACGTTTCCATCAAGATGGTGGCAATATTAAACATGACACTCAGGTGTCCTTTGCGAGTGCTACCTCTGTACCAAATTGCGTTCAATTCGGTTTCACCGTGTTTGAATAGATAGGGGGAATCGATTTGCACACATACATGGCCACCATCCCCAATAATTGGGCTGATGACCTTGTAGTTTGGTCAAACGATTTTTCATACATAACGGTATAATAGAGATCAGATGATTAGGTTGGTCGTAATTTGATTTAAGCTTTTAACACTTGGGTGGCCGCCATTACGTTTTCGTCAAGATGGCGGCGATATAAAATATGACACTGTGGTGCTCTTTGCTAGTGCTACCTCTGTACCAAATTTCGTTCAATTCGGTTTCACCGTGTTCGAATTGATATGAGCGGGGGACAGAAATTCAGAGTACACACTCTCACAGACACACACACAGATAGACACACAATTTTTCGCCCTGTGTTGATCTCATAAGACTACTTTCATTTTTTGCAGAAAATCGAAAGTAGGCTAAAAAATATGGTAATTGGTATTCAACATTTTTATTATCCACTCAAAGGCAGCTTTCATATGTGTGTGGATATGTATAAGCCTACAAATAAACAATTAAATATAAGTAGATGCTTAGTGAACAAACCAACCATATGCTCAATACTCATCCAAAGCAGGTCGTGACTTAGACCTCACAAAGTTAAAATTAAATAAGAGAGGGGTATAACTTATGTGCGACCAGGTGAAATACGGTTAGGCCTACGGTATTCGTAATGTGTAATTGAGAAAAAAAAATGTACACAACAATCACATATTCAACATTTACTAAAACGGATTCAAATTCTAATTCAGCCAAAAACCTATGAAAGTTAAAAAAGAATATGCGTATCTGTTTGGAACAGGGGCGGGGGTGGGTGGTATGTGTATGAGCAGGGTGAAGCAGAATAATTCTTAATGTGTACACTAGCATAACAATCACCAGGATATAGGTAAGCCCAGTTGTACACGGTAAGAAATTCATATTTACCACGTTATATAGGTGGTGAACAAAGAAAAAAGTGGCATTCTTCAGCCCAACATGCAGCAAACCTTTAAACCAGTCATTAGAAAGGTAAAGATGAATATGCATACCTGTTTCGGTCAGATGGGAGGGGGAGTGGAGGTGGAGGTATGTGCAAGAGCAGGGGGATGCAAAATAATCCTTAACCTGCAGTTTAAAAAAATATGCTTAAATAAGCCAATAAGGACTCCTAGAGTCCTTCCTTGAGAACCAAAAGGGGCGTATATAAGGGGGGGGGGGGCATTGTTAATAAGTGACTATGGCAACGTTGCAAATCAAGGCGAAGGTAGAGCGATGTAAACAGTGTGACAATCAGTTTACTCTGATCTTATGTGTAAAAACATAACCTCTTATTGCTCTCTAGTTCCTTCGCTCTTATGAACGAACCAAGAACAGCAACAAGTGCCCTTGAAGCGTGTGACTAAAGTTTTTTCCCTAACTTTTATACCCTTATCAAACTTTTGGCAAATTTGTCTCTCTCTGTAGCTACTGGTAATGCCGAACGGGGTTTGAGTTGGTTGAAAACATACTTGAGAAATTCTACTTCTGAAAACAGACTCGACGGTCTAGTATTCTCATCTATTCACGGAGACATACATCTCACTGACGATGAAGTTATAAACCGATTTGGTAATGCTTCAAGAAACCTTGAATTTATGTTATAGTGTGAGTTGTAAATCAAAACAGTAACATTAATTCTTTCCATGTAAATACTATCAAGAGAGCAAGATGATTGTATTAATAAAAAGCAGGGGCGGTTCCTGACTAAAATTTTAGGGTGGGCCAGATGATATTATTGTTGGTATATTGGCTTTCACAGCCAAGGACTTAGAACTTGGCCATTTTTCTAGGTTTATGCCATGTCGTGTGCGGGGTTTCGCCTAGGAACACCAAGATAGGCTCATCAGAAGGGAGGTAGTGCACAGTTCGCTACTCCTGTGGGGGTCCAGGCACGGATACAAAGAGCCCGCTGATGAGACTATCTTGGTGTGCCTAGGCGAAATCCCGCACAAGACACGGCATAAACCTAGAAAAATTGCCGAGTTTTGATATTATTGTTTTTTTAATATAAAATACTGTTTTATATTTGGCATTCAATGTTGCCAATATTGCCATTATCATAATTCCATACAACACAACACTTGAAAAAGGTTTAATGAAAAGTTCATGCATTAAAAACTGTACTCACATGGCTCCTTATTTGTGAACATATTCCCCTCTCCTCTGCTTGGATGACGCAAATGTACGGTATCTATCAGTTTGGTTGATGAGGTCCTAATTTTTTAATTTCTAACTTTGTGTTCAGCGGTATAGAAGAAAATAGATTTGTTAATAAAAATCCACTCTCATTTTCCTATGTCACACACAATCAGCATATTAAATAACTACGTACCGTATCACGAAAGTTAAAAACACATTAATTTACAGATATTAATTAACCTCATCCACAGAATTCACTAACACACTTGTTCTGTACTTGGAACACCAGACAACTGAAAACGCATAAATATATCTTTGTCTAATGTCATCTAGCTGCGAACAATGACTGAATACCTGTTTAAGGGCGTGGGGTGAGGTGGACCCTTCTCCCGTAATCCTGTTTGACAGAGGCAAAAGCAGGAAGTGAAATGGAGACATTGTCTATTTTGCTTCAAAGCGAGGCTATGGGCCCATTCTGCTGGCCCTTGAAGAGAGAGAAAAGTCCCTTCATAGCACAGAAGAATTCGCGTGCAAGACAGTGCTATGTCCACTGTTTCCTCGCCGTGCCCATCAAGCCATATACTTTATATGGGACTTTCTGTACAGTGGCCCTCGCTATGACAATACACCGTACGAGGCTGTCAGAATCTTAAGCTATGGATGAGTTACGTATACTGAATTCTTTTTAGAGATTCTAGGAAAGAAAACCACTTATTTTAAGTAGAATATCTGTAATTTAAAGTAGTTTTTAAATACTTTAATAAAACAAATTTTGTGCAATACTGTCTAATGGCCCTGGGTGGGCAGGGCCCTTTCGACCCTTAATGATGCACCGCCCCTGATAAAAAGTATAATAAAATGGTATTAGTTGTGTTTGACATCAACCAAACATAAAACGTCACAACAAATTGGTTGAAAAAGTGATGCCAGATAGTCTTAAAACTCATCATTTTGCACCAAATTATACAAAAGTTTCCTGGGGAGAACCGCGGACCCCCTATTCTTTGGGCCTATACCTTGTCCCCTAACCCTCGCTTGGGCACCCCTCGAAATAAAACTCTATATACGACTCTGATTTGACATATACTATTAACTTAAGGCCTATTATGTCAAAATGTGATGTAAGACGTATCCACAAACGCAGAATAGCCTACTTAATTACAAATTTATATTCGAAAATAAAGTAGACCGTAAACCTACCGTATCAATGGAAAATACCATATTTATAACGTTGCACAGAGACAGTGCTTATCTGTGGAAATGAAGCTTTTGAGAGTTTTTCTCCTGCCCATTAGAGCATCCTAATGTTACACAAGAAATGGGCATCTTAATTTTATAGCATAATCGACGTGCGATCAAATATATGAAATAAATTAAAAGAGCCACGTCACATCAGCTGACTTGCAACCTGCGTAACATGTCACGGATGCCATTCAATGCCAGACATGACTAGGCGATGACCAGGAAGCAGTTTTCAGCGATAGTTACCATGGGAGGAGTTGTTCCAGTAGTAGCCGACCTACACTACAGTTCAATGATACAGTGAGTCTCTCAACGACTCGGCCGGCCGGCGCGGCATTATCTGTCTCCCGTTGACTCATCACTCCCCGCTAATAAGCTAATCTTGGGAAACCAACATTAATATAACCTGCGATATGGTGTTGGATAATTGGGAGATTATTTTTGTCAATAAATGTCAAACTTATTCGGCCATGACGCCTCGCCTAAACAAATCTACGTAAACAAATGTGATAGGATATTATATTCAGTACATATTAATGTCTATACGACAGAACTATTATTTAAATAAAGTTATTCTGCCATTTGCGGAACAGTGAAATTGGCATTCAACGTTACCCGGAAGTTCCTCTATTTCCAAATGCAAACAATCGTGAGCAGATTTTGTTGAAGCAGGCGTATCCACTACTATCTTTCTTATACAATACAAACCTAACCACACGTTTGATTAGGCTACGCAAGTAAACTTATCTTACTTACTGCAGGAGTACTGTAGGCTACTTAAATATACGCACTGATTGCAAGGTACAATATTATAAAAGTTACGCCTAATGAACAAAACGCCCAGCTCAAACTAGAAGCAGTTATCAGCTTATGATTATCCAATTACGAAACAGGATTTTTATTTCTCCGCCGTAAAAAAAATACAGCAATGTAAGCCAATAAGTGTATACGTATACCGTTCTCCTTCAGGAAATGTTTGCTTATTTATAGATAAATTAGAACTGTTACTCAATAACATGAGCAAAGTAAATTTCGATATAGAGCCAAGGCCCTGATAATTTGTGGGGATGTGAATGTGGAGCTCTTAAAATGCGATAGAAATCATGAATTATTAACACAGTTACTAATTTCATACGGACTGAAACCTACAATAAATACCCCGACAAGAATAACAAAATTTAGTAAAAACCACTCCTGATCAAATTTTTATAAATAAACTAGCTGTACCCGGCAGGCGTTGCAATGCGGGCGTTGTAATTTTGTTTCTTGATATTATTTTGGAAACAATCTTTTTTCAATTTCCGTTAACTGCATCTAAACTGTCGTAAAATGGATTAGGGTGCTCCGGGGTAACTGGGTTATGATTTTCAACATGCATAAAACCGTAATTTTGAACAAGTAAAAGGCGACTGATTACTGCAATATATTGTATGATTATTTAGCAATAAACAAAGCAACATATTACATACCAATTAAGGTATGTATTTAACATTCTATATTTTTCATCTATATATTTTTTATTCTAGTGGCCCAGTTGCCCCGTGAATTTGGGGTAACTGGACCACCCCAGGCTATCTTTATATATATAATTATTCGACACGTGTGTATGTGACTGAACTCCTCCTAAACGACTGAACCGATTTTGATGGAATTTGGTATGTATATTAGGGTGGGTCCATGTATGGTTTAGATTCACAATCTGACCCGGTAGGTGGAATGAACACAATTATAGAACCACAATTTACACACTATTTTAGATCCACAATATACAGTCAAAAACAGTAGTCATGGAAACCACTAGCCTTGGCCTTCGTGAAAGCAGATATCTTTGGACGGTTTGTCTCTGCACGTTAGAGCCACCTGGTCGCAACCTGTGCAACTACCGCCATTACATACACTCCGCCCGTGGCGAAAAGTTGTGTTTTATACCAAAGGTGGCAGTGATGTCGAATTCTACTGTTTGTCTCGGCACGTTAGAGCGTTTCAAAGTCCCGTATGCGTTCATATACCATTCATCCGATTGCCATGAAACTTGGGTGATATGTTGAGTGAGCTCCAGGGAAGGTGTTTGGCTTAGTAAATCCATTTTACAATAGATAGCGCACGAATAGATTCAACAAATGAGCGACGACGCGTGAAGCGTTTCAAAAAGGTCCCGTATGCGTTCAAATACCATTCGTCCGATAGCGATGAATCTTGGGTGAGATGTTGTGTACACTCCAGGGAAGGCTTCTGGCTTAGTAAATCAATTTCACATTAGGTAGCGCACGACTAGATTCAACAAATGAGTGACGACGCACGAAGCGATTCAACAAAATCCCGTATAAGTTTATATTCCATTCATAGATTGAGATGAAACTTTGATAAGTTGTTGTGTACACTTAAGTGAAGGCTTCTAACTTAGTAATCCATTTCACAGGAGGTTGCGCACGCGTAGATTCAACAAATGAGCGGCGACGTGCGAAGCGTTTCAAAAAAGTCCCGTATGCGTTCAAATACCATTCGTCCGATAGCGATGAAACTTGGGTGAGATGTTGTGTACACTTACGTGAGGGTTTCTAACTTAGTAAATCCATTTTAAAATAGGTAGCTCACGAGTAGATTCAACAAATGAGCAACGACGCGCGAAGTTTTAATCGAAGTCCCGTATGCGTTCATATACCATTCATCCGATTGCAATGAAACTTGGGTGAGATGTTGTGTACACTTACGTGAGGGTTTCTAACTTAGTAAATCCATTTCACAGGAGGTTTCACTCGAGTAGATTCAACAAATGAGCGACGACGCGCGAAACGTTTCAATAAGGTCCCGTATGCGTTCAAGTACCATTCGTCCGATTACGATGAAACTTGGGTGAGATGTTGTGTACACCCTACGGAAGGTTTCTGGCTTAATAAATCCATTTTACAATATGTAGCGCACGAGTAGATTCAACAAATGTGTGACGGCACGCGATCATTTCAACAAAGTACCGTATGCGTCCATATACCATTTATCCGATTGCGATGAAACTTTGGTGAATTGTTGTGTCTGTCTTAGGAAATCCAGTTTTTAATAAGTAGCGCACGAGTAGATTCAACAAATGAGCGACGGCGCGCGAATCGTTTCCACAATGTCCCGTATGTTGTCATATATCATTCAACCGATTGCGATCAAACCTTGGTGAATCATTGAGTACACGCCAGAGAAGGTTTCAGGCTTAGTAAATCTATTTTACAATAGGTAGCGCATGAGTAGATTCAACAAATGAGTGACGGCACGCGAATCGTTTAAAGAAAATCACTTATGCGTTCATATGTCATTCATCCGAATCCGATGAAACTCTGATGAGTTGTTGTGTACACGCCAGGGAAGGTGTTCAACTTGGTAAATCCATTTTACAATATTGGTAGCGCACGAGTTGATGTAACAAATGAGTGGCGACGCGCGAAGCGTTCCAACAAAATCCTGTATGCGTTCATATACTATTCATCGATTGCGATGAAACTTTGATGAGTTGGTTGTGTACACTTACGTGAAGCTTTCTAACTTAGTAAATCCATTTCACAGTTGGTAGAGCACGAGTAGATTCAACAAATGAGTGACAGCGTACGAATCATTTAAACCAAATCCCGTATCCGTTAAATGCCATTTATCCGTTTGCGATGAAACTTTGGAGAGTTGTTGTGCACGCTCCAACGAATGTTTCAAAATTAGTTAATTCAATTCACGATAGTTTAGAGGCACTTAACAGAAGTTGAAAAAAATATTGTGTATCCAAAAGCACTTCAAGAAACAAAGTTACAACACTTTCTTTGATTGGCAGGACAACGTCTGCCGGGTCAGCTTGTATTCTATAAGACCACCGCAGCAAATGCCTGGGGTAAGTGGATCTATTGTTACTCATTCAATTTATTTAGAAAAAATATTAGTTTGATGATTTGTTTGATATAAGTGCACATTTCGGACGTTGTATCGGGACCATAAAAAATAAAGAAGGCATATAATAAGAAAAAATTATATATTCATATATGTATTTAATTAAACATCTTCTTGCAAAAAAATTACAATGAATTCAAGTAAATGGCAAAAATTTCTTACCATAAACATTTAAAAAAATTAGCCAAAAAATAAAATTTGTTGAGTTCAAACACTTAAGTTATATGAGTCCTTGTACATTAAGGAAAACTTAGTAGATGTTAGTAAGATCACTCAGGTCTGCTGCAAAACCAATCATATTATTAAATGGAGCGGAACTACTTGTTGCCGGTTGTGGATTTTTCCATACGATGTCAAACGCTCTAATGTAGAATTCTTCATTGGTTTCTTTGAATTTCATTGTCTGAAAATGCCGTTTGTAAGAAAGAACCATCTATCCTTCAATCTCTTTTCGTAAAACCTTATAATTATATCATTGGGGTAACTGGACCCCTGGATCCAGCTACCCCAATAGGATGGCCCAGTTACCCCTTTTCTGAAACTTTTTCGGGGTAACTGGGCCACCCCTACCAGGCAATTAACAATAACCCTAGGGGTTGTAATTAGCATATTTATGTATAAACTCATTCATTATGTTTATGCCTGACTAGTAATAAGGAAACAGGTAGGCCTACTTATTTAGCAACGACGGAAGCCCATTAATCATGTAAAAACACGACGTTGTTTGAAAATATTTCTTCTTACAAATTATTGGACCTCTCACAACTACAAAATGGCTCCAAATGAAGGAATGCCTGTTGTTCTTGAGAGAAACAAGGAAGATAAATAACAACCAAATAACATTATAATTCCCACAAATATGGATATGAATAACCCATGGCCCAGTTACCCCATGGGCCCAGAAACCCCGGAGCACTCTAACTAATTTAGAAACATTCGCGGGAGCGTGCACAACAATTCACAAAAATTTCTTCGCAATCGGATGAATGGGATATGAACGCATACGGAATTTTGTTTAAACGATTCGTGTGCTGTCACTCATTTCTAAAATTTATTCTTGCGCTACCTACTCTGAAATGGATTTACTAAGTTAGAAACCTTCACGTAAGTGTACACAACAACTCAACAAAGTTTCATCGCAATCGAGGAATGGTATATGAATGCTAGCGGGATTTTGTTGAAACGCTTCGTGCGTCGTCACTCATTTGTAGCATCTACTCGTACACTACCTATTGTAAAATGGATTTACTAAGTCGAACACCTTCCCAGGCGTGTACACAACAAC
The DNA here is from genome assembly GCA_946902985.2 of Meconema thalassinum. Classification (NCBI taxonomy): domain Eukaryota; kingdom Metazoa; phylum Arthropoda; class Insecta; order Orthoptera; family Tettigoniidae; genus Meconema; species Meconema thalassinum. The sequence continues at coordinate 155,838,676 of OX336388.2, read as the reverse complement.
TCATTAAAGTTTCATCGTAATCCGATGAAATGCATATGAACGCATACGGGATTTTGTTTAAACGATACTCGTGCGGTCACTCATATGTTGAATCTACTCGTACGCTACCTATTGTAAAATAGATTTAATAAGCCTGAAACTTTTCCTGGAGTGTACTCAACGATTCACCAAAGTCTCATCGCAATCGGATGAATGGTATATGAATGCGTATGGGACTCTTTTGAAACGAATCGCGTGCCATCGCTCATTTCATGAACCTACTCGTGCGCTACCTATCGTGAAATGCATGTACTAAGTCAGACACCTTCCCTGAAGTGTACACAAAGACACATCCAATTTTCATCGCTTTCGCCCGAATGGTATATGAACGCATATGGGACTTTGTTGAAATGCTTCGCGCGTTGTCGCTCATATGTTGAATCTACCCGTGCGCTACCTATTGGAAAGTGGATGATCTAAGCCAGAGACCTTCCCTGATGTATGCACAACATTTCACCCAAGTTTCTTTGCTATCGGAAGAATGGTATTTGAACGCATACGGTACTTTGTTGAAACGCTTCGCACGTCGTCGCTCATTTGTTGAATCTACTCGTTCGCCACCTATTGTAAAATGGATTTACCAAGTCAGAGACCTTCCTTGAAATGTACACAACATCTCACCCATGTTTCATCGCTATCGGACGAATGGTATATGAACGCATACGGGACTTTGTTGAAACGTTTCACGCATCGTCTCTCATTTCTTGAATCTGCTCGTGCACTACCTATTGTAAAATGGATTTACTAAGCCAGAAACCTTCCCTGCAGTGTACACAACATCTCACTCAAGCTTAATCGCAATGGGATGAATGGTATATGAACGCAGGTGGTCTTTGTTGAAACGAATCGCACGCCATTTTGTTGAAGCTACTCGCGCGCCATCTATTGTAAATTGGATTTACTGTGCCCGTCAGAGGTAGTTATCTGGTCCACCACCGACCGTGCGTGGCTTTCCAGATGACCACATCCTTGAACACATATGGCCTAAGAGGATCGGAGTACACTCCTCGTAGAGCTATTCCGGCACAAGACTCTGCATCATCATAGGGATCAGGTTCCCATCATAGCATAAGTCATAGACATCCCAAGGAAATATAGCACCAAATAAACTACTAAATTAAAATCCAGGCTTAAGTAAAATTCACAAAATGGTTTATTGAAATCTCAAACCCCTATCCTACCATCGGAGGGTATCAGTCGGCAAATCCGCTAACTAAAAATTTTTTTTTAAGAAATAAAGTAAACAATCATTAACTATCAAAATTAACCCCTCTCGATTGGTCCTAAATACAATCAAAAAGCACTAGCAAAGCTTGGGAAATGGTACAAAAAGGATTTTAATTAAATTTACAATGAACATGGCATGATGTTTCCAAGTGAAACATAATATTGGCAAATCGTCAACATCATCATCATCATTTCCCCTTATCCAGCTCCTGCCAGGTCGGGGTATTTATGGCACTTCTCCACTTTCCTCTTTCCTTCCACAATTCTTCTTCCACGATCTTGTCCCAGTCCAGATTCCTTTTTCTCACGCTGTTCTTCAGCAAATCGTCAAATATGACAGAAAAATAAACAAAGGAAACTGGGACCATCCCGTATTTACATTTAATTTTAAGTTCATCTAAACTAATCCTGAATTTAAACTAACTTACGGTGAGAAGCATCCGCAGTATAACAAACTAAACAAAAGATCTAAATTGATTTACATTCATCGTTTACAACATAAATAATTTACAATCAACTGTACAACAAAAGGTCTACAAGTAGTAGTATAAAGATTGGAATATGGGTGTACAAAACAATCCATAAATAAATATCACACACAAGAGTATTCTTATTATTCCTGCCTACAACTTGATGGTTACTGTTTGTTTCCGTGGGTCATATATAATGTGTAAGCTAGAAACTGAAAATACTGTTCGTTAACAGTAGAACAAATAACTTGGTTCACGGCCCACGAGTTGAAAAACTCTGGGCAAACCAAATCCCTGTCAGTCGAACGTGTCAGCTGCTAAAAGCTTAATCTAAAGAAAATAAATCTGCACAGCACAGTGCAATGGTCAGCGAGTTCTAATCAAGGATCAAAGTTAAACAGCCGTTTAGTGATTAACGAGAATTATAACATTCGTTTAAGTTCAATACGTCTTCTTATTTAATTTATGATTGTTAGTTGTCGTTGGTTTAAGATTCATTAATTATGAAGATTGACCACATGCAAGGCTTCCTAACTAGTGGATAAAACCACCCAAGTACACACGAACATGCCTACTCCGAGCTGCGAAAAAGCTCAAAAACCATACTAAAGTAACACTGTGTGTCCGCCTGGATCACATAAGGAATCTCGGTCTGTCAAGCGCTCAGCTTTGAAACAAGGCCGGCAACCTCAAAAAAAATATGGGCAACCACCCCTTGATCGTGTATCAAAACATGGCAAGAACATTTACAACATGTGAGAAAAATTATCACAGCCTCAAAAATATGTCAATCAGTGTCACAAGACAACTCAAATATCTTAAACAACAAAATCTTATCCAAATATTCTTCGCTTACAACAGAGGCGAATATCGTTAATAGAATTGGTGACCTGCTGTCACATTGTATCATTGCATTCCAAAGAAATAGCGGTCAACTTGACCTAGTTTTAACAAGCTTAACACAAAAGCCAACACATGAACTCATCGAGTGTTAAAGTTTAAACAAAGACCTTGGCTAAAGGCATACGTTGATTTTTTTACCAATTTTAGTCCATGATCTAGAGCCTGTTTAAGTGCCATGTAATGAACAACGTGGTATAGGATTTACTGCCAACAGGTGCTTACTGCGTATGACAAGGCTGGCTCTAGACTAGTGGGTTAGACAGCCTTTCTTGCTAAGGGTCTCCTATATACCCTAAACCTGGCTATACATGTTAGTTCTGAACATTTATTGGTTTATTGTATATTGAGTTTATATATAGAACTTATACAAGCACGTTATGCACGCGGTCAAACTTCACAAGAGTCACATGCAACTCGCAAAGTATATTTCCGCTACCTAGCGGTAAATATGAGCACTACCTGAACAACTAGCATGCCACCTAGCGGAGGATATGAACACTTACCAATGATATCCAAAGTGAGCTGAGGTTAGGTTAGGTAAAGTTAGGTTAGCCATGAAAATAAGCTATCAAAATAAGCTACCAAAAATAATTGGTTTTTACCCTTGAGGTCTTGGGTTCCAACGCGACTATGCCCAGAATTTAATTATCATCTGAGAGTTATAAGGTTAGGTTAGGTGAAGTTAGGTTAGGTTAGGTTAGGTTAGGTGAAGTTAGGTTAGGTAAAGTTGGGTTAGGTTAGGTTAGGTGAAGTTAGGTTAGGTTACGTTAAGTTAGGTTAGTGAGCTGAGGTTAAGTCTTGAAATATTCCCTCTCTTTCAAATACTTTCCAACAACAAGAAAAAAATCCACTAAATACATTGACAAAATAACTTGTCAAATAAGCCAATACAAAAGCCAATACAAAAGCCAACACAAAAAGTCAACACAAAAGCCAACACAAAAAGCCAACACTAATGGCCAACACTAATAGCCAACACAAAAAGCCATCTCAAAAAGCCAACACATAAGCCAATATATAAGTTTATGGTAGGTAGGTCACTCCATCATCCAAACAGTTGTAACCTTTGTAATGTGAACATCGTACTGACAGGCCAGTGACTACTATGTAACTTACTACAACCAACAAAGGTAGGCAACGTGCACTCTATCAAGGCTACACTTATAACTATAATCGTCAGAATGCGAAAGGAATAATATTTTGGCGATGCTCAAGAGGGAGATCAACAAAATGTCGAGGCAATCTGAAAAGTAAAAATGGAAAGGTTTTAAGTGTGAGTGTCAATGTAGTGATCCAAACGAACCACGGTTGCTGTTTACAAACAATTATCAAAATGCTAAAAAGCAAGTTCAAGAAAACGATATTGCGGCTAAAAATAGTGCAGTGTTTGTTCAAAAGGACTTATCATGTCCTCAAAAAGTCATGTTAAGACAGTTGTCAACGTCCAAGAAACCTTTAACACTATCAAAATCAACGCAGACTATAAATGAAGTGGTATTGCAAGAGGATCAAAAATGACTATATAGTAATAGTGATAATCTTCTTAATGATAAAGATGATCATGATGATGATCATGACGATGATAATGATGATGGTAATGGTAATGCTTTGTTTACACCTAAAAATTCATTTGTTAAATTTGTATATTGGAACAAACCCAGTAAGCTAATGCTTGCACACTTGCATGCTTTACAACAAACTGGGCATACCGGTCACGATTGGGAAATCAAAGAAATTGAACAAGAGCGACGTCGTGCTAAAATTATTGTGTAATGGGTCTACCACTTTGCGACCACTTTTACCCCCACTCTTGGTTTTTATATTTGCTTATTTGCTTTCTCTTTTACCTGGGCTCTTTGGATCCATATTTGCTCTCACATTAAACTATTATTCTTATTACCAAGTTGACTTTACTAGAGCTTAGTCTATGCTTGACAGTTGACATAGAAATATCAGTGACTAGGTATGGTAAGCCTTATGCATACTATAAAGGATATTCATATATTGTGAAACGAATCAATAAGAACGGAACTGTTATTTGGCGCTGTTCAAAACAACGTTCCAAGCATTGTCGTAGTGACCTAAAAAGTAAAAATAGTGAGGTTTTAAGTGTCAGTGATCATCAATGTAGTGTACTGCATGAAACAAAGTTGCCGTCGACAAAAAAATCAAGAAAACCATATTGCTACTCAAAATAGTGGATTGTTTAATGAGCAACGTTTAACCCCTGTTCTAAAAGTTATGTTCAATCCGTCTTCCACATCGCAAGAGCCATCAACATCACAAATTATGCAAGAGGTAGTGTTGTTGTTGTTGTTGTTGTTGTTGTCGATTTAAGGAGTGGAACAACTAGGTCATCTGCTCTTGATACGCAAAAAGGTACCGTAGTATTGCAAGAGGTTCAAAATGACTAAATAGTAATAACAATAAGGTTTTTATGCCTATAAAACCATTGCGGCTTCCCCAGTTTTTGAAAACAACAGTGAATGGACATTGCTATGAAAAGATCTACAACAAGCCTTGTGTTTAAAAACTATAACAGACTAATGTAAAGAGAGAAAGAGTTGTATTATGTGCGCATCTATTGTCATAATCATGTATACTCTGCAATGTTAAATATTCTAACTTTGTATAAAATAAAACAACATTGTAACATCATTTTGCATTTATTTACAAACTTTATATACATTTGTTTTGTTTCATGATAATATTTTTAAGACAATACTAAAAACTAAAACATTATTATTCTATACACATTTTTTTCTTTCAGTCCATTGTCATTACTTATATTTTCCATTATTATTTCACATTTTTTTTTTTCATTTAATTAAAACGGACCATGCACCTATTGTTTTTAAAACGTTCATAAATTAAGTGTACAGGTTGCACAGCATTATTGACTTCATCAAAAGCACTCTCCGACATATCATTAAACCGTGTAGGCAGAAATGTCTCAAAGTTTTCACATACACAAAGTACACGATCACCATATGCTGTTTTCGATTTCCGAATCTTGATAATGCGGAATGGAATATGTGTTGGCAATTCGCTGAGCTTCTTTGTTTCTAAGCTACATGCTTGACCTACAGCATTCAAAACATTCATTGTAGTAGTCTATAAACAAAAGAAAAGCATATCTATTACACTCTAAAACAGCTTTAATAATATTGTGCAATTAGGGATTTTGCACTATGCATGGCTAATAAATTATACTACTTATGCAACAAATGCCCTAACTGTAGCAGATACTGCTTTTCTGCATATAGCACAAGTGTTGAGTTCTAATGCACACTTGACACAGGCTATCATGTGTCCACAAGGCAAAAATACAACACCTAGTTCATCTTGATAACAAATTTTACATAATTGTTGGTCACACTTTTGTATCTGTTCGTGAGACAAGTCTTTTTTTTTTCAGCCTCATGTATTTGCTCCCCTTTTTCTAACTCTAAAGGCACTTTTATGTCTTTTGCTGCAATCACGTTTTCTTTACGAATAGTGTTCACAAATTCCTGACCTTTAAGCAACGCCATGTATTTACAGTTAAGTAACCAACGAGCGTGTTGCACAAAAGGGTCATCAGTCATTTGCCAATCATTTAAAGCAAATCCACAATAAAAAACATATTGTTTTATCCCTTCACCGGTATAAAAAAACAGCTTCACTTAGCTGTGTTTTAATATTAATGGCCAAACATTTGTATAAGATTCCAAACGTTTTTCAACAGAGCTGTACTCTGTGTGTGCTAGTGCTTTAGCCTTGCAAACTCCCAATTTTTCAAAAGCACATGCCAATTCAACACTGTCTATGGCATATGGACCACATATATCGACACAACCGTTGTTGGCTGGTAATACATCATTATTATTATTTATTTGTGATTTAGCAACGTAAGTAGCGGCCAATGGTCTTGTGGTTCGGTAAAATGGATACACGGGTATGTTACCCACTTGTTTTTCAAGCATGTAAGGACAACAAGGAGACCATCGCAAATGGTCTCTAAAGGGATCATCCCCTTCTTCTCAGTGTGAAAGTTTAATACGACAAAACACACAGCGCACCACATCTTCTCGGTTCAAGTAAAATAAAACGGCTTTTGCAAGTTCACGTGTCGACAAAAAGCCTACAGGCCAGGATTCAAATGTTAACCAACGATCATGTTCTTATTTTAAATTTAACCCACGTGGTAAACAAACTTGCGGCACTAACAGTAACCCATGTATTTATTTTATTTTTTATAAAGCTGCAGTCATTTACATTCCCCTTTAACCAATACATAAACAAAAAAATAATGTCATGTCATTTTGTTCAGATTATCATGTTCAAACCTGTGAATATTCGTTGAGTTCATAGGGTACTAAGTTCCTCAATTTTCTACTAGAAAACGTTATAGAGTTTAAGGAGATTAGATATCTAACATCTAGCCTCCTTGACTTTCATAGTCAAAGAACAACTAAATTCGACATGCAAGCAACCCTCTGTGTGTCAAATAACAAAGCTTGCACCCGGCACCCGACGCCATACGATATTAATATTATTATTAATATTATATTATTATTACTATTATTATTATTATTATTATTATTATAGGGAACGACATGTCAGTTAAATTATTTTTTTTGCTTTCATACAAAATCCAATATGGCCTTGTACTTTCCCGGTAAACAAACAATATGGTCTTGTACCGGTTGCCTATACATAGTCATTAATCAAGAAAGCAATCATCGTCCTAGTCATGTACATGTAATGAATTTTTTTGTCTACGAGTTTTCAGTAGAGGTAAAATGGAATAGCATTTTATGTTAGGCTTACCTGAGTTTTAAATAGTTCACTACCTGGAAACAATGGTTGCGCATTACTGCGTCTCGGGTTTTCAGCGACTGCTACGGCGGTAAGGCTTTTCTTTCCAAGTTTCTAAAAATAAATAAAATAAACCGTTATAAATACCTAAATTCAGGTTAATACATGCATTTCATAAAATAAAATATGAAACAAAAAAATGAAACAAGTTAGTTTAAAAAAAATTATCCCACCTTCACTTGCAGTGGCTTGTTGCTGTTTCCTTCTAGTGGGCTCAAAAGTAAACTGGTTACATGTATCTCAACATGTAAGGTATATCGGTTATCTGCAAACAAATAAATTAAAAAATCAATAATTACCTAATCAATAACTACAAATTTAAGGTTCATTAGCATGACATTATTAAAATAATCATTCATAGGTACTTACCAAAAAATATAAGGATTTTTCTTCCACCGCTCTACAGTATACGTCCGTGTGCTAAAATGGCAAGTGCATGACTAACGCAATCGTTATCAGTTAGCCTAGCAACAGAAAAAGTTGTATTTTCTCAGCGTTTTGACCTTGAATGGTTCTCTGTCCCTCTCTCTCGCACACGTTCCCACGCCTCTTCACATTCCTCAATCTGAATAAGATTCGTGTACCTTATACTAGTTTCATGTTTTTAATAAGGAACCAAAATGGTTACCTCTTCTACATCGGTAGTCCTACTGGCTCAGAACCAAAATGGCGGTCTCAGCTTAAACAGCACACCTGCTAGCCACCACGAGGCAAGTAAGCTGATATCACACTTCCTGCTGACGTAGACATTCCTGCCACGTCAGCACCAGCAACAGCTCTCACGAGTCCTCTGGCTAGGCACAATATTCAGTCACCAGTGAGCTGGACTGTGTGCGTGTTAGCATTCAAAATATGTGTGTGTGTGTCTTATTATTATTATTATTATTATTATTATTATTGTTATTAAACATTTTACTGTAATAATAATTACTAGCAAGCGGCCATCCTCAATACATGATCATGTTAACCACATACTTTCATCCTAAAACACATGACTTTACCCAGTTCAATATTTAGTTTATAACATTTCAGGCCAATGACCTTACCGTTTTGGCTCTTTGCGTACAATCACATGACTTGGTCGAGCAAATGTTATAGGTTTCCATATTCTAAAACCATTTACTGTGCCAGACAGCAGTCTCGCTTATCACCGTTTACTAGCTTGTTAAAGATCCCCTTCAGGGGTAAAAAAATTCCTAGTACACCTAACACATTTTCAAATATTCACCTCTATCCGTCATAGGAAATGTCACAAAACTAAGCGTCATAAGCTGCCCCCGCCATCCCACCAAAAAGCTATTCATTTCTTCCGGGCACGGTCACCGAGATCGCCAACGTCTAAGAATCACTTGGTCATATCCTACAACCGTCTGCTGTGTCAGAGAGCGATCTCGCTCATCACCGTTAACTAAAACGTTAAATATTCCCTTCAGGGGTAAAAAAAAAGCTAAGCATGCTTGTCACATTTCATAATATTCGCCTTCATCCATTCGTCATAGGAAAAAATATCGAAAAGCAACCCCTCGTTTTGCCATACATCTCCCCCGTCGAAATAGCCATTTCCAGTATCAACCATGGCCAATCATAGCCTCGTTGGAACACACGCCTAGTGCTACCGGCTCTCTGTCTACAAACACTCTTTTATTTTAAATTTTAAAAAATGCCTAGCTTTTTTTGTCCTAGAGAGTTGACATTTATTTTCATGGTAGAGGGGGTGGGGAACTTTCATTTATGTCCAACAAACTTATTTGTCAACGTAATAGTTTCCAAAATAAAAAAATAAAAAATTAAGTCTTTTCAAAAAATCTCAAAATATAAAAAGTATTATTATAAACAAAATAAAGGTCATAGAGACCATTTGTTTCAACTATGGCATAACATTCTATCATGTTTGGTTTTCAAACGATCGCCTACTTTTAAAAACAAAATTTTTCATTTGTTTTAAATATAACGAGTGGTCTATGGGAAAGAGGACGTCAGCTCGAGTCCAACGACACCTCATTTGTTAAAATCCGACCATCCGTTCGCCAATGATCACCAATGTTCGCGAGAAAGTAGGCTATCATTTTTTTCCTCCTACACCCTTGAAACTTGCTGTCCACCTAGAGGGCATACCCACCTTTCACAAACGTCAAACAAACTTTTTTCCAATTCACCGTTTCACTCTTTAGTTTCCAAAATATAAGAATTTCAAAATTGAACTTTTTTCAAAAGAACATAAAAAATTTAAAAGTTTTATTATAAAAAATAAAGGACATAGAGATCGTTCGTTTGAGCCATGGCACAATATTCTATCATGTTTGGTTTTCAAACTATCACCTACTTTCGAAAACCAAGTTTTCAAAAAGAAAATCAATAATATAACGAGTGGTCCATAGGAAAGAAGACGTCAGCTCGAGTCCAACGACACCTCATTTGTCAACATTCGACCTTGGGTTCACGAGATATTGGTTTGGACTCACGCGGCGGCCATGACACTTGTTAGAACCCCTCGCTCTCCCCTACTGGCTCGAAAAATATCATCATTTTATCCTTAAAATATTCAAATTTCGGGTGCAGTACCGTAGTGTCTGAGTCAATTCTCGTGCTGACTTACCTGGTAGTGGATGAGGTACAGCGTTGTACACAATGATTCCGTAATCGACTCGAGAGCTCGCCAACATGGAATGTACTTACGGCAAGGCAAATGGCAACGGGCGGTGGGCACCATGGTTGTATCGGGCCACCTATCCCCACCGACAATAACCACAGCATTCAATGGTTGCAACAGTGTTTCGCCGTTTGTCTGAGACAGGGTCATTTATGGAAGCAGGAAATCATGAACGACGTACCCACCCTGTTCGGACACCAGACGTGGAGGAAAATGTGATTAACACTGCGGAAGGCGACCGCCACTTCAGTACCAGGAAAGTTGGCCCGCCAGTAGAGGGTGAGCCAGAAGACCGTGTGGAACATTCTCCACGACAAGCGTTACTACTCTTATCACTTACAGCGTGTGCAGGGCTTACTAGTGACAGACTTTCCACATCGGGAGTGGTTTTATCACTGGTTTATTCACCAGGCAACCACGATTCTGCGATTTGAGGCATACATCCTTCACAGATGAGACCACTGCTCTGTTTCGGGAGAACAAGAAAATCTTAGAGAACTTGGTACTGGCTATTTATAACGATATCCCTGATCTTCGAAGCAATCGTCTGAATCCAAGCCATTTACCAATCACTTATGCTGTGAATCTCGAGGAGAACATTTCCATCCAAATGCCCAGTGGATACAAGATTGGGCCTTATGTGTCCGCCATCAAGTTTCATCCTTTCGTAACACAAACAACCCTGTACCTGGTTATGATATATATTGTATTTGTTGAATAGAATCCTAACCAATAATGGTATCTGTGCTGAATCCATCTTGAAATGGTGTGGAAAACCTACCCCTCAGAGTGATTGTGGTGTTCCCTCACAAATTATTTAACACATTGTGTTTGGATAGAAGAGGAAATATCAGCAGGAAATGTCTGATTTCCTGTTGCCATCTTTTTCAGGGACACAATGAATCGACTCTTTATACTTGGGGCTATAATACCTCATTGTTGTTGGACTTGCAGGTATATTCTAGAAACCTGCTATTGAACCCAGCGTTTCATAGGATGTTTCGTTACATGTTATACAGGGTCTTTCACTCAAGGTGTGGCCAGCCCAGCGCTCAGGGTAGAACGTGGGGCTATAAAGGTCAGACGAGCATATCGCAGCGCGCTGCTGTCACAGCATATGTCATAATTAAGATAAGGAAGAAGTGCTGTTGGATTGATGTTTCGGAGCAGCGCGGGACTTCGCAGTGCTGGAACAGTTGCAATGCAGGATTTACCGAGTAAAGTTGACTTTGTTATTTCGTTAATAGCCTATTTAATGTTATAAGTTTATAATGTGTGTACGTGTTAGTGGTTATTGATTAATTGTTATTGTGTTCCAAAATTTTATAATGTGTTATTGCTAAGTGTTAAAGCCTATTGGTTCAATAATGCCTCAACCTGCGTACACATTAGAACAAAAGATTTTCATGTACGATACTTATGTATTGACGAATTCCTGTAGAGAAGTTAGAAGGCGGTATATAGGAAAATTCCCAGGTGTGACCATTCCAAATGGAGAAACTGTTAGAAGACTTGTCAACAAATTTAGAAGTACAGGTTCGATTCTGTTTGGAAAACGAAGAGTAAAAAAGCGAGTGCTTACTGAGGAGAAATTTGGCGAGGTAGGGGAAATGTTACAACGTACTCCTACAAAATCGCTCAAAAAACTTTCGCAGCAAACACAAATTTCGATTACCTCAGCGTGGCGGGCTACAAAAATGTTAAAATTGAAACCATACAGGATTGCTGTTGTTCAAGAGTTGCTTCCGCGTGATAATGAGAGCAGGGTAAATTTTTGTAACTGGGTTTTAAGGGGTGTTGATGATGGGGTACTTGATCCGAAATTAATAATATTCTCTGATGAAGCATGGTTCCATTTAAGTGGACATGTTTCAAGTCAGAATAACAGGTACTGGTCTTCAGAAAAACCTGTTAATTTCATACATAAAACACCCCTACATGATGTGAAAATGGGAGTGTGGGCGGCAGTAACTGCAGACAGGATAATAGGACCTATATTTTTTGAAACCACAATCACTGGGCAGAGATATAGGGATGACATTCTCGTGCCATTTTTTGATCAATTGACGGGCACTGAATGCCAATCTGGATATTTCCAGCAGGACTCTGCAACTGCGCATACGGCTAACGAGTCATTAGATTTAATTTAGGAAATTTTCGACAACAGGGTAATTAGTAAACCATTGTGGCCCACAAGATCCCGAGATCTTACGGTTTGCGATTTTTATTTATGGGGAAAATTGAAAAATAAGGTTAATGCAACAAACCCTCACACTCTAAATGAACTCAAACATAATATAACCAAAGAAATTGAGGCTATCTCGGTATACGAACTGAAGCGTGTAAATGAAAATTTCCTTAGACGATGCCAGAAATGTGTAGATGCAGGTGGAGGACATTTTCAACATCTTCTGTGACAAGGTGGGTAATTATTTTATTTTGATTATGTGTTATTATGTGTACTCGTTATTTACATGTGATTTGTACGGGTGCTCTCTCGACCCTACGCGCTGCCTCTACGCGCCGCCGCCAGCTCGCTGAGCTTAGGGTTGATAGTCCGAAGCATCAATCCACAGCACTTCCTTCCTTATCTTAATTATGACATATGCTCTGACAGCAGCGCGCTGCGATATGCTCGTCTGGCCTTTATAGCTGCACGTTTTACCTAGAGCGCTGGGCTGACCGCACCTTGAGTGAAAGAGCCTGTAGAAAGACCCGTGCCAATATATTGCGCAGAGTAGGCTATATTCAATTCTCCACTGTGTGATTAGAACATAGTGTTTCTTACCTATGGTGTTATAGCCCGACACAGAAGTTTCTGCTATGGTATGACCAGAGTGGCGTGTGGGTAGGTTATAGCTAGGGATTAACACTACCCCAGGGAAGATGAAGAGAAAAGGAAAGGAAAGTGGGTTTCGGAGTGAAGACCAAGTGTGGTTAAATAGGACGAGAGTCCAATACTAAGCATACCCTTAAACTAAAGTGAACGTTTAATCACCATTTTCACTGCGCGAGCCTGCGGGATACCTAAAGTGGGTATGGACCTGGACACAGCTAACGGGAAATGCGGCTGGAGCTTGGGCTATTTGCAAGCAAGCGGCGATCGTACTTTCCCTTCCCAGCCTAAATTTGGATACTATGGGGAAGGGTGGTAGTCTAGCAAGACAAAGAATGACAGATTTACTATATATCCTTTCAAAGGAGTTAAGTTTAAAAAAATGTTTTGAAAGGCGCAAATAATTTGAATTTGCCGTGATGATTTTAGTTCTTGGAACTGTAGGATCTCCGACGACTGATCGAGTACTCCCAGGTAGGGTAGTGATGAAGCAGTTTTGGGAACAATTTTGTTGTTTTCATTGAAAATTTTGGTAAAAGCACCAATTGTTGCATTTAAAAAGCTAAGCTTTTACCCAGCAAAATGCCGACAAAAAGTTTAGACAAGATGAAAAACCTTGACTTGAAAACGAACCAAGTTATAGAGAAAATCTCAACAAAGCAGGAAGCTTGCGGAGCTAGCTTTACTTGCCTTGATGGCACATTAGAATTAGCTATGAAAGCTAAAATCAACTTTGAAAATGTTTTTAAGGAGAGGTTTTGTTCCAATGCAAAGAATAGTGAGAATCTTATTGATTGTATGTTTGATTTTCTTAAAGAGGGCATAAGCCGATGGGAAGAGTCAAGGAAAATAGGGTCCTGCCTAATCGTTATTCTAAAGAAAAGGATAAAGCGAAAAAGAAATATGGTTTTATTTTACAATAAAAAGGAGTTGACGTAACAAACCATATAAAGTTGATTTAGATTTAAATTAATAACAATAAGTAGTTTTAACATACAACGGTCTAAGACTTAAAGCTAACAAATTGGAAATTTTTTGACAATGTGAATAGGACGCAAGTTTAAAACTTGCTTCGAGCACCAAATCTGTATAAGATTTTAAAAGTTGTGCTAAAATTGAAAACTTTAACATTTCTAACAAAGAAAACAAATAATTAAAGCTTTAGTAATTATATCAGGTAAGAGGTGAGCACTTTTGAATTCCTATTGGAAATCTTAAAGGCTACGAAACTTACAACAAAAAAAGAGAGAAAAATAAAGAAGAAATTTCTATAACTTCATGTATTTACACAGTAATTACGGCCGTGCTAATTTCAAATAGGACAGGTCACTATTTGTGAAACCTGAAGAGAAAAATTAGTTTACCCAATTATGAGTAGAAAAAAATAGAATTCCTCCCTTTAAAAAAGGGAAAAGAATTAGAATGTGGACTTGCCACCGATTATACAGAAGTTAATTCGTGAAATGCGAAAGAAAATTGGGAGGGCACTTGTTATAGAGTGACACCTCGTTGAAAGAGACATAACTTTATAATTTAATTGTATTATGTTAGTAAGGTATTTGGGAAGGAAGAAATGGGAATTTTAGGAAAATGTCCTGACCAGATTTATATTGCTCTCATTCGAACGCGACACGGTTGGTGGTTTAACGGGCACTCTTTTCACTATAGTCTATTGATGTATTTGAAAAGTTCACTATTGCAGCACAGAAAGTTCACAAGGAGAAAAGTTATTGCAATTATGTAAATCACTAGTTCAATTTTAGCTTGAGAGAGTTTATTTCGTTAGAAATTTGTATGGGTTGTATTTGAATGCTGAAGAGAAGTTCCCACGGAGGAATACAGATCAGTATTTTAACAAAAGTAACTGTGATGCAAATTCCTCAGTGAGGAGGAGTAATTCCATGTTAGAGTGGAAAATACTAGCTTGCTTTACTTGTAGAAATGTCGTTTGACCCAGAAAGTTCCAGAATTTTGATGATTGTTGAATTGGGCAAAAAGGTCCCACGGAGGAACAAAGCTAAGTTTTATATAGACAGTGGGTGTTTTAACAAGATTCCCACGGTGTGAGAAGTATTCTCAGTTAAATCGTACAACAAGTACTAAATTTTCAGGTTTTAAAGTCAGCTTAGAAGCCATGGCATGACTAGAAAAATCCCTCGAAGATGGTTATAGTACAACAATTTGAAATTTCTCACACTGTATATAAAATTGTATTAAAAAGCATTTAGCTATTTAAAAACCATTAAAATGTGGTGAAAACCATTAGAGTTTGGTACTTAGCTCATTGTTTGTAGAGTAGATGATCCATGGCGACCGTTAGCTTAAATCCACAACATGGCGTAGATATTTAAAAATTGTCTCGAGTAGACAGGAGACAAGCCTTAGGTAGGCTCCAACTGTAAGTGTTGACGTCTGACACACAAGTGAGAGCCGCTCGACGAAGCACGAAGGCACCAAGGAGGGAAGAGGGTGGGGGGAAAAGATAAAGGAACATACATGAGAATTACAAACATTAAAACATTAAAGTGATCTTCAAGGAGATGATAGCAGGCGTCAATGGAGAAGCCTGGTGGATGGCTATGTTGTAGAAGTCCTCTTGAGCATGGAGATGTTAGCTGGCGATAACGACGAAACCTGGTGGTTTGATTGGTAAGGAAGTCCTCTTGTGAATGGAAACATTGAGGAACTTCAGAGGTTAGCTGCTAGATGTCGCTAGGTTGTTAATGGAAGATATATATCTAGAACAGACTTTTAAACAACATAAGCAAAGTGCACAAATAAACGAAAAAATAAGAAATCACTGTTGGTGTTTGCGAAGAAAGGAAGGAATGAATTAAAGCAAAGAGCAGCAAAAGCTAACTCTGTCTTACCGTGTATTCAAAAGAATACACCAGCGTGGCCACTGAACAGTAGGAGGAGTGGGACAGTTCTAGTTCGACTCATCGCTCGCGTCACTTTTAAACGTGAAACGAATTAATATCACGCGCACCGCTGGGTATAGTTTGGCAGGATACGGTTTCTACATATGAATAGGATGAAAGGCAGCATTTTGATGAATATAGAAATATGAATCACAATTCTACTCCCAGTGGTTAACCTTTTATATTTTAAAATTGGCTGTCTTTGTGACTCAGCGGCAACGTTCTCGCTTGCTCTGTCCAAGGTTGCAGGATCGAATCCTGGCGCAGTCAGTTGGCCTTTGAGGGCGGGAAAATACGGGGGAGCATTGTCAGTAGATTTACTGGCACGTTAAAGATCCCCTTCGGGGCAAAATTCCGGCACCCTGACGTCTCTAAAATTCGCAGTAGTTACAAGGGACGTAAAACAAATAACAATAATATTTTAAAATTATTTGAAGGAGGACACTGCTCATCGATCACTCACTCATCTATTACTACCCGTAAAACCTTGTAGCAATGTAAGCGTGGTTTTATACGAATATTGTTGTTGCAAAACACTTTCAGTGGGCATGTTTTTTAACATGTATTGTCATAATAGAAACAAGCCATAAAGAAAAGTAATCAATTAACGCATCACAGAAAATAAAGTAATAAAGAAAAGTACGGTTCATGAAAATAGACAAACCCAAAGAATATGAAACCTGGAATTTATTTAGTGCTCTATAATGCATGTTTTGCCTTAAGTATTTCAATCTTTGCAGACGATTGTCTTGCCTCTCCGTCAAAACTGTTATGTTATACAGTGCCTTTCTCCACTTGAATCCCATTGTACGTAAAGACGTCGTGATCTCTCTTTACTGTCTAAAATTAATGTCTTGTTGTAACTTACAAAATAACAGTCGAAGCTTTTCATTTCGTAAAAAGCAGAATCATATATACATCGTCGTATTACATTTGATTAAAATTATCCGCTGAAGATTTGGTGGCTGCTCGCGGTCTTGCTTTACGAGGTCTGGATAAAGATGCGTTCCATCAACTCTAAAACCTTTATTTCACTTACTATCGCCCTAATTGTACGCTCAGGAACTCCAGCAGCCGCTACTGCCCGTTTGCCAAATTTATTTATACGTATGTCAACGACCCTTTCCGCTTCTTGTTTCATGAAATTGTGCACAATAAATGTTATTTCTCTCGCCTGACTGTGTTATGCTTTTCTTTTTAACTTGGAGAGCACCGGAGGCATTGCGACCGTTGATCGTCAGTGTCTTTCAAACCCGCCGCCTACGATAAGAACACAACAAGAAGTTAACTGGTATATCAATATTATGCACGTATTCAATCGAGAGGAAATGATTTAAACACACACAAAACCTGCGATTTCAACTAGGCTAGAAAAAGCATACGAGAAAACCAAGGTATATAGAGTAAACTGCTTCGTTGCCAGCTGCTGCTGAGTTTGGGAGCCAATGTAATGTTTTCATGTCGTTGCACAATGACGAGACGGGTGAACGAAACTCTCATCTACATTGCGTAGCATTATGTTTTCACGGTCAAGTCCAAGCAGAGAATGAACGTTGTTGCAACATCGGGACTCGGGGAGTCAGGACGTGTCACGTGTGTCAGAGGAGGTGTGAAGGAACTAAAGTGCGTAACTGCGTCGCGGCAGACACTGCTGGTTCGGGCTTTACTTAAGTGCAATATTAATTCAATCCAAACCTAGTCGGAGCGTATTATAGAGTACAAAATCTTAGCAGAGAATGCAACGGTAATAAACGGGAAAGTATATAGCCCTACACAACTCGCTTTGCTGGTTTGGGGCTCACTCCCCGGTAGGTTTGACAAACCGGATAGTTTTGAATGAAAGTATTGGGGGGAAATCTGTAAACCATAACGTACAATATGTAGCATGTTTTTTAAATCTGTGATGAAACTTTTTAATAATAGTAGCCTACTTGGATATGTTTTCGATGATTTCCACACTCATGTGCTAGTTTTATATTTGATTTATATTTAACTAGCAGTAGTGCCCGGCTTCGCCCGGTGGATTCATTTGTTTTATGGATGATAATGAATACTGCTACAGAACTGGCAAATGATATTTAAACTAACAAAAAGAAAAAATATAACTTTTGTGGTGGTCGTGGTAGTGGGGGACTGATAATTAGTACAGTATAATGGACGTAACATTCAGGACATTTTTCCGTAATGATAATGATAATAATGAATAGGGAAACTGCTATTTACTAACTACAGCACTGACATATGTAATTACAAACGAATTGAAAAATATGATTAGAAAGAGGAGTAAGTGAAATAAGAGACACGGTCTAGGGCCTATATCTCATTTGCTGTTAGGAAAATAGAGATCAATAGTGTTGTCTTTTGTCACATAGCGCCGTAGGAAAATAATCAGAGCACTTGGCTGTCCCAAGGTTCTGAAGCAGCAATATTGTCATTTATCGGCACATAGCGCTCAATGATAAGGATCGGAATAAACGAAAGTAAATTTGAAAGCACCATCGCTTATTGCAGCTGATAATCTCAATGTACTGCACCAACACCATCGCACTTATACAGAGGCATAATATTCATAATGACAACTGTTTTAAGGGGCCTAAGAAATCTTTTTGCACTAATTATTCCTCGTGACTGCAATTTATAAGCAGCGCAAGATGTAACTATTTTCGCAATTCTGCACCAGAACACTGGTAGGGGCGATGTGATGCAGCCCGAATTACCAGGCAACAATAGATTTATTAAAATATTCTTAGAGGTACACTACTACGCACATGTTCTAGGGCCTAAAAACGTTGTTTTTAAGTTCATTTTGTCTGTTTTCTAAATGTAGGGAATGGAGAGGGTTTTCCAAACTATCAAGTGGACAGTGGTACCAGCAGGATTTCAAAGGGTAAGTATGTAAAATTTGGTGCAATAAAGTGAAACGGTGTAGATTTTTGCAGGGAATGGAGTGGTCTGTCCAAAAATTCAAGTCAACATTGTTACCCACAGGGTTCCAAAGGGTTAAGTATACAAAATTTCGTTCAAATCGGTGAAACAGTGTAGATTTGTGCCAAAGGGCCTAAACGCTGGGAATGGAGTGGTCTGTCCGAAATTTCATGCAGACTCGTAGGGTTCCAATGGGGGAAGTATTAAAATTTTGGTTCACATCGGTGAAACGGTGTAGATTTGTGCCAAAGGGCCTAAATGCAAGGAATAGAGTGGTCTGTCCGAAATTTAAAGTTGGCAGTGTTAACTGCTGGGTTCCAAACGGTAAGTATACAAATTTTGGTTCAGATCGCTGGAACTGTGCAGATTTGCGCCAAAGGGCCTAAATGCAGGGAATGGAGTGGTCTGTACGAAATTTCATGTAGATAGTGTTGCTCGCAGGGTTCCAAAGGGTAAGTATACACATTTTGGTTCAGAGCGGGAAACGGTGTAGATTCGTGCCAAAGGACCTAAATGCAGGGAATGGAGTGGCCTGTCCGAAATTTCATGTAGACAGTGTTACTCGTCGGGTTCCAAAGTGTATGTAAAATTTGGTTCAGATCGGTGAAACGGTGTAGATTTGTGCCAAAGGGCCTAATTGCAGAGAATGGAGCGGTCTGTCCGAAATTTCATGTAGACAGTGTTCTCTCAGGGTCCCAAAGGGTAGGTATATAAATTTTGGTTGATATTGGTGAAACGGTGTAGATTTGAGACAAAGGGCCTAAATGCAGGGAAGGGAGTGGTCTGTCCGAAATTGAAAGTGTTTCCCGCAGGATATACGAATGCATAGAGAATACTACAGTTCAATAAATCCTTGAGCAACACTGAGAAATGACTTCAAATACCATATCCTATCTCCAATTTACACATGCTAGAGCAACGATCGCAATAACCCATTTTATCACAAAAATTATACACACACATCCATGTACACGGGGCAACATGACAACGATGTCTAAGCCCCGCAAATGAAATAACAACAGTCTAGACATGAAAACTGCAAAATGGTGATATGTGAATGTAGGAATGTTTGCCACTATGTATCTCTGACAAGATAGCATTACATCGGTCAGTTTTCCCGTGTCCTTGAGCACATTTTACCGGACTATCATGATACAGAGTAAATTGTTGTTGCTTAGTGACAACCTGTCCATCAATGGTGTGACGTTGACTATCATGATATAGTGCTAGTCGTTGTCGCCTAGCAACAATATGTCCGTCAAGTTATTAGATGAGTGAAACGGTGTAAATTTGTGCAAAAGGGCCTAAATGCAGGGAATGGAGTGGTCTGTCCGAAATTTAAAGTGGACAGTGTTACTCGCTTGGTTCCAAAACGTAAGTATACAAAATTTGGTTCAGATCGGTGAAACGGTGTATATTTGTATAAATAACAGACAAACAAACAGACAAACCAACATTGAGTTTTAGATATATACACGACCATAAAATACATTGTTTTTATCATTATTATTATTATTATTTACCTCAGAATACGTGGTTTCGAGTCCGATTCTTTTCAATAGTGTTATTGTTACGACACTGCTTCCTTTTTGTCTACTTAGTAATTCTTCCAACATGACGTAATTTGCAATTAAAGAAGGGCTCGCTCACAGCTCTGTAGTGAATGTGTAACGACTTTCGTATTACCCGTTTAACATTTGATTGCCACGGAGCCTGGGTGCGCCAGTGTTTGTTGTTTATTGTAGCAGAAGCCCCGCGGGACGAAGCGGGGATCACAGCGATGACAAGAGTTCATTCTGCACGTAGGACAAGCAGCATTGCGCGTCACAGGGGCTCATGTCACCATGGACAGTCAAACTATAACTGAGCTGAGTCATATCCTACTCGTGCAACTGTACCTGTCAACGAAGCAGGCTGACGTGTGACACAAGTAAACAAGGAATAAATCTCGACCGCCGACTTCGAAAAATTTACTGTTCATTAGCAATAGACCTCAAAGAACAATCACCAGGAAGAATCATGTTACGTCCGGTATTTTGAATTTTTTTGGAGATTAAATATTGAATTATTACTTTTTGGAAATGTTATAGTCATTTCCAGGCTAAAAGTTGTAAGTTTGTGAAGACATCAAGTGTATTGTTCATTTGGAATTGGGTAGGCATTTACGCCAGCGAGTGTGTATATTGAGCCCGTCAGAGGAGTTTATTCGGGTACCATCCACCGAAAGAAATAGTACGTCGAACGACCCCTTCCTTCGAACCCAAAACCTGAGAGGATCGGATGCATTTCTCAAAGGGAATGTGCAGCACGACAGTCTTGGTCCCAGAGATCTGGTCAATTTGTACGTAAATGTCATAGACACCCCAAAGAAATACTCCCAAAACACAAGCTAATAAATAAAGAGATCCAGTCTTAAGTAAAATTTCGTGAATGTTTTATTCAACAATGTGACCCCTATCCTACTTCGGAGGGTCACAAAATCGGCTAATCCGCTAACTAGTTATATATATATATTTTCCTATGACATACAGAGGATACAGTAATGCTACAGTATATACAATATATGAATGAATCCACAGCCTGCTTCCAGTCTCCTACCGGGTCTGGAATGGAATGAATGAAGCCCCCATCTAGCGGCGAGGATATGAACTGTGCCGGCTGCCGAGGCCTGACGCACTCCTCTGGGGCAATGATTAAATGAATGACAGATGAAATGAAATGATAGTGGAGAGTGTTGCTGGAATGAAATTTTGACAGGGAAAACCAGAGTTTCCGGAGAAAAACCTGTCTGCCTCCGTTCTGTCCAGCACAGATCTCACTTGGAGTGACCGGGATTTGAACCACGGACCCAGCGGTGTGAGGCCGGCGTGCTGCCGCCTAAGCCACGGAGGCTTAAGTATATACAATATATACAAGTAATAAATATCTAGTAACATCGAAAACGAAACCAAAAGTCACAGTTGGATGTCTAGAGCAGCAATCCACTCCACTGCCTCATCAGTTGCGTTCTGCAGGTCGTCATATCCTCCCTTGAAGGACCGTGAAGGGCATTCCGACACAATATGATGGATTGTCTGCACTGAATCGCCACAATCGCACTGAGGACTAGAAATTTCCCCCCATTTGTGGAGCCAAAAGTTACATCTTCCGTGACCGGTCCGCACTCTGTTCAGTGACGTCCAGATCCTTATTGGAACATGGAAACCAGGAGGTTTCCTGCAGGGGTCAGTGATCAATCCTAGCTCATCAGGGTTTGATGTAGTCCATTCTTCTCGCCAAGTTTCGTCCATATTGAACTGAGATTCAACAAGCATCTTGCGCAGCTGCCATGACGGATGTCGAGATTTTAATCTCCCTTGCTTCTGTGGATTACAGACCTGATGTATGGGTAAGAGATCATTTGCAGCGCATTTTGACCATTCCCTTTTTAGAGTTGTTAGCCTTCGCAGGGGAGGAGGGTGAATGTTGGATAATACTGGTAGCCACTTGAGTGGTGTGGATTTGAGAGTGCCCGATATTGTTCTCATTGTATCATTTAACTGGACATCAACTTTTCCTACATGTGCACTATTGATCCATACGGGGCTACAATATTCAGCAACTGGGTATACTAAGGCGAGAGCTGTTGTGCGAAGAACAGTCGCATTTGCTCCCCAACTTGCACCACAGAGTTTGTGAAGGATGTTGTTACGTGTTCTGATTTTAGCTGCTGTTCTGCAGAGATGTTCTTTGTATGTCAAAGAGCGATCCAGCACAACACCCAAATATCTTGGTTGGGTGCAATATTTTAGCTTTTGACCTCTGAATTGTACACAGGGAATGTAATGGTCCCTCCTATTATCCAGATGAAAAGCACTGACCTCTGTTTTGCTGATGTTGGGCTTCAGTCGCCAAGTGTCAAAGTAGCTGTCCAATTTTAGGAGATATTGTGTGGGAATTGTTTCAGCAGACTCAAAATCTGTTGACTGGGCTGTCAGAGCTATATCATCAGCATATATGAATTTTCTGCAAATAGTAGGTGGAAGATCTGCAGTGTAAAGATTGAAGAGAAGTGGAGCAAGAACTGAGCCTTGTGGTAATCCATCATTTAATCTATAGGGCCTGCTTATATTTCCATTTAGGTGTACTTCAATTAGTCAGTTGCTGAGCATGTTGTTGAGCAGCGATGCTAATGTCTTGCAAGGAATGATTTTCAGGAACTTCAGGATCATTCCTTTACGCCATACCGTATCGTACGCTGATGATAGGTCCACAAACACTGCAATGTTTTATTTTTTCTTCAAAGCCTTGTTCAATATGACTGGCTAGTGCTAAAACCTTATCACAGCGGTTTCTTTCGGGTCTAAAACCAGCCTGATCGACCGGGACGTACTGTAGTACAGTAGCTGAGATTCTGTTATAAACCAGTCTCTCTAGCAGTTTATAACAGATACTCAGTAGAGCAACAGGTCGGTAATCTTCCGCATTGCATCCGCTTTTACCAGGTTTCAGTATGGCTACAATTTCAGTTCTTTTAAAGAGATGTGGAAGTCTTCCTTTCCTTAGGATGTCATTAAAGAAATTAGCAAGCCATTTCAGAGTTCTAAGGCCGCAGTGTTTCAGAAATTCCGGGTAAATGTAATCCATGCCTGCTGCTTTTCCTAATTTTGTTTCCTTCAGAGCATGAGACACCTCCAAGACAGAGAAGTCCTCTGAAAACCGAGTGTTTGTTTCTGCTCTAGATAGGTTGATCTTCAACTCTTTAAGGATTTGTCTTGTTTCATTCTTGTTTCTGCCTTCTGATGTTTTGGCTAAGGCAACCATTCTCCTTGCTACCTGTTCGGGCTTTATTTTTGAGGTCTTGCTACTTTGGAGTACTACTGCCCAGCTTCCTAAGTAGGGACTATGCTTTCATGCTGGATTGTTGGAAGTTCATGCTAGATGTCAAAGTATCCCATTTCTCCTTCCTGGCAGAGTCTAAACAATGTAATAATTCATCAGCGATCTCCGTCTGATTTCTGAGTTGATATTCTTCATATAGCTTATTACACTTTGTGCTCCATCCTGGAATATACTCCTTCTTAAATCCTCTGGGATTGTGCTTCTTTGTTATAGCACATATCAGTCCGGTAAAACGTGTATAATTTTCAAGAACAGGTGGTATCCATTGGATATTGTGATCCATCTCACTGGTGAAAGAATCCCAATTCGCTTTTGTAAAGTTCCATCTAGGGACAGGATTTTATCTTATAATTGGGACTTCAATGCCAAATTTTAAAAGAACTGGTCTGTGCTGGCTTCGTGCGAAATTGTCTAATACTTTTCTTCTACACGGGAGTGGTCTACCTAGTTCATCCTTAAAGTGCCCTACACGTGTCCCCCGGCTGGTGCTAAATAAGCAACAACATTGGCTGCTGGACCAAAAGAATATTCTTGTGGATATCCCAGCAATTTGAGAATACAACAGAATTGCAATCATGACCACAAACGGTTCTTCTAAGAGCCAAATGACAACAAAGGAACTAGTTACATGAAATGAGTCGACAAAATCCTTGATTGAATTTACTAACTCTCGCGAAGGTCCTAGTTACACAGAAAAACAAGCAACAAGAATACCAGGTACGTGGCACAAACAAAATCTACACGAAAGCAAGTTACAAGCAAATGACTCGGCAAAATTTACATTTAACAGATGAGCAAACCAATCCCTGGGTGAGGATGGTACCACGTCCACATTTACAATTACATTTAAATTCTATCTAAATACTGACATGAAAGAAAATGTTATGACGTGACGCGCCAAAACCAAAACATTAAGCAAGAGATAATGATAGCACACCACAGACAATCAAACAGCAACAAAATGTTACAGATAAATACACTCTTATAAACTAGCAGGGTAACTATTTGGGTAATGCACTCAGAATAAGACAAAAACACACACAAGCCTACCTTCGCGAATTGGGAAAGCTATTTGCCCCCAATCGTCATCTCAAGCTTGTCATTTAGGTTGGCAATGGCGTAATCATCACTACGGCTTATAGTGCATAGTATCACGCGGACCACAAATTACAAACTAATGGTTCCAGTGATTCTTGTCGTGGAATAGCAAAAATGTGTCAGCTCATTTAGGTTTCATCTCCATAAGGAAATGATGAAGATCCAGGTGTCGGAGCAAATATCACAAAGCAAAGATTCCAAGTTTATCAGGCTGAAATTATGCATTATCACGTCGATTTAATAGAGTGAATAGAATGATTTAGGTTCAGGTTTATGTGAATGTTTATTTGGATCTATTAAACACCAGTCGTTGGCTAAAGAAATCTCCTCAGAGATAAGACTTACAATTAGTCACCCTAATACATTGAGCTAAGGATGGCTCATGTAACAATAACACGTTGCGCGACTTACAGACACTTGCGCGTCTTACAAACTCATCGGTCGACCTGGCTCTGAGGCATATGGGTCGCCGGAATACCAATAATAACAATAATAATAACAATAATAACCCTTACCATAACAGTGTTCTGAGATACTACAAATATATGGGTTACTAGCCTTTACACATGAACTGGTTCAATTTACATTAGGTGATAAACCTTTGATTACAACTTGCTAGATGATTTTAATTCACCAGCGAAAAATAAAGACACTCCGATCACGGAAGCCGTCCTCACATGTAGCGGTACAAAACATGTGTTCAGCCGTCAATGGCTGTACTCATAGCATGTGACATAATGCTCCTAGTCTCAAGGTATCCACATTCCGCAAATGACAAATGAACGTCATTTTCAAAAGAAAACAATCAATAAAAGTAGGTCTCACTGGGGAATGCTGGGTAAGAAAACCTGTTGGTTGGCCGCGCACTCTGCACTGCTAAATGTCTCATTCATAGCATCACAGCTCAAATCACATTACCTGTGTTTAAACTGTGCGTTTTCTATCTAACTGAATACACTGAATACAGTCCTGTAGTGTTCTGTAGATGAACTAACAAATTGCACTTATTCATTAAGAGTGTCTTTCAATACGATTTACCCTGTTCACAGATATAACATTTATAAAGTTTCAAACCTTACAAAAACGAAGACTGTATACTAGCAGATCTAACTGCTTTGATATTTGGAAGAGATGTCACTCCTCCATCCTACTCTTGAACTCGATGGTTCTGTGCACTATGCTCGGCACATTCTCAAACGAAAACAAACACCTAACCTCTACGGTGTTAGTTGAAATGATACGATTCTAGTCTTGGCTTCATGTCTAGATCAGTTCTACAAGACATGAGTTCGTTCCTCCCTGGAACTAATGTGGTAAAGGTATACTCACAAATGTTAAACAAACAGTTCAAAAAATAGGACAGTAGCTCTCGACTGTCAACTGATACGCTAATAAGTTGCTTCAAATAAAAGTGAGGTGCCTATTATATAGGATGTTCCCTAGGTTTTTCAGAAGTTCACATCTTCTTATTTACGGTGTCCTATAACGGATACAAAGTTTAGCTCTGACATGGCACGTAAATAGTTATACTGAATTACATAAATGTACATGTGCACCTCCCGTGTAGATCACGGTATAGGGTGTCTAACGATAGATTGTCCCAATTACCAGAATGAAAAATACATATTCCACGGTCTCCAAAAGAAAGGTTGGGAACCCTGGCCTGTTCTACCTATGTGGTCGCTACAATTTTGGCTCGAATATGCTCATAGCTTAAGTCTACCTGGACAAATCTTGTACAAAGAGAAATTACAGGACTCACGGTTGTAACATCGTGTAGCTAACCTCCCTGTTTGCATTATGAGAGGGGTAAATAACTTCCAATTTAATGGAATATTCCACAGGCTCCAAAAGCAAGGTTGGGAACCCTGGCCTGTTCTCTCGTTTCTGGTTATCATGGTGCGGGTTGTCCATGGCAATCCACCTGGATTATCCTCCTATATGGCAGTTATTCCAGATGCGTTTCCCTCATGATTGCTCATCTAATCCATGTCGAACTTCTTGGATATAAGTCGAATAGTGTCTAACACGTGGTCCGAAGAACGCATCGTCTTGATGAAAATAAGTTCACAGAATTTACGATTAAACTGTACAAGATGAACACTGCTACTACACTGGTGCAGGTAATTCCAAATTGGCCTTATTTCTGCCACTGAATCTCAGATATACGGGTGATATCTATTTCACTGCTTCTATTACAGATACAATCACACACACAAAATCGTGGATGATCACGGACAACGTAAATAATCAAAATAAACGTATAATCTTGCCGGTGATCAAATAATGAGCACAATTCACTGATGTGATCTATTTCAACGTTGCTCAAATATGTTATTGTACACGACACACTTTGTGTGCACAACGTGGTCGAAATTTACACAAGTCCTCCACGAGGTGTTTCGTGGAAAAATACAGTTTTCACAAATACTTCACTTTTCGTGGAAGAATATAATTTCACTAGCCTGATGCGGCTGTATGGTGTACAATTCACTGATAATAATCACAGTAGCAGCCTGATGGCTGTCGATAATGTTCACAAGTGCTACTTAGCACAAAAGCGTGTTCATCGTCACTTTGACCGACAAAAGGAAATCACGTCCAACCTGAGTGAACTCTCAGTACGGTGTGTCGAATGCAAGAACTCCACCCCAGGTTTCAATGAAAATCCAAGTCGTTGATCGTTTACTTACATGATCTCCGCGTGTCTGTGGTGTAATTACCTTTACGTTTTAATGAAATTTACCAATTACCAGGCATAGTAAATTGGTAAATAATGCAGAATTACTAGTTTTAAATTACCAAGATACGCTGCAGAATAATGGAGTACAAAATAACTCCCGGAAATAAATGAGCGGTCCTCGGCGAAGTCAAATTAGTATCAAAAACAAGATGTTCAGTAAAGAACATATAGCCTACTTTCTCCTAAATGCATGGGTATTGTTATAACTCTTTGTCCTTTTCAAGGAGTATAATTGAATGTTGGTTGTAGTAGCTTGTTGAAATACAACGTGCTATACGGATACTGAACATGAATATGAGGTGCCCTTTGCTAGTGCCACCTGTGTAAAAAAATCATTCAATTCGGTTTCACCGTGTTTGAATTGATATGGGGAATCGATATGCACACATACATGGCCGCAATCTGCAAAATATTAGGCTGATGACCTTGAAGATCAGTCAAAAGATGCTTCCCACAAAACGGTATGTTGTTGCAAAATTTGGTAGCGATCAAATGATTAGGTTGGTCGTAATTTGATTTAATATTTTACTAGATGAAACCCGTCAAAACATGACGGACAATGGAAAACAAAATTACTGAAGAAGCTTCTTATATAAGTTACATTCTTTGTACGATTACTTTTTAGCACTATTGCAACTTTAAGGGCGTCAAAAGATAGCACTCTCAGCATTGCAATATATTGCTGGTCATGACTGAAAACGTGATTAGGTCATCATCATCTTGCACAGTTTCCAGCCACTGGCCGGGTCTGTTTGGAACACAAGTCTCTCCAACGTCTTCTGTCTTCCCACCATCTCTCAGCCTCCACCCTTGTCCAGTCTTCTCCTCTCTTCTTCACGATTTCTTCCTCCCCCTTCAGCCACCTGTCTCTCGGTCTCCCTCTTGGTCTCTTTCCTTCCCACTTCGTCTCGTGTATCCTGCTGGGTATCCTCTTCTCCTCCATTCGTTTTACATGTCCATACCATCTAAGTCTAGATTTCTCTATACCAGTCTGTAATGGTTCATCCTTCATTAATTCTCCGGTCCTCTCATTTCTTATTCTGTCCATCTTTGTAGCTCCAATACTGCTTCTCAAGAACCTCATCTCACTGGCCTGTATTTTGCTCTTCTCCCTTCCTTTCATAACCCAGGTCTCCGAGGCATACGTCAGGATAGGGACATTGTACGTCCGATATATGATCTTTTTGCTGTTCTGAGGGACATTCTTGCTCCATAACATGCTTCTCACACTCCTCCGGAATGCTTCTGCCTGTCTCCCCCGCTCATTTATTTCTCTATCGTTTCTTCCATTCTCTTGTATCAGGCTTCCCAGATACTTGAAACTCTCCAATTCCTTCGGCTGTTCCCCACCAATTGTTATTCCCGTTGTGGTTCTTTCCTTCTTCCTTGTTGTGATCACCATCTCACTCTTATTTATGCTAAATTTTATCCCATAACCTTGTATTATTCCTTCCCACACGTCCAACTGTTCCTGTACCTCCTCCTCCTTGTTCCCCCAAATCATCAAATCATCTGCAAGCACCATTGCTTTCATCTTTCCTTCCCCAATTACTTGTGCCACTCGGGTCATTATGTCATCCATCACCATAATGAAAAGTAACGGTGACAGTGCACTTCCTTGTTTCAGGCCGTTTCTCTGTTCCAACCAGTCCGATCTCTCTCCTCCCACTTTCACACAGCTCACGCTTCCCTTGTACATCTCCTTTATCTTCCTTATAGTCCATTTTTATATTCCTCTATCCTCCAGGGACTTCCATACTTTGTTTCTGCATACACTGTCAAATGCTTTCTCAATGTCCAGGAAGGCCATCAGTAGATCTGTTCCATACTCGTAGTGCTGTTCTTGTAACTGCCTTACAGCAAAAATCAAATCCACTGTGGACCTTCCTGATCTGAAGCCATGTTGTTCTTCCCTCATCCCTCCTTCTATCCTTGTCCTAATTCTCCTTTCCAAAACTTTCTCAAACAACTTTGCACAATGACTCATCAGTGTTATTCCCCGATAGTTTCTGCATTCTGTTCCACTACCTTTCTTGAAGATCGGGACAATTATTCCCTTTTTCCAGTCCTCTGGGGTCTTCCTTTCCTTCCATGCTGTCTTCATCACTCGGTACAACCATTGTATCCCCTCCTCTCCTGCTGCTCTCACCATCTCCACACTCAACTCATCCACACCCGGTGCCTTCCCTCCTTTCATCTTCCTCACTGCATCTTCCACTTCTTTCCATGTTAAGTCCTTTTCTGTTTGCAGTTCATCTACTGTACCTCTTCCCCGATTTCTTGCCCCTCGCCGTGGTTTCCATTTGGGTTCAGGAGTTCTTCAAAATATTATTTCCACATTTTCTTCAGTTCTTCCCTATTTTCTATCTCTTGTCCCCTTTTGTTCACCATTCTAACATAATCCGTAGGATCCTTCCGCCTCTTATTCTTTACCATCCCAAACAGGACCTTTTTTGCACCTTCACTATCCTGCTGGTCATGACTGAAAACGTGATGAGGTAAATAGCCCAATACGTTCAAGAGTTTCTCCTTGAGCTTGATTGATTTTGATAAAGTAGGCCGAGCGAATAGGACATTGTTGCCTATTAAAAGAAAATGTACTGTAGGCTACCTGTAAGTGTTTTATCGGAAGGTGTTAAATCAAGTCGTAGGATTTGAGCTCTCTGCCTAATATTACTGCACCTATTATATCCGAATCCAAGCGATTTCTTACAATTAATATATTACCATATATGAATCCTTGGGAAACAGTCAGATTTCTAAGAAGCATATCTACGGCTTAAACGTTCGAAGTATGTGGAGGCGAATCTCTTAATTCCAAGGAATTGAAAAATTCAATAATAGGGAAATGAAGTAGCTGGCTTTCATCTTCAGTATCCAATCTGTTAACGCTGATGTATGTGTTTGAACTGCTGGATATAAGTTCAATGACTTTTAAATTAATATCATTACATTGTTGCAGCTTGGCAAATATTTTATATTCCAGCAGATCAATTTTACCCTCACAACAGTAAAGACCAAAGTAACCACACATAGATTTTACGAAAGAGAAATACAATGTAGAAAAATGTTTACATTTGATCGTCAAGGACCTTACAGTACACTGTATTGCATAATATCTGGAATTGTTTCTGAAATGGCCTATTTATATTGGATTTTAAATGTGGCTTCGTATTATTCGATAACACTATAGTGTCCTGCAATAACGGAGCCGCTAAATATTAAATGGCAAATAATACTTCCATTGCCGAAATCAACTACGTAGTTAGACTCAGTACTCTAAACAAATAATCATTAAACAATTGTCTTATACAATGAAGTTCAACATGACCGTCCAGAGACTTTCATACTCAAGTTGGTTGGTGAGGAGAATGCGATGAGACTGATCGCTTAAAATAAATTCCTTATAATTGTTCCTGCCAGCGAAATTTTTGCGATAGCTTGAAAACGCAGCTCAGAATGACGTTCTTCATTTTGTTATAAACAGTACGAAACTGCTCTAAATAAGCAATTTCCATCACCTGTTATAGGTTATGGCAGTACATTTTGCAGGGGAACATAGAATGACTTCACCAACTACTGGAATGACCATAGGCCTATACTCAATACTCACTTCGATAGTCACCCTAATGGAGGCAGTTTTTGAATTCTATGTCCCGTGCATGTCAAAAATCGTATTAACACATGGAGGCCCACCTATTCTTGTCTATCGCCCCGGAGACCCGGGTTACATTTCCTGCTCTGCCAAGAAATTTAATTCTGGTCTCAGGGCAAAATCGGGGTACATTCAGTCTCTTGAGGTATAACTAAGAAGAGGAAGGTTTAATTCCCACCTCGACAATCTTGGATGTGGTTTTCCACTTCCATTTAAGGCAAATACCGGGATGGTTCCTAACTTAAGGCCTTGGCCGTCTCCTTGCCATTTACCACCTTAATTACAAATACACACAGTAATGCAGCCATCACAATAACACAGGTTATCAGAAGAAAATTTCACACATACACACCCAAGTACACGGGGCTGAGTGACCAAGATGTCGGATTCCTTCAAACGAATTATATTTGCCAAGTGTCTCTCATGGCGAAAGCAATTGTGGAGACGCGCGAGTGCCTGGAAAACTACTTTTATTTTCTTTAATATCGACGATGCATAATTATAACTTTTAGTCTAGGACGCTAATAACTTGACCACCGAAGCATTGGGAAGAAATTACAATATTAAGGTACATAAACAACCTAGCCTACACATTCAACTGTCGGTTAATGTTCCTCAACATTTCCCTTCTTTAATATTCCCCTCCTTTATAATTTTCCATCACGTGAAAACATGCCATGTCTTGTGTTCTAAATATATCGATGCAATGGTGTTGCCATCTGCTGTCAGTTAATGGAACTATATGGGCGAATTACTGCCATCTGTTGTCAGTTATAGGAACTGATTGCAGATATTTAAACGGCGTACTGCGGACAACAGTTTGCTCTTTTGATCACATACTGCAATGCAATGCAATGGTAAAACGAAAATAAAACGTATTTAGAGGGAATGTAGAAATAAGTATCTTTAACAGACATAAAACCTTACTATTACTCCTTGATTAAACCATTAAACAATGGTAAAAAAAAAAAAATACTGGCGAGGCGTAGGATCGAACCGGCGCTTCTGGGAACGACAGCCAGTCGCCTTAACCACATGGCTACTCACGCACTCATGTTTAGCAGCAGACGCAACCATTCATTATATACAAAAGCCGCTGTTTGAAGGAAATAATCAATTTCATTATCCAAATAAATCAATGTTGCACGTTCGTATACGTTCATACTGTTATTATATTTTATTGTCAGAACTTGGTTAATGTATGTTTTCAATTACATGGAAGCTTATTAAATAACTTACATTTTAATGGACTTCTCACCGCCATTTTGTCATGACCCCAGGCGGATTGTGCGCATGCGTGAGGGCCTAGAATTCTGCTATTTTCTATATTAATTTAAAAATATACCGTAATATATTTGTTTATTTTAGAGACACTCTGCAAATCTGCATGCCAAGAGCTTTCGTTAGAATGTCTTACGAAGCCAATCGGTTAAGTCGTTTTCACAATCTCGTGTGTACAAAAAACAGCTTAGTGTTTTAAATATATAGATTATTTGGGTGACCGCCATTCCGATTCCGTCAAGATGGTGGCGATATAAAATATGACACTTAGGTGTCCTTTGCTAGTGCTACCTCTGTACCAAATTTCGTTGAATTTGGTTTTACCATGTTTGAAGTGATAGGGGGAATCGATTTGCGCACATACATGGCTGCCATATGCAAACTATTGGACTGATGACCTTGTGGCTTAGTCAAAGAAAGCTTCTTACATAAAGGTATGTTGTTGCAAAATTTGGTGGAGATCAGATGATTAGTTTGGTCGTAATTTGATTCAAGCTTTTAACATTTGGGTGGCCACCATTACGTTTTCGCCAAGACGGCGGCAGTACAAAACATGACACTGGACTCTCCTTTGCTTGTGAATCCTCTGTACCATATTTCGTTCAATTCGGTTTGACCGTGTTTGAATTGATCGGGGGAATCGATTTGCACACATACATGGGCGCCATCTGCAAACTATTAGGCTGATGACCTTGTAGTTTAGGCAAAAGATGCTCGCCATATGAATAGATGTTGTTGCCAAATTTGGTAGAGATCGGATGATTAGGTTAGTCTTAATTTGATTTAAGCTTCGAACAATTGCGTGGCCGCCATTACGTTTCCGTCAAGATGGCGGCAATATAAAGCCAGACACTGACGTGCCCTTTGCAACTGCTACCTCTGTACCAAATTTCGTTCAATTCGGTTTGACCGTGTTTGAATTGATAGGGGAAATCGATTTGCACACATACATGGCCGCCTTCTGCAAACTATTGGGCTGATGACCTTGAAGTTTAGTCGAAAGACGCTAACCTTATAAGTATATGTTGTAAAATTTGGTAGAGATCGGATGATTAGGTTAGTCGTAATATGATTTAAGCTTTGAACATTTGGGTGGCCGCCATTACGTTTCCGTCAAGATGGCGGCGATATAAAACATGACACTGAAGTGCCCTTTGCCAGTGCTACCTCTGTACCAAATTTTGTTCAATTCGGTTTCACCGTGTTTGAATTGATCGGGGGAATCAATTTGCACACATACATGGCCCCCATCTGCAAACTATTAGGCTGATGACCTTGAAGTTTAGTCGAAAGACGTTAACCTTATAAATATATGTTGTTGCAAAATTTGGTAGAGATCGGATGATTAGGTTAGTCGTAATTTGATTTAAGCTTTGAACATTTGGGTGGCCGCCATTACGTTTCCGTCAAGATGGCTGCGATATAAAACATGACACTGAGGTGCCCTTTGCTAGTTCTACCTCTGTACCAAATTTCGTTCAATTCGGTTTCACCGTGTTCGAATTGATAGAGGGGGACAGACATTCAGAGTACACACACAGACACACAATGTTTGGCCCTGTGTGGATCTCATAAGTCTACTGTCATTTTTTGCAAGAATCGAAAGTAGGCTAATACGAGGAAGCTTCAGAGTGTGTTCTACACATGTGAGCTCAAAGAATAAGCATGCTCGCGAAGAAATATTGAGGACATGAGCCAATATCGGGCTCAATATCGACCACGTAGTTTTATAATATGATACCTAGAAGTTGGAGGTCATTATTTTCCTTTTATTTACTTTCTTGACGAAATTCGACATTTTCTATGGTAGATTGGAATTTTGCTAGCAACATCGATTGTCAGAAAGACAGCTTTGTCTCATCACCGCATCAATATTGTGACGGTAATACAGGAAAATTAGGAATGGCATAGTTAGTTTCATATTGCACAACACCGGATTTCCATACATGAGGTTTTATATTTTATTGTACTTGTTGCACTGTATTAATAAGTTTGATAATTTTATTTTGTGAGTTGGTGATTACAACTGTGTGGTTATTTGTATTATGTTGTTTGAAATGTTAAAGATGTCGCTGCTGCATTTCCTACTGAGTGCAAGAATATTTGCAGCTCGTGTATTTCTTTGGTTTTAAACCGCAAACCGTTAGTGTTGACAATGTATGGAATCCGGTTGTGAATGTGTAGTCAGTAAGCGTAGTTTATAATTCAATATGAAGCTTGTATTTTTACGTGACCGTATATCATGCGATTATGAGCCACGGGACATCCACTTTACGTGGAATCCGTACATTTCACTTCGAAAATATCACACGCATTGACCAGGAATCGAACTCGGTCCACCTAGGTGAGGTAACTAATCCCGGTGTCTGATGTACTGTATTACCAGACTGCATTTCCAGTCTCAGAATTCAGTAGATGAGTGCATTGATTTGTACAAGCCGGACGTTTGCCCTTGACATTGAAGCTTACGGGTGAGCCTGTACATAGTCACTCTCTAGCCCTCTCGCTTCACAATTGTCACCACTGGTCTGATTTAATGGAATTCCAGACTTGAGCACGTGACGACACCACCGTGCCGACAGTACAGTCCACGTCGAAATATTGTGTGACGCGGTAGTACGCGTTACATAGTTACGAACAGAACGTCATTATATTTGCCAATGACTGTACTTTATCAGGAGTGTGAGTAGATTTGTCAATCATCTGACCTCAAGGGGCAGCTGACAACAATACAGGTACTGTAGTAACTCGCCTCCAGGCTTCCAGTAAGATTTTTCACTCGTCTAAAACAAACGTCCGGCCTGTATATTGTAGCTTCGGTCATTAGTAAATTGTTAGAAGATGTAGGCCTGATTGGTAGTTTAGCCTTTCCATCCAACGGTACAAGAGTGGTGCAGGGCGATTGAATTCTCAGGGTTCAAGGAAGCATTCATTGTACGCCGTATGCAGCATGCTGAAACAACGTTGATAGAAATGTCGTTTATAGTCGCAGCCCCTAAACTTAAGAACCAACCAACCAACCAACCAACCAGAATGTGAGGTGCAATGTGATGCGGTAGTCATTCGGTTCGAAAAACGATTGTTGCGGTTGTTGGAAGATATTTGTTTGTAATTGTTCTTGTTTTTGTTGTTGTTGTTGTTGTTGTGTTGTGTTCAGGCAAGTAGTTCTGTAGCATTGTTTGTATTCAGATTGTGTTCAACTTTTCTGAACATAGGAGTTTATTGATTTTTGTGAGGTCGATCCCTATACGCTGGTGAAGGAAAAAACGTTCACAAGGTACCGTAGTAAAAATATCTGGTTGGTGAGATCAGATTCTGTTTTAATACCTAATCTTGCGTCCCCTAAGTCTTCACGTATCCATGAGAATCACTCGTCTCCTCCATCGTGTGATGTGCATATGAGCCAAGATAGGCAAGCAACTGTAACATTATATTGTCGGAATGTAATTTTTCACCCTGATTGCAATGCCGTGATTAGAGGAACTTGTCATTTAAAAATAGAGATGTACGATTAGTACAGGGTGGTTTTGTTATGTCCCCGACTTGTATTGTGATTGGAAATTATACTGGTACTAGCATTAGTACCCGGCTTCGCCCGGTGGAATGATGATAATGTCTCAAAGTCTCCTTAGAAATATAATGGACTTAAAATCTAGGTCATTTGCCCCCAAAGACAATGAGGACGTAATATCAAGGTCATTTGCCCTTTTGATAAGTATGATAATGAAAACGACTGTTGAATTGACACGTCAAACTTACAAACTACCGTAATAGAAATACATATTTCAAAATTCACAGGCGAGGAAGACTTATTGTGTGTGGTGATTAATGGTGTAATGGGCGTAACATCTAGGTCATTTGCCCTTATGATGAGGATGATAAGGGAAACTACTACTGGTATTGAATTGACACTTCAACTTATAATACACACAATGCACTGTAATAAAAATAAATATTTTAAAAATCACAGTCGAGAAAGACTTTATGCGGCGGTGATTAGAGGTATGATGCACGTAACATCTAGGTCATTTGCACTTATGATGATAATAATAAGGTAATGAAATAATGCCTACTTAACGAATATGGTGTAATTTTAAAACTGATATAGGTAATTCAGGTGTCTAGCTTCGATGTCTTCCAAAGTCTCAACCTTATTTTCTGGCATAGGCCTGTACTCGATGCGTCTAGTGAAAGAGCTTATGGCGTTCTGCTCTGCAAGGAATATGGGTCTAAGCTGCACGAACGTGAGATGATCGCAGATGATGACGAAATATGATGACACACGTTCGGGGTTCCCCGTCCTATTTAGATTGGCCGGGGAATCACTCACTCTTTTGCAACACCACTGTGGCTTGAGCAACGGCCCTGTGCTGGCATCAGCCTAGACAGCAGATAACACGGCGGGCTCTGGAAAGTCGTCTCATGTCACCTCGCGTTGAATCAGCAAGCTATTATCACAACTCCCCCCCCCCCAGGGTCTCACAACTTGTGGGACGTGGATTGGCGACCACGGGACCCTAGCTGAGTCTGGCATCGCTTATACTTCCTGGTGCCGGGCTCCTTTCAGTTCTCATTCCTGTTGACCTCCCTTGGTCAACTCTTGTTCTCTTCCGACCGCGACTGTATTAGGATATCCGAGGGCTAGGGAGTCTTTCACCTTCCCGCCTTAATTGGCCGTTGTCTCATTTGTCCTAAAAAACCCTCATTCTTCGAAGGGGTCTTCCTTCTTTTCCTTTTCATAATATCTCCTGTCTTCTGCTCATGGCCCTCAAAGAGGAAGGGTGTGTGTAGCCCCACCACTTCTGGTACACCCTCAAGGGCTCATGGCTGGTGAGTATGAAAGCTGGCAACCCCGAGGGATTCCTGAGCTAAATGCAGGGAATGGAGTGGTATGTCCGAAATTTCAAGTGGACAGTGTTACTCATCGGGTTCCAAAGGGTAAGTATGTAAAATTTGGTTCAGATCGGTGAAACCGTGTAGATTTGTGCCAAAGGGCCTAAATGGAGGGAATTGATTGGTCTGTCAGAAATTCATGTCGACAGTGCCACTCGTCGGGTTCCAAAGGGTAAGTATAAACTATTTGGTTCAGATCAGTGAAACGGTGTATATTAGTTCCAAAGGGCCTAAATGCGGGGAAAGGGGTGGTCAGTTTGAAATTTAAAGTGGACAGTGATACTCGTTGGGATCCAAAGAGTAAGTATACAAATTTTTGTACAGGTTGGTGAAACGAGGTAGATTTGTGCCAAAGGGTCTAAATACAGGGAATGGAGTGCTCTGTCCGAAATTACAAGCAAACAGTGTTACTCATCGGGTTCCAAAGGATAAGTATGTAAAATTTGGTTTAGATCGGTGAAACTATGTAGATATGTGCCAAAGGGCCTAAATGCAGAGAATGGAGTGGTATGTCCGAAATTTCAAGTGGATAGTGTTACTCGTCGAGTTCCTAAGTGTAATTATGTAAAATTTGGTTGAGATCGGTGAAACGGTGTAGTTTTGTGCCAAAGGGCCAAAAAGCAGGGAATAGTGTGGTCTGTCCGAAATTTAAAGTGAACAGTGTTACTTGTCGGGTTCCAAAGGGTAAGTATGTAAATTTTGGGTCAGATCGGTGAAACGGTGTAGATTTGTGCCAAACGGCCTAAATGCAGGGGATCTCCGCTATTTCAAGCAGACAGTGTTAGTCGAAGTGATTCAAAGGGTAAATATACAAATTTTGGTTGAGATCGGTGAAACGGTGTAGATTTGGGCCAGAGGGCCAAAATACAGGGAATGGAGAGGTCTGTCCGCAAATTCAAGCAGACAGTGTTACTCGCAGGGTAACAAAGGGTAAGTATCCGAATGTAGGTTCTGATCGGTGAAACGGTGTAGATTTGTGCCAAAGGCCCTAAATGCAGGACATGGAGTGGTTTGTCCGCAAATTCAAGCAGACAGTGTTACTCGCAGGGTACCAAGGGGTAAGTATCCGAATGTTGGTTCTGATCGGTGAAACGGTGTAGATTTGTGCCAAAGGGCCTAAATGCGGGGAATGGGGTAGTCTGTCTTAAATATTAAATGGACAGTGTTACTCGCAGGGTACCAAAGTGTAAGTATTCGAATGTTGGTTCTCATCGGTGAAACGGTGTAGATTTGTGCCAAAGGCCCTAAATGCAGGACATGGAGTGGTCTGTCCGCAAATTCAAGCAGACAGTGTTACTTGCAGGGTACCAAAGGGTAAGTATCCGAATGTTGGTTCTGATCGGTGAAACGGTGTAGATTTGTGCCAAAGGCCCTAAATGCAGGACATGAGGTAGCCTCTCCGCAATTTCAAGCAGGCAGTGTTAGTCGCAGTTTTCGAAAGGGTAAATATACAAATTTCGGTTGAGATCGGTGAAACGCTTTGGATATGGGTCAAAGGGCCTAAATGCAGGGAATAGAGGGGTCTGTCCGCAATTTCAAGCAGACAGTGTTACTCGCCGTGTTCCAAAGGGTAAGTATACAAAATTAGGTTCAGATCGGTGAAACGGTGTAGATTTGTGCCAAAGGGCCTAAATGAAGGGAATGGAGTAGTCTGTCCGCAATTTCAAGCAGACAGTGTTACTCGCAGGGTACCAAAGGTTAAGAATACGAATTTTGGTTCTGATCGGTGAAACGGTGTAGATTTCGACCAAAGGGCCTAAATGCAGGGAATGGAGTAGTCTGTCCGAAATTTTAAGTGGACAGTGTTACTCGCAGGGTTTTAAAGGGTAAGTATACAGATTTTGGTTCAGATAGGTGAAATGGTGTAGATTTGTGCAAAAGGGCCTAAATACAGGGAATGGGATGGTCTGTCCGAAATTTTAAGTGGACATGGTTACCCGCAGGGTTCCAAAGGGTAAGTATACATATTTTGGTTCAGATCGGTGAAACGGTGTAGATTTGTATACTTAACAGACAGACAAACTTTGTGCTTTATATATAGAGAGATTACGCCGGCCCTGTGGTGTTGGAGTAGCGCGCCTGCCTCTCACCCGGAGGTCCCGGGTTCGATTCCCGGCTCCGTCAGGGATTTTAGAAACTGACGTGAGGGCTGGAGCGGGGTGCACTCAGCCTCGTGAGGACAATTGAGTAGCTGTCTGATAGTGAGACAGCGCCCCGGTCACGAAAACAAAGATTAACGGCCGAGGGCACCCGATGCGCTGACCACGCGTCACCCCAATATCTGCAGGCCAAATGGCTGGGCAGTGGTCTCTTGGTAGGCCTAGGCTCGCCAAGGGCTGTAGTGCAGGGATTATTATTATTATAGATGGATTACATCACTGTATTACGGTATGGTAAAGTTCGTCACCCCATAACTGTTTTGAAGAAGATTTAACTTAGATTATGCCAACGGGGTCATCAAATTTCTAAAACAGTTGGTACAATTCAATGCACATGCTCCTGTTCTTGATCTGTACGAGTACCAAATATTTCGACTTAGGCTATGCTCCTGGTCTTCTTCGTGTAAAACTTCTTGATGCTATGAAATGTTGTATGTCAATGTTCCAGAGAGAAGCTTTGTTTACTTTTATTCCCGATGTGGAACAGAAATCTCTTATTTATATGATCCAAAATTGACTCATCATCGCAGTTCTGAAACCACTAAACCTAGAAAGCTGAAAGTTTGCATGTTGGTTGAGCCTTGGATGTAGGGGCTCACTAAGAAACGGTTATTGAATATTCATTTTGTGAGTTTTTTGGGCCCTTTGGCACTGAGCATGGCAAAACGGTTCAAAGATCGGATTTACCTCATTTTTAGCCTCCAGGTACGATGAACAATACTCGGAGGTCCTGTAGGGACCCCGAAACACACTTTTTAAGGTCCTAAAATGAACGGTTTCTGAGATATTCCCAAAAAACTGTGGTCCCTCTTAGAAACAGATCAACATTACTATGGCAACCACTGCAATTTCGCAGAACTGGAATAGTTTTCTGGCAATATCTCGAAAACCGTTTGTTTTCTACAAATTTGGTTGTATGACATTTTGTAGTATCTCCAACGATTACGCCTCAGATTGCCATGATAGGATACATTTTGGAGTCCTATTTTGCACATTTCAACACATTCTTTTCGTTTGTCCATACTTGTATGACAGCAAGGATCGTGAAAATTCACATGCTATTTGCCACATACTTCTCTCACATGCATGCCAAATTTCATGTTCCTAGCCACCACGTAAGTAGGTCAAGGAGGTAATGAATATGTGAGGAATGTACAAATCTTATATCTCTACATGAACTGTTTTATTTATACTGGTAGGTTTGTGGGGTCTGAAACAAAGCGTGATTTTGAGTCTAATTGTATACTCTTTGTGCCGGTTATGGTATGTGAGTATTTGGATTTTTACGCTGTTTTACAAGGTTATAGTGCTTTCTGTTTTGCACGGTATGCCTTCTTACTCTTTATATATTTGTTTTTTGTTAACTGAATATTTCTGTTGACCAATATTTATTTGCTTTTTGTCCGTTTTTACCATGATCAACAACCCGAATTCACAGTCTGATGTGTCGAAGTCTACCGACTGTCACATTAGTTTATTTAGTTTTCATAATTAATCTTTCTGGTGAATTGGATAATCTTATTTCAATAAAGTTTGTATTTTGGGTTTCACGACCAATGTAACCCCACACAAAACACGGCTTAAACCTAGGAGTGCTGTTGAGTTTTAATTGCTTGGCCCTGAAATTCAATATACAATCATTTTGGAAGCCTTTATAGGGAGGAGAAAGACTGTTGAGCGTTTAGCTCCCGCAGTAAAGTACCGGAGGTATTCTAAATAAGAAATGAGGTAGCGCCCACTTTGCTACTCCTTTGGTAGTCCACAAATGGACAACAAGAGCTCCCTGATGAGCCATCTCGGAGTTTCAAGGCGAAACCTAGCACAAGACATAGCACAAACTTAGAAAATTTGCTGTGATTAAGTAAGAAAGCTGTCCCGTTGTTTAAGACGTCACATTAACGATCACATAAAATATCACGCTTCCATTCAGTGGTACGCTAAAAGTGATCGTTGAGTTAATCGTTAGTGTTGACAAATGGAACAGTACATTAACGGGGCAAACTGTACTGCTCGAGTCTAAGCTGCGTGGACCTCAGAGGAATGTGCATCGCAGACTATCAGTAGTGGTGGTGACGAGCGATGCGGTTTCTCGGTCCTTGCGTAGTAACAGAAGCAAATGCATTAGTCGGTGACTCAGTCACTCATTCCCAACGCCACACTGGTTTCAGAAAAGACCCTATGTTAGCAGTATTGGAATAGACGAGAATGTCAGGTAACACGGCGGGCTGTCGACAGGCTTCTCAATTCTCGCCTGCTCCTACTCTGCCTCTGCCCTTCATCCCGCAAGTTCACAGAGCTTGGAACCGAGCAGTACATTTTAAAAATCTGCTCTGTTCGAATACTTAGTAAATACATATCGGGCAATTTTAACTGAGGTGTTCTCTGTTGTAATACTAACGAGTATATTCAGCTCTTGTTTATAGGATAGTCCTGGGTGTTGGTTATTGCACTTACGCGTCACTCATTGTTTAATTTCAGTCCATCCATTTGGTTACTTCAAAGAGCTTTATTTAACTGGTATCTCAGTTTTGTTTCTTGTGTTATCGATGACTTAAAGTGTTCAAATTATTATTTAGTTTCGAAGACTAACATGGTTCACTTTCTACTTCATCAATGTCACGGAAAGCAATCAAAACACTACTATTGAGCTGTTTTAGTACTATTTATTCCGGTTCCGCTGGTTGTCTGTTAGGCAGTCAGTCCGAAGGCCGATTGGATCCTCAAAAAGTACCGCCGTTAGGTTATGTGGGTAGATAACCACAAAAACCCAAGGCAGCGCTATATTGAGGCGTACTAGGTAAGATGAGGAGTGAGGTAGTTTACCATTCCTTTCCTCACTGAGTCAGAACAGCAGTACTAACCCTATGAGTAGAACCATTCACAGCATCCACAGGCACTGACTGCG
This sequence comes from Meconema thalassinum, assembly GCA_946902985.2. Classification (NCBI taxonomy): domain Eukaryota; kingdom Metazoa; phylum Arthropoda; class Insecta; order Orthoptera; family Tettigoniidae; genus Meconema; species Meconema thalassinum. The sequence goes on along the minus strand of OX336388.2, from coordinate 155,796,230 downwards.
CCCTGAATGGCATTACTAAGCACCACCCATACCTCAGTAGCTTCCATATAATCATAGCCATGAGTAAGACTGAGACATCGGTGAAAAGCCACATTTTACTCTAGCCTGTGCCAACAAACAAATGCAAATGTACAGCATTCACCAAGAGATGGTAAATGGATTTAGTTGGTAATATGGAAATAACATAACTACATTACGAATGTGTGTATATATGAATGATTTAGGCCAGCAAGTACTAAAAGCCGTTCGAAGAACGGGTACTTCAGCTAGTACCTGTATAGAATACACAGGCGCTATGCATATTTCAGGGGCATAAAGTGTTATGCTAAGATGTTCGCATGTATGTTGTCTGGGCAACAACTAGTGTTTTGGGGTGGGAGTTCTTCCCTGAGACGGAAGGAGTTATGATGGCAGTGGTTTAGTTGGACCGGAACGGGCCGGAACGCCGTTCCGGAAAATATCTTCCCGCTTTAGAATGACGTAACAATTTTACATTCAGTAAGAAAATCGTTTATAATCTATACATAGCGCTGAAACGTCACGGGTGTACTCTAGCGGACTAATATCAAACCTTACGGTTTTATGTTCATAAAATACGGTCGCTTTTACACTCCTGGGCGTTTTTCTGGTTCTCTAAGGTTGGATACACTGCTATTGGATACGGAGAGCGGGAAGTGAGCACATCTTTCTTCCGCTCGTTATGTTTGTGTGAATCCAAGTTTTATTTTATGTTTTGCTCGATGTGTTGCTGTGAAGCAGATATTACGGAACCTCTCTGCAGTTAATGAACATCAGTAGCCCCGTAGTACCTTTCAAGTTTTCCAGTGACTGTGAAAGTGAGTTGTGAGTCACAACTTGTGACAATGAGTTTACATAAGTGGCTGGGTTAAAAAAAACGTGCTGGGGATGAAGATGAAGAATCAAAGAATACTAAAAAGGTGTGTGATGGCTCAAGTAAGAACAAAACTGAATGGAGTTCCGAGAAAATTAGTTTCATTAAAGACATGAGTATAGAGATAGACCCTGGGTTAAATGTTGCTGAAACGTGTGATGCAGATTCAAGGGAGAATCTAGGTTATGGTTCTACACCTTCTACCATCGACTGTGAAATTGAAGGATCCACCTACCGAAAACAAGATTTTCCAGACTGTTGGAACGAGACTCAGTACCGTTATTTTTTTGTCAGAGAACGAGTGGTTATTAGCAGGAAATAAAAATTTAGGCTGCAATATATGTAAAGAGGGAAGAAAATTAGGATTAGGAGTTTCTAAAGGGGCAGGACTTAAGCTAATGAAAGTATGGGTAGAATGCAAGGTTCATCCCAACGGAAATAATATTAATCAACAACAAACAAGCATTAGGAAAAAAATACTTGAGCACAAAAATTCAGAATCTCACAAAAAAGCTATGTTACAAAAATCAGAATCCAATAAAAAGATATTTGAAAGTTGCTTGGACACTATGAATGTCAAACACCTAGAAACCACCGTTCGAGTATTTCGAACAGCATACTCAATTGCGAAAAGAAATAGTCCCTTCGTAGACCTACAGGCTTATGTTGAACTTCAACAATTAAATGGTTTAGATGTGGGACGAGTTCTTCATACAAATTTTAGTTGTGCTAATATTATTGAACACATTTCACAGGAAATGAGAAATAAAATAGCAAAATCTATAACAGAAAATCAGAGGAAAATCAGTATTATGATTGACGAATCAACAACAGTTAGTGTAAAATCTGTGTTAGTAATATGTTTGAGATGTGCTCTTTCAGATAACTCTGAAGTTGTTTCCTTTTTCTGGGACTTGATAGAACTTGATTCAGCAGATGTTATTACTCGAGAGATATTGAAGAATCTTTCTTCATATGGGATGAATGAAAACTTTCTGGCAGTACATTTAGTTGGTCTAGCATGTGATGGGGCCTCTGTAATGTTAGGTAGAAAAAATGGAGTTGGAGCACAGTTTTTAAAGTTATTTCCAGATATAGTAATCTGGCACTGTTTAAACCATCGCTTGGAATTGGCCGTTTCTGATACAAGGAATGAAGTTACAGGTGTTGACCATTTCCATTCTTTCTTTGAGAAATTGTATTCTTTATACAGCATGTCTCCCAAAAATCAAAGGGAACTCAACATTTGTGCTGCTTCACTGGAACAAAGAGTTAAGAAGATTGGGAAAATATTTACAATAAGATGGGTAGTTTCAAGCCAGAGAACTGTAAAAGCTGTCTGGGAAAACTACAGTGCTCTAGTAAAACATTTTAGTGAGGCCAAAAATGACCACCAGAGAGACTCCAAAGAAAGGGCAAAATTCCAAGGTCTAGAAAATATGTTAACTTGTGTAGAATTTCTAGAAAATATTGCAATTATGTATGATGCTCTTGTTGAGTTAGCTGATTTGTCATTAGAGTTGCAGAAAAGAGAGACAAGTCTGACAGAGGCTCAACATGCAATCAAGCGCACTATATAAGTGTTTGAATCTATGTGTAACCCAGCTTCTGGAGATTACTACAGAACAGTTCTTAAAGCAGCAGAAAACAAAAAGACATGACAAAAGACAAAAGACATGAGAGAATGACAAAAGTTATCTGTGATTCAAAGGTACTATTCAAAAATAATTGGCCCTCCACTTCTACTTTGGATATCTGCTATGGTGATGAGAGTGTCGGCAACCTTTGTGACTTTTTCCACATGTCAGACAAGAGGAGGTACATTAATGCTTTTAGAAAGTATGTCGAGACCAAGGAAATTCCAGTGGAGTTGATGCCTTTAATCAAGACTGTACAGACCATTCCCATCTCTTCAGCAGATGCGGAAAGAGCTTTCAGTACCATGAATGAGATCCACACCGAAAAGAGAAATAGGCTGCTGGTTGAAAGATCAAGCGGACTTATTTTCATAAGCAGCGTAGGACCTCCTGTGCATTTATTTAACCCACAACCATATGTCAAGTCATGGCTACGAAAGGGGAGACGTTCAGCTGATGAAACAACTTGTCGGAAACACGAGGCCGCTGATTTTGACACCCAATACGAGTCCATTTGGAAATTGCTGAATTAATAAGGTGAGTTTCTGTAAATATTTTTTTCCAACTCAATCACTGTATGTTGGCAATTAAAGAGCAAGTCATCCCTACTAGTAACTATCTATAACCGGATAGGTCATCATCTGAGATCCGTCTGTTAGTGGCAATAAATGGTGTGAAGTCTGAAAGTATTCGACAAATCACCTCTGGATGCACGCAGCTCTCAGGATCACTATATAAACGAATGTAAGGTGCTGTATCAAAAATCCTGCAGCAACAGCTAGGTGGGTAACTGCAGCTTTTTAATCAGAACAAGGTTCCGCACAGCCAGCATGATCCAGGAAACGTGGCTGAAAATTATTATTTCAGACTATGTTGGGATTGGACAGTTCTCCCCGAAAGGACAGTGAAACATACTAGGACTCATAGTGATCTTCAACATGAGAATGAAGGGAGTCACGCTGATTGATGTTGTCATTCCGATAACGCAAAACATGTCGAAAGTGTGTCCAAATATATGGAGCTGGTGAAGCTTATCAGGAAGCAATGGAGGTCAAGAGAGTTCGGATTGTATTAATAGTCCTTTCAAGCACTGGTGAGGTTCCCAAACATCTTCTACTAGGGCTAATAGAGTTTGATCAGGATACTAACTTGTTGTTGCTTACTTTACGAGGTGCGTCATCATAGTCATAAAACCCCGTGTATTTTTGGGTGTGTTAAGAATGTGTGTGATAACATGTGTTATTGCGATGGCTGTACTATTGTGTGTGTTATAAATTGCCTATAGGATTGGGAAGGAGGCGGCTTTATTTGAATTTGAATTTATTGTTTCTCTTATACAGGCCACTGAGGCTACAAAGCCTCTTTATGCAGCTCTCTTCATTCAGAGGGCGGTTATATACAATAGAATAAATGAAGAAAGAAAAGAAAAACTTAACCTATACATACAGTTGACAATAATAAATGAAGAAAGAAAAGAAAAACTTAACCTATACATACAGTTGACAATAGAAGTTCTTGTTATTACATCCGTTCACCTTGAACATGATAATTGTATAGCTGATAGATCACAATGAAGGGAGTGTTTTATCGATCTGATAGGAAGTCCTGAATACTGGTGCAATTTATATTTATTCCAGAGAATACTAGCTGAAATACGGAATGAACCTTTGCATTTTTCGGTTCTGTGATGAGGTATCTGGAGCATTTGTGCAGTGTGTCTATTCGCACGGTTATGCACTGATTGCATGGGAGTTAGTGTGCAGTAAATATAAGACGGAATTTTGAATTTTAGAATTTTTATCACAGTCAGAGCCATGGCATACTGTCTTCGTTCCTTTAACTTTAGCCATCCAATCTGGACGTAAAATGGAGTTATATGAGACTCTCTTGGTACATTGAGTACAAACCGCAAGCAAGCATTTTGCAATCTTTGCAATTTTGTATTGAGGACCTCTCCCATATCATGGAAAATTATAGATCCATAGTCAAATATTGGTAATATCAAACTCTGTATCAGTATCTTTCGTACATTTTGGGGCAAATAGAAGCAAGTTCGCCTAATTTGATATAATGACGATGCAACCCTTTTCAGAATCATGTTTGTGTGATCCTGCCACGATAATCGAGAGTCAAAAATAACTCCCAGATTTCTTACTGCTGACTGGTACGGAACTGTTTGGGATGCAAGCTGTAAAGGTGGTACTGGGTCAGGTAGGGAACTGAGTAATTTGGTATAGCCGATGATGATCGGTTGCGTTTTTTCGAAGTTAAGTATTAGATTATGATCGAGTGCGTACTGAGATAGGCTTTGAATGTCACTGTTAATTAGAGCTACCTTCAAATGAATGGATTTCAGATCCGTGTGTAGATATAGCTGAAGGTCATCTGCGTACATATGATGTTGACAGAATTTAAGGACAGATGGAAGGTCATTTATATGCACGGAGAACAGGAGTGGACCAAGGACCGAACCCTGCGGCACACCTGTTGTTACTTCACACCATTCTGAAACATTGTCATCTGCTAGGACTACTCTCTGACATCTGCCTGTTAGGTAAGACCTAAACCAGTTCGTTACTGACTTTGAAAGGCCTAGGTTTCTTAATTTAACTAGTAGGATCTCATGGTGAACTCTGTCAAAAGCTTTGCTGAAATCGAATAGAGATAATATAGTTATTTCCTTCCGGTCCATTGCGAGACGAATGTCGTCTGTGACTCTAATAAGGGCTGTCAGAGTACTATGTTTTGATTTATATCCAGATTGGTTCGGGTTTAGGATATTGTTGGAATATATATATTCATAAAACTGATCAAAAACAATCCGTTCTAACGCTTTCCCAATTGCACACAATATACTTATTGGTCTAAAGTCACTACAGTTTAAGGCGTTCGTGAATTTTGGTATTGCTTTGATGTTGGCTTTTTTCCATTGTGTCGGATAAATACCCATTTGCAGGCTATAGTTAAATATATGCAATAAAACTGGCATGAGAAGGTCCATATTCCTTTTCAATAGCGTAATAGATATATGATCTGGTCCTATGGCTTTTGAAGTTATCCTAAATATGGCTAAATGAATGTCCTCTGGATATATATAGCCAAAATGAAATTCTTCCCGTCGGTCAGTAAATTTTTCCCTGTAGTTAGCAACAGTTGACAAAACTCTATTGCTGTCTACAACGGTTGATACGTTTAAATAATGCTTATTAAGCTCATCAGCGCTCATTGTTGGGTTATTGCTTTTGTGTCTGGATTTTCCAACACCGAGAGTTTTTATAGCTCTCCACAAAGCCGAAGAGTTTTTAGCTTAATTAATTAGCGAATGAGTGTAACGTATCTTTGTATTACGAATAACTTGCTGGGTTCTGTTGCGTAAGCTTTTGTATTCTACAATGTCCTCGGGTTTCTGTGTTCTGTTGCACTTCTTTCTGGCTCTATTTCGAGATCTTATTAGATCTTTTATTTCTGTGTTGATCCAGGCAGCTGGTGCGTGCCTCACGTTAGCTGAGCGCACAGGGGCATGGCGATCATATAAATCAATTAAAAATGTGTTGAATGTTTCGACCTTCTCATCTATAGTTTGCTGCTCGAGAACAGTGTGCCATGGAACTGAGATGGCATCAGCCTTAAACCTTTCATAATTAAACCTGCTGAAGTCTCGAAAAGTTCGAATACTGGGCTTATATTTTGGAGTTGACAGGGTATATACTGGGTATAAGAGATCATGTGCTGAGAAGCCAGAAGCAGCTGTTTGGCCAAACTCAATCACGTGCTCATTGCAGTTGGATGCTATTAGATCCAGAGTAGAAGAGGAGGTTGCAGTGTGATGTGTATCTTGATACGGGAGCCACGACAGATTGCAAGTATTTAGAGTTTCTACTATGTTCTTCGTTTCAAATGTAGCCGACCCAAAATGGGCATTGAAATCACCGGCTAATATTACATATTTATAACTAAAAATGTGTGAAAGCATGTCATTTAATAGTAGTTCCATAAAACCGACTTTGGGTGCTCTATAAACACAAATAAATAATACTTTAGTATATTTCAGGCAAATCTCTACGAAGAGGTACTCAGGTCTGAAATTCTCATTATTTGGGGATTTGCAGATAACCCGGCACTTAATGTGCTGTCGAACATACACTGCTACTCCACCCCCTTCTCTACGTTGTCTGTCATTGCGGTAGATATTATATCCTGGCAAGGTTACAGATGAATCAGTAATGGACTTGTTGAACCATGTTTCACTAACAGCGATTACATCAATACCGGAGTTAACAAATGTGTATTCAAATTCTGCGAAATGTTCTAGCATTTTAAGTGACTGCGTGTTCAGGTGAGTTACTTTAAAATCATTGGGTAATCTATCAGCTATATCACAAAGATAAGCATGCGTATCATACTCATTGGTACTAATATCCATGCAAAAGATAATTGAAAGTTATCGTAAAATTGTTAAACAAGAAATATCAAAAATTACAAAATCTAAAACTTAAGCTATTTTCTAAATATTAATCAATAATATCGGCTTGTATTTTGGCTATACACTGTAGTTCAAGTTCCACCAGTAACCATATTACATGTCTCTGCTTACACTTGTAACTTTGATCAGTTGAGCCCCCTCACACTGGCACGTATGAGGGTCCTTTACGTACGAGGTGCGGGAAACTTTTTCTTCAAAAAGTCCAATTCTCGGAGTGTTTTCACACGATGCCTCGTGTCATCAATGCGGATCAGAACAACGCCATCTGCAGTCCAGACACCGTGTAACCCAAAGTGGCTTACTGCTTGTTTTACAATATCAGTCCGGGTTTTCGTCAGATCTTCTCTTACAGTTATGCCGGTATTCCTTAAGTATTTCTTCGACCTGAAGAGTGCTGCTCGATCTGCATAGGACACGAACCGCACTATTATTGGCCGCTTCTTTCCAGCATCCCGGAGTCCTACACGATGAGATCGGTCTATTCTTTGGGGATCGAGTGTTACATTCAACTTGGCAGCAACATCCATTACACACCTGTTGGTGTCCTCACCTGGAGTTTCAGGAATACCAAAAATTCTCAAGTTATTTCGACGCTGGTACTGCTCAAGTTCGTCAGTGCGGTCATTCAGTTGCAGCTCAAGTTGATTTATAGTGTCGTCTCGCCTGGCAAGTTCCTGTCTGAGTTCATTGATGACCTGGGTGTTAAAATCTATTGTTTCTTTTAGTTTATCAATCACCTTATTAGCAACTCGATCCACGAGCTCCTCGATTAGGTTCGTATTACTCAGCAGGCTTAAAATGTCAGCTGAGTCTCGGCGCACATCCTGCGTAGCTTGGTTGTGGTCCGCTGATGAAAAAGTAGTGCCACTGTCCTTCCAGTTCCTTTTTGAGCCGTCAGCTTCGCTAGCATTGCGACAACCGCCACCCTGACTGCGATCCACGGTCTTCAATTGTTCTCCCGAGCTGCTACCTGCTCCGTTCCTCTCTAGGGCGCTAGGGTCGTCTGCTTTCACTTGCTTGCGCTGTCCACCCTTCGTTTGTTCACGAACTCCGCGCTCCCCACTGCGGTCAACTGCCTTCTTTTGTTTGTCTTTACCCGTCATTTTGTAGTTTTCAACTCTAACCTCTCACACACTTTAATACTTGTTTATCAAAATAACAGCAATATTTCAACTTACTGCGTTTATCACCGAACGTTCTGCTGTTGATTTACTTCTCACTGATCACTCTTGCAATGCACTGCTTCTACTTTGTCACCTTCTAAAAGCAATTCTGGCTAGGAACTATCACTCACGTTTATACCGCCATATGGTTGCGGGTGATAGGAAGCATTAGGAAGCATCCCAACAAGTACCTGTAGAAGAAGTGGGGAAACCACTACCAGAATCGTTGCGCTGGGAATTGAACACTCCTCTCAGTTTGGCCTCACCAGGGCGAATAAAGTAATAAGTGAAGGAATTCCGGTAGTTGACCGTTTCCGCCGCTAGGTGGTACTAGCGTAACTTGGCCTCCGCGTTCCTGTCTGGCTCGTCTCTACTTAGTATAAGACAAAGTCCTCGATTCTTGGATGTCACGGGTAATCACGAGAACCACTGGATGGATTTTGATGCGGCTTTCACCATTCTGTAAAGGCAATCTCGAGGAAGGTTTCTGTGGAAAATAATATATTTATGATCAAAGGGAGTCAAGCAGTAAAGATTTCAGTTTTCTGTGAAAAGGTCGAAAATAGAACCTGGTGTCCGTGCGCTTTTTAAGCTTACGCTGGGCAAACCGTTAAAAATATCAATATACTATGAGTGTAAGAATTGTTCAGCATGAAAAATTCTCCAAAAAAGTACGCGGGAGCATTTCTCTATCTTCGATACTTCGCCCAATATAAGTGTTTTTAGTTTGGACGGAAGGGGGATTTGTGTCTCATGCACCCCGCCATTCTTAAATTACGTCTGACAGGAATTCCTTGCACATTCATAACTGTTCCCGGACGAAGCCGGGGCGGGTTGCTGGTTGTTTATTAAAATAAGTATTGCACTAAATACTAAGCAAGTTGTGAATAACAGAAACAAATCTTCAAGGGAATACGAACATATTAAAATACTAAAACACTAAAATAAATTTCTGAGAAGAGCTTACCCCAATGCAGAAAAGTCCTTCATTATTGTTCTCGCTGATTTTGAAGACGATCTGCATATCAGTTCCCTGGACATTTCTTTCGCCCGGAAAATGAACCGGCATTTAATGTAATGAAACACTATCCTAGGGAAATATAGTAACAGATGATCCTCTGAGAGCCGGCCCGGTGTTGTTGGAGTAGCGCGCCTGTCTCTCATCCGGAGGCCACGGGTTCGATTCCCGGCTCCGTCAGGGATTTTAGAAACTGACGTGAGGGCTGGAACGGGGTGCACTCAGCCTCGTGAGGACAATTGAGTAGCTGTCCAACAGTGAGACAGTGCCCCGGTAATGCAAACCAAGATTAACGGCCGAGGGAACCCTATGCACTGACCACGCGTCACCCCAATATCTGCAGGCCAAATGGCTGGGCAGCGGTCGCTTGGTAGGCCTAGGCTCTTCAAGGGCTGTAGTGCCAGGGATTATTATTTTGATCCTCTGAGCAGCACACATTTCAGAACACAGGAATTTCACAGATTATATCCCCACAATCTGAAAAGATTTCGCCCCACAACGCGCCTTCTTGCTCCAACATTGCCTCCATTACTGCATCTAGTCATTTCATTACACGTTTTATCACGTGAAGAGTCCGGCTCCGTGGCTAAATGGTTAGCGCGCTAGGCTTTGGTCCGCCGTGTCCCGGGTTCGATTCCTGACTGGGCCATTGGGGATTTTAATATCTTGGGGTTAAATCCCGTGGCTCGGGGACTGGGTGTATGTGCCGTCTTCATCATAACCTCATCCTCATTATGAAGCGTGGGTCGCCCACGGGCGTCAATTAGAAAGATCTGCACTCGGCCTCTCAGGTGGCAACACGATCATTTTTTTTCATCACGTGAAATAAAGATAAAAACGGGTATTTGCGAAATGTAGATTCACTTCCGCCAAAGTCTCTCAGCATGGTGAGGATACATACATCACTAACAGCATTAAATGTATCGGAATCACTTTCCAATGACCAAATACAGGAAGTACATATCACAATATTCGTTGCTGCTGTGTGAATCCGGTAACCACTCAAATAATAAACAACGTTATCGCCTGCTCTCTCAGAACTTTCATCATTAACAGACAGGATTATAGGGTTCGATTTCTGTCAGTGTATAAGTTTCTTTAATTTGCTGACAATTGTTATCCTTCACCTCTCTGCTCGTATGTATTTCATTTCTCGCCATTGACGTATTCATTAAGAGAAGAAAGGTAATTGACTATATAACGTCCTCATAATTAGCTTGTGAAGAAAGGACCTCATTCACTGGTAGTCCTATGCATAATGATTACAGAAGTTTAAAACAAGCATAGAAATAAAACGTAAGTACAATTTGCGCGCGGTAATGTATCACTGCTTGACTGCCGTCCCGTCATGTGCTTTAGACCATATGCTCGACGCGGCGCCTGGTGTTGGAATTTAGAACTACTTCATCTTAACCATTGACTCATACGGAAGTTCCACCACTTATTACTTCATTCGCCCTAGCCTCACGAAGCTGAGTGTGCCCATTCAAGCCCTTACACGGTTACACCAGAAATTAAATTTCTAGAAAGAGCCCGCAATTGAACCCAGAATTTCAGGGTGACAGAAAAGAGCGATACCCGCTGCCATACAGCACGGGTTGGTCACACTAACTTGTATTAATTAATCTAGAAGGCAGTAACAACAAGGATAGTTCGGAAATTCCTAGGTAAAGTAATTATCTAAGTCATGGTACACTAATAATTATGTTTTAATTTACCGGTAATGTCGTTGCTTTGTATTTTAACAATCATCTGAGGATAACGGTATTAATAGTAAGCAGAAGAAGAAGATTGGTGTAGGAAATGAATATAAAGTCACTTCCTTTAGAATTGCAGTCTAATATAATTTGCAAATGGGGATAATCAGAGGCGCACCGACAGGGGGAGGGGTTAGGGTTTAACCCCCAGAGACATTTCTTTACTTGAATCTTTATATTGTCTCATATATCAACTGTTTTGCGCTACAGATAGTGAGGCGTGTTAACTCCTGTATATATTATCTCATATATCAACTGTTTTGCGCTACAGATAGTGAGGCGGGCTAACTACAGTATATATTATCTCATATATCAACTGTTTTGCGCTACAGACAGTGAGGCGTGTTAACTCCTGTATATATTGTCTCATATATCAACTGTTTTGCGCTACAGAGAGTGAGGCGTGTTAACTCCTGTATATATTATCTCATATATCAACTGTTTTGCGCTACAGATAGTGAGGCGTGTTAACTCCTGTATATATTATCTCATATATCAACTGTTTTGCGCTACAGATAGTGAGGCGTGTTAACTCCTGTATATATTGTCTCATATATCAACTGTTTTGCGCTACAGATAGTGAGGCGTGTTAACTCCTGTATATATTATCTCATATATCAACTGTTTTGCGCTACAGATAGTGAGGCGTGTTAACTCCTGTATATATTATCTCATATATCAACTGTTTTGCGCTACAGAGAGTGAGGCGTGTTAACTCCTGTATATATTATCTCATATATCAACTGTTTTGCGCTACAGATAGTGAGGCGTGTTAACTCCTGTATATATTATCTCATATATCAACTGTTTTGCGCTACAGAGAGTGAGGCGTGTTAACTCCTGTATATATTATCTCATATATCTACTGTTTTGCGCTACATATAGTGAGGCGTGTTAACTCCTGTATATATTATCTCATATATCAACTGTTTTGCGCTACAGATAGTGAGGCGTGTTAACTCCTGTATATATTATCTCATATATCAACTGTTTTGCGCTACAGAGAGTGAGGCGTGTTAACTCCTGTATATATTATCTCATATATCAACTGTTTTGCGCTACAGATAGTGAGGCGTGTTAACTCCTGTATATATTATCTCATATATCAACTGTTTTGCGCTACAGATAGTGAGGCGTGTTAACTCCTGTATATATTGTCTCATATATCAACTGTTTTGCGCTACAGATAGTGAGGCGTGTTAACTCCTGTATATATTATCTCATATATCAACTGTTTTGCGCTACAGAGAGTGAGGCGTGTTAACTCCTGTATATATTATCTCATATATCAACTGTTTTGCGCTACAGAGAGTGAGGCGTGTTAACTCCTGTATATATTATCTCATATATCAACTGTTTTGCGCTACAGATAGTGAGGCGTGTTAACTCCTGTATATATTGTCTCATATATCAACTGTTTTGCGCTACAGAGAGTGAGGCGTGTTAACTCCTGTATATATTATCTCATATATCAACTGTTTTGCGCTACAGAGAGTGAGGCGTGTTAACTCCTGTATATATTATCTCATATATCAACTGTTTTGCGCTACAGAGAGTGAGGCGTGTTAACTCCTGTATATATTATCTCATATATCAACTGTTTTGCGCTACAGATAGTGAGGCGTGCTAACTCCTGTATATATTGTCTCATATATCAACTGTTTTGCGCTACAGAGAGTGAGGCGTGTTAACTCCTGTATATATTATCTCATATATCAACTGTTTTGCGCTACAGATAGTGAGGCGTGTTAACTCCTGTATATATTATCTCATATATCAACTGTTTTGCGCTACAGATAGTGAGGCGTGTTAACTCCTGTATATATTGTCTCATATATCAACTGTTTTGCGCTACAGATAGCGAGGCGTGTTAACTCCTGTATATATTATCTCATATATCAACTGTTTTGCGCTACAGAGAGTGAGGCGTGTTAACTCCTGTATATATTATCTCATATATCAACTGTTTTGCGCTACAGATAGTGAGGCGTGTTAACTCCTGTATATATTGTCTCATATATCAACTGTTTTGCGCTACAGAGAGTGAGGCGTGTTAACTCCTGTATATATTATCTCATATATCAACTGTTTTGCGCTACAGAGAGTGAGGCGTGTTAACTCCTGTATATATTATCTCATATATCAACTGTTTTGCGCTACAGATAGTGAGGCGTGTTAACTCCTGTATATATTATCTCATATATCAACTGTTTTGCGCTACAGAGAGTGAGGCGTGTTAACTCCTGTATATATTATCTCATATATCAACTGTTTTGCGCTACAGAGAGTGAGGCGTGTTAACTCCTGTATATATTATCTCATATATCAACTGTTTTGCGCTACAGATAGTGAGGCGTGTTAACTCCTGTATATATTGTCTCATATATCAACTGTTTTGCGCTACAGATAGCGAGGCGTGTTAACTCCTGTATATATTATCTCATATATCAACTGTTTTGCGCTACAGATAGTGAGGCGTGCTAACTCCTGTATATATTATCTCATATATCAACTGTTTTGCGCTACAGAGAGTGAGGCGTGTTAACTCCTGTATATATTATCTCATATATCAACTGTTTTGCGCTACAGATAGTGAGGCGTGTTAACTCCTGTATATATTATCTCATATATCAACTGTTTTGCGCTACAGATAGTGAGGCGTGCTAACTCCTGTATATATTATCTCATATATCAACTGTTTTGCGCTACAGAGAGTGAGGCGTGTTAACTCCTGTATATATTGTCTCATATATCAACTGTTTTGCGCTACAGATAGTGAGGCGTGTTAACTCCTGTATATATTATCTCATATATCAACTGTTTTGCGCTACAGATAGTGAGGCGTGTTAACTCCTGTATATATTGTCTCATATATCAACTGTTTTGCGCTACAGAGAGTGAGGCGTGTTAACTCCTGTATATATTATCTCATATATCAACTGTTTTGCGCTACAGATAGTGAGGCGTGTTAACTCCTGTATATATTGTCTCATATATCAACTGTTTTGCGCTACAGATAGCGAGGCGTGTTAACTCCTGTATATATTATCTCATATATCAACTGTTTTGCGCTACAGAGAGTGAGGCGTGTTAACTCCTGTATATATTATCTCATATATCAACTGTTTTGCGCTACAGATAGTGAGGCGTGCTAACTCCTGTATATATTGTCTCATATATCAACTGTTTTGCGCTACAGAGAGTGAGGCGTGCTAACTCCTGTATATATTATCTCATATATCAACTGTTTTGCGCTACAGAGAGTGAGGCGTGTTAACTCCTGTATATATTATCTCATATATCAACTGTTTTGCGCTACAGATAGTGAGGCGTGTTAACTCCTGTATATATTATCTCATATATCAACTGTTTTGCGCTACAGAGAGTGAGGCGTGTTAACTCCTGTATATATTGTCTCATATATCAACTGTTTTGCGCTACAGAGAGTGAGGCGTGTTAACTCCTGTATATATTATCTCATATATCAACTGTTTTGCGCTACAGATAGTGAGGCGTGTTAACTCCTGTATATATTATCTCATATATCAACTGTTTTGCGCTACAGATAGTGAGGCGTGCTAACTCCTGTATATATTGTCTCATATATCAACTGTTTTGCGCTACAGAGAGTGAGGCGTGTTAACTCCTGTATATATTATCTCATATATCAACTGTTTTGCGCTACAGATAGTGAGGCGTGTTAACTTCTGTATATATTATCTCATATATCAACTGTTTTGCGCTACAGAGAGTGAGGCGTGTTAACTCCTGTATATATTATCTCATATATCAACTGTTTTGCGCTACAGATAGTGAGGCGTGCTAACTCCTGTATATATTATCTCATATATCAACTGTTTTGCGCTACAGATAGTGAGGCGTGTTAACTCCTGTATATATTATCTCATATATCGACTGTTTTGCGCTACAGAGAGTGAGGCGTGTTAACTCCTGTATATATTATCTCATATATCAACTGTTTTGCGCTACAGAGAGTGAGGCGTGTTAACTCCTGTATATATTATCTCATATATCAACTGTTTTGCGCTACAGATAGTGAGGCGTGTTAACTCCTGTATATATTATCTCATATATCAACTGTTTTGCGCTACAGAGAGTGAGGCGTGCTAACTCCTGTATATATTATCTCATATATCAACTGTTTTGCGCTACAGATAGTGAGGCGTGTTAACTCCTGTATATATTATCTCATATATCAACTGTTTTGCGCTACAGAGAGTGAGGCGTGTTAACTCCTGTAAATATTATCTCATATATCAACTGTTTTGCGCTACAGAGAGTGAGGCGTGCTAACTCCTGTATATATTATCTCATATATCAACTGTTTTGCGCTACAGATAGTGAGGCGTGTTAACTCCTGTATATATTATCTCATATATCAACTGTTTTGCGCTACAGAGAGTGAGGCGTGTTAACTCCTGTAAATATTATCTCATATATCAACTGTTTTGCGCTACAGAGAGTGAGGCGTGTTAACTCCTGTATATATTATCTCATATATCAACTGTTTTGCGCTACAGATAGTGAGGCGTGTTAACTCCTGTATATATTATCTCATATATCAACTGTTTTGCGCTACAGATAGTGAGGCGTGCTAACTCCTGTATATATTATCTCATATATCAACTGTTTTGCGCTACAGATAGTGAGGCGTGTTAACTCCTGTATATATTATCTCATATATCAACTGTTTTGCGCTACAGAGAGTGAGGCGTGTTAACTCCTGTAAATATTATCTCATATATCAACTGTTTTGCGCTACAGAGAGTGAGGCGTGCTAACTCCTGTATATATTATCTCATATATCAACTGTTTTGCGCTACAGATAGTGAGGCGTGTTAACTCCTGTATATATTATCTCATATATCAACTGTTTTGCGCTACAGAGAGTGAGGCGTGTTAACTCCTGTAAATATTATCTCATATATCAACTGTTTTGCGCTACAGAGAGTGAGGCGTGTTAACTCCTGTATATATTATCTCATATATCAACTGTTTTGCGCTACAGAGAGTGAGGCGTGCTAACTCCTGTATATATTATCTCATATATCAACTGTTTTGCGCTACAGATAGTGAGGCGTGTTAACTCCTGTATATATTATCTCATATATCAACTGTTTTGCGCTACAGAGAGTGAGGCGTGTTAACTCCTGTAAATATTATCTCATATATCAACTGTTTTGCGCTACAGAGAGTGAGGCGTGTTAACTCCTGTATATATTATCTCATATATCAACTGTTTTGCGCTACAGATAGTGAGGCGTGTTAACTCCTGTATATATTATCTCATATATCAACTGTTTTGCGCTACAGATAGTGAGGCGTGCTAACTCCTGTATATATTATCTCATATATCAACTGTTTTGCGCTACAGAGAGTGAGGCGTGTTAACTCCTGTATATATTATCTCATATATCAACTGTTTTGCGCTACAGAGAGTGAGGCGTGTTAACTCCTGTATATATTATCTCATATATCAACTGTTTTGCGCTACAGACAGTGAGGCGTGTTAACTCCTGTATATATTATCTCATATATCAACTGTTTTGCGCTACAGATAGTGAGGCGTGTTAACTCCTGTATATATTATCTCATATATCAACTGTTTTGCGCTACAGATAGTGAGGCGTGTTAACTCCTGTATATATTATCTCATATATCAACTGTTTTGCGCTACAGAGAGTGAGGCGTGTTAACTCCTGTATATATTATCTCATATATCAACTGTTTTGCGCTACAGATAGTGAGGCGTGTTAACTCCTGTATATATTATCTCATATATCAACTGTTTTGCGCTACATATAGTGAGGCGTGTTAACTCCTGTATATATTATCATTTTAAATGATCTAGTCGACTTCGTCGTTACCTTACGGTGACGTCAAAAATGTACCGAGAATGCACTGAGGTGTGTGACGTCATAGTACCGCTTAGTGCATGTGTAGGCCTACTGAGTTCACTGGTGAGCTCTGGAGTTACGAGTCGGCAACGACACGGCGAGCGTGACGTCATCCAGCCAGCTCTCTCCTTTCACCGCACGCTCCAGCTCCCTCATGACTTGTAAATTTCTAGCGTTCTGATTGTTTCTTGATCATCTTCAGCCTTTCTAGCATTTTTCAGCATTTGTAGCATTTAAAATGATATAAAGTCCGGACTTTCAGACTGACTCTCCCTTCTTTAAATGTGATCACGTTTTTCATTTGGTAAATGCCCCACACTCTAGGCTACTCGCAGCGAGACTCCACCTCCAGCGTTGGATCAGTTTTCCTGGCAAATGCGCGATCGGTAGCTTTCTTCACGTTCTTCGTGTTTATTTAAACGTGTGCCCGTTTCGTTAAAGATAATTCAGAACATGAGCAGTTTATTCCAATCAATGATACAGATAAAGTCAAGAAGATAGGCAGATTTTGAGAATCAATAGTGATGCCAGTAGGAACACGTTGAGCAAAACATTATTTCTCTCTCACATAATACCAATATTTTAAGCAACCACGTACGGCCTAACTATGGTTTCAGTTTTAATATTTAGTTACTGTTTTCCATATTTTTGTATAATTTTTTCTTCATTATTTTATTGTGTCGAAAAAATGAGACCTAAAATAGATTTCATGCAAAGAGAACTGTTATTAAACTAGCGGTACCCTATTGATTTTTATGACTATTAATCGAAATATCATTTTAATTATGATATTAATGAAACATCCCCCCCACCCCTCCAACAGAAGGAAATCGTGCATACGCCACTGGGAATAATGCCTGATAACAAATTACAATTGCTGTAATGTAAAAATCACAGAACATGAAGTATGTACATATTCGAAAAGCTTAAAATTAAAAGTAAAAGAACCAAAGACATTCTAAATCCCCAAAAAGCTACACCCACGCACTGCATAATTCTGTTAACATTTTTGCTTACCGTATTTTGAAAGAGAACTCAGAAATTTCCCTGGCAAACGGTTTCTATAAATTTCCATCCTTCCTACAAATGTTTTTTTTAACCTAAATTACTGCCCCTAATGACAATGTCTAATCTCCGACATGAGTGATCATTTCTGCCCTTATATACCCCATCCGCTGGCAACATCTTGCAATGCTTTCATTTCTACGAAAGATGCCTTTCTCTCATTGCCCTTGTTCGACTGTGTGCCATATTATCCCTCCCCAGGCCAAAGAGTAATAACTCCTTGTCTTAGGCCAAGGCTTATAAACTACAGAGGTTGCCTCAATTTTCACTCACCAATCAGCGCTCACAAGGCGGATGACGTCACAAGATACCAAACGCGCCATGTGGGGAACGTAACGAAACTGTCAACATCAGCTGTTGAGTACGCAAAGAACAGTTTTTTCTCACGAAATTATTGGTAAATGGGTGATAAAATAACTGAATGTAGCTTACTTACATTTTATGTTGTGATCTTATTGAATTTCTTGGAAATTCGCTTAGACTCGGTAGCAGTATCGTGGGTGTTAGTGACTTCCAATAACCACTTCTTATGCAAGATGCAGACGGTACGTCAGGAACTTCTCTCGACACAAAATCTGTCGTTCTTCTTAGAACGTTCCTGCCTCGTTGAAATCCGTATTTTCCGTGAAATGTGACGAATTTTGCTGAAATGTGGCGGAACTGGTTTAGCCAAGTTTCTGAGGGATCGGTCATATCACTGTATGACAAGTGTTTAATCCAGGTTGGTAATGCATAATCGTGTTGAGTTTGCATTCCATAGGTTAAGTTCCCAAGTTGTGGAAATTTATCTTGGAACTTGTGGGCTACATAACCTGCAACATAAGCCTTGCCATCCTCCTCACTTTGTTCCATGATATTGGCAATGAAGAACTCTGGTTGCACATTGCTCCCTAAGTTTGGTTCTGGAAGCACGTTACTTGATTCAGACACTATGCCAGCTTTGTTTATTAGTGCTTTAGCAACTACATATTCATCTGAATCTGGATCAGCAGTGTTTGTTTGCTTTTGAACAACTCCTGGATCTTTTCTTAAAATAATCATCCTCAGTCTGTAAATGCAGTCAAGGGGAGAAAGATGATCGCGTAAGCCACCACGGGTTCGCAATTGTGAAAAGAGGTTTTCCATTATATCTTGATTTAGCCTATGTGTGAGAATGTACTTTGTATTATGCCTACGGGCCATATCTCTGGACAGAAGTCGAAGGGATTTTATTGAAATGATGACTGCTTTCCGGAATATTTGCAAAGAATTTTTACCAATGCAAAGAGAATTACTCATGAAATTTTCCGTCTTGTCAAAAATCAAAATACCATGCATGCGCGTATATAAGGCGTATATCTGGATCTGAGGGGGCTCCAGATCCCCCCCCCCCCCGAAAAAAGCCAACTTGGGTACAACATACAATGTATTTCACAGTAGCCTACTTTTAAGAAATAATTATCAATTTGTAAAAGAAAATGAGTGTTTACCTTTCTGTTTAATGAATTGACAAGTAGCCCATTTAGATATTTTCCATTCATACTCCATAGGCTATAATAGAAAATTCATTAAGCACTCACAATTTTCCACGATAGTCACCCCCCTCTCTAAAAAATGTATATACGCCCCTGATACCATGTACAAAATATGTCAAAAATATTAACAGTTTTAAAATCATCCTAGCAGGTCATTAAAACTTAAGAGTAGGCCAGCTGGGCTCACTTACTATTTGGTTTTGGATTCCTTGGAAATCTTGGCTTTATATTAAGCAATTCGGCCCTGAATTCTAATTCGAAGTCTTCACTCTTAAAGTGGAGGGAACATATCCTACTTGTTTGAGGGTTGCAATAATCTTTTCACTTACATGCAGCAATCCACTGATTGCGAAGGCATGCGTCTTTAGGTATCGTGAAAAACGACACGTCATTTCCAACTTTATAATAACTGTGACAAACTGCCACAGCACATCATTGGCCTGGCATGATTATAAACAAAAGGGCTTAAAACACGTGTTTAAACCACTGCAATCCATACAATATAATGTGTGGAAAAGTTGACTTTCCTTGCATATCACGCGCCTCGCGCGCTTCGAGGAAACGTGTGACGTCACGTCCTTTCCCTTCCCTCCGCGATCCCCTCGCATAAGAGATCCATATTGAGGCAACCTCTGTAGTTTACTAGCCTTGGTCTTAGGCTACGGTTCTAGTTTGAGCTGGGCGTTTTGTACAAAAGAAGGAATTTTTCAAATATTGTACATTTCAATCAGTGCTTATTTCTAAATACTCGTGCTGTAAGTTCACTTGCGTATGTTTAATAATGAAATTTGTAGTTAGGTTTGCAATGCACCGTGCATCAACGATTGTAGTGGATACGCCTGCCTAAACAGAATGTGCTCACGATTCTGTGTACTTGGAAATTGAGAAACTACCGTAGAATGCCAATTTCGCTGTTTCACAATTGGCGGAATAACTTTTCATTTTATCAATTCTATCGTATGGACATTAATATGTACTCGATATTATACTCTATCACATTTCTTATCTAGGCGAACGTCATGATTAAATAAGTTTGACCTTTATTGACAAAAATAATCTCCCATTTATAATAATGCACCTCACGGGTTATATCTGGTTTACCAATATTAGTTTATAATCGGGGGTATATGTAGGGTCTTTGATTATTTCTTACGCCTACCGGTACTTTATGTGTTCTAGTTTCCTGAATATAATGGAGGAATTTCCATTTGTCAAGAGTGAGCATGAATGGTTGTCAGAAACAGACGGATTACCTAACATGGTAAGTAATACCGGTAGTACAATCTTAGTGATATGCAAACAAGCGTCGTTTGGAGCCCTAATACTTGCCAACAAATTGTAGGATAATCAGTCCTTTTTTTTTTTTTTTGTCAAACCGGTATTTGTGTAATACTCCCTAGGAATCAAAAGAGCCGTTATCCACTGATATCCTTAAGGTTGAGCCTGCTGATACATTTGAGATGGACACGGGATTGTTACGGATGAACATCAAATACTCGTGATTATAGGCTCCAAGTTTACTCTTCTATACTAATAGGAAAGATTTTTACATTAAATTGGGTTATTCAATTTTAATCAGTCAATGCTTTTTCATATTTCAACACCTTATTGCAGTGTTTTTAAGGGGGCTTCTCCTTTTGTTATTGGTTTATGGCTGCAGGGCCCTCCCCTCCTTACCATGGTATGGCGTAACCCATCACAGGCTTAGGCACCTAACATACGATTGGCCCCACTCGGAGGCCTACACCCTTGTGGTTTATGGCTGCAGGGCCCTCCCCTCCTTACCATGGTATGGCCTAACCCATCACAGGCTTAGGCACCTGACATTATGATTGGCCCCACTCGGAGGCCTACACCCTTTTGGTTTATGGCTGCAGGGCCCTCCCCTCCTTACCATGGTATGGCCTAACCCATCACAGGCTTAGGCACCTGACATATGATTGGCCCCACTCGGAGGCCTACACCCTTTTGGTTTATGGCTGCAGGGCCCTCCCCTCCTTACCATGGTATGGCCTAACCCATCACAGGCTTAGGCACCTGACATTATGATTGGCCCCACTCGGAGGCCTACACCCTTTTGGTTTATGGCTGCAGGGCCCTCCCCTCCTTACCATGGTATGGCCTAACCCATCACAGGCTTAGGCACCTGACATTATGATTGGCCCCACTCGGAGGCCTACACCCTTTTGGTTTATGGCTGCAGGGCCCTCCCCTCCTTACCATGGTATGGCCTAACCCATCACAGGCTTAGGCACCTGACATTATGATTGGCCCCACTCGGAGGCCTACACCCTTTTGGTTTATGGCTGCAGGGCCCTCCCCTCCTTACCATGGTATGGCCTAACCCATCACAGTCTTAGGCACCTGACATACGATTGACCCCATTCGGAGGCCTACACCCTTTTGGTTTATGGCTGCAGGGCCCTCCCCTCCTTACCATGGTATGGCCTAACCCATCACAGGCTTAGGCACCTGACATACGATTGGCCCCATTCGGAGTCCTACACCCTTTTGGTTTATGGCTGCAGGGCCCTCCCCTCCTTACCATGGTATGGCCTAACCCATCACAGGCTTAGGCACCTGACATACGATTGGCCCCACTCGGAGGCCTACACCCTTTTGGTTTATGGCTGCAGGGCCCTCCCCTCCTTACCATGGTATAGCCTAACCCATCACAGGCTTAGGCACCTGACATACGATTGGCCCCACTCGGAGGCCTACACCCTTTTGGTTTATGGCTGCAGGGCCCTCCCCTCCTTACCATGGTATGGCCTAACCCATCACAGGCTTAGGCACCTGACATACGATTGGCCCCATTCGGAGGCCTACACCCTTTTGGTTTATGGCTGCAGGGCCCTCCCCTCCTTACCATGGTATGGCCTAACCCATCACAGGCTTAGGCACCTGACATACGATTGGCCCCATTTGGAGGCCTACACCCTTTTGGTTTATGGCTAATTATTTTATTTCTTTATTTCTTTTTTATTATCTTATTTCTCTTTGACAGGTCAAACCCTTAGTGGATATTGGGACCTCTGTTATTCTCTGCTACGGGTATATACCTCAAGAGATGAGGGTAGGGGGCTGTGGAACAGTGGTCAAGCTGTTGACCTGTCACCACGGTGGACCGGGTTCGATTCCCGGTCAGTGCATGTGATCATTTTCAAAGGGAAATGCCATGTCCTGTGGTTTGTATTCCACATAAAATGGAGGTCTCGTGGCTCATGATCACGAGATTAACGGTCACGTAAAACTACAAACTTCCTTCCTCTCAAAGAGCTTAAGGCTATTTGCGTTCTCCTTTCCCCCAGTAGGTGGTCTCCTCCTTTAAGGGATCATTGTTAGTGTGCCACTCTTTATTCCCCTGTAAAGGGCCTAAATCGCATGCCTAGTGGGCCTTCTCTTTATTCACTGTAAGGGGCCTAAATCTCATGCCTTTTGGGCTCTCTCTTTATTCACTGTAAGGGGCCAAAATCTCATGCATAGTGGGCCTTCTCTTTATTTACTGTAAGGGGCCTAAATCTCATGCCTTGTGGGCCCTCTCTTTATTCACTGTAAGGGGCCTAAATCTCATGCCTTGTAGGCCCTCTCTTTATTCATTGTAAGGGGCCTAAATCTCATGCCTTGTGGGCCCTCTCATTATTCACTGTAAGGGGCCTAAATCTCATGCCTTGTGGGCCCTCTCATTGTTCACTGTAAGGGGCCTAAATCTCATGCCTAGTGGGCCCTCTCTTTATTCACTGTAAGGGGCCTAAATCTCATGCCTAGTGGGCCCTCTCTTTATTCACTGTAAGGGCCTAGATCTCATGCCTAGTGGGCCCTCCCTTCATTCCCCTGTAAGGGGCCTAAATCTCATGCCTAATGGGCCCTGTATTTATTCACTGTAAGGGTCCTAAATCTTGTGCCTAGAGGGCCCTCCCTTTATTCACTGTAAGGGGCCTAAATCTCGTGCCTAGTGGGCCCTCTCTTTATTCATTGTAAGGGGCCTAAATCTCATGCCTAGTGGGCCCTCTCATACTTCACTGTAAGGGTCCTAAATCTCGTGCCTAGTGGGCCCTCTCTTTATTCACTGTAAGGGGCCTAAATCTCGTGCCTAGTGGGCCCTCTCTTTATTCACTGTAAGGGTCCTAAATCTCATGTCTAGTGGGCCCTCTCTTTATTCACTGTAAGGGGCCTAAAACTCATGCCTAGTGGGCCCTCTCTTTATTCACTGTAAGGGGTCTAAATCTCATGCCTAGTAGGCCCTCTCTTTATTCACTGTAAGGGGCCTAAATCTCATACCTAGTGGGCCCTCTCTTTATTCACTGTAAGGGTCCTAAATCTCATGCCTAGTGGGCCCTTTCATTATTCACTGTAAGGGTCCTAAATCTCGTGCCTAGTGGGCCCTCTCTTTATTCACTGTAAGGGGCCTAAATCTCGTACCTAGTGGGCCCTCTCTTTATTCACTGTAAGGGTCCTAAATCTCATACCTAGGGGGCCCTCTCTTTATTCACTGTAAGGGTCCTAAATCTCATGCCTTGTGGGCCCTCTCATTATTCACTGTAAGGGGCCTAAATCTCATTTCTAGTGGGCCCTCTCTTTATTCACTGTAAGGGGCCTAAATCTCGTGCCTAGTGGGCCCTCTCTTTATTCACTGTAAGGCGCCTTAATCTCATGCTTAGTGGGCCCTCTCATTATTCACTGTAAGGGGCCTAAATCTCGTGCCTAGTGGGCCCTCTCTTTATTCACTGTAAGGGGCCTAAATCTCATGCCTAGTGGGCCCTCTCTTTATTCACTGTAAGGGGCCTAAATCTCATGCTTAGTGGGCCCTCTCTTTATTCACTGTAAGGGGCCTAAATCTCATGCCTAGTGGGCCCCTCTCTTTATTCACTGTAAGGGGCCTAAATCTCATGCCTAGTGAGCCCTCTCTTTATTCACTGTAAGGGGCCTAAATCTCATGCCTAGTGGACCCTCTCTTTATTCACTGTAAGGTGCCTAAATCTCATGCTTAGTGGGCCCTCTCTTTATACACTCTAAGGGGCCTAAATCTCATGCCTAGTGGGCCCTCTCTTTATTCACTGTAAGGGTCCTAAATCTCATGCCTAGTGGGCCCTCTCTTTATTCACTGTATGGGGCCTAAATCTCATGCCTAGTGGTTCCTCTCATTGTTCACTGTGAATGTCCTAAATCTCGTGCCTAGTGGGCCCACTCTTCTTTCTCTTGTAAGGGCCTACCTCTCTGACTCATAAGTAGAGGACACTCATCTCTTTCATATATAAGGCCCTATATTTTCATGGTTCAAAGCCAGTAGGCAATCTCTTCTTTCCTTTGTGACGGGCCTGAACTCGTGGGTAGCCGTGGCTATCAATATAGTGTTGTTCCAGGCTACACTGCAAGTTTAAGATGTCAGTATGGTATTTTGGCTGTTGCTGTCAATATGGAGTTGGAACGCACTTCGCCTTGATGTAAGCCCACACTCATAATTGTGCCCTGTAATACGGTGTTGGTCAATTCTTCGGTTTCTTAACAGCCTCTACTGGTAGCTGTGGCTTTTAATTTTCTGTTAATCTACACTTCCCCAAAGATTCAGCCTGTACTAAGTGTCTCTAAATGCCAGAGTAGTTAATAGGGACGTCAAACCAATAACGTTATTAATATCTAATACAAGCCTTGACTGTCAATATGGTGTTGCTGTACTCTTTGCGTAGATAACAACCCTCACCACTAGATGTGGCTGCGTTTATGGTGTTGGTCCATTCTTTACTTTAATGACCAACTTATCTGCTAACTGTAGCCATGTTGGACCACTCTTCGCCTTGTTCCATCGTCTTGGTTCATCATATAAGACGTTTATATTTAAATATTATATTACTATGTTCTTTCCTACCATACTATTTAATTTTTTCAATTATTTTGTATGATTATTGATTGGAATAGCAAACCATCTTATTGGTCAAGTGATCTGTTAATTTATTTGCTCTTATTTGTACTGTATTTTGGATTCATTCTTACATGGCTACCTCCGCCATTTGACCAACGTTCTTCCGTCTAATTCTTCTTAGACCGACATGTAGATCTATTGGATTTCTCATTATGAGGTCCATACTAGTTTGGCAGTGAGTTCCAGGGTTTAATTTGCAATAACCCCTGAACTAGAATCCTGAAAAAAGCAATTGATAACTCCAAAGTGAAAGCACCACAACCCATTTCAAGTGGACAAGTCACTTCAAGCCTAAAATCAAACCTGCCCCTCGCAAAAAAGAAAATAGTGTTCTGAGGGGCCTTAATGACGTCATAAAGATGGCGGTGGGGATTCTCATAGGTCACGGGAAGTTTTGTCCTGAACCCCCTTCCCGATTATATCCCATCTACCACGCACCCCTATGATAATAATAATTAGCTATATGACGTCAAAGTCATTGGAGGACTCTGCGTCACGTGACTTCATGAGAGGATGCCTCAAAGTCATCGGGGGTACATGCTTATGTCGTCAAGAAAGTGGTGAGACTTATGGTGCCATCAAGAGGGCTGAGGGGTCACTTAATGGTCTTGCAGCGTTATGGGTGATGTCCCGGCTGGGTTGCCAACTGGGGAGTGAACTCCCATACTTCACCAAAATTTTCCTTCAGATAGGGATAAGGGATGAGTAGAATGACTTCTTCGTGGTCGTTGATGCTCCCCTCCTCTAACCATTGACAACTCCTCATGCATGCGCGGTCAATACCATTGAGATAAATTGTGCAATTTAACGTACTTCCATATCTCTCTGACACGCACTAATTCCTCTACCGTCGCAAGGGAGGTGTCTGGGTGTTGCATTCAGATACAACAAGGGATGGTGACAGGCCGACCACCCATGTGGTCCGAAGAGTCAGGGAAGGGATTATGAAATGAAAGTGGGTTGTGAACATTCTGCCAATTAGCGATCTCACAGAGTGTGAAGTACGCTCAAGGATTCGTTTTCTAAATACAAAAGGCGTGAATGCGGTTGACATTCAACGGCTGATTATAACTGTAGTGTACCGAGATCACTCAGGAGAGAAGGAACGGAAAGACAACGGGTTAATGTATTTAAAAATATCGGCACCTTCGTCCATGGCGTGGAGAGTCGTGGGCGACCGTCTTTCATGACTAAAGACTTGGGACTTAGTGGAGTAAGTTGATGCAAATGTATTCGTCGTCATGGGTTTACGTAAATATGAAGGAGTGATTTGTGTTCGAAGCTGAAGCAAACCACTCAAGCTCGTAAAATTATGTGCACTGTGTCTTGGGGTTGCCGGGGTTTAATCCTAGTGGAATGTTTTACACCGTGGTGGAGGAATAAATTGCGAGAGTTATTGTGAGACCTAGCGTATACTTAATCGTGCAATCCAAGACGGCGTATCATACTAAAATAAGGGATTCTTTTGTTTCATGACGATTCTCGCCCTCACACTGCTAATCGAACCTCATCATTTCATTTGCGTTAGAACAATTTGATCATGCTCCGTGTAGCCAGACATAGCGCCTAGAGACTACCACCTGTCCCTGCACTCGAAAAGGCCTTGAGAAGGTCAACGCTATGACGATGATGACCTAAAAGCGACCGTGGCTGGCTTATCAGGCGGCAGATATCAATGAGGATGAAATCCAAAAGTTGGATTCGCGATATGTATGTTTGAATATATGTGTGAATTATGTTAAGAAGTTGTGTAAGGTACAGATAAACAATCATAAAATGTCTCATCTATTGAGGCACAATCAATGGTAAGTGTCACTTCGGCTGCTGTCGCTTGTGTACAGTTCGGTGGATATGTACTGCAACTTGGTCCGTCCGTAATTCTCTCGCTCTCTCTCGCTATCGGCCAGCCCCTCACCCCGCTCCAACACGCACCGTGTCGTGTTAAGACGTGATACACTCACAATGACGTGTGTTACGCTGTAGCGTAGTAGGTTAGCACTCAGGTTGTAAAGTAGTTCATCGCCGAGCAACCACATTTCGAGTCACGCCGTGAATATTTTTTGTTGTTGATGATGATAATGCGTCATTACATTCTGCCATGGCTCACTATACACACGCATCCAGAGAGCATGTTCTGGCTCTCGTCGAACACGGAAATTACAGTGTGCGTGAGGCTGCAATCCGATGTGGAGTTCCACCTAGATCTGCTCAAAGATGGGTTGAGTTGTGGCGGGTGTCAGGGAGGATTGGTCGTCTACCGGGCTCTGGTTTACAGTGGGATTCTACTGTAGAGGAAGACCGCCATTTATTTACAACTTCGCAGGAAAATCCGTTCTTAAATTCTCTAGAGCTCATGCAGACGACCGATTTTCCTGGATGTCCATACATGGTCCGTAAACGGTTACTGGAAGCAGGAATTGCTTGCAGAAAGCCTGCAATCAAAGAATGTATCTCCGACCTACATATAGGAGTGTTCAGGGCTGGCTTTCTGAGCAGGGCTGCATTGAACTGCTCAACCGACATCCTCGAAATCCAGACTTGAACGCCATTAAGCATGTGTGGGCAAAGTGAAAACGCCATATCAGGGAAAACTGGCCTCACCCTCACCCTCGTTCGCAGGATGCATCGTGGGAGATTATGTTGGATGCATGGGAGGAGATTGCTCTTGATGAGCAGTACCTCAGAAATCTAGTTCAGTCAATGCCACGTCATCTACAGCATGTTGTCGAAGGCGGTAGATACTGGACGATATATTAAAGAAGTGCCTACAGCAGGCCTTTTCAGGACTAACAATAAGCAAATTCATTAAGCCAGATTTTCCTTTGTATAGGATCACACACGTATTTTGTTCATGAAATATTTGACATGTTTAAAAAATATATACCGAGAGTATGATTCGAACCCCGGTTCTATGTCATTTCACGCAACGCCTCTTCCCCTGAGCTAACTGGCAGTCTGCAGAAGGCTCATAATATTGTAATGATACTTCCAACATCCTATGCACGTCTATAATAGCTACCATAGACCCAGTGGTAATTAACTATCGGTTTATTGCAATATTTCGTTGTTAAACTTAAAGGCGTCCAGTATCGCGCGCTTCCACAATGGTATAACGGGCCATCAAAACAAAAAGGATTGCCGAGACCAACATTTGAACCACGGTGGTACGGGTTACCAATTTCACACCTCTTCTCTACGCACAGCTATTCTGTTAAGCGCTTCTCATTTGTCGTCACTTGGCACGTGCCCTCACTTCACGCATTTATTTACGCATTTGGGCGTTTTCTCATTAATTGCATATCATTCTTCTCTGTTATTCTCATATCTGCACAGTGGCACTGTGTACTGGTAGTTGCATTTGACACGAACATTGTCATTGAACAAAGATCGAAGTGCATCAAATTTTGTTGCAACTGTACAGCCACGTCCACGCACGATGATACCCGAACAGGACTTTGCTATTTTCCATGCGACAATTTATGATTGTCTATTTGTACAGACTTACACGTAAATATAGTTTCAAATTTGCATATTTTTTTTGTATAATAATGTTCTCCGCAGCAGCAACGTGCAGCTGCGAGTGGTTGCGTCATCAGTTAAGTTGGTAGCACGGTGTCCTTGATAGGGTGAAGGCTACATGTGTGGGCTGTGGGCTGCCGAATTCGTATTGCAATAAGCGAGCATGTGTGTCATCAGCACTTCCAGCATCTGTTATGAATGGCTGTGGTGAGTATAAAGTGTACTGTTTGTTTGTTATGATACAAGCGACAGCCGTTTTGCCAACGTAACTGGTGACGTAATCTCTCGCAGCAGCTTGTAGGCACTGCGGAGAACATTCCCGGGCGCACTGTATTTCTAAAATAAAGCACACCTCGTAAATTGGTATATTGACCTTGGTCTTCTATTTTGAATAGTGTTTAAGAAAATTCAAGGAAATGGCAACCAGTTAAGTGTTTACAATATTCCTTGATTGCTGCAGCAAAAGTTTACAGGTTCGATGTGAGGTGAAATTCTCCCAATGCAAAGAACATATTTGTGAGACACATAATTTATCTGCAGGTTGATACTGATCATACAGGGGATATTAAGTTTGAAGAATGTCCAACGCCAGTGATTATTCCATGCGTCAAAAGTGAGACACCCTCTGAAGATCCCAACGAGGTAAGTACCTTATCGGATCACTACGTGACCTGTACTTCATCTCCTTACCACCTCATTTTATAGTTACAACTTAACTGATAACTAGTGAAAGCATTCACCTGTTAGGTCTTGTGATGTACAGAATGCACAAGCCTTTCTGTTGGAATTGGGAGACTTGCACCAGCGACCTCTGGCTGTGTACACTGATACTCTGGCCACTGATCTAAACGGGATTCAAATTGAATTCTCATTCGCAAAACCAGCAATTGTTAGCCACTGTGAATTCGAATTTGAACATTAAGAACTTAGTGGAGGATTTCAAAGATGTATGTGTAGGAATGCGAATTGATTTTACTTAGTCTATATATCTGTATTCTGGCAAGAAATTCACTCACGAGGGCTACAAAGACGAGGTGGGATTCTGTACCTCAGCAATCTTTGAAGCTTTCTTCTGTAGATTGTCACTGTAAATTTAGGCGTTAACTGGGATGGTTCTAACTTATGAGAGTGATCGGCTCATTCCCTAATCAGAGCATTGCAAGAATATATACTTGGTCTTTAGCATAAAGGCAACAAATACTTGAAGATAACGAACTTTCGCTAGAAATCAGATGTAAAACCACCTTACGTTTAAACCGTAGTATAACATTATCCGAATATTAGTTTGGAAAATCTCGGGTCCATGGCTTATTAGTTTGGTCCTTTAGCAAAATAGCTACCTACCACTACAGCTCCTCAATCAAATAAATAATTAATAATTATCAAATAATAATGAAATGTAGTTGCGCCCTTTTGGCAAAAATCTAAAAAATAGAAACGTAATAAATAAGAATTACATAAATACTAAATTAAAACGTTAAATAAAATTAAAAAGGAGGTAAAACCTAAATTTTCAAAATGCGTAGTTAGGCCCTTTGGCAAAATTTGGAAAAACACATGGCCAATTGAAATGTGTGTATTTAATATAACACCTCGCTCGATTTTCTATGATGGTTCTCAATATCTTGGGTCAATGACCTAGTAAATAAGTTTGTTTAGTACAAATCTGAAATATAAGTAGTCAATGGTAAAGAGGGCAAACAACCTATTAAAACGAGCTAACACATGACTTTCTATCATGATTGGTTCGCCCAATCTCTGGTCAATGACCTTGTAGTTTGGTCTTTTGCAAAATCTTAATAAAGAAAAGTATTAAATAATAAACACATAAATAATAAAAATTAAATTAAATAACCATTTTTTTATGTTTAAGAGGGATTAAACCCAAGTAAAAGGACCCCTCGTACAAGTCTCAGCAGTTATCAGTTTTGGAAATCTTGGGTCAATGACCCTGCAGTTAATTAATGTTCACATAATCAAGGATGAATGATCAATAAATAATCATTTAAAAATCCTGTCGTCTTATGGAAGCCGCATACAAAAAATAATTATTTCACCTCGGGGTAGGGGTAGTTTTTATCATGGAGTAAAAATTACATGTCTTTGTGATAAAGAGGATAGAGACCTTTCGTTTGACAACTCGTACAACCCCCTCCGATTATTGATTCGGGAGATATTGGGTTGGGGGCCGGCAGGGTCCCTCTGTAAGTAAGACCAGCGATGACACTCGTCAGAACATGTCTTGCCTAACTGCTGATGTCATCGGCGACATCATGAATGACAGTAAATGTATATTTGGCAATCTTACGGGAATACGCCTGGGGAATAGTAGGTTTTGTGTGGGTAAAACATAGTCAGATATTGGCATTTATAATAACACTTGGAAAGGAGATGTGTATAGTGTTCTGTATTAGACCTACTTAGGTATATATGTCTAGTTAAGATGGGGAGAAATGTTTTGTAAATCTTAGGTAGAATGCAAAAATTTGGGTGTGTATCAGGATCTTTACCAGAACTATATAGGTAAAGTAAGGAAGGGGATACATGTTTTCAACTACTACTGTATATAGGTGCATATATTGACAACTTATTGGTGTTGCGAATATGTAGGCCTATGTTATAAAATATGCTAGATCCTGACATAAGGTCTGTTATATTTATGACTATTCCCACTGTGTGTGACACAGATTAGGGGGATTCTATACCAAGATGTGTACGTATCAAGAGGAATTTTTTGTGAAGTGGATGACATATGGATATAGATGTTTATGTGTTTGATGTTGTGGCTTCCTTTGTCTCCATTTTACTCCCATGATTGAGGTTTAAAACAGTATGTTGTTACTTGCCAAAGTCGTCACATGTGTACAGGGAAGGTTTGGTGATGACTAATCAGTTACAAATTACTTTTAACATTACTTACTTTTAACTGTTGAATTTTATTGAAAACTTGCATTGCACTCTTCTAAAGAAATGGTTGATACTCAGTTAGACAACGGTCTGGGCGAAAACATTGGTCGCTACCAGCTTAAATGCTATATAAATGAAAATTACTGCTTGTGCTACAAGCAAAGGGGTCCGGGGCGTAAGCCCCAGGTTAGGTTCCTAAATGCATGGAAAGCTTTATTAACAAAATGGCTGCATTGATGGAGTATTGACGAAATCAAGAAGGACACTACATGATTACCTGGCAAGCTTATGGGAAAATGTCGGGAATAAGGGGATATCGGTTGGTGAAACGTAAACAGAAATTGACATTTAGATTAACACTTGGAATTGAGATGTGTATTGTTTTCCAAATTTACCAATAGTCGCTTATATAAAAAAATACATCCCCATCCTTATTGACCTATATATGTCTGGTAAAGATCTCGATACTCATCGAATTTGGCATTCTAGCTGATATTTATATATATATATATATATATATATATATATATATATATATATATATATCTTTTTTTCGTGTGGCCTCCTCAGAGGCCGAGTGCAGGTCTTTCTATTCGCCGCCCGTGGGCGACCTGCGTGTCAGGATGAGAGATGGAATGGATGAAGATGAATGAAACTGGGCGAGGATGTGGAAGGAATCGGCTGTGGCCTATCAGAAGGCACCGTCCCAACATTTGCCTGGTGTTGAAAATAGGGAAACCACGGAAATCCATTTCAAGGACGGCCGACGGTGGGGCTCGAACCCACGCGTTGATATTTATATAATACTAGCTGTACCCGGCATGCGTTGCAATGCCAATCATAGAAAGTGTTGGCGTTGTAACTTTGTTTGTTGAAGTGCTTTTGGATTCCCAATATTTTTTTCTTTTTCCGTTAACCACCTCTAAACTATTGTAAAATTGATTTATTATCTCCCAAAAAATCATGGGAGCGTGCTCAACTACTCAACAAAGATTCATCGCAATGAAATGAATGGCATATGAACGCATACGGGACTTTTTGAAACGATTAGAGCGCCGTCCCCCATTTGTTGAATATACTCGTACGCTACCTATTGTAAAATGGATTTACTAAGACGAAAACCTTCCCTGGCGTGTACACAACAACTCATGAACGTTTCATCGCAATCGAATGAATGGCATATGAACGCATAAGGGATTTTGTTTAAACGATTCACGCGCCTTCACTCATTTGTTGAATCTTCTTGTGCGCCACCCATTGAAAAACGGATTTACTAATTCATACACCTTCGCAGGACTGTACTCAACTTACCAACGTGTTATCACAATCGGATGAATGGTATATGAACGCATACGGGACTTGGTTGAAACGATTCACGCGCTGTCACTCATTAGTTGAATCTACTCGCGCGCTACCAATTGTAAAATGGAGTTACTAAATCAGAAATTTTTGCGGGAGTGGAAACAATATTTCTCTAAATTTAATTGCAATCGCATGAATGGTATATGAACGCATACGAATTTTTTTAAACGATACGCGCGCCGTAACTCATTTGTTGAATCTACTCGTGCGCTACCTATTGTAAAAAGGATTTACTAAGTCAGAAACCTTTCCTCGACTGTGCACAACAATTCGACTAAAGATTCATAGCAATCCGGTGAATGGTATTTGAACGCTACGGGACTTTGTTTAAGAGATTCGCGTGCCATCGAACATATGTTGAATCTACATGTGCGATACCTATTGTAAAGTGGATGTACTATGCCAGAAACCTTCCCTGAAGTGTACACGACATCTCACCCAAGTTTCATCGCTATCGGACGAATGGTATATAAACGCTTACGGGACTTTGTTGAAACGCTTCGCGCGTCTTCGCTCATTTGTTGAATCTACTTGTGTGCTACATATTGTAAATGGACTTACTATGCCTGAAACTTTCCCTGGAGTGTAAACAACAACTCACCCAAGTTTAGTCGCTATCGGACGAATGATATATGAACGCATGCGGGACTATGTTGAAACACTTCGCGCGTCGTCGCTCATTTCTTTATACTGTGCCCATTTTGAGGGAGCCCATTGCCCGGATATATGAGTCGTTTTTCGGGATTACATTTTGGAAATTTTAGGTTGAAGAAGAGCGCCAAGGAGGAGTTTGTGAGTCGCCCTGTAGGCGAGGCGTTACGTCACATGTGCGGGTTGGATGCGCACGGAACTACGACAGGGTCACTGTTCGGAGAGCACCTGTTGAAGCGAGAGGTAGAGGTCAGCAGTAGAATATCGAACGGAATTCGTGTCATGCGTGGCCTAGCATGAGTTCGAAGAACTTATTTGGATCGGCATTTCGCGTGCCAGACATACAGTCTACGAGGAAACACTTTTTCAGTGTTGGTCACTGAATGCTTTGATGCAGGTGGACCAGTTGTGGTATGTTCAAAACTGTTGTGGACTCATTTTGGTCTCACATACAGGTAGCCTATGGCCCGGAACATATTCATAATCCGAATCTAGGTAAACGTATAGCTTCAATCGAAGGATGTTGGAAACATGGCAAGCAATTTTGTTAGCGGACTGTGCTATAACAGCTTGAATGTTAACCAAGTTGTTGTGTCTTCTACTTGTGACACAGACTTATTTGGAAACGGTGCATGACCGGGTGACTATATTTCGAATACAACAGTCTAGATTACGGGAATTTTGTGGCAAAAGCCATGGTGATAATGAAGAACGAACAGGAATTCATGGTAGCGAACAGTCGTAATAAATTTTGGTATCTTACTGCCATGGATCGAAACGTTACTATGGAGTGCTAAAGCCTATTTGGTGGTGCAATGGAGGCCGACGTGATGAAACTTTAGATCGTGATGATGGCACACGGTTGTTCGAGCCAGCTGGTGGACATGGACGTGGCCGGCAGCAGACACGGGACTCATCGAGGAAAATCACCATTAAGGGAAGTGAAAAACACCTTTACTTTGTAGAATTTAGTACATGTGATTTGTAGGCTATAGACTTTTTCACTCAACCATGTTTCAACGTTTTGATGCCAGCATTTATTTTCTGAATTATGCAGGAGCATAGTGACTGGATCATCTTTATGGATTTCTATGCGATGTGTTTGTGTGTCACGAAGTCGAGCATATCCACGATACGGCTTATCGTTGGATGATGGCATACTTCTGAGGCATCCATGCTTCGATAGCTAGTTAGTCACTTTTCGTAGATTTTCTCGTGTACAGTCTTGTACATATTATTTTTCCCTTGTTGCATTTTTGGTCTAAAACTATCTTTTGTGGGTAGTGACTTGCTATAATTATTAATAATTTATGATCTTGGGAGTTGATCTCCGTAATACTTAATGAGGTTAGATACTTAATCGTTACTTGATGAGTTTGATTTTTCCACATGATAGGATTTTCTGATAATTATTAATAATAATAATAATAATTGATGATTGTAATACTTGTTATAATTCTTGATTGAATCCTGTTGAATGATTGTCGGGATTTTGAAGATCTGTTGGGATCGTAAACTTGGAATTCAATCATTTTTGACTTGTGAAATATTTAATAATAATAATAATAAATTTATTGGGTGATAGTGAATTAGTTTGTGGTGTTCACATAATCGAATGTCGGAGTAAGTTATAGGCGGACGGTAATGAGGTCGTAAGTAATAATGCAATTTGGATTTCTCTAAGGAGATATTTTATTTTCGAAAGAAAGTTGCGGTGTGGAGCGCTTGTGTCAAATAGGGAGTGTTTTTGTAAGATGACCATTGGAAGGCAAACTAATTGTTAATCACAATTAAATGATTTATCTGGCATGGTAGTTGGAGTTGATTGGGCAGAGACGCGTGTTCTGATCCCACAATAATTATTCTAATCCATTAATAGAAGCAATAAGGCTCAACGGAATTTGGAAATATGGAAATAATGTTTATGATTATTTAATGTTGTTTGTGAAATGAAGTTAATGATTTTGGAGGATGATTCCTCATATTGTATTCTCACAAAGAAGGGTTAAGCCAGTGAAGCAACCCCAAGCCGTCAACCAGATAACGTCATCAGTGGAATTCCGAATTCCACTTATTTTTGCTCACACCTTACAAACATTCTATGGAATGATTTAAAATTGCCGAACAATTAATATATGTTTCTTTTCTTTGCAACTTTCAACATCATGTGATGAAATATAATGTGAAGCCTATTCAATGCTCGGTGATATGGGGCATTCGTGGAAAGCAGACCTCGTGTTCAGATGATTTTTGTTAACCGTCATAACTGATCCATAATTCATATAAATTTAATAATCACATGGTAATAGTGCATTACACCCAAGTCTAATAAATGAATACATTTATTTATTTATTTATTTAGGAAATTTATTTTTAAATCAACATGGTTGATGGAGTGATTAATAAATTCCAAGTGTGGAATTTACGATTGTGAAGTAACGGGATTATCATTATATGACAGAGAAGAATAGATTGTTCATAGCCAATAACATTTTTGACAGCGTGTTAAATAATAGAGATAACATTTTCAGATTTTTATCCATGACTTTTCACATGCGTGATATTGAAACTAAGAATACCTTGTAAGATAATTTTGGAAATATTAATGCTGTTGTAACTTATATATAATATTTTTTTGAATGATGTCAGACTGGACTAATTAATTGTCTGCGCATCATTAATGTGTTTATAGTGTTTCGAATAACACACATTCCAGTGATAATTATGAATTTCACTAAATGTTGGAGAAGCATTTGACTAATCACGTCACTTAATTATGTTTTGTTTTAATTTATTGTTGCCGTTAGTCAGACAAGGCATCTTTTAGAGCAGGATCCCAGGGGGAGCGATAGGATGTTCTTTATTATCAGGAGTGTATTTAGTGATTCCCCTGTGGAAAGAAGTTTGTAATTAGTTTAGGATGGTTGAGTGAATAAATTGACCTGACCCATTTTAGACAACTGGTAACATTCACAATTCTTGAACTTAATTCCTTTCTATCCTTTCTGCAGTGTACATCGGAATAACAGCTAAGCTTTTATTTTAAATTACAGCGTTGGCTGTTTGCCCATAATTTTACCCTGAGATGTTTTTGAGTCATGTGCTCTGCTGTTACTTAGATGTGCGCTTATGTAGACGTGGGACTTCCGTTAAACGGTCACATAAAGTAAGGTGGACGAGTTTTGGCGACAACGTGTAGGGCCCGAGTTTGGCTGCCAACATGATAAGTTGTTTCAGAGTCTGATGCGATTCGATTCCGAATTTCGATTCGAGGTCGAGTGGTATTTGATTTTTGGATTAGCATAGGAGATGGGGTTTTTGTAGGCTTCAAGATCAATGAATGTACAGTTCCATAGTTTTGATTTGCATTTGTTGGGTTGTCGTTTGTGATTTTTCACAGTAAATTAATAGTAAATGTTAGAATTTAATATGTTATTCGTAACGAAGCCTCAGTTCAAGGTCGTGTCTGCATAATCACTGTACTAATATTATAGATTTAAGATTCTTCAAGCGTCGACTGACATTGTACCCCAGTGTTCTAATAATCTTTATGAGTGAAATGGAAGCCCTTACTAGGATGATCCAGGATTTGGGTCAGAAAATGACAGAGAATTCTGCTCCTCTAGAACAGAAATTAGGAATTCAAATAAAAGAGAATTCCGCTTCTCTAGAACATAAAATAGGAACTGAAATGGCAGAGAATTCTGTTTCTTTAGAAAATAAAATAACTGAGAATTCTGTTTCTCTAGAACATAAAATAGACAATAAAATGAAAGGTTTAGAAAATAAGATTGAAAGTCAAATAAAAGAAAATGCGGATTCTATAAGAAGTTTAGAATGTAAAATCATGGAAAACTCAAACTCGTTGAAATCCGAAATGTTAGAAAAGATAGAATTGATAGAAGGCAGGATGTTAAGAAGTGTGCAGTCATTCGAGGATAAGCTAGCCGAATCGATAGATGCTAAAATTGAGGACAGGGTAGTCTCATTGGATACATTTACTGGCACGTTAAAGATCCCGTTCGGGGCACAATTCCGGCACTCCGGCGTCTCTAAAAGCCAGGGTAGTTAAAAGGGACGTAAAACCAATAACATTATTATTAGTCTCATTGGAAACGAAAATCAAGGATAATGCTAGGAGAGCTCAAGAGAATTTCTTAAGTTTGTAAGCGAGGATCATAGATACCGGGAAGAATTTGAGAGATAATTAGTTTAATAACTACGGCCATATGAAGGATAGCTTGCAGGATAGTCGTCGTCTGAAGAAGGAAGAGTTAGATCAACACAAGAACGGTACGCAGACGATGATTTGGTCATTGGAAAATAAGTTAGATGATAATGTCCGGAAGATAACAGATGACTTAGCAACTTTAGAAATCAGTACGATGAAGAAATGTACATTGAATTCCACACAAGTAGTCCAGAATGTTACAGCTGAATTTCAGGGAATAGTAGTAGAACAATTGGAAGCCTCCGTGGCTTAGGCGGCAGCACGCCGGCCTCTCACCGCTGGGTCCGTGGATCAAATCCCTGTCACTCCATGTGAGATCTGTGATGGACAAAACGGAGGCAGACAGGTTTTTCTCCGGGTATTCCGGTTTTCCCTGTCAAAATTTCATTCCAGCAACACTCTCCACTATCATTTCATTTCATCTGTCATTCATTTAATCATTGCCCCAGGGGAGTGCGTCAGGCCTCGGCAGCTGGCACAGTTCGTATCCTCGCCGCTAGATGGGGGCTTCATTCATTCCATTCCTGACCCGGTAGAAGACTGGAAGCAGGCTGTGGATTTTCAGTAGTAGAAGAATTGAAGGAAGGAGTAGTCACAGAATTGAAGAATGAGGTGAATGCAAAAGTGATTAAAGAAATTCAGGAACTGCTTGCGAAAGAAACTCATGATGAAGTTAGAGAAGTGAGGACAGCTTTTTCGTCAGAGATTAAATTAGTGTCGGGAGACATTCAATCCATTCGGGATTCTGTGGAAAAATTAAAGAATCAGTTAACTGTTGAAGAGGAAAGTCAGATGAAGAGAATAGAAGAATTGAAGGATAGTATGGAAATAGATGAAGAGGGAAAACAAAATAGGAAGGAAATGGAGGAAGTTAGGCAAACTGTTAACAATTTGGAGAGTATAAATCTAGATCTGAGGAGAAACAGGCAAATATAACTGAAAATACTTTTGAAAATAGAGGTGGATTATCAGAGATAGGTAGGTCAGAAGGAGTCTCTACCATTCGTACTTCTACTCCGATCATATTAGTAAAGAGTTATGAAGAGAAGCCGATTAAGATTTCCGGAACTGGAAATGGTTCACCTGTTGAATTATTGAGGGAGGTTGGAGATTATCTGAAGGATACTTAAGTTACTAAAGAAAGGGAAATGAGAGTTATTAGTAGATTTTTAGACGGTCCGGCACTCGTCTGGATTAGGGTCTTTCGTTGCAATTTGAGAACTTCTGAAGTGTTTGAACAGGCATTATTACGAAAATTTTGGTCTCCGGAAACTCAGCAGAATATCAGGGCAGAGTTATCCGTGAAACGTTATTCTACGTCACAGCCGACTAAGTATTCGAATTATTTTGCGAACCAGCTTGAAAAACTTCAGTGTTTAGATCCACCGATGCCACCTTATGAATTGATTCCTGCGTTAATTAGACAGTTTCATTTGGAGGTGCAACGCAGTCTTATTTCTGCTAATGTCGAAAACATGGAGGAATTTGATGAAGTCCTTCAGCGTTTGGATCATTCCAATGCTCAATTTTATCAGCAGAGGAATAGCAAGCAAGACAATCAAGCCGCGTATGCTGTCTTGACGGATAGACAATGTCAGACAACACCTGATAGGAATGATTGGAATAGGGAAGAGCAAACGTCGAGGGAGTATCACGATAGAAGAGATCAAGATAATAGACAACCTTACGTTAGAAGAGAAAGGTATGGAAACAATTGGAATTCCTGGAGGAGACAAGGATATAGTAGGCCATACAATAGAACAGGTTACAATCGACAATATGAGAGATCGAACAATGACAGTTTCACGGATCAGCAAATACAAAATCTGGAGCAAAGAGGAGAAGAAAGTCAACAATATGTGAAGGAATTAGATGATAGAAGAAATCAACTTGGTACTTCCGGTATTAATAATTCGGCTGGGAAGAATGAAAAAACGTCGATTTCGGAACGAGAGAACCAGCAGAAATAACTCCAACACAGTATATTTCCAAAATTATTCATTGGGAAGTCGAAGATGAGGACTTAATTCAGGAAGAACACGAGGTAAGGGAGTTAGGACAGAGAACCCGGTTACCTATTATTATTTGTGAAGTGTATGGGAAACAGGTACACACTCTGATAGATACAGGTGCCGTGCTTTGTTTGGTGAGCGAACGTTTGTACAATTTATGGAAATTAACGTAGGATATTGAAGAAACACCATTAGCTGGAATCAAGATCCAGGGTATTATTCCTAATAAGGTTACCACGTGCAAGGTTCAACTGTATTTAAAGATTAAGATTGGAGGATGTTTCTTTGAGCATATTTTCGTAGTGATGCGAGATATTGCGCATGACTTGATCTTAGGGACGGATTTTATCGAGAGGTACAAGGCTATTCTAGACATGGAATCGGATACGATTAAATTTCATCGTGCAGGGGATGTTCATTTCGAAAATGAAGAGAAATACACTGTGGGAGAAGTGCGATGGACCAAGGTTTTTGAGAGCATAGAAATATCTGAGAAGGCTAATTAGAGAATTGAGCATGTTCCAGTAATGACGAGTTTGTTAGAATAATTCCATGATATTTTTGGTACAAGACCAGGAGAGATTAAAGACTTTGAATATAAGATCCATGTATGTGATGATAGTCCATATCACGCTAAGTTGTATCCAGTACCAGAAAAGCATAGGACGAAGGTGAAAGAGATTATCCAAAACTTGGAGAAGGATCAGATTATTAAGAAATGTGTAACGTCTTACGTTAATCCTTTGGCTGTCGTATTGAAAGCAGATGGGAATTTAAGGATTTGCCTTGATGCCAGGTCATTGAATTCAAGACTATTGCCAGAATATGATAGGCCACCTTTGATCAAGGATTTATTAAGGAAATTCAAGGATAAGATGTGGTTTTCGACTGTGGATTTGACAGCTTCTTATCATCATGTTAGACTCAGCGAAGATTCACAAAAGTTCACAGGATTTCTATTTGAACAGCAGACCTATGTTTTTAGGAAACTTCCGTTTGGAATGAAGACTTCAGGAGCAGTTTTGATACGTGCATTGGATCAGA
Source organism: Meconema thalassinum (assembly GCA_946902985.2). NCBI lineage: Eukaryota > Metazoa > Arthropoda > Insecta > Orthoptera > Tettigoniidae > Meconema > Meconema thalassinum. The sequence continues at coordinate 155,755,137 of OX336388.2, read as the reverse complement.
ACCTAAGTCAAGAGGTTAAAGACACAATCATATGCTATGTGGATGATATTTTGGTAGCTTCGGAGACTGAAGATCAGCACTCGTTACACTTGCGAAATTTATTTTTGGATCTAAGGAAGTCCAATTTCGAAGTAAACTTGAAGAAATGTCAGTTCTTTAAGAAAGAAATCAGATTTCTTGGACATATTTTGGATGGTGAAGGTTATCGACCCAATGAGGAGAAACTTCAAGCAATTGTAGAATTTCCTAGACCTACTCGAGTGAAGCATGTACGACAATTTTTAGGGACTTGCTAGTTCTTTGCAGGACATTGCTATAAGTACACGGATGTAGTAGCACCTTTGCAGAATTTGGTAAGAAAGGACAATAAATGGAAATGGGATGACTTATGTGAAGAATCTTTTAATAAGGCGAAGGAGTTAATGCTCAATAGTGTCTATTTGGAATATCCGAACTTTGAGAAAATTTTTATTATCGAGTCGGATGCATCGAATATTGGGATAGGAGCTATCTTACTTCAGGAAGATGAGGATCGTACAAGGCACTATCTATATTTCATCAGTAGGAAGTTGTAGCCATCAGAAGGCAATTATTACACCACGGAGCTTGAAGCTTTGGCGATTGTGTTTGCACTAGAGTCTTGGAATAAGTTACTTATTGCACATTCCGTGATAGAACGGATCATCATGCCCTGGAATTTATCCTTAAGACCAATTTTGCCAGTGATAGGATCACGAGATGGGCATTATTCGTGCAGCAGTTCAACGTGACTATTGAACATAGACCAGGAAAAGCTAATTTGGGGGCTGATTTGTTAAGCAGAGTCGTGGAGCCTACACTTCGGATTCTACCAGTAATGCATATGCAAGAGGATGAGGACACTTTGAGAAGACTTGAGATGATACCACAAGCCCATAAGCGATACAGATTGTTAAGAAACATTTATAGATTTCTTCATCGAGACATGGATCCGACTGATGTTGAATATCCACTTATGGAAAGAATGACACGAGATTATGTATTATTAAATGGCGTTGTGTATAAATTCATCGACACTGATCATAGTAAGTTACGAATCGTCATACCTCCTAGGTTACAGGAAGCCATCATTTGGTTAGCGCATAGAAGTTTGGGACACGCAGGACTGGATAAAACGATAGGCATGATTGCAGAAAAGTTTACTTGGGAACACATGAGAAACACCGTCAGAGAAGTCATCAGGATTTGTGATTTATGCCAGCGTAGCAAGCACAATTCGCATTTGTTGAGATAGATACTGAGGCCTATTCTTCCATCAAAGCCTCGTGAATTATATGCCACAGATATTTATGGACCGCTCCCAAAGTCAAAAAGGGGCAACCGGTATGTTTTGGTTACGGTTGACGTCTTTAGTAAATACACAATGATACATCATATTCAGTAAGCAAGTTCCAGATACATAATTAAGAGGATAAGGGAATGGGTTATTCCTCAAGCGGGAAAGCCCGAATTTTTATTATCTGACGTTGAGTCGCAGTTTACGTCGTGGGAGTTCAGAAATGCCATGAGGGATTTAGATATCAGGCAGGTGTTATGTTCCATAAGACACCCAGAGAGTAATCAGGCAGAGAGATTGATGACTGAGGTAGCTAAGTTCTGTCATCTCTACTGTGCGAATGAACATTGGCGATGGATGTGATTCCCATCGCGTTGAAATCAATCAATTCTGCAGTGCATGAAAGCACAGGGCAAATTCCATTAGTGTTACATCAGGGAGAGAAACCCATATGACCGTGGGACAGGATCGTATATATTCCACCAGAGATAGAGCCAAATCAGAGAGGGCGTGAAGTAGAAGCTTTGGGAAGATTGCGAGTACAGGCAGAGAAACGCAACAGAAGAGTTAGAGGAAGGAGATATAGAGAGCCTCTGAGGGAACGAACTTTAGTGTTAATTAGGAAGCCTACTCCATCTGATGTCTGCAACAAAGTATATTCTAAGTTTGCCAGCTTATATAATGGACCATTCAGAGTGGCGGAGAGTCTAGATAATGGCAGTTATCGTATTGAAGACATTACATCTGGTAACATTGTGGGAACATTTAGTGGAGCAAATCTGAGGGAATATTTTTCAAGAACCAGATAAGAGCAAAATCGAAAAACAACTGTGAGAAGGAAAATAAAAATGGGGATTTTTATTTTAAGCATGTGTGGGGTGGATGTGCCCATTTTGAGGGAGCCCATTGCCCGAATATATGAGTCGTTTTTCGGGATTACATTTTGGAAATTTTAGTTTGAAGAAGAGCGCCAAGGAGGAGTTTGTGAATCGCCCTGTAGGCGAGGCGTTACGTCACATGTGCGGGTTGGATGCGCACGGAACTACGACAGGGTCACTGCTCGGAGAGCACCTGTTGAAGCAAGTGGTAGAAGTCAGCAGTAGAATATCGAACGGAATTTGTGTCATGCTTGGCCTAGCATGAGTTCGAAGATCTTATTCGGCTCGGCATTTCGCGTGCCAGACATACAGTCTACGAGGAAACACTTTTTCAGTGTTGGTCACTGAATGCTTTTATGCAGGTTGACCAGTTGTGGAATGTTCAAAACTGTTGTGGACTCATTTTGGTCTCACATACAGGTAGCCTATGGCCCGGAACATATTCATAATCCGAATCTAGGGAAATGTATAGCTTCAATCGAAGGATGTTGGAAACATGGCAAGCAATTTTGTTAGCGGACTGTGCTACACCAGCTTGAATGTTAACCAAGTTGTTGTGTCTTATACTTGTGACACAGACTTATTTCGAAACGGTGCATGACCGGGTGACTATATTTCGAATACAACAGTCTAGATTATAGGAATTTTGTGGCAAAAGCCATGGTGATAATGAAGAACGAACAGGAATTCATGGTAGCGAACAGTCGTAATAAATTTTGGTATCTTACTGCCATGGATCGAAACGTTACTATGGAGTGCTAAAGCCTATTTGGTGGTGCAATGGAGGCCGACGTGATGAAACTTTAGATCTTGATGATGGCACACGGGCGTTCGAGCCAGCTGGTGGACATGGACGTGGCCGGCTGCAGACACGGGACTCATCGAGGAAAATCACCATTAAGGGAAGTGAAAAACACCTTTACTTTGTAGAATTTAGTACATGTGATTTGTAGGCTATAGACTTTTTCGCTCAACCATGTTTCAACGTTTTGATGCCAGCATTTATTTTCTGAATTATGCAGGAGCATAGTGACTGGATCATCTTTATGGATTTCTATGCGATGTGTTTGTGTGTCACGAAGTCGAGCATATCCACGATACGGCTTATCGTTGGATGATGGCATACTTCTGAGGCATCCATGCTTCGATAGCTTGTTAGTCACTTTTCGTAGATTTTCTCGTGTACAGTCTTGTACATATTTTTCCCTTGTTATATTTTTGGTCAAAAGCTATCTTTTTTGGGTAGTGACTTGCTATAATTATTAATAATTAATGATTCTTGGGAGTTGATCTCCGTAATACTTAATGAGGTTAGATACTTAATCGTTACTTGATGAGTTTGTTTTTTCCACTTGATTAGGATTTTCTGATAATTATTATTAATAATAATAATAATAATTGATGATTGTAATACCTGTTATAATTCTTGATTGAATCATGTTGAATGATTATCGGGATTTTGAAGATCTGTTGGGATCGTAAACTTGGAATTTAATCATTTTTGACTTGTGAAATATTTAATAATAATAATAAATTTATAGGGTGATAGTGAACCAGTTTGTGGTGTTCACATAATCGAATGTCGGAGTAAGTTATAGGCGGACGGTAATGAGGTCGTAAGTAATAATGCAATTTGGATTTCACTAAGGAGATATTTTATTTTCGAAAGAAAGTTTCGGTGTGGAGCGCTTGTGTCAAATAGGGAGTGTTTTTGTAAGATGACCATTGGAAGGCAAACTAATTGTTAATCACAATTAAATGATTTATCTGGCATGGTAGTTGAGTTGATTGGGCAGAGACGCGTTTTCTGATCCCGCAATAATTATTATAATCCATTAATCGAAGCAATAAGGCTCAATGGATTTTGGAAATATGGAAATAATGTTTATGATTAAATAATGTTGTATGTGAAATGAAGTTAATGATTTTGGAGGATGATTCCTCATGTTGTATTCTCAAAAAGAAGGGTTAAGCCAGTGGAGCAACCCCAAGCCGTCAACCAGATAACGTCATCAGTGGAATTCCGAATTCCACTTGTTTTAGCTCACACCTTACAAACATTCTATGGAATTATTTAAAATTGCCGAACAATTAATATATGTTTTTTCTTTGCCACTTTCAACATCATGTGATGAAATATCATGTGAAGCCTATTCAATGCTCGGTGATATGGGGCATTCGTGGAATGCAGACATCGTGTTCAGATGATTTTTGTTAACCGTCATGACTGATCCATAATTCATATAAATTTAATAATCACATGGTAATAGTGCATTACACCCAAGTCTAATAAATGAATAAATTTATTTCTTTAGGAAATTTATTTTTTAAATCAACATGGTTGATGGAGTGATTAATAAATTCCAAGTGTGGAATTTACGATTGTGAAGTAACGGGATTATCATTATATGACAGAAGATTAGATTGTTCTTAGCCAATAAAAATTTTGACGGCGTGTTAAATAATAGAGATAACATTTTTCAGAATTTATCCATGACTTTTCACATGCGTGATATTGAAACTAAGAATATCTCGGAAGATAATTTTGGAAATATAAATGCTGTTGTAACTTATACATAATATGTTTTTGAATGATGTCAGACTGGACTAATTAATTGTCTGCGCATCATTAATGTGTTTATAGTGTTTCGAATAACACACATTCCAGTGATAATTATGAATTTCACTAAATGTTGGAGAAGCATTTGACTAATCACGTCACTTAATTTTTTTTGTTTTAATTTATTGTTGCCGTTAGTCAGACAAGGCATCTTTACAGCAGGATCCCAGGGGGGAGCGATAGGATGTTCTTTATTTTCAGGAGTGTATTTAGTGATTCCCCTGTGGAAAGAAGTTTGTAATTAGTTTAGGATGGTTGAGTGAATAAATTGACCTGACGCATTTTATCGTAGACAACTGGTGACATTCATGATTCTTGAACTTAACTCCTTTCTATCCTTTCTGCAATGTACATCGGAATAACAGCTAAGCTTTTATTTTAAATTACAGCGTTGGCTGTTTGCCCATATTTTTACCCTGAGATGTTTTTGAGTCATGTGCTCTGCTGTTCTTTAGATGTGCGCTTATGTGGACGTGGGACTTCCGTCAAATGGTCACAATACTTATTTTCGATACCTATTGTAAAGTGCATTTACTAACCCCGAAGCCTTCCATGAAGTGTACACAACATCTCACCGAAGTTTTATCGCTAACAGACGAATAGTATATGAACGCATACGGGACTTGGTTGAAACGCTTCGCGAGTTTTCACTCATTTGTTGAATCTACTCGTGCCCTACCTATCGTAAAGTGGATATGCTAAGCCAGAAACCTTGCCTGAAGTGTACACAACCTCTCACCCAATTATCATCGCTATCGGACGAATAGTATGTGAACGCATACAGGACTTTGTTGAAACGCTTCGCCCGTCGTCGCTCATTTGTTGAATCTACTCGTGCGCTGTCTATTTTTCAGTGGATTTACTAAGCCAGAAACCTTCCTTGGAGTGTACACAACAACTCACCCATGTTTAGTCGCTATCGGATGAATGGTATATGATCGCATGCGGGACTATGTTGAAACACTTCGCGCGTCGTCGCTCAATTGTTTAATCTACTTGTGCGATACCTATTGTAAAGTAGATTTACTAACCCAGAATGGTTCCCTGAATTGTACACAACATCTCACCCATGTTTCATCACTATCAGACGAATAGTACATGAACGCATTCGGTACTTTGTTAAAACGCTTCGGGCGTCGTCGCTCATTTGTTGAATCTACTCGTGCGCTATCTATTGTTAAGTGGATTTACTAAGCCAGAAACCTTGCCTGAAGTGTATACAACCTCTCACCCAAGTTTCATCGCTATCAGACGAATTGTATGTGAATGCATACAGTACTTTGTTGAAACGGTTCACCCGTCGTCGCTCATTTCTTGAATCTACTCGTGCGCTACCAATTGTTAAGTGGATTTACTTAGCCAGAAACCTTCCCTGAAGTGTACACAACATCTCACCCAAGTTTCATCGCTATCAGACGAATAGTATATGAACGCATACGGGACTTTATTGAAACGCATTGCGAGTTGTCGCTCATTTGTTGAATCTACTCGTGCGTTACCTATTATAACATGGATTTACTAAGCCAGAAACCTTGCCTGTAGTGTACACAACCTCTCACCCAACGTTTATCGCTATCGGACGAATGGTATGTGAACGCATACTGGCATTTGTTGAAACGCTTCGCCCGTCGTCGCTCATTTGTTGAATCTACTTGTTCGATACCTATTGTAAAGAGGATTTCCTAACCCAGAAACCACCCCTGAAGTGTACACAACATCTCACCCAAGTTTCATCGCTATCAGACGAATGGTATATGAACGCATACGGGACTTTGTTGAAACGTTTCATGCGTCGTCGCTCATTTGTTGAATATACTCATGCGCTACCTAATATACCATCGATTTACTAAGCCAGAAACCTTGCCTGTTGTGTACACAACCTCTCACCCAAGTTTCATCCCTATCGGACGAATGGTATGTGAACGCATACAGGACTTTGTTGAAAAGCTTCGCCCGTCGTTGCTCATTTGTTAAATCTACTCGTGCGCTACCTATTGTTAAGTGGGTTTCCTACGCCAGAAACCTTCCCTGAAGTGAACACAACATCTCACCCAAGTTTCATCGCTATCAGACGAATAGTATGTGAACGCATACAGGACTTTTTTGAAACGTTTCGCCCGTCTTCGCTCATTTGTTTAATCTACTCGTGCGCTACCTATTGTTAAGTGGATTTACTAAGCCAGAAACATTACCTGAAGTGTACAGAACTTCTCACCCAAGTTTCATCGCAATGAGATGAATGGTATATGAACCCATGTCGGACTTTCTTGAAACAAGCGCACGCCATTTTGTTGAAGCTTCTCGCGCGCCATGTATTGTAACGCCTATAACTTTTCCAGGACTTTGCACAACAGCTCACCAAAATTTGATCGCAATCTGGCGAATTGTATATGAACGCATCGCCATTACGCATTTGTTTAAACTACTCGCGCGCTATCTATTGTGAAATGGATTAACTATAACTATGACCATCCCGGAAGTGTTTACAACAACTCACCAAAATTTGATCGCAATCGGATGAATGGTTTATGAACGCATAAAAGACGAACAAACGAACATTCATTCTTATATATATAAGATAAGACAAGATATATCAGCATCTTTATTTGACCTATATATGTTGTCAGGTATCGATGGCGATACACATCGAAATTTTGGCATTTTAGCCTATATATATAAAATATGTATCCCCAACTTTACTTGACCTATATATTATGATGTCTGGTAAGGATGGCGATACACATCGAAATTTGGCATTTTAGCTTATATTTATAAAAATGTATCCCGATATTTACTTAATTTCCATATAGGACAGGAGCAGATGACCTCTTAGTTCTGCCCCTTAAAACAACAATAACTAACTCCATATAGGATGTCTGGTAAAGGTCCCGATACTCATGCAATTTTTTGCAATTTACAGTAACAATTGTGTATCAGGATCATTACCAGATATCCCGAAAACAGTGTTGGTACAAATATTGAGGACCTAGACAATCTTTCTTGAAGGATACGTAGACATGGAAGATACTATGACGTATGGTATGCTTACAGCAAAATATTTAAACATTAACGTCCATCTCCATCAATCCTCTAATCACTCACCTCCTTGAAGGCACAGGTTTCCGTGTTTTCTCTCGCACATACTTTCCTTTTGGTCCCTAAAGAAGTGATGGTTTGCTGGTGTATTATATTTCAGTATCGGGGAACACATGGCCATTTATCTGTAAAATATCCATCTCTATCAGTATCATATAATGGACATCATGACAAGAGAGTCAAGGTAATCGTTCACCGTCTTTCTCTTCACATCGATTGAGCAGTCTGTACTAATACATGGTATGTTATTTGTGTATGAAATAGTAAGTGATAGCGAGAAAATTAATTATTCTTTCTTGTCCCCAGGATGTGAAAGAGGAAACCCTGGATGTAGACATTGATGCAAGTGGAAGCCAATTAAATAAGTAAGTGGACAGCATTAAAGAAAATAATATTCATTCGTTTTTATGTGTGCAAAACTGAGAAATTTGGGCATGTATAACTTAAGTTTGCAATGCCAGATGTCTCTTATTATATCGCTCATTTAACTTAATGTCTCTTCACACAGTAAATATTGATATTAACTTCGTATTTAGCAAGCCTCAAGTTATCCGTTCTCATTCAGAGTTCTCACTGTCAGAAGTATAATTTAAGAAACGGTTGTTAGTCTGCTGATGGAAGCTGTTCCTGACTCTTGAAAGACCACCTCAGTTGCTTGTAAGAAAGACGCATGCATTATTGATCAGTTTTGGACACTTATATGCGTTTTGCAAGGAACAATGACTACTCTAAACCGCCCCCAGTGTGTCCTGTGTCCTCTGCTCCATATGACTCTTTCTTAACCCAGAACTGCGAGCGTAAGTGGGCTCCTCACTTCCTGATGCTACTACAGTTAAAATCACATAAAAGACATACTACCTTAAATTCAGGAAGGCCATAAGTGATTTGAAAGGTATCAACATATCTCATATAATACTGCTGGAGCGATTGTAAGTTATCTTATTCCTGTGTATATAATCAAGTAGTTCCGTGAAGAACTATACAGCCTATTTTCAAATATCCTACACATGTTAATTGCCTCTATCAACATACAAAATTTCAGTTTGAAGGTTGTGATAGATTCGTAGATATTGGGAACCGTATAAATATTTCAGATGGTCCCCAGGTTGGATTTTTATTTTTGTACTATTACATTAAGATTATTGTGTACGTGTGGTATTCAAATTTTAATCGCATGATTAGAACACAAGAAGTAAAAACGAGATTTTAAAATTTCGCACAGCTGCCATCTTGTGATTATGCAAACAATTGAAATAAATTAGATGCCAGTGGATTAACATTTGTGTAAGCATTTAACGTGCAAGATTCACTGCACTCGGATAGTTAATTCGCGAGAAACGTCTATTTAAATATTTATAATTCGCGTCGCCGCCATGTTGGATTTGTGCTCACCAGGTTACTGAAAGTCCTATAGGTGAACATATGTTCATAGCCTCTATGAACATAAAACATTTCAGTTTGATTGCTGTAAATGATTCATAGATATTGAGAACCGTCTAAATATTTCGGATGCTCGACATTTTGGATTGTTATATGTATAGGCCATAGAGTTATGTACCATTCAAGGACAATTGTTGCCTAGGTTCATTATTCAAACTTTCACTTCGATCGCATGATTACGACACAAGAAATAAAAACTTAATTTTAAAACTTCGCATAGCTGCCATCTTGAGGTTAGGTAAACAATTGAACTAAATTAAGTACCAGTGCATTAAAATATGTAAAATCATTTACTGTACCACATTTCACTGCGCTCAGCGAGTTAAATCACGAGAAAAGTCTGTTAAAATGTTTCAAATTCACATGGCCGCCATGTTCGTTTTGTACTTTACAGGTTTATCAAAGTTACATAGATAAACTTGTATCAGTACCATATATCACCGTACAAAATTTCAGGGTGATATCTGTAATAGTTTCGGAGATATAGAATGTCAGTGAAATATTTCGCACAGCCGCCATTATGAGGTTATGTAAACAATTGAACTAAATTAGACTGCAGTGCATTACAATTTGTATAAACATTATCTGTACCAAGATTGATTATGTTTCGATAGTTAAGTAGCGAAGTCTATTTTAAAGTCTCAACTTCGCTTGGCCGCCATGTTGGTTTTGTAGTTACCAGGTTTTTGAAGGTCTCATAGGTGAACTTCCAGTAGTTCCCTTTATCACCGTACAAAATTTCAGGTGATATCGGTAATAGTTTCGGAGATACGGAATGCTGTTGAAATATTTCGCACAGCCGCCATGTTAGATAGGTGAGACACAATAAAATTTGAAGGGCACGGTCGAGGTCGGCCTGAATTGTGCTATGATCTTACCGTGTTTCATTGAAATCACTTCAGCCGTTTAGAATTTATAAGGGACACACACACACACAGACACACTGAAAAAAGGTGATCTCATAAGCCTATTTTTTCATAAAATGAAAATAGGCTAAAAAGGATGTTCGTTTGTTCGTCTGTTATGCATTCGAAAACCATTCATCTGATTGCGATCAAATTTGGTGAGTTGTTGTGCACACTTCCGAAATCATTATAGGCATTGTTAATCCAATTTACAATAGGCAGCGCGCGAGTAGTTCAAACAAATGCGTGTAGGCGATGCGTTCGTATGCAATTCATCCGATTGCTATCAAATTTTGGTGAGTTGTTGTGCACAATCCCGGAAAAGTTATAGGCGTAGTAAATCCAATTTACAATAGTTGGTGCGCGAGTCGCTTCAACAAAATTGCGATGAAACTTGGGTGAGATGTTCTGTACACTTCAGGTAAGGTTTCTGGTTTAGTAAATCCATTTAACCATAGGTAGCGCACGAGTAGATTCAACAAATGAGCGACGACGTGCGAAGCGTTTCAACAAAGTCCCGTATGCGTTCATTTACTATTCGTCTGATAGCGATGAAACTTGGGTGAGATGTTGTGTACACTTCAGGGAAGGTTTCTGGCTTAGTAAATCCACTTTAAATAGGTATCGCTCAAATGGATTAAATAAATGAGCGATGACGCGCGAAGCGTTTCAACAAAGTCCCGTATGCGTTCATATACCATTCGTCCGATAGCGACTAAACTTGGGTGAATTGTTGTGTACATTTCAGGGAAAGTTTCAGGCTTAGTAAATCCATTTAACAATAGGTAGCGCACGAGTAGATTCAACAAATGAGCAAAGGCGCGCGAAGCGTTTCCACAAAGTCCCGTATACGTTCATATACCATTCGTCCGATAGGGATGTTGTGTACACTTCAGGAAAGGTTTCTGACCTAGTAAATCCACTGTTTTTTTAGACGTTTCGGCCATCAATGGACCACGATGTTCTTCACTCATATGATCACTGTAATGCTTGTTTTCTTGCCTGCCAGTAGATCTTCATTCTTGACGAATGTTCTGCTCTCCTTTCTTCCGTCCAGTTGCAGTGAGGGCGAGGCATCACAGATGTTAAAGGGTGTAGATTACTGGTTGATTTAACCGCCTTTCTGAACAGGTTCCTATCCCAAACCAGAGCTTGATTGATTCGAGCTTCTGTTAGGTCCTTTTTAACTTGCATCGACCATTTACAATAGGATTTTTTTTTAGATATCAATGAGTGGATTCGATATGAAAGTCGATGATGCTCCATCCGCTCCAAATGTCCAATGAAAGACATTCTCCTTTTTCTCATCACACTCACCAAATCTTCTATATGTTCAAATAATTCATTGTTATGTCTTCTTCTGTAAGTACCATTATCCTTAACAGGTCCTAATATTTTCCTTAGAATTTTCCGATCCTTAAGTTCTATTTTTCTCAATGGACCTTTGTTTGTCATCTGTAAGCATTCTGCGGCATACAGTGCTGACGGCCTAATTACTGTGTTATAATGACAAAGTTTGACATTCCGGGACAAGCTTTTACTTTTGTAAATGTTTTTGCAGGTTTGAAAGGCACCTTCCAATTTGTTACATCTGCTCTCAATGGCAGCTATTTCTGAATTATTAGGGGCAATCCATTCCCCTAGGTATTTAAATTTTCGGACTTTTTTGATTTTTTGCTGACCAATCATGATGAATTTTGAGGCATCTTTGACATTTGTGATAAAATTAGTTTTATGGAAGACCACATTAAGTCCAGTTTTAGCAGCTATGGTTTGTAGTTTATTAAGTTGGTCAGTGGCTCTCCCATTGTATTAGCGAACAAAGCAATGTCATCTGTAAAAGCGAGACAGTTTTTTTTACAATAGGTATCGCACAAGTAGATTCAACAAATGAGCGACGGCACGCGAATCGTTTAAACAAAGTCCCGTATGCGTTCATATACCATTCATCCGATTGCTATGAAACTTGGGTGAATTGTAGTGCACACTCCAGGAAACGTTTCTGACTTAGTAAATCCTGTTTACAATAGGTAGCGCACGAGTTGATTCAACAAATGAGTAACGGCGCGCGTATCGTTTAAGGGGAGTATGAATGGCCTATCCCGCTAATGTTAAATTTGCTAATGTCATGACCCATTTTCTCAAGAACTACTTCATGCAAAGCAGTGAAACTTTTGCAGATTATTTATACATGCTTTATATACTTACTCCTCTTGTTTTGTTGACATACATATTCTAGGAGTTGGGATAGATTTTTTTTCACCGTTTCATTTATTTCACACCTTTTTTTTTGTCAAATTATTGTGCATTTTTCTTCACATATACAAGTTATCTCTACCATTCTAGAGGTATGGTCATACAAGGGTATACTACATGAACAGTGACAAAATCAAGAGTATATCTACTATAGAACCGGAGATAACGGGTCATTTGTCTGAAAAAGTTAGTTTTCAGAAATTGCAATTAAAAAATAATTTAGATTGTAACTCACTTTTCAATGGAAACAACAGCTCAAATGCGCTGGCAGTGTAGTCTCCATCATCTCCTACATTGTCCGAGTGCATCCTCTTCTTCCTCCTGAAGGATCTTGCATCCTTGGACACTTTTTGGGCCAGTAGCTCTGCTTTGTCGACTCGCTCCTTGTCCTGTTCCTTCAGTGTGGCTGGTGTATTCCAACCAGTCTTCACTCTCACCTCTTCCAAGACTTTCAGTATACCAGTATTGCCATCATTTAAAGTGATGGCAGCAGCATACACACCAAGTTTCATTGTATGGTAGCCCACAAATACATTTTTAGGTACTCTTGACAACACTACATTGTTGAATGACTCATTCACGTTTTGTGTTCTCCCTGTCAGACATATCTTCAGTAAGTCTGGATTTGCCAAATCTCTCTAAACCCGCTTTATAGCCAACATAACAGCCTCAGGTATAGAGGTCTAGTGGGTCAACTTATCTAAAATACCAGCTGCAGCAGCTTCTTTGTATTTACACCACTCGCCGGAACAATGTTTCTTTTTCGAGGAGGAACATGAAGGTTAGCAATGTGTAGAGCTGACGAGCTAGGTGAACTTTCATTCCTAACGTCATTCACAACCTTCTTTACACCTGGATAAGTTCTGTAGAACCTATTTCCTTTGTTATTTACTTTCTTGAACACTGCTTATGCTCCTGTTATGATAAGATGTACTCAAGTTCAATAACACCAAAAATGAAAAACATATGCACGTTATGCCAAGAATATCGCACGCACTACGTAAACAATAAGCACAACTGTTATGCCAGTCCCGCAAACTTATGTAGCAAAACTTCCTCTAGAATTTAAATCAAACCACAGGCTTCTAGACCTTATGGTTCTTGAGATATGAAGTGTTTACTGAAGAATGGCACATGAAATCCTGAGAATATCATGTGCAACTAATTAAATTAAATATTTCTAACCAGGCAAATTTAATAAATCTTACACCAAATTAATCAGCAAATTCCAAATAATGTTTTGGCATCAAAATCAAAAATTACAACTTTTTCAACATAATGGCCATTTATACTCCCCTTAAAGAAAATTCCGTACGCGTTCATATACCATTCTTGCGATTGCAATGAAATTCGGTGAAATGTTGTTTCCACTCCCGCGAAGATTTCTGATTTAGTAAATCCATTTTACAATTGGAGGCGCACGAGTTGATTCAACTAATGAGCGACAGCGCGAGGATCGTTTCAACCAAGTCCCGTATATGTTCATATACCATTCATCCGATTGTGATAAAACTTTGTTGAGTTGAGTACAGTTCTGCGAAGATGTATGAATTAGTAAATGCGTTTTTCAATTGGTGGCGCACAAGTATTCAGGGAAGGTTATCGAATTAGTAAATCCATTTTACAATAGGTAGCGTACGAGTATATTCAACAAATGGGTGACGGCGCTCGAATCGTTTCAACAAAGTCCCGTATGCGTTCATATACCATTCATTTCATTGCGATGAAACTTTGTTGAGTTGTTGAGCACGTTCTCAAGATTATTTTTGAGATAGTAAGCCAATTTTACAATAGTTTAGAGGTGGTTAACGGAAAAACAAAAAAATATTGGGAATCCAAAATCACTTCAACAAACTAAGTTACAACGCCAACACTTTCTTTGATTGGCATTGCAACGCATGCCGGGTACGGCTAGTAGCTTATAATATCAAGATAACATTATCATGAGAGTTTTCTGAAATTACATTAGAAAGGAGCTCAATATTCCCCCAGCATAGAATTTGGACTCCTCCAGCAGTGGTCTGGGCAGAGTGTATATAGAGCCAAACGATTGGCCTAAAAGGATACCAATGAAATATGCATGCAAATGACCCTTTGAGTCTTTGAACACGATAATAATAACTCTGTTGTAAAACACTCAATGCACCACCAGGTATGAAGGATGATAATACATCTTGATACAAGCAACTAATAATTCAGTAACGTTTCACGTAACATTCCAGAAGTTTAGAGAAAATCCAACTGTATTTCAGATAATCCAATCACAACTGCCTTATCTACAAGTTCAATAAATAGTTTCAAAACGTACTGAACTCGAATTCTAAATGATTCAGGATGCTATTTTGGATGTTTTGGTGAAATTTGGAGAAGATTGCTTTATTTTTGGAGGAATTACGATATTTTTAATATTTTATTATGAAGGGAAGCTTCAGATTGTGTTTGACGACAGTAAAATGGCGATCGAAGCCGCTGTTAGGCAATCCTGTGTCGTATTTTCGCTTGGCCGCTAATAGCAACGTGCAGAGTTGGAAGAGAAATGCGCTGATTTGCTAATCTAATTTCTAGAAACACGGAGGAAGGAGAAGTTGAGCGCGCCTAATAAGAAGCTTCATCGATAATATATACTGCAATTTATTAAAGAAGAGAGAATCTGCACATTTAAAACTATTGAGAAAGGATCTAAATTAAAAGGAACTATGTTAGTCTCTCAGGGAAGGAAGTCTGAGATCCCTGTAGAAAGATATAAGTAACGAATGGTTTACCGCTCATTCCTGATGAGGCGCCATTCGATTGGTTTTGACGAGCGTGGTGACGCGCATCAAATCGCGGTCTTAGTGTAGCAGCAGTGGTAGAGGTTGGACCTGCGATACTTTGGGTCCCGAAACCAGCGTGTGTAAGATAGGGGTCTCACGTGAACAAAGCTTGACGGTGAGGAGGTCGGTTCCGCCGGTCAAAGTACAACATGGGAAGTCCGCTGATGATGTGGGAAACGGAAAGTCGTTGTAATATCAGTTCTCGTGTGAAACGAGTATCGAGAGTTCGACTAAACTAATGAGAAACATCATGTGTATATTCCGTAAAAGTCTCAGGAAGATATTTGAAAGAATAAGATAGTTTCCTTTGTTGAAGGCATTCACGTTATTCAAGCACGTTTCACACTGTGCGTGGTAGCATTGCAAGCGCTCTGCAGTGAGAACAATAGCGAGTACAGGGGATGGCCCGTTGTGTGTTTGCTCAGGCACATTTGAAGGACAGCGACGCACAATTATAGCAAGTTTCTGCTCAGTGATAAACTTTTTGTCGAGAAGTTCGATATGCAAGCGTTAAGGGGAATAATTAACATTGTGTTTCACGCATTTGTGATCAGGAACTAAGCCAAGTTATGCGCAGGGAACGTGATATTACATTGTCAGTCTAGAATATCAGGCAACCGATATTAACCATAAAATTCAAGATGAGGTGTAACTATTGCGCAGCCACAGTCCAACGTTATGAGACGGAACTTGATTGTCGCGTCATGGCTAGTTACTATCAAACCCGAACTGAAGTAGTTCGTCACACTTCAAGACTTGGAGGTTCGTGCGACGTTGCTGATCGAGGCGAGGTCCGCGTTCGTAACCAGCCAGGGAGATTAGCGATCAGAGACCCCGGGTTCGAGAAATACGAGGCAGATTTCTGGAGGAAGAGGAGGAAGATTATCGAGTGTGGAGTTACTGGTGTCGTCAGTAATTTCCACCATACTATTTCTACAAGATGTCATCGTAAGGTAGAGAGAGATATCTTCGTTCGTAGTTGTTGGTTCTTTATGTAGTTAGTTGTAGATTAGAATATCAGAGAGTATGGCACCATTTCAACGCTAGTCCATTTTTATTGTGTGTGATATATTTCAGGCACAGCAATTATTTTTGAACGTTGGATATTTAAATTTTAAATTTCATTTAGTGAGATTTTGGATATTAACATATGGATTTTTGACTTTTTGGCTTCGAGATTTAAGCTAATTTAAAAATAATTTTGTTTTTTCGTATTTATTACAAACCGTGAATTTTTTGGGAATTTTATGGAATTTTATTGAAGTTCATCGAATTTTACTGAATTCTATTTCTATTTAACATTATGGAATATGATATTAATTTACCTAAGCAATCCAGACTAGGAAAAGTATATTTCTTTGGAAATGAATTGTTTTCTTGGACATTTCCAAGATTTTATTGCAAATCTTAAGAACAGCGATCCTTTATTTTGGGAATATAGTTATTTTGTTATAGGTAACTTCGAGTCTGATGCTACTGAAATAATTATTTGATCGAACATTTTGGATTGGTTGAAGAATGAAACATTATTTGGACATTCCAACTTTAGCCATTCATTATTAATAATAACTTATCAATGGATACATTATTTTATTTTGAGAGATCTTATCTACTTAGACATATCAACACATTTGAGTATTCTACGAAACTTTTGCAACACTATTAGAGATTGTTGTTGACTACTGATTGCATTAACGCAATGTTTTGGAAAGACCAGAGAGAAGTAACAAATGTTTATATTTATTAAATATTAACAACAATTATTTAAAATCTCAAGTATCTTGTATTAGTAAATCATTACGGCATCGCTGTTTATTAGAGTCGACTATTATGTATTATTACTATTACTATGTTACTATATATGAATATCTTGTGAAAGCAAGGCATTATATGCAATTTAAATAAGTTGTTACGCAAGAATACTGTTTTAAGAGATCGAAGTGAAGAATTATCGCAGCTATATTTGTTTAATAGCCAGCTAAGGAAAATATTATACGGAATTTACCTGTATTATCGAGATAAGTCATCGTTTAAGTATTCTGTGGATGTTTGTTCAGTATATTACAGAAGGGAAGGAAATTATGAGTAACTATATTACAGTAAAGAATTAAGAAAGAACTTTGTTGTCTATTATTATTATTGTGAAACGACTCTCAGTTGAATTGATTAGTTCTATTGGTGGAAAATATTTGGGAAACGGATTGAAAATAACAATGTTGTTAATTATTATTAAAATATTATCAAGAATAAGACGGCAATTATATAAGCTTAACTTAATCGTTCGGCTATGCACATATGCCCAATTATGAAACGAAGCAACAATATTATGATGATAACAATGTGATATGATTTTGTAAGAGTGGCACTTTATTTAAGGGAAAGGATTGTCAGGAGTTGACAAGAGAAGGATGGTTGGATGATTGAGAGTCATCATGAGTGTTGTAAATAATATATGAAATTTTGTTATTAATATTTCAACATAATATCACTAATAGCTAGGAGAATTTAATGATATAATGAAGTTATAGGAATAACTTACTTGATAAACAGCTGATCCTAAAACAATAATAATAATATTGTTTATTATGTGAATTAACATGATTAATAATTATATCTAATAATTAATAAACATCTAAATAATAAACATTTTGCAAATTTAATTAATATTTAGAAAATATTAATAGCTTTTAATTAAACATTTAATAATAATTTCTATTATTATTAATTAAATAAATTAGACAATCTTAGTTGACAATTAAACTTTTGTATAATTTATTATAAATCTTTTAAACGTTTAAACCATTAATAGGAGTGATGTTTAAAGAACATGACGACGTTCATTGACTACATTAAGGTTGTTTATTGGTGTACAGAAGTGATCTTATGGAAGATCAGCATTAAATAATTTTCATTATTTTTACCAATGGATGATTTTGTAACAGTAAGAAGGAATGTCATTGGAAGATATTGGTTGTATTAATAACAATATTTGTTCAGGTATTACTAGAGAACAAGTGTGAATTTAAGCGCTATTGTGCTAACAGCTGGTTGATTATTTGCATAATTGTTTTTTAATGAGAAGTGAAGTACTTCTAACGTCAGATGGACGGTGATTTATTTTATTATCTGATTATTGAATTTTTACATAATCACGTTACGGATCATATATAAATACCTAGGGATATTTGTTGATTAAATTATTATTATTATTCCATTAATAAATTAATTCGTTAGTTCTTGTGACCACGTCTTGATGATTTATTTAAATTATGGAGAAGGATTATGTTTTGGTGCATTTAAGGTTTTATTGAACCACTAGTTACGCCCACTTAACCGAGAATGGTAAGTTTCTCGAACTCTTCGTTTATTCAGTTTATCCACCCATTCTGCTTCACAAAACATGATCTTAGGAAGTGTGCATCCCCCATTTAGCTATTGTTGGTAGGATTTCCAGGTTTATTAGCCGGGGACCTCGAGATTCTGCAATCCAGTTGATCTTCTGATACGACAAGCAGCTCTAATGGTTTAAACGGGTACACATTAAATGGTAGCCCAACGTTTAGGCTCGAACTCTGGTTCGTAACGACGCATTTCGTGATGTCAGGCACGATTAGGCTTGTTGAGTCTTAATTGGGCGTGATTGGGTCCAATTGTTTTAATTTTGAATGATTAGATTGCAAGAAATCCTGAGTAAGGAGGAATAAGTCGAGAAACAGAAAGCTGACTTATAATCTAAGTTTGTTGGTTTGATAATCCGGTTGTTGACATTTCAGTCACAGTCATTTAACGTTAAGGATTAAATTTAATTAATTGTAATAGAATTATGGCTTCATAATTTAAATGAATCATGAAAAGGATTACTCTAGGGATTATTATTAGTATGGTAAACAATAAAATTCCCAAATATTAAGTTGAAAATGGTTGCTCTATGGTATTCTAGTTCTGCAGTGTATATCATGTTCCCGTAGCAGTTGATATATTTGTAATTGTTGCAATGGCAATGAAGATCGAAGAAGTGTATTAGATGTTTTCAGATGTTCAGGATAAGATGAACAGTCTGACAAAAGATGTGGAAGGTGTTCGCACGTACATCCAGAAAGGTTTTAAAAATGCTAAAGAGGACGCTGAAAAGAAATTTAAGTCTATTAGAGAAGAAGCAGAAAGGAATAGGGATGCTATTAAAGAATCTGTAATTGAAAGTGTTAAGGCAGAAGTAGATGCAGTTAAAGAAAGCGGTAGGGACACTATAGTAGAAAACATTGTTGACACTGTAAAAGAAAGCGTTAAAGACTGTATCAAACAAGAGTTAAATGAAGTACAAGAGTCTTTGGAGAAATTACAAAGTAGTGCTACTTCCGTTAGCAGCGATGTTAATAAATTGCAAGCTAGTTCTACACAAGTCACAAACACAGTAGACAAGATACAGGGAAATATTGACAAGATACAGGGAAATGTTGACAAGATGCAGGGAAATGTTGACAAAAAACAGGATGAGGCTTTGTTACTCAATGAAAGAGTTATCAAAATTCAGAATAAACACCATTGATGTACAAACTAGACTAGGTAGTGCAGAGTCTAACACAGAACAAGTTCAATCTAGATTAGGCACAATAGAGTCTAGTACAGAACAAGTTTAATCTGGATTAGGCATAATAGAGTCTAACATGCAACACAAGTTTAAAGAATTAGAAACAAGTAATGAGAATTTCCAGACTGAAATCAGAAAAGAATAGGAACTCAACAAACAACACGCTGAGGGAAACACATCACAAACTAACATGAATTTATCAGAACTTAAAAGTGTTGTTGACAGTATAAGAACACAAGTACAGGATCACAGTAAATTGTTGAAAAATGGCATTGATGTAGATGTGGAGAAAATTGTCAAAAAAAGTTTGGAGGCGTTGAAAGATGATTGGAAGAAACTCAGTTCCGATCATGTTTCAAGCATCAAACGA
This sequence comes from Meconema thalassinum, assembly GCA_946902985.2. NCBI lineage: Eukaryota > Metazoa > Arthropoda > Insecta > Orthoptera > Tettigoniidae > Meconema > Meconema thalassinum. Next base: position 155,734,856 of record OX336388.2, on the reverse strand, counting down.
GATATGGAAAAGAAAATAGTTTCAACTGAAGCTAAATTAAACAGGGATGTTTCTGATGCAAGGGAGGATTTAATTAAAAGAATCAATCTTGTACAGAAAACTCAAAGTGATGATATGTCAGGAGTTAGAGCAGATCGAGAAAGGGATGAAACTAAATCTTTAGGAACCAAAGTGGATCGGATGGATAATGATTTGAGAGCTGATAGGGAAAGGAGGTTAACAGAGCTTGAGGAAATTAAAAGGAGCATTCAAAATATTAACTTAGGCGATGCATTAATGGCAGAAGCTATTAAGATTTCATTAAAGGACGAACTTAGGAAAGATATTCAGGAATGCATAGGAAATCAGGCCGAAACCAAAAACGAAGTAAAGGAAACGGATCAAGCTGGAATGACACGATTGGAAGATGAAATTAGAGACGTTCGGACAAAACAAACTCCGATAGGTCTGTCGATGCAACAAGATCTAGAAATAGGCGAGAATGATTTAGGAGTAGGAAGTCTAAGACAGGTATACCCTTTGAACAGAGCATCTAACGTCACTATCATTAGAAATTTTGAAGAAAAACTACACAAATTTAATGATTAGGATGGTCTTACACCAATTGAGTTTGTTAGGCATCTCCGTGATTATTTCTTTGAAAGTCAGTTATCTCAAGACAGAGAAATGCGTATCGTAGAACGCTATCTCGAGGGATCACCTCTGGAGTGGTAATGCGCGTTTAGGTAAACGTTCGGAGACTTTGAGGAATTTGCCGAAGCTCTAATCAAAAGATATTGGAGTGTGGAAAGAAAGCAAGATTTGAGAGCAGAGGTTTACTCTAAGAAATATTTAGGTACTCTCCCAATTATGTATGCTGACTTCTTTAACTCGCAGTTAGTGAAACTACGTTACCTTCAACCCCTTTTGACACAAACGGAATTGATTGAAGCTATTTCTAGGCAACTTCCAGTCGATATCAGACGTAATCTAATATCGTCAGGAGTCAACGATCTCGCTAAGATGGATGAATTACTTCGTAGACTTGTCTACACAAGCTCCATGCCTAATGTGATTCCTAGAAACAGGCAGGACATTAGACAGGTGAGTACGATAGTCATAGATCAGACCCAACAAACAGAAGAAGTAACGAACCAAGTTCAGAATAGACTAGGTCCTGATAGGAACAATTACTTTAGAGATAGACGGTATGAACCAAGATACCGCCGATTCAGAGAAGGTAGACCTTATAAGCAACAGGAACGTAGAAATTGAGAAAATAACAGAAGGACAGGTTATTTCCGCAACAACAACAACTACAATAACAACAATTATAGGAATTACAACTCCAATCAACAAAGTGATCAGAACAATCGGAACAATAGAGGTTATAGCCGCTATAAAAACTATAACGATGAGGTATTTTCTAGACAGCAGTATAATGAGAGGTATCGTGAAGGTCAGGAGTACATTAGAAACGCCAACCAGGGAAATACAACTCGAGATTCCAGAGATAACAACAGGAGTGAAGTTGACCCTAAACCAGGCACTAGTCAACAGGGAAGAGCTGAGGAAACAGCCCCTGAAAAAAAAAAACAATTATGAAGCGTAATTAAATGAAGATCACTTGTCATATCATGATGTCACGATTAATGAGATTTACCACGTTACTGACGAAGATCTACTCTTTGAGGAAGAAATTTCAAGAGAGGAAAGAAAAACAGAATTACCCATTATAAATATTCATGTGGAAGAGGAGCAATGCAGATCTTAGGTTGATACCGGCGCAGTCGTTTCGATTTTGTCCGAGGAATGCTATTTGAGGCTTTCGAAAAGCAATAGTATGACCATTTTGCCAGCTTCGACAGTAAAGGTGAGGGGTATCATCCAGGATAAATGTAAAGTACAAGTATTCTTGAATTTCAAGATTAATGAGAGAGAATATGAACACGGCTTTATTGTGGTACAGAAAATAAATTTTGATATGATTTTGGGAATAGATTTTATTGGAAAGGTAGGAGCAGTCATCGATTTGAAGAATCGAGGTATTAGATTTTGTGAGAATAATTTGGAAACGGAGAATTTTGAAGAACAGGAAATGAGTACAGATCTAGATAAAGATTATAGAGAGGTTATTTTAGAAAATACTAGCTGAAGTACCCGCGCTTTACTACGCGTCATAATTAAATTAAAATGTGAAGGTGACAGTGTTAAAACAGGGGATAGGCGAGGTGCTGCGCAGAGGGAGATTAAGGATGGAACATTTTGTCCAACTACACCGCTCGGCGTTGACCGTGTTTTATAGCACAAATTTAGGTTTTACTCGCTAACCGTTGGAGATACCTTTCGGATAGAAAATGTAATTTTAAACCTCGTATATCCCATCAAAAGTTTGCTATTTCTTAGCGTTCTCTTTTTATTTGAAATGGAAATATGAAAGTTTTAAACCAAAGGGTGTAGAGACGTCACTAAAATGGTCGCCATCTTTTAATAGGGCAAAATATTGAAATCAAAAGAAACCTATATGTTAACCAGGTAAATCAGCTACTTCCATGTAAAATTCATGTAAATCGGACCAGTGGTACTTGCGTGATTGAGTAATACACAGACACACACCATCTCATTTTTTTGCCTCGCTTCGCTCGCGTCATAGTCGTGTCATATTGTTATTCAATGAAATGCAGGTTTAACCCCGTTACCACCACTTTAGAACCTGAATATCCAAAAATCCCTCCTTAGTAGACTTTTTCGACACACAACAAACATATCCCCAAAATATCATTCTTCTAACTTTAATAGTTTGGGTTGGTCGATGAGAGTGAACATCCAAAAATCCTTCCTTAGTGGACGTTTTTCTTCCAGAATTTCACCCCTCCCCATAGGCCTCTTAAATTGGATTTATGAAAAAACGGTCGAACACCTATTTATTTTATTTATTTATTTTTAATCTGATTGATTTCCTCTGAGTTTCAAACTCCTCGCCTATGTCGTTTAAGAGATACACGCTCTGTTAAGAATCTTTCAACCCCCACTTTTCATCCCTTTCACCTCATAATATACACTACATCGAAAAAACATCAGACATGTGTCCGCTTATTTTTAATGATTAGTATATATGCCAAGTATCACATCCCCAAATGGAACCACTCGTGATATATTGTTATTCATTGAAATGCACGTTTATCCCCTTAACACCTATTTAGAACCTGAATATTCAAAACTCTTTCCTTAGTGGACGTTTTCGACATACAACGAACATATCCCCAAAATTTCATGTTTCTAACTTCAATAAGTTTGACTGGGCGATGATGAGTGAGTGAGTCAGTCAGGACATTTTCTTTAATTTATTTTTATAACTTCACCCCTCCCCATGAACCCCTTAAATTGGATTTATGAAACAAACGGTCGAACACCTACTTACTTATTTAAAACTGTTTTCCCTCTGAGTTTGATGAGTGAGTAAGTGAGTCAATCAGTTAGGACACTTTCTTTCCTGTTTTTTTTCCCCCCAGAATTTCACCCCTCTCCAAGGGCCTCTTAAATTGGATTTATGAAAACACGGTCGAACACCAATTTACTTGTATTTTAAGCTGTTTTTCCCGCCGAATTTCAAACTTCTCGCCTATGTCGTTTAAGAGATACACGCTCCGTTAAGAATCCCTGAACCCCCAATATTCACCCCTTTCACCTCATAATATACACCACATCGATAAACCCTTAGACATATGTCTGATTATTTTTAATGATTAGTTTATATACCGAATATTACATCCCCAAAGAAACAACTCATGAGATATCGTTATTCAATGAAATGCACGTTTACCCCTTAACATCTCTTTAAAACCCGAATAAACAAAAATCATTCCTTAGTTGACGTTTTCGAGCTACAGCGAACATATTCCCAAAATTTCATGTTTCCCACTTTAATAGTTTTCGCTGTGCGTGATGAGTGAGTGAGTCAGACAGGACATTTTCTTTCAATTAATTTTACCACAATTTCACCCCTCGCCATGGGCCCCTTAAATTGGATTGATGAAAAAACGCTTGAACACCTATTAACTTATTTTTAAGCTGTCTTTTTCCCCTGAGTTTGATGAGGGAGTGAGTTAGTCAGTCAGTTAGGACATTTTTACTCCTTTCTTCCCCCAGAATTTCACCCCACCCCATGGGCCCCTTAAATTAATTTATGAAAAAACGGCCGAACACCGATTTACTTATTTGTAGTTGATTTTTTTCCCGCTGAGTTTTAAATTTCACGCCTATGTCGTTTAAGAGATAGGCCAACACGCTCCGTTAGGAATCCTTCAACCCCCACTTTTCACCCCTTTCACCTCATAATAATACACCACATCGAAAAACCCTTAGGCACATGTCTGCTTATTTTTAATGATTAGTTTATATGCCGAGTATCACATCCACAAATGAAACCAATCGTGAGATATTGTTATTCAATGAAATGCAGGTTTAAACCCCTTAAGACCCCTTTAGAACCAGAATATCCAAAAATCCTCCCTTAGTGTACGGTTTTGACATACAACGAACATATCCCCAAAATGCCATGTTTCCAACTTCAATGTTTTTGGCTGGGCGATGATGAGTGAGTGAATGAGTCAGGACATTTTCTTTCATTTCTTTTCTTCAGAATTCCACCCCTCCCGATGAACCCCTTCAATTTGATTGATCAAAAAAACCTGTCGAACAGCTATTTACTTACTTTAAAGCAGTTTTTACCCCTGAGTTTGATGAGTGAGTCAGTCAGTCAATCAGTTAGAACACTTTCTTTCCTGATTCGCCCCGAATTTCACCCCTCCCCATGGGCCCCTTAAATTGGATTTATGAAAAAACGGTCAAACATTTACTTATTTTTTATGCTTATTTTTTCCGCTGAGTTTCAAACTCCTCGCCTATGTGGTTTAAGAGATACACGCTCCGTTAGGAATCTTTCAATCCCCACTCTTCACCCCTTTCACCTTATAATATACACCAAATCGAAAAACCCTCAGACCCGTGTCTTCTTATTTTTAATGATGAGTTTATATGCCGAGTATCACATCCCCCAATGAAACCAATCGGGAGATATTGCTATTCAATTAAATGCAGGTCTACCCCCTTAACACCCCTTTAGAACCTGAATATGCAAAAATCCTCTCGTAATGGGTATTTGCGTCCCTTGAGGAAGCTGCATATCAAATTTCATTCCAATCCGTTCGGTGGTTTCTGAGATTTCGTGATGAATGAATGATTGAGTGAGTGGTATTTGACAAATTTAAAGTAGAAGATGGTGTCAAGTCTTTGTTATGCTAAACTCGGTTGACAGTGCTGTGTGAGTAGTTGAGTAACTAACGGGATTTCAAGTAAAAGATCCTCATTTTCTATACCGGTAGTGCAGAGCGCAAATGGCATCCAGTCGGCCGTGTCTTGACTTGAGCTATGTTGCCATGGAAACTATCTGCATTGCCATTCCTTCATGAGTATATTTTATGATTTGATTAGCCTGTGCTTGAGTGCAAAAGGGCCGAAATCAGAAGAATGAGAAAGACTATCGAAAATTCATGTAGCCAGCGGTTCGTTCTGGGTCCTAAACTATGTGTATGCAAAATTTGGTTGAGATTGGTGGAACGGTGTATATTTGTATACGGAACAGACCCACCCACATACATACATACATACATACATACATACATACATACATACATACAGACTTTCACTTTTATATATAAGATTGTGAATTAAGTGGAAGGAGAAAGAGAACATTACACTCAAGCAATTGAAGGGTTCGAAGAAATCCAAGAAGAATTAGAAGATTTGATAATTGAATTTAAAGATATTTTGATGAGAAACCAGGTCTAATTAAAGATTTCCAATATCGTATTCGATTGACTAATGAATCTCCTTACCAGAAAATGATATACCCTATTCCTGAAAAATATTACGAAGAGGTGAAAGGAATTATTAGAAGTATGGAAGAGGACGAAATTATTAGAAAGCAAGCATCAACCTACATTAATCCTATAACCGTTGTGAAGAAAAGCAATGGACAACTACGTTTATGCCTCAATGCAAGAAGTATCAACTCATTGATTTTGGCGGAAACAGATAGACCACCAAGGATTCGAGATTTATTAAGAAGATTTAAAGGAAAGTCATGTTTCAGCGTACTGGACCTCACAGCTTCCTTTTATCAGATAGAACTTACAGAAGATAGTAGACAATATACTGGGTTCTTGTTCGACCAATCTAGCTACGTTTTCTTGAGATTACCTTTTGGTATTGTCAACAGTGGGCCAGCTTTAATAAGAGCTTTGGACAGTAAGCTTAGCGATGAGGTGAAGGAAACACAATTTGCTACATTGACGATCTCATCATTTCATCCGAGAATGAAAAGGAACATTTGGAGCATTTAAGGAAATTGTTTTTGGATTTAAGAGGAGCCAACATTAAAGTCAATTTTGACAAGTTCCACTTTTTAAAGGAAAGGATAAATTTCTTTTACACCATGATCAGTTTGGCTACCATCCGAATGAGAAGAAATTAGAAGCTATTGTTCGATTCCCAAGACCTACTAAAGTGAAACAACTCCGAGAATTTGTAGGCATGTGCCAATTCTTGAGTAATCACTGTAGCCGATACTCTGAGATCATGGCACCATTGTATGACCTTCTTAAGAAGAATAATAGATGGAAATGGGGTCCCGCCGCAGAAGAGGCATTTGAAAAAGCAAAGGAAATGCTCAGAAATAATATTAAATTAGAGTATCCAGAGTTCGACCGTATATTCTATTTAGAATCGGATACGTCGAGAGTGGGAATCAGCGCTGTATTATATCAGAACGATGAGGGCGGAAACAAGCATTACCTTGGATTCTGTGGTAGGAAATTGAGGAAACATGAGGAAAATTACATTACCACTCAATTGGAAGCGCTAGCTTTTGCAACGGCGTTATAGCAATGGAAGAAAATCCTGCTGGGACACCATAAAGCTCTCCAGTTCATGATGCAGTCGGATTTATTCAGCGATCGATTAACGAGATGGACTCTGTTTGTTCAGCAGTTTAATGCGACCATAATCCACCAACCTGGGAAGGATAACCTTTTAGCTGACGCTTTATCGCGCAATCCAGTAGAGAACATCCAGATAAATGCGATACAATTGGAGCTTCAAGACCAAGAGACTTTGGCTAAATTCGAAGGGATTAATGTATCACAGAAAAGATGCACTCCAATAAGGATCATGTATCGTTTCTTGAAAGGTTATATGGATAATGCTGTTCCAAACTATGAGAAGGTCCGTAGACGCTCGAATCGATATATTTGGTCAGGAGACATTGTTTGCAAGTATGTCGATAACGAGAAGACAAAAGTTAGGGTTATGATTCCTCCTACTTTAGTAAAACCTTTGGTTTGATTGACGCACCACAGCATAGGCCACGGTGGTTTGGACAAGACTGTCAATACAGTACAAGAAATGTTCTATTGGAAGAAGATGAGAAATTCAGTGGCTGAAATCAATTGAACTTGTGAGAAATGTCAGAAAGGGAAAGGAAATACCTAGATCCATTATTGCGTCGCAACCCCTCGAACTGTTCGCTTGTGACATTTTTGGTCCGTGTCCCAAGGGATACATAGGAAATCAGTTTGTATTAGTAACAATAGACGTATTTTCAAAATTGGTATCATTGGATCCGATCCAGAAAGCTACGACAAGGCAGGTGTTGAACAGAATTGAGAAATCAGTAATTCCGAAGGCAGGAAAGCCGGAATTTCTCTCAATTGACCATGGACCTCAGTTTACGTCTATGGGATTTCAGGAAGCCATGGGAAGGCTAGACATCAAGCATATATTTTCTAGTGTGCGATGTCCACAGAAGAATCCCAGTGAAAGAATTATGTCGGAATTTGCTAAATTCTGTAGGATTTTTGTCCTAATGATCATCGAAGTTGGGTTAGATTCGTTCCCATCATTGAAGAATGCATAAACACTACGTTTCATGAGAGTTCAGCAGATGTTCCGCTGATGCTCCATTTTGATAGGAAGCCAGAGAGGCCTTGGAAGAATTTGTTTGACTCCATACCCAAAGATCCAGAAATTCCGAGAAGAGAAAGGATCGAGAAAGCCAAGGATAACTTAAGGAAAGCAGCAGACAAGCGTATGAAACGAATACTTGGGAAACGATTCAGTGCACCATTCAACGTCGGAGATTTAGTCCTGATAAGATAACCAACGAAAGCTGATGTAGCTCAGAATATATACACGAAATTTTCGATTGTATATATGGGTCCATTTAGAGTAGGCACTGTTTTTGGAAACTATTGTTATGAAATTTTGGAGATCGACAGCGATATTTCTGTGGGAAGATTCAATGCTAAGAATATGAAGAAATTTTATGAGAGATTGGACTAACAGATGAATTTAGAATTCTATTTCAAGGATTGTTTTATGTAACCCTAATAAAAGCATTGGTCACGCTTTGATTCAAGCGTTAATGGGAAAATGAACTCGAATTCTAAATGATTCAGGATGGACATGATGCTATTATGGATGTTTTGGAGAATTTTGGAGAAATTTGGAGAAGATTGCTTTATTTTTGGAGGAATTACAATATTTTTAAAATTTTATTATGAAGGGAAGCTTCAGATTGTGTTTGACGACAGTAAAATGGCGATCGAAGCCGCTGTTAGACAATCCTGTGTCGTATTTTCGCTTGGCCGCTCATATCAACGTGCAGAGTTGGAAGAGAAATGCGCTGATTGGCTAATCTAATTTCTAGAAGCACGGAGGAAGGAGAAGTTGAGCGCGCCTAATGAAAAGCTTCATCGATAATATATACTGCAATTTATTAAAGAAGAGAGAATCTGCACAATTAAAACTATTGAGAAAGGATCTAAATTAAAAGGAACTATGTTAGTCACTCAGGGAAGGAAGTCTGAGATCCATGTAGAAAGATATAAGTAACGAATGGTTTACCGCTCATTCCTGATGAGGCACCATTCGATTGGTTTTGACGAGTGTGGTGACGCGCATCAAATCGCGGTCTTTGTGTAGGAGCAGTGGAAGAGGTTGGACCTGCGATACTTTGGGTCCCGAAACCAGTGTGTGTAAGATAGGGGTCTCACGCGAACAAAGCTTGACGGCGAGGAGGTCGGTTCCACCGGTCAAAGTACAACATGGGAAGTCCGTTGATGATGTGGGAAGCGGAAAGTCGTTATAATATATGTTCTCGTGTGAAACCAGTATCGAGAGTTCGACTAAACTAAAGAGAAACATCATGTGTATATTTCGTAAAAGTCTCAGGAAGATATTTGAAAGAATAAGATAGTTTCCTTTGTTGAAGACTTACTTGACTTATTTCCTTTCGCTCCGTGCGGAGCATAGGACATCCAAGAATGATTTCCTTCGGACTCTTGTTGTCGCCAAATTCTTCACTTCCCTCTAAGTCTTTCCCTCTTTTCTGGCCTATTCTTCAATGGTGCGTTTCCAGGTGTTCCTTGGTCTTCCCCGTCTCCGAGCCCCTTGATGATTCCAGTCCACAGCTCCCCTTTCTACTGCATCATTCTGTTTCCACAGAGTATGCCCAATCCAGCCGCATTTCCTCCGTTTAATTTGGACTTCTATAGGTTGTTGCTTAGCCCTTTGCCACAACTCTTCATTTGGGATTATATCTGGCCATCGTATACACAGAATTCGACGCAGACAACGATTGATGAAAGTCTCAAGAAGATAATTGAAAGAATAAGATAGTTTCCTTTGTTGAAGGCATTCACGTTATTGAAGCACGTTTCACACTGTGCGTGGCAGCATTGCAAGCGCTCTGCAGTGAGAACAATAGCGAGTACAGGGGATGGCCCCTTGTGTGTTTGCTCAGGCACATTTGAAGGACAGCGGCGCACAATTATAGCAAGTTTCTGCTCAGTGATTACCTTTTTGTCGAGATGTTCGATATGCAAGTGTTACGGGGAATAATTAACATTGTGTTTAACGCATTTGTGATCATGAACTAAGCCAAGTTATGCGCAGGGAACGTGATATTACATTGTCAATCTAGAATATCAGGCAATCGATATTAACCATAAAATTCAAGATGAGGTGTATCTATTGCGCAGCTAAGGTCCAACTTTGCGAGACGGAACTTGATTGTCGCGTCATGGCTAGATACTATCAAACCCGAACTGATGTAGTTCGTCACACTTCAAGACTTGGAGGTTCGTGCGGAGTTGCTGATCGAGGCAAGGTCCACGTTCGAACCCAGGCAGGGAGATTAGCGATAGGAGACCAGGGTTCGAGACGTGTCGAGGCAGTTTTCCGGAGGAAGAGGAGGAAGATTATCTAGTGTGGAATTACTGGTATCGTCAGTAATTTCCACCATACTATTTCTACAAGATGTCATCGTAAGGTAGAGAGAGAAATCTTCGTTCGTAGGTGTTGGTTCTGTATGTAGTTAGTTGTAGATTGGAATATCAGAGAGCATGGCACCATTTCAACGCTAGTCCATTTTTATTGTGTGTGATATATTTTAGGCACAGAAATTATTTTTGAACGTTGGATATTTAAATTTTAAATTTCATTTAGTGAGATTTTGGATATTAACATATGGATTTTTGACTTTTAGGCTTCGAGATTTAAGCTCATTTTAAAAATAATTTTGTTTTTTCGTATTTATTTCGAACTGTGAATTTTTTGGGAGTTTTATTGAATTTTATTGAAGTTTATCGAATTTTACTGAATTCTATTTAGCATTATGGAATATGATATTAATTTACCTAAGCAATCCAGACTAGGAAAAGGATATTTCTTTGGAAATGAATTGTTTTTTTGGGAAATTTCCAAGATTTTATTGCAAATCTTAAGAGCAGCGATTCTTTTATTTTGGGAATATAGTTATTTTGTTATAGCTAACTTCGAGTCTGATGCTACTCAAGTAATTATTTGATCGAACATTTTGGATTGGTTGAAGAATGAAATATTTTTTGTCCATTCCAACTTTAGCCATTCATTATTAATAATAACTTATCAATGGATAAATTATTTTATTTTGAGAGATCTTATCTACTTAGACAAATCGACACATTTGAGTATTCTACGAAACTTTTGCAACACTATTAGAGATTGTTGTTGACTACTGATTGCATTAACGCCAAAGACCAGAGAGAAGTAACAAATGTTTATATTTATTAAATATTAACAACAATTAATTAAAATCTAAAGTATCTTGTATTAGTAAACCATTATGGCATCGCTGTTTATTAGAGCCGACTATTATGTATTATTACAACATCTGAAAGAGTTATACACTGTAATTACTATATATGAATATATTATGAAAGCAAGGCATTATATGCAATTAAATAAGTTGTTACGCAAGACTACTGTATTAAGAGATCGAAGTGAAGAATTATCGCAGCTATATTTGTTTAGTAGCCAGCTGAGAAAAATGTTATACGGAATGTACCTGTATTATCGAGAGAAGTCATTGTTTAAGTATTCTGTGGTTGTTTGTTCAGTATATTAGAGAAGGGAAGGCCATTATACGCGTTGTAAGCGTTTATTTGGAAATTATGAGTAACTATATTACAGTAAAGAATTAAGAAAGACCTTTGTTGTCTATTATTATTGTGAAACGACTCTCAGTTGAATTGATTAGTTTTATTGGCTGAAAATATTTGGGAAACGGATTGAAAATAACAATGTTGTTAATTAATATTAAAATATTATCAAGAATAAGACGACAATTATATAAGCTTAACTTAATCGTTCGGCTATGCACATATGCCCAATTATGAAACGAAACCACAATTTTATGTTGATAACAATGTGATAGGATTTTGTAAGAGTGACACTTTATTTAAGGGCAAGGATTGTCAGGAGTTGACATGAGAAGGAAGGTTGGATGATAGAGAATCATCATGAGTGTTGTAAATAATATATGAAATTTTGTTATTAATATTTAAACATAATATCATTAATAGCTAGGTGAATTTAATGATATAATAAAGTTATCGGAATAACTTACTTGATAAACAGCTGATCCTAAAACAATAATAATAATATTGTTTATTATGTGAATTAACATGATTAATAATTATTTGTAATAATTAATAAACATCTAAATAATAAATATTTTGCAAATTTAATTAATATTTAGAAAATATTAATAGCTTTTAATTAAACATTTAATATTAATTTCTATTATTATTAATTAAATAATTTAGAGAATCTTAGTTGACAATCAAACTTTTGTTTAATTTATTATAAATCTTTTAAACGTTTAAACCATTAATAGGAGTGATGTTTAAAGAACATGACGACGTTCTTTGACTACATTAAGGTTGTTTATTGGTGTACAGAAGTGATCTTATGGAAGATCAGCATTAAATAATTTTCATTATTTTTACCAATGGACGATTTTGTAACAGTAAGAAGGAATGTCATTGGAAGACATTGGTTGTATTAATAACAATATTTGTTCAGATATTACTAGAGGACAAGTGTGAATTTAAGTGCTGTTGTGCTAACAGCTGGTTATTTATTTGCTTAATTGTTATTTTTTATGAGAAGTGAAGTACTTCTAACGCCTGTTGGACGGTGATTTTATTTTAATATCTGATTATTGGATTTTTACATAATCACTTTACGGATCATATGTAAATACCTAGGGATATTTGTTGATTTAATTTTTTAATTATTAATCTATTAATAAATTAATTCGTTAGTTTTTGTATCCACGTCTTGCTGATTAAATTAAATTACTATCTGAAGTACCCGTTCTTCGAAAGGCTTTTAGTATTTGCTGGCCTAAATCATTAATATATATAATCACACATTCCTAATGTAGTTATGTTATTTCTATGTTACCAACTACATGTGTGGACTATATGCATTTTCACTCACCAAATTATTAATCAGACGTAGGAAAGTGAAAATCCTTAGCCTGCTTTCAGTCGACCGACCGGATCAGGGAATGGAATGAATGAAATCCCCATCTAACAGCGAGGATATGAACTGTGCCGGCTGCCGATGCCTGTCTCACTCCCCTGGGGCAATGATTAAATGAATGACGCTTGAAATGAAATAATTGTGGGGATTGATGCTGGAATGAAATTGTGACAGGGAAAACCGGAGTACCCGGAAAAGCCTGATGCCTCTGCTTTGTAGGTGAGAATGTGCTTTTAAATATTGGAAATAAACATCAGCTTCTATGTAGTAAAAGTTAAATAACCTGTCTTAAATATTGAACACCTATCGTTTAACGTCTTCATACTATATTTAAACATATACACATTATGCTAAAAATATATCAAACTTGATAGCAATTATCATATCCGCAATAAGTAATATCGCAGAAAGTGCGTACCATGTCATTATAAAGAGTAACAGTAACGGAACAAACTTCTATCATCCCAAGTAATAATAAAAATTAAAAAAACACAGAAAATTTTTCTAAGTTTATGCCGTGACTTTTGCGAGAATACGCCCAGTAACTCCGAGATAGTTCATCAGCGGGCCTTGTGGTCTATTTGCGGACTACCAAAGGAGTAGCAAACTGTGCGATACCTCAATTCTTATTTAGAACACCTCAGCACTTTACTGCGAGTGCTAAAGGTTAAAACAGACTTTCACCTCCCTATAAAGTCTTCCAAAATGATTGTATATTCAATTTCAGGGCCAAGCAATTAAAACTCAGCAACTTTTCTAGGTTTACGCCGTCCTTCGTGCGGGTTTTTTAATTGGCCGCGAAAGTCAAAATACCTACTTTATTGAAATAAATTTGCCCAGGTCTGCAGTAAGATTAATATGTACACTAAATAAACTAATGTGACTGTAGATAGTCTTCGACACATTCGTCTGTGAATTTGGGTTTCTGATCATGGTAAAAAACGACAAATAGCAGATAAATATTGGCCAACTGAAATATTCATTTAAAGAAAAACAAATCGATAAAAAGGATGAAAGCATACCGTGCAAGGTAGAAAGCCCTATAGCATTGTGAAACAGCGTAAAGATCCAAATACTCACATACAATAACCGGCACAAAGAGTATAAAATAAGACACAAAATCACGTCTAGTTTCGGACCCAACAAACTACCTCTACATATAAAACAGTTCATGTAGAGACCAACATAGACTAACATCGTTCGGCGTTGACCGTGTTTTATAAGAGTTATTTACGTTTTACTCGCTGACCGTTGGAGATACACGAAAATTGATAAGGATCTTTCGGATAGAAAATTAAATTCTAAAGCTCGTAGTGCCATCAAAAGTTTGCTATTTCTTAGCGTTCTCTTTTTATTTGAAATGGAAATATGAAAATAGTCGCCATTTTTAAATATTGCAAAACATCGAAATCAAAAGTAGCCTATATGTAAGCCTGGTAAATCAGCTACGTCCATGCAAAATTTCATTTAAATCGAACCAGCGGTTCTTGTGTTATTGAGTAACACACAGACAGACAGACAGAAAGACACACACCATTTCATTTTTAACCTATTTTAAATTTTGAAAAAATAGGCTTATGAGATCACCTTTTGTCCGTGTGTGTGTGCGCGTGTGTGTGTGTGTGTCCCTAATAAAATCTAAACGGCAAGAGCGATTCAATGAAACTCGGTAAGTTCTTAGCACTATTCCGGACGACCTAGACCGTGCCCTTCAAATTTTGTTACGTCTCACCAATCCAACATGGCGGTTTTGCGAAATATTTCACCAGCATTCAATATCTCCGAAACTATTACCGATATCACCCTGGAATTTTGTACGGTGATAAAGGGATCTACTAGAAGTTCGCCTATGTGACTTTTGAAAAACTGGTAACTACAAAACCAACATGGCGGCCAAGCGAATTTGCAATAGACGTTTCTCGCGATTTAACCAACCAAACGCAATGAAACTTGGTACAGTATATGTTTACACACATTGTAATGCACCGATATCTAACTTCGTTCAATTGTTTATATAACCCCAAGATGGCGGCTGTGCAAAATATTTCACCGGCATTATATATCTCTGAAACTATTACCGGTATCACCCTGAAATTTTGTACGGAGATGAAGGGTACTGCTGGAAGTTCATCTATGAGACTTTCAAAAACTGGTTAACTACAAACTGAACATGGCGGCCAAGCGAAGTTGGATTTTTAAAATAGACTTTACTTGCGATTTAATAACCCAAACGCAGTGACACATGGTACAGCAAATGGTTATACACATTGTAATGCAATGGTATCTAATTTAGTTCAATTGTTTACATAACCTCAAGATGGCGGCTGTGCGAATTTTAAGATTAAGTTTGTATTTCTTGTGTCGTAATCATGCGATCGAAGTGAAAGTTTAAATAATGAACCTACGAAATAATTTTCCTTTAATGGTACATGACTCTATGGCCTATACATATAACAATCTAACATGGCGACCGTCCGAAATATTAGACGGTTCTCAATATCTACGGATCTATTACAGCAATCAAACTGAAATTTTGTATGTTGATAGAGGCAGTTAACATAAGTAGGATATATGAAAATAGGCTGTAGAGTTCTTCACGGAACTACTTGTTATATATTAGTATGATGATGGAAATATGAAATTTTTAAACCAAAGGGTGTAGTGACGTCACAAATGTGGGTTTTACTCGCTAACAGCTGGAGATACACGAAAATCGATAAGGACCTTTCGGATAGAAAATCAAATTCTAAAGCTCGTAGTGCCATCAAAAGTTTGCTATTTCTTAGCGTTCTATTTTTATTTGAAATGGAAATATGAAAATAGTCGCCATTTCTAAATAGTGCAAAACATCGAAATCAAAAGTAGCCTATATGTAAGCCTGGTAAATCAGCTACGTCCATGCAAAATTTCATTTAAATCGAACCAGTGGTTCTTGTGTTATTGAGTAACACTCAGACAGACAGAAAGACACACAGGATCTCATTTTTATATATTAGTATGATGGAGAAGGATTATGTTTTGGTGCATTTAAGGTTTTATTGAACCGCTAGTTACACCCACTTAACCGAGAATGGTAAGTTTCTCGAGCTCTTCGTTTATATAGTTTATCCACCCATTTTGCTTCACCAAAACATGATCTTAGGAAGTGTGCATCCTCCATTTAGCTATTGTTGGTAGGATTTCCAGGTTTATTAGCCGGGGACCTTGAGATTCTGCAATCCAGTTGATCTTCGGATACGACAAGCAGCTCAAATGGTTTAAACGGGTACACATTAAATGGCAGCCCAACGTTTAGGCTCGAACTGTGGTTCGTAGCGACGTATTTCGTGATGTCAGGCACGATTAGGCTTGTTGAGGCTTAATTGGGCGTGATTGGGTGCAATTGTTTTAATTTTGAATGATTAGATTGAAAGAAATCCTGAGTAAGGAGGAATAAATCGAGAAACAGAAAGCTGACTTATAATCAAAATGTTTTGGTTTGATAATCCAGTTGATGACATTTCAGTCACAGTCATTTAACGGTAAGGATTAAAATTAATTAATTGTAATAGAATTATGGCTTCATAATTTAAATGAATCATGAAATGAATTACTATATGGATTAGTGTAAGTATGGTAAACAATAAAATTACCAAATATTAAGTTGAAAATGGTTGCTCTATGGTATTCTAGTTCTGCAGTGCCCGTAGCAGTTGATATATTTGTAATTGTTGCAATGGCAATGAAGATCGAAGAGGTGTATAAGATGTTTTCAGATGTTCAGGATAAGATGAACAATCTGACAAAAGATGTGGTAGGTGTTCGCACGTACACCCAGAAAGGTTTTAAAAATGCTAAAGAGGACGCCGAAGAGAAATTTAAGTCTGTTAGAGAAGAAGCAGAAAGGAATAGGGATGATATTAAAGAATCTGTAATTGAAAGTGTTAAGGCAGAAGTAGATGCAGTTAAATAAAACGTTAGGGACACTATAGTAGAATACATTGTTGACACTGTAGAAGAAAGCGTTAATGACAGTATCAAACAAGAGTTAGATGAAGTACAAGAGTCTTTGGAGAAATTACAAAGTAGTGCTAATTCCGTTAGCAGCGATGTTAATAAATTGCAAGCTAGTTCTACACAAGTCACAAACACAGTCGACAAGATACAGGGAAATGTTGACAAGATGCAGGGAAATGTTGACAAAATACAGGATGAGGCTTTGTTACTCAAAGAAAGAGTTATCAAAATTCAGAACAACACTATTGATGTACAAACTAGACTAGGTAGTGTAGAGTCTAACACAGAACAAGCTCAATCGAGATTAGGCACAATAGAGTCTAGTACAGAACAAGTTCAATCTAGATTAAGCATAATAGAGTCTAACATGCAACACAAGTTTAAAGAATTAGAAACAAGTAATGAGAATTTCCAGACTGAAATCAGAAAAGAATGGGAACTCAACAAACAACAAGCTGAGGGAAAAGTATCACAAACTAACACGAGTTTATCAGAACTTGAAAGTGTTGTTGACAGTTTAAGAACACAAGTACAGGATCACAGTAAATTGTTGCAAAATGGCATTGATGTAGATGTGGAGAAAATTGTCAAAAAAAGTTTGGAGGTGTTGAAGGATGATTGTAAGAAACTCAGTTCCGATCATGTTTCAAGCATCAAATGAGATATGGAAAAGAAAATAGTTTCAACTGAAGCTAAATTGAACAAGGATGTTTCTGATGCAAGGGAGGATTTAATTAAAAGAATCAATCTTGTACAGAAAACTCAAAGTGATGATATGTCAGGAGTTAGATCAGATCGAGAAATGGATGAAACTAAATCTTTAGGAACCAAAGTGGATCGGATGGATAATGATTTGAGAGCTGATAGGGAATGGAGGTTAACAGAGCTTCAGGAAATTAAAAGGAGCATTCAAAATATTAACTTAGGCGATGCATTAACGGCAGAAGCTATTAAAATTTCATTAAAGGACAAACTTAGGAAAGTAATTCAGGAATGCATAGGAAATCCGGTCGAGACCGAAAACGAAGTAAAGGAAACAAATCAAGCTAGAATGACACGATTAGAAGATGAAATTAGAGACGTTCGGACAAAACAAACTCCGATAGGACTGTCGATGCAACAAGATCTAGAAATAGGCGAGAATGATTTAGGAGTAGGAAGTCTAAGACAGGTATACCCTTCGAACAGAGAATCTAACGTCACTATCATTAGAAATTTTGAAGAAAAACCACAAAAATTTAATGATGAGGATGGTCTCACACCAATTGAGTTTGTTAGGCATCTCCGAGATTATTTCTTTGAAAATCAGATATCTCAAGACAGAGAAATGCGTATCGTAGAACACTATCTCGAGGGATCACCTCTGGAGTGGTATTGCGCATTTAGGTGTACGTTCGGAGACTTTGAGGAATTTGCCAAATCAAAAGATATTGGAGTGTGGAAAGACAGCAAGAATTGAGAGCAGAGGTTTACTCAAAGAAATATTTAGGTACTCTCCCAACTATGTATGCCGACTTCTTTAACATGCAGTTAGCGAAACTACGTTACCTTCAACCCCCTTTGACACAAACGGAATTAATAGAAGGTATTTCTAGGCAACTTCCAGTCGATGTTAGACGTAATCTAATATCGTCAGGAGTCAACGATCTTGCTAAGATGGATGAATTACTTCGTAGACTTGACTACACAAGCTCCATGCCTAATGTGATTCCTAGAAACAGGCAGGACAGTAGAGAGGTGAATACGATAGTCATAGATCAGACCCTACAAACAGAAGAAGTAACGAACCAAGTTCAGAATAGACTAGGTCCTGATAGCAACTATTACATTAGAGATAGACTGTATGAACCAAGATACCGCCGATTCAGAGAAGGTATACCTTAACAGCAACAGGAACGTAGAAATGGAGAAAATAACAGAAGGACAGGTTATTTCCGCAACAACAACAACTACAATAACAACAGTTATAGGAATTACCACTCGATTCAACAAAATGATCAGAACAATCGGAACAATAGAGGTTATAGCCGATAAAAACTATAACGATGAGGTATTTTCTAGACAGCAGTATAATGAGAGGTATCGTGAAGGTCAGGAGTACATTAGAAACGCTAACCAGGGAAATACAATTCAAGATTCCAGAAATAACAACAGGAATGAAGTTGACCCTAAACCAGGCACTAGTCAACAGGGAAGAACTGAGGAAACAGCCCCTGAACAACAACAAAAAACAATTACGAAGAGCAATTAAATGAAGATCACTTGTCATATCACGATGTCACGATTAATGAGATTTACCAGGTTACTGACGAAGATCTACCGTTTGAGGAAGAAATTTCAAGAGAGAAAAAAAACTGAATTACCCATTATAAATAATCATGTGGAAGAGGAGCAATGCAGATCTTAGGTTGATACCGGCGCAGTAGTTTCGATTTTGTCCGAGGAATGCTATTTGAGGCTTTCGAAAAGCAATAGTATGACGAATTTGCCAGCTTCGACAGTAAAGGTGAGGGGTATCTTTCAGGATAAGACGGTCAAATGTAAAGTACAAGTATCGTTGAAATTCAAGATTAACGAGAGAGAATATGAACACGTCTTCATTGTGGTACAGAAAATAAATTTTGATATGATTTTGGGAATAGATTTTATTGGAAAGGTAGGAGCCGGCATCGATTTGAAGAATCGAGGTATTAGATTTTGTGAGAATAATTTTGAAACGGAGTATTTTGAAGAACAGGAAATGAGTACAGATCTAGATAAAGATTATAGAGAGGTTATTTTAGAGAATATTGTGAATTAAGTGGAAGGAGAAAGAGAACATTACACTCAAGCAATTGAAGGGTTCGAAGAAACCAAAGAAGAATTTGAAGATTTGATAATTGAATTTAAAGATATTTTTGATGAGAAACCAGGTCTAATTAATGATTTCCAGTATCGTATTCGATTGACTAATAAAACGCCTTACCAGAAAAATATATACCCTATACCTGAAAAATATTACGAAGAGGTGAAAGGAATTATTAGAAGAATGGAAGAGGATGAAATTATTAGAAAGCAAGCATCAACCTACATTAATCCTATAACCGCTGTGAAGAAAAGAAATGGACAACTACGTTTATGCCTCGATGCAAGAAGTATCAACTCATTGATTTTGCCGGAAACAGATAGACCACCAAGGATTCGAGATGTATTAAGAAGATTTAAAGGAAAGTCATGTTTCAGCGTACTGGACCTCACAGCTTCCTTTTATCAGATAGAACTTACAGAAGATAGTAGACAATATACTGGGTTCTTGTTCGACCAATCTAGCTACGTATTCTTGAGATTACCTTTTGGTATTGTCAACAGTGGACCAGTTTTAATAAGAGCTTTGGACAGTAAGCTTAGCGACGAGTTGAAGGAAAACACAATTTGCTACATTGACGATCTCATCATTTCATCCGAGAATGAAAAGGAACATTTGGAACATTTAAGGAAATTGTTTTTGGATTTAAGAGAAGCCAACATTAAAGTCAATTTTGACAGGTGCCACTTTTTGAAGGAAATGATACATTTCTTGGGTCACACCATTGATCAGTATGGCTACCATCCGAATGAGAAGAAAGTAGAAGCTATTGTTCGATTCCCAAGACCTACTAAAGTGAAATAGGTCCGAGAATTTGTAGGCATGTGCCAATTCTTGAGTAATCACTGCAGCTGATACTCTGAGATCATGGCACCATTGTATGACCTTCTTAAGAAGAAGAATAGATGGAACTGGGGTCCCGCCGCAGAAGAGGCATTTGAAAAAGCAAAGGAAATGCTCAGAAATAATATTAAATTAGAGTATCCAGAGTTCGACAGTATATTCTATTTAGAATCGGATGCGTCGAGTGTGGGAAACAGCGGTGTATTATATCAGAAAGATGAGGGCGGAAACAAGCATTACATTGGACTCTGTAGTAGGAAATTGAGGAAACATGAGGAAAATTACTTTACCACTGAATTGGAAGCGCTAGCTTTTGTAACGGCGTTGCAGCAATGGAAGAAAGTCCTGCTGGGACATCAAATTGTCATTCTCACTGACCATAAAGCTCTCCAGTTCATGATGCAGTCGAATTTATCCAGCGATCGATTAACGAGATGGACTCTGTTTGTTCAGCAGTTTAATGCGACCATAATCCACCAACCTGAGAAGGATAACCTTTTAGCTGACGCTTTATCGCGCAATCCAGTAGAGAACATCCAGATAAATGCGATACGGTTGGAGCTTCAAGACCAAGAGAAATTGGCTAAATTCATAAGGATTAATGTATCACAGAAAAGATGCATGTATCGTTTCTTGAAAGGTTATATGGATAATGCTGATCCAGACTATGAGAAGGTCCGTAGACGATCGAATCGATATATTTTGTCAGGAGACATTGTTTGCAAGTATGTCGATAAGGAGAAGACAAATGTTAGGGTTATGGTTCCTCCTACTTTAGTAAAACCTTTGGTTTGGTTGACGCACCACAGCATTGGCCATGGTGGTTTGGACTAGACTGTCAATACAGTACAAGAAATGTTCTATTGGAAGAAGATGAGAAATTCAGTGGTTGAAATCATTCGAACTTGTGAGAAATGTCTGAAAGGGAAAGGAAGGACTTAGATCCATTATTCCGTCGCAACCCCTCGAACTGTTCGCTTGTGACATTTTTGGTCCGTGTCCCAAGGGATATAGAGGAAATCAGTTTGTATTAGTAACAATAGACGTATTTTCAAAATTGGTATCATTGGATCCGATCCAGAAAGCTACGACAAGGCAGGTTTTGAACAGAATTGAGAAATCAGTAATTCCGAAGGCAGGAAAGCCGGAATTTCTCTTAATTGACCATGGACCTCAGTTCACGTCTATGGGATTTCAGGAAGCCATGGGAAGGCTAGACATCAAGCATAAATTTTCTAGTGTGCGATATCCACAGGCGAATCCCAGTGAAAGGATTTTGTCGGAATTTGCTAAATTCTGTAGGATTTTTGTCCTAATGATCATCGAAGTTGGGTTAGATTCGTTCCCATCATTGAAGAATGCATAAACACTACGTTTCATGAGAGTTCAGCAGATGTTCTGCTGATGCTCCATTTTGATAGGAAGCCAGAGAGGCATTGGAAGAATTTGTTTGACTCCATACCCAAAGATCCAGAAATTCCGAGAAGAGAATGGATCGAGAAAGCCAAGGATAACTTAAGGAAAGCAGCAGACAAACGTATGAAGCGAATACTTGGGAAACGATTCAGTGCACCCTTCAACGTCGGAGATTTAGTCCTGATAAGAGAACCAACGAAAGCTGATGAAGCTCAGAATATATACACGAAATTTTCGATTGTATATATGGGTCCATTTAGAGTAGGCACTGTTTTTGGAAACAATTGTTATGAAATTTTGGAGATCGACAGCGATATTTCTGTGGGAAGATTCAATGCTAAGAATATGAAGAAATTTTATGAGAGATTGGAATAACAGATGAATTTAGAATTCTATTTCAAGGATTGTTTTATGTAACCCGAATAAAAGCATTTGGCACGCTTTGATTCAAGCGTTAATGGGAAAATGAACTCGAATTCTAAATGATTCAGGATGGACAGGATGCTATTTTGGATGTTTCGGTGAAATTTGGAGAAGATTGCATTATTTTTAGAGGAATTACGATATTTTTAAAATTTTATTATAAAGGGAAGCTTCAGATTGTGTTTGACGACAGTAAAATGGCAATCGAAGCCGCTGTTAGACAATCCTGTGTCGTATTTTCGCTTGGCCGCTCATAGCAACGTGCAGAGTTGGAAGAGAAATGCGCTGATTGGCTAATCTAATTTCTAGAAACACGGAGGAAGGAGAAGTTGAGCGCGCCTAATGAGAAGCTTCATCGATAATATATACTGCCATTTATTAAAGAAGAGAGAATCTACACATTTAAAACTATTGAGAAAGGATCTAAATTATAAGAAACTATGTTGGTCACTCAGGGAAGGAAGTCTGAGATCCCTGTAGAAAGATATAAGTAACGAATGGTTTACCGCTCATTCCTGATGAGGCGCCATTCGATTGGTTTTGATGGGCGTGGTGACGCGCATCAAATCACGGTCTTTGTGTAGCAGCAGTGGTAGAGGTTGGACCTGCGATACTCTGGGTCCCGAAACCAGCGTGTGTATGATCGGGGTCTCACGTGAACAAAGCTTGACGGTGAGGAGGTCGGTTCCGCCGGTCAAAGTTCAATATGGGAAGTCCGCTGATGATGTGGGTAACGGTTGTTAGGTAGTCAGCCCGAAGGCTGGTTGGATCCTCAAATAGTACCGCCGTTAGGTTATGTGAGTAGATACTCACAAAAACCCAAGGCAGCGCTATATTGAGGCGTACTAGGCAAAAGGAGGAGTGAGGTAGTTTGCCATTGCTTTCCTCACTGAGTCAGAACAGTAGTACTAACCCTATGAGTAGAACCTTTCACAACATCCACAGGCACTGACTGTGCCCTGAATGTCATTACTAAGCACCACCCATACCTCAGTAGCTTCCATATAATCACAGCCATGAGTGAGACTGAGACATCGGTGAAAAGCCACCTTTTACTCTAGCCTGTGCCAACAGATAAATGCAAATGTACTGCATTCATCAAGGGATGGCAAACAGGCCTGTGGGTAAGGGAAAGTCGTTATAATATCAGTTCACGTGTGAAACCAATATCGAGAGTTAGACTAAACTAATGAGAAACATCATGTGTATATTTCGTAAAAGTCTCAGGAAGATATGTGAAAGAATAAGATAGTTTCCTTTGTTGAAGGCATTCACGTTATTCAAGCACGTTTCACATTGTGCGTGGCAGCATTGCAAGCGCTCTGCAGTGAGAACAATAGCGAGTACAGGGGATGTCCCGTTATGTGTTTGCTCAGGCACATTTGAAGGACAGCGGCGCACAATTATAGCAAGTTTCTGCTCAGTGATAAACGTTTTGTCGACATGTTCGATATGCAAGCGTTAAGGGGAATAATTAACATTGTGTTTAACGCATTTGTGATCAGGAACTAAGCCAAGTTATGCGCAGGGAACGTGATATTACATTGTCAGTCTAGAATAACAGGCAACCGATATTAACCATAAAATTCAAGATGAGCAGTAACTATTGCGCAGCTACAGTCCAACGTTACGAGACGGAACTTGATTGTCGCATCATGGCTAGATACTATCAAACCCGAACTGAAGTAGTTCGTCACACTTCAAGACTTGGAGTTTAGTGCGGCGTTGCTGATCGAGGCGAGGTCCGCGTCGTAACCAGGCAGGGAGATTAGCGATCGGAGACCAGGGTTCGAGACGTGACGACGCAGTTTTCCGGAGGAAGAGGAGGAAGATTATCGAGTGTGGAATTACAGGTGTCGTCAGTAATTTCCACCATACTATTTCTACAAGATGTCATCGTAAGGTAGAGAGAGAAATCTTTGTTCGTAATTGATGGTTCTTTATGTAGTTAGTTGTAGATTAGAATATCAGTGAGCATGGCACCATTTCTACGCTAGTCCATTTTTATTGTGTGTGATATATTTTAGGCACAGAAATTATTTTTCAACGTTGGATATTTAAATTTTAAATTTCTTTTATTGAGATTTTGGATATTAACATATGGATTTTTGACATTTAGGCTTCGAGAGTTAAGCTCGTTTTATAAATATTTTTGTTTTTTTCGTATTTATTTCGAACCGTGAATTTTTTGGGAAATTTATTGTATTTTATTGAAGTTTATCGAATTTTACTTAATTCTATTTAGCATTATGGAATATGACATTAATTTACCTAAGCAATCCAGACTAGGAAAAGGATATTTCTTTGGAAATGAATTGTTTTTTTGGACATTTACAAGATTTTATTGCAAATCTCAAGAGCAGCGATCCTTTATTTTGGGAATATAGTTATTTTGTTATAGCTAATTTCGAGTGTGATGCTACTCAAATAATTATTTGATCGAACATTTTGGATTGGTTGAAGAATGAAACATTATTTGGACATTCCAACTTTAGCCATTCATTATTAATAATAACTTATCAATGGATAAATTATTTTATTTTGGGATATCTTATCTACTTAGACAAGTCAACACATTTGAGTATTCTACGAAACTTTTGCAACACTATTAGAGATTGTTGTTGACTACTGATTGCATTAACGGAATGTATTGGAAAGACCAGAGAGAAGTAACAAATGTTTATATTTATTAAATATTAACAACAATTATTTAAAATCTCAAGTATCTTGTATTAGTAAACCATTACGGCATCGCTGTTTATTAGAGTCGACTATTATGTATTATTACAACATCTGAAGAGTTAGACACTGTAATTACTTTATATGAATATATTGTGAAAGCAAGGCATTATATGCAATTTAAATAAGTTGTTACGCAAGAATACTATATTAAGAGATCGAAGTGAAGAATTATCGCAGCTATATTTGTTTAATAGCCAGCTGAGGAAAATGTTATACGAAATTTACCTGTATTATCGAGAGAAGTCATTGTTTAAGTATTCTGTGGATGTTTGCTCAGTATATTACAGAAGGGAAGGAAATTAAGAGTAACTATATTACATTATGAATTAAGAAAGAACTTTGTTGTCTATTATTATTGTGAAACGACTCTCAGTTGAATTGATTAGTTCTATTGGCGGAAAATATTTGGGAAACGGATTGAAAATAACAATGTTGTTAATTATTATTATAATATTATCAATAATAAGACGGCAATTATATAAGCTTAACTTAATCGTTCGGCTATGCACATATGCCCAATTATGAAACGAAACCACAATATTATGATGATAACAATGTGATAGGATTTTGTAAGAGTGACACTATATTTAAGAGCGAGGATTGTCAGGAGTTGACAAGAGAAGGAAGGTTGGATGGTTGAGAATCATCATGAGTGTTTTAAATAATATGTGAAATTTTGTTATTAATATTTAAACATAATATCACTAATAGCTAGGAGAATTTAATGATATAATGAAGTTATCGGAATAACTTACTTGATAAACAGCTGAACTTAAAACAATATTAATAATATTGTTTATTATGGGAATTTACATGATTAATAATTATTTCTAATAATTAAAAGACATCTAAATAATAAATATTTTTGTAAATTTAATTAATGCTTTTAATTAAACATTTAATAATAATTTCTAGTATTATTAATTAAATAATTCAGAGAATCTTAGCTGACAATTAAACTTTTGTTTAATTTATTATAAATCTTTTAAACGTTTAAACCATTAATAGGAGTGATGTTTAAAGAACATGACGACGTTCTTTGACTACATTAAGTTTGTTTATTGGTGTACAGAAGTGATCTTATGGAAGATCAGCATTAAATAATTTTCATTATTTTTACCAATGGATGATTTTGTAACAGTAAGAATGAATGTCATTGGAAGACATTGGTTGTATTAATAACAATATTTGTTCAGATATTACTAGAGAACAAGTGTGAATTTAAGCGCTGTTGTGCTAACAGCTGGTTGATTATCTGCTTAATTGTTATTTTTTATGAGAAGTGAAGTACTTCTAACGTCAGTTGGACGGTAATTTGATTTTATTATCTTATTATTGCATTTTTGCATAATCACTTTACGGATCATATGTAAGTTATTATTCTATTAATAAATTAATTCGTTAGTATTTGTAACCACGTCTTGATGATTTATTTAAATTATGGAGAAGGATTATGTTTTGGTGCATTTGAGGTTTTATTGAACCACTAGTTTCGCCCACTTAATCGAGAATGGTAAGTTTCTCGAGCTCTTCGTGTATTCAGTTTATCCACTCATTTTGCTCCACCAAAACATTATCTTGGGAAGTGTGCATCCCCCATTTAGCTATTGTTGGTAGGATTTCCAGGTTTATTAGCCGGGGACCTCGAGATTCTGCAATCCAGTTGATCTTCGGATACGACAAGCAGCTCAAATGATTTAAACGGGTACAGTACATTGGAATTAACATAACGATTTAAATGTGTTGTCATTTGTTTGATATCAATAATATGGACCTAATGTTGGCAGAATTACATCGTTGATCTGTATTGCTGGGCTGAAAATTGTTTGATTTTGCTAATTTGCTTGATTATTCTGATTTCCTTATTGTGATTGTCTTTTGACATGATTATGTTTAAAGCCCTGTGCGCCATTTAATTGAAGCCAGCTAATTTGTGAGTACTGGGGTGAATGAACTGATTTTAATTTGCTTGCGATGTTTGCGTCGGTTTTTGAAATATGGAATATGGTCGTTTATTATCTTTACGTTCGATAGTCATGTTGAGATAATTTATTTTCCGATCGGTTTCTGATTCCTTAGTGAATTTGGTACAGTGGTGTAGGTTATTAGTGGCTTGGAGTATTGATTTTTCGCTTGTTAATTCAGTGTCTTGATGGAAATTACGTCATCCACGTGTCATTTCCATTGTACTATTCCCTTTGGCGAGATCTTTTCTAGGAACACATTTTCCAGTGTGTTAGTTATTGATTCGGCAATTAGCCCGCTTAGGGGGGACCCCATGGATAGGCCCTCTGTTTGTGTGTATATTTTATCATCAAATTGTAACACCTTTTGGCTGAGTACGACCCTCAGTAATTTCACGATCTCTTCCGTTTATTTTGCCGAGTTGTTTGTCTTTAATTGTTTTCGATGATGTGGTACTTGTCGTCGGACACTCCCGGCACTAAAAGTCATACGATAGAAAAATAAGGTGATGTCGTTTCCTTCATAAATTGGAATGTTGGTGTACATGTTAGTAATTTCGAAGGACTCCAGCCACAAGCTGGGTTTCATTTCTAATAACTTTAATGAAGTTACTAGTTCCCTTGTGTTCCTTAATGAATTGTTTTTGTAATTGGAAAGGCGGTGATTTAAAATATTTTGTAATTCTTTACTGATTTTATAATTTTGCGCGTTCCTGCAATTAACTATTTGTCTTATTGGGCACTCATGTTTGTGTCTTTTTGGCGGTCCTCTCAAGGACGGTACTTTCGGGTTCATATTTATTAATTTTGATTCTTCGGCTTTGGTCAATATGTACAGTATTCTTTTTCTTTTAACGCACATTTTATTTGATTTTGGAATTTGATGGTTGGATCTTTTTCTAGTTCCTTGATTTCATTCTTGTTCAGAAACGTCATTGTTTTATCGTTCTGTTTTGTTTAAAATTACTGCGGTGTTCCCCTTATCTGCTTTTTTAATGACTAGGTCATGTTCATTTATTCTTTGTTTCAATGACCTTGCCTCTTTGAGTTGTATGATGCCGTTAGTGTTGTTGCTTTTGCTCTCTCGTCTGAGGATCTCTCTGGCGTCGATGGTGGCTAAATGTTTTGGAAATTCCCTATCTTGTACTGGAAGCTTGTGACTGGCTATCTCAATGTCTTCGAATAATAGTTTAATACTGTGGGTCGTGTGTGGTTCCGTGCAATTGTATTTCAATCCGTTGTCTAACATACAGTACTCATTACTTGTGTGGAAAAAGTTCCGTTCGTTCTGTTGTTTACTCTGCTGTGAAGTTGAATTCTTTGTTATTCGTGTGTTGTTCATTAGGGTCATTATGTCGTGTATCTCCTAGCGTCTTTAATTTAATTTCTAGCTTTTTGTGCTTCCTCGTTGCTCTTGTTATGACAGTGTTGTGTACAAGTTCAGTGAAGCTTATCCACTGGGATGCATGCCGAAAATTTCTTAATTGATTATTCTGATTTCCTTATTGTGATTGTCTTTTGACATGATTATGTTTATGGGGGCAAAATACCGTCCGGTATACAAATCACCATAAATGACTCTGCACTTAAAATAGTAAATGACTTTAAATATTTAGGTGTCACATTGCAACCAAGTGGCAAGTGCTTCACCAAACATACAACAGAAAGAGCTGCCAAAGCAATAATTGCAATTAAAGATATAAGAAACTTACAAACACTAAGCCTCGAAACGGCTATGAGACTATTCCAAGTGAAAATACTACCAGTACTAACTTACGGTATAGAAGTTATCTGGCCTGATCTTACCAGAAATAATCTATATACACTGGAGAAAGTTAAAGCATATTTTTTAAAAAGAGTATTGGGGGTATCTAAAACAACCAGATCTCGCACAGTATACGAGCTGTCTAGAGAGCCGTTCCTTATTGAAGAACTTCGAATGAAAATGCTCTTGCCATCTAGTGCCAGCTACACGCAAGCGCTTGCTGTGCTGCAGCGGAAGAAGGAAGATATATGGAGCGAGTTCTACGCTACAGATGCTATGATGACACAAGATTGGACACAAGCAAACTACGAGCTGCGTCACCTGGTGACCCGATTAGCAGTACACGGTTTCCATCACCGCCTATGCTTGACTAAATCGTATCACACACCGTGCTCAGAATGCGTGTGTAAGCGTTGCAACAATTTCTGTGAACGATATCATGTGCTGAAGTGTCCAGACAGGAGAGAGACTCTAACACGGTTCTGCTTGGATGATTACTAGTTATACCAATGCACATTGCGAATTTTTTTTAACGTTATAATTCATGTATTTAGGTATTAAGTTAGTATTTATGTTCTTTGGCCATTGGCTGCATTAAATGTTTATAAAATTTCTTAATTGCAGTTGAATGTCGTACAATTGTTTTTTTTTGTGTGTTTGATGTACGCGAATCTTAATTCCTTTTTAATCCATAGCTCTTTGGCTTGTTTTGTTGAAATGATCGCTCTGGTGTTTTCGGTATGATTTTTATCAGTACGTATTTTGGAGTAAGATTCAGTTCTATGCACTTTTTGTTGAACCAAATTGACTTGTCTACGTTCATGAGTTATCGCCAAGCAATCATCATCAGATCCATTACACTTAGGCTACAAAATCTATGTCTGAAAGTATGGGTGGAATATTTACAATATGTATACTTATTTACGTAGTTGCAGTATTAATTAAGATAATTCAACTCGTCGATATTTGATAGTTATGGTCTATGTGATGTTTTGTTAAAATACTGGAAGTGGTGTTTGACCTCCAAAATTTAATTGTTTGGTGTCAAATATGTTATTGTGTGTGGCTAAATGGAAAATTCAGGTTATATTGCACAGGCTTCTTATCTGATTGAGTCTTGCGCGGTTCGGGTGAGAGCAGTTATCTTTGTCACTATCTGCTCTCAACTAGAGGAGTTTTCTGTGTGCCAGGGTCTCTTATATACTTGGACTGTTCCGGCTTTCGCTTTCTTAAGTGTCGTGTGTTCATCATTCAAATGCTTGCCACGGTGGGTGAGTGGATAGCGTGTCGGTCTACTAACCCCAAGATTGCAGGTTCGCTCCTGGCCGTGGTAAGTGATTTTTGAAAGGCGGCAAAAATACGATACGCATGTCATACGATGTTGGCATGTCAAAGAACCCATTTGAATTCAGTAGGCCGAGTTCATAATGGCAAAATTAATCTCGGGAGTTTCCGCCAACACAAAGTTCCTCATTTCTCTACTAGAAAGCGCTATGTTCAAGGAGCTTAGATATCTAACATCTAACCTCCTTGACTTTCATAGTCAAGGAACAACGAAATTCGACATGCAAGCTACCCTCTGGGTGTCAAATAACAAAGCTTGCACCCGGCATCCGAGGCCATACGATATTATTATTATTATTATTATTATTATCATTCAAATGTGACTGTGTGTCTGAAGACTTAAAACTCTAAAAACACCACTAAAACTTTCTTGTTTCTCAGCACATACGCCACCTGTGTGAGAATATAACTGTTATGCGCGAACCTTCACCTTAGCAAGTGGTCAGGGTCAAGCAGAGTTACAGTAAGTTGAGGGATCTTTTCATTGTTGTTTATGCCACCCCTTAGATACAAATCAAAGGTTGGGCGGCAAGATTGTGTCGACTAGGATATGGTCGCAGTGCACTCATTCTATTTAATGGCTGTGGAGAATAGGTAATGAGTGATCCTTCGTAATAATCAAGGATTGGCCCAACTTGTGCCAACAATAAACCTCCTATTTCCTCTCTGAGATGTAGACTCTGATCGGTATATAAACTGCATATCGATGTTTTTGTCCACTCAAGTGGAGGTGATTCGTTATTTTTACGGTGAAATATAGTTGTTTTCTGCCAATATGAATAATAATAATGTTATTGGTTTTACGTCCCTTTAACTACCCTGGCTTTTAGAGACGCCGGGGTGCCAGAATTTTGCCCCGAAAGGGATCTTTAACGTGCCAGTAAATGTACTGACACGGCTCCCTCGCATTTGCGCATCCTCATATGCCAGCTGACTGCGCCAGGTTTCGAACCTGCAACCTTGGGCTCAGCAAGCGAGAACGTTACCCCTGAGCCACGCAGCCAGACTCTGCCAATATGAATACATTGATGGAACGAAATGTTCAAATGCCATTCAGTTGTGAGTTCTGTCTAGATTCGAGACTGTCCGCTTCACTGTACCCCATTTCTTAACGTTACATTAAATCATGTTTCATACTTCCACAAATAACTTACACCCTCCTTGTTGTACGCCATCGCTTAACGTTCCATTCAGATGTAATTTGCACCCATTCCACACCCATTCACTAACTGATCATACCCTAACTTGTCAGACATACTGTACTTGTGTTGAAACTTACAAACGCATTTTCCCCCTAATTTGTCACAACCATAATACTACACCTTTATGGTGACTGCATCATATAATCCACCTGGCACACGCGAATTGTGCAAGAAGCGAAGTTGTTTACTTAACTTCCTCTCCTTTATGTTTTCTGTTTGTTTTATATTTTTCTGCCAGGTTAAAAAAAATCTGAAGATATTCAGCGTAGTAATTTCTAAGGATTCAATGAAACATTTCGGCAATTAGTTAAGTAATACGGGGTACACAAAGGTAATGTTTGGAGTATAAATACTAGTCGAGATATTGGATAAATGTTCACTATCATATAGTACATAGTATAGTATATTATAGTATATTCTTCATCTTCTCCTTCTGCTTTTACGGCTTCATTTGACCACTTCAGTAAATCATTTCTTGGTTCTCTTCTTCAGTAAGTTTTCCTTCCGAGTTGCCCAGTAGCTTTTCATTCGCTCTGATCTTCTCAGGCGTTCCTCATCTGTAAATACCCCTTTTACTATATTACGTTTGTCTATTTTTGCCTGAAATCTTATTTTTTATTTATTTTTATTTGTTGTTTTGTTTTGCAAGTCATCCAAGGTTATTTCTAATTCTTTCATATCTTCTCTAATTTCCTTAATCCATCCTACTTGTTGTTTCATATTCCATTGTTTCACTACAATTTTTCTAGATAACCTGGTTTCCTGTGTCCTCATAATGTGACCAAAAAAAGAAATCCGTTTCTTCCGAATAGTATCAGTGATGGGCTCCAGTTCTCTGTATACCACTTCATTTGGTACTATCCGCCACTGTCGACCTTTCTGATATTTTTTATTCATGCATGTTCCAGCTATTCTTCTTTCTACTTTTAAAATTTTGTCGATTCTGTTTTTCTGAGTAACTTTAAAGAGAGTTTCGCTTCTATATGTCACCTCTGGTTGAACAACCGTCTTTTAATGTTTTAATTTTGTTGCGATTGATAGACATTTTCTTTTATATGTAGACCATGTTAATTTTTGGGCTTTTGTCATTTTATTTGTTCTTTCTTGCCATGCAGGTTTCTCATCCAAGTTGTAAGTTTTAATTTCTCCTAAGTATTTAAATTGCTTCACTATTTTAACTTTCTTCTTATTTACTGATATGTGATTGATTATAAGCGGATTTGCTACCATTATCTCTGTCTTTTCAAATGATATCTGAAGTCCAATTCTCTGTGCTATATTTTGTAGGCTTATTATTTTATTTTTGGCTTCTTGAATATCATTATCCAGTAATGCTAAGTCATCTGCGAATCCCGAGCAATTTAAGTCTATTTGATTTTTCTTGGATCCAATTCTTATGCTCCTAGGATTTTCCCTGTACCATTCCCTCATCACATATTCCAAAGCAAAATTGAAAATTTAAGGTGATAAACCATCTCCTTGGCTTAATCCTGTTTTAATCGTGAACGGTTCAGATATTTCTCCTCGAATTTTACTTTACTTTTGGTGTTTGTTAGTGTTAGTTTTATAATTTTTAATAATTTGGGATGAAGTCCGAAATTCCTCAGTATTTTCAGCAAAGAAGATCTATGTATACAATCATAAGTTTTTGTTTAAGTCTACGAAGGTTATGACGTGCTGTTTTTGTCTACGTTTGTAGTAGTCCATTACTAATTTTAAGGTGATTATCCGTTCTGGTCAGCTTCGCCCTGACCGAAATCCACCTTGGTATTCTCCTATTTCCAGTTCTAATTGATCTTTACAACGATTATATAGAATTCGTGACATGATTTTATATGTGATATTCAAAAGGGAAATCCCTCGATAGTTGCCAGGATTTGATTTTCTCCTTTCTTGTGTAATGGATGTATAATAGCTGTAGTCCAATGGTCTGACAGTTCTTCTTTGATCCAAATGTTCACTATGCATTGGTGTAATGAAATCTTTACGTGTTCTGCTGCATATTTCCACAATTCTGCAAATGTTTGATCTTCTCCACTCGCTTTGTAGTTTTTGAGCGCTCTCAGAGCTTTGTAGGCTTCTTGGACTGTGGGTGGATTTATGTTTTCTGATGGTGTTTTAATAGTGGTGTCTGTATTTATTTGAAGCAGTTTTGGTGGATCTTCGCAATTTAGCAACTTGTTAAATGTTTCTGCTAACATTTCTGTATTTCTTTTTATTTCTATGAGCTAACTCGCAATTTTTGTCTTTTAACATTAATGTTGGAGGTTCATATCTTTGTAGTTGTTTACTGAAAATTGTGTATCAGCGTAGTAATCTCTTGAGTTTGTTTTCGCGCTATTTGTTTCGTACATCAGAAGTATATCCTTTTGGTATTGCCGTTTAACACTTCGTATTATTTTTTGAGTTATCTTCCTTTTTATGAGTTCCAAGTGTGATTCATCTGTTCTTAAAATCTGAGACCGTAACCAGGCTGGATGTCTATCTACCACTGTTTTATCACACTCATCGTTCCACCGTTTGTGTTTCTTCCTTGGATTTATTGGGGCTACTTGTTCAGCTATTTGTTTCAATTGGGGAACTAGTTCATCTAGATCATCTGATATTTGAATATATCTAGTTCGTTCTTTGTATCCCTTGTTATTTATTAGTTTACGAGGGTCGTATGTTCTCTTTTCTTTTAGGTGAGATTTTTTCTGTCAACGGGGGGAATTTAATTTTAATCTTAATCATGTAATGATCGGATCCAGTATCTGTTCCTCTCATAACCTTCACATTGTAGATCTCCCTGTGATAGTTCTTATCCACACAAACCTGATCAAGTTGCCGTTCACCTTTTTTCCAATCTGGATGTTTCCAATTTTCGAATTTATTTGGTCTTCTCTTGAAGTAAGTCAATTTGGAGATCATATCATGGTTTCTGCAAAATTTCACCAGTCTTATGCCATTCCTGTTTGTTCTTCTCAGTGCTAGCCATTTTCCTATTATGTCTCTATATCTTTTTTCCCTTCCTAACTTGGCATTAAAGTCTCCAATTAAAATTTTGGTGTCCCTTTTATTTATGTCTGTTGTTGTCTGATCCAAAAGCTCTCAAAATCCCTCCACATCATCTTTGTGTTCTTTCTTATTTTTTTTATCATTAGTTGGGGCATGGGCATTTAGTATGGTATATGTTCTATTTGCAGATTTTAGAGTTAGTGTCGACAGCCTAGGGGATAATGCTTTGAATTTTATGATGGACTCAATTATTTTGAGATTGACTACAAATCCTGTTCCGACTTGTGGACATTGCTTCATTACTCTTTTTCCTGCTATTCCCTTGTAAATTATATACCCTTGTGATTCTATTGGTTCCTGATCAGTGTTTCTCATTTCTTGAAGCCCAGTTATTAGAATCCCTTTGCGATCCATTTCGTCTGTCAAAATTTTGAGTTTTCCTGGCTGTATGATGGAATTTATATTGTGTGTTGCTGTATAGTTTATCTGTCCTGTCTTCAGTCTAAATTTGGATTTTCTATCTGTCGGGGGTATTTTTAGATACTTCGACTCATCTAGGGTATCTTTCAGGGCACTGCCCACCGTATCCGAATGCAGTCTACCTTGGCAATTGCAAGGCGGTGGAATGTTCCTTAAATGATATCCTTCCATATTTGACTTTCAAAGGTGGTAACTGCGGTTGTTAACCGTAGAGGTTGTTGTGTGTTTGGTCCGCGAGAGCTATTTTAGTTTGCTCAAGTCCGCCGGCAAGCCCGCGAGAACCCCCCTATCCGCCACCTTGGACCCGCCACTTCGGAGTATCACCTCTCCGCCTGCTACGACAGCGTAGTAGGTTCGTGGAGTATAGTATAAATATATATTATAATTATATTATATTGTTGTTTATGTGGATGGATTACTAAATTCTGTACTGTGTAATAAGCCACCTCCGTATTTAGCATGACGTTTTCTAGTTGGATGTTGGGACTAATCTGTCATCTCCACTCAATTAACATCCCAAAATGGTGAGAACCAATCATTCCTGGTATGATTAGCAGTGAAGCGTGATAACATACAGTAAGTGTTTTTGAAATCATGGAGGCTGCATATCCAGTACACCAACCATAATGCAATAAGCCAAAATGGCCTTCTGTAACTGATTAAATGTACATAATTTGTGTCACTTATCGTTCGTTAGACCTATGTGGGGCTCATATGCGCCGATTCCATCACTCAATACATTATAAAACCTTGCTGTTAGAACTTCAAATTTCAGTGCCCATATTCACTCAAAGAGTTGAAGTATTCCAATATTCATCAGGACTGATCGAGAGAAAAGGAAGTTGAACACTCACACTGGAAATATGAATTTCCATATCCTGCCAATTGAACCGATTAACGATCAGGTTGTCAGTTGGCTAAGATACGCATTTTGATGCTATTGCCCTTTCCTATTTGCAAACGCTTCAGATGGATTTACCACTGAATTGTGTACTATGTATGTTATTACAGGATATTATTACTGTATGAACACCTCATTTTAGTAAATAGAACTTAAGTTTCTGGTACTTGCAAGAACAAGTTAGCTAGCATGCGTACTACTAAAAATTTCTTCAATTAACACTTCACTACATAGAAAGTGTAGTTCTACCTTCCTTAATCTTACAAAATATTATGAAGCGCAATGTGATATATTACTATTAATTATTTCAGGTCACGTACAGATACGTCGGATCCAGTTGCAATTTATACACTAGAAAACACTGGAGGACAGTATATTACCACTGTATCAAGAAGGAATCTTGTACAGGGGCAACTTGTCGATGAAAACATGAAAACCGTGATAAATAATGCTGGCCGTCACTCGTTGATATGTAATATATGTAAAAAGAACTTTTCGAAACTTTCGCATTTGAGAAAGCACTTGCCAATTCATAGTAGCAATAAGAAATACTCATGTAGGACATGCGAAGCAAAATTTACCTACAAGGAGAATTTGACGAGACATATCTTTACTCACAGTGGTTTGAGGCCGTATTCATGTAATATTTGCAAAGCAACATTTAATCGTAAAGGTAGTCTGAAACAACATACGGTTCTTCATAGCGGTATTCAGCCATATTCATGCAGTACGTGCAAGAAGAAGTTCTTTCATTCAAGCAATTTGAAAGCACATATGAACATGCACAGTGGTAAAAAGCCTTATTCATGCAGTAAGTGCGACTCAAAATTTGCTGGGAAGAAAAGTTTGAATACACACATGTTATCTCACAAAGGTTTGAGGCCATATTCATGTAGTACGTGTGAAGCAAAATTCTCTGATAAAGGACATTTGAGGCAACATTTCTTGTTACACAGTGGTCTAAAGCCATACTCCTGTAGTAAGTGCGAAGCCAAATTTGCTCAAAAGCAAAGTTTACAGATGCATATGAAAACTCATAGTGGTTTGAAGCCTTTTTCATGTGGTTTGTGCGATGCAAAATTTAACACCCAAGCCCATTTAAAGAGACATATGTTTTCTCACAGTGGCTTGAAGCCTTACTCGTGTAATACATGCAAAGCACAGTTTTCTCAGAAATATAACTTGAAGGCACATATTTTTCGTCACAGTGGTGAAAAGCCTTACTCATGCAGTACGTGCGAGGCGAAGTTTACTGAGAAGGGTGATTTGAAAAGTCATATCATATGTCACAGTCGTAAAACACCACCAGCATGTAGTACGTGCGGAGCAAAATTTGCTTCTAAGGCAAGTTTGAAGAGACACTTGCTATCTGAAAGTGGTTCTAAGCCATATTCATGTACGAGAGTCGTTACGTAAGTCATGGCAACTATGTTATATCTTTCAATAATGCTACGGCATGGGAACCCACGATGTGCATTGAGCTGATAAGGCCGTGTGATACCTCAATGCCAACATAAGGGGTATGAACATAAGTTCACCTATAGGACTTCCAATAACCTGGAGATCACAAATCCAACATGGCGGCGACCCGAAGTATAAATATGCACATGGACATTTCTCGGAATGCAACCATCCGAGTGCAGTGAAACTTGGTGGAGTAAATCCTTATACAAATGTAAATCCACTGGCATCTAATGTTTTTCAATTGTTTTCTTAACCACAAGCTGGCAGCTGTGCAAAATTTTAAAATCTCGTTTTTACTTCTTTTGTCCTAATCATGCGATTGAAGTTTGAATACTACACGTGCACAATCTTCATATAATGGTACATAACTCGTAAGGCCTACATATATAATAATCCAACATCCGAAATATTTAGTCGGTTCTCAATATCGACGAATCTATTACAGCCATCAAACTGAAATTTTGTATGTCGATAGTGGCAATTAACATTAGTAGGAGATATGAAAATAGGCTTTTGCTCTTCACGGAACTACTTGTTGACACTTCTAATGCACCTTCAAGTCCTATCGTAAAATGTGGAACATCTTTGCCCTAGACATGCCCGTGATGATCATTTTTTCCTGCACAGATCAACGTCGATCGTCTTGAAAGACTTTTCAATAACAGACGAGGGGCGCCCACTTTGTGGCGAGTCTGCAGATGCTGCGGGTTCATGTCGGAAAGCGTCTACTCAGCGTGTAACTGTTCGACAATCACGATCAGTTTCACGAAGTGCTGCATGTTACTGCGTAGGATTTCTGCCACTGAGAAAAGCAATTTTCACGAATGATTGCTGTTCCAATCTCCTTACATCCTTCTTGAAGCACGGCGATGTTCAGAATGAACGTGTATGGTGCTTGTGCATAGCCACCTGCATTTACAGTCGCCTTCTTCTCGGTTTTCTATACTGTTTGTCGCGGGGTTTCTTATGTCTATAGAAGTATTACCATGATGGCATATGTTCGAAAGATATAACATAGTTGTCATGAATTGAGGAATGACCCTCGTAGTACTTGCGGAGCATAATTTTCTCTGTGAAGACAATTCACGACACATATGATATGTGACAGTGGTAAAAAGCCATAATCATGTAGTACATGCGATGCAAAATTTACTACGATTTGAAATTCTAAGATGCGTACGATGAATCATAGTGGCCATCAGCCATGATCATGTATTACGTGCACAGTGACATTTACAGAGAGGAGGCGTTTTAATTTAAATAACTTATTTAGCAGTGGTATTATGCCTTATGTACTAATAGCCAAGCAAATTTTAATTACAGTGGAACTGTGAAGAAACATACATACTGTCATAGTGTAGCACGTGCGAAGTAAAATTTTATTTTAAAAAATATCTTACTTCACAATCGTCTGAAGTGATATTCAGGCTAAACTTAATAACAAAACTTTCTCTGAAGAGAAATTTGAAGATACATCTCGTACATCACAAAGGTCAAATGCCATCTTCATGTTGGCGTTTGAAGCTAAGTTTACTCTAAGGGAAAGTTGAAGAAACAAGAGTTTGGTCTAGTAAGAAACGTTTTAATTCCTTGTGTTATGAGCCACAATTAAAACAGGATTCATTCTTACACTCGTTCAGAAAATCATTTTAATAAATACAGGGCGCCAGAGAATGTTCTCCGCAGTGCTTACTTGCTGCTGCTTGCAGCAGTTCTTATTTGCTGCTGCTTGCAGCAGTTACGTTCGCAGCTCGGCTGTCGCTTGTATCAAAACAAACAGTGCACGTTGTACTCACCACATGCATTTATAACAGATGCTGGAAATGTTTGAAGACAGACTTCAACAGGTCTAAACATATTGTCGAAGACTTTCTTGAGTTCATTTCCGTGTTGATTTTCTTTTAGTACGCAGCATTGTATCGGAGATTTCATAATTTTTTTCGTATGTTAAAAGCGTAGGCCGGCCTATTCCCGGTGAACTTAGCCGGTCACACGAAATTTACTTATCAAATCCTGTGCGGTATCCCGATTTTGGTCACTTTGAATTAGAAAGCCACACCTTCAATTTTAGTTTAAAATTTTCTGTTAAGCGAACACCTTCGCGAAAAACGTATTCCACCAAAAGATCTCTCTCTTCAGTAGTAAGCATTACCGCCTGTATACTGATGCACTCTCCCAATAATTTATCTGAACGCTAGCTTACTGCTACACACACTGATGATTTCTACACCTGCTTGCTGAGTCCAAGCTTGCAGGTTTGAAACCTGGCGCCGTCAGCTGGCATTTGAGGGTGCGCAAATGCGAGAGAGCCGTGTCAGTACATTTACTGGCACGTTAAAGATCCCCTTCGGGGCAAAATTCTGGCACCCCGGCGTCTCTAAAAGCCAGGGTAGTTAAAAAGGACGTAAAACCAATAACATTATTATTGATTTCTACACTCCACAAACCGCACGTGTGGCATTCATTTTACCGCTGTCCTATCAAGGACACTGTGCTGCCAACTTAACAGCTGACCCCCCTGGCAGTAGCACGTTGTCGCTGCGGAGAACATTTCCTGGCGCCCAATATTAGGCAAAATCCAGATTTTTATCATTCCTTTGGTATATATGAACTGTCGTTCAATAGTCGAGCTACTTGGAGCAATCATAACCAATAGTAGCCAACAACCACAATTATTAATTTAGGTTGAGCTAAATTTTCCTTGTTACTTGGTTGAAAACAAGATTGAAATAACAATAATTCCTTATACATAAAGTGAGCTTTCTGTCTGTAATTTTGGCGAATTTTTTAAATTTATCCTTGGCAAGGGATATGTTGACCACAGATACTGTACCCGATACCTAGTTGAGGCTATCGGCTACGCCAGCTGACATTGAGCCTTAGTTGAGATTTATGGGAAAAATTGTAAAGATAGCGCTCAAATCGAGTCGAGAAGAATGTTGGGAAATGACGTAGAAGGCCAAGGATCAAGAAGGCACTGCCGGTCAAGCAGATGGAATTATGGGAGGAATATTAAAGTTTTATTAAGATCTATATGGATCATAGTATTTTATCATCTCAGAAGAGAAGAAATGTCAAGCATTGTATATGGTAATAACTTGAAGAAAGACAGATAATCCCTTAAGTTATTGTATAACTTAATAGCCGAGATGAAGGTGGTCGAGATAATACTTGTGACGCACGACCGCAGAAAATGGGGGAGCATCACGTGAATGCGCCAGGTAGGAGCTGGTCAAGGCAGTCTAGAGACATCAGTCGAGTTCAGTCGTCAGGGCTGAGTAGAACACATGCGCAGAGCGTACGGCAAAGCTGAGCGGTGCACAGCACTTGTTACGTAAAGTGAAAGCGACAGTATTACTTCACCAAGCAGAGAGCAGGAAGTAGGTCAGTGAGCCAAGGCGAGCAACGCACGGTAGACGGCGAGAGGACCGGTTCCGAGGCAAGCTGTGCGGGCCGTGTAAGCAGGAGAAGGCCGGGGTCAGAACAGCATTATAATACGAGATTGAGAACTTTATTTCGAGCTGCATTTTATAACGCTGAACATTACAGCAAAGCGGTATGGCGAGGCCGGCTTTAAGCGTAGATCATTCTGGAACAATGCTAGTTCCGACTTTTATACGCAGGCAACATTAAAGAAGCTGAACTTCATTTCAACATTCAGTTACAACATTGAGTTGGGACTTGTATTCAGTAATCGAATTGTGCAGGCAGATAGTTATAATATACTGCAATAGTGAACTTCAAATGAACTTAGATATTCAAATGACATTACGACTATGCATTACATAACGGAACATGTAGAGCGACCATGGGGTCAAGCTTTTAAGGCAAACGAACTGTTAAAATTATATGCACTTATGAACATTGGCACGTGCATTAATACAATTCTTTTTCATGAATTATTATAAAATATCGAGTACGAACACAGCTACTGGGTGTTTCAAAAACTTATACACTCTCATAAATAAAATTTATTTTCTGCAAGTGAGACTTAACCGCTGTGGAGATTGAACTTTTAACAAGCGAACCGAACATTGTATGGGACAGTGGCCTAACATTGAAGAAGAATATGGGGTACGCTGCTTTTATGAACTTTTACGTAAGGATTTGGACAGTATCCGCTATGGATAACATGCAGTTCATCATGTCGGAGTAAACGAAGACAGAGACGCGATGGCACCACGGAGCGATGGATTCGATTCCTGAAGAAGAGGAGGTCTAACAGCTGATTCACTTGGGATATGAAGGCAATCGTTATCGCATGGGTGATACGATATTCACGTCGATCTTTCGAGAAATTTATTACACACGAGGATAATCGACGATCTTTGAAATATATTACCAGCTGATATGAGAAGGTACTGTAAGAGTTATGACTTTCTGATATGATATTTTCATGAACACTGGGCATACTTGTATATTTTTCTAGTAGGAGTTATACGATTATTTAGACATGGCTTAAACATTATTTGCTCCAAATTTTGCTAGAATATGGCGTTACCATATGATATGGCAGGCACCATTATACGTAATTCTCACCATTGGTTGGCTTTATTAAGCAGATGTTTAGTCTTTTAGACATTTTCCAGTAAGGATAGTTTTCTTGGATAGTTATTTTCTGTGGCGAGTATTTCGAACTCGTGATCTGCAATTGGATTATTTAAATCACTTCGTCAGTTCATTGCATACTAGCGAGTGTGTATTATTCATCAGTAGGGATTTTTTCCATTGGATTGTTTGGAGATATTAAGATGTTATTCACTCAAGTGAATGAATATCGCTTTTATGTGACAACTAGAGACTTGTTGATTCCAATCTGGTACATTCACTCATCAGACGACGAGATGGGGCCTTTCGCTTTAGGCGATTGCGTGGTGGTACACATCTTTACCCATCGTTCAGGGCATTATCATGTTAGACGACGGGGCAAGGCCTTTCGTATTTATACGATTGTGTGGTGGATACTCATCTTACTTGCCATTGAGGAACTCATTTTTATCATCCGAGTGTACTTGAGATTGTAAGAGGATCAAACAAGAAACTACTAGTCACATATCAGTCGAATTTTATTAAATAAATTAGAAATAAATGTCAGCAGGGTTACATTTTGTAATTCTTGTTTGCCAGTCCAATATTTTGTTGCTATACTCTTTTGAGAGTACTTTCATTTAACAGCTGATACAGTTGAAGCTTTTGATAATTTTTATGATTGAGTTTTATATCTTTGAGAAGGATTTAAAGTAATTGAATCTTATAAGATGAATCATTAATGGTCAGATTTATTTTAAGGCAGATCAATATTGCATATTTCGATGTGAGAGATTATAGCACATTGGTGTTTTTCTGTGAAGTGAATTATGAGAATTTTAAGAGAATTTATGCTATTTGAAAGCAGATCTTGAATTTGATTACGATTATTAAGGTAATATTTTTCCTAATTGTTTAAGAAGTTGTCTAGATGTGATCAGATTAATTACAGTTATTGGAGATTGTGTGCGTTGATAATTTGAAGCCAGTCATATTTTTTGTAGATCATGCAACGTGATTAAGTGAAGTT
Source organism: Meconema thalassinum (assembly GCA_946902985.2). Taxonomy (NCBI): domain Eukaryota; kingdom Metazoa; phylum Arthropoda; class Insecta; order Orthoptera; family Tettigoniidae; genus Meconema; species Meconema thalassinum. The sequence continues at coordinate 155,692,008 of OX336388.2, read as the reverse complement.
TGTGATAGGCATTTTGTGGAAGTTGCCAAGTGGAAGTTGCAATATTGCTAATGTATTTTGAAGCAGACATGAGGTTGTCGAACCCAGTCTAGCATAATTTTTGAGATTCATGCTGTGCGCTGAATATTTATGGAGTTTTGTGGAATAATTGTGGTATTCAAATGTGATATTTGATAAAGTGAGAATATATAATGTAGTTGTGGATAGTGAGATCCAACGTGAATTTGTGAAGGCAATAATATGTTTTGGCATGATAATTAAATACGAGATATAACATGGAAGTGATAAAACTGTAAGACAACGTTCTATAACCCATATTAAACAATTTGTTAGGAAATTAAACAAATAAATAATGTTGATAATACATGATTTTCTGATAATAATAATTAATGAAATAATAATCTGAAGTTTAAGCAAATTAATGATCTGACCTAATGAAATAAAAATCAGAATGACTAGATGAAATAATAAAAATCTAAATAACCAGAAGAATAAAATTTAAATAAGTTGATAAATTAAATTTCGGAATAAATCAATGAATTAAATAGCTGGATGAATTAAAGATTGAATAAATAAGCTGATTTAAATAAATTAATAGATGATTGAATAGGTGATGAATAACTGAATTAGAAGGTGATAATTAAATAAAGAAGCTGATGATTAATAAATTTAAATAGATTTAAATAAATTTAATTGAGAAATGATTTGAAGAATTGCAATTTGAGTTGATGAATTAAACAATTTATATTGATGATTTAAGATAATTTAATCTGAAGGAGATGATGAAGTGAGAATGTGTGAATAATTAGAGCATAAGGAATTGATGATTATAATATTCATTTAAATGATTTGATGATAATGAATTAATTATTCTGACTTGAATATATTGAATTTTGAGATGAGAACTAGTGTGAGAAATATTTAATTTTGATGATGATGATGATTATGACCAATGAGTAGTGGATTTTCTGTGATTCACAAACAAGCAATTATTAATGACGGTGTAAATAGTGTAAATTAATTATTCGATGTTTAGGAGCATTTTACTAACATATTCAGCATTTGAATAATGCCATGCAAGCCATAAATTATGTGATATTTAAAATATGTGATTATAATATGTGTGTTTAGACAGATTAATAATATTTTTTACATCCACATTCATGATGTTAATTTAAAGAGAAGTTAGGTCTCAGTTATCATGAATGTCAGTGACGCAAAGACATAGTGCTACGGTGATCCTGAGAACCCAAGAGAACTTTAGATATTTTTCCTCTTTTATGTGGATTAAATACACTTTGAGTAGAATAGAGATGGTTCGATTTTCTGGACAATGACAATTTAACGTTGGCATTCGACCATGCTCTCAGGTAGGATGAGTGTTTAATATGTCTGTCTGACTATCAAAGTTGAATAAATTTGTTTTTATCTTAGTTGTGATCTGATGATGATGTGATTTTCCTTTTTCGTTCCTTGTCTTAATTAAGGCTTATCCAGGAAGGATGTGGTTTGCTAGGGATTCAGTTGATGGCGCCCATTTATATTTGTATTTCTTTTATTAAATTTAAACCCGTAACGACCCTGGAGATACTTTATCTCGTGTTACCCTCTGCCTTTGAGATATTTCAACTGAATTTCCGACACATTCCTTATTTGACTAGATGTTCATTTAACTCCGCTCTGTCCTGGAAATCCAGGAATGCGATGTAATAGCAGATGGGTCACCGCATCCCCAGGACGAACGGGTACAATACATTCAGTTTGATTATTGTCTGTGTCTTATGAACTGGCGTCAAAACTAAAATATTGGATGTTATAAAATTTAGATGGAAGACACATCAAAAATAAGACTATTCTACAAATTATTTATGTAGCCAAATTAAGGTAAGTGTGCCTCAAACGTAGGCAGTAAAGCAATGGCGCTATCTGTATACAAAGCATAACATGGTAATGCCAGGTGCGAGAACGGCTTGGTAATTGCTCGTTTGTTGCTATTAGTTTTAGATGTGACCAAATATTAAAAATCATGCTTCATTTACTGTTATTGCGACTTGAACTTGTGTATATTTCCTGATAATTTCTTTTCTTTTTAATTTTCAATTTTTACATACTTTCATTGCTATTGTATTAGTACCTAAAAATATGAGTCTAGTTTTACATTATGTGACCTAATATTAAAAATCATGCTTCATTTACTGTTATTGCGACTTGAACTTGTGTATATTTCCTGTTAACAATTTCTTTTCTTTTTAATTTTCAATTTTTACCATCTTTCATTGCTATTGTATTAGGACCTAAAAATATGAGTCTAGTTTTACATTATGTGACCAAATATTAAAAATCATGCTTCATTTACTGTTATTGCGACTTGAACTTGTGTATATTCTTGTTAGCAGTTTCTTTTCTTTTTAATTTTCAGTTTTTACCATCTTTCATTGCTATTGTATTAGTACCTAAAAATATGAGTCTAGTTTTACATTATGTGACCAAATATTAAAAATCATGCTTCATTTACTGTTATTGCGACTTGAACTTGTGTATATTCTTGTTAGCAGTTTCTTTTCTTTTTAATTTTCAGTTTTTACCATCTTTCATTGCTATTGTATTAGTACCTAAAAATATGAGTCTAGTTTTACATTATGTGACCTAATATTAAAAATCATGCTTCATTTGCTGTTTTTGCGACTTGAACTTGTGTATATTCCTTGTTAGCAATTTCTTTTCTTTAAATTTAAATTAAAAATTCTCATTTTTAGTCTTCATTTTTTAAGTTTTAATTTTCAACTATCAATTTTTAATTTTCAATTCTTATTTTGTATTGTAATGCATTTTTATCTTGTATTTTAGTGTATTTTCACGTATTATCTGTTGTTTGCTACTGTATTTGGGACACTGCCCTTTTGTGGCAATAAGTAAATAATAATGGTATCGATGTCACAACATAGGTTTTAAAATGTCGAACTGGTTTGATGGGAGGAGCTTATGACTTTCGCCGCCTACCAGCATATTTAGACACACGAATTTGAGATGTGTGATATACAAGTACATACTTCCCTTATGAGGCACTAAACGTCTTTTCTGTTACACCCTGGCGTGAGTCAACGGTAAGGGATTGGCAACTGAACGCGCCCTCGGCTGCCAGTTCATATCTAGCCAAAGGCATGGATGTGTATGTGTTGTATGTGATTGTAATTGCTTGGGTGCAATATGTACATTGCAAAGATCTTTTATCATAACCCAAGACACGTAACGCAAGGAAGAAAACAACACTTTCTCTTCATTGTTTTACTTTGCGTGTTAGATAATGGTTTATTTGTTGTTTTTTTCTTTGTATACTGTATACACTGCAGTTTAGTGTTTTTCACCCCACGTGAATTTCTTTTCAGTACTTAATTCAAAGTAGAAATATATAGCGATTGCAAATTTCAAAATTGCACGTGAACAATGTTTGACAGTCAAGCCGTAACTAACCTATCACCTATTTTAGTTACCTTTGCAACATAAACCCGCCTACAACGGTTACGAAAAGCAAGACATTAATCTCATGGTCTCCACGAAATAAACGATACTACAGACTCTAAAATAACACAGGTTATCAGACTAATTCTGCGCATCCAAATACACGGGATTTAATGACTACAATTTCGCAAAGCCGAAAGATTAATTAACAAGAACGTCCATTTTACTTGGTTCAAGACTAGAAATTGTATTATCGACTTGTTCATTTAAGGGGAATTTACTTAACCTTACATTTTCGTGCGATCTTACATTGGAATTTGTGTGTGTGTGTGTGTAAGGGTGGAGAGACGAAGATAGTGTAGTGGTGTAGCCGCTAGCTATTCCCAAAGACGGCTGAGTTTGAGTACATGTTACCCTGAGGAAAACTACAAACTTTGTCAACGAGGTGGCACTCTGCTGAAAGGGCTGTTTACATCTCTGCAAATATATCACAACCTATCAGTCAACGACAGATGCAGCAGCTAGTATAACGGAACAATTTAGACCTGAACCTTCCGATGCGCATGTGCGTCCAGTTGCATTACATCATCCCCCGGCCAGGATTATTTGATGGCGTTCACAGTAGCAAACAGTTCCAAAGCCGATGCATCGGGAGCGGGATTAGGTTTTACATGAACTTGTGACCAGACTTGCTCCATCTGATCTCTAGCAGCGCGCGTTGTTCGAAGGTGGACAAGGGCGATGTGCTATCCTCGAGCCTTCGATGTTAAAACTAGTACCACCAGATATTCGTGTGAGAGTGAATGCTGATATATAAGATCAGTATATAATTCCCCTTTTAGTTTCGCAACTCAGAATGAAATTGCTCAAAAACAATGTACCGACGGCTGTGAATATGTATCAAACCATACCGAGCTCCCGATAATATGACGTTGACTACGCAAATTTCTTGCCGTTCTGATACGGCATTTCTTGTGTTATGCTAGTTCGACTACGGTAAAGAATATTTTTCAGTTTAATGCATGGTATAATAAGGAAAGTTGGCAACAACTCTGTACAGGAATCAATGACGCCGCAAAGAAGACACTGGGGTTGGCAAAGAGGAAAAGAGAAATCTGGTGGAACGAACACTGCGATGTAGCTCTCAGTAAGAGGTCTGAGGAATGGAGAAGATGGAAATCTTCTGGAAAAAGGGAACACTTGGAACAATTCAGACAACAGAGGAAAGAAACATCCAGAATTTTCCGTAGGACCAAGCGATCTTTTGAAGCAGCACAGTTAGAACATCTTCAGAGCAACTTCGTTAAACACAACTCCAGAGACTTTTACCAGACATTCAAAAACAAACTTAAGGGTTACCAAGCCCCAAGTATGAGTTTTAGAAATGAGCAGGGTAAAATTGGACTGAACAACCATGAAAACTGCGAAATACTAGCTGGATACTTTCAAGATCTTTTGAACTGTCCAACCCCCACTTCTAGATTAGAAATAGCAGACTCACCAGCAAACTCAAAAGAGGATGCACCACCAACAAAAGAAGAGATCAGGGATGTCATCAAGAACCTAAAGAACAACAAAGCAAGTGGAGAAGATTCGATAACAGCAGAAATGATTAAATGGGCTGAGCCAGAAATTCTGGACGACCTTCACAGAATCCTTGGTGCAGTCTGGGAAACCGAGAAAATTCCAGAAGAATGGAAAACAGCGCTGATCCATCCGCTCCACAAGAAAGGGGATAAGCAAGACGTGAACAACTACAGAGGTGTGTCCCTCCTTTCAATTGCTTATAAAATTCTCTCCAAGATTCTTCTAAACAGAATAGAAGATACGCTGGACAAACAACTAGGCGAGTACCAAGGAGGGTTTAGGAAAGGACGCTCCTGTGTTGAGCAGATCTTCAACTTGAAATCAATAATCCGTCACAGACTGCTGAGTAATAAGAAAATTGTGGTATCCTTCATAGACTTTAAAAAGGCATTTGATTCAGTGGACAGAGAGACCTTAGACAGGATCCTAAGGGAATTTGGAATCAAAACCAAACTAGCAAATATAGTCAAAGAGACCCTAACAAACACAACTTCCAGGGTGAAGTTCATGGGAGAGCTTTCTCGGCCGTTCGAAATTAAGACAGGAGTCAGGCAAGGGGATGGCCTATCACCAATCCTTTTCAACTGTGTCCTAGAGAAGGTTGTGAGAATTTGGAACTCGGAATTGGAGAGTCGAGGAATAAACCCAATCTGCCTCGGGAGGAAGTCGGTAGGAATTAAAGTCAACTGCCTGGCGTTTGCAGATGATTTTGCAGTACTATCGGAAACCACGGAAGAAGCAGTCATACAAATCAACCTCTTGGAAAAGATCGCTAGCCAAACAGGACTAAGGATATCAGTTGAAAAGACAAAATTTATGACAAATGACAAACATGGACCAATGTTCCTTGACACGGAGATAGGACGGATTGAAAGGGTAAAAAAGTTCAAGTACCTAGGAGAGACTATACAGGAGAATGGGTTAGAAAAAGCAGCTGTTGGAGATCGAATTATAAAAATGGAAAGAGCGTATGGATTAACAAAAAATATCTACAACAAAAAGTGCATCTCCTGGAATGCCAAAATAAGGCATTATAACACTGTCGTAAAAACAGATTGCCTCTTTGCCAGTGAATGCCTCTCGATGAACTATAGCCTCGAAAAGCTAGAAGTCATGGAAAGGAGAATTCTTAGAAAAATCATGGGTGCAGTTCAGACTGAAGATGGATGGAGACTGAGAAGCAACGGAGAAGTCTACCAGAACGTGGAAAGAATCTCCGGGTCTATGCGGAAGAGAAGGCTGACATTCCTCGGACATCTCTATAGAATGAACGACCATAGATTAACTAAACAAATATTCGACTATCTCTGGAAGAAAAAGACCACCACAACATGGATTAAGGAAGTTAGGAAAGATTTAGAAAAGTTAAACATCACAGAATCTCAAATGCTAGAAAGAAATGTATTTAAGAGCAAAGTGAACAATCTGGAAGGGTTTCAAGATGAAGGAAGACCTAAGAGAAGTGGACGAACTTGGACAGAAGACCAAAGAAAAAATGCCAGTGAACGCATGAAGGAATATTGGAGACAGAGGAAACTCCAGGCAAAGAATAAGAAAAAGAAATAAAGTTGTTGCGTGATCCTAAGTGGTCAATTCGCGTGAAAAAAAAAGGTGTTATATGCCAAGAATTCTGATAATTGAAGTCATTTTAATTCCTTAATATTGAACAAGGGAGGTTATGCCTACGTCTCAATAGGCCGAATATTTGTTCAAGAATTTCTCGATAGCTTTGATTTTTTTTATGTAGGATTATATCCTATGACAAGGGTCAAAAAGCCAAGATTCTCTAAAAGTCTAGCAGTAAACCTCTTTCCAGTCATCCACACACATGATGACTTAATTATTTGTTAGCACTGCTCCATCTATCTAATTTGTTCCAAGGTATTTTTGGTGATACTTTCCTGCTTCTTATATCTTTCTTTTTCACTGTAGTGTTCTCCTCAAAGATTTGAAACTTCCTTTAGATGTATTAATTAGCTTAACTGTGCTGTTCAGTTTTTAGTTACAGTACTATAAAAATAATTTTATTTACAAAAAATAATCATATTAGATTGCAAAATTTATTTGAAACACTACAAGACTGGTTGGTTGGTTCCTCAGTTTAGGGGCTGTGACAAAGCGGTCATGTAGCTCCGTGTACTTTGGGTGTGTGTAGAATCTGTCTGATAACCGGTGTTAATTGTGATGACTGTATTAGTGTGTGTATCTGTTTTTTAATTCAAGGAAGAACAGCAACTTTGAATTTTTCAAATAGTTCCTACTTTTGCCGCCAAACGCTACCCTCAACGACTACCAGGCCTAGTTCAGAACTTAGCTACTTGACGCCACCGCAGTCGGCTCTTGGCAACGAACGTAGGAACCTAAGAGCGTTGTTTACATTCTTAACCTATACAATTTAGCTTCACAAGGGTGTAATTTGTGGAAGGTTCTTTAACATGCCATAAATCTATGACATGGGACCGCCATCTTTACTTCCTCTCCGAATGAAGGCATACTGAGGTATTTTAACGCTCTTAGAAAATCCGATGGCTTCGGCCGGGTTTGAACCCGCTATCTTGGGCATAGAAGCTCAGCATGCCACCAACTACGCCTCCGAAGCCGCGGTACAAGAATATAAATCAAATTTTCCCTGTCTGTAAACTAGAGGTAATTTTCAGGATCATTACCCCTACCCTATCTAATAAGGGCAAATGGCCCTTTAAAATTATAACCAGCACCTGGAAAAAAAATCCGGGTCCCTCATCTAAAGCAAAGGAAATCATGGTACGATCCTGTATTATCCTTGTTATACCTTGTTTACCTCCCTAAATTAGTACCTAAAGAGAAGGCACAACATACACTGTTGATGGACTAACTTATTTTCTTACTTGGCAGTCCATTCTCCTCTTAACAATACACAACTGGCTTCCATGCCATATTCCCTATAGGCTAGTGTTCTTCTAATGAAGCTGCAAAACGGTAGTCGACAGGTACTTTGGTGTGAACAGTTGTCTGAATGATGCTTTCGCAATTGATTTTTCAATAGATCATGTCATCAAATGGTCCAGTAATATAGAAATAATTAAGGAGAATGGGGCATTTAAAATTATTGCTACTCAAGTCTGGATAGTACAGTAAGAGGTAGAGGAACTACAGGGCAAAAAATATAAACTGAATAAAATAAGATATAAAAAGCACAAAATTACCACCTCGAATGGCAGCTAGGAACAATTGAGATAAATTTATTTATTTATTCTTATCAGAAGTATATAGTTTGCATTTAAAAAAAAGATATGCTACTTAATAACACACATATCAAATAGTGTCTGTCCAAAATTCTGCCAAGTCACACGGGCATTAAGTGTCGCAGCCATCAAGTCCTCCATTGTGCAACTTAACGGACACTTACTGCAATTCATGAAATGGACTGTAGTTTGGACTTCACCTCAGCGTTGATAGAAGTGTCTTGTAGAATTTGAGGTGCAATGTGATGCTGTAGTCATTCTGTTCGAAATGCGATTGTTGCTGTTGTTTTTGTTGTTGAGTTGTGTTCAGGTAAGTAAATCCCTGGTATTGTTTGTATTGAGATTGTGTGCAACTTTTCTGAACATAGAAGTTTGTTGCTTTTATGAGTTCGACCTTTATGCTGGAGATGGAAACAACGTTCCACATATGATACCTTGGTACTGCCCCCGAAATTTGAATTATTTTGGGACCAATTGAGAGTATTTTCCGTCCCCATGATAAAATTTAACCATCAAATATAAATCCTGGAAGTGTGACACAAGGGAGCCGTGTTACAAGCTCTAGGCAATGGGAGAGCCCGATCACGTGATATGTTGCACAATAGACGTTTCTAGAAGGGTGAAATCGGCATAGCAACTGTGAATTAGCTATAAAATATTATAAATATTGTTATAAATTATGCTATTGGATCCCAGCACAGAGCCAATGAGAAGAGGTCTTATTGAAGACGGGATTTATTTCAACTACATAATTTGGTGAAATTATGCATTTAAACCCATAGAAGGAGATTTTCTTAGTTGGTATTGAAGAGAAAATTAAATGAAATTATGTCTGATACTTTAAAAACCGCAGATCGGTTAATCTACGCAGTAATAGGCATTAGTAACCTACGCGCTAAAATCATGGTGGGAGATTGATGGAGGGGGAGCTCCAAGGATCGAGGTTCTTATTCCAGCAGTCTTTGAAGAGAGAGGAAGTGTTTTATTGGGTTAACAGGAGATAGTGACAGGGTGAATGGTGGAGATTCCCGTGCTGGAATTATAGGTGAAGTTGAGAAGAGGATTGAAATTAGAATATCTCATTTATATTTGAGACTAGACTTCAGCCATTTCGACGAAATAAGCCTGTAAAGATAATTTTTCAAATGTGTTGGAAATAACAGCTGAATAACACTTCAGTAGCAACGTGAAGTTGGCGAGCACAGTTCAAGTGATTAGTAGTGGAGAACTTTAACATTGGCGCAACAAACAAACATTATTATAATGACTATTAATATTCTTCGATTAGTTTCATTCAACTTTAATAATATTGTTGAGATGATGGATTAAGTAGTCATGCGCCAGAGACATATTTGATGCAGAGTTAAGATACAATGATGAAACGTCGATAGACAACGTATTCTTGAATACAGACGTAGTGTGCGTTATATCTTGTACATTTTCATCAGTCTACGAACAATAATGTAACATCAATAAGCAACAGAAATAATTCATTCGCCACCTACATGAATATTTCTATACATTATTACTCAATGGTGATGTTGATATATTTGCGACGAAGAATGAAGATTCTACAGAAGATGATTTTCAAGATGCTAAGGTATCCCAGCAATAACTGAAGAAGTTGCCAGACGGATGTCGTTCGATCCCAGACGGATGTTGGTGAATTCCGGAGAGGGAACGTTTTCCCATCTCTGAGCTCGCAGGTCCTAGGTTCGAATGGAGATCCATACTCAGTGTCTTGGACTGAGGAAACATCTAAAGTATTGTGTAAATACTTAACCAGATCTTCAAGTTATCGTCCAAATAAGGTAGCAGTGTTACTTATTTGTAGTTTTGAGCTTGATTAGTGACATTCTGAGCAAATGTTCTTACTCCATATTTCTCCATTTTATGTATTTCAGTGTTCTCATGTATTTTACTCTTCAGATGGGTGTTAAGATTTTTATGCTTCAAGATTATTAGAGATGATTGTCATTCATCTATTTTTCAATTTTATTCAACGGATCAGTTGTTGAACTGACATTAAAAATTTGTTTGAGGAATCGGATTTCCTTATAGAAGACTAATCGTTTCGACTATCGATTTTAATATTTTTATTTGTACCAAGGATTCAGACATTGTGTCATTGTTGCAAATTAAATTTCTATTAAACTTAATTTGGGCACTTTAATGTATCAACTTCGACTTCAAGAGCGGAAGAAACTTCGAATGATATTGTCATATCATTATTGTATACAAACTTTCGGCGATCTAGGAAATACTAGTCGTTTGATAAGACTGAAGTCTTAATACCTATAGACATTCTTCGTGTAGAGTGGAAAGACATTTCGAAATTGAAAAACCTTACATTATTTGTAAAGCTGAATGCTTTATTCATTTAATTGTTTGAGGAAACATCTATTGATAGAAGATCTCGCTTGCTGAGCCCAAGGTTGCAGGTTCGAAACCTGGCGCAGTCAGCTGGCATTTGAGGGTGCGCCAATGCGAGGGAGCCGTGTCAGTAGATTTACTGGCACGGTAAAGATCCCCTTCGGGGCAAAATTCCGGCACCCTGGAGTCTCTAAAAGCCAGTGTAGTTAAAAGGGGCGTAAAACCAATAACATTATTATTATTGATAGAAGAGTATTTAAATCTTTGGCTAGGAATTCAAAGCTAGTTTATCCCGGTCAAGATTGAATTCTATTTGACACTAAAAATAACATTTGTGTTATTTTACACTATTTGTGTAATATCACCTCATAATATCCACCTGATATTGCATCGACGTGCAAGTCAAAGTTTGACAAGTGAGATGAAACAGTAATATTATTTTTATTACATGTATTTGTGACAGACGAGTTAACAGTTAATTATCTTTTTGTGTAGTAAACTTTAGGAGGTCAATCACGACAGTCTAATATAGTTCATTATTGTTGTAAGATTCATTTGAAGAACTAAAGGGTGTATAATTGTAGATCAGTATTTGAGTTCGACGACACTGAAGGTCATGCCGTTATTTGAGAGAAGTTCCTACAGAAGAAGTGTTAATAACACTTAATCTGTTTTTGGTTATTGTTTAACATAGTGGATGTTAATTGTTTTTGCCATATATACTGTAGTGTTATATAAGGAGTTGTAGAGCTGTATTGAGCTCGTGCGAAGGTGTTTCCGCATTTTAAGGGAAGTCATCGAAATATCGTTCTTTGATAAGAACAAAGGCATGGATCATGATAAGAGTCATTGTTTAATAGAATTCCAGTTCATGTATAGTAACGATCTAGCTGTGATGACAGAAGGCCCAGCCATTTCAAAATTGTTATCCTTGTAATTTACTAACCAGGAAATGTAGTAGGATGTGTAGTGGAAGAGATGCGTATATGAGTGTACGGTTATTTTTTATTTAGTATAGTTTATTGTTATTTATTGTTTATGTTAGATTAGTTTACACTTGTTAAATAAATTTTCACAGTTCGTTGTCGATGGTTGTTGACGTGTGATTCATGATAAACATAAGGATTAGAGTATTGTGGATGCTTTTAGGCGAAGCTGAGGTCCCATACCCCGAGACATGTAAGTAAAGGTATGTTTGCCCCGTGTAGTTTGTTGTGATCCACATAATTCTTGTAACTGCTGTATGTAAATCCCTAAAGACCTTGTTGGAGCGATTTCTAATGATGTAATTAGCCGGTGTAGTTAGAAATAGGCAATCCAGCGGGGCTATGGATATTCCAACATGCTACTTTCCGGATTTACGGGTACAGTACAAATATCTGGTTGGTTAGATCACATTCTGATTCAATATCTAATCTTGTGTCCCATATGTCTTCAAGTAACTATCAAAGGAGTAACCATGTAAATCACTCGTCTGGTCTATCGTGCGATGTGCCTGTGTGACAAGATAGAGACGAAAATCTAACACGATAGTGCCAGAAGGTAAATTTTCACTCTGATTGTAATGACATGAAATCAAGGAACTTGTCATTTAACAATAGAAATGTACATTCAGTACAGGGTGGTTTAATGTAATGTCTCCTACTTGTAATATGACTGGAAACTATGGTGGTGTCACATCATTGAATTAAGCTAAGGTTTCTCACCCCATAGACCCAAACTGCTTTGTTACAGATTTAACTTAGAAGGTGCCAACGGGGTCTTAAAATTTCTAAACCCGTTGGTCGAATTGAATGAACATGCTCCTATTCCTGGTCTGTCCATGTACCAAATATTTTGAATTATGTTGTACCCTTTGGTTAGGTTTTGGCCAGGGTTAAACACTACCCCCAAGGGAAGATTAAGAGAAAAGGAAAGGGAAGTGGGTTTCGGACTGAGGAAAAAGTGTGGGTAAATAGGACGAGAGTCCAACACCAAACAAAATGAATTTGAGCAAGTATTCAGTGACGAGTGTCACCGCAAAGCCCGTGAAGCACCTAAAGCGGGTATGGACCTGGACGCAAATAACGGGAGATGCGGCTGGAGTCTGGGCTATTTGTAAGCAAGCATCGAAAGAACTTTCCTTTCCAAGCCTATATTTGACCACTATGGGGAAGGATGGTAGTCTGGCAAGACAATGAATGACAAATTTACTGTATATCCTTTCAAAGGAGTAAGGTTTAATCGAAGGTTTTGAAAGGCGCAAATAATTTGAATTCGCCGTGATGTTTTTAGTTCTTGGAATTGTAGAATTTCCAAGGAGCGATCGAATGTTTCCAGGAAGGGTAGCGATGAAGCAGTTATAGTGCTTTTGGGAACAATTTGATTGTTTTTGAAAATTTTTGGTTTTAAATTTTGGTAAGAACACCAATGGTTGCATTCATGAAAGGCAAAGCGCCAACTAAAAGTTTAGACAAGAAGAAAAACTTAAATTTGGAAAACCAACCATAAGTTATAGAGAAAATCTCAACAAGCTGGAATCTGGCGGAGCTAGCTATACTTGCCTTACTGGGTCGTTAGAATTAGCTAAATAAGCTAAGAGCGACCTTGAAAAAGTTTTTGCCGAGAGTTTTTGTTCAAATGCTACAAATAGTGGAACCTTTTTTATTTTATGCTTGATTTTCTTAACGCGAGCATGAGCTTTTGGGTACTCAGGGGAAGTAGGATCCTGCCTAATCGTTATTTTATAGAAAATGATGAAGCAAAAGGATATAGTTTGATTTATTTAACAATGCGTAGAAATATGATACATTTAACAAATATAAAAGGTACAATTTGATTTTTAAACCTTTGACGTCTCAGACCTCTAAAATTGTTGAAGTTTGCACTAGGCAATTAACAAAATTTGGTTTGGAACCCCTTGTAAGCACCAAATCTGCATAAGATTTTAAAATGGTGCTGAGATTAACAAATTTAAATTTTAACAAAAAATCAGGTACGATATACGTACTTTGATAATTCCTATATGGAAGTTCTAAAAGTATGAACAAATAACAATTCGAAATTATAACAAAGAGAGAGAAAATAAGAAGAAGATTCTATAATTTCTTGTATTTAAACAGGGATCACGGGGAAAATGGGGCCAGTACCCCTTCGTGAAACCTGTAAAAGGAGAGTTAGAAAACTCACTTATGAGTGGAAAATAGAATTCCCGAATTGAAGAGGGAAATAATTATAATGTGGACTTGCCACAGATAAGCAGAAGTTCATTCTTTAAAGGTGAAACAAAGTTGGGAGGGCACTTGATAGCAAGCGAGGCCTCTTAGAAATTGACATAAGTTGTAGTTTAAACATCAGTTGACTTAAATTTACAGCTTAATTAGATAAAGTTAGTAAGGTGGTTAGGAAAAGGAAATAGGAACTTTAGGAGAAAGTTTATGGCCGTATTTATTGCTTTCGTTCCAACGCGACACGGATGGTTGTTGAATGGGCACTGTTATGCACTGTAGTCCGTTGAAAAATTCACAATTGCTACACGGAAAGTTTATAAGACGAAAAGTTATTGCAATTGTGGAGATCACTAGTTGAATTTTAATTTGAGAAAGTTTATAGATTGTAGTTGAATGCAGCGGACAAATTCCAACGAAGGAAGACAAATTATGCTGATTAGAGGTATTTTCAGCATAAATTCCTCAGTGAGGAACAAGCGTTTCCATATTTAGGTGGAAAGTACTTGACGGCATTACTTGCAAAAAGATAACTTGATGTAGAAAATTCTAGAGTTGTGAGAACAGTAGAATTGGGCAGAATATCCCGCTGAGGTGAAAGCTAAATTTTTATAGACAGTGGGTTTAATAAGACTCCCACGGTGTGAGAACTCATTCCCAGATAATCAGTACAAGAAGTACTCTTTCATTTAGAAAGCTAGCTGAAGTAGCCACAAATAAATCAAGATCTTTTGAAGGCAGATATTGCATCACATATAGCAATTTCACACTGTCTATAAAATCAGTATAAAACATTTAGCTGTTAAAACCAATTAAAACATGGTGAAAACCATTAAAGATTTACTTAGCTCATATCTGAAGAGTAGGCGATGTTCCTGGTGACGATTGGTTTCAAAATCCAAACATGGCGTCTGATTTTAAAGATGTCTCTCGAGGAGAGGAGACAAGCTCGGGAAGAGCTTCGACTCTACGTGTAAACGTTTGACACACAAGTGAGGACCGCTCAACGAAGCACAGAGGTACCAAGGAGGGAAGGGGTTGGGGGAAAACACAAAGGAACATACATATGAAATACCAACTTTAGAAATATAACTAAAAGTAATCTTCAAGGAGTTGATAGTAGGCGTCAATAGCGAAGCCTGGTGGACGGGTTTGTTGTAGAAGTCCTCTTGAATATGGAGAAGTTAGCTAAAGCTAGCGGTGACATCTTGTGGCTGGATTGGGAAGGAAATCCTCTTGAGCATAGAGATGTTGAGGAACTTCAGCAGTTAGCTGCTAGATGCCGCTAGGTTGATCATGGAAGTTATATCTACAACAAACTTTTAAACAGAGTGAACAAGGTGCGCAAATAAAAGGAAAGGTAAGATATCACTGTTGGTGTTTGAGAAAAAAAGGGAAGAAATAAGTTAAGCAAAGAGCAGCGAAGGCTAACTCTGTCTTACCGTGTATTCCAAAGAATACACCACCCTTATCATTCTGGTCATTTTCTTGTAAAACTTCCTGATGCTATGAAATGTTGTACCGGGATGTCAATGTTCTAGAGAGAAGTATTCTTTTCATTAATTCTTTCTTGCTCTGGAGCAGAAATACGTGTATAGGATACAGAGTCTCTGGAATTCTTATGTTAGTATTTAAGTGACATCAAGTGTTATGCTATGATCTTTGCTTGTACGTTGTCTGAGCAACAATTAGTATTTTCTGACGTTTGGCTGACGGCATGCAGAAGAAGTTACTGTATGTTGGGAATTGAAGAGCAAGTCATCCCTACAACGCCGTGGTGTAGCCAGGGGCAGAGGGGTTACTGGGGTTTAGGACCCCCATTGGAAAATCGGCATGGTGTGATTTGTGCCTGTTTCACCACCGCGCCGGCTACTTGGTGATGCACAGCTGTCGTCCTCCGGCCCGGCTCCGCATTTGAGGTTCGACACGTCTTCATAACCACAGTCTATCTACACAGCCGTGAAGCTTGGCTCATATTTTCCTACCGCCGCGCGTCGTGCGAAAATAATGCTCTTCCGCAGCCAATATCATGTGCCGACTGCGCTGTGTTGGTAAATATTATTGTTAAATAAAAATGTAGACTTTCACGACCGGCGTTGAAATAGGAATCTCTGTTTCGCGGGCTTATAGGTCGTGTTCCAAGGACATTTTGTCGTCCTGACGTTTCGCTGAATACTGCGTTCAGCATGTTCACAGGTTACATAAAGCGAGGTAAAACAAGTAAACAGAAGATATATAAATAGTCAACAACCCACACATAGAGGCTACCATAGCAACGGCTTACCACATAAAAGTAATGCATCAAGGACAGGGCTGCTCGTCTGTTGCATCTTCTCGTCTACGACGGTCAATAAGGGCAGGCTTGAGGGGATTAAGGACTGGAAGCCAAGCTCTGTTCACACGTTCTGCTTCCTCCTTAAGATTGAAGCTGTTAGTATGCTTCAGGATTTCAATGGCCTCCCTTTGTAGCCTGGCATGATAAGACACCGTGGTGGACAGAACTTCGGTGTCTCCATATCTTATATCGTGACCTGCAAGTAGCGAGTGTGCTGCTACAGTGGATTTATCTGTTTGTCCCAGCCGGCTGTGTCGTTCGTGCTCCTTGAGGCGAGTGGCAATACTTCTTTTCGTTGTTCCAATATATACTTGGCCACAATCACACGGGATTTTATAAACCCCTGCCGCGGTATGAGGATGTCGCTTATCTTTAGCGGACCTAAACATGTCCTTAATTTTTCGTGTAGGCCTGTATATGGTCTTTATATCATGGGACTCGAGTAGCCTCCCTATTCTGTCCGTGACCTTTTTTATATATGGAAGAAAAGCTCTAGCCAGGGGCTGCTTGTCTCCAATTACCCTTGTAGTTGGACGTCTCGGATGGAGTGCTCGCTGGATATCTTTCTGGCTGTACCCATTCGCGCGTAAGGCCTCGTTGAGGTGTTCAAATTCTTGTTTTAGGCACTGCTTTTCACAAATTCTTTTAGCGCGGTCAGCCAGTGTTTTTATAACTCCGTATTTCTGTCGTGGGTGGTGGTTGGACGTCTTATGTAGATATCGGTCAGTATGGGTCGGCTTACGGTAAACTGTATGTCCCAAAGTTAGATCTGCGGTCTTCGTTACCATAACGTCGAGAAACGCGATTTTCAGTTCATTTTCTAACTCCATGGTAAACTGAATGTTCGAGTTCTGGCTGTTAAGATGTTGTAAAAACAGATTTAATTGAGCTTTACCATGGCCCCATATTACAAAGGTATCGTCCACGTATCGTAGCCACACTTTAGGTTTCAAAGGTGCGGTCTCTAGTGCTATTTGTTCAAATTGTTCCATGAAGAAATTCGCGATCACCGGACTAAGGGGACTGCCCATGGCGACCCCATCAATTTGTTCATAGAAATCACCCTTCCACAGGAAATAGCTAGCGGTGAGGCAGTGGCGGAATAAGGCGGTGATATCATCAGGAAAAATCCGTGCGATGTACTCCAGGGCTACCTTTATAGGTACTTTCGTGAAAAGAGAGACCACGTCAAAACTTACTAGTAAGTCACCAGCTTCTAGTTGAATAGTTTTCAATTTTTCAAAGAAATGGCCGGAATCTTTGACGAACGACTGTGTACCGCCGATATGTGGTTGAAGTAAGGTAGCTAAATGTTTGGCAATGCTATAAGTTGGTGATCCAATAGCACTCACGATAGGACGAAGAGGAACATTATCTTTGTGTATTTTAGGTAAACCATAAAGTTTATGGTTTATGTATTTTAGGTAAACCATAAAGTTTATGGTTTACCTAAAATACACAAAGATAATGTTCCTCTTCGTCCTATCGTGAGTGCTATTGGATCACCAACTTATAGCATTGCCAAACATTTAGCTACCTTACTTCAACCACATATCGGCGGTACACAGTCGTTCGTCAAAGATTCCGGCCATTTCTTTGAAAAATTGAAAACTATTCAACTAGAAGCTGGTGACTTACTAGTAAGTTTTGACGTGGTCTCTCTTTTCACGAAAGTACCTATAAAGGTAGCCCTGGAGTACATCGCACGGATTTTTCCTGATGATATCACCGCCTTATTCCGCCACTGCCTCACCGCTAGCTATTTCCTGTGGAAGGGTGATTTCTATGAACAAATTGATGGGGTCGCCATGGGCAGTCCCCTTAGTCCGGTGATCGCGAATTTCTTCATGGAACAATTTGAACAAATAGCACTAGAGACCGCACCTTTGAAACCTAAAGTGTGGCTACGATACGTGGACGATACCTTTGTAATATGGGGCCATGGTAAAGCTCAATTAAATCTGTTTTTACAACATCTTAACAGCCAGAACTCGAACATTCAGTTTACCATGGAGTTAGAAAATGAACTGAAAATCGCGTTTCTCGACGTTATGGTAACGAAGACCGCAGATCTAACTTTGGGACATACAGTTTACCGTAAGCCGACCCATACTGACCGATATCTACATAAGACGTCCAACCACCACCCACGACAGAAATACGGAGTTATAAAAACACTGGCTGACCGCGCTAAAAGAATTTGTGAAAAGCAGTGCCTAAAACAAGAATTTGAACACCTCAACGAGGCCTTACGCGCGAATGGGTACAGCCAGAAAGATATCCAGCGAGCACTCCATCCGAGACGTCCAACTACAAGGGTAATTGGAGACAAGCAGCCCCTGGCTAGAGCTTTTCTTCCATATATAAAAAAGGTCACGGACAGAATAGGGAGGCTACTCGAGTCCCATGATATAAAGACCATATACAGGCCTACACGAAAAATTAAGGACATGTTTAGGTCCGCTAAAGATAAGCGACATCCTCATACCGCGGCAGGGGTTTATAAAATCCCGTGTGATTGTGGCCAAGTATATATTGGAACAACGAAAAGAAGTATTGCCACTCGCCTCAAGGAGCACGAACGACACAGCCGGCTGGGACAAACAGATAAATCCACTGTAGCAGCACACTCGCTACTTGCAGGTCACGATATAAGATATGGAGACACCGAAGTTCTGTCCACCACGGTGTCTTATCATGCCAGGCTACAAAGGGAGGCCATTGAAATCCTGAAGCATACTAACAGCTTCAATCTTAAGGAGGAAGCATAACGTGTGAACAGAGCTTGGCTTCCAGTCCTTAATCCCCTCAAGCCTGCCCTTATTGACCGTCGTAGACGAGAAGATGCAACAGACGAGCAGCCCTGTCCTTGATGCATTACTTTTATGTGGTAAGCCGTTGCTATGGTAGCCTCTATGTGTGGGTTGTTGACTATTTATATATCTTCTGTTTACTTGTTTTACCTCGCTTTATGTAACCTGTGAACATGCTGAACGCAGTATTCAGCGAAACGTCAGGACGACAAAATGTCCTTGGAACACGACCTATAAGCCCGCGAAACAGAGATTCCTATTATTGTTAAAACTCAGCAATGCTTCTAGGTTTGTGCCGTGTCTTGTGTAGGGTTTCACCTAGGACTCCAAGCTGGCCCATTGGCGGGCTCTTGGTGTCCCCGCCCGGACCCCCACAGGAGTAATGAGCTGCGCGCTACCTCCCTTTATATAGAGTGCAACTGCACTACATTACTGCGAGAACTAAAAGCTCAAGCAGCCTTAACCTCCCTATGAAGGTTTTCAAAAATATGGTATATTGGCTTTCACAGCCAGTGAATTAAAACTCAGCAATTCTTCTAATATACCGCGCTGCTCGTTACTCCTGTGGGGGTCCGGGCGGGGACACCAAGAGCCCGCCGATGAGCCAGCTTGGTGTCCTAAGGGAAACCCCACACAAGACACGGCACATACCTAGAAGAATTGCTGAGTTTTAATTCACCGTCCGTGAAATCCAATATTCCAATGTTATTGTTGTTGGATTTACTGTATGTTACCATTGTGTAGGCGTTATGTGGAGTGCAATAAACAGATCAAATATTAAAAGCCATATTTCAGTGTTCCTATGTAAGCTAAATAACCTATATGATCGATTTTCAGTCGGTCAACACGAGTGTAGGCGGGAGTGATAATTTATCTCCTAGTGCCTGAAATAAAAATATATTAATTGTTTATTTTCTTAATAAAACACATGTCCCATAATAGGGGGTGTTGGATGAGAAACGTCTTATTAAGTGTATAAATAATTATTGTATTATGAATTACACAATTACACAGGGAAATTAATTGTTATTCCTTGCCCAATCTAATTGGGTGTATTAGTGATGACCGACTGAGAAATCATTCTATTAATGTAGACTGTTCAAATAACAAGACGACCCCTGACTTTCGAAAGGACCCTAAGAGGTAAGATTTGAGCTACGGATTTTAGGCTAGTATTATAAAGCTCTTCAAACAAACAACGGAACTAGTTCTTTAGGCTAACTGGTTATAAATCAATAATAATGTTATTGTTTTTACATCTGTTTTGAATACTGCGGCTTTTAGAGACGCCGGGGTGCAGAAATGTTGCCCCAAAGGGAATCTTTAACCTGCCAGTAAATCTACATATACGCACCCTCAAATGCCAGCTGACTGCGCCAGGATTAGATCCTGCAACCTTGGACACAGCAGGCGAGAACGTTAACGCAGAGCCACGCAGTCAATCGATTATAAATCAGAAGCATGTCTCGGTAGGATATCTATGCATGGCTTCAGTGGCGTAGTCGATGGCAGGCAGAACTGCTACGCCCAAATCACGGGTTAAAACCCGGCCGAAGTCGTCGGATTTTTAAGAGCTTTAAAATCTTTCAGAATGCCTTCCTATGGAAGAGAAGTGAAGCCGTCGGGCCCATGTCATAGATTTATAGCTTGCAAAAGAACCTACCACCACCATGGTAGTGTGTAGCCAAAATTTGTAGGCTATTCGGTTAGAAACGCTCTATGAAGTTCCAATGTTCACCGCTGGGTATCAGTGACAGTGGCGTCTGGTAGCCAAAGTTGGAACTGCTTGAAATTGGAATTGGGGACCCTACGGGCGTTCAATTGAAATGCCCTGCTATGGTCATTGGCTGCAATTCAAATATGAATAATATCAATGCATTTTCAAATTAAGAAATAAGTATACGTAAATGATGTCATCTCAAACACGTGCCGATATTTTATTTTTCAGGTGTAGAAAATGGCTTTGAACTAGAGAGCTGAGTTAATTAATAAAAAGGGGCAGATGATCTCGTAGTTCCGTACCTTAAAACAACAATAACTAACTAATGAATAACAACTAGTATAGAAGCTTAGGCTTTCACGGCCGAAGTTCATAATTAAGTACAAATTTTTCAGGCTTGTAGGCCGTGGTCCAGGCAGGATATCTCCCGACGTTTCACCGGAAACTGCGTCCGGCATTATCAAGGGTTCCGCTCCTTTCCACTGCCTTGATAATGCCGGACGCAGTTTTCGGTGAAACGTTGGGAGATATCCTGTCTGGACCACGGCCTACAAGCCCGAAAAACTTGTACTTAATTAATAACAAGTAATTCCGTGAAGAACTATACAGCCTATTTTCGTATATCCTACTTATGCTTATTGCCACTATCAACATACAAAATTTCAGTTTGAATGCTGTAATATATTCGTAGATATTGAGAACCGACTAAATAGTTCGGATGGTCGCCATGTTGGATTTTTATATATGTAGGTCTTAGAGTTATGTAGACTACTGTTATATGAAGATTATTTTGTACGTGTAGTATTCAAACTCCAATCGCATGATTAGGACACAAGAAGTAAAAACGAGGTTTTAAAATTTCGCACAGCTGCCATCTTGTGGTTATGGAAACAATTGAAAGAAATAGATGCCAGTGGATAAACATTTGTATAATGATTTCCTGTACCAAGTTTCACTGCACTCGGATGGTTAAATTGCGAGAAACGTCCATGTGAATACTTATACTTCGCGTCGCCGCCATATTGGATTTGTGATCACCAGGTTATTGAAAGTCCCATAGGTGAACTTACGTTCATAGCCCCTATGAACATACAAAAATTCAGTTTGATTGCTGTAATAGATTCGTAGATATTGTGAACCGTCTAAATATTTCCGATGGTCGCCATGTTGGAATGTTATGTGTATAGGCCATAGAGTAATATACCATTAAAGGAAAATTATTGGTTAGGTTCATTATTCAAACTTTAACTTCGATCGCATGATTACGACACAAGAAATGAAAACTTAATTTTAAAATTAGCACACCCGCCATCTTGATGTTATTTAAACAATTGAACTAAATTAGATACCACTGTATTATAATGTGCATAAACACTTGCTGTACAAAGTTTCATTGCGTTTGGATCATCAAATCGCGAGAAAAGTCTATTTAAAACTTTCAACTTCGCATGGCCGCCATGTTCGTTTTGTAGTTAATCGGTTTCTGAAAGTATCATAGATGAACTTCCAGTAGTACCCTTTATCTCCGTACAGAATTTCTGGGTGATACCGGTAATAGTTGCAGAGATATTAAATGCCGGTGAAATGTTTCGCACAGCTGCCATCTTGAGGTTATGTAAACAATTGAACGAAGTTGGATGTCGGTGCATTACAATGTGTATAAACATATACTTCACCATGTTTCATGGCGTTTGGTTGGTTAAATCGCGAGAAACGTCTATTTAAAATCTGCAAATTCGCATGGCAGCCATGTTGCTTTTGTAGTTACCAGGTTTTCAAAAGTCACATAGGTGTACTTCTAGTAGTTCCCTTTATCACCGTACAAAATTCCAGGGTGATATCGGAAATAGTTTCGGAGATATTGAATGCTGGTGAAATATTTCGCACAGCCACCATGTTGGATTGGTGGGATGTAACAAAATTTGAAGGGCATGGTCGGGGTTGCCCGGAATAGTGCTAAGAACTTACCGAGTTTCATTGAAATCGCTCCAGACGTTTAGTAGTTATAGGGGGATTCACACAAATCCTCTCTCACACACTCACACACGCGCGCACACACAGACAGACATACGGACAAAAGGTGATCACATAAGCCTATTTTTTTTAATAAATGAAAATAGGCTAAAAATGTAGACTATCTTTTACAATAATATGAACTTATTCTTGAATCATTTTGAAGTAAGCCTATTTATGTCGTCAGGATAATTCTCTTACGAAATACCTGGTCTCCCACATGACTGCTGTGAAGGAACGGTACACAATTGTTATTGTTGAAATTATTTGTAAAATTGTCATTTTATAGAATAATTTTATTAATGCAGACAATGGCCATGTACTTTTCTTTTCAAGACGGGTCAGGGCAGGGATATTGGAAGGAAATCGGCCGTGGACCTATTGAAAGGACCCGTCCCGGCATTTGCCTGGTGGTGAAAATGGGAAACCACGAAAACCATTTTCAGGACGGCTGAGGTGGGAATCGAACCCACGTTCTACCGATGCCAACGAGGTACGAGGTAGCGCCTTAGTGCACTCGGCCACCGCGGCCGGTAAAATTGACATTTTATTATATTGTCAAATTCAGGAATGAAAGGTTTCAAAATCACAGAAAGATTACGAAGTACTTACAATTGACTCATTTAAGACCTTAAGATCTTTTTACTTTTCGTTTCAAAACTCACACCGGTATTTTTCAAATTAATTATAATCTTACTCAATTTTATGGAAGAAATAGCTTTTGATATGGTTAAGATTTTGATATAGCATAGCTATTTGCAATTATATCCAGGCTAGTAACCCGACCCGGCTTCGCCCGGTATCTTAAGCGGTTTACCCAGCGTAAGCTTGAAAGGCGTACTGCACCCGATTACGGAAGCCACCGTAATTATATTTTTGCATTACGAACAGCGGAACGTCAGTATGAAGTTTGAACAGAGCGCTGAGACAGCTAGTTCACCGCACCGAGCAAGAGGATGCACTAGGAAGGAGACCTGTGGCGTCGGCGGGCAAGCTACTGAAGCTCATTGATGATAAAATGAAATCCTCGATTTGAGGTCTAGAATCTAGTAGATGTTATTGGCTATGGAATTTTAGGAATGCCAGAAGAGATTTGAGGCAAATCGGACCAGACGTTCGAGAGTTATGAGTATTTTTGTATGAGCACATATTTCAACAGGAAGTAGGGAAGGAGCCTAAGCTTTGGAACCGCAGGGCGTACTCGCTGGATGGAACAGCGAATTTCAGCTCCATGGCAGTATACAGTATATAGAAGGATTTTTCAAGTCATTTTATGTTATTATGTCATCAACTACAGGAGTAGTACCGTCGTAACGTTCGTCAGACCACGTGCTACGTATTTACAGTCAGTCACTATTGTCAACTGAAGTTGGACTTAGTCTCTCGAACTAAGCCAGCTGCACTTCAGTGAAATAAGCACTTGGAATTATCGCGTCATACCAGTCAGGAGTGGAAAATTAGACAACGATATTGGGGCCATTTGTTCTGAACAAATTGTGCTGGAGAGTATCCAAAACCCAAAGTAGGAGATTAGAGGATCTATCTACACTGTATATGTCCTATGACAGGTTTAGTCTACGACAGCGGGACAGATTCCGGGATACAGATCTGTTACAGAGCATATCTGTTTACTCGCACAGGTTAATTATGGCAGGAATCTTCGTTTTCCATGTACTCCAACGACAGTAAGCGTATGTTCGCAGAGGTCAAGTAGCTATTTCATCACTGAGTGGCATAAGACAGAACGCTGTATTTTCAAGTGAATATGAACATTGAACAGTTTAAATGTTTGTTTAAAACAATAGGACAGTCTGTTGTGACATCAGTCATAATGTTGGACATTAGCAAAAGTTCGATGTGGATCAGTGCGTATTATTAAACGCGAATATGAGCCGCCAAATGCCGAGAGGTTAGGGTGGCGAAGGAAGAACCCGAAGGTGAGCTGAAGGTATGGCAGATGGCCAGGGACAGTTGCCATGCTAATGGAAAGGAGAGAGATCCATTAGATTGTGACGTCATCCAAGGACCTGTACCACCATGAACATCAAGAATACGTGAGCCACATTCTTACATGTACTTTTTACTAGAGTACAATAGTTGAGAAGTTCTCTCTTTTTCTAATTCACTTAAAAGTTATCAACACTTTAATTTTCCTTCATTCTGACAGCTATGGCTATCGAGACTATAGTCAGAAAAACCATGGCTAGTACTCATCGAGAGTGAAGTTATTTTGTGAAAAATGTTTAAATCAAAGAATGTCCAAATGACATAATGAGAGGAGTTATTTAGTTAATTTGAATGCTTTTCGTAATTTGAAGAAAGATTGGATCGTTCAGATTATTCAACATAAAAATCTAAAAATAATATAAAATAATTGTATGATAATTATGAGCGAATCCAAATAATAATAATTATAATAATAAAATACTTCCACAATAAACATAAATAATTATAAATAATTATGAATAAATTGTATGAATTAAATTACAAGAAAATTCAGGCAAGTGATAAATAATTCAATTATTTAATGATTTAATCATGTCATAATAATAATAATAATAATTGATTTAATTTAAAATTATAAATACTTGAGCATTTCGGTGTGTATATTTCAATAATAATAATAATAATAATTGATTTGATTTAATATTATAAATATTTGAAGATATCAGGGTGTATAGTTCAGCAGTAATAATAATAATAACAGTGATTATTTAAAATTCATATGGAAATAAATATTATACAAGTCAGCAAGCAATGAAATGGAGAGTCAGATGACGTATTTGTGGAATGCACCGCTAGATTTAGAAATGAGTCGAGGAACGGTAGGTGAACAAATAATGAACATGTATAAAATAGGATGCAGTATTGTTAAATAAAGGCAGGAAAAGAATATGACCAGGATAAATTAGAAATATTTCCTTTTGGTAAACCTTCATTTAAACCAGATCTAGGCAATGTAGAAGTCGGAGGCGTTTTGTTTAAGAACAGGAATATTGCACAAATAATAAAAGAATGAATCATATATGATGATTATGTTTATAAAAAAATAATATATTATCCGACGTGAAGGTCGGCATTTGTATAAAGGTGTATGGAGGATAGGAGCCGTCCATTGGAATATATTTCCATGAGGTAGGGAAGAAGTTGGAGCATTAGCTGCTCAATTGTGAAAAAGAAGGGTTGAGTCAAGTAACCGCCCCATATTTCTTTCCGATTCCAATTCTGTCAGAAATGTTTTCTCGCCTAATGGCTGAGTCAATTATTCTGATTTCCAGTTATGAAGCCTACTGAAAATAAGATTATAAGTTTTGTTAAAACCTAGCCGGATCCTAAATGAAATAAAGATTTGAGAGTGCATAAAATAAATCTTAATTACAAGTCGAGTTAATATTGCTTTGAATAGGAGTGGTACCTATTTATGAAAATTATTAATAATAATAATGACTGCTGATTATTATTGATTTAAGCCCACTACGGAGCGCTTATGACTAGTTCTTCGATGCTCTTTTCCGTTTCCAATATCTCTTGAGCCCTGCTGATAATTTCTCCTTTCTCTCCTGCGAAAAGGGCTTCCGACATTTAGAGACTATAGGTGGCGGGGTCCAAGATTCTACCATAGCACAAAATTTAGAACGATCTTCTACATCAAGGTCAGCAATTCCAGCCGAATCCAAGTCCTTTAGTACTTCATTAAGCCACAGGCTTCCAGTCTTGTAGCTTTTAACCAAGGAGAAGATCTTCTTGGTAAGCCTGTTGCTGTTCATTCGTTGTAGGTGCCCATAGAACTTTAGCCTCCTACGTCGCATACTGGTATTGGCTGATTCTAACTGTCGATACAGGTCAGAATTAGATTTCAAACGGTAGGTTCCATCTGGGAGCAATCTCGGGCCATGGATTTTCCTGAGGATACGTCTTTTGGCTTTCTCCAGGTCATCCATGGTGCCTTTTCTGTTCATCAAGAGGGTCTCTGCGGCATACAGAAACTGTGGTCTGACAGCAGTTCTGTAGTGACAGATCTTAGCATTCCTCGAAATGCATTTCTTGTTGTACAAATTGTGGGATAGTTGGTATGCTGCGTTGAGTTTGGTACGCCTTGCTAAGATGGAGGTGCCATCTCTACCATTTGGGTGGACCCATTCACCAAGATAACGAAAGTGATTGACTCTTCCAATCGTTCCATGTATGGTCGTCAAAGGGGTGTTTCCGGAGTGCCGATTCTCAAAGTACTTGGTCTTATCGTAAGATATCTGTAATCCAGATTTCACCGCTATCTCGTGCAGGGCTTGGACAGCTATGCCAGCATCCTTAGAGTTGTTGGCCAAGATTGCAATGTCATCTGCGAAGGCAAGGCACCTGATCTCGATTCTTCGGGTTCCAGCTCCAATGGCAACTGGTTTGATTCCTAGATTCCTCAATGTGCATTCCCAGGTCTTGATGACTTTATCAAGCACCAGATTAAACAGAATGGGCGAGAGACCATCACCCTGTCGTACTCCGGTTTTGATCTTGAAACTCCGAGATAGTTCTCTTCTGAACTTCACCTTAGAGGTTGTATCCGTGAGAGTCTGTTTGATGAGGGTGCGTGTGTTATAATCCACACCTCGTTCTTGGAGTATTGAGAACAGTGTTTGGCGGTCGATGGAATCATAAGCTTTTGCGAAGTCGACGAAAACCACAGTAATGTTCGTACTCCTTACTTGTTTTAGATGGAGAATGGTTTTCAGATTGAAAATCTGCTCGGTACAGGACCTTCCACGCCGAAATCCTCCTTGATATTCACAAATTGTTTGGTTACATTGACTTTCTACATTGTCCAGTAAAATCCTGGAGAGCACTTTGTATGCTATTGACAGCAGAGATATCCCCCGGTAGTTGTTTACATTACTGTGATCGCCTTTCTTATGTAAAGGGTGTATGACAGCTGATTTCCAGTCATCAGGGATCCTGCCAGTCTCCCAACAATCGATTAAGATCTGGTGTAGGGCCTCTGCGATCGTATTTCCACCTGCTTTCATGGCTTCTGCAATGATTCCATCTTCCCCAGGTGCCTTGTAGTTCTTAAGAAGGTTGATGGCATTAGCAACTTGCTGCAAAGTTGGTGGGTTAGATGCCAGGTGTATCTCTGGAGGATCTTCAACAGGCAATCTGTCCGTGGGCTCTTCGCAATTAAGCAATTGTTCAAAGTTGTTTGCCAAAAGTTGCACGTTCTCGCGGTTGCTGGTGACCAGCTCCCCGGCTGTATCCTTGAAGTGAAGGCATTGTGGTCTATACCCAGAGAGTTCCTCTTTGAAGACCTGATAAAAGTTTCTGGTGTTATACATTTTAAATTCTTCATCCAACTTTTCCAGTCTTGACCTATCGTAAGATCTCTTCACACGCCTTATGGTCTTGCTCGGCAGTTTCCGCACCACTGTGAAATTCTCCCAATCTTCTTGTCGTTTTGTCGAGTTCCACTTCATCCAAGCAGCAGCACGCTCATCAACTGCTAGGTCACATTCAGAATTCCACCATCTATGGCGTCGCTTCCTTCGAAGTTGTCCGAGGTTATTGGTCGCTTCGCATATAGTGGACCTAAGGTGGTTCCAGTCTTTCATTTCATTTTGCACGATGTCAGATTTAAAGCATTCTCTATTCTCCATAAGGAATTGCTGAT
The DNA here is from genome assembly GCA_946902985.2 of Meconema thalassinum. NCBI lineage: Eukaryota > Metazoa > Arthropoda > Insecta > Orthoptera > Tettigoniidae > Meconema > Meconema thalassinum. The sequence continues at coordinate 155,663,622 of OX336388.2, read as the reverse complement.
ATTTCTGAACCTAGATATTTTTGATAATAATAATAGTTACTTAATTATTTTTGATATTAATCAGGGATTATGATAAATAATGATTGACAATGAAATGAATGATTTGAAGAAGTAATGTTAACAACAATTTGATGTTGAGTTAAACAATATGGTTATTTATAAAATAACATCTTTGAAAATGGAAAGTTCAAAATCGTATTTTTTTTTAATTTTACATTTAATTAAGTATGATAATTATGTAAATTATGTAAATATTTGAGCAAAGATTTAAACAACAACCACTTGAAACAAATGCTATTTGAGAAAAGTTAAATAGGACATTGAGGAAATATAATAATATTAATATTCTGACATTATGTGGTCGAATATTGGTATTCTTTTCCAACCTAATGTTCCTACAAGGAATAACTATATATTTTTATTCCTACACAAGTGAAATACGAAATCACCTGATGTGATATTTTTCCAATGAAAACAAACATTTTGTCAACTTGAACCAACGAAAAAACAATGATCTTTAACATGAAGTGAAAGTGACAACTGTATAGATAGGGGTCAATGAACAATGAGCCACCTATTGTGTAAATAGCGAAAATTTAGAATAGGGAACTGATACCAGATGGATTATTAATTTCTGGCTATCAACGATTAGGCTAGGAATATTTTCTTTTTGGTGTCGATATATTTCTTGTGATGTTTTTGAATGATTTTGCATAAATTTTTAAATATTTCAAATGTAGTAAAATGAGATAATTTTAAAGAAATTGTGGTATTTCCTTTCTCCTTTCCCTTCTCCCTTGCTTGCCATTGCCGATATCAGTCATGCCAGCGATTACTTTAGATTATTCCCAGATAGACCCTGAGATTGTTTTTCTTGTGCTGGACTGATTTCGGGAATTGGCAAATGTGTTCATTGGACTTCGTTCAAAACGGGCACATTACGGTAGAGGAAAGGGAAATGGCCCCCTGCACATAGGGGGTCGAGCTGTTTGTCACTTGCTTTGGCAATTGACATTCGCTGGTAAATTGCTTTTATTACGTGGGAGTTGGAAGTCCATGTAGAGAGGACATATTAAATTTGTATTTTGAAATAAGATTAAATGAGTTTAAGGTTGTGACGGCTTATACGTTTGGGAGTAAGATTTGTTATGGTATGGGAGTTTTTTATTTTAAAATCAAATTGATTAATATGATTGAAGTAGGTTTTTTGTTAGGGAAGAAATACACTGCTTCGTAGCATTTAGGTGGAGGATTTTTTAGAAATTTTGCATTAAGGTTGTCATTTTTTAAAGTAGATTTTTTGTTTACTAGTTGATAATTTTTTTCCATCGACATCGACGTAGGGTAATACCGTATCTCATTTTATTTTGACTTCTCAACTACTTTAGGCTAGTATATGTTTAGTTATAAATCTTCGGGATCCATTGGAATCCTATCCTATATTATCATATTTTGAAATGGATAAAGTTTTGGAAGTGTTGGCTAGGGTGAAAGCTGACATGAAAAGCAGTTTTGAGAATGCTGCTCAACTTGAAAAGAAATTATTGGACTATTCCAATTGATTAGAGCAACATATTAAAGAAAACATGAACTCATTAAGATCAGAAATGACTACAAATTCTAGCTCGTTAGAGAATAAATTAATTGAAAATTCTAATTCTTTAGAGAGTAAATTAACTGGACGATTAACTGAAAATTCTAATTCTTTAGAGAGTAGATTATCTGAAAGTAATAATTCGTTAAGGGAAACATTAGAAGAAAAGATTTCAGAAAACTCTAAAAACCTTCAACGTGTAACTGAAAGTAATAGATTAATGGAATTATAAGTCTTGCAAAACTCAGAAACAATGAGGTTAAACCTTAATGAACAATCTAAAAAGTTAGAACAAAAATTGACAGATACTTTAGAAACTAAACTGGTGGAAAAATCAAAATTTTTTGGGAATAAACTCAATGAATTATTCGATAAATCCAAGAGTCTAGATTAGGCGAAAATTACAGTTCTTTAGAACATACAATTTCTCAAAGCACTAAGACACTACGTAAATGAAGAACTATCCGAGTCACATGATAGATTTAGAGCGTTGGAAAGCTTATTTGACGTAAACACGAAAAAAATCGCTGAGGATTTGGCAAACTTGGAAATAAAGATTACTCACGAATGTAACGTCACTGCCAAACAAGTGTTACAGAAAGTAGCAACAGACTTTCAAGATACCATTGTTGAACAATTGAAAGGAGGAGATGTTGTACAAGAATTAAGTAAGAGTATAAAAGAGATGGTAACCTCTGACATTCAGGAATCGTTTATGAAGATTGCCCAAGAAAAGATACAAGAGACGAGAGATTCTTTTTCATCCCACATAAAAGCCATTTCAGGAGATGTTAATCAAATCCAGAAGGACGTTTCGAATGTGAACAACATCGTGAAAAATCATGAAACAATCATTGTAAAAATAGTTCAAGATATTAAAGACAATGTTCAGAATATGAAGGAAAAGAGGGAACAGGGAAACGAAGTGGTAACAAAGGAATATATAGAAGAGAAAATAGGAGGAATTATGGAAGAGGTAAAGAAGAGAACTGATGATGATGAAATAAAGAAATCTGTAGAAAATTTGGTAAACAAATTAACCAAATATCGATATCAACTTGAGGAACAGGCATCAGAAATGATCCAGAAATGAACAACAAACAAGAAGGATAATTCCCTAGAAAGCAGCGAGGAAGTCGCTAAGGTGACAAACTCATCACCTATTGCCATCTACAAAGAAAAGGAAGAAAAACTTAATATATTCACTGGTACTGGAAATATTCCACCAGCGGAATTTTTGAGGGAAGTGAAAAATTACCTCCGAGATTCGAAGGTCACAACGGGAAGGGAAATACGGGTAATTAGTCGTTTTCTTGACGGACCAGAACTTACGTGGTTCAGTGCTTTTCGCTCGAGTTTTCACACCTTCGAAGAATTCTCACAAGCACTTTTGAGCAAATTCTGGTCGCCAGAAACCCAACAGAAAATTAGGGCAGAAATGTACTCCAATTGATATTCCACGTCTCTTCCTACAAAATATTCGGCTTACATTGCACTACAATTGTCGAAAATACAATTTTTGGAACCACCAATGCCTGACTTTGAATTAATTTCAGCATTGACAAGGCAATTTCCGATTGAAGTCCAGAGAACTTTGATAGCTGCGAGCAGAAGTAACATGGAGGAGTTTGATGAGGTACTGCAGAGGCTTGAACACTCCAATACCCAATTTTTCCATCAAAGGGGTGGGAAACATGAAAACCCAGCAGTATACGCAGTAATGGCGGATCGTCAATGTCAGACAAATCCGATATGCAAGTAACGTAGAAAAGATGAAGGAGAATGGAATAAAAGTAAGGATGCACCATATCAAAACAGGCCTTATATCAGACCATATAGGTACGAAAACAGATGGAACACATGGAGAAGGCTCGGTTCTCAATCCAAACCATACAACAGGCAACAGTATGAGCAGCAACGGCAACAACAACAATACAATCCACAGAATAGAAGGAATCAGAAGTATGACAAGGGAAAGGAACATTTCAAGCAAAAATCTAGAGAAAATCTCGAAAGTAGACATCAAGAGAGCAAACAATTTCTAGATCAGCTAAAGAATCAACCAAGTACTTATGGTTTACAAGAATCCAAACAAAATCAGAGAAGCAAATAGATGGTTTCATATCGAAGCTCGTTCATTGGCAAATAGAAGAGAGAGAGCTATGACAACGTAAGCTATAAACTCATCGATGAAGAAACTGGCAACATCGTGGGAACGTTCAATGCTGCAAGCTTGAAGATTTTCTATTCAAGAGCCAGACAATGCGAAATGCAAAAAGAGAAATAAAAAAATTAAATAAAAATACATTTTTGATATATATTTTTTTAACGGCGTGAGGGTGGATGTACCAGATTACGGAAGCCACCGTAATTATTTTTTTTGAATTACGAACAGCGGAACGTCAGTATGAAGTTTGAACAGAGCGCTGAGACAGCTACTTCACCGCACCGAGCAAGAGGATACGCTAGGAAGGAGACATGTGCCGAGCTACTGAAACTCATTAATGTTAAAATAAAATCGGCGATTTAAGGACTAGAATCTAGTAGATATTATTGGCTATGGAATTTTAGTAATGCCAGAAGAGATCTGAGGCAAATGGGACCAGTCGTTCGAGAGTTATGAGTATTTTTGTATAAGCACATATTTCAACAGGAAGTAGGGAAGGAGCCTAAGCTTTGGAACAGCAGGGCGTACTCGCTGGATGGAACAGCCGACACAGCGAATTTCAGCTCCGTGGCAGTATATATAGAAGGATTTTTCAAGCCTTGTTATGTTATTCTTTCATCAACTACCGGAGTAGTACCGTCGTAACGTTCGTCAGACCACGTGCTACGTATTTACAGTCAGTCAATATTGTCAACTGATGTTGGACTTAGTCTCTCTAACTAAGTCAGCTGCACTTCAGTGAAATAAGCACTTGGAATTATCGCGTCATACCAGTCAGGAGTGGAGAATTAGACAACGATATTGGGGCCATTTGTTCAGAACAAATTGTGCTGGAGAGTATCTAAAACCCAAAGTAGGAGATTAGAGGATCTATCTACACAGTAGATGTCCTATGACAGGTTTAGTCTACGACAACGGGACAGATTCCGGGATACGGATATGTTACAGAGCATATCTGTTTATTCGCACAGGTTAATTATGGCAGGAATATTGGTTTTCCATATATTCCAACGACAGTAAGCGTATATTAGCAGAGGTCAAGTAGCTATCTCATCACTGAGTGGCAAAAGACAGAACGCTGTATATTCAAGTGAATATGAACATTGAGCAGTTTAAATGTTTGTTTAAAACAATAGGACAGTTTGTTATGACATCAGTCATAATGTCGGACATTAGCAAAAGTTATCGCGAAGTGGATCAGTGGGTATTATTAAACGCGAATATGTGCCGCTAAATACCGAGAGGATAGGGTAACGATGGAAGAACCCGAAGGTGAGCTGAAGGTGAGGCAGATGATCAGGGACAGTTGCCATGCCAATGGAAGGAAAAGGGATCCATTAGATTGTGACGTCATCCATGGACCTGTACCATCATGAACATCAAGAATACGTGAGCCACATTCTTACATGTACTTTTTACTAGAGTGGAGTAGTTGAGAAGTTATTTCTTTTTCTAATTCACTTAGAAATTATCAACACTTTAATTTTGCTTCATTCTGATAGCTGTCTATCGAGACTATAGTCAGAAAAACCATGGCTAGTACTCATCGAATGTGAAGTTCTTTTGAGAAAATTTATTTCATTCATAGAATGTGCAAATGACATAATGAGAGGAGTTATTTAGTTAATTTGAATGCTTTTCGTAATTTGAAGAAAGATTGGATCGTTCTGATTATTCAACATACAAATCTAAACATTAAAATAAAATAATTGTATGATAATTATGAGCGAATCCAAATAAAAAAAAAAATACTTCCACAATAAATGTAAATAATTATGAATAAATTGTACGAATTAAATTACAAGAAAATTCAGGGAAGTGATAAATAATTCAATTATTGAATGATTTTTATCCTGTCATTATAATAATAATTGATTTAATTTAAAATTATAAATACTTGAGGATTTCAGTGTGTATATTTCAATAATAATAATAATAATATTAATAATAACAATAACAATAACAATAATAATAATAATTGATTTGATTTAATATTATAAATATTTGAGGATATCAGGGTGTATAGTTCAGCAGTAATAATAATAACAGTGATTATTTAAAATTCATTTGGAAATAAAAATTATACATGTTAGCAACCAATAAAATGGAGAGTCAGATGACGTATTTGTGGAATGCCCCGCTAGATTGAGAAATGAGTAGAGGAACGGTAGGTGAACAAATAATGAACATGTATAAAATAGGATGCAATATTGTTAAATAAAGGCAGGAAAAGAATATGACCAGGATAAAATAGAAATATTTCCTTTTGGAAAACCTTTAATTAAACCAGATCTAGGCAATGTAGAAGACGGAGGCGTTTTGTTTAGTGACGGGAGTAGTGTACAAAAGAATGAATCATATATGATGATTATTATGTTTATAATATATATATATATATATATATATATATATATATATATTATGCGACATGAAGGTCGGCATTTGTATAAAGGTGTATGGAGGTTAGGAGCCGTCCATCGGAATATATTTCCATGAGGTAAGGAAGAAGTTGGAGCATTAGCTGCTCAATTGTGAAAAGGAAGGGTTGAGTCAAGTAACCGCCCCATATTTCTGTCCAATTCCAATTCTGTCAGAAATGTTTTCTCGCCTAATACCTGAGTCAAGAATTCTGATTTGCAGTTATGAAGCCTACTGAAAATAAGATTATATGTTTTGTTAAAACCTAGCCGGATACGAAAACAAATTAAGATTTGAGAGTGCATAAATTAAATCTAAATTACAAGTCGAGTTAATATTGCTTTGAACAGGAGTGGTACGTATTTAAGAAAATTATTATTATTAATAATAATAATAATAATAATAACTGCAGATATTTCTGTACTTAGATATTTTTGATAATAATAATAATTACTGTAATTTCTGAACTTAAATATTAATAATAATAATAATAATAATAATTATTGCTGATATTTCTGAACTTAGATATTTTTGATAATAATAGCCTAATAATTACTTACTTATTTTTGATAATAATCAGGGATTATGATAAATAATGATTGACAATGAAATGAATGATTTGATGAATTAATGTTAACAACAATTTGATGTTGAGTTACAAAATATGGTTATTTATACAATAACATATTTGAAAATGGAAAGTTTTTTTGTAATGTTAAATTTGTTTAAGTATGATAATTATGTAAATATTTGAGCAAAGATTTAAACAACAACCACTTGAAACAAATGCTATTTGAGAAAAGTTAAATAGGACATTGAGGAAATATAATAATATTAATATTCTGACATTATGTGGTCGAATATTGGTATTTTTCCAACCTAATGTTCCTACAAGAAATAACTATATATTTTTATTCCTACACAAGTGAAATACGAAATCACCTGATGTGATATTTTTCCAATGAAAACAAAAATTTTGTCAACTTGAAGCAACGAAAAAAACAATGATCTTTAACATGAAGTGAAAGTGACAAGTGTATAGATAGGGGTCAATGAACAATGAACCACCTATTGTGTAAATAGCGAAAATTTAGAATAGGGAACTGATACCAGATGGACTATCAATTTCTGGCTATCAACGATTGAGGCAAGGAATATTTTCTTTTTGGTGTTGATATTTTTCTTGTGATGTTTTTGAATGATTTTGCATGATTTTTTTAATATTTTAAAAGTAATAAAATGAGATAATTTAAAAAAAATTGTGGTATTTCCTTTCTTCTTTCTCTTCTCCCTTGCTTGGCATTGCCGATATCAGTCAAGCCAGCGATTACTTTAGATTATTCCCAGATAGACCATGAGATTTTTTCTCGTGCTGGAATGATTACGGGAATTGGCAAATGTGCTCATTGGTTTTCCGTCTAAATGGACACAGTACGGATGGCAGGTCCCAGACGGAATTATGAACATCCGAGGTGAACAGCGAAACTCCAAATATATATACACTTCTCTGTAGTCTTAACTCAACACGACTCGAAGGTTGATGCTGGCCAGTGCTGGGGTGATAGACTAGCTCGCAACCTAGTTAACTCGCTCCGAAGCAAGCAATTTATATTTCCACTGACTGGAGATTGTTGGAAGAAATGAAAACGTAAAATCACTTACAGTGGGCGATGTATTAAAGATAGAAATATGCTGTCGCAGACCTGTTTGTAGAACTTTTCATGCTGACAAATTCTTACACTCAGATATTTTTAACGATTTATCCAGCGTAAGTTTAAATGGAGCACGGACGGCAGGTTTTTCTTCATCTCTATTTACTACTCAGCTTCCTGGGGTCACAAACAAATGTTTTTCTACAGAACCCTTCCTCGAGAAATCCTTTACAGAATGGTGAAAACCGTATCAAAATCCATCCAGTGGCTCTCAAGATTACCCGTTACATCCAGGAATCGGGGACTCTGTTTTATACTACAGTATGTCGAGATTTCCACGACTATCATTTAAACAAATACATGAATTTATAACTAGTATGGGCAATTAAATCTACGTAAGAATCATTAAATACGTCATACAACTGTTCCTAGGGATACTTGTAGAGGACTGAATTATAATCTGATTTACAAAAGATGCTCGGTGAAAGCTGTCACACGCTTGATAGGTGAGGTGAGGAGTGGAGACGAGAGGGGTAACGGTCTCCATGGCAACAGTGAGCAATGTTGCAATGTATGCAGACACAGCGATAAGCACATGGTTTGACTCAGTGTGTCTTCACTCGTCACGGTCATTAGAGCGCCAGGCAGGGGAGCTAATAACTTCCACAGTATTTGTGTCTTCCTCCAAGCCTCTTGGAATGTTTATGAGTCATGATCTGCCTCAGTGGCAACACAGCATTTCCCCACGTGCTAGCTTTGACAGCTGTCAGCGAGCTTTATTGGTAATTCAGAGTATAATAAAAACAGAGCATTTTTTTAATGTTCCTATGAATGAAAAGTACAGTATATCTACATTGTGATTTAACATGACTTATGTTTACAATGGAAATTATCCCTAAAAATTCATAAAACTACTACAAGAGTGAAATCATCAGTTCCGCGCATAACGTGCATATGGCAGTTGCCAGCTTGCTGGAAAGCCGCGAGCGCTAGTGTCGCTCCATCTACCAAGAGGATGCAATTTCGTAACGCAGCGAGCTTCGTGACTGTGTGTACCACTGGTAATACAACTCTGTCCTCCCAGGTTTGCCAATCTAACTCTTACCCCGCGAAATATAGCTTATTTCAAACTGAGGCTAGCGCCAAATAATTTTGAATCCCACCTAGTGGGACGATATTATGTTTTTTTTCTTCTTTTCTTAGCGGGAGAGAACTTATATGTAAATTAATCTAGTTAGCCTACTTTCGATTTTTGCAAAAAATGAAAGTAGACTTATGAGATCACTACAGGGTCAAAAAATTGTGTGCCTGTCTGTGTGTGTATGTGTGTGTGTGAGTCTGTGTGTGCGTGAGTGTGTGTACTCTGAATGTCTGTCCCCCCCCTATCAATTCGAACACGGTGAAACCGAATTGAACGAAATTTGGTACAGAGGTAGAACAAGCAAAGGGCACCTCAGTGTCGTGTTTTATATCCCCGCCATCTTTACCAAAACTGAATGGCGGCCACTCAAACGTTCAAAACGTAAAATCAAATAACGACTAACCAAATCATCCGATCTCTACCAAATTTGGTAACAACATACCTTCATATAGGACGCGTCTTGTGACCAAACTACAAGGTCACCCGCCATACCATTTCAGGATGGCGGCCGTGCGAATTATGCAAACTTTATAATCCATATCATGGGACCCACCAGTTCCGATTGTCGAGCCGAGAATCGTTTTAACTGTTCTAAAGGAAGAGGCACGTTCGAAATTAAGAGTTTATTTTGTAATATTATAGTGCAGACGTGATTTTAAAAAGCTGAGCCGTTTCAGTAACAAGACAAGATGGCAGTGGATATCTTGTGCCTGACTTATATTTCACTAATTTGAGTATTGCATGCAATATAGCGTACTGATACAAAATAAATAAACTTTGTATGAAATGCTTCATATATAAATAATATACTCCACTGATGAAATCGTTTAGTATAAATCATTATTTGCTAACAAGTTCTATATAAGTCATTTTATATAGAACGATATCGTTGGCACAATTGGCTCAGTGGTAAAGCGTTTGCCTAACGCTCATATGCCTATGGTTCAAACCCAATCTGAGTTAGGTTTTTTGCTTGAAATTGTATATATTTATTGTTTTGTAATGACTCAGACGTTTTAATATTAAGCGTTATATTGTGCATATCAAGGTGGAAAATATATATTCAATTAAAACATAATTCACCAGCAGATTTGCTCGAGACATCTAGCAGCCAAAAAAGTAACTGCACGCCGATCTACTTATTAACTTCCAGATTTTATTGAAAAGCTTCTTCTTATGGCCGCTAGAATGCACTCGCCCTGTTAGGATTATATTGTTCGATACTTCTCCATTAGATGTCACGACTGGTCTACGTGGGACTCCATTGATTACTATACCATTGGTATTCTATGCGCATCGAATTTGAAGAATGACAAGATGATACTACGATACATTTTTACTTTTTATTTTAAAGGGGTTGTAACAACCTATTGTGCGTTATTTGAAAATGTTATTTGAAGTAAGGAACAAAACCATTTCACATAGTAACTGAATTCTAGCCGTTGGTGCTAGTTCAGGTTATTAATTAATACTTTTATTTCAGGCAAATAGCAATCGAAAATATCCACATAGTTTATATATACACGTCCCTGTAGGGTCATGGAAAGATTTGTTAATTCAATTAGGGTTGTGAAAGCCATGCACAACCAGACGTGTTAAGACATGCCTCAACTCAAAGTTGGATGTTACCCACGGCAGGTCGATTACGTAATAATAATAATAATAATGTTATTGGTTTTACGTCCCTTTTAACTACTGCTGCTTTTAGAGACGCCAGGGTACCAGAATTTTGGCCCGAAGAGGATCTTAAAAGTGCCAGTAAATGTATTGACACGGCTCCCTCGCATCTGTGCACCCTCAAACGCCAGCTGACTGCGCCAGGATACGAGCCTGCAACCTAGGGCCCAGCAAACGAGAACGTTACCGCTGAGCCACGCAGCCAGTCCGGTCGATTATGTCTCCAGATCCATAACATTCTTGAGATACTTCTTATCTTTCTTTCTTTCTTTCTTTCTTTCTTCCTTCAATGATGGCAGCAGTTTTTATCTAGGTTGTGGCGTTTGGTAGAGGTAAATAGTTTCTAAGGTCTTCAACCAAGAAATGATTCTATTATACTCTTTGATAATAACAACGAGTTATAACTATACTTATACATTTAGGAGAAAGTAGGCTATATGTTCTTTACTGAACATTTTGTTTTGATTTAAAATAACGCGTTTTAATAAGGACTTCGAAAATGTTATGGGTACATTGACACTATTTGTGGTATCGTTATTAAATTCTTGAGCATGAGATCACCGTCAGCCGAGTTGCTGCAGTATGTCCAACAATTCTCTGAATTACGGCCATATCCCAGTTACGAATGAGTGAAATTTGTCGCATATGTAGTGTTAGCAAATAAGCCTATTTCCGGCTGCATGTAGCATTTGTAAGGTAAAAAGGACCTAGTAGGTGACAAAAATCTTCGAAAATGATATTATAGGCGTTCATGGCTAAGTTAATTGCAATATAAAGCACAGGATCATTTTGAAAAAATTGTATAAACATAAAATTGAGTAGCCTATTGTATAAATCATAAATCAACATGATACATCGTGAGAGGACATGCCCACTTTTGCTGATATTTCTGTAAATGCCTTCTCTTGTTGAGGGATACGCAATCTTCATGTTGGTAGCACTGATAGATCCGAGTATATTTTCTTCCAGTCAGAGGAACAGGAATGTTGTACATTTACCATTACACTTGGGAATATTCATTGCCATAATTATTGGTCCGTATTGGCACGTTGTAATATAATATATTCAAATAACCTCCGTCAATCAATACATGTAATTACGCGTTATAAACGCACTACTGGTGGGACATGTTTCGAACCATATTACGGTCCTTCCTCAGCCACTTCCATACAATGATTAGATACATCACATACAAAACACTGGATAAGATAGAAACATCATGCACAAAACTCGGTCACTCATACAAAACACATTAAAATCTGATCAATTCAAACACTCTCATCACATAAAATGTCATTAAAAAATTTAGTCCATATCTTCTTGTTCATTTCAGACTTGCCCTTCTTGTTGTCATTTTCGACATTCTTCCGTTAACAAGGTTGAGTGGGGGCAAAAAAATTGTTCATGGTGCCCATGCGAAATCTGCTTAGTGTATGAACGGATCAGGAGATTATTCCCAAAGGACGGACTAAAATGAATGAAAAAACTAGGCATTAATTAGATTCTGAAATTTAAGGAAATGAGTGGAAGTCAAAAACTCCGAGAGAATATCTCACTATTCTAAATATCAGAAAATTAAAAAAAAACTCTATTAGCGAAAAGAAATGGAACACACTCCACAAAAACGCTCAACAGGAAGGTTTATCACGCAGCAACAACGGGAATAGTTCAAAATTGCATTGGCAATTATCTAAATTATGGTACCGTAGTAATTACTGTATGCTTCGATTTAATGTCGTTTCTGTGTATTTAACAATCATCTGAGGATATCAGTACGGTAATAATATTACGGTAAGCAGAAGTAGAATGAGAAGAAAAAGAATGGTGAAGAGAATGAGAATGAAATCATTTGGGCTATTTGCAAATGGGGACAATACCTGATAGAATATTACAATTACTGTAGTTGAAAAATCACAATACATAGACCTACATACCGTACGGAATTCGAAAAGTTAAAATTAAAAGTTAATGAAAAAATAAATCTTAAATCCCCAACCCACGCACTGTCTAATTCTGTTAACTTTTTTGCATCGTCTAAGGGGAAACTCAAAAATTTCCCAGGCAAACTGTTTCAATCAATTTCCGCGCTTCCAACATATTTCTTTTACCTAAATTACTGCCCCTACTGACTTTGTCTTACCTCTGACATGAGGGAACATTTCTGCCCTTATAAACCCCACCCGCTGCCAACCTCTCGGGATGCTTTCATTGCTACGAAAGATGCCAATCTCTTTTAGCCCTTGCTCGTTTCTCTGTCATTATTTCCCACCCCAGGCTATGCTTTTAGTTCAAGCTGGGCGTTTTGTTCAAGTGAAGGAAGTCTTAAAATATTGTACCTTGCAATCAGAGCTGCTTATTTCTAAGTACTCGTGCTGTAAGTAAGTTCACTTGCCAATTGAATAGCATAATGAAACTTGTAGTTAGGTTTGTAATGTACCGTGTATCAACGATTGTAGTGGTTATGCTTGCCTAAACAGAATGTGCTCACGATTCTGTGTACTTGGTAATAGGGAAACTAGCGTAGGATGCCAATTTCGCTGTTCCACAATTGGCGGAATAACGTTTCATTTTATAACCTCTATCGTATAGTCATAAAGCCCTACGCGGATGTGGATATCTGCTGATAAACCCGCGGATATGGTTTGCATGACTGTGGGGATAGCGGATAAGCTGCGAATAATGTTCGGAGTAAATTTGTGGATAGTTTTTAGAATAGGGCCTACATTCCGAATCCTAAGGCTGATCCTACATTGGAAGCGGCCACCAGACCCGACCCGGCCAGTCCAGACCCTGTGCTCCTACATTGCAGCTAGTTTTCAGCGGAAGAAACAGTACCGTCGACGAGCAAGGTTGTCTATTATTACAGTTGAAAAATGGACGAGGAACTAATTGATTTTATGTTATTGGACAGGAATTTATTATTAAACTCGTGTAAAAGAAAATGGGTTCATGAGTTCAATAAAGACCACCGTCAAAGTGATTTTTACATAACCATAATACAACTCGCTCACGCACTAATTCAATTATCATTCCTTTGTCTACCATTATGGCACAATTCCACACAAAAACCAAGTTCAATGATGTTAGAACGCTCCTGCACCACCAGAAGCTTCCACGCAACTGGAAGGAAAAACAAACCTGTTTGATTGCTGTCAGACCAGTCCAGACCAGACTCCTCTCCCCGGAACGAGCACTGGCTCCAGTGTAGGAGGGCGGACGGTGCGTCATGTGTCACTGCCATCGTTATGTCCAGGCCGCAAGGTTCCTCTAGTGACGTCACGCGTAGGGTCGGTACAGCCGCCGTAGCAAGTCAGACGGCTCCTTTCACACGCAGTCACTCCAAAGCGAATATAAATTCATATTTATAAGAAAATGTTAATACTATTTGCAGTTCACTGGCAGTTAGATAAGTAACCACTAAATAGGCCTAATTATCGCTCCGCTAGTTCGAATCCTGCCGTTGTAGCGGGCATTTTACGAGTGAACAAAATGGTACATCTTCTGTGAACTTACTAGGACGTTGACGCACACAGACAGGGCAAAAATTGCAGCTTTTTGACGTCCTGTAAATGTTATATCACTAAAAAGAGGCATTGAAACAGTTACTCAAGATGTACCACAACGTCGATAAATCGCATATGGCTAAACTCGGGATTGAAGGAAGGAAATATTCGAATATTTCAATACACAAAACAATTTGCAGGAACAGTTTGTTAATAAAATAAATCTATGTACCCACAGAAACAATACATAGACAGGTACACTTTTCTGTGCCTACTGCCAGATAAACCCTCGAACTGAGCTTAAGTTATAGGCTAACATTTGAGAAAACTACAGGATCTCTCTTTCAAGGATAATATACCAAATTATGTGCATCTCTAATTCTGTATTTTATTATCCTTTCTTTTAGATAACCAGCCCCCACCCCTTACTGCCTTCTTGAACACTCTGCCCCCAAAATTCATTATATATGGTAGCAACAGAAATATTCATTTCTAGACCTTGTTTATCAGAAAATACAAAAATACTAGCTATTCACTTCTGGACTTGCATGAGAAAAAAGGCTAAGTAAGAAATCTGCCATTCTTGACATTCAGTAAAACAAAGTTACGAAAATTATGCCTCCTCTCTAAACAACACCAGCAAAATCCAGATATAAAAATATACGTTTGAATTTTTGTATATTTATGCACTAAACAAAGTAATTGGGGCCAAAAGGATCTTCTTCAAATAAGTATCCCTTGTACAATATAACCATTATCACCTTGACCTGTCAGAAAAATGGTTAAATTTCAAAAGGTCAATGTCACTTTACTGAGGATTCCACAAAAAAACTAATGCTATCACTGTTGTCCAACTTCATATCATCTCACAAAAATGAATAACCTTCACAAAACAGGATATTCTTCAAATAAACATAAGTATAAAAACACTATGTCCCCATTGGCCACCTGTCAGAAAAATAAGGTTCAAGAACCACTTCTTCGCATAAAATTGTATGTACCAATTCACTGCGGTAGTACTTGACTACCAGAAAAATGTATGGTATAAGGTCAAAAAATCAAGGCTACTTAACGGAGTATATTCTCTGAATAAAACCACTACTTCAGTAAGAAAACAAAACAAATCTTACCCTATTCCAGATAAAAGAAGTGAAAAATCATAACAGAACATTTTTGTTATACACTACTAGAAAAGAAATGAAAACCTACTGTCTCCATAGCACTTTCTCGAATGAATATCTTTTGTACAAAATAACAGCTATACCTTGCTGACACTTCTTCGAATAAACATAATTATGTATAAAAACACTATGTCCCTCTTGGCATCCTGTCAGAAAAATAAGGTTCAAGAACCACTTCTTCGAATAAAATTGTATGTACCGCACCAATTCACTGCGGTCCTACTTGACAACCAGAAAAATGTATGGTATAAGGACGAAAAATCAAGGCTACATAACAAAGGATCTTCTCTTTTCAATAACTAATCAGAGCAGCTCAAAGAGTCAATGCACACCTCAAAAACTAATCTGCGCAGCTCAAAAAGTCAATGCGCACCTCAAAAAACTAATCTGTGAAGCTCAAAATGTCAATGCGCAGCTGAAAAAACTAATCTGCGCAGCTCAGAACATTTTTGTTATACACAACTAAAAAAAACTGAAAAGCTACTGTCTCTATAGCACTTTTTCGAATGAATATCTTAACACATGTATAATGTGTGGAACCATTTAGAATATCCTAATCTAAGTGTCATAATTTCAGTCAGTATTAAGCTACTGTTGTGATATCAGCATTAGATGTTAACCTCTTGTGGTGTAAGCTACAGTACAGAAAGTTAATAACTAATGTAGCCTCGTACCAAGTTAGGTGTGAACGATAATATAATGTGATTCAACTTACAATATTATTAACAGGTAATCACACCAAAAAATCTCTGTCCTAAAATGTAGACCTATGTATATATGATCTCAAGGGAAACTACTCTTAATTTGTAGATCACAAGTTTATCATTCTTTATCTGATCAATTCTAATCGTCACTATTCACCACTTTAAGGTTAAATGCCTGAGAAAACCCAACATCACTCTAGGCTATTAAACAAATCACATTCTTAACTACTTCTGGCTCATGATATGACGCACAACGTAACCAATCTCTTAACTGTAATCAATGCACAGAACACCTCTTGTGTGACCTAAACAGAGCCTAACCTAACAGCACACATTTTCAATTACTCAATCTAACTTGGCTATTGCATCAGGAATTTACCTTGGATTGTAATCTAGAACTCAGGTAGATAGGTTGCTAACAATCCCATTAATGTAAATACAGCAGCCTACATAAATGCTACCACATGAAAATTATGTTCACTTGAGGTTGAACGGGACACATCTTGGATAGACTTCAAACTATGCTGAATAATACCGTACTAATAATAACTTGTCTGATTTACATAAGTAGGCCCTAACATGTAATTTAACCTCAGCATTTACATGTTAGAAATCTTTCCAGTCCTAGCATAGGCTGACATTTAGAACTTCATACTATAATATTGAAACCATATTATTAACTTATAAATTACCATCAAGACGAGTAGGCCTAAAGGTAGCTCTTATCTCCCGAAGTATCTTACTTTCAGGGAAATGTTTAACACACACTCTCGTCTTCCCTGTAATGTGCAAATCTTTTCTAGGACTT
Organism: Meconema thalassinum; assembly: GCA_946902985.2. NCBI lineage: Eukaryota > Metazoa > Arthropoda > Insecta > Orthoptera > Tettigoniidae > Meconema > Meconema thalassinum. Next base: position 155,646,777 of record OX336388.2, on the reverse strand, counting down.
TTAAGTACCGTATTCATTGCTTTCTTAAATTTTCGTCGGTGGGGATGGAAAAACAAGGCATATAACCTAATCATCTCCATCATAATAGTTGTTTTTGCACCCGCTAACACAACTACGTTCTGGCATTCCAGGGACCATGGAAGGAATAATTGTTTCAATGAATAAATATAATTGTATTACCGATACCGTACCTACCAAAAAACCTGCATTAGTCGAAATTAAGCGATGTAAAGCTCCTAACTGAACCATAACCTTAATAAGTGTGGTGGCAAACATGCAACTCAAACATTTTATAGATATAGGCTAATTACCTACCTACGAAATGAACATTTGCCTCAGAAAACAAACGGAGTACCGTAATCCTCATTCTGGATGACGTAAGTAGTAGCGTTCTTACGTATTGCTTTTAACTCGGACACTAATTAAATTTTATAAACAACACAGCACAAACCACTCACAGTTAAGCATAATGGTCGTTACCCATCCACCCTTAGCGATCAGCTGATCACATGGTAATGGCCGCTGCCTGATGGCCTGTACATTACGATGGCAGTGCATGTGTTCGTTTTCTTCAGACTGGACCAGACCCGCTCAGACCGGGAGAAATTCCGCTTCCAATGTAGGAGCGGCCTAAGGGAACGTCTTTCTCCTCAAATGTTTAAATATGTTGTCTTAATACGTCATCTACGGTAATTAAAAATATTCAGAACTGCTACATCAACATGGATTATTATGATTATTATTATTATTATACGAATTTACGAGGAATGCATAGATTGCAGCACAGGTGTTAACATCCTTAGCCAATTTGTTGCTGTTGAGACTCGTCTGGAGGATTTGTTTGTCCCTTCTAACAGACTCAGTTAGTTGTCAAGTCGTGTTTAACGCCTTGTGATCAATTTGCCTTCATGACAAATGTATGATGATGATTTACGCTAATGATGTCATAAGCACAATTAACACTCCGAACTGAAAAGGGTTATAATTCCGGCCTTATAACATTCATTTTAAACGCAGAATATGACATACAACGCATAGGAGAACGATTTTCTCGCCAAATGTTTAAATACTTTTTCAAATATATAAATTCAGATAACAAACCTGTGGATGTGGATAAAAGTCGTGCGGATGCGGATAAGGTTTTGTAAATACGCCCAGGACTCCACGTATAGACATTAAAATGTACTCGATATTATACACTGTCACATTTGTTGTCTAGGCGAGCGTCATGGTCAAATAAGTTTGACCACTGTTGACAAAAAAAATCTCCCATTAATAACAAGAAGTTCCGTGACGAACTAAAGAGCCTACTTTTCTTAGAATTGTGGGTTCATGCCAATGATTATTCTATATGGATCTATCTAGAATAATGACGAAATTGAGTTAGCAATATGGAAATTTCTAATTAGTAGCCTACGAAATACTGTATACCTGGCATAATGTAGCCTCATAGAGCACTACAGTTGGCAGCCCTGGTGATTGAATATATTCTTTGTTCCATCTCTTAAGGTACAGAATACAAAATTTGGTTGAAGTCCAATGGATAGCATGGACATTACTTGCAGTTAGGCATTGGATCTAACAGCGCGCGTAAAATCACGTTTGCCACAATGTCTTCACGTATTGGTCATAAATAATCTGAAATAATATGACCTATTGTTGTGCCAATTTTCATTGAAATCCATTAGTTAGTATAGAAGTTACATGCATTTCAAAATTGGACCTATCAGCAGGCTTACAAGCATGTTGGCAGCACTGACGTATATTAGTTACTCCAAATTAATCATGGATGCCAGGTACTATTCATGTGCAAAGTTTAGAGCTATTGGCTTGCATACTTTCTGATATATTGATATTAGGGTACGAAAATAGAGACAGCATTTATTTACAGTTGGCAGCCCTGGTTGCTCTTAAGAATACGCATTGTCATATCTGTTAAGGTACACATAGCACATACGAAATGTGGTTGAAATCCAAATGATAGTATAGAAGTTACATGTATTTAAAGTTGGACCTCTCAGCGGGCTTAAAATCATGTTGGTAACACTGACGTATATAAGTTACTCCAAATTAATATAGAATGTCAGGTACTATATGTGTGCATAGTTTAAAGCTGTCAGCTTGCATACTTTCTGATATATTGGTGAAAATGAAAATCCACAGCCTGCTTCCAGTCGACCGACCGGGTCAGGGAATGGAATGAATGAAGCCCCCATCTAGCGGCGAGGATATGAACTGTGCCGGCTGCCGAAGCCTGTCGCACTCCCCTGGGGCAATGATTAAATGAATGACAGATGAAATGAAATGATAGTGGAGAGAGTTGCTGGAATGAAATTGTGACAGGGAAAACCGGAGTACCCGGAGAAAAACCTATCTGCCTCCGTTTTGTCCAGCACAAATCTCACATGGAGTGACCGGGATTCGAACCACGGACCCAGCGGTCAGAGGCCGGCGTGCTGCCGCCTAAGCCATGGAGTCCGTTTTCAGAAGTAGAATTTCTTAAGTATGTTTTCAACCAACTCAAACTCCGTTCGGCAGTACCGGTAGCTACAGAGAGAGGCAAATTTGCCAAAAGTTTGATAAGGGTATAAAAGTTAGAGAGACAACTTTTGTCACATTCTTCAAGGGCACTTGTTGCTGTTCGTGGTTCGTTCATAAGAGCGAAGGCACTGGAGAGTAATAAGAGGTTATGTTGTTACACATAAGATCAGAGCAAACTGATTGTCACACTGTTAACATCGCTCTACCGTCGCCTTGCTTTGCAACGTTGCCATATGTCGTTTAGTAACAATAGTACATGATTATATTGGTTTTTAATGTTTTCACTCATAAACAAATAATACATGTGACAAAAATTTCGGGTGGTGGGGCCTTATATACGCCCCTGATTTCGTGACACAGTAGAATTCTAAAACTCCGAGGGACATATCCAAGAGGGATGCAAATTCCGTGTCTGCGCCACTAAATAACCAGGCTTCCTGAGCCGGCGTTTACGTGCGCTAGGGTGGCAATTTCGCATCCACTCCTTACGGCAGACTTCGGCAGCCGGCACAGTTCATATCCTCGCCGCTAGATGGGGGCTTCATTCATTCCATTCCCTTACCCGGTCGGTCGACTGGAAGCAGGCTGTGGATATATTGGTATTTGGATAAAATAAATTGAGAGCATTTATTAACAGTTGGCAGCCCTGGTGGCTCTTAAGAATATGCTCATTTATATCTGTTTATGTGCACATAGCACATACGAAATTTGGTTGAATTCCAATTGATAGTGTAGAAGTTATATTCATTTAAAAATTGGACCTATCAGCAGGCTTATAATCATTTTGGCAGCACTGCCATGTATGACCTCCTGGAAATTAATCTGAAATATTATTATCTATAGGTGTGCCAATTTTGAAATAGCTCCCATTCATACCTTCCAAGATATCCACCATGGGGCTCAAATTTCAATTGCGATTTTTCAGCAGTTGGTAGCACTGACATTATTTTCAAATACGGCATTGAGATATTCAGGTATAGATCTTTACTCCTACCTAATTTTGTTTTGATTGCTGCAGCCGTTTAGGAGTTGATATGGTGGACAGACAGAGACACATTTGCCCGGATCGATCTCATAAGTCTACTTTTTCCTCATTTTTTTGCAAAATGTGAAAAGTAGGCTAAAAAAATGCAACTCACGGGTTATATTTGGTTTACCACTAGCTTATATTCGGTGGTTGTTGTACAGTCTTTGATTAATTCTTATCCCTACTTTGTGTACTCTAGTTACCTGAGCATAATGGAGAAATTACCATCAATCAAGAGTGAGCATGAATGGTTAGCAGAAACATTGGTAAGTAACAGTGCAATCTCAGTGATGTGCAAACTACAGTCGCTTAGAACCTTAGTACTTACTAGCAAATTGTAGGCTAATAAGATTATGTTCTTTTCTTGGTACACTACCGTAAAGTGTGGTTACTTTGTGACAGTTTTGAGGGTTTTATTTGAATAAAAGCTTAACTATTTGTTAATGCACTCTTTCGGCGACACAAAGTCAAAATTTGAAACATTCTCTTTAATCAAGGAATTTAAGGTTGCATTTTCTCGCATGTATCATGAAATATTTTCAAAATAAAGTGTCACAAAGTTACCCCATGGTTCGGGGTAACTTAGTGACACTTCAATGTTTCAAGGAAAATAATGAGATACAACCTCCAGGTTATAAAGTGAGACCTAACTGGACCAATAGATAGTGCAGGTATGGAGGTAATGTTTTGGAAAAGTTATGAAAAAATTAGTAAGTTATACCCAATATCAAATTATATCATCTGTTTGTCAGTTCTTTATGTCTCGACATAATAGATTTTACCCAGTCCGGCCCAGGAAAATTATTCTTAAAACAATTGAACCTTTGTCGTCTGCGGTCTAAATATGATTTCGCCACACATCGCAAGTCGTATGATGTGACGTGAAATCCAATTGTGGATGTAGCGATTGCATTAGCAACAAATGCATTTTCTTCATCATCACTAAATATTTTTGAGAATAAGGAAAGTTAAGAGAATGTTCATGGCATTTGTAGACTTAGAAAAGGCTTTTGATAACGTTGATTGGACTAAATTGTTTGACATTTTGAAAACGATTGGGATAAAGTACAGGGATAGGAGGGTGATCTACAATCTATACAGGAACCAGACAGCAGTCATTCGAGCTGAAGGACATGAGAGAGAAGCTGGTATTCAGAAAGATGTAAGGCAAGGCTGCAACTTATCACCCATACTTTTCAATCTTTACATTGAACAAGCAATGAAGGAAATTGTAGAAAATTTAAAGTGGGAGTGAAGATTCAAGAGAAATAATTTCAACTCTGAGATTTGCCAATGACATAGTCATCTTGGCCGACAAGCCTGAGGTTTTGAATGAGTTTGTGAATGGTATGGACTACGTTTTGAGGAAAGAATTCATGATGAAAATTAATAAATGTAAAACTAAAATATTGGAATGCAGCCGAAATAAATCAGAATCCTCAATGGATATAAAAATGGCAGGTGAAAAACTAAAGGAAGTAGGAGACTACTGTTACTTAGGAAGCAAAATAACCAGTGATGGACGAAGCAAAGAGGATATAAAAAGTAGGTTAGCTCAGGCAAGGAAAGCATTTCTACAGAAAAGGAATCTGATGATATCGAATATAGATTTAGGTGTAGGAAGTCATTTTTGAAGGCCTTTGTCCGGAGCGTGGCACTCTATGGAAGTGAAACTTGAACTATTGGTGCAGCAGAAAAGAGGAGAATTGAAGCGTTTGAAATGTGGTGCTACAGGAGAGTGATGAAGATCAGATGGGTATATAGGGTTACAAACGAAGAGGTATTATGACTAGTGGGAGAGGAGAAATGTTTCTGGCGACTGCTAATGAAGAGAAGAGATAGGTTGGTAGGACACATACTAAGACACCCAGGAATAGCAAGCTTAGTTACGGAAGGAATGGTCGAGGACAAGAACTGTAGGGGTAGACCAAGGTTAGAATATGTTAAACACATTGCCTCGGACGTAGTGTGTGGTACCTATGTATAGATGAAACGAATAGCTCAGGACAGGGAGGCATGGATAGCTGTATCAAACCAGTCAATAGACTGAATACCCAAACAACAACAAGGCGTAACAGGAGCACATATTACGGAGAAATGAACGAGTACAGACTACTCGAGGTAAGTTATATCCTACCTGCACGACTGTGTTCAACAATCAAACAGACTAACAGCATGCTACAAGGGGAAGATGACCTCGTAAGTCTGTCCCTTAAAACCTCAATAAAAATTTAAAAAGCGTGAAACAATATACTAAAGAAGAGTCCCCACCTTGAAAAGTTAATAGCTGGTGGTGGACGTTGATAGACTTACTTACCCAGGTCCATGTGAGAGATACCTCTGACGGTTCAGAGAACAAGCCAGAGAGTTTGGTCGCCTGAACACAAGGAGAGTCATGACTCACAACTTGTTTTAAATTCCCATTCCCAATCCATAATAACAGGTATCCCGACAGTGAGGAGTCAGGACCACTGACTAGGCTACTCTGCAGGTGTCCATTGTCGCGAATTAGGACGTGACTAGAGTTATCAATGCCATTAGACATAACACTCAGTTAGGCGTTTACAGGGTATAAAACCCCCGTGTTGAGCCAGCCTTGGCAACTTACAACTGATGTAACTGGTGGTGTATGGTACCATGTGCTCGGCGATGGCCGCCTGAACACAAGAAGAGCTATGACTCACAACATGTTCAAAATGCCCGCTCCAAACCTATAATAACTGGTTTCCTGACTGTCAAGAACTCAGGACCGCTGACTACGCCACTCAGCTGGTGTCTATGGTTCTCGAATATTGCCAATAATAACAGTACCTTATAATTTATGTTCATTATGTGAATTTTGGGCAATTGAAAATTTATACATGTGAAGTGTGTGTTTGAAAGATTAAAATTCCTTGGCCTATGTGTCTTACAAGATTTTTCAAATTTGAGTATATTCTATTGCAACCAACACTTAATGCCTTCTACACAAATTCGCAGAGAAATTTTACTGAAGTCAAAATTATCTACATATATATAACTCAATGAATGTCTGTCTGTTTGTCTGTTCATCATCATCATCATCATCATTTCCCCTTATCCAGCTCCTGCTGGGTCGGGGTATTTATGGCTCTTCTCCACTTTCCTCTTTCCTTCCACCATTCTTCTTCCACGATCTTGTCCCAGTCCAGATTTCTTTTTCTTACGCTGTTCTTCACTGAATCAATCCACCTTGTTCTAGGTCTTCCTGTTGCTCTCTTACCCTTGCACTTCGCCTCCAGCATCTGTCTTGGTATTCTATTTTCCTCCATCCTCTTTACATGTCCAAACCACCTTAGATTATTCTTCTTAATTCTCTCTTTTAGTTTTCCCATCCCAACTTCCTTCCTAACATCTTCATTCCTCACTCTGTCTTTCCTTGTCTTTCCTATCATACTTCATAGGAATTTCATTTCACTGGCTTGGATTCTACTCTCTTGCCTGCTTGTCAGGGTCCAAGTCTCAGCTGCATAAGTTAATATGGGAACATAGTGCACTTAATACATTACCTCCTTGCTTTTCCTTGGTACTTCCTTATCCCAAACAAGTTTTCTTATACTTTGATAGAATGCATTGCTCTGCTTTACCCTCCTGCCAATCTCCAATGTCCAACCTACCAGTTTGCATCAATTTACTTCCTAGGTATTTGAACGTGTCCACAATTTCCAAACTCTGACTTCCAATTTTCACAGTGCCCTTTCCTTGTCTTTCCCCTCTTGTCATCACCATGGTCTTGCTTTTCTTTATTTTGTCTGTTATTTATACAAATCTACATCGTTTCACCGATCTGAACCAAAATTCGTATACATACCCTTTGGCACCCTGCGGGTAACCCTGTCCACTTTAAATTTCGGACAGACCACTCCATTGCCTGCATTTAGGCCCTTTGGCACAAATCTTCACCGTTTCATCGATCTGAATCAAATATTGCATACTTACCCTTTGGAACCCGACGAGTAACAAACCGTTTGGCACAAATCTACACCGTTTCACCGATCAGAACCAAACATGATGTACTTAGCCTTTGGAACCCGACTACACTGTATACATGAAATTTTGTACAGTCCACTCCATCCCCTGCATTTAGGCCCTTTGGCTCAAATCTACTTTGTTTCGCTGATGTGAACCAAACGATATGTACTTACCCTTTGGAACCCTGCGGGTAACACTGTCCACTTTAAATTTCGGACACACCACTCCATTCCCTGCATTTAGGCCCTTTAGCACAAATCTACACCGTTTCACTTAATTGCACCGAATTTTACATTCTTTACCCTTTGAAACCCTTCTAGTATCACGGTCCACTTTAAATTTCGGATACTCCATTCCATTCCCTGCATTTAGGCCCTTTAGCACAAATCTACACCGTTTCACTTAATTGCACCGAATTTTACATTCTTTACCCTTTGAAACCCTTCTAGTATCACGGTCCACTTTAAATTTCGGATACTCCATTCCATCCCCTGCATTTAGGCCTTTTAGCACAAGTCTACACTGTTTCACCTAATTTCACTGAATTTTACATACTTACCCTTTACCCTTTGGAACCCATATGGGTAACACCGTCCACTTTAAATTTCGGACAGATCCATTCCATTCCCTGCATTTAGGCCTATAGGCATTTAGGCCATTAGCACAAATCTACACCGTTTCACCTAATTGCACCGAATTTTACAAACCTAACTTTTGAACCCATGCTGGTAACACTGTCCACTTGATATTTTGGACAACCCTCTCCATTCCGTACATTTAGAATAACAGACAAAAGGTACATGAAAACCACGTTTTAAGGTCCCAGAACTATTCATGTCCGTAGTAGTGTAAATGTAAGAATATTTAATAAGTCTATAGTTGGCTGGCAATGCGGGCTGCGTCACGTCCCTACCAGTGTTCTTGTGCAGAATTGCGAAAATGGTTATATCTCACGCCCCTTAAAACAGTTATCATCATGGAAATATTATGCCTCTTTATAAGTGCGATGGTGTTGGTGCAGTACATTGAGGTTATCAGCTGCAATAAGCGTTGGGGCTTTCACATTTTCTTTCATTTATTCCGATACTTATTCTTCAGCGGTATATGGCGATGTACTCCAGATCACACTGAATAGTTTCATTCATTCATTCATTTATTTGCAATGAGGGGAGTGTCCCCCGGTGGCAAATTGGATACACATAACAAATAAATAATTATACATAGCAATTCAATAACAATTATACAACAATTAAACTGGAGTATTTACACAAATAGTCAGTCTTTTCTTAAACACACCTATATGTTTGGGAAAAGGTTCTAAGACTGCGGCAGGTAGAGAGTTCCAGTTATCAATGGCACGGTTTACAAAAGAATATTTACCATAATTTGTTCGCTGTGGTCGGCCCTTAACTTTGAAAGGATGATCGCTCCTACCCATGCAAGTGGGCTTTCCCAATCGTTTGCTAAGCTCACCCCATGCTGGTTGATTTGTATACGTGTTGTACATAGCGCAGAGTCTAGATTTCATCCTCCTAGCCTCCAGTGATTCCCACCCAAGTTTCTTTAACATACGGCTCACAATGCTCCTGGGATTAAAGTCACTGAGCACAAATCTAGCGGCCTTTCTTTGTACCATTTCCAACTCATTGATGAGCCCTACTTGATATGGATCCCAAACCGCCGAGGCATATTCCAGAATAGGTCTTACAAGTGACAAATAGCCTAATTCTTTAGCAGAGGTACTACTTCCTTTTAATACCCTCATTACAAAGTGCAGGGATTTGTAAGCTTTTGAAACTACACATCCTACATGACTACTCCATTTCATATCATTCCTTACGTGAACGCCCAAATATTTGCAAGAATCTTCTTCTACAAGTATTTCCGAGCCAATGTTATATTGAAAATCCTGCCTCCGCACTTTCCCTATTTTTAAGAGACTACATTTTCTTGTGTTTATTTTCATTTTATTTTCAATCGCCCACTTATAGACCAGGTTCAGGTCCTCTTGAAGCACTGCATTGTCTTGTGAGTCATGTATCTTTCGATATATTACACAATCATCCGCAAACAATCGACAGTCACTGCGAATCCCATTTGGTAAGTCATTTATAAACGCCAAAAATAACAAAGCTCCGATTACGCTGCCCTGAGGGATACCCGACGTTACGGTACTTTCATCCGAGAATATGCCTTCGACTTTCACTTTCTGTGATCGACCCGTCAAAAATTCTTGGATCCATAAAATTACTCTTCTATCAATCTTCGTCGAAGCTAATTTATGGAGTAGCATGTCATGCGGCACGACATCAAATGCCTTCGCAAAATCTATAACCACGGCGTCGACTGAAACTCCATGGTCTAACGATTCGCTAATGTCTTGAAAAAGTGATAGCATCTGACTCTCGCATGAGTAACCTTTCCGAAATCCATGCTGCCTATCATTAAACCATGATAATGTTTCCCAGTGTTCCCTCAAGTAGTCGCAAATGCGATGCTCCATCTGTTTACAAACGATGGACGTAAGGCTAACCGGCCTGTAGTTACCCAATTCAAGTCTGCTCCCTCCCTTAAATATTGGGACTACCGTAGCTCTTTTCCAGTCATCTGGGATTTGCGCATTGTTTATAGACACATTAAACATCACCTCCAAGTATCGTGCCACGGCCCCACCCCCTAGTTTAAGTACTTCACTAACAATATTATCAGGACCCTTTGATACATTGAAACGTAGTTTTTGTATTAGCTTTACAATTGCTGACTGGTTTATTTGGAACAGGGGAGCACCTGATTCGTCGTTAAGGTCCAACACACAGCTATTGGATTTATTGAACACACTACCGTAAAAGACATTTAATTCATTAGCAATGGCCTGTTTCTCAGTAATTAATTTACCGTCACCGGACATTATCATCGACAAATTATTTGGATTTCCCTTTCTTCTCCTAACATAACTGTACAATTTTGTCCACCCATCACCTCCCGAACCAAGTAAACCTTGCATATAACTGTCATGAGCAGCCCTCTTTTTTAAGACGAGCTCTCTTGATAAGGACTTAAATTTCAACATACTCTTGTCACTATCATGTCTTTTATTGTATAATTTCCTAATTTTCCGTTTTAGACTCCTAATTTCTCGTGTGTAATACTCAGGATCTGGGTTTTGTTTCAGCAATTGAAATGGGACAAATTTATCAACAGCGCTATTTAAAATTTTCAAAAAGTTAGTCCACAGGATATTAATGTGATTTCCTTCCGATGCCCATCCTACAAATAGCTCATTCAAATACCCCTGAAACTTGCCCTGATCCGCCCTGCGATACTGGAATATGATCTTTTTTGCTACATCAGAGTCTAATTTTGTAATGTCACCATATCTAATATTTAATTCAACCCCAGAATGGTCACTAATTCCTGGTACTTTCAGACAGTTAATATACAGCTCTACAGGCCTTACGAGATAAACATCTAAGGTATTATTGTCTCTAGTTGGGAAGTCAACTACTTGGGAAAATCCCCCCTCCCTTAAGAATTTATTTGCAGCGCTCTGAGCTTGACTACAGCTAGTTGACTCACCAGACCAGTCTACTTTGGGGAGGTTTAAATCTCCAGCAATTATTATGCTCTTTTTCATAGCATTACCCGTACAAGTTTTATCATACAGTGTTTCGAGGAGAGAAAAGTTATCTTTCGGTGCTCTATACGCCCCTATCACCTGAAGAGGGAATTTATTTCCTTTATCCGAAATTTGTACACATAACATTTCATGATCCATATCTGCCCACTTTAAGAAACTACCTATATTTTTGCGCACACAAATAAATAGCCCACCACCTCGCTTCCCCCGATCCCTTCTGTACATTTCGTAGGTCCCTTGAATTATTTCGCTACTATTTATGTCCTCATATAACCAAGATTCAGTTGCAATGACAATGTCCGGAGAATACGTCTCTACAAGATTCCAAAATTCGATTAATTTATTTCCTAAACTCTGACAATTAACCTGCAGTAATCTTAGAGTCTTACCTCCGCAGCAAATATCTCGAAATTGCTCCTTCTGTTCCCATCGGCTGGCAACCTCTGGACCTGCTCCTCCTCACAAAAGCCGGCACGAACCGATGACCCTGTCATGTAGGCTCCCTAGGTTAAAAGCACCCCTTCGATTTAGATGCAGCCCGTCTCGGGCGAAGTCACGGCCACCAATCCAGCAGTCAGCTTCTACGTACACTAAGCCCAGTTGTGCACATACCCAGTCCATGCGGTCATTTACAGTCTTAACTCGCCTTAACGGAACATCTCCCCGCCGAACAATGCCACTCATTATAATTTTTGCATTTCGAAACTGGCTTTTAGCTTTTCTGCCTAGTTCGTAGAGCTCCCCCATGATGTAATCAGCTGTAGCCCTCTTTTTCAAATCGTTCGTCCCAACATGTAGCAACAACACTTTAACTTTGTCACAGTCCTCTACATTTGATTGTTCCACTTGTTGGGCAAGCTGGTCAATTTTAATCCCCGGATAACACCGCACTTTCGCACCTGATTTCCTCGAGATATTCGCACTCCATCGTATCATTGAATCACCCATTATGATAACGTCATCCTCAGTTTGCTCCTGCACGCCCTCTTCCACACTGATCCCAGTAGAAAGCCGTTCAGTCACATCCTTCACCGTTTCTTCTGATTCACGAAGCTTTGCTCTAAGTTCCTGTATTATTTGATCCCTTGCTTTGATTTGCACCCTCAAACAGTCCGGCGTATCACATACTTTACAAAACCAATTTCCGACATCACAATCCTCCTTCTTGACCTTAATACAGCCGAAGTGAAACCATTTCTCACATAGTCCACACTCAACACCATTCTTCAATGTTTTACTGCACGTCGAACACTTTAAAGCTGCCACTGGATCATTTGCCTGATTCACATTTGGAGTAACAGGCCCTGGATTCACTTCCACTCCACCAATAACTAGCAATGCAGCTATCACTAGGGCTATGAACCACAAGTTGCTAGGTCCCGTACGCACACACAAACACCGGAAATCCCGACTATCGTATAGTGTGATGACGAATTTATGAAGAGTAATATTAATGGGATGTTTTGTGCTTTCTGGCCCGTTAACAGTGGTCGTAGTTTCCGATAATCACGAATGAGAGCTTCAAAATAAGGCCAAGTTCCCTGCTGTACGTTTTTTCCTGGACTGAGAAAACGTTACCTCAGAAAACGTATAAGAACTTTTTATTGGGTTTTTGAAAAACATTCAAACTTGTAATTTGCACTAACAATAGTTGTGCCTATAAAACATAAACATTTCATTACCCTCAGCCAAGTAGATTTCCATGTACATAGTTTTAATCGAGCGGTTCCTAGAAAAGACATCAAAAAACCAGACAATTTTTCATACAACCACAAATTAAAAAATAATTCTCAAACTTGAGAATGATTGGCTGATATATTCTAACGCAGAATTAAACAAGACAAATATTGGTATAACTCGTTTTTCAATAGGTGTGTTGGTTTGCTCGTAATTAAGGTCTACACTCGAGTATCAAAAATAAAGGAATCCGATAGTAATAAAGTAAGTTGATGCAAATGTTTTCGTTGTCATGCGTTTACTGAAATTTCAAGAAACGGTTTTTTGTGAAGTTCATGAAAGCCATTTCAGCTCGTAGAATTATGTGCACTGTGTCTTGGGCTAGCCGGGGTTAAATCCTTGTGGAATGTTTCGCACCGTGGTGAAGGAATAAATGGTGAGACTTAATCTGAGACCTCACGTATACTTCATCGTACAATCCAAGGCAACAGCGTATCATACTAAAAGAAGGGATTATTTTTCTTCATGAAGATTCTCGCCCTCACACTGCTAATCGAACCCCATCGCTTCATTTGGGTGAGAACAATTTGATAATGCTCCGTGTAGGCAGCGCCCATAGACTACCACCTGTCCCTGCACTTGAAAAGGCCTTTAGAAGGTCAACGCCACGACGATGATGTTCTGAAAGTGACCGTGTGGCAGTGGCTGGCTTCTCAGGTGGCAGATTTCTATGAGGATGGAATCCAAAAGTGGTTTTGCAATATGTGTGTTTTAATATATGTGTAAATTATGTTGAGAAGTAGTATAAGGTACTGACTTACATGTAAGAATAAAATAGTTTTAAAATTGCTTTAGTTATTTATATAATAACTCGATATTTCAAAAATAAAACACACCTCCCTAATAGGTATATTGTCCTTGGACTTTTATGTTGCATTGTGTTGGGAAAAGATCAAGGAAATGGCAACCAGATAAATGTTCACAATATTCCTTGATTCATGCGGGAGAAGTTTACAGGTTAAGTGTTAGATTAAATTCTCGCTATGCTAAGAACATATTTGTGAGACACATAATTTACCTGCAGGTTGGAACTGATGATATTGTGGATATTAAGCTTGATGAATGTCCAAAGCCAGTGTTCATTCCATGCGTCAAAAGAGAAACACAATCTGAAGATCTCAACAAGGTAAGTACCTTAACGGATTACTATATGACCTGGTCTTATCTCCTTAGCGTCGATTGGCGTTTAGAGATTCCATAATTTCATTTTCACAACTTTATTGATGACTAGTGCAAGCAATCACAGGTTAGATCTTGTGTTGTACAGAAAGCATAAGCCTATTTGTTTGTATTTGAAGAATGAAAATATCTTATAAATGGGAGACTTGAACCAGTGACCTCTGGCTGTGTACACTGATGATCTGGCCACAGATCAAAAGGGGGATGCAAAACCTATCAGACGTAAAGCCAGCAATGTGTTTGGCACAATCACGTTGTAGCTTCTTAGTTGCCCACTCTGGACTTTGAATTTTAACTTGAAGAACTTTGAGGATTTGAAAGCTGTAGGTAAGCGAATTGATTTTATTTTTTATTTTATCGAAATATCTGTCCTTTCTCAAGAAATCCGCTCACGAGGGCCACTAAGACAAGATGGGATTCAGTACCTCTGCAATCCTTGAAGTCTTCTTAAGCGGTTTGTCACTGTAACTATAGTTATTAACTGGGATGGTTCTAATTTATGAGGGTGATTGGCTCATTCCAAATCAGAGTATTGCAGGAGCGTGCACTAGGTATTACGCATAAAGGCAACAAATTCTTGAAGAAAATAAATGAATGTAAAAGAAATTTCAAGGAACATATGGAGAAAATACTTGTTAATACACAAATCCACTTATCCTTACTTGTAAGTATGTGTGTTGAAACACATATTTCTCTTATCATATTCTTTATTTATTATAGTTTTTAAAACCATTCCATAGGTGGCCAATGGTGTGGATTGGGGGCAGATGACATCGTAGTTCGGCCCCTCAAAACAACAATAACTAACTAATGCTGGGGATCATACCAACTCATATTCTGAGTCTGCAGATAGGCCAACCGCATGGTCTATCGCATTTAACTTGAATAATATTCAAATTATACTTGTCTCTTAGGCGGGAATTATGAAGGTCGGAATCAATTTACGAATTTCAATCTTGTTTTTATACATTAATAGGAATTATGGCAGAGAATCGAACCTTAAAATTAATGCATATGGCGTATTACTACATTCATAAAAACATTCAAATAGTATTCTATGTAAAACTACAATCTCTTCGTTGGCCTGCATCTCCATTGCAAATTAAGTGCTTCCATAGACCAGTAGCCATATTATGGGATTAGTTAGTAACATTATGTAGCAACAGTATTGGTGTTATACACTCTCCAAAACACTCTCCCAGAAGTAATTCATTGGCATAGTCTCAATTATTTAGATAATTGTATGGCTTTAAATACAGTTTCTCTTGTAGGTAAAATCTTGTATCTTGGTGAATAAGTGGCATATCTGAATGTTGCATACATTGATTCTCAGAAACAGTGCAATTACAATTATGGAGGACCTAGACAATTTTTACTAAATGATACGTTCACATGTAAGATACTATGAACTAATGCTTTGCTACAGCAAAATATTTAAAAATGTTTGTTCATCTTCAACACTCCTTAAAGCTATTACTTCCTTTAGGGCACTGGTTTCAGTGTATTCTCTCGCACGGAGTTTATATTTGGTCCCTAAAAGTGACGGTTTGATGGTGTGTTATTTTTCAGCGCTAGGGAAAACTTGGCCATTCATCAATATAATATCTATCTCTATCAGTAACATATGATGGACATTATGAAAGTAGAGTTACGTAATTGTTCACAGTCTTGAACTCTCAATTGAGCTGATCTGTACAAATACATGGTATGTTATTTGTGTACGAAATATTAAGTGATACTCCAAAAAAATAATTACCGGTACTCCTTCTTATCCCCAGGATGTGAAAGAGGAAAGCCTGAATGTAGAAAGCGATGCAAGTGGAAACCATTTAAATAAGTAAGTGGACAGCATTTCAAGAAATAATATTATTCCCTTTTATGTGAGCAAAACTGTAAATTTTGGGCATGAATAAGTTTAGTTTGCAATGTCAGATGTCTCCTTTTTATCTGCCATTTAACTTAATGTCTATTCAGTGAATAAATATTGATATTAGCTTTGTATTTAACAAGCCTCAAATTACCCATTCTTTCAGTGCTCTGTATGTCAGAAGTGTAACTTAAGAAACGTTTGTTAGTCTGCTGATGGAAGATGTTCATGACTTGTAGAAAACCCTCTCACTTGCTTAGAAGAAAGGCACATGCATTACTTTTCAGAATATGACAGTGATATGCATTTTGTATTGAACAATCACCACTTTAAACCGCCTCCAGTGTGTGCTGTGTCCTCGGCTCCATATGACTCTTTCTTAACCCAAAACTGCGAGTGTAAGTGGGCTCCTCTTCTTCTGATGCTGCTACATGTGAAATCCCACTAAGGCCATACCACCAATAATCTTAAATTCTGGGAAACTAAGTGATTTGCAACAATACAATATAGTAAATAAAATTAGTGCATGAACTTGAATTCTATTATGTAATATGGTTACTTATCTCAGCGGAGCCATTGTACGTAGCAATTGGTACCTTCTCGCCTGCCTTCTGTTCATTTTTGATCCATGGTGCCGGAAAACCTTCGTTTCAATAGCATTACGAGCGACATCTCTTGACGGAAATTATAACTAACTGAAGCTAGAAGAACTTGGTGTACATTATCGATTCTGAAAATATTCTCACTACTATTTCAGGACTTGGTTCGTTGACAAATATCACAGGATGCATCCTAATCCAATAACATATTTCCAAAACAAACTAACGAAAATCATTTCGCATGAATTAAGGTGACCGAAACCTTGTAATGTAGGTATGGATTGTGCTTTAGAAATATTTTAGTCAATAATTTAAGACAAGTTGCCAGAAAACTAAATTGAAAAACCTGCCTGCCTACTACATTGTAAGTTGCTCTGTGGAAAAGCAACCTCGTCAAGATTATACGACGAGGATACAGTTAAATACACTCTTCCATTTGAAGAAACACTTTCTTCGTCACGATCCTAAATAATTTTCAAACATCTTCTGTAGTAAATTGACGGGAAAATGTGCAACATCTAGACACGACGAGTGTTGTATGCGGCAGGTTAGCTCACATTTTGCATCATTAATACATAAGGAATGAGCATATTATGCAGAGCTTTCGCTTTTTACAAAGCTGAATATCTTGGTGCATTTTAAAGCTTTTATTTTTCCTAACAACAAAAATTTTCTCAGCTACATGCATGGAAAATTGTAGTATGCAGTTCCCATGGCTTCCATTACCTTAATACTAAACCGGTAGCTGATTATGCATAACCATACGCCGGAGGCGCGTAATATGGGGAGATAGATAGATAGATTTTATTAATTCCATTTGATCAAATACATTTATACAATACATTTTTGATATAGGACACGTCAGAATTTACATCTATAAAATAAAAGTACTACTAGGTATATATTACTAATACTATAACTATTTATAACTTATTATAATAACAGATCTTAAGAGATACAATCTTATTGGACAACTATCTACACCTTACTATATTATCATAATATGAAAACTTAATTCTGTAAATACAACAACTTACAGCTAGGTATTACAATTAAAATAGAAAAGTAAAATATAATTATAAATTTCATCGCTCCTATGTGCTAAGATATTCAACTACAGAGTAAAAACAATGGCACTGCAGATAAGCTTTCAACATTCTATCAAAGATTTTTATTTTTGGGGCAAGTTTTATCTACTGGGTAGTTTATTGTATAATTTAACTCCTGTGTGAAAGGTTCCTTTTTGATATATGCGTGTGTGTGTGTGTGTGTGTGTGTGTGTGTGTGAAATATGGATGTTTTGATTTTGTCTTGTGTTGTGCCTATGAACATCATTGTTTGTTTTACTAAAACGTCTTTATTCATTAAATTCTTTTTAAAAAACATAATACTTTCAAAGATATATATACAGGGCAGTGGGAGAATGTTTAAATCTTTAAACAGAGGTCTACATGACTCTCTAGTGTTTACATTTGCCATAATTCTAATCGCCCTCTTTTGTATCCTAAACGTGCTTAGTACATCTGGCGACATACCCCAAAATATGACCCCATATCTAAGTATGAATGGAAAAAAGCAAAATAAGTATTTCTTAATGTGTGCATGCTAGTGCAGGTTTTCAAAATACGTAACGCAAAGCACATCGAGTTCAGTTTAGTATTCAGATATTGTATATGTTTATTCCATTTCAAGTCATGTTGTATCCATAGTCCTAAAAACTTTGTTTCTGATTTATTTTCTATTTGATGACCATTTAATGTTATATTGGGTTTCGCCGGATTCCTATTCTGTATAGTGTGGAAATTTAGACATACTGTTTTTTTTATAGTTTATTATGAGGCGATTATCTTGTGACCATTTGGTTAACTCTCCTGTAACGGAGTCAGCAGACTGCTGTATGTCCTGTTTAGTTTCACCTTTTATTACGAGTGTTGTATCGTCCGCAAACAAAATTTCCTGATGTGAATGAACGACCTGTGTTATATCATTGATATATAGAAGAAAGCGTAGTGGGCTCGAAACCGATCCCTGGGGTACACCAAATTTAATAATTCCCTCATTGGACAATGTTTTATTAAGTAATTTTGTTCCATCATCCTTGTGTTTCTAGCTTACTATTTGTTTTCGCCTTGTTAAGTAAGACTCTATCCATTTATTAGCTAGACCTCTAATACCATATTAATTAATTTTGTAAGGAGGATTTTATGGTCAACAACATCAAATGCTTTCGATAAATCCAAGAATAGGCCAGTTACATGTTCCTTATTGTCAATTAATTTCAGTATACTATTAATACATTCATAAATTGCTGTCTGTGTAGATTTTCCGTTCTGAATCCATATTGTGAGTTTGATAATATTTTATTTTTTTCTATAAAACTTATACATGATTTTTTTTCCACCAATTTTGCAATACCATTTGGTTATTTTATTTATTTATTTATTTATTTATTTATTTATTTATTTATCGTATGGCTTTTAGTGCCGGGAGTGTCCGAGGACATGTTCGGCTCGCCTGAGTCTGTAGCTGCTTCCAGCGGACACCCTAAAGGGCGAACTACAAGTTCCGTTCAATTTCAAGTAGTTCGAACTTTCGCCACCAGATATCAATGATACCTAGTGGTGAACGTTGGAACTTTGATAGAGCGTTCTGACGAAATCTAACCTAACAAATTTTGCTTTACACAAGTTTAGTCTGTGAAAGGATCTTTTACATGCCATAAATCTATGACATGGGACCACCGGCTTTACTTCCCCTCCGAAGGAAGGTATACTGAAGGATTTTAATGCTCTTAAAAAGTCCGACGACTTCGGCCGGGTTTGAACCCGCTATCTTGGGCACAGCAGTTCAGCATGCTACCGACTACGCCACCGAAGGAAATAGGACGATAGTTATCTAATTCATCTTTTGAACCGTTTTTGTGCACTGGAATTACTTTTCATAACTTCAAAATATCGGGTAAGTTCCTGAGAGAATTGAACCGTTTATTAAGTGTGTAAGCGGATTTATTATATTTTCTGCACATTTCTTTAAAATTGCATCAGGGATGCCGTTAATGCCAGCACAGAATTTATTTTTTAGCTCTTTTATAACTATTCTTACCTCTTCACTTGTGACATGATTTATATTACAATAAATTAAGTGTAATTTGGTGAAAACATCAAGGATAACTTAGATCTCTAGTATGTCGACAGTAAACAGTGTTAGTGTCTCGTCAGGTAGTGTAACCGTTACGGATTTATGCTCGTCGTGCAAAATAAAAGAACAAAATGCAAATAAAACCATCACAAGATCTCAGGTAAAATTGAGTGAGGAGAAAGTGAAACCGATTGTCGTAATGTAAGCCTACCGGTACCGTATTGCGAATGTCTTAACCTGAGAAACAAACTGTTCTCAAAAGATGAAATTATTAAGCTGCTAAAGGAAGATATTACTAAGTTAATGGAAGAAATTAATAACTTAAAAAGAAACAGAGAGGAAAGAAAGGAAACTTGGTCGACAGTGGTTGCTGGTAAGGTAAGATTGAATATGCCTAGGCCTATAAATAGAGTACCGGTACATGTAACTGAAATTCCCGTCTCAAATTCATTTTGAGTGCTCGTCGAACAAAATGATGACTTTCTTCAAGAAGAAAAGAAGAAAGTGATAAAGAGAAATCCAGGAAGATGCGGATATTTGCGGATATTCACGGGCGAGATGTAGCAGCAAGCGTATTGGAGAGAAGCAGAGAAATGGAGGTCACTTCGACAGCAAAACCAGGAGCTCCTATTGCAGCGGTCACGAACGGGATGGTAGGAGAGTGTGCGTCCCTTTCTACATAGGACTATGCAGTAATCATCGCAGGAGGAAACGACGTGTATAGAAATGAGAGTAAAAAGATAATCAAAGAGTTAAAGGGTACATTGCCAACCATGCATAACACATATGTCATTATTGTAAACATTCCGCAGAGATACGACTTAATTCCAAAATCATGTGTAAATGTAGAAATAGAGGCTACAAATGAAAAAAAATCATAAAATTTGGAAGAGTTTTCCAAATGTCCAAATTATAGATGTAAGTAAATTAGACAGGAAGTTCCACACTCGGCATGACCTACACTTAAATAGGTAAGGAAAAGAGTATCTTAGTGATGAAATCTGCAAAATTGTAAATTCAAATGGTAAGAATAATTCAACAGTAGTATCTTTAGAGTGGAAGCAGGGAAACTGGTAAAAGAAGCCAAACGTGAGGTTTGGCATTCAGATCTATTGATATCAAATTTAACTGAGTCCAACAACGGTATTTCGGATTTGTCTAGCAACAATAATAATAATAACAATTATTATAATAATAATGTAAATAAATCACCAACACAAGCTTGCAAAAGTAAAAAATTTAAAATTTACCACCAGAATGTTCTGTCTCTCTCTAATAAAATTGATTACATAAATCTAATGCTTAAAAATGAACTTAAATACATCTTAGCACTATGTATTTCAGAAATTGGCTGAAAGAGGAACAACTCGAATTAATTCAATTCCCAGGGTTTATACTAGCTAGTAAATACTCTAGATCTAATATTAGCCATGGTGGTACTTGTATCTTCTTAAGAAATAATTTAGATCATGAACAGTTAACAGCTTATGATTATCTAAATATGGAACAGGATTTTGAATTCTCTGCCGTAAAAATACAGCAGTTTAAGTTAATAATTGTATGCGTATACCGTTCTCCGTCAGGAAAGTTTCCTTTATTTATGGATAAATTAGAATTGTTACTCAATAACATGAGCAAAGTAAATTCGATATAATAATTTGTGGGGACGTAAATGTGGATCTCTTAAAATGTGATAGAAATTGTGACTTATTAACACAGTTACTAATTTCCTATGGACTGAAACCTACAGTAAACTCCCCAACAAGAATAACAAAATTTAGTAAAACCACTCCTGATTATTTTTTTTAAATACAGATAAATATCACCATTCAATAGAAGTCTATTGTCCGGGTTTTAGTGACCTCCATGGACAAATACTGAGTTTTGAAGTAGCCGAAACAATCAATAATAATGATAATGGAGTAAAATCAAAGTGCTGGTCATTCACTGAAACAAATGTTACATATTTCAATGACTTATCAAATAAGGAAACATGGTCAGAAATGTATAAACTAGAAAATGTAAATGATAAATTTATTGCATTTAACAGTACCCTAAAACACTATTTTGAAAAAGCATTCCCCTTTAGACAAAGAACTGTTCAAAATAACAAAACTAGCAATTGGATAACAACAGGGATTATAAATTCATGTCAAAGAAAGAAATTTCAACACAAATTATATAAACAATAGCACACAACACCTGAATTCAATTTATACTACAAAAATACACTAGCATATTAAATAAGGTAATAAGACTAGCAAAGAAAATGCATAATGATAATTTTATTTCCCAATCATCTAATAAAAGCAGGGCTATGTGGTCCGTGATAAAGAAAGAAACTGGAAAATCTGCTAAAATACAAAGGGACATTACACTGACCAGAAATAATAAAGTGATTAATAATCCAGAGGAATAGCAAACACTTTTAATGACTATTTTCTGGAAATTCCACAAAAATTATTAAATAAATCACAGTTAAATACACAAAATTCTAATAATAAAATATATCTAGTGATTCTTTATTACTACATAAATTAATTAATCTAATTACCTACCAATAAAGAAGAATGTGAAATACGTATATCTTCCAATCGGATGAAAACTCGTAAAAGCACCACTGCTCTACTTGGTTCAAACAGTGATTGAAGAAGTCGCCGAATCTTTGGATACACGTTCCCACAACTTGGTTTAAGTTTATTGAATTATCATTAAGAATTTCTAAATACTATCAATATTCCGTATTTCACTTGACCTAAGGAAAGTAACTTTATAGATTTTAAACCTCTGTTGTAATATTTTACCACTTTTATCAAATATTTACACTAGCTATTATTTCACTACACTTTCATTGTGACGCCATCTTGGAATGTATTATCAATGCGAGTGAATGAACTACAAAATGTGTAAGCTCTATTGTGCATTGAGAGAGTTCACATTTTGTCGCTGATTGGGACGGTCCTTGTGAGGTCTAGGTCAGTGGTGAACTTCCGGTTTGAAATAATGCGAGTGCTTTGTTGTTAAGTAAGCTCGTGGAGAATATGTTTTAAGCGTTTGTTGTTCATTTTATGAAAATATTTTTAAAACTGCTTGTCTTATCGTTGATATTTTATTTTCGTGCTGTGTTTACGTCTTAAGTTAGGCATAACAATTTATTTCTATTCATTCAGTGCAGTGGGGTTCCCGTGCTATGATTTACTCCTTGAGTTATTCCTTTATTATTCTTCATTTCTTGTAAACGTGGTATTTTAAACGTTAAGTCTTCTGCTTATCCATGTGGTTATCTAGACGCATTTAGCTGGGCTATTTTTATTTGTAGCCTAGAGCTATCGTTCGTTCTTTTGGTAACAATCTAATAATTTAATTGTTGTATTTAGAGTAGGGGTTTCGTTATTAAATCATCTTTATTTTCAACTCAGTCCAGTCTACTATCATTGTTAGGGGCGTAACTTGGGTGCAGAGGGGATTAACGCTTTTCGGTATCCCTTCTCCAACATCCTTCCACCTAGGGTCTAAACAACAGGAAAGAGCAACTGCAAGGCACTACAAGAGAACTACTGAAAACCCAGCAGCAGGGCCTTCAACACACTGTCACGGGGAAGGTTAAAGTCCGGTAATAGAAGGGTGAGTATATCGTCTTGGTAAGCGGGTGTCCTACAATAACATCGTGTCGACTGGATAACCCCTCTGTCCTCAGAAGGTTACCTCAAACCCCTCTGCTCGGCACGCCACCCTCCCCATCGCTTTAATATGTAAGAACATAGTTTTCAAACGTTTCATGCCCATTATTCTTTCCAACCCCTAATAATATCTTGGTGAACTACGGACTCTCATGATGTGTTGTAACCTGGACTGGCCTTTAATTTGGAACTTTTGAGCCTACTTTCATATTTTGCACAAATTAGGAAAAAAATAGACGCATGAAATCGACCCGGGGAAATGTGTGTCAGTCTGTCCGCCTGTGTGTCTGTCAGTCCTTCTGTCTGTCTGTCTGTCTGTGTGTCCCCCCTATCAACTCCTAAACGGCTGCAACTATCTAAACCAAATTTGGTACGCGAAATGATCTCTATATGAACATCTCAAGGCAATGTTTAAAAATCCTGCCAGTGCTACGAACTGCTGAAGAACTACAATTAAAATATTAGCTCTAGATTGGATATCTCTGAGGCTATGTATGCGAAGTGTTCCAAACTTTGCACACACATACATAAAAGCAATCCAGATTTATGTTCAGGAGTACATAAATGGGAGTGGTGCAAACATAAATTTATGCCTGCTGATAGGTCCAATTTTTAAATACATTTAATTTCTTTACAATCAGTTGGAATTTAATCACATTTCGGATGTGCTATGTGTACCATAACAGATATAACTATGCACATTCTTTTGAGCCACTAAGGCTTCCAACTGTTATTAAATGTTCTCCCTATTTTATATACTAATACCAATATATCCCAAAGTATGCAAGCCAACAGCTCTAAACTTGATACACGTAAAGTTACCGACATTATTGATTGATTTGCAGTAACTAATATACATCAATGCTACCAACATGGTTCTAAGCTTTCTGATAGGTCCAATTTTGAGATGCATGTAATTTCTATACTAATAATAATTGAATTTCAACTAAATTTCGTATGTGCTTTGTGTATCATATTCTTAAGTACCAGCAGGGCTGCCAACTGTTTATTTATTTAATCGTATGGTGAGTTCAACGAGGAATTCATAAGTCCAGGTCCAAGTTCTTCAACCACAGAGCAGCACTTTCTGATAGATGAAACAGGTCGCTGGGGCTTCCGGAGTAGGCATGAAGAGGGCAACGCAGGATGACATGGTCCATGGTCTGCTCCTCTTCACGGCATTCACACATTGGAGAATCAATCCAGCCCCACTTATAGCGCAAGAAATTACAGCGCCCATGCCCAGTTCTCAGTCTGTTGAGGCGACACCATAGTTTTCTTGGGAGGTCGAATCCATTCATTTTCCGAGTTGAATTTATCTCATGGGCATTAGTACCAAATGTTGAATTTGACCACTCTTCCTGCCAGCTCCGGTTTAGGTTGAAATTGTCCCTCAAGAGTCGGCCGGTCAATACACTTGCTGGTCTCCTCGTTCGAAGTCGTTGTGGCGATGGGTAACAAAATTCCTGGTGAACTGTTAAAGAGGGAGATGCCCGGATTTTATTTGCTTCTCTCAGCAGAGCTTCCTTTCTCCTCAGGTGGGGTGGTGGGATATGGCTAAGAACGGGTAACCAACTGTTAATATATACTCTCTCTATTTTTTTAAAACCTAATATCAATATACACACATCAAAAAAAGTTTTGCATCACCTCGGTTCCCAGATCTCCGGCATATAGACGTTGACTGTGTATATTGTATCCAAGATACAGTCCCTTTGACTGTTCATAGATGTCACTAAAACTGCTCAAAGATGTAAACAACCATGCATGAGCAGGGCCTATTAGACGGAGGGGGTACGACAGCCGATCAGTTCCAGTCATTCCACCAGGACGAAGGTACGCTGCTCATGTTGTCTGTAGTTCTACCATGCCTAGAAGGTCAATACCGCAGTTCGATCGCGTCCGCATTGTTACTTTGTGTCAAGAAGGGCTCTCAACAAGGGAAGTTTCCAGGCGTCTCAGAGTGAACCAAAGCGATGTTGTTCGGACATGGAGGAGGTACAGAGATACAGGAACTGTCGATGACAGGCCTCGCTCAGGCCGCCCAAGGGCTACTACTGTAGTGGATGACCGCTACTTACGGATTGCCGCTCGGAGGAACCCTGACAGCAATGCCACCATGTTGAATAATGCGTTTCGTTCAGCCACAGGACGTCGTGTTTCAACTCAAACTGTGCGCAATAGGCTGCATGATGCGCAACTTCACTCCCGACGTCCATGGCGAGGTCCAGCTTTGCAACCCCGACACCATGCAGCGCGGTACAGATGGGCCCAACAACATGCTGAATGGACCCCACGGAATTGGCATCACGTTCTCTTCACCGATGAGTGTCGCATATGCCTTCAACCAGACAATCGTCGGAGACGTGTTTGGAGGCACCCTGGTCAGGCTGAACGTCTTAGACACACTGTCCAGCGAGTGCAGCAAGGTGGTGGTTCCCTGATGTTTTGGGGTGGCATTATGTGGGGCCGACGTACGCCACTGGTGGTCATGGAAGGCTCCGAAACGGCTTTACGATACCTGAATGACATCCTCCGACCCATAGTGCAACCATATCGGCAGAATATTGGAGAGGCATTTGTCTTCATGGACGACAATTCTCGACCTCATCGTGCACATCTTGTGAATGCGTTCCTTCAAGATAACGACATCGCTCGACTACAGTGGCCAGCATGTTCGCCAGACATGAACCCTATCGAACATGCCTGGGATATGTTGAAAAGGGCTGTTTATGGACGTCTTGACCCACCAACCACTCTGCGAGATTTACGCCGAATTGTCGTTGAGGAGTGGGACAATTTGGACCAACAGTGTCTTGATGAACTGGTGGATAGTATGCCACGGCGAATACAGGCATGCATCAATGCAAGAGGACGTGCTACTGGGTATTAGAGGTAGTGGTGTGTACTGCAATCTGGACCACAAATGCTGAAAGTCTAGCTGTATGATGGTACAACATGCAATATGTGGGTCTCATGAGCAATAAAACGAGCTGAAATGTTGTTTGTGTTGATCTCTATTCCCTTTGTATTTAACGGTTCCGGAACTCTTGGAACCGAGGTGATGCAAAACTTTTTTTGATGTGTGTATAAGAGAGTAAGCAAGCCAGGAACCCTTAATTTTTCATATGTATAGTACCCGCCATTCTTAATGAATTTAGAGTAACTTATACACGTTAGTGATGCCAACATGATTCTAAGCTTGCTGATAAGTCCAATTTTTATGTGCATGTAACTTCTATACTAACAAATGGATTTCATCCAAAATTAGCACTATTATAGGTCGTAATACTTCAGATTATTTCTGAGCAACACATTCATGACATTGTTGCCATGATGGTTTTACGTGCATTGATAGATCGAATATCTAACTGCATGTAATGTCTATACTATCCATTGGACATCAACCAATTTTGTATGTGCATTTTGTACCTTAAAAACAGAAACTATGAATATATTCCGAGTCACCAGGGCTGCCAACTGTAGTACCATATTATACTGCACTATTTCAGATATTATGAATGTTAGTATTACCAACTTTATTTCGTCATTATTCTAGATAGGTCTACCGTATATTGATTAATCACTGGCTTGAATCTTAAATTTTAAGAAAGGCAGGCTCGTAAGTTCGTCACGGACTACTTGCTATTAATCTGTGGATGAAATTGTTGCATATATGCTGAAATGCTGCCTGGAGAGTGTCGTGGTGAAGTTGATTTTATTCTACTGTCCTGGGATTGCTCTTGTGGCTACCATTTCCAGTCTCAGAATTCAGTGGATGAGTGCATTGTTGTGTGTATGTTAGCTTCTGTCATTAGTAAATTGTTAGTAGATGTAACTCATAATATAGACTTTTCATCCAATGGTACGAGATTGGTGCTGGGCGGCTGAATTCTCAGAAGGCAAGGAACCAATGTACGCTGTATGCTGCATGCTGAAACAACGTTGATAGAAATGTGTGATAGAATTTTAGGGCAATGTGATGCTGTAGTCACTCTGTTTGAAAGGCGATTGTAGCTGTTGTTGGAATTATTGGTTTGTATTTGTGGTTATTGTATTGTGTTCAGGCAAGTAAATCTCGGGTATTTTTTATACGGTATGTGATTATGTTGAACATTTCTGAACATTGATTTTTGTGATGCTGGTGATGGAAACAATGTTCCACAAGGTAGAAAAATATCTGGTTGATTATATTAGATTCTGGCTTAATACCTAATCATGCGTCCCCTATGTCCTCAAGGAACTATCAAAGGAGAAACCATTTAAATCACTCGTCTGGTCTCACTTGCAATGTGCCTGTGAGCCCACTTAGGCAAGAAACTGTAACACGATAGTGTCGGAATGTAAATTTTCACTCTGATTTTAATGGAATGAATTCGATGAACTGGTCATTTGACAATACAAAAAAAAGAACGTCAGCTGGTATCAAAGCAAGCAAGATACATCACTATTTTTTTCGATTTTGAGATTACGACTCATTTCACAAGTCCTAAATGACCTCTTTACATGTGAGAAGAGAAAGGTATTCAAAACAGGACTCATCGTGCTGATTTTAAATACTGAAGTAGTCGGTTGATTTCAAAATTAGGCAAGTAACAGGAATGAGTGTCAAAACAGAATTTGGTTGTATTAGGACACTGGTTGTAGTTACGACTTTGATTGACGCTCAGTCATATTACCATTCATAAACGGAGAAATATTTACGATACCCGTCAATAAACTTCCCTTGTAGTTTTGAAGTGAATATTAATGTTTTTGTAAATAAGATACATCAGCAAGTTGTAAAACAAAATAAGGCACATCAAATATTAAATCTTCTTATATATAAACAAGTAGTTCCGTGAAGAACTATACAGCCTATTTTCATATATTCTACTTATGTTAATTGCCACTATCAACATACACAATTTCAGTTTGATTGCTGTAATAGATTCGTAGATATTGAGAACCGACTAAATATTTCGGATGGTCGCCATGTTGGATTTTATATATGTAGGTCCTAAAGTTATGTACTGTTACATGCAGATTATTGTGATCGTGTAGTATTCAAACTTCAATCGCATAATTAGGACACAAGAAAAAACAAGGAGATTTAATTTTTTTTCGCAGCTGCCATCTTGAGGTTATGGAAACAATTGAAATGAATTAGATGCCAGTGGATTAACATTCGTATAAGGATTTACTGTACCAAGTTTCACTGCACTCGGATGGTTAAATTGCGAGAAACGTCCATGTGAATATTTATAATTCGCGTCGCCGCCATGTTGGATTTGTGATCACCAGGTTATTTAAATTCCTATAGGTGAATTTAAGTTCATAGCCCCTATGGAAATTAAAAAATGCAGTTTGATTGCTAAAATAGATTCGAAGATATTCAGTATCGTCTTAATATTTCGGATGGTCGCCATGTTGGATTGTTAAATGTATAGGCCATAGAGTCGTGTACCATTAAAGGAAAATTATTGCGTAGGTTCATTATTCAAACTTTCACTTCGATCGCATGACTACATCACAAGAAATAAAAACTTAATTTTAAAATTCGCACTGCCGCCATCTTGAGGTTATGTAAACAATTGAACTAAATTAGATACCAGTGGATTACAATGTGTATAAATATTTCCTGTACCAGGTTTCAGTGCGCTTGGAACATTAAATCGCGAGAAAGGTCTATTTAAAATGTTCAAATTCGCTTGGCCGCCATGTTCGTTTTGTAGTTTACTGGTTTTTGAAAATCTTATAGATGGACTTCCAGTAGTGCCCTTTATCTCCGTACAAAATTTTAGGGAGATACCGCTAATAGTTTCGGAGATATAGAATGCCGGGGAAATATTTCGCACATCCGCCATCTTGTGATTATGTAAACAATTGAACGAAGTTAGATGTCGGTGCATTACAATGTATATAAACATATACTGTACCAAGTTTCATTGCGTTTGGTTGGTCAAATCGCGAGAAAAGTCTATTTAAAAGTCGCAAATTCGCTTGGCC
The DNA here is from genome assembly GCA_946902985.2 of Meconema thalassinum. NCBI lineage: Eukaryota > Metazoa > Arthropoda > Insecta > Orthoptera > Tettigoniidae > Meconema > Meconema thalassinum. The sequence continues at coordinate 155,617,394 of OX336388.2, read as the reverse complement.
ACCATGTTGGTTTTGTAGTTACCAGGTTTTCAAAAGTCACATAAGTGAACTTATAGTAGTTCCCTCTATCACCATAGAAAATGTCAGGGCAATATCGGTAATAGTTTCGGAGATATTGAATGCTGGTGAAATATTTCGCACAGCCGCCATGTTGGATTGGTGAGTCGTAACAAAACTTAAAGGGCACGGTCGAGGTCGCCGGGAATAGTGCTGTGAACTTTCCGAGTTTCATTGAAATCGCTCCTGCCGTTTAGATTTTATTAGGGGGGGACACACACACGAATCACACACACACGGACAAAAGGTGATCTCATAAGCCTATTTTTTTTTTCAAAATTGAAAATAGGCTAAAAAGGATGTTAGTTTGTTCGTCTTTTATGCGTTCATAAAACCATTCATCCGATTGGGATCAAATCTTGGTGAGTTGTTATGCATACTTCCGAAATCATTATAGGCATAGTAAATCCAATGTACAATAGACAGCGCGCGAGAAGTTTGAACAAATGCGTGTTGGCGATGCGTTAGTACACAATTCCTACACTATTCGTCCGAAAGCGATGAAACATGGGTGAGATGTTGTATACACTTCAGGGAAGGTTTCTGGCTTAATAAATCCACTTTACAATAGGTATCGTACAAGTAGATTCAACAAATGAGCGACGGCACGCGAATCGATTAAACAAAGTCCCGTATGCGTTCATATACCATTCATCCAAGTGTAATGCAACTTTGGTGAATTGTTGTGCACACTCCAGGAAACGTTTCTGACTTAGTAAATAGGTAGCGCACGAGTAGATTCAACCATTGAGTAACGGCGCGCGTATCGTTTAAAAAAAATCCGTATGCGTCCATATACCATTCATGCAATTGCAATGAAATTTGGTGAAATGTTGATTCCACTCCCGCAAAGATTTCTGATTTAGTAAATCCATTTTACAATTGTTAGCGCACGAAAAGATTCAACTATCGGGCGACAGCGCGTGAATCGTTTCAACCAAGTCCCGTATGCGTTCATATACCATTCATCCAATTGTGAGAAAACTTTGGTGAGTTGAGTACAGCCCTGCGAAGGTGTAGGAATTAGTAAATCCGTTTTTCAATGGGTGGCTCACAAGTAGATTCAACAAATGAGTGACGGCGTGCGAATCGTTTAAACAAAATCCCCTATGCGTTCATATGCCATTCATCCGATTGCGATGAAACTTTGTTGGGTTGTTGTGTATACGCCAGGGAAGGTTTTCGAATTAGTAAATCCATTTTACAATAGGTAACATACGAGTATATTCAAAAAATGGGTGACGGCGCTCGAATCGTTTCAACAAAGTCCCGTATAAGTTCATATGCCATTTATTTCATTGCGATGAAACTTCGTTGAGTTGTTGAGCACGCTCCCATGACATTTTTTGAGATAGTAAATCAAGTTTACAATAGTTTAGAGGTGGTTAACGGAAAAAGAAAGAAATATTGGGAATCCAAAAGCACTTCAACAAACAAAGTTACAAAGTGAACACATTCTTTGATTGGCATTGCAACGCTTGCTTATAAAAAGGAATAAAAGACAGCATGAGTTGTGAAACTTCGGGAAATATTTTTCTTTATCACTTAAGTTATAACTTTCAAAAAAGTGGCATATTTTCTTGTCAGTAAACAAAGGAATTATTCAGGTTCTTTCCCCAGGGGCTCATAACTTGTGGGACTTGTGTTGGCAACCACGGGACCCCAGCTGAGTCCGGCATTGCTTCCACTTACTTGTGCCGGACTCTTCTCTGTTATCTTTCCTCTCGATCTCCCTTGGTTAACTCTTGTTCTTTTCTGACCCCGACGGTATTATGGTATCCGAGGCCTAGGGAGTCTTTCCCTTCCCATGTTATTTGGCCCTTGCCTTATCGTTCCTGTCATTCTCATTCTTCGAGGGGACAGAACTCATCTTTTTCTTTTCACGGTATCAGCTGCCTTCCGCGCTAGGCCCTCAAGCAGGCAAGGTGTGTGTAGCCCCATCACTTATGGTGCACCTTGGATTGTGCTACAGCCTCAAGGGCTTACGTCTGGTGAGTTCGCGCGTTTGCGACCCCGAGGGCTTCCTGAGCTGGGTCCGGTTTTTCTCTTTCTTCCATTGCCTTCTCTTTCCTCTCTGCCTTTCTTGGCTCTCCTTCCTTCCTAGTCCCTCAATTCTCATTCTTCAAGGGTTGAGGGCATTTCCTTTCCTCCTGTCTTCTATTTACATTCTCCTCCTCTTTGTTTCCCGTTTCCTCTTCAAGTTTGTAAGAGAGAGGTTAGTTTGATTATCTTTGATTTTCGCTATCACCCAAACCATTAGAGGCCGATAAATTAGATATTAAGCCCCTTAAAACAACAAATATCATCATATTCATTATTAATTTCGTGTCTCCTGAAAACTTTTGTTGAAGTGATGTGTCTTGTTTTGATACCAGACGCCTATTCTTCCTGCTTCGTTACGGCCAACTAAGGGCCAAGTAATGTCCAGTGTTTCTTCTGCATTTTAATGTTGGCCCAGTACTCTTTCATTCGTAATATCTCCGGCGTCGACGCCTTCCCGGTTTTTAGACTCGGCTTACAGTAGGTTGAAAACTCCGAAGTTCTTGAAGGTTTATCCTAAGGGGCCCCGGATATCTTCGCACGTTATCCTGAGCTCCAACAGATCTTACTCTACTTCACTGAAACAGGCTCTCTTTGTCTTTTTCTCATGTTGATTTCATTCCGGTTATAAGTCCATAGAAAGAATCCTCCTTTTCCTCATCACGTCAATTTCTTTCTCTACCTGTGTGTACAACTCTTGGTTGTGGCGTCTTGACTTGACCCAGGATTTTCCTCAAAATCTTCTTTTCCTTGGTCTCGCGTTTTTCCATTATGCCTTTTTTTTAATTCATGGTGAGACATGCTTCATCTCGATATGTTTTGGAGTCGTTTTGATGTTGATGTTAGAAATTATTATAAATTTATTGCAACCAATGGCCATAGCTGGGAATTTTTTATTGAACGCGCGAGGGCTTCCAACAGGTTCAGTTTCAAGTAGTTCCAACTTTGGCTACCAGATCATATGACAATAGAGATGTACATAATTGAATTTTAGTGAGGTTCTTCACTCCATAATTGATTTCTTGAATATTTAACTTAGATGGTTTCAAAGAGGTCATCAAATTTCTAAACAGTTGGTCGAGTTCAATGAACATGCTTCTGCTTTTGGTCTGTCCATGTACCAACTATTTCGAATTATGTAGGCTATCCTTATGCATCAGGTCTCTTTCGTCTAAAACTTCTTGATGGTATGAAATGTTGAATGTCAATGATCCAGAGAAAAGTTTTGTCTTCTTTCATTCCTGCTGTGGAACAGAAATACCTGTTTACAGAGGCTCAAGGTATTCTTATGTGAATATTAAAGTGGCATTAAGTGTTATGCTGTTCGCTAGTAGGCCTTTGTCTGGGCAACTAGTGTTTTCTGACGTTTGGCAGACGGCTGCTGGCGGGATCTTCCCTGAGACGGAAGGAGTTATGTTGGCAATTCAAGACCTAGTCATCCAAACTAGAAACTTGATCATCACAGATTCGCCAATTAGTGGCAATAAAATATCGCAGTGGTGTCATGTCTCTGAAAGTGTTCAACATATCATTTCTCGATGCACGCTGCTGTCAGGAACACAATATAAGCGAATGCATGGTGCTGTATCAAAAATCCTGCAGCAAGAGCTAGATGGGGAACTGCAGCTTTTAAATCCGAACAAGGTTCCGTACTGCCAGTATGTTCCAGAAAATGTGGCTGAAAATTAGTATTTCAGACTGTATTGTTCCAAGTCAGAGCCGTCGTCAGAAAACCGATGCAGACATCAGAAGAGGAAGAAAAGAGGAGATCAGATAGAATAATGAAGTATTGGGAGAAAAGAAGAGCAGAAACATCTTAGAAGTGATTGATCTGACGTACCCCAAGAAGACTGTATTGTGATTCGACAGTGCTCACCGAAAGGACAGTGAAACATTCTCGGACTCACATAGTGATCTTCAAGAAGAGAATGAAGGAAGTCACGCTGATTGATGTTGCCATTCCGATAACACAAAACTTGCTGAAGGTGTGTCCAAATATTTGGAGCTGGTGAAGCGTATCAGGAAGCAATGGCAGGTCAAGAGAGTTCGGATTGTACTAATAGTCCTGTCAAGCACTGGTGTGGTTCCCAAATATCTTCTGCAAGGGCCAAAAGAACTTGATCTGGCTACTAACCTTTTTTTGCTCATTTTAGAAGGTGCGTCATCGTGGTCATAGAACCCCGCGTAATTTTGGGTGTGTGAAGAACTTGTGTGATAACATGTGCTATTGTTTGTATTATTAATTGGCGATAGGATTAGGAAGTAGGCGGCCTTATGGTATGAAACAACCCAGCATTTGCCTGGAGAAAACTTTAGGAAAACCACTTCCAGGATTGTTGACCTGGGAATTGAACCTTCCTCTTCTCAGTTTTACCTCACGAGGCTGAGTGTGCTCCCAGCCCTTACACCAGAAATTGAATCTTTTGGATAAGCCTGCAATTGAACCCAGAATTTCGGGGTAACAGCCAACAGCGCCAGCTTCTACTCCACGAGTTGGTCACACTGACTTGTATTAACTTAATTAATCTAGGAGGCAGCAACTACGAGGATAGTTCGGAAATTCATTGGCAATTATCCAAGTTATGGTACGGCAATAATTATGTTTCGATTTAATATCATCTGCATAATTGCTTTATATTTTAACAATCATCTGATGATAACGGAAATAATAATAATAATAATAGTAAGCATAAGAAAATAGGTGATGTTAATGAAAATATCTCTGATAATTTTGTGCTTTTTCTAAGAGAGAACTGGCAAAATGTTTCTAACAAATGCTTTTCACGGTGGGTGAGTGGTTCAAGTTTTGGACTACCAACCCCGCTCCTGGCCGTGGTAAGTGATTTTAGAAAGCCGACGTTTTTGGCATGTTAAAGAACCCACTTGAAATCACGAGGCCGAGTTCATAAAACCAAAATTAATCTCAGGATTTTCTGCCAACACAATGTTCCTCCATTGTCTTCTAGAAAGTGCTATAGTGTCCAGGAGAACCTCATTGACTTTCGTAGCGTTCTAATGAACGACGAAATTCGACAAGCAAGCTGCCCTCTGTGTGTCAAATAACAAAGCTTGCACCCGGCATCCGAGGCCATACGGTATTATTATACCTAAATTACTGCCCCCAATGACAGTCTTATCTACGACACGAGTGATCATTTCTGCCCTTAGGCTATATACCCCATCCGCTGCCAACCTCTTGGTAATGTTTTCACCGGTATATTCCACTTCTACGAAAGATACCTTTCTCTTCTAGCCCTCGCTCGTCTGTCTGCCATCCTGTCCCACCCAAGGATAAGCTTCTAGTTTGAGCTGGGCGTTCTGTTCAAAAGGAAGAAGTTTTATATCATTGTACGTTGCAATCGGGGCTCATTTCCAAGAACTCGTGCTGTAAGTAAGTTATGTTCAATTGCGTAGCCTAATCAAACGTGTGATTAGGTGTGTAATGTGTATCCACGATTGTAGTGGATACGCCTGCCTACACAGAATGTGCTTACGATTGTGTTTACTTTGGAATGGAGAAACTATTGTACGATGCCGATTTTACTTTTCCACAAATGGCTGAACAACTTCTCATTTTATCAAATCTATCGTGTAGACATTAATATTTACTCGATATTATACCTTTTCACATTTGTTATCGAGGCGAGCGTCAGGGTAAAATACGTTTAACCTTTATTGACAAAAAAAAACTCCCATTTATGATGATGCACCTCACGGGTTATATTTGGTTTATCAATATTACCTTATATTCGGGGGTCTAATATTACCTCATTTGTTTATGCACAGTATATATGAGACTTATTTGGCGTTCTGGTAAAAGATTAGTCTATGGTTAATTCATAACACATTGTTTGTTCTAGTTTCCTGAACATAATGGAGGAATTCCCAATCAAGAGTGAGCATGAATGGTTGTCTGAAACAGATGGATTACCTAACATGGTAAGTACCGGTAATAGTGCAATCATATTGATGTGCAAACAAGCGACGTTTAGAGCCTTAGTACTTACTAACAAATTGTAGGCTGATGAGCTCCTTATTTTTTGTGTTACTCGGTACTGATATTGTAATAATTTGTTTCATATCGTGTCATACTTGTGTAATACTCCCTAGGAATCAAAAGAGCTGTTGTCCACTGATGTCCTTAAGGTTGAGTCTGCGGACACATGTGAAGATGGACACTGGATTGTTAAAGAAGAACATCATATACAGGTGGTTACAGGTTTACTCTCTTCTAATAATAGGAAGGATTTAAATGTTTAATTTGATTTTAAAATTTTGATCATTCAATGACGTTTTGTATTTTAATAGCTTATAGTAGTGACTTTAAGGGGCCCTCTCCTTTTTCTATTGTTTAATGGCTACAGGGCAGGCTCTTTACCAGGGTGGGCCTAAACCTTACGGGCTTAGGCAACTGACGTATGGGTGGCCCTTCTTATATAACACTTTAAGGGGCCTACACCCTTGGTGGCTTATGGCTAAAGGGCCTCTATACCATGGTGAAACCTAAACCTCATGGGTTTAGGCAACTGACGTATAGGTGGCCCGTCTCATATCACACTTTAAAGGGCATTTTCCTGAGTGGTTTATGGCTACAGGGTCCTCTGCTCTTCTCCGTGATGGGGCTTAAACCTCACGGGCTTGGCAACTGACGCTTGAGTGGCCCCTCTCATAAAGCACTTTAAGGGGCCTTCTTTTGAGTAGTTTATTGCTACAGGGCCCTCTCCTCTTCCCCGTGGTTGTGCTAAAACCTCACAGGCTTTGGCAACTGACGCTTGAGTGGCCTCTCTCATAAAACACTTTAAGGGGCTATCTCCTGAGTGGTTTATTGTTATAGGGCCCTCTCTTCTTCACCTTGTTGGGGCCTAGACCTCACGGCATTAGGCACCTAACGTATGGGTGGCCTCTCTCATATAACACTTTAGGGGCCTTCTCCTAAGTGGTTTATTGCTACAGGGCCCTCCCTGCTTTACCATCTAGAGGCCTATATCTCATGGGCTTAGGCAACTTACATATGGGTGGCCCCTCTCATATAACACTTTAAAGGGCCTTCTCCTGAGTAGTTTATTGCTACAGGGCCCTCTCCTCTTCCAGTTGTTGGGGCCTATTCGTCACGGGCTTAGGCAACTGACGCTTAAGTGGCCACTCTCATATAATACTTTAAGCGGTCTACACGCTTTGTGGTTTGTGGCTACAGGGCCCTCTCCTCTTTCCCGTGTAGGCAACTGATAGAGGCTATGAGTGGCCCTTCTCGTTTAATATTTTTTATAGGGCTGCACCCTTGTTTGCTTTATGGCTAATAATTGTTCCTCTCCTATTTACCTTTGATGGGTCCAAATCCTGATGGCTATTTGGCCGTCTCCATTTGTCCCTGTTCTTGGTGTCCTCGTTTAAGGGCTCATTCCCAGAAGGGGGCCTTAATCTGGCCAGCGTTCTTCCGTCAAATTCTTCTTAGACCGACATGTTGTAGATCTATTAGATATTTTATGTGAGGTCCACACTGGTCTGGCAGTGGGTCCCAGGATTGACTTAGCAATGACCGCTTAACTAGGATTCTGAAAAAAAAAAAACAATTCATAACTCCAAAGAGAATGCTCCCCATCCCATTTCATGTGGGCAAGTCATTTCAAGCCAAAAATCCAACCTACCCCTCGCCAAAACGAAAATGAGGTTCGGAGGGCCATGATGGCGTCATCAAGATGGTGACGGGGGTTCTCGTGAGTCATAGGGAGTTGTGTGCTGAACCCCCTCCCCGCTCTACCCCCATCCACCGCCCAACCCCGTATTTATAATAATAATCAGATAGGGATATGACATAAAGGTCATTGGAGGATGTAGGGTAGCTCAGGGTCACGTGACTTCATGAGAGGATGCCTCAAAGTTATTGGACCCTAAGGGTACATGATTACGTCACAAGAAAGCGGTGAAACAAGTGCCGCCATCAAAGGGACAGTGGGGTCACTTTAAGGTCTTGCAACGTTGTGAGTGATATCCCGGTTGGGTTGCCAACCAGGGAGTGCCGAATTCTCCCAGACTTCACCAAAAATTTTCTTCAGATAGGGATAAGCGATGAGCGGAATGGCCTCTTCGCGGTCATGGATAGCCCGTCAGGAATGCCGAACAAATTGTAAAATTCCCAATTTTTCACACTGGTTTACCTAAAATATCCCAGATTTGCACAATCACCCCATTTCCCAGAGATTTCCAAAATTCCTAAAACTCCTTCTGACTTCCAAATTCCCCATCATTGGGAGGTAAGGGATCTCGCAATAGAAATCCCAAGTTCATGTGGCTACATGAGAGGATGGTACAAGGTCATGGGATATTGCAGCCGAGCGGTTAGTGTGACATAGCCCTAAATGAGCGTTGTAAATAAAAGAGATTGTCATGGCGTTCAGATCTGTGGACGGTGGGGTTGAGTCCTAAAAGTTATGATATTAGGCTAGTCATGGAGAAGGGGAGTGTGAGGTTGGTGGGATAAGATGATTGGGGAAGACATGCGACTGCACAGACAAGTTGATTCCAGTCGCGAGACCGCGTATGGCGGTAAGCAAGAGTCATGGAGAAGTGGGTTTGGCGAGAAATGAACGATGGTATCTTACATGGTCCTTTGCACTGGCTACGTGACAGTGCAGACAAGTTTAGGCTTGTTTCGGGACAGTGTATGACGTTATAGGATGACGGTTGGTAAACCATGTCTGAGAAAGCATAGGCCGTTTAGGATCAAATTGGTCAGCCATGTTGTTTATTGTCCTAGAGGGTGATGATATTACCATGTTTGGAGAGGATACGTGATTAAACACGTGGATATTTGATTTGAGACAGTGAATGACGTCACCATCTGCAATTGTGACCCTCTCCTTCACCTATCAGGTTACCCGACGTACCCATGGTTGACTATGTGAAACACGATAGAGTAGTGGAAGGTGGTTTCTGATTTGAATGAGGTTCAATCTAGTGGTAAAACAGTCTTTTTATTCAAAAACACCCCTAAACTAAACTAAAACCAATAATCACAAAATGATGGACGAATCCTTTAAAAATATTCATTGAAACCATCTTCCAATATAATAGATCATCCCAACCCTAAAGCTATATCAGCGACAAACGCTGGTGAAAATAGGTCATAAACACCGCAAAATGATACTTAATCCTGAGATGATTCGTTTTTGACAAAAAATATGAGTTAGGAGTGTGAACCATCCCAAATTGAAAATTCGATATCTCAAAAACTTAGCTATTAAAACTACCTTTCTACACAATACGACTGCTGAACCCTAAAACCATAACTATCAATACAATGGGTGAAAATAGGCCTGAAAGACGTTCATGATAATTTGTCGTATGATGGTTTGTTTTTATACAAAAGGAGGGTAAGAGGCGTTAAACACCCCCAATTTGAAAAACCGATATGTCTTAAAACATGACTCGTAAAATGAAGGGCTATAGGATCAAAAACATCTCTTGTAACAGCCATCCAACAGGATAGGTCACTTCAAACCTAAATTCCTATCTACCAATAATATGGGTCAAAATACTTGTTAAACACGTCGAAATGTTAAGAATGTGGAAGCGGCTGTTAACATTACTGCAAGGGTTGTAGTCTAGTCCTGCGGAGATGTTGTCAATACTGCAAGGGTTGTAGTCTAGTCCTACGGAGATGTTGTCAGTACTCTACACCTCTTTGTAGAGGGCTTATTATCAAGCAGTCTAAGCTTGAGTATGCTATTAAGACGAAACTTCAGTAAGTTAACTCTTATCTCATATATATCAACACGCTTTGCAAATTTGGTTTATGAATACACCATAAAGGTCTACTCACCCTTCGTAATGAGTATCGTGATGATAGTTAGGAGGCAAATGCCTCTCCTCCTCGAACCACTACTCATGCATGCCCCGTCAATACCATTGAGATAAATAGTGCAATTTAACTTATTTCCATCTCTCTCTCACACGCACTCTTTCATCTACCATCGCAATGAAGGTTTCTGGGAGTAGCACACAGATACAACAGGGGATGGTGACTGGCCAATCACCCATGTGGTCAGGAAGTGTCACTGAAAGGATTATGAAATGGAAGCCAGTTGTGAACATCCTGCTAATTAACGATCCCGCAGATTGTGAAATGAGGTCTGTGATTCATTTTCTAAGTACAAAAGGCTTGAAAGCGGTTGACATTTAATGGCTGATAAGTACTGAAGTGTACAGACACACCCTATGAGAGAAGGATTGGAAAGAAAACGGTTTAAAGCTTTTAAAGATGTCGGTTCTTACGTCCATGGCGTGGAGAGTCGTGGGTGACACTCTTTCATGACTTGGGGCTTAGTGCAGTAAGTTAATGCAAATGTTTTCGTCATCATGAGTGAAATTTCAAAGAGTGGTTTGTGTGCAGTTCAAACAAACCATTCCAGCTCGTAAAATTACGTGCATTGTGTCTTTGGTTAGCGAGGATTAAATCCTTGTGGAATGTTACGCACCATGGCAAAGGAGTATATTGTGAGACCTCATGTATACTTCATCGTGCCATCAAACTCAAATAGCATATCATACTAAAAGAAGGGATTCTTTTGCTTGACGATTCTCGCCCTCGCCCTGCTAATCGAACCCCATCGTTACATTTGGGTGGGAACAATTTGATCATACTCTGAGTAGCCAGACATAGAGCCTAGAGGGGGCAATGCAACGACGATAATGACCTAAAAGTGACCGTGCTGCAGTGGCTTGCTTCTCAGGCGGCAGATTTTTATGTTGATGAAATAAAAAAAATTGGTTTCTCAATATGTGTCTTAATATACGTGTAAATTATGTTGAGAAGTTTTAGCGAAATCATCTCAAGTACGGACTTACATGTAAAAATGAAATAGTTTCAAAATTGCTTTAGTTCTCTATATAATTACACGGCATTTCTAAAATAATAGACACCTAGCAAATTGGTCCATTTATATTGGTCTTTTATGTTGCATTGTGTTTGGGAAAAAGTCAAGAAATTGGCAGCCACAAATTGTTCACTTAATTCTTTGACTCCTGCAGCAGATATTTACAGGTTATGTGTAAGTTGTAATTCTCGCTAACCTATGCAAAGAACATATATGTGAGTTACATAATTCACTTGCAGGTTGAAACTGATGATACTGGGGATATTAAGCTTGAAAAATGTCCAACGCCAGTGATCGTTCCATGTGTCAGAAGAGAATCACCATCTGGAGATCTCATCGAGGTAAGTACCTTATTGGATTACTACATGACCAGTTCTTCATCTCGTACGCATCAAATGCTGGTTAGGGATTGCAGAATTTTACTGTCTGAACTTAAATAATGACTAGTGGAGGTAACTGGCTGCTAAGACTTGTGTTGCATAGAAAGCACAGGCCTGTATTTTGGAAGTTAGAGAATGAAATTATTTTATGCATGGGAGACTTGAACTAGTGACCTCTGTCTGTGTACACCGATGCTCTGTCCACTGATTTAAAGAGGATGCATCTGAATTCTCATTGGCAAAACCTATGTTACATGAAGTCAGTTTGTGTTTGGCACAATCACATTGTAACATATTAGTTGCCCACTGTGAACATTGAATTTTTCCATAATTATGGATGACCTCAAATGTGAACTTATGCACATTGATTTTGCTTTGTCCAAATATCTGTATTATGGCCAAATATCTCCTCATGAGGGCTACGAAGAGCAAGGGGGATTTCGTACTTCAGATATCATTAAGTGTTCTTCTGTCGTTATGTCACTTCAACTTGAAGGATTAACTGGGATGGCAAACTTATGGGAGTGATTGGCTCTATCCCAGTTCTGGGAATTGTAAGAACATGCACTTGGTATTTAGCATCAAGGCAACACATACCTAAAGAAGACAAATGTAGGAAAAATTTCTAGGGACATATAGAGAAACTACTTGATAATACATAAATCCACTAATTTTCCCTTAAAAGTATGTAGTGAGAGAAATATATATATTACCAAATTATTTTAGTTTATAAACCATTTCAAAGATGGCCGATCGTCGAGATCATCTTCTCATCTTCATCTTCTCAATCTGCAGATAGGCTTACCACATGATCTGGCGCAATTATCATGAATAACATTCGAATTGTGCTTGTCTCTTATACTAGTCTAAGGCAAGATTTATAAAGGTTGGGTTCAATATACGAATTTCAATCTTGGATTATTGATCAATAGTAATAGTGACAGAAAATCCAAACTTAAAACCAATGCTAGTGTCGAAATACTACATTCAGAAAACCATATGTAACAGAATTTTCTGTTATCTCCCCAATCTTTTCGTCGGCCGGCCTTTATCTCCATTGCAAACTAAGTGCTTTCATAGACCAGAAGTGATTTAATGTGAGTGCTTAGTAGCATTTAGCAACAGTATTGGTGTTATATACACTACAAAACACGTTATGGTTAGTCTCAATAAGATAATTTTAAAGCTTTAATTGCATTATTTTGTGGGGAAATTCTTGTATAATAGTATATATCTGGATGATTTATACATTCGTTCTCAGAAACAGTGTTGATACAAAAATTGAGGACCTTGACGATTTTTAGTGTATGATACGTGGAAATGTAAGATACTATGACGTATTGTATTCTTACAACAAGGTAAAAAAATGTTATTTCATCTTTATCAATCCTTAAAGCAAATACTTTCTTTAAAGCACTGGTTTCGGTGTTGACTCTTGCACGGAGCTTTCCTTTGGTCCCTAAAGGAGTAATGGCGTGACGGTGTGTTATATTTGAGAACTAGGGATTACAGTTATGGCCATTTTTAGTACAATATCCATCTCCATTAGCAACATATGATGGGCATTATGAAAGTGGGGTCACGTTATCGTTTACCGTCTATATCTTTACATCAATTGAACTGTGCTGTACAAATACATGGTATGTTATTTCTGTACGATATATAAAGTGATAGTGAAAGAAATTAATGGTTCCTTCTTATCCCCAGAGTGTGAAAGAGGAATCCCTGGATTTAGAAAGTGATGCAAGTGGAAACCATTTAAATAAGTAAGTAGTTAACATTTAAGGAAATTGTATTCACTCGCTTTTATGTATCCAAAACTGAAACTTTTGGGCTAGAATAAGTTTAATTTGTTATGTCAGTAGTCTCTTAATGTATCTGCACCCCTCGCACGAGGAGAAACGTGGCCAGGGTCAGCACTGTTGACAGTCCGTGCTGCAGGGTTTGTGACCAAGGGGGAAGAGTGGTAGGAACGAAGTATTGAGACGTTGTGTTCCCAGCAGTGGGAAGATTGCTAAGGATTTCATAACTGGTTTTGACTGCCACAGAGTGTTTCTCTGTCTTCACTTTATGGCAGTCACAGCATAACATAGTGGGGCTTGCTTCGCTTACCCTTCCTAGCTGGTTTTCATTGTTATTATTATATATAATATTTGCAAATGGGGGTAATTCCCCAGTGGCAATTTGCAGAAATAGGGAAATACAGAAAATCACCAACAATAACATCAAACACAATATACACGATTCGCAATTTAGGAACTATAGTAATTACATTGTAGTATTTACACAAAATTTCAATCTTCTCTTAGATGCATCAATATGTTTGGGGAAAGGCTCTAAGACTGTGATAGGTAGTGAATTCCAAGTATCAATACCACGATCAATGAAAGATTATTTCCCATAATTTGTACGCTGTGGTCGGACCCTGACTTTATGTGGATGATCTGCCCTGCTCAGGTAGGTGGGATTTTCCAGACGTTTGCTTAATTCTCCCCATGCTGGTCGATTAGTGTAAGTGTTAAACATAGCGTATTGTCTGGATTTCGTCCTTCTATCTTCCAGGGATTCCCACACAAGTTTTTCTATTATTCGAGTTACACTACTTCTAGGATTAAAATCGTTGAGCTCAAACTTAGCAGCCTTCCTATGTACCTTCTCCAGTTCATTGATGAGCCCTACCTGATATGGGTCCCAAACCGCTGAGCCGTATTCCAAAATTGGCCTCACCAGGGCCGAATATCCTAATTCTTTTGCCGTAATTCCCGCATTACAAAATTAAGTGATTTGTACGCTTTGGAGTCGACACAACCCACATGAGTACTCCATTTCATATCATTTCTTACATGGATGCCCAAGTATTTGCACGAGTTTTCTTCTACAAGTATTTCCGAGCCGATATTATATTCAAAATCGTGTTTTCGCCCTCTCCCTATTCTCATGAGACTACATTTACTCGTATTTATCTTCTATTTGTTGTCAACCGCCCATTTGTACCAGGTTGAGGTCAGTTTTTAACTGAGCATTGCCTTGTGATGTTTGAATTTTTCGGTATATTGCACAATCATCCGCAAACCATCGGCAGTCAATTTGAATCCCATTTGGTAGGTTGTTAATAAGTGCCAGAAATAACGGGGGCCAATCACACTACCCTGAGGGACACCTGGCGTTATCAAAATGTCCTCCGAGAATACATTACCTATTTTAACCTTTTGCGAGCGACCAGTCAAGAACTCTTCAATACATAAAATTACTCTTTTATCAGTGTTCGTTGCCGCCAATTTACGGTCCTCGGCTTGCTAGGTCTGCTGGAGGGCAGCGGCCGAGAAATAATACAACTCTTCCACCGAATAGAATATTTAACACTCAGAACACAAATTTCTTCAGTTAGAAACCTCGACACTTCCATTCTCCTGTGCTTGATATAATTAAACGGGATCAAAATATCACGAAGACGGTACATCAAACAAACAGAATAAGTGAAAAAGCAAACATTTATGGCAACCTTAAATTAATCCTGTAATTTCCTATAGTTTAATTCGCAATAAATGATACTAAGCAAAAATTGTGATATTAGAGCTTGAGCGTACATGTTCTACAAATGTCTATTCTCTTTTTAAAATTGATTCATTCCTCATCAGTTCATTGTATTTAAAGTGGCGTTTAACACCAGATACTTTCACGCGCCGATAATTATGAAGCTGATATACCGCATCTTCGAAGTAACAATTTGAGACCAGAATGCATTTTTAGAATTCTTACATATGTGCGAGTGTGTTCGTATTGAATAATATATGTTGTTATTTGAGGCGACCAAGAGCTCGGGCCATAATGCCTGCACGGAGACACCTCATCTTTCACGATGGTAACAGTCAAGGAGCCATGTTAAAGGGTCACCTAGAACTAAGCCTTTTTACTTGTCAGTATATCATACAGCATGCTCGCGTAGCTCATGTCCAAATGAGAATAGATTTACTCTTCAGGGCAGTTCTTATTATCCCCGCCTAAATACAGAACTTTTGGTATGCATTGTGGCGGGATGATAAGTTCTTTCGTGATAAATAAGTACAATGTACTAGCGTAAATTACAAGAAAGTAACTGAACTTGCCAGGGGCAGATGACCTCGTAGTTCCGCCCCTTAAAACCTCAATAACTAACTTACTTCACTTGTTCATAAACTGTGTACACCTGTAATCACAGAAGCAAACTGTGCTCTGCATCTCTCAGCAAAATATAAATTCTCCACAATTCACGGTTTTTTGCTTTGACGCTTGAGGATTTTTACCACGAAACCCTTGCTGTGGTAGTCTCTCGTGTCGTCTTGTAATACCCGTGCTGAACCCTTCGCCTCAGTGTCTGCACATCACGGAATATTCCTGCGCAAGGCTATCACACTAGCCGTCTATCTCTGGTCATCTAATATACAGTAAAAAAGTGAAAGTCTGTTCTTTCATGCGTTTTTATAGTACTCATCCGATTGCAATGAAACTTTGGTAGGTTTCAATGCACACTTCCGCGAATGTTTTGCAAATTAGTTAGTCCATTTAATTATAGATGGTGCGTGATATGTTTCAATAAATGTGTTTGGTTCGGCCACTGTCTTGGCAAACCAGTTTTTGTGTTTCCCTATTTGTTTCCACTCTGTGTGGTTGTACATATCTGTATTATTTGTCTTCATTGTATTTATTCATTGTCAAGTTTGTTTTGTTCATGTTGGTTAGTTGTCATGATTTATTTGTTTTGATTACATGTAGTATTCCCACTGCCGTGTTTCCAGTAGGCTATTTTTGCTTAGAAGGTATTTTGTATTCTTAAGTTGGCCACATTGATTCATCTTTAACTTGTTTTTGAACTCTCTACTATGATTGGCTGCTTTCGGCCTATCAGAGGCCTCCGACTTGGTTTTGAACTCTCTACTGTGATTGGCTGCTTCCAGCCTATCAGAGGCCTCCTTGCTGCTTGTAGCGACCAATCACGTTTTTCTTCTTCGTTGTTCTCTAAGTGTAGCCATGTCAATGCTGTGCTTCAACGCTGGTTGTGATATATCAACGAACATCCAGCTAATCATTTCTATAATTGGTGCTATCTTCATAGTAACCGTGCTTAGCAATCATGTCCTATGCACATGATTCATATTTTGTTTGGGCAGTGACATTACGGTGATTTTCGATCTCATCAAACCATGCTTGATGTTGCTACGCGCCATGTCGACGAATTCTTCAATCCGCGGCGTCGGATAGTTTGTTGTAATGTGTTTACTTCCATCTTCATTTACTGCCTAACAATTTGTCTTCACGCGTATGAATAATGATGATGCTTCGTGTGATAATTAATTCATCATGTCTGGAAGCATGTTACAAGGCCAGGCATCATCACTAATTGGAGGTTGACGCTAGGCTAAACTACTTTACTATTGTGACAATACCGTGCGATTGGCATATCCCGGTATTTGTATGATAGCAACTACTTTGACTTCCTGCAACATCACTGGAATGGAAGTTGACGCTGGGCTTAACTACTTTACTATTGTGACAATACCGTGCGATTGACATATCCCGGTATTTGTATGATAGCAACTACTTTGACTTCCTGCAACATCACTGGAATGGAAGTTGACGCTGGGCTTAACTACTTTACTATTGTGACAATACCGTGCGATTGGCATATCCCGGTATTTGTATGACAGCAACTACTTTGACTTCCTGCGTTTCACACATAATTTGTTTTATTAACAATTCATTTTGGGCTTACAGTATCGACGCATCACAGTAAGTCAGTCCTGGTTCGACGACACATTCTCGTTCCATGCGACTTGTTTTTTCATTATTTGTTGCAACTCCACTTGTGTTGCATATTTAAATTATATCATTCTTTGGAACCGCCGTGTATTGCATGCCGCTCTATGATGTACTGATCTGCAGCTACGTTCAAGACAATATATGTGTTTTAGGCTCAAGACTTAACGTGTGTTAAATCCTTGCGAGTGTTTCTTCAATTGTGTAAATTTGTGCCAGTGTTTCTCATATGTTTATGTGCCACCTTTGAATATTTGTTTTATGTGCCACCTTTGAATATTTGTTTTATGTGCCACCTATTTGATAATATATCTTATTATTAGTTAGTGGTGGTGTTGTGTCCTTTATGCCTTCCTGGACTTCCTTATTTGGTGACAATAATATTGTCTGGTCCTCCACATGTTTGCTAAATTGTTATGCGACCTTTTTATAAAGTCAACTCTTTTATCATTACATCTTTATCTAATGCTTTGGCCAATAAACCTTTATACATTGTCCACTATTACCAGAATACTCTTGGTGGGTTGTTGACTTCCCGCGTTGGCCAATACATTATTTGGTCCTCTCCGGGCCGGATATTGAGCTGTTTACTATTTTGAATTATTAAGCATTGTTTTGGCCATGTTGGGCCCTTGTTTCTTGCTATTTCACCAGGAAGGCCATAAATTTAACATTGTATACGTTCCCATTAACTTCCCAAGGACATAATACAGTATTCTATGTTCAGATGTTTGTTTACAACTTAATCGAGACCATTGTCTCAGTGTTTATTTTTTGTGTTAGTTAAGTTGGTTGTGTTAGTTAGGTGTGCAACTCTGGTAATTACATCTAGGCGGGCAATCCTAAGGTCATTATGGATGATGCCCAAAAACGACTTTTAGTTAGGAAGCGTGCAGTCGCTAAGGGCATGCTTACCTCACAAGAAAAAGTAATTAGCAACTTTCAGGACATTACAGAAGAGCAATATCAAATGTTAGTGTTACGCAAACACAAATGCGAGGGAATTTATAAACAATTTAACGAAGCGCAAGTCGCTTTAGAGGATATTACAGACAATTTCGACGAAGAAATAGCCGAACGTTGTGACTTCGAAGATAAGTATTTTGAGTTGATGGTTAAAATTAAACTACATTGTGACAATTTCAAAAAATCCAACACTACAGACAGTGATAACCCTTTGAATAATTTGCAGAGTGCACAATATCCTAATGCTAACGTAGCTGCAGCGCATATAAAGTTGCCTGAAATTCAAATTCCGCAGTTCAGTGGCGACTTCACAGACTGGCTGAATTTCAGAGATAGCTTCAAGGCTATAGTAATTGATAACCATGCTCTTTCTGATATTGTTAAGTTCTACTACCTTAATTCTAGTCTTAGTGGCGAGGCTAAACTCCTCTTAAAGAACATTACTGTGTCAGATGATAACTTTATGGTTGCATGGAACTTGCTGACAACTCGATACAATAACATTAGGCTCATAGCGCACAATCATGTCACCAAGCTTTTCAAGCCCCCTGCATACGGTAATGATTCAGTGTCCTTGCGTGCCATCATCGACCACTTTGTTTCTCATGTCAATGCGTTAGAAGCTTTGGACTTTAACGGGGTTCCCCTTCAAGACTTGTTATTGTCACATTTTATATTGGAGCTACTAGATAATGATAGCATCCGTGAATGGGAGAATCATGTTGATTCTGGGAGAATTCCCACTCTCCAGGACTTGGTTAGCTTCTTAGAGAAAAAATGCAAGGTACTGGAAATAACTGAAAAGAATGGGTCCAGGCCTGCATTACATACTGCTGTAACCAAACTTAAAGCTGAAGGTCATTCGCCTCAGAAACCCATGTTAACTACTACCAAATCTCGTTGTACATATTGTAGGAGCATTGATCACCAATTGTCGAAATGTGGTACCTTTATCAAACTTTCGTCCACAGCCAAATGGGATTTTGTCAGGTCTCGAAAATTGTGTTATAATTGTTTGCGTAATTTCGAGCCTAATCATCAATGTTCGAAGTACTCTTGTAACACTTGTTCCCGAAAACACCACACTCTTCTTCACTATGAGCCCTCCAGTGGCACTAGTAATGATACTTCTCAAGCTCATGCTAACGTGGTAAACACTAGTTGCAGTAACGTCGCTCGTGACAATCAATTTTCAAGGACGCTATTACCACTGCCAAGTTGAATATATTAGCTGGCAATGGCTTACGTGTACCTGTCACTGCACTACTTGACTCTGCATCAGATTGTAACTTAATTTCGTCACATTTAATTAAGAAATTAAGACTCCACACCAAACCTATGAAGGTACACATTCGCGGTGTTGGTCAAAATCAAAGCACTGCTTCTGTTGTTGCTGATGTGAGCGTTTTTGCCTGTGCTACTAATTGGTCTGCTAAGCTTGAATGTCTCGTGGTTCCCAATATTGCACTTGAGCTACCCGCTGCTGGTTTCGACACCTCTGAATGGAACATTCCATCACATATTGATTTAGCTGATCCTGATTTCAATTGCACTAAACCTATTGACCTTGTTCTTGGTGCAGAATATTTCTTTGACCTGTTATGTCCTGGTAAAATCATACCAGTTGGTGATTTGCCCATCATTCAAAATACCTCTGTGGGTTGGGTGTTTTCTGGGAGGCTGCCCAGTGCAAGCACCTCGCAACCATCGCACGTGGTATCAGCACTTACACTCTCACGCCCTCATGTAGAACAACAGCTGGAAGCGTTTTGGAACGTTGAAGAAGTTGAAACCCCAGTGTTGTCTGTTGACGAATCCATATGTGAAGAACACTTC
Organism: Meconema thalassinum; assembly: GCA_946902985.2. Lineage (NCBI taxonomy): Eukaryota > Metazoa > Arthropoda > Insecta > Orthoptera > Tettigoniidae > Meconema > Meconema thalassinum. The sequence continues at coordinate 155,597,449 of OX336388.2, read as the reverse complement.
GTTGCTACTACCACTCGCAAAGACGATGGTAGATTTGTGGTTAGACTCCCTCGCAAGGTAGACTCGGAGCCTCTAGGTGCCTCTCGCTACGCTACACTAAATCGTTTTCACTCTCTCGAAAGACGTTTGGCTCGTAACCCTGAGTTAAGGTTAGAATACACTGAATTCATGCATGAATATCTAGCCTTAAACCATATGCAAGTCGCCCCCCACCCGACTGATGGTGAAGTTTACTACATTCCCCATCATCCTGTTTTCAAGCCGCACAGTACTTCTACAAAGCTCAGAGTGGTATTTGATGCTTCGATGGCTACTACGTCTGGGTGCTCCCTTAATGATACCTTGTTGGTGGGCCCTGTAATTCAGCAGGATTTGTTCTCTATTTTGCTTCGGTTCCGTACTCACTTGATAGCGTTTGCAGCTGATCTGAGTAAAATGTACAGACAGATTCTTGTAGATCACAAAGATCGTGACTTACAGAGAATATTTTGGAGAGACTCTCCTTCAGACCCAATGGTAGAATATCAATTAAACACCGTTACATATGGTACTGCCCCAGCATCCTTCTTAGCCACTCGTGTGCTAAAGGAGCTCGCCCTCACTGATGGCACAGCTTTTCCAGCTGCCACTCAGATTGTTTTAAACGACTTCTATGTTGATGATTGTATCTCGGGATGTGATTCCGAGCATGACGCACTCATTACGTATGAAGAATTGACCACTCTCGTGGTGCAAATTGAAGCCATTCTAAATTCTAGACCCATTTCGCCTATGACTGAGGATCCTACTGACTTGTGCTATCTCTCGCCAGGTCACTTTCTGGTTGGACGACCTTTGAATGCCTTGCCCATTCCTGACGCTTCTGAAGTGCCGATCAATAGGTTGTCTAGATGGCAATTACTTCAACAGATTATGACTTCATTGTGGCGTAAATGGTCCACAGATCATTTACTCTCCCTTCAACAACGTCACAAGTGGAACCGTGTGTCTCCTAACCTCAAGGTTGGCACGCTTGTGCTTATTATGGACGACAATGTTTCTCCTACTTACTGGCGACTTGGACGCATTCTTGAGGTTCACTGTGGTAAGGACGGCCTAGCTCGTGTGGTCTCTCTACATACCACCTCTGGACTCTTGAAACGTCCCATCGTCAAGGTGTCTCCCTTGTTGCCGCAGAACTAGTCCCTCTTGTATTTCATAAACAACCTGCCTGTTGTTTCTGTGCGGGCAATATGGTTCGGCCACTATCTTGGCAAACCCGGTTTTTGTGTTTCCCTATTTGTTTCCACTCTGTGTGGTTGTACATATCTGTATTATTTGTCTTCATTGTATTTATTCATTGTCAAGTTTGTTTTGTTCATGTTGGTTAGTTGTCATGATTTATTTGTTTTGATTACATGTAGTATTCCCACTGCCGTGTTTCCAGTAGGCTATTTTTGCTTAGAAGGTATTTTGTATTCTTAAGTTGGCCACATTGATTCATCTTTAACTTGTTTTTGAACTCTCTACTGTGATTGGCTGCTTTCGGCCTATCAGAGGCCTCCGACTTGGTTTTGAACTCTCTACTGTGATTGGCTGCTTCCAGCCTATCAGAGGCCTCCTTGCTGCTTGTAGCGACCAATCACGTTTTTCTTCTTCGTTGTTCTCTAAGTGTAGCCATGTCAATGCTGTGCTTCAACGCTGGTTGTGATATATCAACGAACATCCAGCTAATCATTTCTATAATTGGTGCTATCTTCATAGTAACCGTGCTTAGCAATCATGTCCTATGCACATGATTCATATTTTGTTTGGGCAGTGACATTACGGTGATTTTCGATCTCATCAAACCATGCTTGATGTTGCTACGCGCCATGTCGACGAATTCTTCAATCCGCGGCGTCGGATAGTTTGTTGTAATGTGTTTACTTCCATCTTCATTTACTGCCTAACAATTTGTCTTCACGCGTATGAATAATGATGATGCTTCGTGTGATAATTAATTCATCGTGTCTGGAAGCATGTTACAAGGCCAGGCATCATCACTAATTGGAGGTTGACGCTAGGCTAAACTACTTTACTATTGTGACAATACCGTGCGATTGGCATATCCCGGTATTTGTATGATAGCAACTACTTTGACTTCCTGCAACATCACTGGAATGGAAGTTGACGCTGGGCTTAACTACTTTACTATTGTGACAATACCGTGCGATTGGCATATCCCGGTATTTGTATGATAGCAACTACTTTGACTTCCTGCAACATCACTGGAATGGAAGTTGACGCTGGGCTTAACTACTTTACTATTGTGACAATACCGTGCGATTGGCATATCCCGGTATTTGTATGACAGCAACTACTTTGACTTCCTGCGTTTCACACATAATTTGTTTTATTAACAATTCATTTTGGGCTTACAGTATCGACGCATCACTGTAAGTCAGTCCTGGTTCGACGACACATTCTCGTTCCATGCGACCTGTTTTTTCATTATTTGTTGCAACTCCACTTGTGTTGCATATTTAAATTATATCATTCTTTGGAACCGCCGTGTATTGCATGCCGCTCTATGATGTACTGATCTGCAGCTACGTTCAAGACAATATATGTGTTTTAGGCTCAAGACTTAACGTGTGTTAAATCCTTGCGAGTGTTTCTTCAATTGTGTAAATTTGTGCCAGTGTTTCTCATATGTTTATGTGCCACCTTTGAATATTTGTTTTATGTGCCACCTTTGAATATTTGTTTTATGTGCCACCTATTTGATAATATATCTTATTATTAGTTAGTGGTGGTGTTGTGTTATTTATGCCTTCCTGGACTTCCTTATTTGGTGACAATAATATTGTCTGGTCCTCCACATGTTTGCTAAATTGTTATGCGACCTTTTTATAAAGTCAACTCTTTTATCATTACATCTTTATCTAATGCTTTGGCCAATAAACCTTTATACATTGTCCACTATTACCAGAATACTCTTGGTGGGTTGTTGACTTCCCGCGTTGGCCAATACAGTGTTTAAGCGAGCGAATTGTTTCAACAAATTCCCATATGAGTGCATATACCATATATCCCTATTTGATCAAATTTTATGAATTATTATGTACACATGCGAAAAATTCTGAATTAGTGAATTCACTTTATAATGTATGACGCGCGAATTGATTCAAGAAATCAGTGTTTACGTGCGAATCGTTTCAACATATTATCGTTTGTGAGTTGTTGTGAGCACTCCCGCGATGGTTTCTGTTATAGTAAATCCATTTCATTTTGATGACTCGCAAATCGTTTCAACAAATTACTGTTGGCTCGTGAATTTCTTCACAATTGTGTGTAATTTACACTGTTTAGCGGCAGTTTCTGTTTATTCGTTGTGTGATTGTCTTCTTGCGTTCCAATAGCATTCCTACGATTACGATGATTGTTAATCGATTTGTCTTCGGAAATACTTAATCCATTTTACGATAGGTGGTGTACGAGACGTTTCAACAATTGAGTGCTGCCTCGCGAATAATTTTAACAAATTGATTTTCGTGAGTTGTGCACAATTACGTGGATGTATCTGAATAAGTAAATTATTTTGCGATGGTTGTCGGGCGACTCGCTTAATGAGGTTTTCTGAACGAATCATATCAACAAATGAGTGTATTTGATGCCGTTTGACGGAAGCTTATGTGGTATTCCTTGTCTGATTGTCCATGTGCGTTCCTATTCCTTTGATTGGATCATGATGAATGTCTGGTGAGTTCTTGTGTGCACTCCCTAAATGTTTCTGGATCAGTATTCAGTAGAACTAAACAATGTAGCCAAAGATGTGGGTCAATGTGCTTACAAAAGCAGAGAAGTTCCTCCGTTCTTCACCAGACGACTGACTGAACCTAATGTACGGACGTAGGCAGAAATCGCGCCATCTTATTTGCGGATATGCTGTGCGAAAAGATTTCGCATAACCTACCTGGGTATACATTTTGTGAGGGACAACCCATTTATTCGATAGAAACAGACCAGAATAGTATGTCATTGAGCTTCCCAAAACCAGAGAAGTTCTTCTGTTTCGTCACCGGACGGCTGACTAAAGTAACCATATGGGCATTGGAAGATCTCGTGAAATTTTAGTAGTACTGTTTGTTTGATCGCGGACGAGCACGTGCTCACGATGAAACCCTACCTCTGGTGGTCAGTCATAAAAACCACATAAAATATAAAGTACTTTGGGGGGCACTTAAATGCTATTAGAAAAAGGGAATATAATTTACTCGTAATTATAATAAAGAGCACACTAGTCACGGGTTTATTGCACCACTCATGAAACACACTATGAACTGATAACACACACATTAACATTAAATATTACACTACGATGACACTGGAAATGTTATTGTATACTTGATCGTAATAAAATGATTATGGTTTGGCTGAACTTCAAATATATGCACTGCTGTGCATCACAGGAGTCTGTTGCCCCCGCATTTTACTTGACTCATGTCAGTAACACAATTCCTCGCTCCCGCCAACTGTTGGCGCAAAAGCAACACAAATGAGCTGTGCTTTGGTCTATAAAAATGTTAATTACAATGAATTGAATAAAATAATGCCAATATTAATTAAAACACAGAAAGATTGCATCAATAAAATAATACGTGCATCAACACTGTTGGCACGCGAGTCGTTTCAACAAAGAAACATTGTAATAAGTAGCGCTGAGCCATTTCAGCAAATGCAAGTAGCCTTGCTATTGCTACGCAAAATTTGGCAAATCTAACAACAAAACACAAAACTAGCATACTTTTTTATTTATAGTGACGCGATTATTTTCCTTTTTGTTCTTCCTATCGCCACTAAGTTTGTGACTTCTAGACTTTCTTATTTCTTTGTTAATGTCGAGGCAATGCGAAAGAAGGCCAAGTGCAAGAGACAGGAACCTGACTTTTACAGTTTCACGTAGATGGTAAATGATAATATATGATTTTCGTACCTTCTTTTCCTGTTCACTATGACCAATATCCTGGTAATAATGTGCTAAATTACGTAACTGTTTGTGTTTCTTTCTTGTTGAATTGGAACTACGGCGTCCATGTTGGCTCACTTCAGCTGGTCGAGAAGTGACGAGATTTGACGAGACACGAGAAATGGATGTCATGGCAGTGTGCCCAACATGTAAGATATTAAATACACCACCACTAGGAAAATCTGGAGGCGTTAGGCTGTAACCATTGTGAAAACTATTCATCTGGACGCGATAGGCTGTAACCAATGTCAAAAACCATTGAATTGGACAAACTGAATGTTAGAAGGTCGGGTGTAGGTGTGGCAGCTAGCGGGGCACGGTTGACAAAAATCCATTGATCTGGACGCGTTAGGTTGTAACCATTGACAAAACCATTGATCTGGGTGTGCTAGGCTGTAAACATTGTCAAAAAACGTTGGATTGGGCAAAACGAAGGTTAGAATGGTCAGGTGTAGGTGCGGCCCATGACCGCGGGAATCTGGCGGGCACGGTTGACAAAAAAAAATCATTGATCTGGACGCGTTAGGCTGTAATCATTGACAAAACCATTCATATGGGCGAGTTAGGTTGTAACCATTGACAAAACCATTGATCTGGGCGCGCTAGGCTGTAACTATTGCCAAGAACCATTGGATTGGACAAAACGAAGGTTAGAATGGTCGGGTGTAAGTGTGGCCTTTGGCCGTGGGAAGCCAGCGGGGCACGGTTGACAAACATCCATTTATCTGGACGCGTGAGGCTGTAACCATTGACAAATCCGTTGATCTGGACGCGTTAGGTTGTAACGATTAATCTGGGTAGGTTAGGCTGTAACCATAGAGAAATACCATTGGATTGGACGAAACGAAGGTTAGAATGGTCGGTGTGGGTGCGGGATTTGGCCGCGGAAGGCCAGCGGTGCACTGTTGACCCAAAAATCATTAGATTGAACGTTTTGAGATTGGCGTTCTTTTGTTTCACAAAACCTCCTACTGTATAACATTACCGTATGCGTGGGGTTGGCAATTCTGTTCTAACGCCGAAAATGGTCGACACAGCTGGAATTTTTACTATATAAGTCGTGTTATAATTTGGGATGGTGGGTGGGTTATAGACAGCCGGGAAGTGATCTGCATCATTCCCCACATCCATTTCGAATCATTAGAAACGATATTCAATGCAAATTTCACGAATTATTATTTTTTCCCCTGAGTTCATGTCTCCTGCAATGGTACTGCAAGGGCTACCTAGTGTTAGTTGAAATATGCTGCAGATGATCGTTGATAAAACGAGGAGCTCAGCACTAGAAGAAATGTGAGCTGCACCAAACCAGTGCATAAACAACACCACTAATAAATTCTCGTCACTCAGCATATATTCCACCTGTGTGGAAATATAAATGTTACGCGCGAGGATATACCTTAGCAAGCGCATCGTTGGTCCACTGTCGAAGGTCAAGCACAGTTGCAGTAAGTTGAGGGTATTCATTGTCCTTTATGCCATCCCGTAAACAATCAAACGTTGGATAGGTTGTGGCGGGCAATATGTGATCGCAGTACCTTCATACCATTTAGTGGCTGTGGTGGACAGATAACGAGTGAGGCTTGGTAATAATCCAGGATTGGCCCACCTTGTGCCAATCAAAAATCTATTTCTTCTCTCATCTGTAGACTCTGATTGGTATTTATACATCATATCGATATTTTTGTCACTCCATGATTCGTAAGTATAACGGCGGAATACAGATGTTTTCCGTCAGTCGCAACTCATTGACGGAACTAAATGCACAAATGCTATTCGGTTGTGACTCCCGTCTATATTCGGTTTGTCACTCTCTTCGTGGCCCATTTCTTAACGTTAATTTTCTTCCTGTGTCACATCCCCAAAAATAACTTACTGCCTCCCTGTTTTACGCCATCACTGAACGATTGATTCAGATCTAATTTCAACCCATTACACTGCATACTGTGCCCGTTAGAGAAGTATTTTTTTTTGGGGGGGGGGGGGGTCATCGGTTTTAATCGGCCCTCCCAAGACCCTCTTCTCACCAACACACAACTCTGGGGCAATGACACATTTTTTGACTGGTTCAGCACGAAACACGGCACTCGGGGGTGTTGGGAATTGTTGAGGTTCTATTTTAAACCAGCCCAGAGGAATGTATCAACACAAAACATACCTATTCAAGAAGGAGGCCAGGCTTACGTTAAAATCCTTTCAATTTTATTGATAAAAAGAATAGATCCCAAGCCTACTTCTGAGAGGTAAAAATCGGCTAGTCCGAACTAATCTGCCCTGAAATATTCTAAATCCTAGCTAAAAATTTAAGTTAAGCCTTTTGAAGTCCGATCCACAAAAATCGATTACAAACTCACTAAGAGACTGACACATAAATCGTCCCTACGCTATACATTAGACATTATCAGTAGCTACGTTATGACGTCACCTCCAACATTTAATGTTACGTTACTCATCTAAGCGAACCCTGATTGACATGAAATGAAAATAAACGATAAGTGTTTATTGAAACATAAAAATCAAAACTATGCACAATCTGATCCTACCTTAAAAGAGGAAGAATCTAGTACAACACAATAATTCGGAATAATCAATGACCCTCCTAATGTTTTGAGCAATTGGCGTCCCTGACTTCATTCCACTCTCTTTGCGGTAAATGGTCATAAGTGTAAAATGAGGAAAAATTATGCTGGCAACTGCTATGGCGGTCCGCCACGACTCACGTTGCGTTATCAATGTAATGCGTGCTTTCACATTATCACAACATTAATTGATTGTCGTCTCAAATTTGGGATAAAGTGAGAATGTATCAAAGAAGAAAAGAAAATTTAAGTTAAGCATTCAACTCGCATTTAGATTTCAAAATTAATTAAAGCAATATTAATTTTTACAAAATTCATGTCACTTAAAAATTAAATTCAGGTGTAATCAATTTTATTCCTAAAAATGTAATTGTAAATTTAATTGACCATGAATTACGTTCATAGTAACAATGTGTAGGGAAAGAACCATCTAAAATCTTAGAACAGTGATAAACACTCTCACCTTAAATGCATGTCACCTTAAGTGCATGTCAACTCAATAAAACAATGACTCGTCATTCTTCATCAGCAGTCGACAAGACAAAAACGAATAATGTCGCTGGCAAAAGTATCAGCTCCAAAATCATGAGCAATAACCATAAAATTTCCTTTTAGTGTCTGCTACAAGACAACACAATAGCATGGATCCCTAATTTATTCACTCAGTCTCATTCATGGAATCAATTATTCTGATGCTCTGGGAATCAGCTGTTCTCCAACGAACGTGAAATTAAATTAATCCAATAACTGCTTTCTATGATAGCGTTTTAAATGCTTGTTGAAATCAAAGGCTTTCATAAGCTTTCAGGAAATGACCTTAATCGAACTAGCGATTCCTCGCTTTCGAGTACATTCAATACCTTCAGTTTATGTCGTTGTTTCATTGTCAAATAAAATATGAAAATCTCTCCACAAGAGCACCTGGTTATGCGCGTGCTATAAAAGCATGTTACAGTTAAGCTTGTCCGCTGCAATCAGACATAATATCACTGCCTTCCAGATTATACAGTACAAATTATTAACATGGTAAGATTTATATCGCAGTGCAGTATACAAAATACTCCACACCCAAGACAATTGTCTTTAACCTTGAGAAACATATGTCAGCCATCTACGTCACGATATTTCTAACCGTACAGAACACAAGACAGTTTTCTGCCTGCTTGCTAAAAATGATACGGTTCTCAATGAAAAATATGCCAGTTCTTGGCGTGTAAATGATATGTAAAACTATGATCACACTTAAATATAAATAAGCTGCCTACATAAAGATTGTGCGAATGAAACCATCTATACTATTCTACAATTCCAACCCTTACAAACATGTGCTTAATTCATGTCGACTCACATTCTCTCGAGCCACGCTTGGGGTGTACTAGCGAGCTCCGGCTTCGACTCCAGCCATCTCCTTCTAGATCTGCACGTAAATTAACACCAACAGCACTCCCAATGCATTGTATTTAATCCATCTCGACTATTGGAACCTGAACTCGAATTTAAAAGTAGCAAGGAAATGTCATGAGATGAGAATCGAACTGTCACGCGTAATAATTATATGTCTGGATATAAAGGGACAGAGTATGCAACTGGCCGCACATTTGAGCATTCTGTGACGCGAGCGAATGCAGTAGCTACGCTGTAAGATTATTATTTATGTGGTGTGAGAGTGGAAAAGTTTCAGTATAAAATATTTTAGCATGGAGTGAATGAGATGTGAAAGGATCTGCGAATTGACATTATTACAACTTTTGTATAGCTAGAGTCTCAGAAACCGGTTATCAGCCGAGTCGTGTGGCGTCTGAATAGACTCACGGCCGCGCGTGGAAATTTGCAAACGGCATGCTTATGAACTGACAGAGAGGGGAGATCTTGGCACACGACACTTAGCTCATAAGCGTGGATATTGACAACCGCATAGCAACTGATTGACCAATCAGATTATTTTATTCTTCTAACGTATGAAATATTATAATGTTAAGAAAAACAATTATAAATAATTACACCGCACAATATAAGAAGAGAATTGGAAATTAAATTTATTCACCGAGATCAAATTTTAGGTTTAAAGCTACGAAAGGAGGTATTTGCATATAGATTACGTTTTATATTGTTCGAGGTTAGAGACGCCATTGTTGCAAGCCAAGGAGGGAAGAGAGGTGTTCTCACGAGAGTTATTCCATATGGATGACTGGTCGAGTCAACACGTACTTCGCTGAACTCCATAAAAAAAAAATTGTCGAACGACCGACACATTGTATTCTTGACGGAAGGATCGTCTTATCCACCGGTCAACCCGAGGATGAGCTTCGCTGAAGATTTATACTGCATTATAAATGCACTTGTATTAAAAGAAGAACAGAATATTACTACATAAGAAGCAATTTTCATCATTCAACGAATAATAAGAGGAAGCTACATATATACGCAATATAAGAAGAGAATATAACATTTATCTATGGAAATATAATTGAAACAATACTACAAGATTACGACGGAATCATTCTTCCATATTTACAAATATTTCATCTGCATACTTTGAAATATTTTACATGTTATTGAATCCGAGTCGAAGGGGACGTCATAATATGAATTTCACGACAGATATCGTCATGAATTGCTAAAATAATGGAGGGAAAATAACCGATATTCGATGATGTGGATTCCAGAGGTGACCTAATGAAACAAAGGGAACCGTGGAATGGTACTGCAATTCCAACCGCAGACCACTGATATCACAAATTGCTGCTATGACTACATGAGATTCCAATCCTATCTAGAGAATCTCAGAGCATGAATACCTTACCATATAATGTCACCGTGGACCTGCAAGAGAGGAGACGTTTGAAGAGATTATCAACAGAACCGTCTGGTTCAGAAACGTAAGAGATCCAGTTTTGTGAACCATGAAGAGAGCGGAGGCAGAGATGGTGCGACTCCGAGCGTACGAGACATCACGCCGGGAACGAAGCCAGTCCAGCTGTTTGCTTCTTCAAGCAGACAGACTACCCCGCAGGACTTGGAGATATTCTTGGAACATGACCCATGAATGCGGACGTTCAACTCTTCATCAACACCACAGGTTACCAAGAAACTATACGGGCTGAAGGTAGATAAGCGCTCACACTATATTTAGTAGTCTTTGCCACATTTTGGGGATATCTAGTTGTGACCAACATTTTATATAGATGTGTGACCATTTATTATCCATGTTAGTAGTTTGATATGTTCATTAAATATTCAAGTAAATTCTTTTAACGTCACCGTGTGTCGTTTTTTTTCGACGTTTCGTAGATTTTATTCTTTGCTGCAGTTTATTGTGGTAATGTTGAATTAAACAATTTTTTTTGCGAATTTGTTTTATCTTGAGTGGGATGCTTTGATAATGTGCCGATTATATTTGATATACTTCGTTATAAAGAGTAATATTTTGCACAATGCTATGGAATACATTGTTATAGATACTTTGAAGTATATTATAATTCGAATTCTTCGGAATATAGCAATATTAAATGATTTTGATCATAATTGAAGTTGTATAAATCTAAGGATTTTGGTATAACAGATGACTTAGTTGAATATAGAACAGCATCGTGTTTGTTAAGAAAGAGGAAATACATTGTTGACAATAATGTCATTATTATATGAGGGTATAAATAACTCATTGCTGGAGTGAAAATATTTAATATATTTCATTAATTAATTAATTAATTAAATTACGCTACGTAAGCAGAAACTATGCGAAAGGAAGATAAGGTGCGATGGAATGCATCAACCTGTTGTCATGACTGGTGTCAGTAAAGGTTAAAATGGATGTAGATTCATTGACTATAACAAGAATGGGAGGATATGAAACGTATTTTTATTTAACTAAATGTTTATACGTAGACTATTATCTCAAGAGTTATTGCTCGATGTAACGTGGTTGAATTTGGTTAAATGAAATGGTAATATCGCAAATAAATCGCTACAGTGTGCATTGAAACTAAAAGTTCTACTGAAATAATAGGCATTGATAACAGAACAAGTAAAGAATAATATACAAGCACGAGGGTAATGTATAATCGGTAGTTGTATTGTAACTTGAATGATATGACACGCAGTCGTGTATATCGAATAGATTTACTGAATCTCATGCATCCTAGAGGTGAGTAGAGATGGTTTTTAATTTTTGTGATGCCGTCTAATGACGAAATGAAACGCGATAGTGTTAGGGAATTTTTGCGTATTATAGATGCCAGCTAAGGAACTTGTTCATTGGTATGATAAGTATTATTGCGATTTTAACCTGGAGTAACGTTCTGTGATGTATGACGAGGTAGTCATTGGTAATGACTTTTAAGAATTGCGATTTATGTGCAAATGAAGGTAAATTCCACAAACCACTATAATTTAGGATTATAACCATGAGATAGTCGGGCATGATATTCATTATTTATCGTTTTTATTATGGATGTCGACAAATAAGGACAGTAATTAGCTTTACCGCTCGCTACAGATGTTCAACTGATTGAGATAAACTTAACCGATGGTAGATTGATATTGTGATCTTGAAAGGAGTAAAAATAGGAGTAGGATCTATTAGACGGGGGGGCGTGGTGGCTCAGCGGTCTAGCTGTATGCCTCTCACCAAGGCGGTCCGGGTTCGATTCCCGGTCAATGCATGTGAGATTTTCGAAGTGCAATGCCATGTCCTGTGGTTCGGATTCCACGTAAAAAGGAGGTCCCGTGGCTCATAATCACAAGATTCACGGTCACGTAAAACTACAATCTTCCTTCCTTTTTTCTATTTGACGGATAGAATATCGTGCTGGACGCGATTATGCAAAGAACTTTGTAAATATTTTGTAAATAATAATAATAATAATAATTTTAACTTTTAAACATTTTTAATTAGTGATAGAACATTGTGTGCATAAAATTATGTTATATATGGGGATAACAATGTATATGAGAACGTGTATTAAACGAGAAATTCTGGATTTAGAAACTACAGGATGTTCAACAAGTTGTGGACATTCCTTAAACATTTTAAAGACGGAATGTCTTACAGAGTAGCTTTATTTGTGTGTTAAGAAGGACTCAGAATGATCCTAATACCGTTTGTGAAGGTATGGTTTGCAGATAGAAGAAGGTATTATTTTAATTTTTATTTTAAACATCGTATTTTTATCGTTGAGTGTGTTTACATCTTGTCAGGTACATAATTCTTTTTGGTTTGTATTTTGTATTGTCCTGATGAATAAACATACACAGGCACCAGTTAGTCCGCCTGTTCACTTTTTATAGAAATCTGACAATCATCTCATTTGATAATCAGCATACGGTAGTACTACTAGTAAGATACTGGCGCCCGCTTTTAGACCGTTCCCTCCTAGAAATCTGAGAATCTCGTCCTGCCATATCTTACTGTAGGATTTTTGTATGTAACTAAGTAGTAGTACTATTGTATTTTTTTACAAATATCCTTGTGTCGAGAGCTTCCTAATTATTCACCTAGTGAGGAAGTGTTGGTTTACCTAGCTGGGTATCAACGTCCCTGCAATCAACTCCGTCCAGCGGATAATAGGTGGTAGCTATGCAAAATTCGGGTACAGTACGATTAGACAGCAAAGTTTCAGGTTGGCTTTGGTTCCATGCTTGATAGCTCACATATTGTCAAAATACGTCGTACTCACATATTTTGATGTTACTTCTTTAGACTCCAATAAAATATCACTGAAGTTACAGTGCGGATATTCAAATTGTCTTTTCCACTCCACTTGTGTGGTATTATCTCACAAAAAATTGTGCTTTATTATATCCAATGACCACGTGATCTGATTTTTTTACGATAATCGTTGTTCCAAATAAAAAGAATTTCACAGTTTCAATATTACACTTGATGTTGAGTTATTTCGCCACAATTTCCTCGAAGATGTGTATCTTCAAATTCACTTTCATAACGTGGAACGTGCGGCCGTGTGGTCAGCCAACAGTCCTGAGTTCAACCACAAAATAGTGCACAAAAATGCAAAAAAGACAAATTTTGTCTCACTGATCCTCTATAACTCGTAATCAACTTCTCCTGCTAAGCCACACGCAGGGATGTAATAATCCTCACCAACAAAAGTCGGATACTTGTTCAATATTCAACTCAACTGGTTTTCAGCTCTTACAATCATAAAACGATATGTCTCCAGGAGACATTCAAGTACTAGAGTAGTAGGAATAAAAGAGCGGTTCTGGCGCAGGAGCTAATGGGCAAGATGGCCGCCGCGCGCAACCAGCCCTATGTTATTCTTATGGAGGGGTCATTCAGAGCTGGCGCAGTGGCTAATGGGCAAGATGGCTGCCACGCCCTGAGACCGTGCATGACGTCACAGGGAGAGGTCGGCCGTGTAGTTGCTAAATGGAATATTTATTATTATTTTTATTATTATTATTAGGTAATTATTAATTGATCATGTGCAATCCAGACCAGCTTTATATTGTCAACCACTTGGTGTAGTGGCTAGCATTCTTGGTTGTTACTGCGAAGGCCCGAGTTCGATTCCTGGCTCTGCCAAGACATTTAATTTCCGGTCTCACGAGTGGAACGGGGTACATTCAGTCTTGTAAGGCAAAAGTGAGAAAAGGCGGTTTTTAATTCATACCTCTGCCATTCAGCCTAACCCAAATTCATTTAACCTCACCTCACCTAACTTATCCTAACCTAACCTTACTTCAAAGTGAGAGCAAATATGAGAGCAAATGTGACAGCACAAATAATAAACTTAGTTATAACCTAACCTAACCTTAAAGTCAGAGCAAACATCACAGCAACTGTGAGAGCACGCATAATAAACTAAGTTATAACCTGACCTAACCTATCCTAATCTAACTTAAAAGTGCGAGCAAAAAAAATAAGAGCAAAAAGTGAGAGCAAATGTGAGAGCAAATGTGAGAGCACAAATAATAAACTTTGTTATAACCTAACCTAACTTCACCTAACCTAACCTAACATAACCTAACTTCAAAATGTGAGCAAATATGGGAGTAAAAAGTGTAAGCAAAATGTGTGAGCAAAAAGTGTGAGCAAAAAGTGGGAGCAAAAAAGTGAGAGCAAAAAGTCGGAGCAAAAATGTGGGAGCAAAATGTGGGAGCAAAAATGTGGGAGCAAAAAAGTAAGAGCAAATGGGAGAGCACAAATAATTAACTTAGTTATAACCTAACCTTACCTAACCCACAGAAACCTCATTGAAGGATATTAGATTTTACATTTTAACATTTTACATTTTAACATTTTAGATTTTTGGATTTTTTCATTTTACATTTTTTAGATTTTACATTTAAATTTTTGATTTTTTTGTATTTTAGATTTTAGTTTTTTTAGATTTTACATTTTAAATTTAAGATTTTTAGATTTTACATTTTACATTATACATTTTCCGAAAAGAGTAAACTGCAAGGTCACATACCTAACCTCACATAACCTAACTTTATCAAATCTAACTTAAGCTAATCCAAAGGCTAATGCACATACACGAAGTATATAAGGGCACATGCAACTATCCTTACGCTAGTCTTATAGGCTACTGTACAACATGATCATTACCACAACCGGGTATTTTTTTTTTCATTTTGTTGTTTACACATTTGACAATTTTCCAATTTCCCATTTTCAGTTTTATAAAAATGTCAGTTTTAAGTTTTTCAATTTCATAATATGGAAACATGGATTTTGCATCTTGTTGTTGACACATTTGTCAATTTTCCAATTTCCCATTTTCAGTTTTTTAATGTCAGTTTTAAGTTTTTTCAATTTCATAATATGGAGACATGGATTTTACATTTTGTTGTTTACACATTTATCAATTTCACAATTTCCCATTTACAGTTTTTAAAATGTCAGTATAAAGTTTTTCAATTTCATGATGTAGAAACATGGATTTTCCAATTTGTTGTTTACACATTTGTCAATTTGCCAAATTCCCATTTACAGTTTTAAAAATTTCTGTTTAATATTTTTTCTATTTTGTCATATGGAAACATGGATTTTCCAATTTGTGTTTTACATGTTCATTTTGCATTAGGAGTGGAGAGAGGTGGGCAGTAATTAAAATGTACAAGCAGTGTCCACACAATATTTTTTTATTTTAAATACATGTACACTATTTACACATAATGCATTTTTATATATATTCTTTTTTTTTGTTATAAATTGTACAGTTGTTTTAATTTTGTTTTCTATTTTTATTTATTTTTCAGTATGAATATCATTTTCTTCTTTTTGTGTTTTTCTATTTTTGTAGTGGTATTGTTTTAATTTTTTAAATTGTTTTGTTTTATGTATTTGCTAGTTGCAGGCAGAAGATTTTGATATTCATAACTTAACTCTTTAAACATGGTTAATGATTGAGTAATGACCATAGGCATGTGTACCTGTACCATCAGCATCAATCACTCTTTTATCATCACCAGGACACAAAGCAATTTTGTTTAGTCATATAGATGATATGTCATGTTGTTTAGAAGCGATAATGTTCATTGGTATTTTTTTACATTGTTTTTCATGACACAACCCTTATAATCTTGAAAGTTTTTCAATTTTTGACAACACCTCTGATAATGCCTTTAATCTTTTTGATTTCTTTACCATTTATGTCTAAAGCGTACATTTTAGCTCTAAGTCCAACAAATGCTTTTATAATTTGTCCACAAGCCTCGTCTTTAAATTTCCCCCAACGTTTTCTTGTTTGATGTAGAGTAACATATGTGATTAATAGGATAATCTGATGTGTCCAGGTGTTCTAGGAAATCCAACTTGTCTTGATATACATCTGGGGTGTTAACAAAATAAATGAACGAGTCGGTATCCATATACATGAGTTTAAGATTGTTCATTCCATAATAGGGTAGCAGGACATCATAGTGGTGGGAATACATTAGAGTTTTTGAAATATCCAGTATACACATTCCAATATATATAGGCTTATTGAATACAATGTTACGTTTAGCAATGTGGAAAGCAGCTAGGTTAGGACCATAAATTGTTCTGTAAATAAATGTTGGCTTTGCTATTAGCTTTTCTGCCTTTTTGCTGTCAGTCACAAGACGTATGTCTATTCTTTTACGGATATTTTCCATTGTTTTTCCAAAACTAGCATTGTTAAATAATTTGTACAGATTTTTCTCAAAATCATTTTTGGCTTGTTTTCGATGGTTATTTTTAAAATCAACGTATGCCTTTAGCCAATGTCTTTGTTTAAACTTTAACACACGATGAATTTTTATCAATTTTATTCCAGGATCTAAAGCCTCTTTTAATGCCATGTACTGAACAACATATTGCCTTCGATTTCCAAGATAAGGAATTAGTTTTTTGAGAGACGAATCCTTAGGTTGTGTATACTCTGGTAGGAAAGGTAAATCGTTGTATAAATCATGAAGGTCAGATGTGTAATCAACATCAATGTCTAGAATGTATCCCACAGGATCGTCTTCCTTTAGTTTTTCTAGATCAACAGTATCTGGAGAAACCCACTGAAATCCACCATAAGAAAGGGAGTGGCACATAGCCCACCCGTATTGGTTGTTGGCATCATCATAGGTAATGAACTGCGATGGTTTCTCAGAATCATAGGTTTACATGTATTTATTGTTAGCTTCAGCATGCCGATGAGACACCTGGCATATGCCTCCACGTATTCCAGACTCGATTAGAAGAATCTGATCGTAATCCTTTAGCAATTCCAGTTCAATTCCTGTGTAAAGAAGCATTGCCTCGAAACTTAAGCCAGGCGAAGTAAATAAGTGTGCAGCATCCGCTCGCTGTGTTTCTAGTGTTTTGTTTCTAAACGTTTCAAAGCTGTCTGCAAGAAGGAGTACATCTGAAGTTAGGTAGAGGTCACTATATTCCCCTAGAATTTTAATGTTGAACTGATTCCACACATTTTTGGCATGTTCATAGTCTTCTTGACTAACATCTTCTTGACTTAATTTTTTAAAGAATACCTCTTTAGGAGGTAAACACGTTTCACTTAACTTTTCCCATGAGCATTGCATTTTCTTTTCCAAAGTACTTGTCTGTTTCAGGGTATGATGTTAAGTTGGAAACTAAGTTTTCCAAACTACTCGGCATTAACCGAAACGTATCCACAAATCGAAGCTTAACATTTCCTACATATTTGGTGAAGGAAATGTACTTTTCTTTGGAGTTAGCGATAACATCCACTCTCTCAGTAGTACATCCCATTTGCTTTACAATAAAATTTGCGTCGTAGCCACTCATATTATGTAGAAATACAGGAACGGGGTTACGTGTTTTACACCTCAAATTACAGTTATTGTGAGCACTTCCACGGTATTCCCCTGTAATATGGCAGTGGTCTCGAACTTTCCAGTCCTCTTGGGCAAAGGGTTTTTGACACAAATAACAGGTTTCAGAACATTGGAACTCGGCTTCGTGATCCTCAGTTAAAGCCTTTGGAACATTTAAGCTGTAAAGGCAATCGATTTCATTAGCTATTGAGATCAAACCGTCCATAAACTTTCCTGCAGCATTAGGTCCACGATAAATAACAGGATGGCTCGGAAGGTTTGTCTTTATGTGTTCCACAGCCGGTGAGGGTTTAACGTATATACCAAAGCTCATAGGAACATGACTCTGGTATGGCACTGTATAACTTGCCTCAGGATTAGGTAAACATGTTTGATAGGGTAACAGTATACTTTCTAAATCTGCATAGATAACGTAAGGTATTCTAAGCATTTTTTTTCCACATTTAAAAATTTGACAATGGGGTTTTTAATATGCATTTCAACCCTAGCAATGTCATGCTGGACGCACAAAGCTCTATGTTCTTTTAAATTTTCCATTCGTTGTTGACCAGATCGAGTATCAAAGTGAGTAAAACACCGTTTACACGTATATATCTTATGTTCATAGCGGGTAATCTTATGTCTTACTAGTTTATCAAAATCTTTGATAAAGACGTAGTGGTTCTGTCCAGATGATGAACTTAGCCGAAGGAGGTCGCGATGGTCTTGCAGCTCTTGATCCACAACCTTTAGAGGGAACAATTTGTTGTCTTGTTCCAATCCAAATACATTAATGGATATATCGTTGGCTTTTTCCAATTTGGGAATGTCAGCTAGCGATGTAGGAAACGAGATTACTGAAAAATCATACTCTTTGTCCAGGTCCTTGTATTTACTAATGCGTTGAGCATCCTTTTTAACCAGTTTTGCTAAAATGGCACACATAAAACACTTTTCATCTTTCAAGTTTTCAGGATGAATGCAGACTTTTCTTGCTTGTATAGCTGCTGGTAATGGAATATATGTGCTTCCACGCAAGGGATTGTACTTATTTATTTTCAATCGTACTCCTTCCACTGCTAACAAAGTCCAATTACTGCCTTTTAGCTCAGATTCTTCCATTTCAGTAGTTAACTTTGTAAATTGTGTTTCCAAGAAACTACTTAAGTCTGTTTCCAATAATAGGGCCTCATTTCGTGTTAAGCCCGATCTGTAATTTCGTTGGTGGACGTATGAATAAATCTACACTCAGCCACAAGATTAACTTTCATCGACTTGTGTTTTGCTAGTTCTTTCTGCATAGCTTGTATTATTTGCTGTTTGGACTCTTTAAGGTATGAATTTAAATCATTACACGTAACACAACGTATGAAATAGGATTTAAGTCGACCATTAAAAGATGTCTCATATTCAATAAGTCCATTTTTGTCAGGGACCAATGACAGTAGGTAATGTTTAGTAGGCTCTGCTTTTTGTCTTTTAGCTGCCGACAGAACATTACAACATTCTTCATGCCGACGTCCGTTGTACACATTGTTGAATGTACTACCACAGGTCTTGCACTCATGGAATTCACCACACGATACTTCATGTCGCTTCCTATGATAGTCTCGAAGAAAAGTCTTTCCACACTCTTTACACATATACCTAGGAATGGCTTCTTCCATCATGAATGTTTATTTCTGCAAACAGCTGCTTACTGCGTATTACGGGGCTAGAGGTTGGTCGGTGAGATGGTCTTTCACGCTGCGAACACCGTGAGAGGTAGTAATCAACTGGTAATATCCAGGCTAAGGGTCCTCTAATATACCCAAGTCTAGACAACAGCTCTTTACAGCGTATGACAAAGCTGTAGACTGGACAGTGAGACGGTCTTTCACGATGTGAACACTGTAACAAGTAGTAGTCAACTGATTGTATTCTTGCTAAGGGTTCTGTAATATATCATAGTCAAGACCAACAGCTACTTACTGTGTAGTACAAGGCTGTACAATGGTTGTTTTGACAGTCTTTCACCATGTGAACACCATGAGAGGTAATAGTCAACTGGTGATATTCTTGCAATGGTCCTCTAATATACACTAGTTAAGGGTAACAACTGCTTATGACAAGGCTAAAAACTGGTTGTTTCAACGGTCTTTCACAATGTAAACACTGTGACAGGTAGTAGTCAACTGAAAATATTATTATAGCCTACTCAAGGTTATCAGGTACTTACTGCATATCAAAAGGCTGTACAATAATGTGTGTTAGGCACTCTTTCTAGCTAAGGACCCCAATATTCCCTACACAAGGCTATACATGTTAGTTCTGAACACTTAGTAGTTAATTGTATATTCAATTTTTATACAAAGCTTATACAAGCACGTTTTTCATGAGGTAAAACTTTGTTAAATAGCTGCATGCGACACGCAAAGTATATTTCCGCTATCTAGCGGTGACTATGAGAACTACTTGAACGACCATCATGCTACCTAGCGCTCCATTTCAACACTCACTCACTGAACGACCAGCTTGCTATCTAGCGGTCGATATCAATACTCACTCAACTACCAGCATGCTACCTATCGGTCAATATGACAACTCACTCAACTACCAGCATGGCACGTGGCTTTTTTGGGTCAGATTTTTGTTGGCTTTTTTATGTTGGCTTTTGTTGGCATTTTTGTTGGCTTTTTTATTAGCTCTCTCATATTTGCTCTTGCTTGTTGGGGCTTGTTTGATCTTGGAAAGTATGTCAGTCCTTTTTATGGCTACATAATGTTTGTAAGCAGCAGCAACAACAACAACATACAACATTCCAAAACAATCCAAAGTACTCCAAGGTTTATCAATGTCTCTCAGCTCTTACACTTATCTCTATCCCATGCCTAGTCAAAAAATAGTGTTTTTTTCAATTTTTCAAAAAATATTTGGAAAGTGGGCTATATCATTAAACTAAAAATCCTGAAAAGACATATGTTAACTACAACACCTACCACTATACCACTCTCAGTCCAAAAATAGTGTATTTTTCTAATTTTCCAAAACATATTTCCAAAATGGGTTATATTTCGAAAATTAAAAAGTTTACAAAAATGTTTGTTTGACATAAATGAATGGCCTTTGCCCCCTCTACCGCCGTACCAAGTCCCAGGTCTCTAGGACAACAGAAATAAAAAAATTGAAAATGGGCTTATATTTCCAAAATTAGGAATTTTACAAAAAAGTTAGTCTGACGTAAATCAATGGTCTTTACCCCCTCTATCCCTACACTAAGTCTCAGGTCTATAGGATAACAAAAATAACATTTTGAAAATAGGCTATATTTCCAAAATTAGGATTTTTACAAAAACGTTTGTCTGACGTAAAACAATGGTCTTTACCCCCTCTATCCTCATACCGAGTCTCAGGCCTCTAGGACAAAGGAAAATGAATTTGAAAAAATGGTCACTATTTTGGTAACTAGGAATTTTACAAAGATATTTGTTTGACTTAAGTCAATGGTCTTTACCTCCTCTAGCGTCATACCAAATTTCAAGTTTCTAGAACAAATGAAAATTATTTTTGAAAAATGTTCACTATTTTAGAAACTAGGAATTCTACAAAAAAGTTTGTTTAACATAAATGAAAGGTCTCTATCCCCTCTACCGGTAAACCAAGTCCCAGGTCTATAGAGTAAAAATGAAA
Source organism: Meconema thalassinum (assembly GCA_946902985.2). Lineage (NCBI taxonomy): Eukaryota > Metazoa > Arthropoda > Insecta > Orthoptera > Tettigoniidae > Meconema > Meconema thalassinum. The sequence continues at coordinate 155,575,933 of OX336388.2, read as the reverse complement.
AAAGTTCAATTGGGAAAGTAGGCGATTTTTCATAAAATCAAACATTCTAAAATGTGTTCTATGGGCATAAAAGAATAGTCTCAATGTCCTTTAATTTTTGTAATAAAACTTTTTTATTTTTCGTGTTTTTTTGAAAAAAGTGAAATTTTGAAATTCCTATATTTTGGAAACTATGAAGTTCACAAAAAACTTTGTTTGACGTAAATCAATGGTCTCTTTCCCCTCTACGCCCAAAATAAATTTCAAGCCTCTAGGACTAAAACTGCAGTAGGTAAGGCTGGTTCTAGCCCCGCCCCGAAATGTGATGTCAGATGGTGTCATGTTCCTATGAGCTTTGGTATATACGTTAAACCCTCACCGGCTGTGGAACACATCAAGACAAACTTTCCGAGCCAACCTGTTATTTATCGTGGACCTAATGCTGCATAAATGTTTATGGACTGTTTGATCTCAATAGCTAATGAAATCGATCGCCTTTACAGCTTAAATGTTCCAAAGGCTTTAACTGAGGATCAAGAAGCAGAGTTCCAATGTTCTGAAACCTGTTATTTGTGTCAACAACCCTTTGCCCAACAGGACTGGAAAGTTCGAGACCACTGCCATATTACAGGGGAATAGCGTGGAAGTGCTCACAATAACTGTAATTTGAGGTGTAAAACACGTAACCCCGTTCCTGTATTTCTACATAATATGAGTGGCTAAGACGCAAATTTTATTGTAAAGCAATTGGGATGTAGAGATCGGGCCATATACGAAGACGGCTGGTGAGGGGAAATGTGCGAGAGAGAAAGCTGAACCGTGGGAGTGAGAACGCTGACTTCCCCTTCTCGCTCGGTGTTGTGGCGACGTACAGTCGACCCGAAATTTTTGTCATAGCGGACGTGTAACTCCGCAGATTTTCAGTTAGTGGAATTCCCTTCCAGCTGTAAATTACAGACATACCTAGCCGAAATGTATTTATTTAGAAGCGTTACAGATGGTAGATAGATTAAGGAGTTAAAACATAATTTAACCACTTATTCTAGTCTTCTTCTTCTTCTTCTTCTTCGGCTTTTCCCAATTAATTGGGGTCGCCGGACTCAACCAGGCTCATTTTGGTTTTGGCCGGGGATTTAAGACCGGATGCCCTTCCTGACGCCACGTGATTTTCCAGGTGAAAATTCCACCCCGCTGTCACCGGTATTCGAACCCCGGCCGTCCGAGTGAAAGGCGAGAAGCTAAGCCACTGCGCCATCACGCTCCCCAAGTAAAAAATCTGATGTGAGTGCTAAACTAGGATGCACTCAGCGTTATGAGGACAACTGAGTAGCTGCTTAATACAAAACGTAGCGCTCCATGGCCTAAAACCACGGTAATGATGCCAAGAGTGTTGTCACGATGGCCATTCGCAGGCTATGGGCTGAGTTGAAGTCATCTTTGTGTCTTCTGGGTTCAATTGTGGGGTTGCTTAGTGTTTTTACATGGACCAATTAAGCAGAACTGACTGAACATAAATACGTACTACCCTGTAGTTCACTAGGATAGGAGAGAGTGCAGACAATTATATTTTGACTAGTACAGAATTTTCAAAAAATATAGCACATCCCTACTGACTTAATATTATTACTTGTTACAGTGGAATCTCGTTAGCACGTTCTCGGTTACGACGTTTACCCGCTTAGCGCGATGATTTTCTCAAGTTCCAGTCCCAATTCTACAAAATACATGTTGATATATCCCCTTAATACGTTCTCTATTCCCGCTTACGACGATCAAATTTCCGTTGTACTATTTGTACGCGAACCGGATTTTATTCTTATTTCATTATAAAATTCGGCTTCTGGAAAACACGACGCGTTATTGCCTCATAACCACTTATTCTAGTAACTGTCAAAATATTGTTCGTGTATCAATTTGCATAGCCAATGGTTTAAATTATAATTAGATGGAGAATTACCTATACGACGCTGTAGATGTATAGTGTATAATATGGTTTGGCATAACAGCAGGCTTCGGGAGTCAATAATATTAATAATAATAATTACTTTTGTTACTAGGCGAGAAAGCATCGTTAGACTATATGAACGTATGTTTCTAGCTCCTTAATGCCAAGAAGATGTTTTCTCTGTTGTAAAAGAAGAAAATAATGTGACTTAACGGTATAATGGTATTATGTACCGGTATATAAATATACAACGATATAATGATTCTCGAGTACAGATATAAAATATAATTCATTAAAAAAACACCAAGGATCTACATAATTATTGTGATTGCTGCACGAGTCTGAGTCTTGAGCACCTTACGATGCAGGTTACTTTTAACGCCTTCCATACTACCACAGACAAGCCTAACGTGCACCACAAACCACAGTTACACCACGGGAAATTACAAAGGCAGTGCGCGCGTCTAAACAGCTGAGTATAAACTTATGCACTGAAGTGTCCTTGCAACACGAGCTCTGGGAGGCGGGACTACACTGCGCTGGATCGTCGTAAGTGCGCATGCGCGGCCAAACTCCTTCCTAGCTGGTCGGAACTCTACTACTGAGAGAGTGGATGTTATCGCTAACTCCAAAGAAAAGTACATTTCCTTCACCAAATATGAAGGAAATGTTAAGCTTCGATTTGTGGATACGTTTCGGTTAATGCCGAGTAGTTTGGAAAACTTAGTTTCCAACTTAACATCATACCCTGAAACAGACAAGTACTTTGGAAAAGAAAATGCAATGCTCATGACTCGTAAAGGGGTATTTTGTTATGACTACATTGATTCATGGGAAAAGTTAAGTGAAACGTGTTTACCTCCTAAAGAGGTATTCATTAACAAATTAAGTCAAGAAGATGTTAGTCAAGAATGCTATGAGCATGCCAAAAATGTGTGGAATCAGTTCAACATTAAAACTCTAGGGGAATATAGTGACCTCGACCTAACTTCAGATGTACTCCTTCTTGCAGACAGCTTTGAAACGTTTAGAAAGAAAACCCTAGAAACACACCGAGTGGATGCTGCACACTTTTTTACTTCGCGTGGCTTTAGTTACGAGGCAATGCTTCTTTACACAGGAATTGAACTGGAATTGTTACAGGATTACGATCAGATTCTTCTAATCGAGTCTGGAATACGTGGAGTCATATGCCAGGTGTCTCATCGGTATGCTGAAGCTAACAATAAATACATGGAAACCTATGGTTCTGAGAAACCATCGCAGTTTATTACCTATGATGATGCCAACAACCAATACGGGTGGGCTATGTGCCACCCCCTTGCTTATGGTGGATTTCAGTGTGTTTCTTCAGGGGCCGATAACCTAGATGTTAGGCCCCTTAAAACAACAATTATCATCATCATCAGTGTGTTTCTGCAGATACTGTTGATCAAGAAAAACTAAAGGAAGACGATCCTGTGGGATCCATTCTAGACATTGATGTTGATTACCCTTCTGACCTTCATGATCTACACAACGATTTACCTTTCCTACCAGAGTGTACCCAACCTAGGGATTCGTCTCTGAAATACCCAATTCCTCATCTTGAAAATCGAAGGCGATATGTTGCTCACTACATGGCATTAAAACAGGCTTTAGATCATGGAATAAAATTGATAAAAATTCATGGTGTATTAAAGTTTAAACAAAGACCTTGGCTAAAGGCATACGTTGATTTTAAAAACAACCATCGAAAACAAGCCAAAAATGATTTTGAGAAAAATCTGTACAAATTATTCAACAATGCCAGTTTTGAAAAATCAATGGAAAATATCCGTAAAAGAATAGACATACTGTACCCGATAATCCGGAAAGGATCCTGTTGGAATATCCATTGCCCCGGCTGGATTGCCTATTCTAACTGCTCTGGAAAATACTACATTAGTGATCGCTTCCGACATGGTCTTTAGGGATTTACAGACAGCAGTTACCAGAATATTGTGGTACAACAACCAACTATACGGTGCGCTCACCTTTACTTACCTCGGGGACTGGGAACTCAGCTTCGCCTACACTACATCCACAATACTCTGCTCCTTATATTTAAAATGAATCACTCCAACAACAATGGAAATCAATCTGAACAAATTTATTAACAAAAAGGTAAACTAATCTACTATAAACAAATAACAATAAACAAATTTAACAATAGACATTAAAATTAAAACACGCAATCATTCACACCTCCTTTCAATTCTACATCTTACTACAATGCTGTATTAAAAATTATGAGTATAAATCTTGGCTTGGATTTAGGCCTACACAGCGTAAAAATAAAAACGTTTAATGAAGTCTCTAAATGGCATTCCAGACACCTGATTTCATTCACAAACCTGCGTTGTAGAACACACGTGTAGTAACGTGGTTTCATCAATGAAACATCGGCTCCACGCCGAACTCGAAACTGATTTATGCAATAAATACAAGGCTGTGAGTCTACACCTGTTATATTATGTTATTGCTCTCCAATGCTAACGGCGAATCATTCTCGCTAGTCCACAGAGACTGCTTGTGTGTGCATTTATAAAACACGTAAAAATTAACATTTAGATCTTACAAAAGTTCACATAACTACTTTGTTTCTTAAACAATCATTCTAAAAATTTTTATACACACTTTCATTCACACGCCGTAATTGTTCTAGACCAATTCGTTTCCACATCTACTCTTAGCAATGGACAATCATTCATACCCAAAACATCCGCTCATAAACACACACTGTTCCAAAACAATTGATTAATAAATCCTATTAAATTATTTAACTAATTAAATCATTTCCACAAAATTATTTACATGTAATATGTTTATAATAATATTCGTTATCTAGTGTTGCTAACGCGTCACTTTGGAGATTCTAACTTCTCGGTTACAATATAATTCTTAACTAAGTATATACACTGGTTTTTCACATAACCATCCTTCTCTAACGTTCTGTAGTTTTAATATACTGCATACACATCGTTTTATATAGGTTTCATTACATTATCGGTATAATACAGTTGACTAATTAAGGTAAACTGTACGTAATTACATAACTTCGGGTTTAATAAAATTTAATAATTGTATTATATACGTGAGTAGACAATCTTTCTCAAGTTGTATTTCCGCTGAAACCCTCCTGTTAACACAGCTAAATCGTTAATTCACAAGAACTGGACTACTTGTATACAACGGCTCTTATCATGATACATGCCTTTTATCAAAGAACACCAATACTTTGATTTCCTTAAAATGCGGAATTCCCTCGCACGAGTACTCCATAGCTCTACAAATCCTCATATAACAGTATATATATGGCAAAACAATTATCATCTACTATGTTAAACAATAACCAAAAGGGATTAACTGTTATTAACATATCTTATGTAGGAACTTCTCTCAAATACTGGCATGACCCTCAGTATCATTGCACATGACTACTGGACTACAATTATACATCCGTAAGTTCTTCAAACGAAACTTCCAATTGTAATGAACGATATTAGACAGTCGTGATTAACTTCCTAAAGTTTACTCCACAACAAGATAATTAACTGTTAACTCGTCTGTCGCAAATACATGTAATAAAAATAATACTCCTGTCTCATCTCACTTGTCAAGCTATAAATTGTTTATCGTTGTAATATCATGTCCACAAATGACGTGATGTTACACAAATAGGATAAAATAACACACATGTTATTTATAGTGTCAGATAGAATTCAATCTTGACCGGGATAAACTAGCTTTGAATTCCTAGCCAAATATTTGAATAATCTTCTATCAAAAGGTATTTCCTCTAACATATTAAATGAGCACATCTCTTAGCTTTACAGATAATAAGAAAGGTTTGTCAATGTCGTAATGTTTTTCCACTCTACACAAAGAATGTTCATAGGGATAAAGACTTTGGTCTTATCAAACAACTAGTGCTTCTTAGATCGTCGATAGTTTATATAGAATAATGATATAACAATATCATTCGATGTTTCTTCATTTCTTGAAGTTGTATGTTGTTACATTAAAGTGCTCAAATTAAATTTAATAAGAATTTAATTTGAAGCTATGACACAATGTCAGAATACTTGGTTTAAATGAAATTATTAAAATTCTAGAGTCGAAACGACTAGTCTCCTATGAGGCAATATGATTCCTCAAACAACATTTTTAATGTCTGTTCCACAACTGATCCGTAGAATAAAATTGAAAAATAGATGAAATGCAATCATCTTCTAAATAATCTTGAAGTTTAAAAATCTCAACACACATCTGAAGTGTAAAATACATAAAAGCACTGAAACACATGAAATGTAAAAATATAGAAATATGGAATAAGATCGCTGAAAATATGAAATAAGATCGCTGACTCAGAATGTTACTAATCAAGCTCTATATAACAATTGAGATACACTAATACCTTGTTTGGACGAAAACTTGAAGATCTATGTAAGTATTCCCTCGATACTTTAGATGTGTACTCAGTACAAGACACTGAGATGGATCTGCATTTGGACCTCGGATCTGCGACCTCAGAGATAAGAAACGTCTCTTTCTGGAATTCACCACCATTCTCCTGGGCTCGAACGACATTCTTCTGGGAAATTCTTCTTTGTTGCTGGGCTACCCTAGCATCTTGACAAATCTCTTCTGTAATGTCTTCATTCTCCGTCGTAAATATGTATCAGCTTCATCATTGGAACATGATTATGGAAATATTCATATAAATAGTGAATGAAATATTTCCATTGCTAATTGATGTTATATTAGTGTTCGTAGATTGACGAAAAGGCACAAGATGGACCGTACACTACGTCTGTATTCAAGAATACGTTGTCGAACGAAGCTCCATCGTTGTATCTTAAACGTTATCGAATATGTCTCTGGCGCATGACTGTTTAGTTCATCATATCAACAATATTAATTATGTTGAATGATCATGTTTGAAGAATGATAATAGTCATTCTATTAATGTTTATGTGTTGCGCCAATATTAAAAGTTCTCCGTCACTGTTCACTTGAACTGCGTTCGTCAACTTCACGTTGCAATTTATAATGATATTCAGCTTTGTTTCCAACACATTTGGAAATCTAACTTGACAGGCTTATATTGTCGAAACGGTGAATATTAAAATGCTCGACTCTTCACAATATATAGTAGGCGACCTGTTCTTAATATATATTCGCTTATTTAACTTCTAATCTCAATTATATATGAGATATAATCTATACAATGTTCCTCGCAACTTCACGTAGATTGGAAGTGCGGTGATCTCTAACGCTCCACCTAGCTATCCTCGCGTCTCCACAAGTCGACAGTCGTCGCACTCGGACTAAGCCTTGGGATCTCCTTTAACCCAGTAAAAACACTTCCTCACTCTTCAAAGTCTGCTGGAATAAGAACCTCGATCCTTGGATCTCCCCTTCCAAGTCGAATTTTTGGCGGCCATATCAATCTTTCACCATAATTTTAGCGCGTAGATTACCAATGCTTATTATGGCGTAGATTAACCGATCTGCGGTTTTTAAAGTATCAGACATAATTTCTCTTAATATTCTCTTCATTACCAAATAAGAAAATCTTCTTCTAAGGGCCTAAATGCATAATTTCCTCATGTTGTGTAATTAAAGTTGTATCCCGTCTTCAATAAGACCTGTTCGCATTGGGCTGGGATCCAATAGCATAATTTATAACAATATTTATAATATTAATTTCCAAACTCGCTGTTGCTATGCTAAATATAGCCTTCTAGAAGCGTCCATTGTGCAACATATCACGTGATCGGGCTCTCCCACAGTCTCGAGCTTGTAACACTACACTCTTCTAGAAATTATATTTGCTGGTTAAATTTTATCATGAGGACGGATAATCCTCTCATTTTGTCCCTGAATAATTCAATTTACGGGGGCAATACGTCTTGTGACTGACAGCAAAAAGGCAGAAAAGCTAATAGCAAAGCCAACATTTATTGATAGAACAATTTATGGTCCTAACCTAGCTGCTTTCCACATTGCTAAACGTAACATTGTATTCAATAAGCCTATATATATTGGAATGTGTATACTGGATATTTCAAAAACTCTAATCTATTCCCACCACTATGATGTCCTGCTACCCTATTATGGAATGAACAATCTTAAACTCATGTATATGGATACCGACTCGTTCATTTATTTGGTTAACACCCCAGATGTATATCAAGACAAGTTGGATTTCCTAGAACACCTGGACACATCAGATTATCCTACTAATCACATATGTTACTCTACATCAAACAAGAAAACGTTGGGGGAAATTTAAAGACGAGGCTTGTGGACAAATTATAAAAGCATTTGTTGGACTTAGAGCTAAAATGTACGCTTTAGACATAAATGGTAAAGAAATCAAAAAGATTAAAGGCATTATCAGAGGTGTTGTCAAAAATTGAAAAACTTTCAAGATTATAAGGATTGTGTCATGAAAAACAATGTAAAAAAATACCAATGAACATTATCGCTTCTAAACAACATGACATATCATCTATAAGACTAAACAAAATTGCTTTGTGTCCTGGTGATGATAAAAGAGTGATTGATGCTGATGGTATAGGTACACATGCCTATGGTCATTACTCAATCATTAACCATGTTTAAAGAGTTAAGTTATGAATATCAAAATCTTCTGGCTGCAACTAGCAAATACATAAAACAAAACAATTTAAAAAATTAAAACAATAGCACTACAAAAATAGAAACACACAAAAAGAAGAAATTATATTCATACTCAAAAATAAATAAAAATAGAAAACAAAATTAAAACAACTGTAAAATTTATAACAAAAAAAGAATATATATAAAACTGCATTATGTGTAAATACTATACATGTATTTAAAATAAAAAATATTGTATGGACACTGCTTGTACATTTAAATTACTACCCTCCTCTCTCCACTCCTAATGCAAAATGAACATGTAGAACACAAATTGGAAAGCGGCTTCGGTGGCGTAGTTGGTAGCATGCTGAGCTTCTATGCCCGGGTTCAAACCCGGCCGAAGCCGTCGGATTTTTTAAGAGCGTTAAAAATCCTTCAGTATGCCTTCCTTCGGAGGGGAAGTAAAGCCGGCGGTCCCATGTCATAGATTTATGGCATGTTAAAGATCTTTCCACTAATTACACCTGTGTGAAACTAAATTGGATAGGTTAAGAATGTAAACAACGCTCTTAGGTTGCTACGTTCGTTGCCAAGAGCCGACTGCGGTGGCGTCTAGTAGCTAATTCTGAACTAGGCCTAGTAGTCGTTGACGGTGGCGTTTGGCGGCAAAAGTAGGAACTATTTGAAAATTCAAAGTTGCAGTCTCTACTTGAATTAAAAAACAGATACACACACTAATACAGTCATCACAATTAACACCGGTTATCAGACAGATTCTACACACACCCAAAGTACACGGGGCTACATGACCGCGTTGTCGCAGCCCCTAAACTAAGGAACCAACCAACCAACCACAAATTGGAAAATCCATGTTTCCATATTGACAAAATAGAAAAAACATTAAACAGAAATTTTAAAAACTGTAAATGGGAATTTGGTAATTTGACAAATGTGTAAACAACAAATTGGAAAATCCATCTTTCTATATCATGAAATTGAAAAACTTTAAACTGACATTTTAAAAACTGTAAATGGGAAATTGTGAAACTGATAAATGTGTAAACAACAAAGTGCAAAATCCATGTCTCCATATTATGAAATTGAAAAAACTTAATACTGACATAAAAAAAAACTGAAAATGGGAAATTGGAAAATTGTCAAATGTGTAAACAACAAAATGAAAAAAAAAAACCGGTTGGGGTAATAATCATAAGACTAGTGTAAGGATAGTTGCATATGCCCTTATATACTTTGTGTATGTGCATTAGCCTTTGGATTAGCTTAAGTTAGATTTGATCAAGTTAGATTTGGTGAGGTTAGGTATGTGACCTAGTAGTTTACTATTTTCGGAAAATGTAAAATCTAAAATCAAAAATCTTGAATTTAAAATGTAAAATCTAAAAAAAACTAATATCTAAAATACAAAAAAATCAAAAATGTAAAATCTAAAAAATCTAAAATGAAAAAATCTAAAATGTTAAAATGTAAAATGTTAAAATGTAAAATCTAATATCTTTAAATGAGGTTTCTGTGGGTTAGGTTAGGTTAGGTTATAACTAAGTTTATTCTTTTTGCTCTCTCATTTGCTCTTACTTTTTTGCTCCCACTTTTTTCTCCTCACCTTTTTGCCCCCACTTTTTGCTCCCCACTTTTTTGCTCCCACTTTTTGCTCCCACATTTTTGCTCCCACTTTTTGCTCCCACTTTTATGCTCCTACTTTTTTGCTTCCACTTTATGCTCCCACATTTTTGCTCCCACTTTTTGCTCTCACTTTTTTGCTCCCACTTTTGATCGCACTTTTTGCTCCCACTTTGAAGTTAGTTAGGTTAGGTTAGGTGAAGTTAGGTTAGGTTATAACTAAGTTTATTATTTGTGCTGTCACATTTGCTCTCATATTTGCTCTCACTTTGAAGTTAGGTTAGGTGAGGTTAAATGAAGTTGGGTTAGGCTGAATGGCAGAGGTGTGAATTAAAACCCGCCTTTTCTCACTTTTGCCTTACAAAACTGAGTGTACCCCGTTCCACTCGTGAGACCAGAAATTAAATGTCTTGGCAGAGCCAGGAATCGAACCCGGGCCTTCGCAGTAACGGCCAAGAATGCTAGCCACTACACCAAGTGGTTGACAATATGAAGCTGGTCTGGATTGCACATGATCAATTAATAATTACCTAATAATAATAATAATAATAATAACATTAAATATTCCATTTAGCAACTACACGCCGACCTCTCCCTGTGACGTATGCACGGTCTCAGCGCGTGGCGGTCATCTTGCCCATTAGCCACTGCGCCAGCTCTGAATGACCCCTCCATAAGAATAACATAGGGCTGGTTGCGCGTGGCGGCCATCTTGCCCATTAGCCCCTGCGACAGAACCGCTCTTTTATTCCTACTTAGAGTGTTTGTGGGTAGTTGACGGAACTCATGTCGTCAGGTCGTGCATCAAGCACTCAATTAAAAATCGAGTACTCGACTTTCTGCGATGTTATACATGTTCTAAAATATTGTCAGAATCACAAAATAAAATAAAAATCCAAAGACGTTGAGAATAGTCGAAGATTATAATGTTCATAAGTATCTATTTCCGGCAAGATACAAAGAGTTGATAGTCCATTTCCACTATGTCCAACGCTGTTCCAGTCATTTGACATCTTGTCGACCATCCAGGCAGTCGATCGTCGAATCGAACATGCGCTATCGGGAGCATTACTTACATTCCATAATATTGGCTGTGGAATGGAAGGCATGCTCGTAGTTTTCACAACGTGATATGCTATTCTGTGACGCTCTATCCTGTCTCATAGCGCAGCACTTTACTTGTATTCATTTACTTATCAATGGCGGACGCTACAAGACATCGTCTAGAAATTGCTCTAAAAATCATCGAAAAAGTGATACAAGAAGGTGGTTATAGGAAAAAGGAAGTGAAGAACGACATACAAGAAGCGGTAAGGGAGATAAGAGAGTGTTTTGATTCACTTGCAAGGGAAAGTAAGACAGTTGTTAATAAAAGTAGGACTCCTCTAGAAGAGGTTATGAATAGCCAAGGAGATGTGATGAGTGAAGAGGTAGACGGCCACCCTGTAGGACAACCAGCGACATCTATTGATAATACGCATGAAGGAGCAGGCCGTGATCAGCGACAATCTTATACGATATATATCAGGTCTAAGAAATTCGTTGAAGCAACAGGCCGTGGACAGAGACAAATGGTAGAGACATCTACTGAACAAAAGAAAAACGTTGACGATACACGCCGTGACCAGAGACAAACAGAAACGACATCTGCCAGATCAAAGAACATCATTGAAGCTACAGGCCATGAGTAGAGACAAGCGGAGAAGACCTCTGCCGGACAGGCGAAGAACGTGAACGATAATAACTGCGAAGTGGATCATTCTACTGCACAAATTACATCTAGTTGGCCGTGCTCCAACGTACAGGCCCTGTCATCTAGTGGCCTTGCAAGTAATCCCAACAGCCAACTCATGGCCCTACAACACATTACAAGAGAAAATCACAGATAACGTCATGCAGAAGATGAATCAAATGATGGATGTACTCACAAATAGCATAAAAAGCCTCATAACGGAAGAAATAAAAGCTATACAGCAACAAACACCAAATTCTCAATGTGTGCCATCTGCTGATCCACTCTTAGAAGCTTCAGGGAGTAACGGCGACCCGTGCCAATCTATATCTGCCAGGCAAATGTTCAATCAAAATCGAAAGGAAACTCTTAGCCCAGTGATATCTCAGAGTAACGAGAATGCAAACCGGATCCCGTGGAATAGAGCAAAAAGATGACAAATGAGATGCCAGGTACTAAACTGAGAAATACGCATTACACGAAAGGAAAAGCGACTTCATCAAGCAGTAATGATAATGAGGAAAAGGACAACTACATTGCTGGATCTAACAAGTTTACAATTAAGAAGGCAGAATTACGAAAGATAGTTGAGGCGTCAGATACTTTTCAAAAGAACACAAACCTCGCGAAAGAAGACAAAGGATTTAATGGTACTGCGGATGTCTATCAGGTAGGCCATGGCTGCCAAAGAGATGACAAGACATATGACAGAGGTGAGGAGGAAGAGAAGGATTGGCAGACAGTCAGGAGGAGGAGGAGGAACAGATATAAAGAAAGCCGACACATCATCATAGGAACAAATGAATCTAATTCCATCATTCAAGCCGGAGAAGGAATTGCCTGGCTATATGTGGGTCACCTCTCTTCAAATGCGACTACCGAGAGGGTAAAGGAATTCATGTCTTCGAAAGGAATTGACGGCATCATGGCGTGTGAAGAGTTGAACACCATAGGAACTAACAAGGCTTTCAAACTGGGGATACCCTGGCAGCACCTAGAGCAAGTTGAACAAGCGGACTTTTGGCCTAAAAGAGTTCTTGTGCGTCCCTTTCGATCACCAAGAAGACCACGGAACGAAGGAGTCGTCCTGCAGTAATCTGAACCTAGGAAGAACAGAACCTTCGAGAAGACTGAAAACCCTCCTTTGGAACGTTGAGGGACTCATGGGGGTTATCAGTTTAGCCCCAGATATCTTCGACCAGTACGATTTAGTAATACAGACAGAAACTTTTTTGACAAGAGAGTGGTCGTATAAGACGGCTTATAACATTAATGTTCCCGCCAAACAAGGGGTCAGAGGAAGACCCGCTGGAGGCATTACATGCATATTAAAGGCACAACTTTCACCTTTCTCAGTCTTGCATAAAACAGACAATACACTAATGGTAAAAACAAGTGTCTGTACTGTATTAGGAATTTTTTAAACCAGATAATACATCATGTGAAATCATAGAAGAACTCGCATTAGCAATGGAGAAAGTGAAGCCACAAGATACCCTTATAATAGCCGGAGATTTGAATGGCCGTATTGACAAGCCCTCGCTCAAAACAAACTCGGTGTTAGAATACTTAGAAGGGGAAGGACTAACCTTGGTGAATGATAATAACATGTTAAGGTACTTATGTCACAACGGGTCAAGTGCTATAGACATCCTACTAACCAATAACGTAAACATCAAGTCTGTCACACAAACCACGACAGGGGAGACGCCAAAGGAAACATATCCCAGTAGAGACCAACTTCGAACTGTCCGAGGAACAGAGAACGGAGAAGAAATCTCTCATAAAGCTATCTAGGGTAATAGACGCCACAAGTTCAAGAGACAGGGATATTGATACAGTATTAGATGTGATAGCATCCGGAGACCTGGACAACGCAACGGTGAATTTGGCAGTACTTCCCAGAGTACAATCAACAGGTGTGGTTTAACGGAAGTTGTTACTTCGCACGTAGAGAAGCTCTAGCAGCCCTTCATCGGGTACGAATGTCACCATTAGAAAGCAATCTGAGGAGTTACCATGACATAAGGAGACGGTACAAACTCATCCTTAAAGAAGCAAAGGAATTGTTCCAAAGCGTACAAGAAAAGAAACTCATACAAGGAGCAGAAACTCACCCTTATAAGGCTCTAAACTCTAGACAACCTAAATTCCAGCGAAATATATCGATAGAGACCTGGAAAGATCACTTAACGTTGGTCCTTCAAGACCGGGACACTCGCCCCGCTCCGCGACCAGAGGGAGACCTTACAGTAGCAGAAGAACCGGAACTTTTTACCGAGGAAGAGGTGTTGAAAGCCATTACCAATAGTAAGAACAATAAAGCCTGTGGGCCAGACAACATCTTCAATGAGCATCTGAAAGAATCCACAACACAATTGAAAAGATGTGTAACCTCTCTATTTAACGGATGTCTACGTAAAGGTACAATTCCCGCGAACTGGAGGAAATCGACAGTTAAAATGCTGTAAAAAGGGAAAGACGACAGCGGGGACCCGAACTCATACAGGGGAATTGCCTTTGAGTGCTCGTTATTGAAAATCCTCACAAAATTAATTTGCGAGCGCCTCACATCCACAATTGAAGGGTGGATACCTGACGAACAATTCGGGTATCGAAAGGGTAGATCTGCCACACAAGCCATCCAATGTTTACAGTTAGATATTGAGGAAGCTTTAACATTACCACGGAGGAAACTGCATGCTGTATTCATTGACTACAAAAAAGCTTTTGACACCCTTAACAGACAAATTATCATCGACAAACTTGAGAAATTGGTAGACGAGTTTAGCTACTTAGGAATCTGCTGAGAAGTAACCAAATAGAAATCACTGACGGCATCATCACATCTGAACCAATCGAGCAAACGAACGGGGTCCTTCAAGGCGTTTCTCTCAGTCCGATATTGTTTACAATAGCAACAGCTGACGTCACTACAATAGTTCCACCCAATGTCAAAATTTATATGTACGCAGACGATATGGTAATGACATCTACAAGTGCAGAAGACCTACAATTCGCCGTGAACAATGTAGCAGTATGGGCCGAAGATAACGAAATGGGTTTGAACGAGACGAAGACAGTCACTATGTCCTTCAGAAGGGGAGGAAAGCCCGCGACGTTTCATTACAAAGGCACCCCCCTGACTACAGTATCCCATCTCCGGTACCTGGGGCTGACTATGCAGACATCTGGGAACGTCTTTACGATGCACGTGAGAGAGAGGCTGGACGCTGCACTGACGGCTATGAGCGACATCGAGCATCTACGCAGCCTATCCCTGAAGACGGCAATACGACTTTTTTTGGTTAAAAATAGCACCAGTCGCGATGTATGACCTGGATATTATTTGGAAATATCTTCGGCACAGACATCTGGCAACGCTGGAAAGGATCAAGGCAATGTATCTAAAAAGAGCCATATGCCTATCCAAGTTCACACCCTCGCGGCTTGTGTATGTCATGACAGGGGAACTACCCTTTATGGAAGAAGTCAGATTACAGATGCTCCTGCCGCACACACCGGGATTTGGGGAGTATTTGCGTCTCATGACAGCAAAGAGAAATTACATTTGGCATGAATTTTACACGACGGATGCTATGACTACACAGGACTGGATGCAAGGATCCTACGAGCTGAGACATATCTTGACGCGCTTTGCGGTCCATGGTTTCCACCACCGGATCTGCATGAGAGACGTCTATCACCAACCAGACGAACTATGCGTGTGCAGGCTTTGTAAGGGTCCTTGCGACAGATACCACGTGAGGACGTGCAAGGGCAGAGAGGTGTCTCTGACGAAATTCTGTGAAAATTAGAAATATTTGGACACCCCTCGGAAAAAGACATTTACAGTGACAACGACAAAATTTTGTATTAATGATGGTTCGTAAGAACCACGTTCATGCTCATTGTGCGCAATGAAGTATTTATTATTTACTTATCATACCGTAACTTGTCAGTCATACTCGTCACGGAACGATTAAATTAATTTCTTCCCAATTTTTTACTGGAATTCTTTGTATCACATCGACAATACTACACCTCCATCGTGAAATCCAACTGCCACTCGAGAACTGAGCGTAAAGCGAAATCTGCTGCTTAACTTTCTCTTTTTTATGTTTTATGTTTTTCTGGCAAATTTAACAAACATGTGAAGATTTTTTCGGCAGTTATTTTATGATTCAATGTAACATTTCGGCAATTAACTAAGAAATACTGTGTGCATAGAGGGAATGTCTGGAGTATATATGCTGGTCGAGATATTATGGGAAGCAAGGTTTACTCACGAACAGCTTGAAAGAGCAACTGATTATTCATTGTGGTCAAAAGTGACTTTAAGCCGTTGTATGGGAAATGTGAACGTGCACAATTCATTACTCTAGCCTGGTAAAGGGTTAAACGTAAGGGCAGGTTAAGTTGTGTTGAGCCGATAATTGCATTATTATTCACTTTATTGTGTTCATTATCTGGTCGGGTTACCAAATTCTGCACATTTCAACAAGCCATCTCCACTAAATTAATATATATCCCCAAATAGTGAGACCCATTCATTTTTATATAATTAGCAGTGATAACGAACGTGTTATCGAAATCATATAGCCTGAATATCCAATACTCCAAATTTAAGACGACATACCACAATGACCTTTCTGTAACTGACAAAATGTAGATTAATATGTGTCACCAATCCTTAGATAGACCTACGTGTGTTTCAGTTCACCGTTTCCATCAATTATTATATCGTCTTAAAATCCTGCTTTTAGAGCTCAACATTTTATTGCCCTATTCACTCAAAAATATGAAGCATTACAATAATCATCAGAAATGAGTTAGAGAAAGGAAAGTTGAACACTCGCACTGGAAATATGAATTTCAATATCCTACCGATTGAATCGATAAAGGACCAGAATAACAATATGAGTATGTAGATGTAATTGACTTTCCCCATGTGCAAAGGCATCTATCGAGCTTCAGATGAATTTACCACTGCATTGAGTACTATGTATGTTATCACAAGAATTAAGACTTAATACTTTAATCAAAGTAAAAACGACGTACGTTCCTGGTACTGTGCCCGTATATGCGAGAGGAGATCTGTCGGATATCCGTAGCAAAGCTGGATTGTAGATATTGACTGCTCCGGCTAAATTACTAATCAAAAATCCACTCCGATATGATCCTCGAGAACATACGCAGAAGTAACTACGATGAAACTGTGAATTACATATATGCACTTAGTTCAAGGTGAGCACCTACCTTGGTTCTTTCTCGGGGATTACGTAGTCAGTTTCAGACCTAAAAATGGGATTTCACAGTGTCATCTCTCTATATCTAAAATAAATCATGCTAACACGACGTCTAATAACGTACTGAACAATTTAATAACATAAGTAAACTAATTCTAAACACACACACAATTAATAAAAACATACACACTCATTCACTCCTCTTCTCATCCACGCCACTGAAAAGCCGTGTTTCTAGAACACCGGGACATAAATTTTGGTCGGCCTAAGCCTTTTCAACAATTAAAACAATTAACAGAGACTGGCGTGCTTTGCATTTCTTTGCCACGCTTTTAAAGACACCTGTGCTCCCTCGGCACATGTCTGAGTCATGTGACTGCATTATATAACGAAACCATTGCTATACCGGTCCACCGGCTGATTTCATTCAAGAATTAACACAATGACAGAAACTCTTTTCATTTGTGGGCCATGCATTGGCCTTGAACGCTAGAAAGAGTTCACCACGCGAACCTTCGTTCGAATGCACTCCGGCAAGAATGTAAATCTCTGTCGCAAAATGACAGCAGTAAAATCTCATTCACAATTTACAAAATAGCAAATAATCCAGCTATCCCTCGCACGAAATCCTTAAAACTTTCACACAACATAACATTTATTCTCTCACGTCGTGTCAACCCGACGGAGTTGTTCCCATCCATACTGAACAATAAGCAATACGCATTCAAACATATCGACTTTCACACATAAGCACTTTTCAAAATCATCAGACAACTTATTAACATTAACACGTTATTCCCCTGATTAAATAATTATATAAAGCATATTTACATCATAAATCTGAGTTACAATTAATAGCGTGGGCTATTATAATAATGTTTTCTATATACACAAAAGAGCATTAGCTCTGATCTCGCATTAAAGCTTACCGCAACTTAATGGGATCCAAACAATCTTCCTCCTTCTCTGAAATATACTGCACACTGGTCATTATTGGTTCGTAGTCATATCTAGTCTGATATGCTCGATCAACTAAGGCAAAACATACGTATTTACATAATCGTGTTTATAAAAGTTAATAACAAAAATACATAACAGACGTTAATATCCGACTTCTCGTTCAGATTTCAGTACAACCCTACCATCTCCACATATCCAAGTCGTGTATAAAATCAAAAGGAGTTCCACCAACTCACATCCTATGCCATAATGCCAAATAGTCTGGCCAATGCAAAGATTTTAATACAATGCGGTAAAAATCTCGCAAACGACTCCTCGATTTTAATACAATGCGGTAAAAACCTCGCAAACGACTCCTCGTATACCAACCGGATAGGGAATACAAACACTTTATTACACACATAAAGGTTATCTTCTCTTCCACAAAACTAGCATTCATTGAAATGGGCATACTCCTCGGCGTTGTCAAACCAACCGCTGGTATTTCAAACAATTACATGAGTTATTAATCCATTACTTTTATACATGCAAACGACTTGTGGACAGAGCGTGTGAGATCTCCTTGTAATTACTTTAAAAACGATATTAGTATATCTCCAAACTTTTGCGTATACATTTATTAAAAATACAGTATTGTATCTCCATACTTCTCTGGTTTCACCTTCACAGATGAAGGACTATCACGTCTACAATATGACGTTATATTACCCATTGTGAATAAATAACAAAAAGGGTTATTTCTGTAAATCCGATGAATATCAATCTCGACGGGGTAATCTAGCTAGGAATTCCCTACCGTCGAATGATAATAATCTTCAAAGAAGATTAATCTCTCAAATAACTTTAATTGACTGAAAGATCTTAGCTTTCTCCAATAAATTATACAGTTTGTCAAATTCGGAATGTGTCTCCATTCTATCAGAATGTCTCTGAGTTCTTATGACTCATCGATTCCAAGTTAAATGTTTCTTTCCAACTCGATGCTAAGTTCATTACGATGCTGTGATATTTCACAATATATCACTATTTCTTTCTTCTGTGTTCAAGTTTTTTCTCGACAAATAAGAAGCCCAAATTAAATTAATAAAATAATTTAATTGGTAACATAGACGAAAATGTCTATCATCTGAATTCAAAATGAATTCATAAAAGTCAAAAATAAGTGTACAGTTCCTTAATGAAAATTACTGGAATGCTGATTCCTCAAACAAGTTAAATATCTCAGTTCAGAAACTGGATCGTAGACAAACAATATGAAAATGTCAAAAGACGATCACCACATGATCTCGAAGAATAAAATGTTGTTACATGGAATACAAAATGTGTCGAAATATGGATAAAGGAATTGCTCTAGAATGTCACTATATGCTCTAACTACAAATTAATAAACACTGCTACCTTGGCTGGAGTTTTCGAATTTCAAGTATTAGACAATACTCAGTTGATTCATCCTTCAAGGAACTAGGTTGGATTCTAGTTCGTCCCCTCGAACTGACGACCTCGGACAAAGGAAGATTCCCTCTTCCGGAAAACATCAAGCTCCACCTGGAATCGAACTGCGAACTCCCATCCTTCATATTCATTGTTTCCGGGTATACCCTGGCCATCTTGAAAATATTCTTGTCTCTTCGTCCTTCATCATGATACTGCTTCATTATATTATCGAGTAGTGTTGAATGTTCAGCTTCATATTCCGAATAAAATTCGAAATGGAAGTCATGGACCTCACTCGTACATAAAATATTCATTGAGATGGACTATGAATATTATTATGTAGTCACTGATGTTAAGTCCGAGCTCATGTATGACAATAATGTACTAGAATGTGGTTGTACATAACGTCTCATGCTTGCTAGAAATGTAGACAATCATGGACAATCTCCTTGTCGAAGCTCCATTGTTGAATATACTACTCTGTCTTGGATGTATTCCTGGCGCACATACTTTCTTAGTCCATAATTTTTATCATATTACAATTCTTAAAAGTCTTCAATCGTTGAATATACACAGTCATCATACTGGTGTAACAATATAGTTCCTCAATAATAATTTCAATCACTGTTGCTCACGTGAATCTGTGAACACAGATCTGTATTCGCTGCAGTCTAGCCTGAACTAAAATGCTTTACTGCGGTGAAGTCCGTTACTTTTCTATCACGTTTCTAAAACGTCTTTATTTCTCAAAATCTTCCTTCAATAGCACTGAAAGTTCATAACGTGCTTCTATGCGTTTTGCATTATAGACTGCAGTTAAAATGATGGTTTTAATATCGAATAGTGAAAAGTTATTGCGGTATTAACACTCCTCGTAACTTCACCTAAATCGCTAGAACGGCGATCTCCATTATCTAGCCTCAATCTGCGGTATCTCCACGAGTCAACCACTCTCGGACTCGGCTGATACCTTCGGGACTGCAACTCTCCCGGAATACATGTCTGAACGCTTCCAACTTCGCAGGAACAAGAGCCCTGATGCCTTGCGTCTCCCTTCCAAGACACCAGATCTAGCCGACATTTTTCTTTCCCTCGAAAAACTTAACGGGCACTAGAAAATTGCTTATTCTGACGTATTTCGACCTCCCGTCGACCTCCAAAATATTTCTAATATTTTCTTATAATTTTCTTCATATAATCAATTCATAAAATGACTCTCTTGGGGCCTAAATGTGATAATTCTCCATATAATTTAGTTGAAGGAACTCCCGTCTTCTGTAGGACTTCTCCTTATTGGCTGTGGGCTTATATCCAATGGTATAATTTATAGCATTATGTAAACATTTTCTGAGATAATTCGCTGTTGCTAGGTCAATTCCAAGCTTCTAGAGTCTTCGGTAGCGCAATAATATCACGTGACGGAGTCTCCCTCCTACTCAACCTAGCAACACGACTGGTTTGTGCCAAGTTCCAGCATCGATATTGCTTGGTTAAATTTTATCATGGGGCCTCAAAAATAATGCCATTTTCATCCCAAATAATTCATTTTGCGGGGGCAGTACTTGTAAGAACAACTTTCATAGCATCCGTAAAACGGATTGTTTCCACAAGTGACACTTCACAACTTAGATCTCTGTAAATCGAAAGTATGGTTATACATTCCTTTATAATAAAATATAATAAATAAATAATTACCATTACATTTTTCAGGCCATGTACAGATACGTCGGATTCAGTTGCAAAGAAAACGTATACACTGGAATATACTGAAGGACAAGATACTATAACTGCATCTAGAAAAAATATTGTTGCGGAGCAACCTGTCGATGATATTAAAACATTTTTTACTAATACTGGCCAGAATACGTACAAATGTAACATATGCAAAAATAACTTTCCTAAATTAACACTCTTGAGGGACCACTTGTCAATTCATAGTGTTCACATGAATTATCGATGTACACTGTGCGAAGCAGTGTTGACTCGTCAGCATAGCTTGAAAAGACATCTGGAAAGGCATATGGTAGTTGTTAGTGGCAAGAAGCCATATTCATGCACCATGTGCGATGCAACATTTGCTAAGAAAGTAAATGTAAAGCGCCATATGTTACGTCATACCGGTGAGAAGCCACACACATGTACCACGTGCGATGCAAAATTTACTCAGAAGAGCTCTCTGAACTGCCATATGTTTCTTCATACCGGTGAAAAGCCACATTCATGTCCCACGTGCAATGCAAAATTTACTCAGAAGGCAACTTTGAACACCCATATGTTACGTCATACCGGTGAAAAGCCACATTCATGTACCACATGCAATGCAAAATTTAATCAGAAGAGGTATTTGGTCAGCCATATGTTACGTCATATCGGTGAAAAGCCACACTTATGTACCATGTGCGATGCAAAATTTGCTCAGAAGAGAGATTTGGACAGCCATATTGTGCGTCATACCGGTGAAAAGCCACACTCATGTACCACGTGCGATGCGAAATTTACGCAGAAGAGATATTTGGACAGTCATATGTTGCGTCATACCGGTAAAAAGCCATATTCATGTACCACGTGCGATGCGAAATTTACTGAGAAGAGATATTTGAAAATCCATACGTTACGTCATACCGGTGAAAAGCCACACTCATGTAGCACGTGCGATGCAAAATTTACTCAGAAGAGATATTTGGACAGCCATTTGTTACATCACAACGGTGAAAAGCCATATTCATGTTGAATATGCGAGCCAAATTGACTCAAGTGGGAGATATGACAGGCATGTGGTACGTCATACCGGTAAAAAGCAGCTTTCATGTCCCACGTGTGATGCAAAAGTTACTCAGAAGAGATATTTGAACACCCATTTGTAAACAAACATAAGTCGTGTTATACAACTACTACAGAATAGAAGAGCCACAATGTTGATATACTCTACACTTTTAATTCATAGTAACATAAGAAAATGCTTTGTTTTTATTAATTCAGTCCTCTACAAGTATCCTTAAGTACAGTTGTATGATGAACTTAGTCTTACGTGGAATTAATAGCCCATACCAGTAATAAATTCATGTATTTGTTTCAATGATAATCACGGGCATCACTACAGAGTATGAAACATAGTCCCCGATTCTTGGATGTAACGCGTTAACTCGAAATCCACTGAATGGATTAGGATGCGGTTTCAACCATTCAGTAAACGATTTTTCGAGGTAAGTTTCTGTAGGAAAGTACCAAAGGAAGCCGAGCAGCATCGATTTCAGCGAATCGAGTGGAAGAAAAACCTGCCGTCCGTGTAACTTTTAAGCTTAGGCTGGGTAAACCATTAAAAATATCTATATACTATGAGTTTAAGAATTGATCAGCATAAAAAGTTCTACAAAAGAGTCCGCGACAGCATATCTTAATCTTTAATACATCGCCCACTATAAGTCATTTTACGTTTTCATTTCTTCCAACAATCTCCATTCAGTGGAAATTTAAATTACTAGCTTCGGAGCGAGTTAACGAGCGAGCGTATTATTTTACAAATAATTTCAGCAATAACAATTGTGCACCGTGCCTTCACAGCAGCCATGTGGGAGACCAGGTATTTCATAAGAGAATTAATTAACAAACAGTGTACCACATCTCAGTGTGTGAGCATTATCCTGACGATATAAATTGGATTGCTTGAAAAAGATTCGACAATAAGTTTATATTATTGTACAAAATAATCTACATTTTTATTCAATAAATCAGCTCACTGACTATTAAAGGGCCATTTTCTGCATCTGAAAATTAAAATATCGCATGTGTTTGAGATGACATAATTTACGTTTACTTATGTCTTAATTTTCAAAATGCATAGATATTTATATTAGACTAGCTCTTAAGCCCGGCGTTGCTCAGGATCACAATTAGATATTGGGATATCGTTGCTTTGCTCGCTGTGACGTATTGTGTGCAACCCGGCGGAAGGTTATAAGGAGCAATATTTTGCCTCTCAAAGTCGTGCGTGTTTTTTTTTCTGATAAGCAATTGTGTTGAAATTGTTAAGTAGGTGGGTACAACGACTCTACACTGCTTGTTGCTTATAATAGATTAATCCTAAAACTTCGCTAATGTAACTGAATATTTAAGGAGTTTATTTTAATCTTCGTATGCATTATTAGCCTATTACACTTTAAGGGCCACTGAATTTATTTTTCTTCATTGTATTTACCTCGCGTTTATTATCGAACAGCAACATTTCAAGAGGATAATGGCAGTCCGCAGATAAACTCTTAGAATCCCAGCTTCATAATAATATATGCATTTGATTAGGGGAATAACGAATACTAAAAGAAAATGCATAATATATATAATCTAAGAATCTATATGTCGACGCACACTTAAAAGAGAACCAATCATAGGAGTGCAGAGACACCTTGTGGCTACGAGAAAAACAAACCCAATCAAAATTGGTAGCAATCAATTCTCATATCCGCAGTAAGTAATATTGTGCAAACTACGTATCATGTCATGATTTATATTAAAAGTAACAAAACAAACTGTAACCATTTCAAGTAATAATAACAAAACCATTTTAAACATATCATATTTCTAGGTTTATGCCGTGTCTTGTGACGGGGTTGACTAGTAAGATTTAACTTATAAGGCAAACTTAATAAACTAATTGGAGAGTCGATAGGATACGCCACAGTAGTCTGTGACTTTAGGTTGCACATAATGGCCGAAAACGACCAAAAAGCAGTTAAATATTTTCAAATAGAAGCTTTCAAGTAACAAAAATAAATCTATAAAGCGTAAGAAAGCATCCCGTGAAAAACGGAAACAATTAATTATACCCTAGAAACCGTCGTAAGGATCCAAATTGGCACATACAATAAGCTATGCAGAGACTATAAAATTAGATTGAAAATCACGCTCGTTTCAGACCCCACAATCCACCTTTATAAATAATTAAGTTCATGCAGGGATATAAAATGTGTACATTCCTCACTCTTACTGTAAAATAACGAATCTTCGCCAAAGCTGTAAGTCCCCATCCTCGTGACGACGCCCTTAAATAAAATTATAAAGCTTGTGGGGCTTGGAAATTCAGTATTTGTGCCAAAGGGCCTAAATGAAGGGAATGGAGAGGGCTGTCCGAATTTTCAAGTAGATAGTGTTACTCGTCGTGTTCCGAATGGTAAGTATGTCAAATTCAGTTCAGCTCGGTGATACGGTGTAGATTTGAGCCCAGTAAAACGATGTAAATTTGTGCCAAAGGGCCTGAATGAATGGAATGGAGAGGGCTATCTAAAATTATTGTTGCCAAAAACCTTCCTTGGGGTGTGCACTACAAGCATACAAAATTTCAATACAATCGGTTAAACGGTGTCAGAGTCAATTGGCTTCGGACAGATATATATTTCCATTTTTATATATAAGATTTGCAGTCAATTACCAAAGCAGGGCATTTCAAATGAACGTCCGTAGGTTACCCAATTTCAATACCAAGTAGTTTCAACTTTAGCTACCAGATGCCACTGTCACTGACACCCAGCGGAGAACGTTGGAACTTGATAGAGCTTATCTAACCCAATAGCCTACAAATATTGGCTACACACTACCATTTACAGTTGTAGGTTCTTTTACGCGCCATAATTCTATGACATGGGCCCGTCGCCTTCGACAGGGCTTGAACCCGTGATGTTGGGCATAGCAGTTCATCTTGCTACCGACTACGCCACTGAAGCCATGCATAGATACCCTACCGAGACATGCTTCTGATTTATAATCGACTGGCTGTGTGGCGCAGTGCCTGGCGCAGTCAGCTGGCATTTAAAGGTGCGTAAATGCGAGGAAGCTGTGTCTGTAGATTAACTGGCTCGTTAAGGATCCCCTTAAGGGCAAAATTCGTACACACCGGCGTCCCTAAAAGCCACAGAAGATAAAGGGGACCTAAAACCAATAACATTATTATTGATTTATAACCAGTTAATGACCTAGTTCCTTTGTTTGATTCAAAAGCTTTATACTTTCTACTGCTTATCCCAATTAACTGGGTCGCTGGGAATTGGACACTCCTCTCAGTTTGGCCTCACGAGGCTGAGTGTGCCCATTCCCGCCCGTACAACAGAAATTACATTTCGTAAAAGAGCCCGCAATTGAACTCAGGATTTCAGGGTGACAGGCAAGAGCGCTAGCTGCTACACCACGAGTTGGTCACACTAACTTGTAAAAATGTATCTAGAAGGCAGCAACAACGAAGATAGTTCGAAATTTAATTGGCAATTATCGAAGTTATGGTAGTAATAATGTTTCGATGTAATGCCGTTGCTTTGTATTTTAACAATCATATGAGGATACCGGTAATGACAGTAGGCAGAAGACGAATGGTGAAGAGAATGAGAATTAAATAATTTATTTGCAAATGGGGATAATACCAGGTAGAAAATTACAATAACTGTTCTTTAAAAATCTTAAAACATCCCCTCGGCGGAGCCTGCCAACCCCTAGAGGTCGCGTCCCCAGGTGGCGGATAGGGGGCTGGTGAAATACCTCAGAAATGAACCCGCAGACCAACAGGCAGCCCTACTCCTGGGTGCTTTACAATACTGGGACAAACCTGACGCAGTCAGCTGGCATTTGAGGGTGCGGAAATGCGAGGGAGCCGTGAAAGTACATTTACTGGCACGTTAAAAATCCCCTTCGGGGAAAAATTCCGGCACCCCGGCGTCTCTAAAAGCCAGTGTAGTTAAAAGGGACGTAAAACCAATAACATTATTATTATTATTAATACTGGGACACCGTCTCTTCAGGGGTCATAAATATGGAGGGCCCCAACTCAGGGTTATGAGTGAAGTCCACAATGGTAGCTATAGTGGAGAAGCTGGATTTTGGAACAGTGCGGCTGGCGGAAGTGGCATCCTAAAACTCGGGCTTAGATATTTGTTCATAACTAAGGACATTTATCAGATTTAGCGTCTATTCTCCATGTTAGGAGCGGCTACAACAAGAGTCTGTTCTCCATGTTAGGAGCGGCTACAACAGGCGTCTGTTCTCCATGTTAGGAGCGGCTACAACAGGCGTCTATTCTCCATGTTAGGAGCGGCTACAACAGGCGTCTGTTCTCCATGTTAGGAGCGGCTACAACAGGCGTCTGTTCTCCATGTTAGGAGCGGCTACAACAGGCGTCTATTCTCCATGTTAGGAGCGGCTACAACAAGCGTCTGTTCTCCATGTTAGGAGCGGCTACAACAGGCGTCTGTTCTCCATGTTAGGAGCGGCTACAACAGGCGTCTGTTCTCCATGTAAGGAGCACTACAACAGGCGTCTATTCTCCATGTTAGGAGCGGCTACAACAGGCGACTGTTCTCCATGTTAGGAGTGGCTACAACAGGCGTCTGTTCTCCATGTTAGGAGCGGCTACAACAGGCGTCTATTCTCCATGTTAGGAGCGGCTACAACAGGCGTCTGTTCTCCATGTTAGGAGCGGCTACAACATGCGTCTGTTCTCCATGTTTGGAGCGGCTACAACAGGCGTCTATTCTCCATGTCAGGAGCGGCTACAACAGGCGTCTGTTCTCCATGTCAGGAGCGGCTACAACAGGCGTCTATTCTCCATTTAAGAAGCGGCTACAACAGGTGTCTATTCTCCATGTAAGAAGCGGCTACAACATGCGTCTGTTCTCCATGTAAGAAGCGGCTACAACAGGCGTCTGTTCTCCATGTTAGGATCGGCTACAACAGGCGTCTGTTCTTCATGTTAGGAGCGGCTACAACAGGCGTCTGTTCTCCATGTTAGGAGTGGCTACAACATGCGTCTATTCTCCATGTTAGGAGCGGCTACAACAGGCGTCTGTTCTCCATGTTAGGAGCGGCTACAACAGGCGCCTGTTCTCCATGTTAGGAGCGGCTACAACTGGCGTCTGTTCTCCATGTTAGGAGCAGCTGCAACATGCGTCTGTTCTCCATGTTAGGAGCGGCTACAACAGGCGTCTGTTCTCCATGTTAGGAGCGGCTACAACAGGCGTCTGTTATCCATGTTAGGAGCAGCTACAACAGGCGTCTATTCTTCATGTAAGAAGCGGCTACAACAGGCTTCTGTTCTCCATGTTAAGAGAGGCTACAACTGGCGTATGTTCTCCATGTTAGGAGCGGCTACAACAGGCGTCTGTTCTCCATGTTAGGAGCACTACAACAGGCGTCTGTTCTCCATGGTAGGATCTGCAACAACAGGCGTCTGTTCTCCATGTAAGGAGCGGCTACAACAGGCATCTGTTCTCCATGTTAGGAGCGGCTACAACAGGCGTCTATTCTCCATGTTAGGAGCGGCTACAACAATCGTCTGTTCTCAATGTTAGGAGCGGCTACAACAGGCGTCTATTCTTCATGTTAGGAGTGGCTACAACAGGCGTCTGTTCTCCATGTTAGGAGCACCACAACAGGCGTCTGTTCTCCATGTTAGGACCTGCAACAACAGGCGTCTGTTCTCCATGTAAGGAGCGGCTACAACAGGCGTCTGTTCTCCATGTTAGGAGCGGCTACAACAGGCGCCTGTTCTCCATGTTAGGAGCGGCTACAACAGGCGTCTGTTCTCCATGTTAGGAGCGGCTACAACAGGCGTCTGTTCTCCATGTTACGAGCGGCTACAACAGGCATCTATTCTCCATGTAAGAAGCGGCCTGATTTTCTGGCTGGTAAGTTGGCCTTGGGGGTTGGACTGATTCCAACTAAGTGCGACCACTAACACCCAAGTAAAGCTTTAGCTGACAAACAATCTGCTAGTGCCACCAGCAAATCCTATCTTAGGGTTGGGGTGAGGGCGAATTCCTGTTGCCTCAAAACTGGGCCTTCTTGACTAAGGTGTGGTAACCCTGACAGAAACGTCCCTGGCTTTGCTTAGGGTTAACAACCCTCTCATGTAAAAAGCGAATTGTTACAAATCTCTCACTTAAGCCTCGGAACGATTTAAGAATGGATACTCTACGACGACATGGCAAACGAAATGAGGACTTACGAATTGGTACTTGGAATGCACGGAGCTTATATAAGCCTGGACACATTCAAAGATTGCAAGGTGAGCTCAAGAAGTATAAAATCCTATTTTCCGCTATTCAAGAAACAAGATTTCCAGGGGGAAGATATACAAAACTTCGGAGAGTACACTATGTTTAACAGTGGAACTCAATCCGGAAAGCATGAATGCGGCACAGCCCTCCTCATATCATTGGAATGTATTGAGACAGTAATCCAGTTTGAGACAATCAGTGAAAGAATGTGCTACATACGAGTGAAAGGTCGAAGGTTTAATATATCCATATAGACATGCACCTACAAATGATAAAGAAGATTTAGTGAAAGACAGCGTTTATTATCTACGGTACTGGATAGTGTGTATGAAGGCCTACCACAACATGACTTTAATGCACAGGTAGAAAAAGAGAAGCACCTACAACCGACGATAGGAAATGAAAGCCTTCGTGAAGAAACCTCTGAAAATGGGCTTAGTATGATCTCATTTGCAGAATCCGAAAGCATGAATGTCAGGAGTACGAAGTTCCTACACAAAGATGTACATAAATAAACATGGTATTCAGTAGATGGAAAGACGGCAAACCAAATTGACCATATACTAATTTCAAACCGACCCAGTTGCGCCATCACTGATATTCGTGCTCACCGGGGAGCTGACATAGGCTCTGACTACAACTTTCTGGTTGCAACCTTGGTGGTGAAACTGAAAACTCACCACAAACAACAACAAGGGCGCGCAATGCTGTTTGATCTACAAGCATTAAAAGGAAACTCCT
The DNA here is from genome assembly GCA_946902985.2 of Meconema thalassinum. Classification (NCBI taxonomy): domain Eukaryota; kingdom Metazoa; phylum Arthropoda; class Insecta; order Orthoptera; family Tettigoniidae; genus Meconema; species Meconema thalassinum. The sequence goes on along the minus strand of OX336388.2, from coordinate 155,546,572 downwards.
CAAACTTGTCAGTATCAAGTGTAAGTGAGCAACAGGCTTGGCGTACTTGATGAAGTAGGAGAAGAAGTGGATGAAAGTGTAACTACAGATATTAATACATTGTGGACGGATATCAAGAAGGTGATTCAAGAATCAGCTAAAACCGCACTACCAAAAGTGGAACGAAAGAAGAGGAAATGGTTTAATGATACATGCAAAACAGCAGTAGCATCTAGCTTTTCAGCAAGGAAAGCATGGCTACAGGACAGGAGAAATGAAGAATTGGAACAGCACTACAGGAAGGCACAAGGAGAAACAAGCAGAACCTTACTAAAAGAAAAGAAGCTGTACCGTACCTTAAACATATGTTAGAGAGCATTGAGAATGACCAGACGGAGAACAACATGCGTGAAGTATATCGGACAGTGAAAAACTTTTAAGAAAGAATACCAACCGCGATCAGCAGTTCACCACGACAACAATGGTAACATCCTTGCAGGAACAACCCACATATTACAGGCTTGGAAAGAGTACTTTGACCACTTACTGAACTGCCCTGAACCAGAGAACAAACTGGAGAGAACCACTCTTTCAACGGTAGAACCTTTCATATGAAGAGGTAACCAGTAGTCTGAAGAAACTGAAATACCACAAAGCTGCTGGATCTGACGGTATACCAGTTGAATTACTGAAATATTGGGGTGAGGAGCTTCATGAAACACTTCATAAACTTATCCTGAAAATATGGCACGAGGAACAAATACCGGATGAAAGAAGGAAGCAATTATTGTTTCAATACAAAAGAAGGGAGATAAACGTAACTGCAGAAATTACAGAGGAATATCCCTACTTGTCACAGTTTACAAATTACTGTCGCACATAATATTACAATGACTAATTCCATACACCGAAGACATAATAGGAGACTGGTTTCTGTAAAAGCAGATCAACAACAGACAATATATTTCGTATTAATACAATCAATGAAAAAGTTTGGGAATGTAACAAAAACGTCCATTACCCATTTATTGACTTCCAAAAGGCCTACGACTCAGTCCACAGAGAACGGTGTGGAAAATCATGGCAGAATACGGAATCCCACAGAAACTCATCAACCTGGTCAAAATGTGTATGGAGGAGACAGTGAGCAAAGTGACACCCTGTGGCTCCATATCAGACGGTTTTGAAAACAGAACAGGACTAAAATAAGGTGATGCGCTCTCTCCACTTCTCTTCAACATCTTTCTGGAAAAAGTAATTCGGGAAACCAACTGGAGACCTAGCAGATAACAAACACAATATCCTGGCATATGCAGATGACATAGTATTAATAGGAAATAATGGAGGAGAAATTGAAGTTCTATTCAGGATTAAATAAAACTGCTGGTAATAAACGTCTAAAGATTAATGAAGAGAAGACAGAATACATGATCATACAGAGAGAAAACATGACTACAGATCGACGCAATAACTTTCATATAGGCAATTATACCTTTAAGAACACGCCCAACTTCAAATACCTTGGCGTGAATGTAAATGACTGCAACAGAAGACAAGTTGAACATCAAATTAAATTACGGAATGCAAACAAAGTTGACTTTTCCCTGCAGAAATTTATTTCCTCCAAAGCTCTGACCAGTTGGCCTACTGCAATACTGAGCCGGAACATGGAGTGTGACCAATAGGGAGTAGAAGGCAAGATGAAGTGACCTCTGACTGCAGACAGATGGGAGAATACTGCGCTGGATAGGAGGAAATGGAGCCAGATACTGAGAGCGTCACGGGATCGTCATGTCCCAGAGAAGCCAACGGAGTGAGTGAGTGAGTGAAACATGAAGTACGGTATGTACATATTCGAAAAGTTTAAAATTAAAAGTTAAAGAAAAAAGAAAAATCCTCAAGAAGGCTACACCCATGCACTGTCTAATTCTGTTAACTCTTTTGTATCTTCTAAGAGGGAACTCAAAAATTTACCTGGCAAACGGTTTCAATCAATATCCGCCTTGCCAACATTTTTCTTTTACCTAAATTACCGTACTGCCCCTAATGACATTGTCTTCCCTCTGACATGAGTGATCATTTCTGCCCTTATATACCCCACCCGCTGCCAACTTCTCGGAATGCTTTCCATGCTACGAAAGATGCCTTTCTCTTCTTGTCCTCGCTCGTCTCTCTGCCGTTTTTTCCCACCCCAGGCTATTCTTCTAGTTCAAGCTGAGCGATTTGTTCAAAAGAATGAAGTCTTACAATATTGTACCTTGCAATCACTGCTGCTTATTTCTACGTACTCCTGCTGTAAGTAAGTTCACTTGCCAATTGCGTAGCCTAATGCAACTCGTAGTTAGGTTTGTAATGTACCTTATATCAACGATTGTAGTGGATACGCCTGCCTAAACAGAATGTGCTCACGATTGTGTGTACTTATTCATAGAGAAACTAGCGTAGGATGCTAATTTCTTTGTTCCACAATTGGCGGAATAACTTTTCATTTTATCAACTCTATCGTATAGTCATAAAGCCCTGCGCGATGCTGATATGTGATGAAAAACCCGCGGATATTGTTTGCATGACTGTGGGGATAGCGGATAAGCTGCGAATAATGTTCGGAGTACCGTAAATTTGCGGATAGTTTTTAGAATTGGGCCTTCAATCCGAATCCTAAGGGAACGTCTTTCTCCTCAATTTTTTCAATATGTTGTTTTAACTCTTTATCTAATTAAAAATATTCAGAACTGCTACATCAACATGGATTGTTATTATTATTATTATTATTATTATTATTATTATTATTATTATTATTACACAAATTGACGAGGAATGCATAGATTGCAGCACAGGTGTTAACATCCTTAGCCAATTTGTTGCTGTTCAGACTCGTCTGGAAGATTTGTTTGTTCCTTCTAACAGACTCAGTTAGTTGTCAAGTCGTGTTTAACGCCTTGTGATCATTTGCCTTCATGACAAATGTATGATGATGATTTACGCCAATCTCATTTAAATTATGTCATTAAGCACAATTAACACTTCGAACTGAAAAGGGTTGCAATTCTGGCTTTATAACATTCATATGACCTACAAAGCCTAGGAGAACCATTTTCTCATCAAGTGTTTAACACTTGATCTAATTAAAACTATTATTATAATGCCAGTAGATTCAGATAATACACGTGGATAAGGTTTGGTAAATCCGTCCAGGGCTCTACATTTAGACATGAGAATGTACTCGATATTATACCCCATCACATTTGTTGTCTAGGCGAGCGTCATGGTCAAATAAGTTTGACCTCTGTTGACAAGAATATCCTCCCATTAATAAACATTCAACTCACGGTTGGTTTACTACTACCTTATGTTAGTGATGTGCAAATTAGCGTCGCTTAGAACCTTATTAGCCTGCAATTTGTTAGGAAGTATTAAGATTCTGTTCTCTTCTTGTTACACTACCGTAAAGTGGGGCTACATTGCGACAGTTTGAGAGTTTTATTTAAATAAAAGCTTAACTATTTGTTAATGCACTCTTTCGGCGACACCCAGTCTAAATTGGTAACTTTCTCGTTAATCAAGGAAAATATGGTTGCATTTTCTCGCATGCATCATGAAATATTTTCAAAATAAAGTGTCACAAACATACCCCATGGTTCGGAGTAACTTAAAGACACTTCAATATTTCAAGGAAAATAATGAGATACAACCTCCATGTCATAAAGTAAGACCTTACTGGACCAATAGATAGTGCAGATATTGAAATTATGTTTTAAAAAGTGGTCATCCACGCCTCATCCACATTCGCACGTTTATTATCTGAATCTACAGGCATTAAAATAATAGTTTTAATTAGATGAAGTGTTAAAGCAATATATTTAAGTGGTGCGAGACGGGCAACGGCATGAAGTAGGGGATTGTCTGTAGGGGTGAAGTACAGTGGGGACTTTGTGTGCCCCGGGACCGCTGCGGTAGCTGTGAAGGCTCTATGGAAATCCTGAAAAGTGACGGCTGACGGGGCTCTGGTGAAGCTACGATAGGCCTAGAAAGCCAGTAGTGGATATCATATTTGCTTTCAAAACAGGAACAGGCCTCGGAAAGGACGGATGCAAACGACGACGACCCGGATATGCTAATGGACTACGAGTTGGGACATTAAACATACAGACACTGACAGGAAAGGTGGAAGAGATTGTAGATGTGATGGAGAGAAGAAAAATGGATATACAGGGCTTGGCAGAAACAAGATGGAAAGGAGAAGGTCGCAGAGAACTGAGGAAAGGGTACCGGTTGTACTGGAGTGGGAACAGTGAAGGAAGGAGCAGCGGAGTAGGAGTAGTTGTGAGAGATGGAATGAAGGAAGAGGTAAAGGGAATAAGTGACAGGATCATGAAGATCAGAGTAACTGTAAAGGGAAGAAGCCTGGAGATAGTCCAGGTATATGCCCCTCAAGTTGGATGTACAGCTCAAGAGAAGGAAGACTTTGAGGAGGAGCTACAACAGCAGTTGAATGGTCAGAGCATCATTGTCATGGGAGATTTGAATGCACATGTAGGAAGTGAAAGGCAAGGATATGAAAATGTATTGGGAGCAGAAGGATGGGGTAGCAGGAATAAAGAAGGGAGAATGTTGCTGGATTTTTGCAAGGGAAACGGTTTAGTGGTAGGCAACTCCTGGTTCCGGAAGAAAGCCACAAGGTAACGTGGTACAGCAGTGATTTAACAAAGAAATCTTTGGTAGATTACATGCTGTACGACTGGGAAATGAAGAGAAGTGTCAGAGATATAAAGGTAATACCATCAGAGGCCTTAGATAACGACCACAGAATACTTGTAATGAACCTGGGAGTTGTTAAGGATAGCAAGAGGACAGAGTACCAGGAAAGGAGAATCAAAGTATGGAAACTCAAGGAAAAGGAAGTCAAGGAAGAATTTCAGAAGATAATAAGGGAAAGGATGCCAACAGACAATCCTAATACAGGGAAAGAGGAATGGAAGCAATTCAAGAACACAATGGTGGAAGCTGCAGTGGCAGTATGTGGAAGAACTAGCAACAGAAAGCGGTGTAAAGAGACACCATGGTGGAATGAGAGAGTAAAAGAAGCTTTGGGTAGGAAGAACAAGGCTTTCAGAGTGTGGTTCCAGGAACGAACTTATCTGGCAAGGGAAGATTATAAGATAAAGAAGAAAGAAGCAAACAAGATTGTCGCAGAGGAGAGGAAGAAGTGGATGGTAAAGTGGACAGAGATGATGGAGGAAGACAGCAGAGGAAATAAGAAAGTGCTTTATGGGATGGTCAAAAGTAAGGGAAGAGGTCTGCGAGAAGATGTGGTAATGATGGACAAAAACGGAAATGAGGTACACAACAAAGAAACACTCAAGACAGTGTGGAAAGAGTACTTTGAGGATTTGCTGAATCCAAATGGTCATTGGGAGGAAGACAATGTATTGGAAGATGGAGAAGACAACACAGGAATGGAAAAGGACCTGAATTGGAGAGAACTGGAGATGGCTATAGACAAGATGAAAGGAGGAAGGGCACCGGGTGTGGATGAAGTGAGTGTTGAAATGGTGAAGGCAGCAGGGGAGGTTGGGAAACAGTGGCTGTACCGTGTGATGAGGGTGGTATGGAAGGAGAAAAAGACCCCAGAAGATTGGAAGAAAGGATTAATTGTCCCAATATTTAAGAAAGGAAGCAGAAAGTAGTGCAGAAATTACAGGGGAGTCACACTCATACCTCACTGTGCCAAGATATATGAAAAGATATTAGAAAGTAGAATACGAGCCAAAGTGGAGAGAAAATTGAGAGAGGAGCAGTATGGTTTCAGACCTGGGAGATCAACAGTGGATCTCATATTTTCAGTGAGACAGCTCCAGGATCACCACTACGAATTTGGAGAGGATCTGTTGATGGCCTTCCTGGACATCGAAAAGGCCTATGATAGTGTGTGTAGGGAGAAGGTTTGGAAAGCAATGGAAAACGTGGGAGTGGAAAAAGGGACTGTAGGCAGAGTGAAGGAGATGTATTGTGGAAGTGTGAGTTGTGTGATAGTTGGAGGGGAAAGAACAGACTGGTTACTTTCAGGGGTGTCGTAAGAAACCCAAGTTTCAGCTCCTGTGATTATCGGTGTCAGAAATTCTTCGCCGCCTTCATTGTAACGGGTCAAAAGCTGAAGTGCACTACCCATCCGTTTTGTTTTGTGTTGCTCCGTAAGAATCTTTGGTACCTAACGTCGGCAAAGTTTACGAAAGTTCAGTTTTTCGGTAACAATTTCATGAATTAGTGTTCGTGAGATTTGGGGAAATTTCATAGCGAGAGAACTAATTGTAAACCTGCGGTTTTCCTGGATCTTGTCATCAATCGCGTGAACCAGTTCTTCTGTAACCAAAGATGGACGCCCACTTCGTTCTTCATCGTGCACTTCACTACGTCTTTCATTGAACTGTCGGACTCACCTTCTCACCTTTGAATCACTCATCGCATTTTGTCCGTACACTTCGCAAATTTGCCGATAAATTTCAATTGGTTTCACTTTCCTAGCATTCAGAAAACGAATCACAGATCTGATTTCACAAGGGGCGGGATTTTCAATCAACACAGACATTGTACGAGTAAACATGCACAACAACGCGTACGTGGCTGACAGCGCTCTTCAAATGGCGCACGTTTCTTCTCCTTGATACAGAGCGTCTACCGCGCATATGCGGAACTGCGCTGCAGCGGAACGTACAACTAGTTGAAGACACAGGCGGCACACGTCTATGAAGAAGGTATACAAAAACTCCTGCCACGCTACGATAAATGCCTGCAACATTTCGGCAGTTATGTGGAAAAGTAGTTTAAGGGTTGTAGAATTTTGTGCAATAAATAATTTTTCTGATATCTGTACACAATTAAATGTTATTATCAAACGGAACTTACTTTTTGGACGTACTTCATATTACAAATCACAAATGATCAAGTAACACGGATTTTCAAAAAGTATTGTCAGTGACATCTAGTCATGTACATGAACACTGGATAGAACGTTAATCAAATCACAAACGATTAAGTTGTTTTAACACGGATTTTCAAACTCGTACTGTCAGTGGAATCTACTCATGAACATGAACACTGGATAGAGTGTTAATCAAATCGCAAATGGTCAAGTCATTTTAACACGGACTTTCAAACTTGTATCGTCAGTGACATCTAGTCATGTACATAAACACTGGATAGAGCGTTTAATCAAATCATAAACGGCCGAGTTATTTTAACACTGATTTGCAAACTTGTATTGCCAATGACAACTAATAGTCAACATGAACAATGGATAGAGCGTTAATCAAATTAGAAATGGTCAAGTCATTTTAACAATGATTTTCAAACTTGTATCTTCAGTGGCATCTAGTTATGTACATGAACACTGGATAGAGCGTTTAATCAAATCACAAACGGTCGTGTTATTTTAACACTGGATAGAACGTTAATCATATCACAAATGATCAAGTTGTTTTAACACGGATTTTCAAACTCCTAATGTCAGTGACATCTAGTCATGTACATGAACAATGGATAGGGTGTTAATCAAATCACAAATGGTCAAGTCATTTTAACACGGATTTTCAAACTTGTATTGATAGTGGCATCTTGTCATGTACATGAACATCAAGTTGTTTTAACACGGATTTTCAAACTCGTATTGTCAGTGACATATAGTCATGTACATGATCACTGGATAGAGCGTTTAATCAAATCGCAAACGGTCGAGTTATTTTAACGTGGATTTGCCAACTAGTATTTTCAGTGGCATCTAGTCATGTGTATGATCACTGGATAGAGCGTTTAATCAAATCGCAAACGGTCGAGTTATTTTAACGTGGATTTGCCAACTAGTATTTTCAGTGGCACCTAGTCATGTACATGATCACTGGATAGAGCGTTTAATCAAATCACAAACGGTTCAGTTATTTTAACACGGATTTGCAAACTTGTATTGTCAATGACATCTAGTAATTAACATGGACACTGGATAGAACGTTTATCAAATCTCACCTACTCGTTTAGTTATTAAAAGAGGTACTCACCTTTAATAATAACTGCTGTTGCCAACTGGATTATGTATAAACAATTATCTGTAAATAAATAAACCAATCAATCAATCCAGTCATCCATTTCAATCCATGACTTACACATTGATTTATATTTAAACAGTTTAAAAAGTTTAATCTATTAAATACTTACCTCACAAATAGCTTTCTTTTTTTCTCCAAGTAATGCTACCACTTTCGTAAGTCGCTTATAATAAATTATAAGACTGCAGCATTAATCTTGCTTGCAAAAACATTTTACATCACATGGCATGTCAAACGGAAATTACATTCATAATAAGTTTTCCGTTTTCTCTTATCAGCAATATGCGCTTCTTTCAAACACAATTGCTTGTATTGCAATATCACATCCTGTTTCAAGATCCCAGCTATTAGTTAACTGTTTGCAAGTGATGAAATAAAGAAACGGTATTATCTAGTTCATCCTTTACAAAATCTGAGAGCCCATATCGAGTGAGATATAGCATTGGCAATCACAAGATCCTAGCTGAGTTTAGCATTGCTTTCACATGCCTGTATCAAAACTCCTCTCTATTTTCTATCCTGTCGACTTGGGGTGAAAAGAGTGAAAGGATTTGGCGAGAAAGTGTAAAGGAGGCGGCCGTGACCTTACAGTAGGTATCATCTCAGCATTTTATCCAAAACAAAGTGGAAAATACACTGAAAACCACTTCAAGAATGGTTAAATTAAAACATCAAATCCCCCTCTACTCATTTGAGTCATCCAGAGGCTAAGTAGACCCTGTTTCAATCCTCATATCCCTTTTCAAATTTTATGACTGAGCTGGATATCAAACCCAGGATCTCTGGGGGTGACAGCTAATCATGCTAACCGCAACGCTACAAAGGCGACTCGATTCCATTCCCCAATCCTTTAGTCGAGCAACACACATCGTGGTTGACCATCGGTATCATTCATTCATAGCTTACGGGTTAGCGCGCTAGGCTTTGGCTTAAAGTATCTATGGTTTAATGGTCTGCTACAAAACCATTGCATAAGCCTCTGTGATTTTCCATAGTTTTTTACATAGCCACTTGTTATCCCCATGCTTTAACAATGCATATCCATGTTCCACGTTTTCGATATCCTACTCACACTTGTGCCATGTCCTGTGGTCAATATCATTTTATCCTCCAGGATTACGTTTTACAATGAACTAAACAAGAGAGTCCACCTCTACCGTCACTGGGGACAGTGTCCTAGAACTTGAGACTCTTGAGTCTGTGATACAACTGGGGTGTATAACCAGCATAATGCCCTGGCGGCCTCACATGCAAAGCAAACAGGGGCTTAATAAAGGGATGGAAAGAGGGAGAGGGTGTGGCAAGAAAGTGGGAAAGAGACCGCCGTGGCCTTATGGTAGATATTATCACAGCATTTTGCCCAAAGACAAAGTGAGAAATCACAGAAAACCACTTCAAGAATGGCTAAAGTGTGAATCGAATCTGCTCTTCTCATTTGGGTCTGGGCTAATGCTGAGTAGACCCCGTTCCAGTTCTTATACAACTTTTTTTAAAAATTTCTTGACAGAGCCTGGTATCAAACCCAGAATCTCTGAAAGCGGCAGCTAATCATGCTAACCGCTACGCTACAAAAGCGACTCAGGAGTGAATTCCATTCTCTTAAAATGGGTTTTCGTGATTTTCCATTTTCACCACCAGGCGAATGTCAAGACAATTCCTTTTTCAATAGATCCACCGTCGATTTCATTAATATTCAATAATTCATACAGTGGTACATGTAGTATACTAGTATATTATCTGACAGACAGTGTGTTTAGGGAATGTGTAATTTACCACCGACATTATACAAGCGTTGCAGTTTTCATTATCTCAAGGTTACACTCAATGCATGCAAGCAAGCAGTCGGGTTTCAAGTTTCTCGCCAGGAGTTCACATCTAGTGTAACGTGGGTTAGCGATCACAGGGCCTCAGTTGTGTTCGGCATTGTTTTCACTTACTTGTGCCGGGCTCCTCTCCGTTTCCTTTCCTGTCGACCTCACTTGGTTAACTCTTTTTGTCTTTTAATCTATAGCTACTTACGTTTTTCCCTGTCACTATTTCATTTTAGCAACACTCTCTACAATCATTTTATTTCATCTGTCATTCATTTAATCATTATCCTAGGAGAGTGTGACAGGCTTTAGCAGCCGGCACCGTTTCATATCCTCACTGTTTAATGGAGACCCGATCAATCAAGCAATACTTTGCATGATCATTTCATTTCATCTGTCATTCATTTCATTTATTTCATCCGTCATTCCTTTAATCATTATCCTAGGGGAGTGTAACAGGCTTTAGCAGTCGACACTGTTTCATATCCCCACTGTTTAATGGAGGCTTTACTCATTCCATTCCCTGACCGATCAATCAAGCAATACTTTGCACGATCATTTCATTTCATCAGTCATTCATTTAATCATTGTCTCAGGAAAGTGCGACAGGCTTTAAACGAGAGCATGGGTTTCAATCACACCTCGACTGTCCTGAAAAATGGTTTTCATGGTTTCCAATTTTTACTACCAGGCAAATACCAAGACGGTTCATTCATTCATTCATTCATTCATTCCATTCCATGACTCGGTCTATCACAATCATTTCACAATATTTATAATCATAACCACCACATAAGCCTCTGCGATTTATCACTTGGTTAACTCTTGTTCTCTTCCAATCTCTAGCCACTCCGGTTTTTCCTTGTCACTATTTCATTCCAGCAACACTCTCCTCAATCATTTTATTTCATCTGTCATTCATTTAATCATTATCCTAGGGGAGTGTGACAGGTTTTAGCAGTCGGCACTGTTTCATATCCTCACTGTTTAATGGAGACTTTACTCATTCCATTCCCTGACCGATCAATCAAGCAATACTTTGCACGATCATTTCATTTCATCAGTCATTCATTTAATCATTGTCTCAGGAAAGTGCGACAGGCTTTACAAGAGAGCAGTGGATTGAATCACACCTCGGCTGTCCTGAAAAATGGTTTTCATGGTTTCCTATTTTTACCACCAGCTAAATGCCAACACGGTTCATTCTTTCATTCCATTCCATGACTCGGTCTATCACAATCAATTCACTATATTGATAATCATGACCGCCACAGAAGCCTCTGCGATTTATCACTTGGTTAACTCTTGTTCTCTTCCAATCTCTAGCCACTCCGGTTTTTCCTTGTCACTATTTCATTCTAGCAACACTCTCCACAATTATTTTATTTCATCTGTCATTCATTTAATCATTATCCTAGGGGAGTGTGACAGGCTTTAGCAGTCGGCACTGTTTCATATCCTCACTGTTTAATGGAGACTTTACTCATTCCATTCCCTGACCGATCAATCAAGCAATACTTAGCACGATCATTTAATTTCATCAGTCATTCATTTAATCATTGTCTCAGGAAAGTGCGACAGGCTTTACAAGAGAGCATGGGTTTGAATCACACCTCGGCTGTCCTGAAAAATGGTTTTCATGGTTTCCCATTTTTACCACCAGGCAAATACCAAGACGGTTCATTCATTCATTCATTCCATTCCATGACTCGGTCAATCACAATCAATTCACAATATTGATAATCATAACCGCCACATAAGCCTCTGCAATTCAAAATTCAACCATGCGTTTGGGAGATATTGACTTTGCCAGGTTAGTATGTGACGTCACCAGGAAAGTAGGCTAAGGGTCAACATTTTGAATCAGACCATGACTTCGGGAGATATTGGCTTGCACCTGGATGTATGGCCGGTTAGTGTGTGGCGTCACCAGGAAAGTAGGCTATGGGTCAACATTTTGAAATTTTGGAAAGGGGGTGTCAGCCCGATTTCAACGACATAACATTCGTCAAAATCCGACCATGAGTTCGGGAGATATCGGCTTTGCCAGGATAGTATGTGACGTCACCAGGAAGGTTGGCCATGGGTCAACATTTTGGAATTTTGAAAAAGGGGGTGTCAGCCCGATTTTAACGACACCTCTTTCGTCAATATCCGACCATGCATTCGGGAGATATCGGTTTTACCAGGTTAGTATGTGACGTCACCAGGAAAGTAGGCTATGGGTCAACACTTTGGAATTTTGGAAAAAGGGGGTGTCAGCCCGATTTCAACAACACCTCATTCATCAATATCCGACCATGCATTCGGGAGATATCGGCTTTGCCAGGTTAGTATGTGACGTCACCAGGAAAGTAGGCTATGGGTTAACATTTTAGAATTTTGGAAAAAGGGAGTGTCGGCCCGATTTCAGCGACACCTCATTCGTCAATCTCCGACCATGCATTCGGGAGATATCGGCTTTGCCAAGTTAGTATGTGACGTCACAAGGAAAGTAGCTATAGGTCAACTTTTTGGAATTTTGGAAAAAGGGGGTGTCAGCCCGATTTCAACGACACCTCATTCATCAAAATCCGACCATGCGTTCGGTTTGGAATTTTTGATTACATCTCGTTGCAAAGTCACCAGAAAAGTAGGCTATGAATTAACATTTTGGAACTTTTCGATCGCACCTCGTAGGTGAGGTTAGGTTAGGCTAGGTTAGTTAAGCCATGGCAGCCCTTTTGGTTAGCCACCATTTTTGCTAGACGCCATTTTGGTTAGCCGCCATTTTCGTTAGCGGAAAGTAGGCTATGGGTCAACATTTTGGAATTTTTGATCACCCCTCGTTGTGACGTTACAAGGAAAGTAGGCTATGGGTTAACTTTTAGATCACACCTCGTAGGTGACGTCACCAGGAAAGTAGACCATGGGTTAACATTTGGAACATTTTGATCACACCTCGTAGGTGAGGTTAGGTTAGGCTAGGTTAGTTAGGCTATAGCCGTCATCTTGTGACGTCATGGTCTCCATCTTGTGCGACGTCATGGCGACGTCATGGTCTCCATCTTGTGCGACGTCATGGCGACGTCTTGGCCGTGTGACGTCATTGTGACATCATGGCCGCCACCTTGTGTGACGTCATGGTCGCCATCTTGGATGACGTCATGGTGACGTCATGGCCGCCATCTTGGATGACGTCACCAGGAAATTAAGCTATACGTTAGAAGCCCCACAGCCCCTCTACTGACTATGAATGTGCTATAATCTCATTGGAATCACTTTGAAACATATTTCCGATGTGTCATAAAGTGACTCCAGCAGGTGTCGGTTCCGAAAACAACCTGTAGATTTCACTATTTACAAATTTTGCACGCACTTCAAATTTACACGTAAAAGAGCCGATTACAGTAGAAGTAAAACAAATTATATTTACCTGTAATGCAATATATCGAACCTATAATCCAATACATCACAAATTTTCACAACATATAAGAAACGTGGGATTATAAGACTCACAGACATTATAGCTCTATTTAGAGACAAGGCTAGTACGAAGTTTGAAAAGTCGCTAATAAGTAGCAGATTATACTGTATTTAAGAAATCTTGTACAAAATTGACCTCAGGACATGATAACAACAGACGAAATTAAAACATATGAGTTGATGCCTCGCTGTCACAAAGTAACACTACAGTCACAAAGCTTCACGGTGCTGAAATTTTATCAATTTATTTTATATTGTGTCATACTTGTAAACCTCCCTAGGAATCACCGATATCCTTAAGGTTGAGCCTGCTGATACATTTGATGATGGACACTGGATTGTTAAAGAGGTGATTTCAGGCTCTAAGTTTACTCTCTTATAATAAAAAGAAAGATTTATAGATTTAATTGGATTTTAACATTTTAATTATTCAATGTTGTTTCATATTTTAACAGCTTATAGCAGTGGCATTAAGGGGCCTACTCTTTTTGTTATTGGTTTATGGCTACAGGGCCCTCCTCTCTTTTTCATGGTGGGGCCTAAACCTCACGGGCTTAGGCAACTGACGTACGGGTGGCCCCTCTCATATAACACTTTAAAGGGCCTCCGCCTGACTGCTATATGGCAACATGGCCCTCCCCTCTTTACCATGGTGGGGCCTTAATCACATGGTCTTAGGCAACTGACTTATGGATGGCCCTTCTCATATAGCCTAACATTTTAAGGGGCCTTCCCCTGAGTGGTTTATGGCTGCACGGCCTTCATCTCTTCTCCGTGGTGAAGCCTAAACCACACGGGCTTAGGCAACTGGCGTATGGGTGGCCCTTCTCATATTACACATTAAAGGGCATACTCCCTTGGTGGTTTATGGCTATAGGGCCTTCCCCACATTACCAAAGTGGGGCCTAAATCACACGGTCTTAGGCAATCATCGAATGCGTGGCCCTTCCCATATAACCTAACACTTTAAGGGGCCTTCTCCTGAGTGGTTTATGGCTAGAGGGACCTCCTCTCTTCCCCGAGGTGAGGCCTAACCCACATGGGCTTAGGGAACTGACGTATGGGTGGCCCTTCACATATAACACTTTAAGGGGCCTCCACTTGTGTGGTTTATGGCTACAGGGCATTCACGTTTATACCATAGTGGGGTCTTAACATCACAGGCATAGGCAACTGACGTATGGGTGGCCTCTCTCATATAACTCTTTAAGGGGCCTTCTCCTGAGTGGTTTATGGATACAAGGCCCTTCCCCTCTACCATTGTGGGCCCTAAATCCCCGGACTTAAACATCTGACGAATGGGTGGCCTCTCTAATTTAACATTTTAAGGGGCCTTCTCCTGAGTGGTTTATGGCTACAGGGTCCTGCCTCCTACCATTGTGGGCCCTACATCTCCGGGCTTCGGCATCTGTTGTATGGGTGGCCCCTCTCATATAACATTTTAAGGTGCCTACACAGTGGTTTATGGATGCAGGGCCCTCTCCTCCTTAACATGGAGGGGCCTAAATCTCATGGACTTAGGCAACTGACATATGGATGCCCCTCTCATATAACACTTTTAGGGGACTTCTCTCTCTTTTTTTAAATTTATTTATGGCTACAGGGCCATCCGATCTTTACCATGGTGGGGCCTACATCTCACGGGCTTAGGCAACTGACGTATGGGTGGCCCCTTTCACATAACACTTTAAGGGGCCTTCTCCTGAGTGGTTTATGGCTACGAGGCCCTCTACTCTTCCCCGTCATGTGGCCTATATCTCATGGACTTAGGTAACTGACGTATAATATTTTAAGGGGCCTATACCCTTTTTGGTTTATGGCGAGTTGTCCCTCTCCTATTTTTATTTGACTGGTCCGAAACCTTACTGGATATTGGACCCTCTGTTATACCCCTGTAAGGGACCTGAATCTGATGCCTATTTGGCTGACTTATATTTCTCTTGTAGTGGCCTACACCCTCTCAGACTCATAACTAGGCCCTATATTTTTAGGGTTCAAAGCTAGTAGGCAATCCCTTCTTTACTTTGCAACGGGCCTGAGCTCATGGTTAGCCGCAGCTGTCAATACACTATAGTGATATTCCACTCTTCCCTCTGATGGCAGCCTTAACTGCTAGTCTAAGATGTCAGTATGGTATTGTGGCCGTGGCTGTCAATATGGTGTTGGTCTACTCTTTGCTTTGAAAACAACCTCCACCGATAGCTGTGGCTATCTATATGGTGTTAGTCCGTTCTTCGCCTAAATGACCAACTTACCCGCTGACTGTTGTTGTGTTGGGCCGCTTTTCGCCTTGTTCCATCCCCTTGGTTCATCATAAAACATGTTTCTATTCGAATATTTTATATTATGTCCTTTCCATCCATACTATTTAATTATTTCAATTTTCTGCCTACTTTTATTGATTGGTGTAGCAAAAAAACTTATTGGTCAAGTGATATGTTAATTTATATGCTCTTTTTTATATTTTTGATTAATTCATTTATGCCCGCTTGCGCCATCTGACCATCGTTCTTCCGTCTAATTCTTCTCAGACCGACATGTAGATCTATTAGATACTTAGTATGAGGTCCACACTAGTCTGGCAGTAGATCCCAGGGTTGACTTGGCAATAACCCCTTAAGTAGGATCCTGAAAAGGAGTATATAACTCCTAAAGTTGAGCTCCGCATTCCATTTCAAGTGGACAATTCATTTTAAGCTTCAAATCAATCCTACCTCTCGCCAAAAATAAAATTGGATTTTGAGGGGCCAAGATGACGTCATCAAGCTGGTGGTAGGGCTTCTCATAGGTCATGGGAAGTTGTGACGTGAACCCCCTCCCAGCTCTACCCCTATCCTCCACCTATGCACATAACAATAATAATAGTTATCAGATAGGTATATGACGTTTACGTCATAGGAGGATGCGGGGTTACTCTGGGTCACGTGATTTAATGAGAGGATGCTTCAAAGTCATAAGACCCTAAGGGTGAATGATTACGTCATCAAGAAAGTGGTGGGACTAGTGGCGCTATCAAGAGGGCAGAGGGGTCACTTAAGGGTCCTTAACGTTGTGGGTAAGAGATGAGTGGAATGGCTTCTTCGTGGTCATGGATTGCCCATCAGAAATGCCAACCTAATTGTAAAGTTCCCCAGATTCACCCAGGTTTCCCTAAAATACACCAGACTTGCTCAAATCCAACCAGATTTCCTTCCATTCCCCCTGAGGTTTCACAAATTCTTCAAATCCCTCTGACTTTTGATCATGCTCTTTGTAGCCAGACATTGCGCCCAGAGACTACCACCTGTCCCTGCACTCGAAAAGGCCTTTAGGAGGTCAACGTAACGACGATGATGACCTAAAAGCGACCGTGCTGCACTGGCTGGCTTATCAGGCGCAGATTTCTAGGAGGATGGAATCCAAAAGTTGGTTTTGCAATATGTGTGTTTTAATATACGTGTAAATTATGTTGAGAAGTAAGATTATACATGCAAGAATAAAATTGTTTCAAAATTGCTCTAGTTATTTATATAATAACACAATATTTCTAAAATAAAACACACCTCGTAAATAGGTCTATTGGCCTTGGACTTTTATATTGCATTGTGTTGGGGAAAGATCAAGGAAATGGCACCAGATAAATGTTCACGATATTCCTAGATTCCTGCAGGAGAAGTTTACGGGTTAAGTGTGAGATGAGATTCTCGCTATGCAAAGAACATATTTGTGAGACACATAATTTATCTGCAGGTTGAAACTGATCATATTGCGGATATCAAGCTTGAAGAATGTCCAACGCCAGTGTTCGTTCCATGCGTCAAAAGAGAAACACAATCTGAAAATCTCATCGAGGTAAGTACCTTATTGGTTTGTGTTTAGAGATTCCATCCATTCGTATTCACAACTTAATTGATGACTAGTTCAAGCATTCGCACATCCCCACAAACATCCTTACATACGTCAGCAAACATTAAAAAAACTCAAAAAATCATTTTCTTCCACAAAAAATACATTCTGTTTCCCTTATTTTACAAAATTATAGCCCTCTTCACACATCATGCGAACGAGGACAACACCCTGATAACAACCCTACCATGTGCATCTAAATCCAACCACCTTTCCCCCAAATATCAGCGAAAATGTAAAAGAACATGGTTTTACCAAAAGATATGTTTCGCTCATTCTCAACACATTCATCCTCTTAAAGAGGATAACCCGCCAAAAAAAATGATACCTCAAACATCGCTCTAGCACCATCCCTTCCCAAAATATCATCATAAATGGTAAAAAAAAAACATG